>CM076994.1:91948307-93198307 GCA_039090855.1 Macrothele yani
GAAATTTTATACACTGTCTGTCCTCCAACATTATGGACCGCGATTTAGAGGTCGAGGCACTATCGATAGCACTATCGATAGTATCGATGGCTTTGTCCAACTCAGTACATCGATAGTGCATCGATAGTGTTTCGTAACTATCGGTACTTTTACGTTTTTCAATGCTGTAAGTGTAAATCACGATGGTGTAAACTATGTAGCTTCCACCAATGGCTTTAATGACTGGAACGCTCATTTCCACCTGTAACGTATACTCTAGATTCACTTTCCTTTTGATTTTTACTACTATCTCTGGTTATTTTATTTTACTATGTAAATTATCTTCTTACTGAACGAGATGTTATTTCTCCCGCTGAATGAGATCTGGCAATGAGTGTAAGTCATGACGTGGTGGTAGCCAGTATAAATAGGCGCGTTCAACGATGCCAGAGAGCTGTTGTTTATGTGCGAGAGAGCTTTTTGTTGATGTGCGTAGGAAGAGCTGTTGTTGTATGGTGAGAGCTTTGTTTCGTGTGTAAAGAGATCTTCGTTTATGTGAGAGCCAGATATCGAGTAGTTGTGTGACCGATGAAGTGAGTGTGGATAAATAACAGAAGTTTACCTAATAAAAGATTGTCTTAGTAAGTACGTCTTTCTCAGTTCATAGTACTGTCAGACCTCTGTCTGGCTGTTAGGTTTATTTCCTTAGTTGTTATTATTAACAACCAGCATTAAGACTTTATTCATCTTAATTACTACTACAACATTACTAGCAGTTAAAAGCTTGTTCATTATTTTATTACTACACTACTAGCAGGAAAGTTTATTCATGATATAATTAATAACACAACAACCATTAGGAGAAGCTGAATTCATTATAATTTAGTAGAAGCTGAATTCATTATATATTAGTAGAAGCTGAATTCATTATACACTTCCTTCACACTGGTGTCGAAAACATTGAGTCCAGCCATATTGATACATGATGACACTAATCAAAAGTGTAAACGGTGAGGGTATGCGGTTTTTGCCCTCTGTTGTCCTTCATGTTAAGTCAAGCTTAAAACGAATGTGTACGTTTCAGTCAGATAAAGAAACTTCCAGTACAACTTTAAACTTCCAGTACAACAACAAGAACAGCGCTTCTGCTTCGAAGCCAGAAGCGCTGTTCTTGTTGTTTGTACTGGAAGTTTAAAGGTGCGTCAGGTGCTGAAAGGGTTATTTGTTGGAAGCAAATTATCAGTAATAATGGGTAAACGTAAAATATCTTTTGTGCAACATTATTTTTCTTTGCTTAGGATAAGGTCTACGCAAAATGTTGCCTTTGCGGAAAGAACTACAAAACATCGGGCAATACGTCAAATCTTAGGGATAATTTGAAACGACAGCATTCAGCCGCTGTCGTTTTAAACGATTCCAGAAAGAAACAACTGAGGAACAGTTCCACTCAGTACTTTATTCATTTAGTTTCTCACGAATGATTACCACGAGTTTGCTAAACATTATACACTACTGGCCACCCAAAATGCAACACCAAGAAGGACACGAGATAGCAAAGCCAGAATTACTGCACACATAACAACAGATACAAATATGAAACGATTGAGCTTATAGGCCCGTGCAACTTGCGGAACACGCAGACATCAATAGTTCGTGTGGCTCCCATGGCTGGCAATAACGGCCGCTACACGCCGCGGCATCGAACGAAAGAGGCTTTGGATGTGGGCTTTGGGTATGTCGGTCCAGGCTGCTTCCACACGTTGCCACAGTTCATCAGGCGTAGCCGGGGGTGGTGCATGCCGGGCCACTCGCTTGCCGATCAGTGACGAGACGTGTTCGATTGGCGACATATCGGGAGAACAGGCGGGCCACGGAGGCAGTGACACCTGGTGGGCCTTGAAGAATTGTTGCACGATGCGTGCCCCGTGCGGGCGCGCATTGTCCTGCTGAAACATTGCCGCTGGCAGGTCCTGCAGATAAGGGAGGACTACAGGCTCCAAAACGTCGGAGATGTAGGGGCGGTTGTTGAGTGTACCGGCGATGCGTACCAGAGGGATGCGGGTGTCATATCCAATTGTGACCCCAAACCATAACGCCAGGCGACGGACCTGTATGGCGATGCATAATGCTGGCGTCATACAGTCCCTCTCCACGCTGCCGCCTCACGCGGATCCGACCATCGTGGTATTCCAGGCAAAAGCGGGATCCGTCGGAGAAGACAATGCCATCCCATTCCGTAGTCCAGGTGCGGCGTTCAACGGCCCACTGTAGCCGCACTCACCGGTGGTGTAACGTCAACGGTAATCGGAGCAATGGACGTCGTGCGACAAGTCCCCGCTCCTGCAGACGACGTCGAATGGTACGTGCTGACACAGGTTGTTGCTCAACACACTCTAATTCCTGCGATAACGTTCGTGATGTGGCGGTGTAAGCCGTCAATGCCCGGCGCACAACATGCCGGTCCTCTTGTTCGGTGGTGTGCAGCGGCTGCGGCAATCGCTCACGTTGGTCGGTCCGTCCTGCACCCACCGAATTCGATTTCGCCTCACTGTGGCTGGATGTCATAACACACGGGCACCGATGTATCGGTGTGATAAACCGCTATCGCGATAAGCCACTATTTGTCCTCTGTCGAACTCCGAAACGTGCTGGAATGACTGCCGTATTCTGCGACAAGGCATCAGGAAGCTTCCCACACACAGATCCGGCAGCACAACACACTTCCACTACTTACACACCGCCTTCTGTGCACCTTTCTTATAGTGCTTCTAGGTGGCGTGCTGGGCGCACATGATTTGCATATGCCCTGCAATGCTAATCGTTTGCATATCCTCTGGCGGGCGACGCATGCTGCGAATTTCAGGCAATCGGATGCTTCCTTCTTGGTGTTGCATTTTGGGTGGCCAGTCGTGTAGAAAAAATGTTTTTGCATACAAAACTGTAGAATTTTCTATACATAAAAAATCATACAATACAAACAGAAAATAAGAATTGAGGAGCCACGTATTAGCTCGTTCTTCAGGCAAAACTATTTTTTCTTGACTTTTGTTCACTCACTTCAGGAGGATATCGTCAAAATGTAGATTCACCGCCCAGGTGGCGCAGTGGTCTAAACGCTGACTTCTAACCATTCGTCCGAGATGTGTCCGGATTCGAATCTCGTGAGGAAAAGATGTTCTGGTTGTGTTTGTTTTACAGCACTGGCTTCTTTATCCCTTACCTGAAACTAGTGTCACTAAATCAGGGACGGGCGAATGCTTACAGCTCATCAAATTGCTCTCGTTGGTCGTTAAATACCAAACCAAAAGAAACAAAAATAATAAAAGATTAGCTTCAAAGTTTATTGGAGCTTAGCTTTTCGACAATATGGAAAAGTAAAGTAAGAAAATTTCTTGTCAGAAATAAGTTTTCATCCCAGAAAACAAATTTTCTCTCGAGAAACTTTGGCAACACATTGTAGACAGTAATATCGATAGTGATCGATTGTTTTTTTGACTATCGAAAAGTATGGATAGTCACAACTATCGATAGTTCTCCACCTCAACCGCGAATAAACTTTGAATTGAGTATCAATGGCGTATAGTTCTCAAACAGAGTTTAAGTGCAAGCAATATTCAGTCAATACTTTTTCTTTTACGTCTGTTATTTGCTTCTAACCGAAGAAAATAGGAAATGAAGAAAAGATCTTGAAAAAGAACATTAAAATTCAAAGAAATGAAGAAAGAAGCTTATAAAAAAGCATTAAAAGTCAGAGGGCAGATTATGATTGCGACTAAAACACTTCGCTAGTACAGCAGCGAACGTAACATTAAAGAAGTAATAAAAAGAATAAAAGGATTTAAGATTAGAAAAACGTTAGGGAGATATGACAGAATTAAGCAGGAGGGGGCAGAGTTAAAGTATAACTGGAGTAAAATTATCTATGTATTTTACAACAGAAGGCTGCTAACGATGTTGAAGAAAATTATTTCTGAAATTGTAATATGACCCGCACACAATATTGTACAGTGACTCTTGGCTACTGACATGACATATAGAAATAACAATGCCGAGCTGAAGTTTATATATAAGGTAATAATGAGGTCGTGTAACCAAAGGGAGTACGGCTAGGAACACACATTGTGCAGAACTAACGTGAAAGGGAAGAAGGTGTCAAAGAAGAACCACGAAATAGATTTTGCTCGTATGGACAGTTTCCTTCTGTGAACGTGCCGTCTAACAGAAGATTACAATGAAATTTTCAGCTCAAATTTCTCAAGGATAACAAGTGTCTTTCCTCCTACAGGAAATATAAAAATTATAGTGTTTGTTGAAGAATGTGCTTTCTGTGTTTTGATTTCTTCGTTTAGGAAACGTAGATGATTGGATTCGCCGATTAAAAGGATGATGCTCATCTCTGTATGAACGTATACAGCTGTGCTGCAATTTTTTTAGAAACATATACACAGTTAAAGAATATTATACCTGCTACATTTGCATAAAAAACAGACAAAAATATTGGAAACACAAAATACCATGACCACGAAAAACATATCTCCACAAGAAATTTCTCGTTTATAAATTAGTGATAAACAAGTATGACTCACTTGTAGGGTTCTCAGTGTTCTTCACAACTTCCTTTTGATCCTTCCCAATGGGAAGAAAAATAAAATATTAATATAATCTTATTCTTAAATGAAATCAAACGTGCTCACAGAAGCTATAATTATATATGAATTGCGTTAAATATTGTATATAACACAATTACAAACTGAATGTTCAATAGAAGGGATATAGTAAACTGTCTCCTAATGTAATAGTGACCTTGTTAGGTACAATTGCAATTTAACTTACAGCATTACACTTAAAAATTATCAAATTCGTATTCATTCAAATGGAGTTACAGAAATATTAACTTCGGGCTGATATCACAAAGCGTTGTTCTACTCTCATTTCCGGTTTACGGCAAACGAAACGAAAATTAAATCATTGTATTAATTGCAGAGTGTGAACGCAGATTTCCCGAGTTTTGATTTTTGTGTTCATCAAATTATTTCTTCATTTAGTTTGGGCATCACGCACGTTCTGGCCACATCTCGCGAGCAAACTCTATAGGGCCCCTATGCGGCAAAGAACATGGGGTTCTGTGCGACAACGTTCTAGGCCAGTTGCATTTGCTTTTAAATTAGTCGATAATTACCAATATTTTATTATGATAATTGTTTTGTCCATCGTAATTCTTGCTGTTCTTCATTTCACAACTGTTTATTGCACAGTTTGTCATACTTTACATCATAGACAATGCCGAACCTTTTCCTGCAGCATTATTAATCTAATAGCCATGAGTTCTGTGCTGTTTCTTTTCATTTTTACCTAAAGTAATTTTTTAAATAGTTGTTCCATATCATTCTGGGTTTTTCTCTGCTTCTCTTTCTATGCATTTCCATGTCATAATTTGAAATCTTATGCACCTTTTTCTCATTCTTAAACACATCTCAATACAATTGTAGTCTTGCTTCTTGAGCCTTCTTTGGAGTATTCTCCATTTCTTGAATTTCTAATTCTGCACATTCACTTGATAAAGGTCATTCAGTACAACTTCTTCATTTCTGCTGTGCTGATTATACAGGATATCTCAAAAGTCCTGACAAATTTTAAAAAATTATGGAAAACACTATTCGGGATATGTACATATTTTTTTAAGATTTTGTTAACTTTACTTAACAAAGTTTTTCTGTGTGTCCTAAATAGTTCACCAGGTGGCGCTACTGATCCAATCGTAAGATTAGTTGAAAAATGTCTACTTCAGCAGAGAAAGCAATATGTGTTGGTTGGTTTTTCGGAACAAAATTTGTTACCGAAGTGCAAAGAAATTTTTTGGAAAAGATTCTCCAAGACATAATAGCATCTCAGCGCAGCACAGGAACTTTCTGGAAATTGGAAGTGTCTTTGATAGGCCAAGATGTGGAAGACCAAGCACAGGCGAAGGCGACGTCAAAGTATTCGTGCAGCTTTGTCACGTAGCTCTGCGAAATCGATACGAACTACCACAAAGTAAGTGGCAATTCATCGCGCAACGGATTATGGAGTCTTACACCAAAAACTCTGCCTACATGCCTACAAGGTGCAGATGTTGCAAGTTTTACGGCCGCGCTACAAGCCACGCCGTTTTAACTTTGCTGCGGGCATGCTAAATCATCTAGATGCAGATAATGATCTCCTACGAAATACTGTATTTACAGATGAAACAACTTTTCATGTTTCAGGTAAAGTCAACTGCCACAATATCAGAATTTGGGGGTCTGAGGCTGCCCGTCAGTTCATCGAACATGTCTGAGATAGTCCTAAAGTGAGCGTGTGGTGTGGTTTAATGGCTGATCGTATGATCGGATTATTCTTTTTGCAGAATCCACAGTCACAAAAGAAATTTATTTGGACATTATTCAAATGTTTGCTGTCCCTCAGATTTGCCATTTCTAAACACTTTGCACTTAGAAAAATTTGGCAACCGCCACATTGTGGTTAGGTTGTGAGAACTTTTAAAAATATGGAATTTCGAACCAGGCGGATTGGATGAGACTTACCCATCCCATGGCCTCTCCGCTCTCCTGTTATCACGCATTTAGACTTCTTCTTTCGGGAATATGTGAAAGGCAAAGCTTATTCATGCAAAGTGTTAACTAAGGGACAACTCGCATAGTTGCTGCAATTGCATCTAGTACAGAATCCACTTTGGCACGTACGTGGGCAGAGATTAGATATCCTCTTGATGTGCTCCGCGCAACAAAAGGTGTATATATTAAAGTTTATAAACTACTAGCTTTACTACCTGGCTTTGCCCGGGATTTAGGCTCATTAATTTCACATTGCCTTATATGCCACTGAAAAAATCGGGAAAAAAATTTATGCTTGCAAGAAAGAAAAAAGCTGATTTCACAAATTCGGTCATTACAAATTATTTATTTATGGTGTGATTATTTCAGCACTTGGCCGTACATTGCTGTCACAAAGATTTGTCGAGAATTAAAACAATGACATGTACAGAATGTATGGAATATGTAGAATCAAATGGACCAAAAGCGTTACGAATTATTTAACACGCGTCCAGGAGACACAGCATTAGAACACTGACTGAACGAAATTCGTTAACAATTTGTTATCGACGATCAAATGCATCACGTGCTTTCAGTGTCAGACGTCTTTGAGGGGCGAATCTCTGGGATAAAAAAGTTAAAAACGTATCTTTCTTTCTGCGTATATATTTCTGTTTACCGATGAATTAAAAATTCCATGCCTATTATAAAAATTTTGGATTGGATTCCGGTGAAATTTTGAGGGACTCCTCATATTACCAATTCATGTTGTTGGTAAAAATTTCATCCCGTTTCGTTAAGATTTCGCAAGGTCCGTTTTTGCATTTTTTATGCAGAGTTCTCAAAGAATAAAAACACCTGTGGATGTGTCGCGGCGATTAATGCAGTCATGTGCTTTCAGATTTGGACCAGGATAACGATGACGTAGCAAGCGACACTGACTCTATTGATTAGCTTATTAATTAATTCATAACTCGCTAACGGAACAACGTTGAAATCTTAAAATAAGTGCGTTGACCTAGAAATTCCGGTATTAATAAGCTATGCAAATTTCATGATGCTACAGTTCGGCGTTCGAGAGTTTTTGCTGCTTCAGACAAACAGACGTTTTGTGTTTGATGTATAAGATACGACAAACAACGTTTTGGAGTAAGTTTGCAAGATATGAAAAATGTCTGTTCTTACCTCGAACAGTTTTTTTTTTATTTTTTTAAAAATGTGTCAAAGACGTTTGGGACGCTTTGAATATTCCATTAAGTTTTTCCACCTACTCAAATCTCTGCGGTACTTATCTGCCATGGAGCCTTTGCTGTACTGCCATGGTTTACCCTTTAACCGGTTGGAACGAATTAGCTCGGGCTGCAAAATATGCTGAAATCAACTTAAACGAATATATTACGCTGTCTAAGAAGTGAATCAAAAACGGCTCGAATGTGTAAAACCACGAGTCAATGTGCGTTGTTTTCCCTTTAGCTTTGTTAATCAAGGTGGTCTATTAAAGGACGACTGACTCTAATACTTTCTGGCGGTTACTGCTAAAAGGGCTGTAACACTGTCTACGAAGGAAAAGAAACCCTATTTGACTCATTTATTTATATCCAGTTGCATGATACCCGTGTCACGTGGGCATGTCTTATGTGACAGGTTTATGGCCCGTACTTCTGAAGTCAGAAGGGGAAAGGAATTTTTTTGCGGTGGCTTTCGTAGAATTTTGCTGCTAGTGAACATTTCTGTATGGGGAGCACAGAAATGTTTGGGCGTAATTTGGTTGACGTGCATCGACTGCTTAAAAGAGTTAAGTAAATGTCAGTTGAATAAATAATTTCAGTGAATGCTGGAAGAAAGAAAAATCTCGTCCTCTACTTTCGAAACTTCCGTTGGGCAGTTGTATTATTCAAGGTCTCGTTTATTGAAGATTTCAGTTATTTAGATTAAATATATGTAACATTCCGAATTTTACCGTTATCGTAAAATCATAGGCGGCTTAAAATTTCGTGCAGAGTGAATCATAATCAACTGATTGGTAGGAACATTTACACAGCATGCACTGAAAAAACTTCAAGCTCATGGCCATTTTTCTACGTATATACATGAAAAGTCTATATGAGTATGAAATTGTTTGCTCTCACTTGATGATATTCTGTAAATTTAAGAGAGATGTTGAGAAGAAGAAACATAAATGAAGGATAATGCCATGTACATTTCGGCACTCTATGCAGATGATGCAGGCTTGAAATGTAATGGCGCTAAGGACGTTCTGTTGCAGCGGATATATTTTATTGTTCCGAAAGAAGTACTGTTTTAGAATACTGATAAGTGAAAAAAATAATGACACTCTTTCTTTGCTCAGAGTGAAATCCCAGAAAGCATAGCACTACTAACGATTCTTCTTCAATTGCTCTTGTAAAATAATATTTATCTGATCGTAAAATGTTTTCAACTTTCATCATCATAATCGACAGGCCACACATTGTTGTTGGCTTAGCGCCACAGCTCAAAAAGCAAATCTTAAAAATAAATACATGTAAAAATATCCTTTACTCGGTTATCCATGTAAAGCGTTTTTTCTTTGTCATGAACTAAGTGCGGCGTCAAAATTCGTTTTGGATTCAGTCTTATAAGTTTCCTTCAAATAATTCAATCTCTTGTTAAGTCATTTTTAAACAACTTTAGCTTTAAGCATATTCTTCTTCAGAGAGCAGTCAATAAAGTTCCAAACACGAAAACTAATGGAAAAAATATTCGCGCGAGATTTCAAATTTTATAATATTGTGAACGTTTCAGGATGTGAAAATTGAAGATTTGTCTTTAAACTTATGATTTAGAGTACTTTTTCCGAAACGTTTTAAGTGTGTACATTCTTTTATATCATTCCAAACATGGCATGTTTCATGTCCATGGGCGTCCCATAGAATTAGAACGAAATGCTACAGATTTTCGTGAGTTTTCTATAAACCAGAAAACATATGAGGGGCCATTTGTTGGTAACAAATTTTATATTATTGTGAACGTGAAAGTCAGTTGGTGTGATAATCTGAGACAATTAAAATCGAATAGTGGTTATTGTTCCTTTGTCACACCCACCAACAGAAGACATCATTTTCTTATTTTGCTAAGAGCAGGGTGGCACTGCTACCTTTCGCAAAAAAAATTTAGAAAAATTTTAAAATTATGTTTGTGGTTTACTTTTCGTAATTGTATACTACAGAAAATGTCACAACAATGTTTCAGACCAATTGATATTATGCTGGCAAATTTGTGACTTACCTTTGCGCCAAATTCTCTTATTTTTCACATGTAATAAAACTCAAAATAAATATTAGAGTCTGTGAGCAGAAGGAGCAACTTCTTCCTATTTCGTATTTATTTTTTCTTTATTTCATTTATATACTGTCCTAACAATATCGAACACCTATCTATTCATAGAGAATTAGGTCCTACCTAAGCCCCACGTAACAGACCATAATCGTATAAATATGCTCGTAAGGCTAAGATGAGATGATGGCATGACTGTGAATGCAAGGAGCATCGATGAGCATAATAAGTATAAATATGCTCGTAAGGGTAAGATGAGATGATGGCATGACTGTGAATGTAAGGAGCATTGATAAGCATAATACACAGGTTACAGAACATGGTGTCGGGAAATGATGAAATGGCTAGCCTATAGTTTTAACCTGAGAAATCTCTAGTTTTAAACTTTGTAGAAATCTCTGGGACGGATTGTATCGTTGAGTGCATGGAAGAAGAGTTCCCCAACAAACAGAGTATATCATTTCCCTGCTTTTGAGTCCGAAGGGCGAAACATATTGGCGGATATTCACAAAACACTTGCGGAGAGTATTTCACGAAGATTTTTTTTTTTTTTTGATTGAAGGTTTGACGACTACCGTGAGCAACTCAATGGGCTATAAGCAGTCGCCCGCCCCTAATTTAGAGTCACTGGTTCCAGGAAAGGGAGAGAGCCAAAGCCATAAGACAAGCACAACATCCATGCCTGACGGGATTCGAACCCGGACCCCTTTCGGACGAATGATCAGAGGCCATCGCTTAGTTTCAATATTCGCTTTTATTCACGTAAAAGAATTACAACAGAACATCCCCAACCTCACACGCAGTGTGGGAGAAATAAAACAAAATGTAGATATTTACAATGAAATGATAATTGTACAGATGAGCAATGACAGGCATTGCATTATTTGCTGTAAACAGCAGTAGCTCTGGGATAAATGTTCATCGAAGTCTTGGAACATCACTGCAGCGAAAACATTTACAGAAAAAAAACCTGTGCAGTTCTAGTGACATGGGAATCACTGGTGGCAGAGAGTCACTGTGCGGATGAAGAGAACTGTGTACAAAAGGTGACATCAGCAGGAAGCAAACACAATCCAGTTCCAGGAGAAAACATGGTGAGGGAACAGTAAAAATTGAAAGTTCCGACGTAGGTTTATTAAAACAGCAGATGAACAGTCTGGGCACTAGAAAACTGAAACCAGGGACGACACGGCGACCATGTTGCGAAGAAGGCAGGTAACCGTGCCGTATCTTTCGCCAAGGAATATTCAGGGTGAGTCTGACTTTAACCCTGTTGCGGTAGTGTGCAACCAAGGAGGTAGAGAATGTAATAGGATCTGGATCTTGTAACTGTAGCAGGTGAGAGAAAATAATATATTTAGCTAGAATAAATAAATACGAACAAACTGGTAAAATAGAGCAGAAACTTGTAGAACTGTGCCCGAGGAAACGATAATCTTCTAGGGTGAGATCACTGGTACAAGAAGGATGTGCAAGTTGGAACATACTGTGAAATAGTGGGAGCAGCGTCGGACAGTAAACAAACATGTGTAAGACGTCTCCAACGACGTTACAAAAAGGACAGAGATCTGATGATACTATATTTCTCCGGAACAAAGTCGAAGGGACAGGCAGTCGATTGTGCAAAAACCTCCAATGCACATTAAGTTCTGAGGAGAGGGCCGGTGAATGTTGGGCAGTAGACCAGACTGAGGTTAGTGCAAAAGAAGGAACAGAGGGAATAGGGCAAGGTACCGCAGAAGAAGAACGGAGAAAACGGTACAGGTTGCGGGTGGAAAGACTGTGGAGAGGGAGGAGATCACCGGAAAAGGGAAGGAAGAACGGAAAAGGGAGAGAGGCAGAGGAAACGGAAAGGAGGCCAGAGGAATCGACTAGGGAAGGAAAAAGTGATTGAAGAGCATGTTTAAGTTGAGGAAGTTATCAGAGAGTTCGGGCGAGGGTGGTAGGGTGGGAAAAGTTCGGAAACGGGTTTCCATGAAAAATCGGGGAGGACCAGTTGGGAAACGGAGACTACACCAGCGTGTAGCCATGCGGGGAAAAAGAAAAAGTTGGCAGTAGGGGGTGGAGGACGGAGGAGAAAAAAAAGAGGCTCGGAAAGAAGATCAAGAGTGGAAGGGGGGTTGACGAATGAGCGGTAAAGAACGAAGGAACTGAACAACTTCATGGTAGACTAGAGGAAAACGGGGGGAATGACAGTGTGAATATCCATCTTGAGAAGAAGATGGACGGTGAGGCAGGATTATGGGGGGAAGTCAGAACATTAAGCAGAAGAATGGAAGCGGAAGAGTCTGGTTGAACTGTCAAACGGAGGAAATTGAAAATTCTTATAGCTTTATAACGTACGGTAATCTCTGGCATATTGAGGCCACCACAAGTCGAAGGTAGAGACAATACTGAGGAAGATAACCAATGAGTAGATGACCAAACAATGCTGAGCATTGCTGATGTTGTTGCAGTTTGAACGTAGGCTGGTGGCGGTTGTGCAATCCAGGAATGATAAACTAACGAGAGGATGTGGGTGCCAGAAAGCCGTGCACGACTGTGGTAGGTCAAACAGCACTTGAGCTTGGACCAGTAAGCAGCGGTGTGACGTAGTTTCCTGACGAGGGGTCTCCAGGTGGCAGCCGCTGCTGAGACCCGGCTGCCAATGTGCACCCCAAGTATCTTTTGGCTGGTGGAAGTCCAATGAGCGCCCCACGGTGTATCGGGGCGATGTCTCCAGGAGCCACACCACAAGCCTGCACACTTTGAAAGGTTTAACGAAGCGCCGGAAGCCGCAGCATACACTTGATACCATGCAAGAACAATTGTGAATTGCCATTCTTCTCGGATGAGAACTGTGATATCATCGGCGTAGGCAGTAAGAACGATAGAATGGTGCCTGGAGCTATGCTGAATGGTGGAGGGGGAGGTTGTAGAAGAGAACGGATAGAGCAAAGAAAAGGCTCAAAGACTAGAGAGAAAAGTTGTCCGGAAAGAGGACATCCTTGACGGATGCCCTTACGAAACGGAATGGGGGCTGTAAGGAAGGAGGCCGTCCGGATATGGACAACTGAGTCCCGGTACAGGGCAAGGAGGGCTGTGATGAAGACAGATGGGAAACCGAAGGCAGAGAGCACAGAGGCAAGCCACTGATGACTCACGTTATCAAAGGCCTGCCTCTGATCAAGATTGAGGAAGGCTAAAGGTTCGGAGGAAAGGTGGGCAAGGCAATATGAGTCACGGAGGAGATTAATATTAGTATGAATGCTTCGGCCAGGGATGGTGTACGTTTGGTCGGGATGTATGACGGTGGGAAGGACAGGGTTCAATCGAAGAGAGAGTATTTTAGCATAAATCTTGTAGTCAAAATTAAGGATGGATATAGGACGGCAGTTATCCAACTCCAGCAGACACCCCTTCTTTGGAAGAAGAATGATGTGAGCTAGAGTAAAAGCGGGGGAAGAACAGATAAGGATAAAGCAGCTGTAAAGCAAGGAAATAGGAGAGGTGTAAGAAAGAGGAAACGTACGAAAGAAATTAACTGTCAACCCGTCAGGACCAGGTGACGAGTGACAGTTAAGTAAGGCAAGTGACTGTACTACTTCTGCTGGGGTGATAGGCATAGAAAGAGATGTAACAAGATGCGATGGAATATGTGGTAAGGCACGAAGAATCGAATCAGCATGCGGAGAACTTGACTGGAACTCAGCAAAACGTGACTGGAAATATGTTCTAACACCGGAGCAAATGAGAGTGGGGTCATTAGTAACAGTTCCATCGGGTAACTTCAGATTACGGAGGTGATGAGCAGAACGTTTGTGGAATTCCAGTTGTTGAACCTGTTCACATAGATAGTCATTTGGCTGGAGATAAAGGAGCTTGAGGCGGTGAAGAGCTTGTTGGGAGACAGGAAGTAGCAAGGCACGAAGTTCAGCTTGGTAATGAGAAAACAGCGGAGAATCAAGATCTAGGGTGGAAAAAATCGAGCGTGCAGCATCAATCTTCATAGAGGCGGTGGTACGTTTTTCGTGGGAATATTGCTTGGTATAAAGAAGAATTTGGGATTTGACATTTAACCAGTGTTGCAAGGGACAAGAAGCAAAAGGGAGCGTATATAAGGCTTGTTGGAGCTGCGATTGGATGGAATTTACGTAAGTTGAATCAAGTAAAAGATCATCATCAAGGGTCCAAGTACGGTAGTATTGCCGAGGAGATGGACCGGTGTGAAGACACATTACGAAACAGCTGTGGTCGGAAGAAACTGTCGGTGTGTGAGAAAGGAGGTAACTGAAGGAAGAAGAATTGAAGAAACATAAAACCGGTCAAGTCGGGCAGTTGTAGGGGAGGAAGTGGACTAGGAGCGCCAGGTGTACGAACGAAGAAATGGGTGCAGGTGTCGAAAAGCATCTTGGAGTTGTAGCTGGTTGATGGCTGTAGAAAGTGCTCTGGTAAGAAAATACCTGGTATCCGTGGAACCGTTCGATCTGTCGAGGGATGGGTCAAGGGTGCAGTTAAAATCACCACCTAAGATGACAATATCAGTGGCCGGAAGACCTTGAACACAGGAAACAAAATGCTCAAAAAGACAGTCTGCATACTGTTGATTGCCGGAAACATAGATGTTGAAGATATGGTATCGTAAGTTGTGTAGTCGGAAAGACAGAAGCTGCAGGAGGTCACGATAAATCGGTTTGACCGTGATATCAGTAATGAAGGATCGAAGACGAAAATTGATGGCCACCGCAAGTCCTGCGTGAAGACTAAGTCGATGGGCATGGTAGAATTGAAATGGCCAGGTTCGCCACCGGTGGTATGGGGTGTTAGGATGGCAGTTAGTCTCCTGTAGCAATAATATATCCGCATCATGCGGTGTAATGTCTTCAAACACTAACGCATTGGTAGGAGGGACGGAGCATCCCTTACAGTTGAAAGAAAGTAATTTTAACTTGAAAGAGGTTGTAGTGGTTGAATATTACTATCAGCACTTTTGTGAAGACTGGTTACACGTTTCTTTAAGTTAGATGTCTGCGCATTAGTGACTGTGTTAATTTTTGGCAAAAGAGCAAGTAGATTCTGAAGTTGGGTGATAATAGTGGGAAGCTGAGCATTACGTGATTGAACGCAGTCTAGCTGCTTGAGAGGACGTGACGGTTGATTGAGTATAATGAGAGCAAGATCAGAGGGCGCCAGCGGCCCGTCTAATGCAGGGAAAGTTTCCAGATATTCAGCGAAAGCTTTTTGATCCAACAATTTTGGAACAGCTGGGGACTTAAGAGATGTAGGAACTGCTGTTGGAGAGAAAGACTGTCGAATTGGCGAACGGGAACGAGAGCAGCGTGGAGAAGACGCCACTGGCGAGATGGAACTCTGTCTGGTACGTTTCAACGTGGGAACGCCGGGAGAAGCTGGTGGGTGTAGGACAGTTAGATCTGACTTCACATTAGGGGATCCAAGGGAAGAAGATGAAGCAACACGACGGAGGGGTTGCCATTCCTTTTCTGAGATAATACCCTCCGAAGAAGGTAGAGGTACCACAGCAGCAAGTGGGTCCAACGATGGAGAGGTGGCCAAAGTACCTGTATTAGATATCGAAGACTTGGAGACTGATGATGAATCATCACTTGCTGGGGGAGAATCATCTGGAACAACAGTAGAAGGGATCAAGGACGTCTGTGGAGCCGAACTTGGTGTGGCCAGAAAAACTGGTGTTGAGGCTGGGGTGTTGACTTTGGGTGGTATGGAAATAGGGGCTTGGCAGATACATGTGGACAACGTGATTGGATAGCCATATGCCTTGCATTTAAAACAATGCAAGGCAGTAACGATATCGATCCGGAAAATCTGCTTCCCTACAACCACAGTGAGGTCAGTAGGGCAATCAGCAATGGCATCTTCAGTAGGAAACAGGATCCTTGCTTGGCGACGCAGACCTAAGATGTTCCTGTCATCTGGGTCTGTTGGTGCGGAAGACAGAGTGGAAATGGATCCAACTACTTTTCCACAACGGGAAAGGGCCGCCATTAAGTAATGGTCCTTGATTTCTGGTGGCACGGGGTAGCACGTAACAAGTACGGGGCGCTGCGTGAGCGGGACTCCCAGTAAGGTATGATCCCCAACATGCAGTCCGTCAGATAAGACGCGCTCCACAAACTCTGGCTTCGCAAAATAGATGAGAACAGTCCTAGGCTTCCTCGCCATATTGGTGATCGCTCCCTTAGGGAGGATTTTGGCGGACGGCTAAGGAGTATTTCTTAAGGCTGGTGTCCGGGAGGGCATCAAAACATATGTCAAGTTTCTGTGTGCGTAAAACCTCCTGCCCAGCAGCTGAAGTTTCCGGAATTTCGATGCGTAATTTCTTGTTGTCTCTAGTGACAATCATATCAAGAGGCGTTGTACATGGATTCTTCGCTGTAGAGGAAGATGAACTGGTACCCTTCACAACGGAAGCATAAGCTAGAGTTGCCGTAGGAATGGGCGGAGATGGGGAAGGTCGAGATGCAGTGCTCGCAGGAGCAGATGAAGTACCAGAGGCAACGGATACTGAAGAAGTTAATGACGTCACGGTGGTGGAAAATGTCGGGAAATCAACATCCATAAAGTTGGAAGAAGAAGTGGTAATATCAGATAACGCGGCTTGGAAACCAGCTGCATGTGGTAGTGACGATGACCGAACGTGGCCAGGTGGGGGCCGAGCTTTGCTATCAAGCTTCAGACCTGGCCTATCAGATGCGGTCGCCGCCATTTGCAATGGCTGGCTTGCTAAACCCGACCCTGGGCAAAGCCAGGACGGAAAAAGAGTTAGTACAAGTAAAGTTTTACTTACAGGACGTCAAAGTCGGACTCAATCGACACAGGAGACGTTCACAACACAGGAGATACACAAAATGACGGCACACACCCAAAATAACACCAATAAACGCAGGTCAAACACGGAGCACAGGTCAACACAACCTTTACAAAGCCATCGCTTAGACCACTGCGCCACCGGGGCGGCTTCACGAAGATTAAAGGCAGTCATATAAAGAACAGAGTTCTCAGCACACAATATTAAATATACTGTACATGAAGATGATTTGTAGACATGAAGGTGTCCCGATTTTAATGGAACATGTTGCCAAAAAAACAAACATGTGACAAAAGAGCATTGCTGTATTTCAAACATGGGACAAAAACGCATTTCTGTATTTTAAACATGACACAAAAGGGCATTGCTGTATTTCAAACATGTGACGAAAGGAAATTGCGGTATTTCGTCATCTCTGTGGTATAGTTTGTCCCAGGCGTTGATATCTTGAAAAAGGCTCTCCTGAAACCAGCGTCCCCAAATTTCTGACGCTCTATTCCATGTACACTGAAGAGCAATTGAATTACAGACAGCTGGCGTTATGCAAATGTGGCGCTGTGGGTGGCCCTGTAAACGGAAACGACATGACGTATGCAGCGATCCGACAATATAAGGAGCGATGCGAAGGGAATCAGTAAGAGTCTGACGCAGTATGGGTAAGACGAAGGATCTAAGCGCATTTGATCGTAGGCAAATTGTCGGGGCGCGACGAATGGGTCACTCCATCTCGGAAACACTGGGATGTTCACGAGCCACTGTGACACTAGTGCACCGTGAGTACATCGATTTCGGTAAAACCATCCCTGCAAGGGCCAATTGCCATGGACAACAGCGTGTGGATGAGCTGGGTCACCGTCGGCTAGCTCGCATTGTAACATCGGATAAACAGGCCACAGTGCAAGAAATCACTCGGCAATTTAACGCTGGTGCACAAAACGTGTAAGCAGCCACACCATCCAGAACCATCTCCTCGTTATGGGGCACAGAAGCCATCGTCCCACGAGGGTACCGCTGCTGACCGCACATCTCAAGGTGCAAAGATTAGCATGGGCGCGAGAACATCACCACTGGAACCTAGACATGTGGAACAATGTTGCCTGGACTTATAAATCGAGATTTACGTTGGTACATGCGGACGGCAGGATACGAGTACCGCGCAAACCACATGAAGCGATGGATCCTCCTTACTAGCAGGGTGCTCATCAAGCTGGTGGGGGTGGCATTCGCGTCTGGGGACTGTTTACGTGGACTGAAATGGGACCCCTGGTACGTGTGACATCGTCCCTCGCAGGTCAACGTTACCGGGTTATCCTGTACAACCATTTGCTCCCGTTTGTGCGTCTTCAACATCTTACTGGGGACCTCATCCTGCAACAAGACAATGCACCGTGGCATCGCTCCTGAATTGTATCCGAATGGTTGGATGAACACTCCATCGACGTGACCTCGCTTCCTTGTCCAGCTAGGTAATCTGACCTCAATCTCGTCGAGCACATCTGGGATGCCATCGAGAGAGATTTTCGAGGCTCTGACCTCCCCTCCATCAAATCTTCGTGAACTGTCGGAGCTTGTTCAGGGGTCGTGGATCCGTATGGTTTCCCAACGCTTCCGATGTCTTGTCGAGTCCATGCCGAGATGAATCGCCGCCGTCATCAGGGCGAAAGGTGGTACTACACGTTGGTAGACAGGTATCTCTAATTTAATTGCTCTTCAGTGTAGCTCTGAATAATAATCACTGGGATTGTTAATCCCAGAACCTAACAAACATTGTTTGTTTTTCCAAAACATTTAGGGTGGCGGAAAAAGTAGAATGCGTGTACCAGTAAGTAACTTGATGGAAACCAAAACGAGTGAATATTCCTTTCTCATTCCGCTAATGATTAATTTTCAGCTCTTCGGCACGCCTTTGATATACATTGGAGCCCTTGAAGAGAAAACTTTAAACAGTTTCTTAGCATCTACATTTTATTCAGATTCTCAGTATTCTCGTCGTCACTAATCGTAGTTGCCGGAACAAACACAATGAGTTCGATTTCAGTGCTTCAAAAAACTACCAATAAAGTGCGAATAATTCTTACAAAATTACGAGATGGAAGAGGGAAATTCATCCTAAAAGTGGGCAAACGTAAGTAATTCGTGCAGTGCGAAACCAAGAAACCTTAAAATCTAAAGATAACAAGAGTCTGGTGGACTTCATAGAATAAAAAACTGATACTGAAAACACCCGTGAAGAATTAATGAGCTCAAAAGAAACTGGACTTACAGATCTAAAAGAATTTTCCTGATGATAAAGGCAGTTACGTGAGCGAACAGGAAAAGTTAAGCAAGAAAAAGAGTAGGAAATTTAATGTGCCACAAGAATGCGTAAGAGGCAGTTAGATGCCGTTGGCGGAATGTTTGAACTCAGCTTTGGGTTTTAAAGGATTAAAATGAGAATGGTTTTTGCAGTGTAAAATTAAAAAAAGACGAAAAATAAAAAGAAATGCTGTGAAAATTAAAGTTTCATTAAGAACTTTATCTACTTTCTTCAAAGAAAAATAATGACATAGAAATCATGATTGGAATCCTGCAATTGTAAAATGCATTCAAACGTATTGCCAAATTTGCCTGATAGAATCTCAGTGTAGTATATTCACTTTGTTAAATTATATTTAAGTTCGCCTTACAGGCATCGATCTTTCTGGATAAGGCGACGTTTTGCAATGATTTCTCAGAGCGTTGGGAGTATTTCCACGTTGGCTTTACAAAGAAAACCAGAACTGAAGAACGAATGCATCACCGCATGTCTCTCTTGATACCCAAACTCAAGCATTCAGTGCAACAAAAAGCGTCATACGGTCTTTCTCTGAGAACATAGTACGTTAGTCACATGTAGACATTTGTGGAAACTTGATGTGAAGATCTTAACCCCATTCGGCTAATGAACCATGAATTCAGAACCATGCTGCCATGGAATTAAACACCTACAAAAAGAAATTCGTTACGCTGGATATCCGTATTATAAGAAGGAGGAGCATATCTGGCAATTGCTATTCAAGTTAACGCTTCCCTTACCCTAAGGGTAAACCTAAAATGCAACTTTAGTTAACGCGTATTACTAGCATAAAACCTTTTTTCCCCGTTGTCAATTACTCAGGTTGCACAGGTACCCATCGTCAGGCCTGACTCAAAACAACAGGTGTTGCCACAGTTGTAGCAATAATTAGCCCTTCTGTTCATTCATTGTGGCTGCTCTTTTTTCAATTTACACATCTTCTTCCGCTGTCCTTTTCACAAAGTGCTGTTGATAGTCTAGAATTCGTTTGGAGTCGCAGTTGACTGAATGTCCAGTGCTTTTAATATGTTTCGCACGTCCTGTTTTCCTGGTAACATTTCTTAACAGGCATTATGTTCGGATACACGAGTTCGAAGTTATCTCCTAGTTTATCCTGCATAGGTGTATCCGTAATTGTAGTTTACACTGTAGACCAATCCGGGTAGAAGGATATTGCATTCGTTTTGCTTTACAGCAGCGAATGCTTTCTTATTTCATCATGTCTTTTGTAAAAAATGATCGTGCTTATGTTACAGATTTGTCCGTCCGTCCGTCCGTCTGAACCCACGATATCTCTGCAACTATTAGTCCGATTTGAAAAATTATTTTTGCATCGGAAAGCTTAAAAAAAATACGAATGATAATCCTTCATTTCGTTATTTTTTTACGATGCACAATTTCGTCGCTAGAGGGCGTAAATGCAGTTGATGCCGAATTCAAAAATACATTTTATTCCACGCATTTGCTTCTAAACATCCGATTGAAAAAATATTTTATCTTTCGATTCCATTTATGTCGAAGAGTATTTTAGATATAGTTAATTTTTCAAATTACTCATAGATTTTCAGCTAGGTGGCGTAAAATTAAATTACATTTTTCTCGATAATTCTTCTTCTAAAACTCCGATTTGAAAATTATTTTCTTCAGCGGATACACCTCCTGATGGAAAATATTTTGCATATAATTTCAAATTTTTGGTAAATAGTACTTTGGCCACCAGGGGGCGTAACTGTTCATTTTTGCTTCTGATGTATTTGCCATAAAATCTGAGCATCTAAAATATCGATTGAAACAATTATTTCGTGGACTGATGCCACTCACATAGATAAACCTTTTTGGAATATTTTTTTCTTAAAATATTCCACAGTTTCTCCGCCAGGGGCGTAGATGTATATCTTATTTTCGTCAATATCTCTACTTTTAGGAGTCCGATATGAAAAATTTCTTCTTTGTTGGATACTGTTTTCAGTGTGACATGTTTTTCATGTAATTTCGAAATTTTCAAGTAGTTCCTAGACTTTCCGCTAGGGGGCGTAGATAGTAAATTGCGTTTCCCAATATATCTCTGCTTCTAAATCTCCGATTTAAAAAATTCTTTCTGCACCGGACACAGCTCCTGATGGGAAATTGTTTGCACATAATTTCTAATTTTGGTAAAAAACAATGGTTTGGCCACCAGGTGGTGTAAATCTTAATTTCCGCTTGTGATGTATTTGCAGCAAAATATGAGCTTTTAAATTCTCGATTGAAAAAAATGTTTGTAGATTGACAGTACTCATGTCGACAAACCTTTTAGAAAACTTTTTCTTAATATAATGCATAGTTTCTACGCCAGCGGGCGTAGATGAAAATCTTATTTTTGTCAATATCTCTACTTCTAACAGTCTGATTCGAGAAATACCTTCTTTGTTAGATAGTGTCTCCAGTGTGACATGTTTTTCATATAATTTCAAAATTTTGTAAGTAATTCATAGACTTTCCGCTAGGGGGTGTAAAGGTAAATTGATTTCCCTCTATATCTCTGCTCCTAAATATCCGATTTGAAAAATTCTGTCTACACCGGATACAACTCCTGATGGGAAATCCTTAGCACATAATTTCAAATTTTTGTCAAAAATGGTTTCGCCACCAGGTGGCGTAAGTCTTAATTTCCGCTTCTGGTGCATTTGCAGCAAAATATGAGCTTCCGAAATCTCGATTGAAAAAAACGTCGTTTGTTGACCGATACTACTCATGTCGAGAAACATTTTAGAAACATTTTCTTCTTGAAATAATGCATGGTTTCTTCGCCAGGGGGCGTAGATGTATATCTTATTTTTGTCAATATCTCTACTTCAAGGAGTCCGATATGAAAAATTCCTTCTTTGCTAGATAGTGTTTCCGATGCGAAATGTTTTTCATATAAATTCAAAATTTTCAAGTAAATTATAGACTTTCCGCTAGAGGGCACAATGGTAACTTGCGTTTTCTGCGTTATTTCTGCTTCTAAAACTCCGATTTGAAAAATTCTTCCTGTATCGCATACGACACCTGATGGAAATACTTTTCACATGATTTCTAATGTTTGGAAACGAATGGTTTGGTCACCAGGTGCATAAGTGTGAATTTCGGCTTCTGATGCATTTGTAGCAAAATCTTGGCTCTTAAAAACTCGACAACATTTTTTTCTTGGACTGATACCGCTCATATGGAAACAACTTTGGGAATACTTTCTTCCTAAAATATTTCATGGTTTCCCGACCAGGACGAAAAGTCACATCTTATTTTGGTCGGTATCTCTGTTTCTAAGGGTCCGATTTTAAAAATTCTTTTTGTGTTGAAGAGCCTTTCCGGTGCGAAATGTTTCTCATAAAAATTCATGTTTTTCTTAACGCACAAGTCTGCAACCAGAGGGCGTAAGCTCACGATTCCGTTTACAGGAATATCTGAGGGATAAAAATCCCTGTTGAAAAACTTCTTTCTTCCGTCAGATCTATTGTTTTCCATACCGGTTCCATTGCCTTTGAATAGCTTTGATAAAAGACGACTATTACACCCGAAAATTCGGTGTCATCTTTCTTGTTGTGTTTAGTTCTGAAGCAAATTCCATGTCAGAAATACAACCAAATAAACAGCAGATAACTAATGCAAATGCAACAAACGTGGGTTAACAGCATCCACTGAGCGCTTTACATCGCGCACTGACAAGTGACATGCATCCCCGTGACGCCATTCAGCGGCACAGGCGAGGACCACTTCAACAACCAGAAGCACAAAGCGATGAGCCAGCCCTTGTTACTAAACCCTGACTGCCGCTCTGACGCGCATAAGCATCTTCCTCTAGCCACTGGTGCCAACAGTTCGTTCATCCCGTTGCACATGTGCAGAGATATGACGTGTAGACCAGCTCACTTCACACAGTCCTACAATCCTTTCTCTCTGAAACGCATCTAAACGGCGATAAACCAACCAACGGCGTGTACCCAGCATTTTCGACCCTCGCTGACCAGTTTCACTGCATAAACAACAAATCTGAAACGTCCGCGGCACTTCCACAAGCGACCACACATTACCATCCCTATTGATGTTGGCACCTTTATCTCACGAACGTGTGACATCGTCGGCTTCGGCTTCACTTTATTTGCATATCTCGAGTAGGTACATCCGCCATGCTATCTGCATGTTTGTAGCACAACTCTATCTGGGTGGTGCAATTTCTGTGTCGAGCAGTGTACTAGACTGGATCCCAAGGGCGGGGAAAGACCCAGAACGATGCCATGTGGAAGATGGGTTTAATGAAATAATAGCATTTCCGTACACCTTTTTCTAAGAAGTCAGTTATTAATTATGAATGAAATATGAACGTCAAAACTTCAAAGGAGAATCCGAAAGTTGAAAATCCATTTTTCTACGTCTTACGTCTTCTGCCGAAATATCCAAATTTACAAGTTAATGCCCGAAGTCTTGTTTCTTCGATTAAATTCAAGATGATAAGAAAAAATTTTCAACTCGGCAGTGCATATTGATCAGTTCCCCTCAAGATAAATCTTGTAGTTCTGCTTCGACTTTTTCACGATTTTGAAAACACTGCATCTTCTAAAGAATTTCTGTCCGGTTTCTTTAGAATATTCATATAAACTCTGAAAACTTTATTGGGATGCGCACTGCTTGTTGGTGAATTGATTTTCATTTCTCAAACATTATAAAATCTGAAATACTTTATCGTGCATCCCAGCACGCTTCGAAGAATTTCCATTTTCATCCTTCTCAGCATTTTAAAAATATGAATTAAATCGAAAAAGTAATACTGCCGTTTTATGAGAAGAGTTTAGAAACGAGGAAAAAGCATCACTTTCTGCACTGAAGCAGAAAATATTCATGTTTTTTGTAACTGAAACTTTCCTTTCAACAGTGTTTACTTGATTTTTAAGGCGAACATTGAATTTTTTTTTCTGTTTTACGCAAATCAACTCAGTTAGCTATTTGATTCGGCGTATCACTACATTATGTATTACTATAATTATTTACGATTAATTTAATGATGTTGTGTATGGAAACCAATATTTATACATATAAACGTTTTGTGGCAAAAGAGTTTACTGTTCAGGAGTAGGGCCCAAATTGACGATTTGCAATACACGTTTCACATTCAGAAATACCACTTTACCTCACGATGAAGCGAAGCACTTCACTTCACGATCACCTTAGATAAAACGAGATAGGCAAAAATATGTCCTTTAAACACGAAACAAAATCAGCTGAAGAGAAACTGAAAAATATCGTACCTTTGGAAACTGTTGCAGAAGAAAGAACCGCTGAAGGCAAAAACACATTAGACTTAATGTAAAGGAAAACAGTTAGATGTAAAAGGTTTTGGAAAGAAACACGTGTCCTATTGCTTTTTTTGTATTACAAATCTATCACTAGGAGCGTTATTTCTTCTTATTTATTTATTTATCTATTTGGAAGCACGCCATTTCCTTTCTTTGTATTAATGATTTGGCATTTTACTTGGAATTATTAAATTAAAATACTTCTCATAGCTCCAAAGTTATTTCTTGACTCTTCAATTTATATCTCTGCAAATCTTATGGGGTTAGATAGTTCATCATAAAATGCGCTTGCTAATTTAAATACTGCTTTCTAAAAAGGGAAACAATTTCCTTCTCTTCTTTAAGATGACTGAAATATTCCGGGCGAGAAAGTCAACGCTAACCGGCAGTATGAATATTTATCAGAAGCAAAAATGCAGATACTTCGATTTCTGATGCTGACAGGAAATAAAACTTCAAAGCCATTCACCAAGAAAATGACTAATCTGCTAACACTAAATCCCTCTCTTCAAATGTAAAAATATTTTTTGACCTTTATTCTCATAATTTCCCCCTGAATGCTTCTTTCAACCTCTTAACCCTGCAGAAACGGACGAAATCTCTTTCGAAAGCACCGTGACTTTATGAAAGCTGTCTTCATTTCATTATATTGCGCTTCAATGCACCATACAATGTGTGATCAAAAAGTGATCCGACTTGTTTCATAAGCTCGGAATCGCACAACACAGTAGGAGATAGTTTGGCACAGGTTGACATTGGAACCTACTACGCATGTGCAGTGAGTCATGCCCTTGTTGTTGTTTTTTCTGCTCCCCTTGTTGTTGTTTTTCTACATTGAAGCCCAATCAATGAAATAAAGACAGCTTTTAAAAAGTCATGGTGCTTTCGAAAGAGAGTTCGTCCGTTTCTGCAGGGTTAAGAGGTTGAAAAAAGCATTCAGGGGGAAACTATGAGAATAAAGGTCGTTGTTGTTCTTTTTTTCTGCGTAAGTGTGTGTGTTTTTCTCAGTAGATCTCTGTTCTTATATATTTAGTCGTATTAGAATAATATGACCACCTGCCTAATAACGGGAATAACCACCCTTGGCCCGGATGACAGCGGCAAGATGGCGTGGCGTGGACGCAATGAGGCCCTGAAATGCTGCCGGAGGCACACGTGCCCATTCGGACTGCATCAGAGTACGGAGGTCATAGAGATGACGCGATTGTAGATCGGGACGTCGAGCCTGTCGATCCAAATAGTCCGGCAAGTGTTCAATGAGATTGAGCTCGGTTGATTTCGCCGGCCAAGGGAGTACGGAGACATCACTGTCGTGTTCCTGGAAACACCATCACCAAAGTAAACGTCCGATATGAAGGAATACATGTGGTCAGCGAGAACAGACAGGTAGCCATTGGCATTCAGGAACCCATCCAATGGTACCAGCGGTCCAAAGCCGTGCCTGAAAAACATCCCTCTGACATTCCCACTGCCACCGCCGACCTGTACTTGACCGACAAGCGTATCCGGGTGTTAGTTCTCGTGTGTCGGACGCTGTATCCGCCAAAGCCCGCGATTTCGTTGGAGTAGAAAGCTCGATTCGTCCGGGAAGGCGACCATCTTTCTCCACTCCACTGTCCAATAATAGTAGTCTCATGCGAACAGCAGTTTTCGTTGCCGATAGACCTGTGTTAACATGGGCACTTTGACCCAGCGTAGACTCTGGAGACCCATGCGTAACAGGGTTCGTTCTACTGTTACCGGGGACATGAACGCTGGGTACCCCCAGGGTTCATTTGCGTCGTGAATTTCTGCACCGTTGCGAGTCGATTGCCCTTTACCAGTCGACGGAGGCGACGTTCTCCTCTGGGGATCGATGGCCTTTAGTGCTCCACAGGTATGTCGTCGGAAGGTACTCGGCGTGCCAGCGGTCCGTTCTTGATACACCCTTACTACAGCACGTCGCGAAGAGCCCACGACGTCTGCTGTTTCTGAGATGCTTCCACACTTGGCACGGTAGCCTATGATCATTCTTTTAACGTCCGTCAAAGCACTACCTCTGCCCACTGTGCGCACCTAACGCTCTATGGCTCATCTGTCGCTCTATGGCTCATCTGTATATCTATGTGTGGTCGAACTTGTGACGTGCAATCTGTGACGCGCCTGGGCGGGTACACTGTGATTCCGGGGTTGGTCATATTATTCTGATACGACTGTGCATGTGAAGCTGTTCATCGTATTTGTCATGTCGGGAAAAATGATCAACGAATTTGCATCAGATTTTGTCAAAAACTTGGCGAACTTGCATACCTAAAGTTACTGAAAGTCTATGGACGAGTCATGCACAGGGCTTATGAGGGTGTAAACGTTTTGAAGATGATCGTGAAAATGTTGAGAGTGACGAACGGGCTGGGAGGGCCGTAACCAGCAAAAGTGAAAGCAATGTCGAACTTGTCTGCGCAGCTGTGCGGAAAATCGCTGAATCACTATTCCTGAGTTATCTCAAGACTACAACATTAGTTTTGGTTCAGTTTAGCCGATTCTTACGGATGATTTGTGCTCCTATTAACCTGCTTTAGTGCATTAAAAACGACCAAAACTTTTTAAAAACTATTATGACTGGTGATGAATCGTGGATATATCGGTATGACCCAAAGTTAAGGCCCAGTTTTCACAATGGAAGGCCTTACAGACCCCAAAAAAAGTGCGACAGAACCGCACCAATCTCAAGATGATGCTGACTGGCTTTTTCAGTTACGAGAGAATTGTGCATCATGAATATTCTCCATCTGGCCAGAAAATCAACAAGGAGTATTAGTATCAAGTTTTGCGGCGTTTGAGGGACATAGTTCGTCGCAAAAGGCCGGCATTGTATGAGATTGACGAGTACGAACTCCACAAACACAACGCACCTGCCCATGCATCACAACTTGTGCAGCAGTTTCTTGCGAAGGTCCGACAGCAACCATATTTGTCAGCTCCCTGTGACTTTTTTCTCTTTCCAAAAATCAGATACTTCTTGAAAGGAAAAAGATTTCAAGATATTGTGGAGATACAACAGAAGTGACGAAGCAGCTGTTTGCTATTTCAGAAGCTGTCTTCAACAAATGCTCCTAGCTGGTGAAACAGCGCTGGGGTAAGTGTGTGGCTTCGAAAGGGCAATACTATGTAGGCGATTAAGTTTTAAACCTGTGTGACGTATATTCTAAATTAACTTTCCTTTTTAGTTTCTTTCCCTATGTAAATCTTGAGTTATTCTCAGTTATATTTCACTCTTAACGTAATATCTTTTCTTTCAAACGAATACGTTTGGCAACATAATTGTGGTTGAATGCACGTAACGTATGCCTGAGATAAGATAAGAACAAGAGGTAAAAACGACGACTAAACTGTTGTAGGAGAGCGATTATTAAGAGCATTGAAAGAGTGCGTTGTAAAGCGAGCGTTGTGTTAAGAGCTGTGAAGCTGTGTGGTGTGTTTAAATATTGATATCGTTCTGTTATAGACGTGCTACAACCTTGAATAAAGCATCTTTTCCGTAAGTTTGACTTCTGTTGTTTACTTGTTTCGTCTGGCCGTTAAGGTTTCTTTCATTTAGGAACTATTTCTTAGTATGTTGCTATTTTAAATTAACGTAGAAGTACGAAAAGACTTCTGCGTTATATTGGCGCCCGAATTCTAGTCGAACAGATTCATAGAAGTCACGGAAAATGGCTAACCTAACGGATCCTATCGGTCTCTTCTATGACTGTTATAGACAGGATCATGAGGCTCTTAATTCTACAACAGACAATCTACGAACTCAGCGTTATAGAATTCCAAACAATTCACCCAGTGCTCTGTACGAGGCCTGCTGTTCTGACTTATCAGACAGCGAATACGCGAGATACGAAACTTATGTACCGCGTACTTCGATCGCAGTGCCTCAACAAAAATGCACCCCCCCACCCCCGTGAGAAGGAGCAAAATTCTTGCTCATTACGTACCCCATGCGGGTTTTATTGTATTCAGGGAAACGGCGGATCGCTTAGGTTTCTGGAAGATCTTGATGATCATTTTGACTTACATAATGTTCCTGAATACTGTCAGATACCTATTGCTGGCACATGTTTGCAAGACACGGCAAAGGTCTGGTACAGACAGTGGCGTCGAATGAACCCAGAGGGCTCATATCTGAAATTCCGAGCTGCATTTTTGGATGTCTTTCCTTTTCGCACCAATAAGGTTGGCCTTGCACAACAACTGTTTTCCAGGCGACAGCGAGCGTCAGATAGTCCAGCCTCGTTCACCCTGGAAACAGTTCGACTTTACAAATTATGAGATCCCGCTGCAGTCGAGTCTGATATTTGTGACACCTTACTATAGCAGCTGGATCCCTTCCTGCAGGATTTTTTGGAAGTTCGACGTCCTGTCTCCATTCACGAGTGCCTAAAACTCGTTCGAGTCTATGAAAAGCGCCACAGTAAAGGGCAATCTTCACAGGTAGAAGAGTACCGACAACCTACGCAGTACCATGAACCTCATATTCAAACTACTAGGTATCAGAAGCCAAAACAGAACATTCGTCAAGGGCAATTTTTCAATCAACCTAGGCAGGCTGCTTATCAGTTAAGGGTGGAGAACGCCTATCAGCAGTCTAGATACGTGCCGCAGCATCGTCGGGCAACAGAAATACGACATCCTGAGCATTATGGGAACCAGGATAATAACCAAGTTTCTCGTCCCGGGGATAATTACTACCCGGTTGACAAGAGAATAATTGCTCACACTGGGGGCGTATGCGTTACTTTTTGTTTCTGATGTGTTTGAAGCAAAATCTGAACTTCTGAAAAATCGATTGGAAAAATTATTTCGTAGACCGATACTGCACCCCTCATAAAACCTTTTGAGTATACCTTCTGCTTAAAATAGTGTATCTTTTTCCGCCTGGCAGCGCAGAATTTTCGATATCGCTACTTCTAAAAATCCATTTAAAAAAACTATTTCTTTGTCGGAGAACGTTTCCTGTGCGAAATGTTTCTTATATAATTTCAAATGTTTCTTACTGCACAAATGTGCACCTAGAGTGCGTAAGTTCACGTTTCTGTTTGCAGCATGTTTGCATCAATGTCTGCGGGACCAAAAACTCGATTGAAAATTTTTTTCGGTCAGGTATTACTAACAGGTAAAACGTATTTATGTGCATTTCCTTTCCGAATTAATGCAAAATATCGTATCTAAGGGCCGCAAATGTTTAATTAGTTTTTCTCAATATCTCTGCTTCTACATGTCTTTTTTAGAAAATTCTTTTAACACCGGATTCCATTAACCTTGTGGAATACCATAGGTTTATACTTGAGGAGTTTTTATAGTTCACAGTTTTATCGCGTGGTGTTGTTTGTGTATTTCTGTTTGCAGCTGTATCTTCGCTTCTAAAAACCCTATTGAGAAATTCCTTTAGTTAGTGTATGCCATTCGCTACAATAAAGATGAGGAACATTATCCTCTTTAAATAATGCACAGCTTTCCCACTAACTGGTGTAAAGGTCAAAACCTTTTTCTCGCTATATCTTCTTTGGAGAGTCGTATTTGAAAACTTCTTTTTCTTTAGCATAACTTTTGCCAAAAAGAATATTTTTCGCCTATTTTCAACTTTCTATTATAGTCTGGTGCCAGAACGCGATTTTTTGAGGTAACCTAAAATTTCGGTACGTAAGATGTTTTTCGACAGTTTCTATACGAACAATGTGTCCTGAATCCCAATTTGATGAGTTTCACTCTATATCTGTTGAGCGTTTTGAATTATTACATCATTAAGATGGGCCCCTTCTAAATTCATCATTTTACTGTTATATTACAATATTGCAGGTAGTGATATCGTGTTTGATATAAAATTAAAGCTCCGTTTATGAAGAAAATATATATACGCATGTATTTTCATATAATTACTTTTATGACGTCATCAAAATGGCCGCTTTCTAAATTTATCATTTTACTGTTATATTACAATAATTAAGGTAGTGCTATCAAATTAAAGCTCTATTTATGTAGAAACTATATATGCATGTATTTTCATAAAATTACTTTTATGATATCATTAAAATGGCCGACATATAACAGCAGTTTAAGATATTCATAGTACAGGCATCGCATTGACTATTATTTTTTCATCTATTTTCAGGAATCCTGGAGTCGTGCTTGAATTATACCAAGGTGAAACTGTTGGTGTTTAAAACAATAAAAGAAATATAAAGTGCATAAATGAAACTTTGAAATACTTTGTTCGTTCCGGGTTTTGTTAAGGGTGGAAGAAGACGGAGTGTTTTTTAAAAATACCATTACAGACGTCCATCTTATTACATCAGGTGAAGCTCTTATTCGTACTATAATAGAATCGAGTAAAAAACGTGGTGACAGTATATACGTTGAACTTCAAATTAAATTCGAGAACAATAAAAAACCTCAAACTAAAATGTCATAAGTATTGTGTGTCGTCGTATACAAATAAAGTTCTCATTGACAGGGAGATAAAGAAATGTTCGAAATGTATTGCTATGAATACAGTGCCAGTTGTTAAACGAATATGTAGAAGTCAATCTGGCAGCTTTTTTTCCGAAAACTCTGTATGTTTTGTGCAAATGGCTGCATAATCGAGAAGGACAGCAAGAATCCTAGCTGATGGCGTCCAGCTAGTGAGTGTCGTACAAATACTGCAGGCACTAAAACTTTTAAAAATGCTATCAACGAAAAGTGCGCCGATCGGAGTGATGGATGGTCAAATGAAGTTAGCCTTCGTCGACATGCAGCATTGTCAGATTTACATGTAGCCGACGGAAGATACCACAGAGACTGTATGTAAAAAATTCATGGTTCCCAGGAATGTACTATTTGACCAGCGAGAAACGTCTGAAGTAAAAGAAGATGTGGCTTATGATCAAGTTGTTGACATGGTGTCCCTAGATAAAGTAATGATCTGGCCATCTCTGGAACTTTAGAAGTCATATAACGGTGCGGGTGGCACAATACTAAACCGTAACTCATTAATATCTAAGCTAAGTATGGAATTTAATGGTGAACTGTTAACAATATCCTGTAAGAGACATGCAAACTTGATTACGTTTCGAAAGGCGGCCATAAAGTTACTGCACCTTCAAGAAAGCGATGATGACCAATATTCCATTCAAGTAGTAGCAAACATGATCAAGGCGGAAGCACAAGGACTGACAGTGAATAGAAAATAATACCAAACTAGAATTGACAGCTGTACAGTTGCTAGAGAAGTTAGTTTAACATTTTTTAAGCTTCTTGCCCAAGTTACAAGCGAAAAGCTTTCGCATACATCGTTGTTACCATGTATTATAATAGAAAACATTCTAACCAGCCAAGTACAGAGCAGATACACTCAGTTACAAGTGAGCATCGGCAATGTATTGAGAGACAAAAAATGATTGAACAACTCTATGATTTTGTAGTCAGTTGTTCGTATAAAGAGTACCTTCATTTCAAAGGATCTGCAGCATCACATACTGTCATGGATAGGTCTGTGGAGCCAGCTGCTGATTTATCTTTAGGTCTTTCAAATTGCAGCTGACAATTTTGATGCCAATATATCTTTCCGAAACAAACAAGTTTCTACACATTCTCTTGCCATGATACTTGTGTGGAACCAAGCAACACCAAACATTGTCCTTCTGATGTCAACTGGGGTGATTATGGTTGGATGAAGAATGATCTCTTTCACCAATTGCTATACCAACAGAAACTGCCGTAGCACCAAATGAACTTTTAAAGGTAATAAGTTGCAAGTGTGACAGTGAAAGGAATTGTAATAGACGTTGTAGATGCCAAATGAGTAACCTCTCATGTATACCATTTTGCACTTTCACAGTAAGTGAAAAATGTGAAAATTCATATACTAAAACGATTAGAGAGACTGAAGATGATACTGCTGATTCGACAACCTAATTGAATATAGCCCATAAAAGTAAGGTGGTTGGGATGGGTAAGGTGGGTCTCTATGTAGCTACCTCCCCGTGGTGAGACTTGGTCACTGATTGTCAAATAAGACTAAAACTTTTTGAGAGCTGCACATAAGGATGTACATTTCTACATGATTTTTTTTATTGGAGGTTTAACGACCACCGTGAGCAACTCAATGGGCTATAAGCAGTTCCCCATCCCTACTTGAGGGTCGCTGGTTACAGTGAAGGGAAAGAGCCAGTGCCGTAAAGCAAACACAACATCCATGCCTCACCGGGATTCGAACCCGTACCCCTTTCGGACGAATAATCAGAAGCCATCGCTTAAACCGCTGCGCAACCGGGGCGGCCATTTCTACATGTTTATTTCAAATTATTGCTCAAGGTTAATGCTAACACTGCTAAGTACTGCTAACTCTGTCGCTGTTACAAGATAGCCATTTTGATGCTGTCATAAAAGGAATTTTAGGAAAATACGTGCACATATAGTTTCTACATAAATAGAGCTTTAATTTGATACCAAACACGATAGCACTACATGAATTATTGTAATAAAACAGTAAAATGAGGAATTTAGAAGGCAGCTATTTTGATGACGTCATAAAAGTAATTTTATCAAAATACACGCATATATAGTTTCTACATAAATAGAGATTTAATTTTGTACCAAACACAATAGCACTACGTGAAATAATTTAATATAACAGTGAAATGAAGAATTTAGAAAGGGCCCATTTTGATGACGTCATAATTCAAAACACTCAACAGATACAGAGTGAAACCCATCAAATTCTGATTTAGGGCACATTGTTCGTTCAGAAAAACATCAATATTCATTGTTCGTATCGAAAAACATCTTATATACCGACATTTTAGGTATTCTTGCTTTTGCAGCAGACAATTATGCAAAATTATTTCGCCAGAAGGCGTAGATTCATGCTATGTTTCCTGCCATATTTCTTCTTTTAACAGTTCGATTTGAAAATCTCTTTTTTGTCTGTGATATTTTTGTGCACCATTTGTTAATTTTCGTAACATATTTTTTATCCACTAAAGGAAGTAAGTAGCTCTTTCTACTTCTGGATGTTTTATCGATTGTAGAAATACGGTTGACCTTTTTTTTTTTTTTTTTTTTTTACCGATTACATTGACTTTAAATAAATTTCACAAATTTTATTCGCGTCCGAAGGTATTCAAAAGACGTGCTAATTACAAAAAAAGCGGTGTCATCTTTCTTGTTTTAATTGCTTTCACTATGATTTCGTATGTATACGATCATACTGAGCTGTGATTTTCCATTAAAAGTACTTTGATAAGTAATTAGGTGGGAAAATCGTAGTACAATTCACGGTGATTTTTACTACGTACATACAAGTGCACTATGCTTGTTTGTCATATACGCGAACATAACAAACATAACAACGGTATGCTGGTACTTATTTATCACAGAGATTCAAAACGTCTATAACTTGGTAAAATAATTAAACTAATAGCGAGTATGTCCGCCAACAGGGCCCATTTTTAGGAGGTAAAATGTTATTTAAATAAGTGTGTACGTGCGTGTGTGTATGTAAACAACGTCAAAATGTATGAGAAATTTTCAAGTGAAATAAAATTAAATTTAAAAATCGGTCTCTTATTAACGAAGCTTACGAAAAGAGTGAGAACCCTGTGGACGTTCATATGACTTCCCAAATTCTTCAAAGTCAACTTTTAATGAATTTGAAGACGGATTCGACAAAATTATTTAAAGTGATCTTCTCGCAAGTTATTTTTCCAAGAGGATTTGATCAATGTAGTTCAGAAGACTTCGTATAGTGGTGCAATAATCCACTGAAATCAATAGCTGTCAGTACACGATACACTAAACACTCACGAATATATGATCAACAGTGAGTCAAAAGATTTATTATATTAAAATATATACATACCAATAATACAAGATCATCCGGTTCAGCAGCTGAGCCATCATCAGGTGAAAGATATCAGGAAGTTAGAAGCTACCGGGTGTTAAATATAAACCAGACAATGTTCGTGACATGTAAAATCACACTGCCCAATCGCAAAATTGTTCGTTTCCATTAGTTACGTGGACTGGTTCGTTGTATCATCCTTGCTTGCGGGACGGAAGGGGGAGGTAGATTATGAAATGCATGAAAGTGTGGTTTTTTGACAAGTGATTTCCATGCTTGTGTAATGTTAAAAGGTACATCGTGATTAGAACATTGACATTCCATTTGATAAATAAATAGGCGTTCCATTATCAAATTTGATTGCCTAGTTTCGTATGTTCCCAAAATCGAGGCATTGTTTCACTTGGGAGTATGCGAGGGGAGCCTGTGTTCACAAGACCTGAAAGAGCGGTGGCATTAGAATGCATCTAAACATCATATTTGTGCTCCATTAATCTAACCCCCAATGTTAGTAGTGTTGAACCAATTTAGACAGAATCAAGCGTATTAGGTTCATTGCTCATCAAGAGAATAGAGTAAATGACATGTTTATTACTATCTATGACTTGATCACAGTCGTTTTTAATTTTGACAAATAAGCTGAATGTTGGTTCCCCGTAATCGTAGTTCGGTTTTCGGCAAGCTTTCCTTAGAGTATTAGTCACTGCTGGTAGGTAATCCATAGAGCCAATGCCTTTAACTTTTCTTTTCTCAGGCCGCATGATAGTGAATTCCAAACGTTCCATTTGTCTTAACAATTTCGAAATGCAATCTGAGGAAAATCCATAGCGGGTCGCAATAGTAGTGATGTTTTTGAATTCCTCTTTGAAGCATTTTCTATCAGAGGAGTGGGTCTGTGCTCGGTATAAAAGGCTACGCAATGCAGCTGTCTTATACCTCGTAAGGTGAAAAAAACATCTTGGTATAACGACCGGGATTGATCACATTCTTTCAGGAGAATGTGTATTTATACATGTTTGTCTTCTACCCGTAAACATTAAAGAAGATCTTTTTGGAAAAGTCACTTACTCCTGGGAATTTATCACTTGGAACCAGTTTCCAGAACTGAATTCCTCTTCTATGTCTTGTCTAGAAGAACGGATTACTTTACAAATAACATAGCTCGTGCTGGATGATTTTCTGTTGCTGTGAAATGTTGCACTTCATAAGATCAATGAATGTAGTTGGAGCTCCATGTCACACTACTATTTGTGAAAAGTGTAACACCAAGAAAGAGTCGCACCATTCAAATGAAATTTATATCACAGATTCTCATTTTACAAGATATAACTGTTTACATTCGTAGAGCTATACAGGGTCATTCATAAAGAAGTATAAAGTTTCCAGATGCTGTAAAACAGTAACAGTTGAAGACACTGATCACAACTGCGAACCGTTAGATAGATGTACTCACGAAGTTTGTGTCCCGCTACTGAGGGAAGTGACGTAGGCGATAGCGTGCGTGTCACGTGACTAGCCAGTTGACGAACATCTTCCTCACCGACAGATTGGACGAGCCGCGGACAACAACATGCCACTGACCCAATGGCCACCCAGAAGTCCTGAATTAACACCTTGTGACTTTTTCCTGTGGGGGTACGTAAAGAACAAGGTATTCGCCCCTCCCCTTCCTGTTGATCTAGCGCAGATGAAACAGCGTATCACAGCCACAATACCTGCACTTGATTCAGATATCTTACCTCTCGTTTGGGAGGAACTGAATTACCGGCTCGATGTGTGTCGTGTGACTAAGGACGCACGCATAGAACATCTGTGACTGTCTCTAAAAAAACCTGACACATTCCCCTACAATTCTGTTACAGGTAACATAAAATATATTCCATTGTTATTACTTTATAGTGCGTTGAAACTGTATGAATCACCCTGTATAAGATTTTTCGCTTCAAAAGTCCGCATCTGTGGAGCCACATCGAGTAACAACAACAGTCTGTACATGCTGTGGCGTTGAATGGAATATATTTTTGATACCATCCTGGAGAATAACCTGACAGGCTGCTTTTATGTGAGACCACAGTTCATTTGTGGTGATTGATGGGCCAGTCGCTTAGCTACCATGTCCCAGGGGACATATCCGGCGAACGTGCAGGGAAGGAAAGAAGCGGTATCTGCCGTGCATGGAAGAGGTCTTAGACATTCCGTTCTATGTGTTCCCGAGCACTTTCCTGCTGGAACATATCTCCAGGGCACCTGTAAAGGAAGAGTATCCTTTCTGCCTTAAAACATCTCTGATCTATCGCTGGCTGTTGAAGTTTACCTCAATTTGTAACAGGCGAGATCGCGGGTTGAATCCAATGGCGTCTCAAACTATAAATTAACGTTTAGCGTTGGGGCCGTATGACACCTCAAATTCCTCGCTGCAAGGAGCCTTCGAACACGTATGCGATCATCACGGGGCATCAAGTTGAATCATGACTCGTCAGAAAACACCACCTTTTGCGAATCAGTGCTCCAATGTCTGTGTTTGAGGCTCCATTGCAATCTGAGGTGCCTGTGGGTGAGAGTCACAGGAATGCGCAGCCGTGGGCTGTTAACGAGCAAACCTCTCCTCAGCAGACGACGTCGAACTGTGGTGGAGGACAAAGGTTGACCTGTGACAGTGCGGCTGCTCTGCCACCATGGATGTCGCTCTGTAGTCGCTCACTACCATGCCGTAAAGCAGTGTTTCTCAAACTTTGGTCAATCATGGACCACTTGAAGCATTTCTTAACTTATCGCAGACCACCAAGCAGGGAGCCTGGGGAACCAACTTCTTTGGGAAAAATTCGAAGTTAAAATTATATTGTCTGAAACTGAGGTTGCCAACCCTGGTTAATAATGTTAGGACCTACCGGACACTCTCATTGGCCGGTGAGTGTTACCTACCCCCTATCGCTCCAAGAAAAGGCACAGCCAAAGTATCCACCCGATTTATGTGATTTATAGATGGGCTTATGAACTCCGGCTCGATTTACGCTCCTTGAAATTTAATTTTGTGTTAATTTTAGCCTCTTTTGGTAAATTTTAAGACTTTTTCAGCAAATATTCAACTGTTTTTTTTTTACTTGAAAATAATACCATCTCCAAATAGGGTCGGTAAGCAATTGCCACCGACCTTAGGCAAAAAATCTCCCAGAATTCCTACCAGGTGCTTAAAATACCTGTCAGCTGCCAACTCTGTCTGAAACAAAGTCATTTTTAGAGTATCTATATTTCAAAAAGAAAAAAAGGAGTTTGGTGAGTTATGATTTTATTTTGTCAGTTGATTAACGAAAAAAAGATCATTCCCTTAATTAAATGATTGGCAATGTAGTCACAGCATGGGTGTAGTCAGTGGAGGGGGTTTTGGGTGTTCAAACCCTCCTCGAAACGCCAAAAGTAATATATGAAACAAGTAATATCTATGGGAAATTACGTAAACCTTCTCCGAAAATCGCAACCCCCTCAACCTAAGTTCAAGCCACGGCAAAAAAATGTCCATACTGTTTAAGTTACATCATATACAAAATGAGATATCCACAATTATACTTTGATTTTCTCTTTTGATTTTAATATTTTTGTGAAAGTCCACGAGTAAAGGTTCAGTAATTAATAACAAAAATAATAATTACAATAATAATCATAGTTTGTGTGAGAGGGATGCTACTGCTTGCGATCTTTTACCAAGCTATCTATATCCGGTTCGATGACTGATAGTTTGATAGTTTGTAGAATAGCTTCCACAACTAATCTATTTCTTTTCTTGCTCTTAATTCCAACTAAATCCGAAAATCCAAACTCACAGTTGTAAGGGAAATTTTTAATGGCTCTATACGACACTCATAGCTCTGGATATTCGGGTCAAGCATACACTCAAAATTTAAGAGGAGGGATTCTCAAATTCTTCATAAATTTTTCTTCTAAAATTTCTTGTGGACCACTTGACAGGTAGCCGCGGACCACATTTGGAGAAACACTGCCCTAAAGGTATCTGTCATACCGTGCAGTCGTGCAATTTTGCGGTCCTTTTCCGGTTTCCTTTGGTTCCGAACTTCACCAATTTCTGTTAGAAAGAAAGGATATCTGTCCACTTACATTACTTACACATCGTAGTGAACATAGCGTTCTAGCGTTTCGTCCCGAATGAGTGGCAGTTTCACGGTAGGGAAATCCAGCTTCTCTCGCTCCAACAATCTTTCCTCGCTAAAAGTTCATCACCTGTTCATAATGGGACCTTCTTTGTCGACGGGGCATAGTGAGACACAAAACATTTCGATTCCATATCTGCTCTTCATTGATTACAACATCTCGTTTGAGCCAGCAATTTATACGCAAGACCGGACAGTTCAGAGGGCGCTGTTGCAAAACCGCATGCGCATTTTCACTAACATTTTAATCATTTGCATTCCCTGATCTGTTGTATATATCCTGTACGATTCAAACTAAAACCGACAGTCCTTCATGTTGTTACAATTTTCATAAGCAGAGGTGTATTAAAATCAGCAAGCCTTCTAGTAAACTACTCTGAAAGCATATCAAAACATGGAATTAAGTCGGTTTTTCTTTACTTTCTTCTTGCACGAAGGGAAGTACACTTAGTTTTCTTTGAAAAAAAAAGACTTAAATATCTTCGTTCGATTTAGGAACCCATGAAGATATCCAACTAAAATTAAGATGCTATTTTTTCACGCTTGTAATTTTACGTTAAGTTCGTCCATGTGATGCGCGTGGGCAAGGCAAATGAGCAACTGAAAATAGGTTCGGTGATTTTGCGGCAACTGAAAACAGGTTCCGTGATTTTGTTTTAGTTTTCACATGATCGTCAAAAAAGTCAATAACTTCTTTTTTCAAAGAAGAAATACATTTCAGTAGTACCCTTTGCTAAATCAACACACCTCTGTATACAAAATCAAATAACGCTTAAATCTTCATATTCTTCTTCAATTTCTGTTAGAAAGGAAAGAAATTTCATGTGAGTAAATGATCTCTTCCCTCTTTTAATAAGATTCAGGCACTTCATTGTTGTTTTCATTACATCAGCCTTAACCAAACAATTTACTCACTGTGCTGGCTGTTGAACAATACAATGTAAAGCTACACAATCTATTTTATCCCTAAGTAGTACTTTTGTTAAGCTGGTCTGAGAAACATGGATGCATTTACCGCCATCTGGAACAATGTCTGTAAGTTAATTTGCCCCACCGATCTCATTTAGAACTTCAGCTCCTGCATCATACGTGTCTCTGCCTGCAGCCACTTTATGAAGGGTCTCTTGCGCAAGCAGTTCTTCATGAATGGCCAATTCCTTTGAAACAGTTCAAGCATAAATGTATTTCATCTTCATCAGTTACATCGGTCGATTCATGTTATTTCAACGAAATGTATTAACCTATTTCTTCAACTGTCTTGGTTTCAGTCTGTTTTCCAAAGTGATTTTTTAAACATTATCCATAACATTTTACTCCTCCATACATTATGATTCGGCAGTTTATATACAATTTGTTTTACATATTCTCCTTCAAGCAGACACCTCTTTGTTTTTACAATATCAGGCCTCTCAACAAAAAAAGCTAGGAGAGATTTTTGTTTTATATGACGTTGATTTAGTGAAACACTATTTCTGAGCATAAAACATTTTCTTGAGATCTACAACTATTGCAGCATGCACTTATCGAACATACGTTTTATATTTTTCACCGTATTTATGGAAGTAGTGACAGTTAAGTGCTTTGTCATTGTGGTAAAAAAGTAGCACAATGACAAAGCTCTTAACTGTCACTTTTCTGTAATATGTCTGTAATATGTACCTGAAAGCCAAATAAAAAGTAGGTGAGTCAAAAAGTTAGTTGCACTGCTTGATAAAACAACACAGGGTCGAAATTACAGAAAAATGTTATATGTAGCTGAAAGTCCCATACAAAAGTTACTTCTCGACGTAATCACCTAGTTTATTAAAACATCTGTCGAGGCGTGGCACACGTTTTTCTATGCCTTCTGCGCAGAAATTACGTCCAACGTCCGATAACCATTGCTGGTTGCAGCTTTCTCCTCGTCATAATCGTATGCACACTTCCATGTGAAATATCCAGTTTTTTTGCGATTTCGTCTTCTGTTACTCGTCTGTTTGTAAGAATGAGTTCATTCATGCGCGCAACGTTCTCAGCCGCTGTCGAAGTTGTCGGTCTTCCCTTGCAGTAGTCGTCCTTGATATCAGTACGTCCGTTCTCGAACAAGATGCACCACTTTGCGATAGCTTGACGCGATACTGCGTTCTCATAGTACACTTCGTTCAACTGCCGACAAATTTCAGTGCAGTTACACCCTTTTGCTTACAAAAAAAGTAATCACTGCACGCAGTTCCAATTTGGACGCCACAAGCAGCTGCCGAGGCATTTTCACGACTCGTTAGCGAGCGAACTAAAACTACTGCGTAGAAGCAACTGCGGCACGTGCTGCAGATAAATGCCAGCAGTGTTGCCACAAAGTGTCAACAAAATATCCTTTTACCGAAATGTTTTACGGAGAAGTGCAACTAATTTTTTGACTGCCCCTCGTACTTGTAAGAGCACGACGCATGTGGTTTGTTGTCATTTTTTTATTGAAGATTTAACGATCACGTGAGGAACTCAATGGGCTATAAGCAGTCGCCCGTCCCTAACTTAGGGCCACGGGTTCTAGGAAAAGGAGAGAGCCAGTGCCGTAAATCAAACATAGCATCCATGTCTCACCAGAATTCGAACCTGGACCCCTATTGAACTCGCAGTAGACTGAAAACCTGTGACCTTCATTTCATTCTAGCAGTGGGATTGGACCTCCAGAGCCTTCAAGGTGGCGTTTGCGTCTCTCACTTTGCCTTGTAAAGCTAACGCTCATGGCAGATGCGCTCTTTTCACTTCCGGGCCTGCTTACTCCTATCACCCTTGTTTCTCTCAAAGGGGGAGTCATGACATTACTGCGTAGTAAAATGTCTAAAAGAGACAAGCTTTCGATTACTGCTGCCATTTTCATGGTTGAAAGCATCTTCGGAGAGAAAAGACAGCCTTTGCTGTATTGGGGAGGTAACCTGACAAAGTCATGGATTAGTCCATAAATTTAAGGAACATTAGTGATGCTGTTACCTTGGAATTATTTCATTAATTTCAGCGAAAGGTAGCATTAATAATCATCTTTCTTAAAATCATCTCTTAAGTTGAGATCATTTCATTTTTCGACAGTTATTGAAGAAACGAAGTTGGTCTCATTTAGGCGTTTTCAACTAGCTGTTAATGAGAGAGCGATGACAACCACTTCCTGCTACGTAGGAAAAGATACAAACACTTGGACCGTTTGGAGTTCTCAGGATTGGTCACTTTTTTTGCACAAGGATATGGAAGACACAATGGCTCACACGAATGCGAAATTCACATTGATGGTAATGCACGCTTGCAAATTAAGTTGCAAATGAAGGGATGACGCTGAACGTAGAGCACACTTAATAATTCAGCAACCGTTCAGATGGTCCGTGAGAGAGAGGATGCAGTAAATGGAAGTAGCTCTCCTTTGCCTTACAGAAGGGAGTGTGACGACGTGCCTGCCTCACAGGACGCACATGAGAGAAAGGCAGACAGCAGTGAGAGCACATGCCAGTGTAGTGTAGTGGATAGCACTCGGGGCTATGGAGCCGAGAATTGCGATTTCAAGTCCCGCTCCTGGCATAAAAATGATGCAGAATTTACTTCGTCATATTGGTGCCCGAACTTCAAGGATCATCTGGCCGATAGGTTTTTCGCAATGGTGTGATCTTGTTTCCACACCGCGAGATAGGCAAGATGAGAATCCCTTCTTCAATGCTTCGAAAAAATAAATCAGTGTGATGTCACATTCCACACACCAAATTGTTTGGGATTTCTCAAATGTACGTTTTTCATCGGATGACAGCCTACATTGACACATCGTCCCGGCTGACCAGTGGACCATGCCCCCGGTGCTCTTTCGGCAGGGGAAGATGTGACGTGCCTGCCCCGCAGGACTCACATGAGATAAAGGCAGATAGCAGTGAGAGCACATGCCAGTTTAGTATAGTGGATAGCATTCGGAACTCCACAGCCGAGAGTTCTGGGTTCGAGTCCCGCCCCTAGCATAAAAATGATGGAGAAATTTACTTCGCCATAGGGGAAAAAAACAAATTAAGTTGTGTTTATCTTACGCTTGAGGAAGTAGGATACAGATTGTGGGATTCTCCGTGCGACGGAGAAAGTTTTCGGCTCCCCGAACAAAGAACTGAAAATTTTTCTGATGCTCAAAATGGGAAATGGAGGAAAAATTTGTATTAGAAAGCGAGAACGCGGGAGGAGGAACATGGTAGCGAGGTAACCGATAAAAGCGTCTAATAGAATAAGCAGAAACATGCAATTGGGCAAAAATAAAAAGGATAATCATATATAAAACACAAAACGTCTGTTTGTCTGAAACAGCAAAAACTCTCGAACGCCGAACTGTGGCATAGTGAAATTTGCATAGCTTATTAATACTGGAATTTCTAGGTCAACGTAACCATTTTAAGATATCTACGTTGTTCCGTTCACGAGTTATGAATTAATTAATAAGCTAATCAATAAAGTCAGTGTCGTTTGCTACGTCATCGTTATCTGAAAGCACGTGACTGCATTCATCGTCCCGGAACATCCACAAGTATTTCTATTCTTTGAGAAATGTGCATAAAAAATACAAAAACGAACTTTGCAAAATCTTAACGAAACGGGCTGAAATTTTTATCAACACCATGAATTGGTAATAAGAGGATTTCCTGAAAATCTCACCGGAATCCGGTCAAAACTTTTTAAAATAGGCAAGAAATTTTTAATTCATCGGTAAACAGAAATATATACGCAGAAACGGCTAATAAAATTTCGACGGCTAATTTAAAAAGTTATTCACCGATCCAGGCTAAATTTGGAGGTCATGTTCCTATTAACATTTTATGGTGTTCATTAAAATTTCAGCAAGTTTCATAAAATATTCGCAAAGATACGTCTTTAACTGTTTTATCTCAGAGATTCGCCCCTCAAAGACGTCTGAAACGAAAGTACGTGATGCATTTTATGCTTCTCACATGCACAGCTGTATGTTTGAATGTCAAGAGCAAGGGATCCAACAAAATTATATATTGTCGCTGATGAAGGAGAAACCAAAAATGTTGTGTACGGCCAAGTGCTGAAATAATCACACTATGAATAAATAATTTGTAATGACCGAATTTGTGAAGTCAGCTTTTTTCTTTCTTGCAAGCATCATTTTTTTCCCAATTTTTTTAGAGTTATATGAGGGAATATGAAATTAATAAGCTTAAATCCCGGGCAAAGATGGATAGTAAAGCTAGTACAGATATAAAATAGAAATCGAGACTTGAAAATGCGTGACCTCCTCCGTACACTGCGCTGAATATATAGATCACCACGACAAAATAGCGAGTTCTTATTTAGCTGGTAATTCATTCATCTCATCATCGAAGGAAAACATAGTCGAATCCCAAGAACTGCGCAATCGCCTTACAAAAGAAAGTCTGCCGGACCACCGCGATATGGCACAGAAAGATATCCAGTGAGCAGCCCCGTAATATTATCATAACTTTACGAAACCATGAGTGGGGTGCAGGCTTGTCTCGAAAATTAGGGTCCTAAAGTTTGTCTCGTAAATTAGGATCGTAAGTACATTAATTAATTGGACAAAAAGAAAATGTTATTTTGCGTAGGTATAAGGATGCATATGATAATAAGTACGAATAATATATAGTTAAACACTCCAAGTTTACCTTTTGTGGATAGATGGCGCTGAATCATGCAAGGTCAAGTATCTCCCGCAGAGAACGCGCGATTGCTTCCACACCATTGTATAGTGGCTAGAAGAGATTGTGGGCCGTGCGCTTCTGCAGATGGGTTCTTGAAATCATGAAATCACAGAGGGCGCTGAAGAAAGCTTCGATGCTGTTGCTGTGAGCTACGCTTATAGATATACGTGGTTCTCGTTCCGTCCAGTATAGTAATTTCACTAACATTTTACTAAAAAAAATATTTCTTTCGTTATTTTGCAGTTATACTAAAAGTTATTAATATTATGCATGGGCATATATAAGTGAACACTCCTCCAAATGGGGGTTTTGGGGAAGCTCCTTCAACTTTAATCGGGAAATGCGTGATCTCGCATTGAATGTACGCGTTACAAGGCTGATAAGTACAAATACATTACTGGACACAAATTTTCTCAGTAATTATATGTCTAATTAAACACTTGAATTTACGTGACTTTTCCGTAAAATGTAAACAGTTTTATGCCCCTTAGAACACTCGATCGTTCATGAGCGTTCCAGGAAACATCTCTCTCTCTCTCAGTAAGGATTTTAAACTGCTGTCCTGTTGGTATCTTACTGGCGATTAAAAGATAAAAGTAATGAAATCCACTGATATCCCAAAACAAAATTTCATCGGTAAATTGAAACGTAAAAAACATTATTTAAGATCCAATTTTATTAAACCCTGGATCGAATAATACTAATTGTAACTTTTTCAAAACGATTTCAGAGATTACCATATTTATCGCAACAAACCCAGACAGAAATTTAGTAAAAAATGTAAAGTATGTGTCACATTAGTGACTTCATAATGTGATATATGCTGCATGAAGTTCACAGAAGAAATTAAATTCATGGCACTGATTTACCTATACAATATATAAGGTGGAGCATGGAGCCCTCACTCCCCGAAAATTTTAAATTTTTATTATTGTTTAAATAACATGAAAAAACATGTACTCACCAACTTACATTAGATAAAAAAAAAAAAGTTTGTTTTTTTTCATTTTTATTTTGCACTGGGAAAATTGTGGGCACAGTATTATCTGAAAGTACTGGCAGAGCTCTGGGCGTTAATAATATTTCACCATTTATAAGCGTTTTCAAATTTCTTTCCATAAAACGTTCATCAAAATGACGTTCAAATACCATACACTTCTGTTCTAGCTGTTTGTCACCACGAGGAATTGCCTTGCTCCATTCCTTCCGCCTTACCTCATCTTTCGGCACGGAAAACAGTTACTTTTTGTTTACAAAATCTGTAACCATTGTTACCTCCAGGTACAAAACACGTTCTCAACGTTACACCCTTATCGATACTTCTTTTCATGATTAATCTAACAAATAAATCACTTTTTTTACTCGCTATCCACCAAACACGCCATAGAAAAACATGCCAACGTTTCGAAATCATAGCTCCGAAGCTCTCAGGATCGCCATCTAGTGGTTTCATGAAAAGATGGAACTGAAATTTAAACAGTAAGGAATTAATGCACGGCACACTATCTCTTATAGCCACTATAATCATTGTTTCATTGTTCCAGATAAGATGGCAACGTTCAGCTGCGCGGAAAAAGCGAAATGCTGCTTGTGGTTTCACGAGACGCATTCACCAACACAAGTGCAACGACATTTTCACCTAGAATACGGGAAAACTGCACTGGAAACGGGCACGATTGTAGCATGTTACAAATCGATTTACCGAGACTGGATGTGTAGCTCATAGGAACAGCGGCCAAGGCAGACCTGGAATTCCCGAGGAGACGGTGGATGCAGTGCGAGCAGCATTTCTGCGAATCCATCGTAAATCAACGGCACCAGCAAGTCTGGAGCTTGGAGCTCCAAAATCAGCAGTGACAAAAATCGTACGGAAACGTCTGAAATTTATGGCTTACAAATTGCAGCTTGTTCAAGCTCTGAAAGATGGTGACAAGAAGCAGGAATCAGATTTTTGCAGTGATATGTTAAATCGCATTGAAGCTGATGACGACTTCTTGTCGAAGTTGGTGTTCAGTGACGAAGCGATTTTTCACTTAAATGGCAAAGTGAATAAACATAATGTGGGTTTGGGGACCAGAAAATCTCCATATCATCTTGGAGCATGAAAGGGACAGTCCCAAGGTAAAGGTATATGTTTTGTGCCGAGTGCTGTTTTTGGCCCATTTTTCTTTGCTGAAAGAACTGTTACCAGAATCACATACCTGGACATGCGTCAGATTTACCCAATGCGAATCCTCAAGGAAACAATGGAAATAGGTTTCATTTACCAGTCTCATCACTACCATAATGACGTCACTTCTTACCTCGATGCTGAAGCCCCAGTTTGGATTGGTCGTGGGGGCCCAACTGCATGGCCTCCCCAATCACCGGACCTAACGCCCCTATATTTCGGTCTATGGGGTTTGTTAAAGATCAGGTTTACCTTCCGCACCTTCCCAAGTCCTTTCCTGAACTGAAATCAAGAATCGCCGCTGCACTCGCATTGGTCGATGCCGACATTCTGACAGCAATATGAGAAGAAAGGATTTACAGATGGGGCATTTGCAAAGTAACCAAGGCAAGCCACATCGAGCATTTGTTAAAAAATATTAATATTAGTCGCACTTATTAGCATATGCATCCTTATAACCATGCACAATAAAGTTATCTATTTGTCCAACTAATTTACTACCACCCTGTATAAGTGTATACGGTCTGCGGGGAGAATTACCTTCTACCTCATTATACTAAATTTGTTGCCCTGGTAAGCAAACAGTCTGTGGCTCTGGTTTATGACTATTCGTCCCAGATGGACCCGGGCTTGGGCATCAAGTCCGGGTCCATCTGGGACGAATATCACGCTTGCTCGAAAGGCGCTCTTTTGGATCTGCTAACCAGCTGCACCAAATTAGGAACGGATTCATGGAGGTCGTTAATCATTGAATCGAGGACATATGCATAATTTTTCATGTAGTGGGTTTACTTAAACTTTTCTGTAGCAGCATTTGAAAAACCCCTTGTCAGTTGAATTCCAGTCTTCAATTCTTTTTGTTATTAGTTTTCATTTTCTTTTAAGTATTGCGGCTCATTTTAAGTCTGAAATCGTGCTGATCTCATACAATCTTTTATGCAGAAATGGGCCTTATTCGAGTTTCATTATTCACTATTTTATCCTCTCTTCTGCCTAAGGATCGTTGTTTTTCCAAAACAGTAACAAAGTGAAAAAAGAAATGATGCCAAGTGATTGCCACCATTAAAGTCCTTTGGATTAATGAAACAATTTTCAATCAGATTAAGCAAAGAATAATGGAAGACGCTCTTGGCAAAAGAAGACAGGAATAAGTAAGAAACCTTCGAAAGAGTAAAATGCATAGATAAGAAGAAAGATAAATAAGAAATATGGGTAACTTAAAATAACAATAGAACTTTATAGGAACACAAAGTTTGCCATTTTTAAAGGGAAATTCGTGCCTGAAACTAAATGAGATTAAAGAGTTTAAAGAAAATTTTCTCTCATGGGAAAGATAATACTCCGAAAGTAAATTCAAAGCATCTCCGAACACTCAAAGTCACCAATCAAAACAAGAAAGGCAAAGCGAGCGTAGACCGTTTAAGGAAGGATGGCAAAAAAAGTGAATCAATAGGAATGGATAAAATACTGGAATAACTGATTAAGCCTATTCATAAAATGATCCTGGATATTCAGGAAACAATTAGTTGTCTTCTGACTAGAAGAGATAAATTTCCATTCCCTCAAGAAAAGAAAACGACTTCTAAAGAAGCAAAATGTAGGAAGACGGACTTAATTCTTCGGCTTTCGTTTAATGAACTGAACGTCAAACAAACTTGAAAGGAAAATGACCGAAGAATAGTCAAGTTTTATAAAGAGCACAGCCATCTCTAATCTGACATTCAAATGTTATTTTTCCTTCTCGTTACCTATTAACGACGCAAATAAGTTAGTTTCTTTTCATACGATTTGTGCAGACAGCTACTTCTAAACTCATTATTGTGTGCAATACAGATTATTAAGAAATTATGTTAAACATTGAACTGTAATACTTTAACTTTAGACGTTAATTTCTGCTCTTTTAATACTACTTGCATCACAACAAGATACTGCTATCATGAATGTTGCACTACTTCATTTCTAAAACATTCAATGTACTCGTACAATACATCTTTAGTGGGCTAATTTTTGTACGGAAATACAGCAGAAATAAAAAGGTCGTACCGAAAGTAACGCAAAAGTAGCCATAACATTTTTATTAACTGAGAGAGGTCATTCAAATTCCACATGTTGGTAGAGTAACTCTTCCTCTATACAAAGGCTGTACTCAACGTGGTCTCCATCAAGAGATGCATTTGCGATAACGTTGAACCCAACTCTCGAATCCTCTTTGAAAAAATTAAGGTGCGTACTGTTGTACCCACTTCTCTACAGCAAGTTACACCTCGTCTGTGTCATCAAATAGTTGTCTCTGGAGATTGTCCTCCATCGGACCAAACAGGTGAAAGTCGGAGGGCGCCAGATTTGGGTTTTAGGATGAAAGGGGGACCACCGACCAGCCTAATTTTCTGATTGCCTGATTTGTTGGCCAAGGAATGTGTGATCTCGCATTGTCATGGTGAATGTGGATCCTTTTCAGATTCTTGTTCGGTCTCTTCCTTCTTATCGCGTCTCTAAGCTTCTTGAGTGTCTCAGTGTGCCACTCGAAGTCACGGTACGGCTACGTTTCAGAAATTCAAGGTGAATGACACCCCTGCCATCCCCCAAAACAGTCACCACGACTTTCTGTGCTGTTTGCTGACTCTTGAGCTTCTTAGGCCTTTGTGAAGAGGTGTGACGCCATTCCATGGATTGATTCTTCGTTTCCGGACTGCAAAGACACGCCCACCTTTCATCCCCTGTCACCAGATGGAAAAGAATTGTGTCTTTATTGGCGTCAAACGCTTCCAGCAGATCAGAGCAGACTTCCATTCTTATATCCATAAAATCGGGTGTCAACTGCCGAGGTATCTCATTTGCACACACTTTCCGATACCCTAAGTCTTACACCACCTAATGTATGGCATTGTGACCACAGTCCAATTGTGCAACAAGCTAACGGATTGTGACTCGTCTCTCCGCGCGAATCAATTCATCCACTCGCCGACGATTCGTGTCGGTGGCAGCAGATGATGGTCTCCCACCACGTGGTTTCTCTTCACAATGCTGGTTTCGTCTTCTTTAAATTTCTTTATCCATCTGCGCACATTGAGTTTATCAATGGTGTCCTCTCTGTAAACATTCTGTAATCTTCTGTGGATGGCGGACAGCCTACACCCTTCCATCATCAAAAACTCAATTACGGTACGTTGCTTCTGCTTGGAATCCATTATTTACCTTGCAGTGACACTCCTTTGGAACAACGCTGTCACGACACCAATGGGTAGAGGACAAAACAGTTTTGACACTCCTTTGGAACGACGATGTCATGTTAGCGCCAATGTCTCGAGGAAGGAACATCTCAGTGACATGCGGGCTGTGGACAGCCGAGGGCAAAAACAGAAAGCGAGGATCGAGCAATTGTGAGGGCTTCATGAACAGAACTGAATCCGTCGTTCTCCACCATCCATGGCCCTATTGCGTCATCTCAGCTACCGAAGTGGCCATTTGGACCGTTGCCGGACGTCTTGTGGCACGGGGACTATATTCTCGGAGGTCACTACGCAACCTACCACTGAGCAGCGAGCATCGCCGGCACCGATCGCAATGGTATCGAGCCAGATCAACGTGGGATGGTGACCAGTGGCAGTCGTGTTGTCTTCAGTGATGAGTCACGGTTTGCACTTAGCGCCGATGACCAGCTATTACGTGTATGGAGACGAGTCGGCCAATGCACCGATCCTGCCTTTACCGCGGAATGGCACACGGTCCGCATAGTGGGTGTGACTGTGGGGAGCCACTGATAAAGATAGCCGGATACCCTTGGTAATTCTCCGTACCACCCCCATGGCTCAACGGCACGTCGACGGCGTTCTACGACCTATTGCACTCTCATTTCTGTCGCAGCACCACCGAGCAATTTTTCAACATGATAATGGCTAGCCACACACGGCACGGCTCTCCCAGGCCTGCATCAATAATGTCGACACCTGTCTAACGGCCAGTCCGATAGCCCGACCTCTCACAGATCGAACATGTTTGGGATATGAGGGGACGCCACCTACGCCCATCTCGGAATGTCGGCAAACTGGCCCGCATTTTTTATACCACTTGGCATGCTGTAACTGTGAGTTTTTATACCACGCCGGGTAAACGCTTCTATCCGACCCAGATGTGGTGCTACAATCAACTGACTTGCTTCACTCGTTTAATCCGAATAAATGGCACAACTACCCTGGAAGTACAACCATTTCTTTCCTATACACGTACATTGCTCATACCGATTTCCATCTTGATTGGAAAATTCCTTCTGGGTGCTTCTGTTTTGTTATTAGCACGTCTTTTGTAAAAAAAGATCGTGCTTATGTTATCGGTTTGTCCGTCAGTCCGTCTGTACCCACGGTATCTCTGCAACTATTAGTCCGATTTGAAAAATTCTTTTTGCATTCGGCAGCTTGAATATGCGAATGATGATCCTTTATTTCGTGTTTTTTTACGATGTACAATTTTGCCGCTACAGGGCGTAAATGCAGATGATGTCGAATTCAAAATTACGTTTTATTCCACATATTTGCTTCCAAACATCCTGCTTATAGCCCATTGAGTTGCTCACGGTGGGTTAGTCGTGTTTTTCTGTGCTCCTCAAGTTTTCGTCGGTGTGTGTTATTTTTCTTCGTTGTCAGTGTTCTATTTCGTGTGTGTGTTGTGTGTGAAGGTCCCGTGTTTCTTTTTATATGCCTGCCGAGCTGGTAAGTGCTTATTTTGATTAGTTCTCCTTATTTTTCTGCCTTGGCCAAGCTGGCTAAGGGCTAAGCTTCTCCTCGCCATTGCAAATGGCGGCTTCCGGGGAGAATGACGTCCTAACCCTTGCTACCGGAAATGATGATCTCCCGATAACAGCTTCTCTAAATACTACTACCAATGACGTGTCTATCTCGATAAACCACTCCTCCTTGCAGCCTTCTGTTGCTGCCTTTACCATCGGATATCGCCTCTTCTTCCAAGTCTCCCAGCGGTGATACGATGTCCTCTCTGAAAGCTAATGATGACGCCATGGATGTTTCGCACTCCATGCCGGAATCATCTCCAAAGCAACGTACATCTACCCTCTCATATGCTGACGTAACCGCATCTAAGTCGGGACCTTCCCAGTCTTCTTTTCTCCTGGACAATATGTGATGACGCATAATGCCGAAGTCATTGAGGTTGTCCTTAAAGAAGATACCCCTTCTGGGCTGAAATTCCTTCAAACTATGGAGAATGGTGTTGTGTTTCCGAGCCTGAGAAATACAAAACTCACTGCATATACTGCTGCTCTTCGAGAGATTGTTCCTGCATCAGCCATAACTCATGTGGGCAGGAAGCCTTACAAATTAGTTGTTTACTTCTCTACTCCCTGCCCATTCCCTACATGTACTGACCAAGGGCATCTCAATTGGTGATCGTCACATCCATGCCGAACCTGTTTCACAGAGTTCCGTTGTTGTAAGTTTCTCACCAGTTCCACCTGAAGTTTCAGATGATCTCTTGATTGCCGCTCTTCTTCCTTATGGCCGGATCATTGGAGGTGTAACTACCTACTCTTCGTTTCCAGAGGTGCCAGAAGACAGATACCTACTCGGGTTTCGCCGCAATGTTCGTGTGGTCTTCCCTTCAGAGGAGCACATGCTGCGTATTCCACCCACTTTACGTGTACGCTGCTACACGCACATTAGAGAGATATTCATCACAGTAGGCTCCGTCTGTCCGAATTGTAAAGGCACGGGACATCCCCGCGCTCTATGCCCTCATAATGCGAACACTCTTTCCAAGTCAACAGCACGACCTTCTTCCTCTTTGTCACGTCAATCGGCTTCCTCTTCTGGTGCTAAAGACCAGCAACAGCAGACTTCCTCAAAAAGTAGTGATGCAGCAGTTGGTCAACCGACGTCTACAAAAAGTAGTGAGACAACCGTTGGTCGACCAACGTCTACCATAAGTAGTGAGACAGCCGTTGGTCAACCGACGTCTACCATAAGTAGTGAGACAGCCGTTGGTGGGCCGACGTCTACCAGATGTAGTGAGACAGCCGTTGGTCAACCGACGTCTACGGGTAAACCCTCGACCTCGGGTGATGCATTGGCGCCCCCATCATCTCTTCAGTCGAAAGAGGCATCAATTGTTAATCCCAAGTCTCCTATAGAGATGGTTGATGACGATTCTGGTCATACTGCTACACCGACCGTTGAGGTTGTTTCTTCAGCTCCTTTTAAATTGCCGGAAGTTCCAATTCCGGTTACAGCACAAAGTCGTGGACGGGCAAAGCGACGTAGAACTTCACGCGCCCAGAATAAGAAGTTTAGAATGACAACCACCCTTAGGGCAGGACGTGATCCTTCTAGTAGTCAGATGCTCACGTCTGAAGGCTCTATGGAATCTGATACAGATGATGGAACAATTATTCCGATCTCCTGTGAAAACTTTTTACATATTCTAGAGGCATCCTCTCTTCCACAGACACCTGTGTCTGGAGAGAAGGTGTATGCGTTCCTAATAAGTCCCCGTAGAGACAAGCTGTCTCGCAATTTTTTTGGAAGGTTACTCCCACTGTCTGTCTGACACCATGAATCAAATGTTGGCGATACATTCTCATTTACGCACCGTTCCGGGCAGAGATCTGGGTGGTCCCTACTGGGCAAAGAATTTCCGTAGCCGTCTGGCCAAGTTACAGAACGCAGCCGACAACATCCTCCAACCATCATCAGACTATTCTGTTCAAGACAGTCTCACTGAATAGTAGGGGTATGTGTACCCCTTTGGCCAATGCTTTAGCATATGAAGACGTCCACCACCTCAAAGCAGATCTCCTACTTTTGCAAGAGACAAATTGTCTCTCCACTTCACCCTTCCATCGCTGGAGGAGATGGGACTATCAATTTCATCACGCATATAGGCTCTCTCTTCGTGGAGGTTTAGCGATTGGTGTACATAATAGATTTCGTCAAGCACTCTCCTCTGTTAAAGTTCATAACCTGTGCCGAGATTTATTGCAGCGACTCACTTTCGTCCTAGATGGACAACGATATTTAGTTTTCAACATATATATTCCATGTTCATCTACACATCTAACGTTGTTATTTTCGTCGCTCCGCACTGCACTTCAGCCAGAATTACCATCAGATCATGTGCTCATTGGAGGAGACTTTAACTGTACACTTCAACCAGAGCTCGATCGCGCTCCTTCGAGGATTGAACATCGTTCACGTCTTGTGGAGCAATTGCGATCATTAGTGTCTGATTTTGATTTACATGACGTGTTCCGACGATTGCATCCGACATCCATTTCACATACCTGGAGAGCTGCATCTGCATCCTCCTCTCTTTCTGCCAGGCTGGATCGATTTTACGCTTCTGCTCCGTTATTGCCCATTACAACGGATTGTATGCACTCTTCTACAGCTTCATCGGATCATTGTGCCATCACTATCTCCTGTAACTCTTCATCTCGTCTGCATGTTAGGTCTCGGTCATGGACACTAGACACTTCTCTCCTAGCTGATGAGAATATATGCACCGAGATCAGAGATCTTCTTGATCATATGCGAGAGGGCCTGTCCACTGCACCTTGTGCCATCAATTACTGGCTCGAGGTAAAATCTTACCTAATTTATCTTCTTAGACGTCATTCCTTCTCCGAAGGCACGAAGCGCTCCATGGAAGAGCAAAATCTCCGAAACATCCTGTTACAGCTTGGTGCGAGTCATCCCATGTATACAGCTTACCAAGCGGATCTTAGAGCACTTCTTGAGCCTCGTGCACGTCAGGTAATTCTTCGTCTCCGTCTACAACATCTATCACCAGAGGACTGTTCCTTTGAGTTTCTATCCGCGTTAGAAGAAAACGCCGCTCGTCGCATCAGCTTCGACTACTTCGGCGGCCTGATAGTGAAATCATCTCTGATCCGGATGCAGTTTGCTCTCAGGTTCGTCGGTATTTTACTATCAAATACAGTGAAACTCCTCAGCCTTCTGTTTCTGCTTCTGCTACTTTACTTTCTGTTCTTCCCCAAGTTCCTTCCAATCTCTCTGATTCCCTTTTACAACCTATTTCACAGACTGAACTTCGGACCATTCTAGTCTCTCTAAATTCCCGTGCTGTCCCAGGTCCAGATGGCCTTCCGCTCCTTTTCTACCGTACTTTTCTCCCTTCGTTGCTTCCATTTCTTCTCGCTGCTTTCAATGCTGCTCTTTCTTCCTCTTTTTCTTCCGAGGGGTTTCACAGAGGCTCATATGGTGTTATTTCCCAAGAAAGGCGATCTGCTTGACTTGGGAAACTGGCGTCCTATCTCGCTACTAAACATTGACTATAAACTCTTCACTAAACTCCTTTCCAGTCGACTCAACCAAGTTCTTCCATTTCTTCTTTCTCCCGACCAGACCTACACGGTTCCTGGTCGGTCCATCACTTCTAATCTCAATCTCCTTCGAGATCTCCTACATCTGGCTCGTACTAACTCTGAACCACTTGCCCTCTTTAATCTTGACCAAAGAGCAGCTTTCGACAATATCTCACATTCGTATCTTTCTGCTGTTCTTATTGCTTTCGGCTTTCCTTTTGCTTTTGTTACCTCTATTCTTGCCCTTTATCAGGACGCTGCTTTCCATGTCAAGACGGCCGCCTTCTTGACTGCACCTATTCCTTTTCGGCGAGGCATTCGGCAGGGTTGCCCACTTTCTGGGCAGCTCTTTGCCATTGCTTTTGAGCCGTTTCTTCGGTCTGTCCATCGAGCCTTTATAGATGCACTGCCACCGCCTACTGCAAGTACTAGGCACTTTTCTGTGACATACTCTGCATATGCCGATGACGCGACCTTTTGTGTAAGGACAGACGCTCAATTCGACATCTTGCTCCAGATTTACGATCAATATTCTTCATGTTCAGCGGCATCACTTAATACATCCAAGAGTGCAGGCCTATGGAGCGGAGCGTGGGCCTCTAGGACTGACACCCCGTGGGGCGCCTCATGGACTGCTTCATCCCAAAAATTACCTTGGCGTCCATCTCGGAGTCCGTCTTTCTGCTCAAAATGAAACATGGAATGCTCTCAGAACACGCCTTACTCGAACTGCTGCTTTCTGGCGAGGTTCCCAGTTTTGTACTTCTTACTTCTCAAGAGCTAGAATAGCTCAGACTTATATTCTTTCACCATGCTTATATGCATGGTCAGCAGAACGTATGCCCATTTATCACCTCAATGAAATCACTCGAATCATCTCAACGATAATATGGAACAGGTACCATTGGATCCAGGTCTCCACTCTCTGTCGTCGAGTCACTGATGGAGGTATTTCACTGCTGGAAGTTCGCACCTACTATAAAGCACATAAAGTGGTTTCTTTCCTGCGGCTACTAAGTGCACCAGAGTCGCCAGTGACACTCGTTAGAGATGTCATGATATCGCCTAGGAATCCCCGAATCACTTTCATCACGTATCTTCTAATGGATCAATCTCCTTTATTTCATTCTAAACTTTCCCTTTCTACAAAGAGGTCCTTTCCTTTCTTCGTTCTCTACCCCTCTTCCGTGCTCCACCGGCTTCCACCACTGAACTATTAGCTGAGCCCCTGTTCTTTCCTTCCATCCTTCATCCCCCTAATGCTCCCTACTTTACTGACCTTTCCTGGCTCCCCGCCGGAATAGTATCTGTTCAGGATCTAATTTCTCCAGATCTTTCTTGGAAACCCTTCTCTGATCTGTCCCCCCACATCTCCCCTACCTCTTCCTCTCTTTCGCTGTATGATTCCTTCCGTTCTTCAATCATTACCCTCTTCCCTAACCTTGCCTCTCAAGCTGGGTTAACTCTTGTTCCCTCTGCCTCTTCTTCTTCCTTTTTCCTTTCCGTTCGGGGCTCATCGCTTCCTCTCTCCAGTTTTTCTGTCTCGTCTCTTTACCGTTGTCTCATTGATCCACTGTATGCTACACCATTGATGATTCCAGATGTTCCGAATGTCGCCCTTTCACAAGTGTGGTCCATGTCTAATTCGCCACTATCTATTCCAGCAGAAAGAAACATCCAATGGTTGTTTCTTCATCGGCGGTTACCAGTTCCTACCAAATTATTCAGGATGACGCTTGTTGATTCGCCTAACTGCATGTTTTGCTCTACGATTGCGGATGTAGATCATGTGTATCAACATTGCACAGTGCTTCTTCCCTTGCTACATCTGACCTTCACTACTGCACAGTGCCTTAGTACTAATGATCTCTCCTTCTCAGCCTATAGCACGCTACTCAGCTCAAGTACTCCGCCTATTCCTATATCAGAGTCATGTGCTTATGTATTCATATTAGCAAAACATGTGATTTTTTGCTACTATCAACAGCTACGTTCTACCCCTATACAGCCTACCATCTTTCAGGCGGGAGCTGCGATGTGCAGTCAGTTCCGGAACAGAATGATTTCACGCTTGAGGCTTGCTTTCACTGTTGCTAAGGCTGCGAATCGAATCCCACACTTTATGTCAGTGTGGTCACCTTTTCGTCAATGGTTTTCTGGTCCATCAGAAGACCTTAGACTTTTGTTCTGACGTCTGTGAAATTGTTTGGACTAATTGAAATATAGTTTTGTGATTATCGTGTTCTTAGGTGCCCTTGTCATAATCGCTTCTTAATGTTACTGCACGTTTGCATGTTTCTCACCAACAAGGTCCTGTAGGTGAGTTTCTTGTTATACCACAGGCACTTAAAATAAGTTTAAAGTTTTTTTGTTTTGTTTTTTTCGGCACTTTCCTTATGTCTGCCGGGCTTTATAATATATGGTTTTTGCTCACGGTGCTAAGCAACTGTTTGATAGTGTTTAAATTGTCTTATTGATTTTGCACAGTGTGGTTTCTGATCATGTTGCATGTACATAAAGGGATATGATCAGTCGATTACACCATGTTCTGCAAGGTTTAGCACTTTTGTAGTGCAGGGGGTAATTGTTCATCATTCGGTTATTTGTACTGTACCTGAAGTATAGTTGCTATGCCAAAAGCTCAGTTTTGAATATACTAATGTACTTTTCTAATTGCACTGTAAAATTTATGTTTGGCACATTTCGCATGTTGGGTCACGATTACATGTCTTAAGTTTTATGCTCATGGTGCGGAGCAAACGCTTTGATAGTATTTCAATTATATGTTAATGTTACACAGTGTGGTTTTTCTCATGTCACATGTGCCTAATAGGAAATAATCAGTCTATTAGATAATGTTCTGCGCTGTATTGCATATTTGCTGTACAAAGAGTCAGCTTCATATTTTCATTATTTGTATTGTACTCGAAGTATAAATTTTCTGTAAAACGCAAGTTCTGTTTGTACTAATATACTTTACTCTTTGCACTGTGAAATTTACAGTTGTACCATGGAATTGTAATTCCTTATTAGTGTCTTCCCTATGCCGTTGCATCTTGTGTACATATGTTGTTGTTCATTACAAGTTAATCTATAGCACTGTGATTGAGGCACTTGTTTAAGCCTAAGTAATAGTTCTTTTTGTAATTTGACAGCGTTTCACAAGAGAGATATTGCATTCAATTTGTATAGAGTTCACACCATCATTGTGGATAGATCATTTATTCGCTTATCTTTCAGATACTGAAAAGTATAAACCTTCTGCTCTTTTCTTCTCTTTTCTTCTTTTTTTCAAGATTGCTCAAAATATACATGTTTGTTTTTGCACTGTAAAATTTATAGTTATACCTTGTACTGGTGTTCACCTATTAGAGATGGCACTCTGCTGATGCACATTGCGAACATATGTTGTACATAGAGTAAGTCAATCCATCAGTCCAGTATTGTCAGTGTTATGAATTTGCTTACATTGTATATAGTGCATCCACATAATGTAAATATCTCATTGTCATTGTAAATAGGTCATCTAATTGTTTATCTTTTGGTAACTGTTAAGCACAGGCCATCTGTATCTTCCTGTCCATGTTTGCTCCAAATAAAATATTGTTGAAGCTCACGGCGGTCGTTAAACCTCCTTCCAAACATCTGATTGAAAATATTATTTTATCTTTCGATTCCATTTATGTCTAAGAGTATTTTAGATATAGTTTCTTTTTCAAATTATGCCTAGATTTTCCGCTAGGGGCCGCAAAAGTAAATTACATTTTCCCCGGTAACTCTTCTTCTAAAACTCCGATTTGAATCTTTTTTTTCAGCGGATATATCTCCCGATAGAAAATCTTTTGCATATAATTTTGAATTTTTGGTAAAGAATACTTTGGCCATCAGGGGGCGTAAGTGTTAATTTTTGCTTTTGATGTATTTGCCATAAAATCTGAGCTTCTAAAACATCGATTGAAAAATTATTTCGTGAACTGATGCCACTTATATCGATAAACCTTTTCGGAATATTTTCTTTCTAAAATATTCCCCAGTTTCTCCTCCAGGGGGCGTAGATATATATCTTATTTTATTTTTTGTCAATATCTTTACTTCTAGGAGTCCGATTTGAAAAATGCTTTCTCTGTTGGATATGTTTTGCGTGTGACATGTTTTTCATATAATTTCAAAATTTTCAAGTAATTCATAAACTTTCCGCTAGGGGGCGTAAAGGTAAATTGCGTTTTTCTCTATATCTCTGTTTCTAAATCTCCGATTTGAAAAATTATTTCTCCCACGGATACCGCTCCTGATAGGAAATCGTTTGCACATAGTTTCTAATTTTTTGTAAAAAAATGGTTTGGCCACCAGGTGGCGTAAATCTTAATTTCAGCTTCTGATGAATTTGCAGCAACATATGAGCTTCTAAATTCTCGATTGAATAAAACGTCGTTTGTAGACCGATACTACTCATGCCGACAAACCTTTCACAAACATTTTCTTCTTAAAATAGTGCATGGTTTCTACGCCAGGGATCGTAGATATATATCCTATTTTTGTCGATATCTCGTCTTCTAGGAGTCCGATTTTGAAAATTCCTTCTGTGTTAGATAGTGCTTCTAGTGTGACATGTTGTTCCTATAAATTCAAAATTTTCAAGTAATTCATAGACTTTCCGCTATGGAGCGTAAGGGTAAATTGCGTTTCCTTCTATATCTCTGCTTCTAAATCTCCGATTTGAAAAAAAAAAATTTCTGCACCGGATACAGCTCCTGATGGGAAATCGCTTGCACATAATTTCTAATTTTTGTAAAAAGAAATGGTTTGGCCACAAGGTGGCGTAAGTTTTAATTTCCGCTTCTGATGTATTTGCAGCAAAATATGAGCTTCTAAAATCTCGATTGAAAAAACAGTCGTTTGTTGACCGATACTCTCATGTCGAAAACCTTTTAGAAACATTTTCTTCTTGAAATAATGCATGGTTTCTACGCCAGGGGGTACATATATATATAATATTTTTGTCAATATCTCTACTTCTAAGAGTCCGATTTGAAAAATTCCTTCTTTGTTGGATAGTGTTCCCGATGCGAAATGTTTTCCCTATACATTCAAAATTTTCAAGTAAATCATAGACTTTCCGCTAGGGCGCACAGAGGTAAATTGCGTTTTCTGGTCCTAAAACTCCGATTTGAAAAATTCTTCCTGTATCACATACAAGACCTGATGGAAAATATTTTTCACATAATTTCTAATGTTTGGTAAAGAATAGTTTGGCAACCAGGGGTCATAAGTGTTAATTTCTGCTTCAGATGTATTTGTAGCAAAATCTGGGCTCCTGAAAACTCGACAAATTTTTTTCTTGGACCAATACCACTCATATGGATAAACCTTTTGGGAATACTTTCTTCCTAAAATAATGAATTGTTTTTCCACCAAATGTTACTTTATGTCCCACCAGCGGACGTAAAGTCACATCTTATTTTTGTCGATAACTCTGTTTCTAAGATTTCGTAAGCTCACGATTCCGTTTACAGCAATATCTGAGGGATTAAAGACCCGATTGAAAAACTTCTTTCTTCCGTCAGATACCATTGTTTTCCCTACCGGTTCCATTGACTTTGATAAATTTAATTTGCGTCAGAACGGATTCAAAAGACGTGCTTATTACACCCGAAAATTCGGTGTCATCTTTCTCATTGTTTTTGGCAAAGAGTGTATCTGCAAGAAATTTCGTAGCAAGAAATTTTAATCAATGATCATTTCTCAAGAAAAGCTTTTATCGATTTAAAGTACTTGAAATAAATTACCTATGAATTTCACACATTTTTTATCCAGAGCAAAAAACGGTTTGAATGGGTTTTTTTTCTGAACCCCAAGAACGTGCAGACTTAAGTTTCTAAGAAGTTGAAATTTTTGATCAAAATTTGACGAAACAGCGTTATCAGCCTACTTGAATATAGACACGATTTTTACCGCCAATACTTCTCTGTCTGTATTTCATTTAAATAAAATTTAACTATTTATAAGACAGGAGATTGTTTTATTACGCTGCCGACATTCTTAAATAATGCGGAAACAAATATGAATGCCATAAGCACATTTTGCCTGCTTTCATGTTATTATGTACCGCTTCATTTCTTTTATAAATACGGGAGCTCGGAGTACTCCTTTCTCCAGACACAATAAAAGAGTTTTAATGTTCAAATAAAGTGACTAACCAGTGTACATACAAGATACGTGAATTTTCATGAGTGATTGTCTTGTACAAATACCAGCTGTTCTTTAGTTAAACTTGCTGAAGAATAAATTGTAAGTAGGTGTCGCAATATTTGCACTCAATATTGTAATGCAGAGAAGAATTTTTTTTTTCAGATTTTGGACTCTGTGCTAAGAGCGGAAATGGGGTCATGTGATCATGAATACCGCTACTTTTGCGAAGGAAGAACTTTTCCCTTTCCACGCTGTGGATAATTGGCAACCAGCGTATTGTTGGTATTACGTGTTTATTGAATTTAGTAATCTAAAATCTTACTGTTTCGGTGTGTGTGTGTGTGTGTGTGTCTTCTATTATGTAGCAAAAATAATATTTATGCGATTGAATTTATCCGTGCTTGGATAACCTATTCAAGGGGAGCCATCCCTAGTACTCGCTTACAATAATTTCCTAAGTTAGAATAAACTGTCATTCATTGGAATAGGTGTTATTTTAAACTAGGTACCGCAGACCACGTACAAACAGAGTATGTATTAATAATAGTTACACAAATAAATCAATGAAAAAAGAAATATTCTTTATAATACATGAGAAATCGATATAGGATTCACAGCAAACAGGATATAAATTCTGGATTTTCTTGTAACCCTTACTGATCATCCATGTAACACGTCTCACAAAATTCGAAAATTGCATCGCTCTGTAGCGGGAATCAAACACACATCTCCCGATTTCCGTTCGAGTATGCTAACGTTACACTCAGTTGCTTGGAACTTCACTGTCCTGGGTGGTGTAACGGTTAGGAAACTCGAACGCAAATCGGGAGATGGGGGTTCGATTCTAGACGATGAGACTTTCAAGTTTTCTAAGAGGTGTTACATGAATGACCAGTAAGTTTTACAATAAAATTACATAATTTATATTCTGTTTGCTGTGAATATTTTATGTTACACACATTTTTTTCAACAAAATTTTGGATTATTTTTATCAATCACCTCCGAAAAACGGCAAAAATTCCAAATATAACATTTTTTGTGGCACGGGTTACTGCTGATAAAATATTTCACCTCCTACTAGCGACCACGAAGGCTGAAGACTATTTCTCAATAAAAAACAAAATTTATAGTTTCTCTAGCCATCTTTTCCCGTTTATTCGAAGCCCTACTTGGCTTCTACAAGTATCAACACCAGCCTTCACTATTTTCCAATAATAACTTCCACAATCTTTGACCGCTGAGATATTTGTAGCTGGTAACACTGAAGCGGAAAAAGCATATCTCACAAGCTGACGAAGCTCTACATAAGCAGCTCTATGAATTAGAAAGAAGTTTCGCAAACATCTCCTTACACGAGATCCAAGTTTCTGAAATAGGAGAGTTTCTAAACGCATTCTTATTGGCTTAGTTACACTGCCTCGCATCTGTCGGCTTTGTTCATAATAATGAAAGGAGGAAGGTTACGCTGCTTTTGTAATGAGATTGCTTCTTTCCACAATTCAAAGGAACGATTCTTCGAAGTTCTACTTCTTCCTCAGTGCATGTACTGCAAGGCAGAGTGTATCGCATAGCACGTGATTAAACTCGGCTTCTATCACAAGAGCATATTCGGAAAACTTGCCATTTTACCTTTCCTTAAACATCGGCTTTTCATGGGAAATAATGAAATACAAAATGCAGCATTTTCTGCATTTACGTTGAAGCCATAATCTTTAAATGGCATAATAAATCAAGCTTTACCTCAAAGCTCGTATTCACACTCGTCAAAATTAATATAGTGGTACCCCCTTTACTTTTGAACCGTTGGCCAAATGTTAACAAATAATGATACCGTCAGAAAGCACTTAAAGGGATTTATGGCGTAATGCTAAGGAACATTTTAATTCACATGCCCGTATCCGTAGAAAGTGTAAATTAGTTTTGTAGGTATTCTAGTGGCCACATTGAAAAATCCTTAAATGCGAAACTTCCTGCCAATATGTCAATAAATACACGTACATTGGGTTACGAGAAAAGACGAAGCAACAAATCTAAAAATACAGTTGTTTTCGATTCGTATTAGTTAATCGGGAACAGAAGCGATTGATTCAGCGTTGCAAAAGACAAAGAATCCCAGATAATATGAGTGACTATAACAACCCAGACCCAGTGTATGTAGGGAATTGTACAATATAAAACTGATAAAGATAAAAACTTATTATGATCATATTTGATCATGGGGTTGCGGACATTATAAAAGTTCTAAATCCAAACTTTCAGCTCGTTAGCATAGCAGCAAATTGAAATGCACTGACGGAAAAAAATCCCAACACCACGAAAAAATAGTTGTAGAGGAATGAAATGGCGGCAATACATTTGTATAGGTAACATATTTAATCGATTAAGGTTTCAAGATCACAGCTTATTGTAAGCGCGAGAAGAGCCATTTTAAATGTGAAATGTTGGTACATTAACAACCGGTGTAACCGCCAGAATGTTGAATGCAAGCACGAATGTTGAATCAAGCAAGCCTTCATGCATTGTGTCGTACAGGTGCTGGATGTCAGTTTGTGGGATGGAGTTCCATGCCTGTTGCACTTGGTCAGTCAATACAGGGACGGTTAATGCTAGTTGGGGATGACGCTGGAGTTGTCGTCCAATGATGTCCCATATGTGCTCGATTGGTGAAAGATCTTGTGATCTAGCAGGCCACGGCAACATGTCGACACTCTGTAGAGCATGTTGGGTTACAACAGTGGTATGCCGGTGAGCGTTATCCTGTTGGAAAAGACCCCCTGGAATGCTGTTCATGAACGGCAGCACAACAGGTTGAATCACCAGACCGACGTGCAACTGTGCCGTAAGGGTGCGTGGGATAACCACGAGAGTGCTCCTGCTGTCATAGGAAATTGCTCCCCATACCTTAACTACAGGTGTGAGTCCAGTGTGTCTCGGCCGCAGACAGGTTGGTTGCAGGCGCTCACCTGGCATCCTTCTAACAAACACACGGCCATCACTGGAACCCAGGCAGAACCGGCTTTCATCAGATAACACAGCAGATCTCCAATCCGTCCTCCAATGAGCTCTAGGTTGACACCACTGACGTCGCAAACGGCAGTGTTTTAGAGTAAGTGGAATGCACGCTACAGGGAGTCTGGCTCGGATCTGTCCTTCAAGTAACCGATTTGTAACAGTTCGTTGTGTCACTGTGGTGGCAGCTCGAATTGCTGCCGCAGACGCGGTACGATGCGCCACGGCCATACACCGTGCACGGCGGTCTTCCCTCTCAGTAGTGTCACGTGGCCGGCCGGAACCCGGTCTTCTTGAGGCAGTACATTCCCTTGACCACCGCTGCCAACAATCATGCACAGTGGCTACATTCCTGCCAAGTCGTTCTGCAATATTGCGGAAAGAAAATCCCCCTTCTCGTAGCCCTATTACACGACCTCGTTCAAACTCCGTGAGCTGTTGATAATGGTTTCTTCGTCTTCTTAAAGGCATTCTTTACTAACATCAACACACTACGTCGAATCTCAACTATAACTAACGCTCACGAACGTTACAACACGTATTTACAGCAAACCTGCTTTGCATGTTCCGCGGGGCGCTACTAGTGCCACACGTATGCGCCGAGCAAGAAATTTGCATAGACGTCATCTTACAGATGTACTCTCACCACCTACCTACTGTCGTTTATCTAACACAACCCCTTCTTGGTGTTGGGATTTTTTTTCCGTCAGTGTATAAGCGAAATTATAAAAATTCGCGGATCAGGGTGCCATGCAGAAAAGCACTTGCCTATTCTTTAGGTAAACGTTTTCCTTGAAATACGCTGAGAAGAAAGACGCCGAGAAGGAGGATGGTTGGTTATACTAAAGTAATAATAATACGGGAAGAAACGGCAAAAATAAGGAAAGATTTAACCCTTTAACGACCATGACCCCAAAATCTTGTATCACTCTAAATACCATAACGCCTGAAACTGTCTGTTGTTTCACTTATTTTTTTAATAACAACAATAATGACTGAGGGTGACTCCTGCTGATCCGTCATAGGTCACGAAAATTTGAAGAACAAGTAAGGGTGGGCAATCTGACTCATTCTAGACAGGCGTTTCGGGCGGCTATGGTGGTTTGTAGGTACGGGCGCTTTGGTCGTTATGGTCGTTAAAGGATTAAATTCATCTGCATTTCAATCGTGTCTTTCAAATATTCATGTCAAATGTGTGAAAAATAGCAAAAACCGCAAACATTGAAACACATCGTAATTGTATTCGATTTTTTCACGTATTCACGTCAAATATACGTAATACATTAATACTGTTACAGCTTTGGAAAAATATGAAACCCTGGTTATGCTAACGGAATACTGCAAATAATTTCCTGCGCGTCTGAACATATGTGCCCTGATTTTTTTATATTGCAAATATCCCATCGTGCCCATTCAGACCGGCGTTAAGATATAATAAACCTTTTTTTTTTTTTCATATTGTTCTGGTTTATTTATCTTATCCATTGCAATTATTGCTCAAACTGTGATTCATACAGGAAACGGAATTGCCCTGAAGATGCAATATGGGAGGGGAATCTTACACTGGACTAAAAGGCGGATTATAACGACACATTCTTGAGTCTTTTATGACAACCACATTGCTCGATCACAATTTTCCTAACGGTTGCAGTTATCAGCAAAATAGTAACTGTTCATACCTGCACAGCTGTGAGGAACTGGTTGACCTCAGTCCTATGGAACAGATTTGAGCCTAACTTAAATAGCTCATAGAACACAAAGGAGTGCGGACTAACAGTGCTGTATGGTCCGCCATAGTAGCTAAAATGGACCAGCTGAAGAGAGGCTAGGATCTTATGTCACCCTTGATTGATTCCATTCCTCTTAGAGTTCAGGAGGTATTAACATGAGGTGGACACTTTCCCTCTTATTAGAGTCTAAATTGGCCGCCCCGGTGGCGCAGTGGTCTAAGGCGCTGGCCTCTGATCATTCGTCCGTAAGGGGTCCGGGTTCGAATCCCGGTCTAGGCATGGATGTTGTGTTTGTCTTACGGCACTGGCTCTCTCCCTTCCCTGGAACCAGTGACCCTAAATTAGGGACGGGCGACTGCTTATAGCCCATTGAGTTGCTCACGGTGGTCGTTAAACCTCCAATCAAAAAAAGAAAAAGAGTCTAAATTGCCTGCTGATTTACTCCATTGCTGCCTGCGCTATACCTAAAATGTTTTCAGTCGTTTGTGGCCTACTTCGCGCGCGCTCTTGATCTTGCTGTAATTAAATAGCATTAATTTTTTTATTTCCGAAGTTATGTGATCAGTTGTTTTCTTATTTCGTATACTGTAGATGAGCAGCTCTACATTACGAATTTCCACGGATGGTTTAAAAAAACTTCTCAAAATAGCGTTGGCGCAAGCAACTGTATTCCTATAACTTTACTAATGCTCTAATTTCAATATTTTAATTCGAAAAGCCTTTCAGCACGATAAGATATATTTAATAGTACAGTCTGTACTAAAAAATAGACATTTATAAGGCACAACCACTTACAAGATCTTTCAAAGCACCAAGTGCTCCATCGTGAGGTATTTCAATATACATAAACAAAACAACAGATTATGCTCTAATTTCTTCAGATTGTTGCTTCCAGCTAACTGCAACTTTACTTCAGACACGCCACATGTTATTTGGTACATGAATTCATCAGCTGCTCATTAAGTAGCAGCGCCAGTCTTTATATTCCATGGTGTATATATTACAAGTGGCAATTTATACTTGCCAAGATGAACCTTTTCAAGAGTCGCTATATTAGAGTTATCAACAGTTGTATTAGGATTTACTTTAATAGATCTCCCCCGCCCAGTTACAATCCATATTCATGTTACACTTAGACTAGACCCGAGTCTGGACCACGAGACGTACCAACCGCAGTCAAAACGGCAAAGTTGCAAAGATAAGCTTTGTCGGTTAAGTTTAGTTGGAAGAACAACTGCATCTGGAACTAGGAGGAATGGGTTCGAATCCTACCACCGGCAAAATGGACTTTCACACTATGTTGGCGCCCCAAAGGACAAATGAATCTCATGGCCTCGAGGTTCGAAAATAATATGAGATGATTCTTCCACACAAGGCTCCGGAGAGAGAAGGCGTGGTTTCGTGCTTTACCACCTCCAAAAAGGACTTTTTTCCGTAACCTTTGAGTTGATTTACTTAATACGTGGCCATTGTTAAGTAGCATATAGTTTTATACAGAGGTTGTCAAAAATAATGAAAACACCTTGAAAAAGATGTTACGCACCTAATATGGTGTTGGAGCACCCTTAGCATTCAAAGCTGCTTGAATCCTCCTTGGAGTGGACGCATACAAGTCCTGGATGATGGTAAGTGGTATGTTGTACTATTCTTCCTGCAGAAACTGCTCCATTTCCTTGAGAGACGCCGAAGGAGGATAACGGGATCGCACTCTGTTTTCCAACGCAGACCACAGGGGCTCAATGATGTTTACGTCCGGTGATTGTGCAGGCCAGGTAAGGTGTACAACTTCATTCTCACGTTCCTCAAACCATGATTGAACAGTTCGAGTTGTGTGAATCGGGCATTATCATCAATCCCCTGACGGAAACAATGTCCGCGCCATTGAATGCACATGGTCGGCCAAAAGAGTGACTTAGTCACTGCTAGTGATCCGTCCGTGTCAGGTGGTAATGGGACCTGCGGCAAACCACGTGATCATGGCCCAAACCATTACGGAACCGCCCCCATGCTTCACTGTAGGAAGGAGATAGTCTGGGTTGTAGGCTTCTGCGAGGGGTTCTCCAGACGTAAACCCGTCCTGTGGTGGGCAATAGTGAGAAACGTGATTCGTCGGAAAACAAGGCATATTTCCATTGATTCGCAGTCCACGTTTTATGTTCGTGGCACCACTGTAGTCTCCGTTTCATATTCACCTGTGACACCAGGGCTTTTGCAATCGCATCTCTGCCGTAAATATTATGCTTATGCAATTCTCTTCTAGCGGTATGGGTCGACACTGGGTTTTAGAGGTGTGCACTAAGCTTAGCGGTCACTTTCTTCGCCGTGGTCTTCCTCCTTGTGGGCACAGTCCTCTTTAATGTCTTCCTGTCACTCGCAGTTAGTTTGCTTTTCCTTCCACAGTTGTGTCTCGCAGATGATGATGTGCCGTGAACATTGTATGTTGCCATGACCTTCGACATGGCGCCTCTCGATACCACCAATACCTGTGCCACTGTGGTTATCGATGCACCAACCAGACGGGCTCCTACAATCTGCCCTCTTTGGGACTCCGACAGGTCACTCATTGTGCTTTCACCTGGACCGAAATTATGCAAACACCTATTTACAATGCAAACACACAGATCCTTCAGACTATAAGCAACACGTTTTTACAAAAACATTGTAGGTGTATGTTCGTTTTACTCAAAAAGCAGCACATAACAAAGTCACTGTTTTCAGCGAGGTGTTTCCATTATTTTGGACAACCACTGTATGTACTTCCAGTTGTATTTGACATTTTCATCCTCGGATTACCGAAATTTACTTTCATATTATTTATATAAAAAACTGCTGTTCTGTCTGCCATTGAACCTGGAAACATGAGTGACGATAGCCACGTGATGTCATTACCGCCATCTACAAACGAACAGAGGAACTAGCATTAAGATAACTGGTCGCAAAAGTAGTCCTACAATCCCTCTCCCCTCAAAGACACTGCCATCATCCCCGAACAACACCTTATCCTCTTATTTTGTTTATTTACTATTTGCAACCTAATTTCTCCTGGAAGAAATCAGATTTCATGACTTTGCTTATAGTTTCTATTGCGAAACAACCTTTGAGTGATTCGCGAGTACTCAGTGTCTCGACAAAATGTAATGATAGGAAACAAAATATTACAAACAAGAGAACATGCAGAAATCTGGGTGAAGTGCACTAAAGATAAAAGCAGCTAATACAGTATGAAAATTAGTTTATTGGTGCAAACATAAGAACAACGTGCAACTTTTCGTCCTACAGACGAGTAGCGTTTTCAGGGCTTGACTCAAGAACGATCCGTTCCACTTTGACAGCATGCAGACGCTGGTGTCTACTTTATCTCTCTAGCGTACCCGGATGTATCTATAAGTTATTATATTGACATAGCCAAGCGTCCTTTCAGGATAAGGCTGATAGTAAAAATGCCAGGGCGGTTATTTCTTCCAATCAGCACTGCACTGGCGCGTTTGAAAACTTCATCTTGCACACTTAACGGTTTATTTACCATATTCGTTTTTCAAACGTACGCTATATGTTTAAACATTATCCGGACTTGAAGTTTTGAATGTTGTGTACTTGAATATTTGACAGGAATGGATATTAAATACCATCGCATTACGAACGTCTTCAGATACGGTGCATACTTGTGATTTCTAAAAATGAATTACAGCACACAGTTTCAGAAATATGCATTGATATTCATTTTATTAGAATTAATGCATTGATGTCCATTTCATTTTATTATAATTGATGCATCGATATTCATCTCATGTCATTATAACTGATGCATTGATATTCATTTTCCTTTACTATAATTGATACACTGATATGCATTTCATTTTATTAGAATCGATGCATTGATGTTCATTTCATTTTATTAGACATTCATTTTGTTGAAAATTATACATTGGATAATTTTCAAAGTTTTGTGGTATATCTAAGCGACAAAAACATAATTACTCCCAATCAGCACTGCAGTGGTGCGTTTGAAAACATCATCTTGCACACTTAACGGTTTATTTATTATATTTGTTTTTCAAACATGCATTCAGTGCGCTTTATGTTTGAACATTATCCAGATTTGAAGTTTTGAATGTTACGTACTTTATTTTTTTCAGCGGAAAGGATATTTAATACCATCGCATTACGAACATTTTCAGATACGGTGTATACTTGTGATTTTTAAAAATGAATTACAGCAGATAGTTTGAGAAATATGCATTGATATTCATTTTATTAGAATTGAGGCATTGATATTCATTCCATTTTAACAGAATTGATGCATTGATATTCATTCCATTTTAATGGAATTGATGCATTGATATTCATTCAATTTTAATAGAACTGATGCACTATTATTCATTTTATTTTATTAGATATTCATTTTGTTGAGAATTATACATTGGATAATTTTCGAAATTGTCGTATTGCTTAAGCGGCGAGAACATAATTTCCTTATCGCTTATCTTGTTGGACTTATTTTCTGGTTATAGAAAATGTTTTCATCAATGAAAGAAAGTAGCAAAGAGTCAATGTACCAATTACGAAAGATGTAGCGCGTTCGTGCTGTGAGTGTTTCAAATAAAAATATTTCAGTAATAAAACGAGCGCAATAACTTTACATTCCAGATATTTGGTAATAACACTGGCCAACATGGAAACGTCATGAACCCAAAACTAGCCAATCTTAGCTAAGTTTAGGCTGCTGAATACGAAAATGATATTTAAAATTGCCGGTTGGCTCTAATTTTTAAATCACACCCATGGTATCAAATTAGGAGTGCTTCACATTATCGGTCACACCATTTGGTAAAAGTAAAGCGAAACTGAGTTTTAGTGGCACTAAGGTGGTCATCATGTGATCTGACATACAAGCAGGCTATCTCTGCATTACGTGTTCAATGTCTGTGGCGCCTCGTGCTGATCCCATGATCTTTTCTATTCGTCACTTCTCTTGGGATCAGGTCAGTATTAGGTACCACATGACACATGCTTTCTGTTGTTATGTATGATAGTAGTGCGAATTTCAGATCTTCAGTTGCTCCCATCTTGAATAGATTCAGGTAACTCCTTTTTGTTTCATTTCTGCCGTAAAACATTAAAAATGTTACGTAAATGTGTGAATAATACAGATAACTTATATTATGCACGTGGAGAATTACCATTTTTGTCAAGAAAGTGTGTGCGTTAAATACAACTACAAAGAAAAGCATATTTCTTGTATTTCCGTTGCAAAATCGGACATATTGACAAACATGGGCTCCACATGAATGCTGAGATACTTGCACTTCAAAACTGAGTACGTGGGTGACCGACAAGAAAAGTTCCATGCTCTTTGCAGTGCCATTGATTTAGATAGAGAGAGAGCCAAAAAGCCACATCACAGACTATTATTTCTGTATGGTGCCTCCTATGAAAAAGAGAAAGACAGTTTCATATCCAAATATACCTTCAGCGATTCATCCTGTGGCTCATGGCAAAGGACTACCTATTTATTGAACCGCCTGAAGTTTCCACATGGACTCTGAAGAAGACATTGATGAACATGGTTTACACGGCGAATCACAGCAGGTGCCAACTTCAAAAGATCAATAATTTTGTCAACACCCAAACTCCTTAGAGTCACATATGACCACACAGTTTGAACTTAACGACTTCATGAGAAATCTGAAATTGTTAAAGATTAAGCTTTTGTCATCAAGCCTACAAAAATGGAATCCACTGGACCATTCTGTGAAAATAACATTTTGTACCAGAAATAAAGATTTGGAAAAATGCTATCAAACAGAAGGTGACTTCACTTTCTTTAATGATGTCGAAGAACTACTGGCAGCAATAAACATGAGACACGTTCCTGAGGAGTGGCGACTATTTATGCCTGTAAGGTGAGTGTTATGACACAATGGAAATAAATTTCCTTCAATCACTCTTTCATACGCAGTCCACACGGAAGAAACATATGCGAACATGAAAAGTATCCTGTTAGGTGTACACTCTCAGAAATATGTGCAGCAGACATGTGGTGAGTCAAGGGTGATCGCCATTCTGTTAGGATTACAAAAGCGTTACACCAAGTATTGTCGCTTTTTCTGCGAGTGGGATAGCCGTGCAAAAGATATCCATTAGAAAAAGAGAAATTGGCCTGAGCGAAAATTGTTAACGTACGGAATTAAGGATGTTGCATATGAATCCTTGACAGAACCAAGTAAGGATTTGCTACCCTAACTACACATAAAACTTGAGCTAATAAAGGACTTCGTCAAGGTTTTGGATATGAATGGTCCTGCATTCACATGTTTGCGCGAGAAATTTCACGATTTAGCGCCGAGAAGTTTAAAGCAAGCGTTTTCATTGGCCCACAAATAAAGCAACTCTTTAAAGATGATCAGTTTGAATGTGTGCTAAGTGAAAGGGACGAAACAGCATGAAAATCATTTCGGTGTGTTTCAGCTGGTCTTTTGCGAAATGCAACAGCAGCAAACTTCAGGGAACTTGTAGTGGATCTCATAAATTCTTATGAAGAAATGGGGTGTAATATGCTCTTGTAAATGCATTTATTTCATTCGCACGCCAATTTCTTCCACCAAACTGTGGCGTAGTTATTAACGAGCATAGTAGGCGCCTCCGTCACGATATATCGGTGATGAAGCAAGGTATAATTGTAAATGAAGTTTCCTCATGGTAGCTGATTATTGTTGGAATGTGAGAAGAGAATCCCAGAAACTGTATGCAAGCGACAATCAAAAAGATAGACAGGTATGTTTACCAGTATCATCATCATCATCATCATCATCATTGTCAACCATTATCAATCCACTGCTGGACGAAGGTCTCCCCAAGTTTCCTCCCACAACGGTCTGTCTTGTGCCAGTCTCCTCCATGTCACTCCCGCATATTTACGAATTTCATCCACCCATCTCCCATGTGGTCTTTTTCTGGGTCTTTTCCTGTCCCTTGGAATCCAATCTAAAATTTCGGCTGTCCATCTATGGTCTGTCCTTCTGGCAGTATGTCCAGCCCATTGCCATTTCAGGGATTTAACCCTGATCATGATGTCTTCCACTCTCGTCATTTTTCGGATCCACGAGTTTCTCTTCTTATCTCTCCTTGTTATACCAAGCATGCACCTCTCCATGCTTCTTTGAGTTGTTTGCAGCCTTTGTATGTCTCTTTTAGTTAAGGTCCACGTTTCTGCACCATACGTAAGCACTGGAAGGATGCATTGATCAAACACTTTTCTTTTAAGACATAATGGCATATTGCTCTTGAAAATTATGCTGTTTCTTCCAAAAGCTCTCCAGGCAAGTTTTGTACGCCGATTAATTTCTTCATCAATGTGACCCTCACTTGATATCTGCTGTCCAAGATAAACATACGTATCTGTTATCTCCAGTTTTTCTCCATCAATCGATAAATCTTCATTTCTTGTAAAAGCATTGAACATCACTTTTGTCTTCTGAAAGTTCATTTTTAATCCCACTTCTTTACTCTTGTCAGCAAGTTCCTGGATCATACTCTGCAGCTCTGATGGGGTAGTTGCAAAAATGACTACGTCATCAGCAAAACGAAGGTGGGTTAGATAATCTCCATTAATCTTTATCCCCTTGTTTTCCCAGTTCAGTGATTGAAAGACATTTTCCAATGTGGCATTAAAGAGCTTCGGAGATATGGTGTCACCTTGTCTCACTCCCTTTCCAATTTTTATGTGTGTTGTATTTTCAAACAGCCGAATCTTTGCACTTGCATTTTCATAGATGTTATTGATAATATTAATGTATGCATCTTCAATACCGCAGGATTTCAGAGCCGTTGTAACTGCTGATGGTTTCACCGAATCAAAGGCTTTTTCATAATCGATAAAAGCCATGCACAATGGAAGTTCATATTCCCTCACTCTTTCAATTAGTTCTCTCAGTACGTGGATATGATCTATTGTGCTGTAGCCACTCCTGAATCCAGCTTGTTCTCTCGGTTGAGCCATGTCCAGTGTTACCTTCAAGCGGTGTGAAAGAACTTTAGTGAAGATTTTATAAACCACTGATAGGAGGCTGATAGGTCTGTAGTTCCTGAGATCCTCAATGTCACCTTTTTTATGTAGCAGGATCATTGTAGCATTGTTCCAATCCTCAGGAATCTTCCCTTCATTAAGGCATCGAGTGAAAATTTGGGCGAGTACTGTTTCGATTTCTCCACTTGCTTCTTGTATGATGTCTATAGTAATTCCATCTTCTCCTGGAGCTTTCCCCCGCTTCATGTTCTTGATTGCATGAGCAACTTCTGCTGGGAGGACTGGAAGAACTCTGGTACCTTTCATGATGTCTGGAGAACATGTATCATCCCTTTCATATAATTTGGAGTAGAAATCTTTCACTCTTGTCAAAATTTCGCCTCTATTTCTTCTTATAGAACCATCTTCTTTTTTCAGAGCCATAATCTGTTTTCTTCCCTTACTGAGATGTCCCTTTGCTATCTTAAGGCTTTGGTTGTTTTCAATTGCTTTCCTCACTAGCTCACAGTTGAATTTCCTTACGTCTTCAGTGATACTTTTTCGTGTTGTCTTGCATAGCTCTATATATTCCACTTTGGAAGTCACATCTTCTTTAGTTGTCCTCATCTCTCTTCTTTTTTGCATCAACATTTTGGTTTTTCCTGATAATTTGTTCACATGCAACTTGTTCTTAGACCCAGCTAATTTTGTTGCTGTTTCCATTAGAGCTTTGGTTACTTTTCTGTTAACTTCCGAAATATCCACTTCTTCCGATGTTAGGCCTTCTAAAGCAGAGAATCTGTTCTTCAGTTCTAACTTGAAAGTATTATGGTGTTTTTTAAGGTTGGTTATGTCAATACATTTTGTTTGTCTTATGAGCTTGCCACGTTCCAGTTTAGTGTTGAGGTGCATCTTACATCTCACCAATCTATGGTCACTACCTGTGTTGAACTTGTTCAGCACACTGCAGTCTTCGATGACGAATTTTTTGTTACACATAATAAAATCAATTTCACTTGTCGTTCCATTTGGATGTCTCCATGTCCATTTCCTGTGTGGCTTTTTCTTGAAAAACGAGTTCAAGATGAAAAATCCTTCTGCCTCTGCAAACTCAGCGAGAGTATTTCCACGCTGGTTTCTGTTGCCGTGACCGAATTTACCTACTGAAGTTTCATTCTGTTGCCGTTGCCCTATTTTTGCATTGAAATCTCCCATAATTATCTTCAAGTGCTGCTTACCTTTATTATTTAGATGACGAATTTCCTCATAAAATTCTTCAATTTCTTCTTCAGGATGACTTGTGGTGGGTGCATAAGTTTGAATAATCTGAGCCTGGTATCTTCTCGATAGTTGGATAACGAGTCGTGCAGCTCTGTCAGAGGAACTTTCAACTTCTACCACTTTGTCCTTCAGTTTCTTGTTTATTATAAATCCAACACCACTAGTTCTGCCAGTATCTGTCCCATGATAATAGAAGAGATGTCCACTTTTCAGTTCAATGAGATCTTCTCCTTTTCTCCTTACCTCACTTAGCCCGACGATGTCCCACTTGATCCTTTGTAGTTCCTCTTCCAATTCAAGAAGCCTTGAATCAGAAGATAGGGAGCGTCCGTTATAGGTAGCCAAGGTCAGCATCAAATGGCAGCCTAGTCCGGTCCTCCGGGGATTCTTAGCACCCTCTGCCTTCATGTCGCACTGGCCGCTGCCTTGGCCAGGTACATTCCAGCTGCCGGAGACTGAGGGCCAAGATTTAAGTTGTAGAGTCATTTTGGAGGTGTTTGGCCATAACTCACCACGCTGGCCAAGCGAGTTGGTGAGTGTGGGATAACATTTCCTCTGATCCCGATGGTATAGTTATACCGCTATTGGCGGTCGTCAGAGCCCCTTTAGTGGGAACAGGATGCACCACGAAAAGGCGGGGTTGACATTTGTCAAGGAGAGGCTGTGATGTTACGCATCACCTGACCTTACATATAAGGATATATCTTAATTGAACATATGAAAGTACATTTGTTTCATAACTAAGAGTCAGTGTGTCAATTAAATCATCACTTTCATGAGCAGAAGTCCAAAATACATTAAAAAAATAGTAATTTGATTACCATAACAAAAAAGTCATATTTAATAAGCAGTGTAATTAAAATTCCATTTTATTATCAAGGTTGTTTTTGAAAGTACTGGATTGAAGTTTCACAATAGCATTTCTGGGCATTTGATTTCAACATACGTCCAACAAATACTGGAGGAATAAAATTTAGCATCCCGTACGATAATTTGGAACGCAACCGGAAACTTAAGCGGATTAGTTTTGGCCACTCTGTAATCACCTGCTGAATAAATATTCTTTCACTCAAAATAGTATAACTATACTAAATATCCGAAATTTCTTGGCGTAGAATACAAAAAAAGTTTTCCAAGCTTCCGCACATCAACCAGATGGCTTTTTCAAGGAAGGTAGACAGCTAACTGCAAACTGGACAATAGAACATTTCAAGAATTTGAACGCGGTGACTTGACTAGACAATAAATGAATAGGCGCAAACGTGGTAATTCGAAGAAACGAGGCCACGTTGGTTGGGCACGCAGTACCACTGTAGAAAACGTAGCATTATTTGAAGAATTGATTCCAAATACGTGGCAACTCCAGAGAGACGCTATCATTGCAAGCCTCACAGGTGTCAAGATTTTCAAGGTTTCGCGAATGGCCGTAGATTTGGGTGTGGAGTATGAAGCTAATTTCTTTACATCACTCCATATATGATCGGCGGACTTGAACTTGACTTCTTTTGATAGGGCAGTGGTTATTTTTCCGTCTCTTGTATCCCTTTTATGTTCGCTGATTCTAATTCCAAACGAACGTTTGCTCATTCCGATGTAGTATCGCTTGGAGCCGTTCGGGTATTGTAATGGGATGGCATAAACACCTTTGTTCCTTGAAATAATATTTCTGCACTTACGTGCAGTACTTTTGACTTTGTTATACTGCTTAACAGTGTATAAAATTTACAGTTATACATAGTCGAGTCACATTATTGTGACCACCTCCTATTTTTGACGCCAACAGCGGGTAGCCAATGAAAGAAGGCACGTGTCGTGAGCTGGTTTGGAGGGTATATAAGGTGTGCTGTAAGCTTTCAGAAAACATATCTCTTGTTGCTGTCATGAATAAAAGGAGCGATTTCTCATATTTGAAAAAAGGATGATTATCGGTTTTCGCGCCAAGGGTGGCAGTATTTCTGAAACAGCGCACTTTGTGAACTGTTCGGGTGCTGCTGTGGTTAAAGTTTATCGTAATTGAATAAATGGCACCATTGCGAATAAGCAGCTTGGAAACTGCGGAGCACCACGTGCAATTGATGCGGGAGGTAAACGTCGGCTGCGAAGGTGCGTGAGAATCGATCGACACGCTACAGTGAAGCAACTAGAGTTCAGCGAACCCTGCTGCGTATGGAGCTCCGATGCAGACGGATGGTCAATGCACCTATGCTATCGAAGGTGCATCGGCAGAAAAAGCTTACATTTGCACGGCAGTATCGGAATTGGACCTTCACTGATTGGCAAAGAACTGCCTTCCTCGATGAGTCACATTTTCTGCTTCATCGAATGGATGGGCGTTGGCGTATAAGGCGAGAAACATCGGATAACGCACACTATTCAACCATTGCTGGAAGAACACAAGCTGGTGGTGGCAGCGTTATGGTCTGTAAATGTGTTCGTGGCATTCCTTGGGTCCACTCATACCCGTGGAAGGCACTATTAACCGAATTCGTTAGGATTTCATCCTTGCAGACCACGTACACCCATATATGCTGTTTTCTTCCCTCGGGCGGATGCGATATTCCAACACGACAATGCGACGTGTCACGCAAATACTGTAACACCCGAAACTGACTTTATGTCCTCCCTTTTATAGCTTAACTAAAGAAGGATTGGTCTGGGAAACTTCGGATCTGTAAGCTTGATATGTATCGACCTTCTGACGTTTTCTGAGGGCAACCATTGCATTTTTCTACGGAGAAGAGATGCAATGCCACGAGATGGAATCTAACGCACCAGAAGTAAACAACTCCTGGTTCTCTTCTTTGTTTAGTGACGACAATGATGACTGAGGTTGACTTCTGCTATCCGTGCAAAGGCCAAACAAAATCAAAGGACATGTAAGGGTAGAAATTCTACTCTCTTTAGAAGGGAGATTCAGGTGGCTGTGGTCGTCTACACATACGGGCGCTTTGGGCGTTGTGGACGTTAAAGTTCACGCAAAAACCAATTTCGTTTTCTAACATTTTTAGTTTCCCGTCATGCAGAGTTGTCCAAGTGAGTACTTAATCTGCCATATTTGCTGCACCGTCACATATTAGGGAATTATCTGAAAATAATTGCTTAACAAAAGTCAAAAACTTATTAGGAATGTAGAGGTGCCTTTATGAATCGTGTCTTTCACATAGGTCCTCGATTTTCTACTCGTTATTTTCCTCACAGCTTTTATCTCATGCCCATTTAATCGTTATCAGTTTGAAAAACACTTCAGTACACGACATTTTGCAAATCATTACTGATACCGTCTTAGAACTTCTATGCTTATTGAATTTGTCACTAATACAATACTCACTCAAGGCTTTCAGGAAAATAGACTCTACTTTTCCTTCACAGACGTCAACGCAAACGCTTTTTCTGATAAAAACATGATTTTCATTCCATAAAATTGAAAATCAAAATTTCAAGAAATGTTAAAGAAAACTGTAAAATCAGCTGTAATAAAAACGACCAACCACATAGCTCATGGAACGACAAATCACAGAGTAACTTCATTATTAATCACAAAATAAAACTGGCTAGTGTTTATTGAATTAAGTATGTATAAGTCCTTTGCAGAAAATTCAAAATGCCAGCTTTATTCTAAGGCATTTTGGATTTTTTCATCTCAAACTGAACTGCCTGGTGATCACAAGTGAACTTTCTGCAGCTAGAACGCTTTATTTAATTGTAGATCTCATTGGTATGTTTTACTCTCGTGAAAGTTGTTTGTGTGTGCGCATACCTTAATTCAATTTACCTCCACTGCATCCTAGATTAGTTAATTATCCCAATAATTGAAGTAGTGCTGGAAAAAATTGGCCTTCATTCCTAACGCCAGTAAAAATAAAGCAGATTGAGAAGATTAGATTTTTCAACTTTCAATCTGGAAATAGTTTCCAGTTTGTATTTTGTTGCGAACATCTTATTTCAAATGCCACTGCACTTTTTAAGCAGGCCTACTTAACACATTGAGGATATTCTTGTAATTATTTTAAACAGCATCCTTGTTTGCGCGAATAAGAGAATAAACTTCATTATCCCTCGGCGATGACTTCGGGCGTAATAAATAAGGAAAAGGTGAAAAACTGGTCAGGAAACTCTAAGATTACTTTGTAAACAAAGCAAAACCAGCTGGTGCGAAGTATTAAACAATAAACGAGCATTATCTCCAGGCATTAAATGAGAAAAGCACCACTTCGCGAAAAACAAAGAAGAGCAATTTCGTCTTTGCGTACTCCCTCGGTGGTAATGAACAGCAAAATTAACTTTTAGGGAATAATAAAGGCTGCAAATATTAGCTCATAAAGAGCATAATGCCATCAGATGGAATTTACTTTAAAAGTTGAAGTAAACATACCTTACAGCACAAAAAAATAAAGATTTTACGCTGTTTTTCATTGAAATCATGGCTGAGTCACGTTTTCCCAGAACGCAGTAATGGGGAGTAATTTTCTGCTTGAAGAAAAAGAAGATCCATATTTTTTATTTCAAAATTTAATTATAATTTCATGTTTCATTTATTGGGAAAACACTCAAAATGCAAAACTATTGTAAATAGTAGTTCAAGTTTAGGGGTGATCTCTCTAGTGGACAAATAGACAGAGGAGGAAAAGGTTTCTGGGTAATTTTCTAAGCTTGGCTTGGGTGTTTGTACCGGATGAGGGATTAGCGGCGCCTTACCTTATGGCCCTACATTTAACCTTTACTTTAAACCAACGGCCACAATTTAGAGATGGGAAATTTCCTATAGCGCTGCCTCCTGGATTTGCTCATGGTGGTCATTACCGGGATGAGTCAATCAAATTTTTTAGCTACAGATGATTTTGGGCCTCCATTCCAATGAGAAATGCGGGCCAGCGTCGACAGGGTACCGCGATGACGAGGAACACGCGAGGCTAATACGGTACATTTGGTTCGGAGGCATCAGGTGAGTAGCGGGTGGAAGTCGATAAACGAACTGTTCGGGTGATCAAAGCCATTATTGGAAAAAGCTAAGAAACGCGGCTGCAGCAGAGAAAGAAATTTGTGCAGCTGAAAGCGGGGAACAGCGAACATCAGCACTGCACGAAAGTGCTTCCGGTGTTTCAATGTTGGAGACACTCGCCTCCAACATTGACAAGTCGAGGTCAACACGTTCAACGACCACCAACACTGCACCCTGGTCGAAAATGTGATAGCGATCTCGGTATCAGTACATGAAACATGGCTGCTGTGGTAGAGTCTCTCCAATCCACTATCGTTCGTCACATGTTCCAGCTTGGTTTTTCCTCCACACGCCACTGAATTAATATCCCAGTAGGAGGAAAAACATTTAGTTTTTTTTTGTCACAGATTACTGTTAAACCCATAGGGCGACTGGCTTTGGAGCCGTACTGTAACGAGTGATCAAACATGAACAGTAATACATTTTCCTACCACTGGAAACCAGTGCCTGAGCCACATCAAAAAACATAGCCAGTGGAGCAAAAGCGGTGCTGCCCCTTTGGCGCAGTGGTCTAAGTGATGGCTTATGACCATTCGTCCGGGAGGGGTACGGGTTCGAATCCCGGAGAGACATGGTTGTTGTGTTTGTCTTACGGAACTGGCTCTCTCTCTCTTCCGTGGAATCAGTGGCCCTAAATTAGGAACGGCCGACTACTTATAACCCATTGAGTTGCTTACGGTAGTCATTAAATTTTCCATAAAAAAGCTGTTTGAGAGGAAAGTAATGTAAATTTGGTGGAATTGCAAGGGGACCTGTGCACCGTGAAATCATGTCCTGTGGTCAGGCTCTGAACAGGAACATCTGTGCAGAACAACTGCAGCGGATTTGCAATGTTCTGTGCCAAAGCTGCACAACTCTCATCAATAGGAAACAGATCTCATCAATAGGAAACAAGATCTCATCAATAGGAAACAAGCTGTCGTCAGTAAGAAACAAGCTGTTATCAATAGGAAACAATATCTTATCAATAGGAAACAAGCTCTCGTCAGTAAGAAACAAGCTGTTATCAATAGGAAACAAGATCTCATCAATAGGAAACAAGCTGTCGTCAGTAAGAAACAAGCTGTTATCAATAGGAAAGAAGATATCATCAATAGGAAACAAGCACTCGTCAGTAAAAAAATAATCTCCCATTAATAGGAAGCAATATCTCATCAATAGGAAACAAGATCTATCAATAGGGAACAAGTTCTCCTCAGTAAGGAACAAGCTCTCATCAAAAGGAAGCAAGATCTTATCAATAGGTAACAAGATCTCATCCATAGGAAACAAGCTGTCGTCAGTAAGAAACAAGCTGTTATCAATAGGAAACAAGATCTCATCAATAGGAAACAAGCTGTCGTCAGTAAGAAACAAGCTGTTATCAATAGGAAACAAGCTGTCGTCAGTAAGAAACAATCTGTTATCAATAGGAAACAAGATCTCATCAGTAGGAAACAAGCTCTCGTCAGTAAGAAATATGCTCTCATTAATAGGAAGCAATATCTCATCAATAGGAAACAAGCTCTCATCAGTAAGAAACAAGCTCTCATCAAAAGGAAGCAAGATCTCATCAATAGGTAACAAGATATCATCCATAGGAAACAAGCTCTCGTCAGTAAGAAACATGCTCTCATCAATAGGAAGCAAGTGTCGCTGCAAGTGCAAAATGCTCAAGTCGCAGTTCCAGTGTGGCCCGCCGAAAACTACAGGAATTGGAAGAGGTTGACGATCCTAACCCATAAAGACCGGACCTTGGCCTCATACGTCTACGATCTGTTTCGATCCACGGTCCATTTTTACAAGGATGTACTTCGCTTCAGTTGTGGATGTAGAATCTGGAATTCAGAGAGTAAACGACTTCGAAGACTGCCGAGTGATGCGGCCGTGGGATCGTGGCTCTGGCATGATATTGGCAAAGAACTATAAAAAACAACTGCATGTAATTTACAGAATGAAGGGAGCGTGTATAGTTTTCTTGCAACGTTAAACGTTTTAACTAAAAACGTGATGCACTTTTCAGTAACCAGATAAATCCCGAAGCAAAGCAAAAAGTTTGTGAGTTATGTTCTAAAGCAGTGTTTCCCAGAGTGTTGGTCGCGAAACCCCAGGGGTCACCACATATTTCTAGAGGGTCGCAAGGGTAAAAACAATTATACGTAATTAAAAAAAATAATCTTAAAAATAGTTATTTATTTATTTATTGCCTTTTAATGTTAACGGAATGACGTTACAAACACGTGCGCGCACACGCACGCGCACACGCACGCGCACACACAAAACAGTGCTATATCAGTGTGATGCATGTGCTTGTTTTTCGTCATCCATGTTCCCAAATTTGGGCTCTGTATTCGATACAGTTATGATAAAATCAATTTCAAGTCGATTTCGGTTTTATTTTTCTTATAGCCATAGAAAAAAACTTAGCTCGGAACATTACACTTTTTGAAGACTATGAATGCTGTAACTATGCTGTAAACGCTTTTAAAGCGTTTCGCTGAACATTTATTTAGTGAAATGTAAAAAGGTGCCGCGAAAAAATATCGCCGAAAAAAGAGTCGCGCCGTTAAATATTTTGAGAATCGCTGTAATGTAAAGACATGCGACAAAACATGGTTTTTCAACCTGTGAGGGAATAGTATTTATGAAAACATATCTCATATTGAAATTATTAATCCCAACGTGCAAAATATTAAGTTTAATCGTAGGTAAATTAAACGTTTTGTTGCTTTATTTCAAACACAAAACGAAATGCAATTTCATGAAAATTCTATTAAGTATGTACAGGGTGTGGAAGAGAAACGGGCATTTTTGAATGCAGCAAAACTGATACTTCGTGTAATGAGAAAAAATGACAAACACATCCTTTGCACTGTAACACATTGCCATTTGTGAAATATTCACTGTCACGTTCATGTTTTGAATATTAGGTCCAGCAGGTGACGACAATTTCAACGTCTACACTAGGACATTCTGCGACGGAAATCGTCCATGGCACGTTCCAACATGTAATTAGGAATGTTTGTGACTTCTATAGGGATGTTGTGTTTTAGCTCAGCAATGGTGTGTGAGCGGCTTGCATACATCTTAGTTTTAAGGTACCCCCACAGGAAGTAACTACAAACATACAAGTCTGGTGACCTGGGGTGCCACGAAATGTCACCATTTTGGGGTATGATGCAGTTTCCTGAAAGTTGGTGTACGGCTTCCGTGGAAATTTTCGCACAGTAAGACATAGCGCCATCTTGCTGAAACCAAAATGGCTCATCTGAAGGAAAGCGTGCAAGTTGAAGTGCGGTGAAAGTGTCAATCATGTCGGCATGCATGTGAGATGTTACCGTTGTTGCTTGTTCTTGCTCATCCTCAAAAAGGTAAGAGCCGATTATTCCCATTGAAGAGACCAGGCGCCACACTGTAACTCGCTTACTGCGTAATGGCCGTTGATGCAGTTGACGGGAATTATCCTCTGACTAGTAGCGAAAGTTTTGTTTATTCACAAAACCCCTAAGATGAAAGCAGGCCTCGTCACTCATCCACAATAAACGCATGATACTTTCATTGCCTTGCATTTTAACCAAAAACTCAACACACAGAGACAGTCGGTGTTCGTAATCATTTTCAATTATTTTCTGCGCAACCTGTATCTTGTAGAGTTGTAACTTTAATTTGTCCCAAAAGCTTCTATGGACACTACGACTTAAGGTCCCCACTGCTGAAGAAATTCGTCTCACAAAATGTTTCGTACTTTGTGTTACAACATGTTGCACTTCCTGTATTATTTCTCGTGTTCAAATACTCTTAGGCCTACATGCAGGCTTTTACTTCAATGCACTTCTCGTAGCTTTAAAAGTTTTCACCCATAATCTGATGACATGCTCTGGTGGAATAGGACCATGCCACTACAGTCACCATTTTTGTAAAATGCCTTAACAGCTAGAGCCCGTTGAGCTCCACTTCACCGGTTCATGACTCTGCAAATGGCGTTATTTGGTAAAACGAATATCGATCCATAAGTGTTGCCAGCATCATTAAGGAAACTTTTGCGGATAAATATAAAAAGCCCGTTTTTCTGTCGCACCTTGTATTTTCCTTTACTATATATTATCTGTAGCTTCCTCTTTTCAGAGTCACGTTTCATTCAATCCTTTCCATTTTGAATGAAAGAAAAATCAAACGTTGGCAGCACTTCTAATGCTTCTTCACTACAGATAATTTTGTAAATTAGCCGAATAAATGGAAAGCCCATAGTGCGAGTTCTGGATAATACAGCGGTCGATTATATGTTTTCGTAACCGTATTCCTCATGTTTGGCAGTCGAACGTCTAACGCGGTGAGGTTGCGTATTATCCTAATGGAACGAAGTGCTTCAAATTAATCAAAAAGTATTATTTTTTTGTCAGAGTGCGACTCAAATTTATTACTTTTGTGGCAATAAATAAGAACCAAAGCAGATTATTTCATTCAGTTTTGTCTCTTTAAAACAAACCCCGGAATGCACATCGTAAACACCATGGCTTGCATTCACCATTAAGTACGTGGCAAGGTCAAATTCTTAAAACCACATCTACTGTCGATATCGTTTGATATTATGATAAATCACACATCTCTGTCCCCTGTAGGGAAGAAGTACACAATATTGAATTGAACGTAATGAAATGAAAATATGTTCTCCTTGTCAATGAAGGACTCGAGAAATTTCGTGTGAATACCATTGTCGTTACATTTCTGTCATTTTAAGTTAAAATACGTGGCGAGATGGGTAGAAATGAAATAATGAAATTATTCTCTTTCATACTACTCCATTCCGTCTAAAACCAGCTCCAGTTGAAATCAAAAAAATATTTTGACCATGGATAATAGACTAAGCCGCAATCATCTAACCTAAACTAATACACGGTTGAGTCACATTACTGTGACCACCACCTAATATCCAGAGTAACCTCCGTCTGCAGCGCGGACAGAAACTAGACGAGCTGGGAGTGGCTCAACAAGGGGCTGGAAGGTGTTCACATGTATGTGGAGCCATGCTGACTGCAGTGCATCTGACACCTGCTGGACGGTGCGTGGTGGCGGATCCATAGGGCGAACAACACGGTCGAGGTAGTCCCACAGATTCCCAATTGCGTTTAAGCTTGGGGAATTAGGGGTCAGGGAAGTACTTTGAAGTATTCATCGTGCTCTTCCAGCCACTCTCGGACATTTCTAGCTGTGTGACACGTCGCATTGTCGTTCTGGAAGATCACATCCTCCCCAGGGAAGACAATCAGCATGTATGGGTGTACGTTGTCTGCAAGGATGGATTCATAACGAATTCGGTCCATAGTGCCTTCCACAGGTATGAGTGGACCCAAGAAATACCACGAAAGCATTCCCCAGACCGTAACACTGCCCCCATCCCCTTGTGTTCTTCCAGCAATGATTGAAGAGTGTTTGTTCTCCGATGTTTCTCGCCTTATACGCCAAAGTCCATCTGTTTGATGAAGCAGGAAACGTGACTCATCGGAGAAGGCAATCCTTTGCCTATCAGCGGAGGTCTACTTCTGATACTGCTGTGCAAATATAAGCCTTTTTTGCCTATTCACCTTCGTCAGCATAGGTGCATTGACCGTCCGTCTGCATCGGAGGTCCATGCGCAGCCGTGTTCACTGAGCTCTCGTTTTAGAAACACTTCCGGTAGCTCCCTGGTTCATTCGGCAAGTGCGTTGCTCCACTGTAGCGTGTCGATCGGCCCTCACGCACCATCTCAGCCGACCTTTACCTCTCACATCCATGGCACGTGGTGCTCGGTAGTTTGCACGTAGCTTATTCGCAATGGTGCTATTTCTCCAATCACGATACACTTTAACCACCGCAGCACGCGAACAGTTCACCAACTGCACTGTTTTAGAAATACTGCCACCCTTGGCCCGAAAACCGATAATCATCCCTTTTTGCAAATCTGATAAATCGCTCCTTTTATACATGACAGCCACGAGTGATATATTTTCAGATTGCCTACAGCATACCTTATATACCTTCCACGCCAGCTCACGACACGTGCCTTCTGACATTGGCTAAGCGCTGTTGACGTCAAAAGTAGAATATGGTCACAATAATGTGATTAGACTGTGTACAATTTGAGGCGTAACTTGCTTGCATTAATAAATTACTACTTTATGTACAGTTGCAGTTGCGTTTATTTCGTGTAGTTGCATATATCTAAATTCTCAACATAGAAAATGCCACACCATGAAGTAATGCACAAAATGAGACGAAACTTGTCACACATGTAGATAATTATGTGGGAAAACAGTGATTTAATTTCTACGGGATTACATGATATCAAAGGGCTTGGACACAGTTTAATGTGACATGAGTCAGTGGGTCGTATGACCTCCATGCTGAGCTTTACGTTCGGAAAGACTACACAGCATTGAGCGTAAAATTTCCCGGATGATGTTCTGAGGTAACGTTGATCATACGTCATTGACGTGTGTTTATAGTTTATTGACACTGCGAGGAGATGAGAGTTATGTCATCTGTCAATGGAGTCCCACACTTTTTCCATTATAAAGAAGCCCGGGGATCACCCTGACCAAGGCAGCACCTGGACACCTTGGAGGTACTGTCTACTGATATTGCCAGTGTGCAGGTAGGATTGTCCTGTTGTGGAAACTGGGCCTCAATGATATCACAGAGATACGAAAACAAAGCGGGCTGCAGCACCACGTCGACATATCGTCGTACTATCATTGTACTCACAATGTGTACGAGCTCTGAACGGCTGTGAAACTCATAGCGCCCTAATCCATGACATCAAGCTGAGGAGACGTATCACGTTCATGGATGACAGCAAGATCAGCCCGGTGTCCATGTCGTCTCCAGAGTCTCAGTCGGCGATCTACGGCGATGAGAGGCAGCAAGATCAGCCCGGTGTCCATGTCGTCTCCAGAGACTCAGTCGGCGATCTACATCGATGAGAAGCAGCAGGATCAGCCCGGTGTCCATGTCGTCTCCAGAGTCATAGTCGGTGATCTACGGCGATGAGAGGCAGCAAGATCAGCCCAGTGTCCATGTCGTCTCCAGAGTCTCAATCGGCGATCTACGGCGAGGAGAGGCAGCAAGATCAGCCCGGTGTCCATGTCGTCTCCAGAGTCTCAGTCGGCGATCTACGGCGATGAGAGGCAGCAAGATCAGCCCAGTGTCCATGTCGTCTCCAGAGTCTCAGTCGGCGATCTACGGCGATGAGAGGCAGCTCACGAAGTGCGCGAAAATGTTACAGGTACATCCATAATCTACTACAAGACTTACGCACATACTTAACATACTGCTGACAGTAGGAGGTTTATTCATCCAGATCAAGACAGAAGTCAAGCTTCGCACAATCACAGAAGACTTGAAGGACATGGAGACTGACAAAGTATTATTCACTCTCTGTTGGTAATGTTTAATTGCGAAAAAACAGCTGCAGAAACTTCAATGAATTTATTTGGGCTACGGCGAGGAAGATATTGGTGCAAGCACGTGTCGTGAGTGGTTTGTGAAGTTCAGAAGCTACAAAAAGGTTGACTGAAGGAGTTATAGAGCCAAGAGTTTCTTCTTCCTTAGCCACGCAGAGAGGCATACTTTGATGATGATTATACTCTATCCGCTTTTGTAAGTACGATACCTGTTGGACTATAAAATGCTGGAAACTTATGTTTATGCCTAATATTGCTATGCCATCCAGTAAGGCTATGCACTATCGCAAAATTGGAATTGCATAAAGACGAGATTCGTCACATCTGCAGAAATGTGGACAATTAAGATTGCAAACTCTACTCAAAAACACTGAGAACAAAGAATCCAAATTTCCGCCACCTACCTGAAAAATTATACATTAGGAAAACTAGAAAATAAATAAAATCATACATTGGTGCCCAAAACTTAAGGACGAAGTGGAAAAAGTAAAGCAACGCGGTAAATAGCACCAGCACCAAAACACAAATTAACTCAGGACTGCGTCTTGCAACAGGAGTAAGAGTACATGCGTAATAATGGAGCATGATGTAAAGGTTGCGTGACGCGAGAACAAAATACGCTCACGCAGTCCAATAGCATCAATTGAGCTAAGTCACTGGACGGTGTGCATTAGTGTTACAGACGCCCCATTGTGTTTGGTGTGTGCTAGAAACAACGAAATACCGCGTCGAGAACATCTTGATTATTTTACTTGTGGACGAATAATTCGAAGACTCGATGAGGGGCAAATTTTAAAGTGCGGCCGAAGAGTTCGGTAGCCATAGGCAGCGTCGCATTGCGTGGGTGGGCGGCCTTCAGGATTACAGATATAGCTGTGCGAAAGACGGATGGTGGCTGTTCACTAAAAACCACCTCCAGTTAAGACCGTTATCTGCTCCAACAGCCTAAGTGGGATAGATACCAGGTAGTAAGTAACGTTGCAAAAAACCTGAACATGAGCACAGAATGCACAATATTGAAGTTTACCCTGGCAGGCGACTATACAACGGTGTACTGTTTACCTGACGACCATTAACCTGTGTTCCATTAGAAACGGCTCACCGCAGCTACCATTTACAATGGTCTAGAGAACATAAGGATTGGAAAATAGAACAGTGAAGTACTGTACTCTTTCCTGATGAGAATAGATTTAGCCTCTAGCGATTCTTGGCGCTAGCTAATCTGGTTCCGGTAGGCACTTGGTCCCGCCCCAAAAACATAAATGAAAGGGATATATACGGCGGCCGTAGTGTCCCCGTATGGACTTACGGAGCTCCAGATACTGGAAGGGGGTAGTTTAACCAGGGCGCGCTGTTGTAATGAGGTAATCCTTCCACATGTTCGTCTCTTCCGAGGTGCCATTGGCTCACAGTTCCTGTTAATGGGCGATCACGCCACACCCCATCGTACGGTGGCTTTTGATGAGCATTTTAGAAAGTGAAGACATTCAGCGGATGGATTGGCTAGAAATATACCTTTAAACACATGTCACCGTATGAATCCTAGAAACTGGGCTGAGAAAAATCGTCGTTGGGGACACGACGATAGGGGTCAAGTTCTCTTCTCTGAAGAGTCGAGATTGAGTCTGAGATCTGGCAATTCACAAGTTCTTATCTAGAGGTAACTCGGCATACGAAAGAACCAGCTTTCCTTTCCTGAAGGAAATATCACGCAACGGTGGACCTATGCCTGGGCAGGCATAAGTGTCGGTGGACGTACAACCTGTACGTCATCTAAAACGGCAAATCCGATTGTCCACAGATATAGAGACAAGATTCTTAGACCTATTGTTATGCCGTATGCTGCAGTTGTCGGTGATTCTTTCCTTTTCATGTACGATAACGCTCGACCTCATAGAGCTTGGCTAGTGGTCAACATGCTTCAAGAGGAGGGAATTGAGCGTATGAAACGGCCAGTATGCTCCCATTAAATCCAGTTGAGCATGCCTGGAACGCACTTGACGGAAATATCGCAGCTCGACCGGCTTCTCCGTTGACTCATCGTGACTGGATACAGCCCGGCCCGTATTGAGGAGTAGCGAAGATTCGCGGAAAACCTCCTCGATTACCTACTCAGGTTCATGCCACAATAAGAGCAACGGTCTTATCCATTCGAGGAGACCACACACCCTCTTAGATGTCAGTAACAACTTCAAAAAGTCAAAAAGTCATTTTTCCATGTTGTACAGTTATGCATATTGTTTGTTGTGCAGCATATTGCATCATGTGATTAAATGATAATATTGCATAAATTCGCTAATGATATTCCTTCCAATATCTCTTGCCCCCTAATAGTTTGAGCAGTATAGAAAGCCATAGTATAACTGTTAAATTCCATTGTAATCTTAACCCTATAACCGCCTCGAACGAATTTACCTGGGATTAACAAAATGGGTTGAAATCAGTTCAAACCATAATACGGTACTTTGCAGTTAGCTTCGTTATTCAAAGTTGTAGTTTATTGGAATAATTGACACTCATATTTTTTGACCGATTACCTACTAAGGGGATTATAATCTATAATACGAAAATAAATTAAAGTTTGGATCAGTTTTTCATACCTAATGGTATGATCTTCGTGTCTCGAAGACAAGCCCTTCTCCACCAATGCCTGGGTCTCACAGAGCAAAAAGAAAATGCCGGACTAGAAAGTATCTGTTATCACCAGTAACGAGTTTATGGTCCGCACTGCTTAGATGAAAGAGAGAAAGCGATTGTTTTGTTGTGGAGATCGTAAAACTCAGCCGCTATATGACCATTTCTGTTTATGAAGCCCAGAAAACTTTGGGCACCATTTTTGTCTATTCTATTAAAGAGTTAAAGATATATCCAGAAAAGATAAAGTCTCCTGTTTTCGTTGTGGCTAGTATTGTTTCTTTTCATCTGCGAGTGTTGTTCGAGAACGCCCTGTCGATGATCATATCTTCGTTGCTTTGCAATTCAGTTCTCGTTAATGGCAGTACCAACGATTCTAAGACGTGAGTTTTAGTCTGGTGATATCTAATTGCGGCTCTTCAACCTCCTTTCACGAGACGATCAATTCCTATTTCAGTGCCTCCTTGTTTATGTCATCTAACAAGAGTAGTGCTTTAATAAATCCTAGCAACTTCTTGTTAGGATCAACATTTCCTGAAAATATGAAGTTTCGAGGCTCTGCATATCTGAAAAAAAAAGAAATAAGCCAAGTCTTTGGATCGCTCTTAGGGTGCGAAATATTAGCGTCTTGTGCTACAAAGTGTTGCGTTAAATGATTTCAATACTCTTACGAGCTTCTTTGTTTAATGAATCGTTACCAACACAATGTAATCGTATTTTGCGCAAATAAATCATTAAAACTGCGATTCTTAATGCCTGGGGATCTTTTTAAAATTAGAAAAGAATAAAAAGCATTTCGGTATTCCAAAATTTAGTTTAACGGTTTGAATAGCGTGAGCAAGTTCGAAATGCAGCGTACAGGTAAAAGGTTAAGATTCCATGTTTTCAGGTTTTTGTAAAGACTGGTGGTGCACTACAACAGAAGAAAATATTCAGAGAAGAGGTAACCAGGAAAAAAAACAAATGCTGCTACTTATTTTTTTATTCAGGGAAAAGGTAACCAGGAAAAAAACAAATGCTGCTACTTTTTTTCAGACAACTCGTAGAGAAATTCAAAAAACAAAAGCATCCGTAAATATCATGGATTATGGTCTCATCACACATGATATTTACAGATCTAAAGAAGGCACAAAGTAGTGTATTCTAGCAGAAAATGCGAAATTTCCCGAGAGACAAAACACTGTCAGAAGAATGCTTATATTTCATAGAATAATTGTTCTCATTCCTGAGAACAGATTTTCATTTGAAATTTAAAGTGCATCAAGTAATAGCCTTAATATCTTTATATTTGACAGAGTCATGGAATTCGTAACATTCTATTAACATGATCAGTAACATCAAGTTAATGTCGGATAATGTCGGTAACGACTCGTGGTAAGCTAAGATGGAGAGCACAGCTGAATAACTAGTTTTGTGTTTTATCTGGTCTAAAGTTGAATTATTGTTTGGCAGTTAATGTTCTCTCTCTCTTTCTCTCTCTCTCTCTCTCTCTCTAAGGTTATTTATTGTTGAAAAAGTATTCAGTTTGAACAGTGAAGTACTTCAGTTTACGTACGATACAACCGTGTTGAACAAACAAAATCGTGATATAAAAAGTTCAAGCCAGTTAAAAAGAACTGGCATTGCCTTCTTTTACTTCTCTCACATCAATAAAGTTGAATTTTCAGACTTATTTCTAACAAGTTTGAATTGTACTCGGCGCTTTTCGGTTATAGTGATTAAGATGCGATCTGTGTATCCTGATATTTTCCACCGAACTGAGAATGGTTGTGTTGATAGTACCACTATCTTAATGATAGTATTGAGAATACCAGCTTCTGAATGATTGTGTTGAGGGTACCATCTCCTGAATAATTGTTCTAAAAATACCACTATCTGAATTATTGTGTTGAAAGTACCACTTCTTGAGTTATTGGGTTTAGAGTAGCACCTTTCTGAATGATTATGTTGAATGTATTACCTCCTGAATGATTTTGTTGAGAGTTCCGCCTATTTAAATGATTGTGTGCAGTATCCTCCTGAATGATTTTGTTGAGAGTTCGGCCTATTTAAATGATTGTGTGCAGTTTCCTCCTGACTGATTGTGTTCAGAGCACCTCCTTGCTGAACGATTGTTTTGAGAGTTCTTCCTCCTGAATGACTGTGTTGAGAGTACTAATTTCTGAATAATTGTGTTAGAAATACCATTTTCTAAATAATTGTCTAAAAAGTGCCACCTCTTGTAAATGATTGCTTTCATAGAACCGCCTTTCTGAATGATTGTGTTGAAAGTAACACCTTTATGCATCATTGTGTTGCGTATACTACCTTCTGAATGATTTTGTTGAAGGTACCATCTTCAAAATGATTGTGCTGAGAGTACCCTCTCCTGAATAATTGTGTTCAGGGTACCACCTTTCTGAAAGATTATGTTGCGAGTTCCACCTTATGAATGATTGAGTTGAGAGTAGTAGGTTCTGAGTGATTGTGTTTAAAGTGTAACCTTCTGGATGATTATTTGAAACTACCACCTTCTGAATGATTATGTTGAGAATACTACCTATCTGTATGATTGTGTTGAAAGTGTCACCTTCTGAATGATTATTTTTAGAGCACCAACTTCTGGATGATATTGTTGACAGTACTACATTTTTAATGATTGTTTTGAGAGTACTACTGTACCTTATGAAATCCCTAACCATAAAAAATATCCGTTTCTCATGCACTCCATCTGTAAATCTTGCTATTATTCCAAGAATAATATCCTTAGAATACATAAATACGGAAAAATATCAGTCATATGTAAATTACGCTAATTGACTTTCCATTATGTGCTAAAATGATTCCTTTCTTTGCTCTCTCGTTCCTTCAGTTTTCGTAGATCAAGCTGCAGCTATGAAACTTTGCTTTCAGAAGGAATTCAATGAAAACTATTTACATACCTTAAAATAGATGTACACACCCTGTATAATTTTTTTATGAACCATAGATAAATTAATTTACTGAACTCGGTACCAGTAATGGTGCACAGATTCGCAAGAGTCACGTACAGTCGTCTCCTCCAAAGACTGCGACCATCGATGGAATAATAAATAGCATTCAATTAAGGTAAACTGCTTTCCTTCTTACGATGCACACGTGGCAAAAACACCTATAGGCCGGCGTAAATGGCAGAGCATATCTGTTCAAGGTCATGTATTCATGTTCAGTTCCCTATTATATTCTCTTAGAAATACTGTGGAAATTTGTTTTTGCTTCTAGGAAGCCACCCTTTCGGAATTTCGACTTGTTAGCAGATATAAGTCAGACAGCAAAGAATAGAAATCTGTCGAAGTTTGAAGTGCCTGTCGCATCTTTGCGAGTAGTTATGACTAACACATACTCTCTATATTCTCTTTAATAATTATTACAAAATGAAAGCACATTCAATTTTCATTTTGAAGTCATGACTATACTTTACTGCAGAATATTACGTTTTGGAAATTTGCAGTCCTGTTAAATTTTCTAAAAGCCAGATTTACAAAAGTCTTCGGTTTCAACAGAACGTGCTTATTCGGCGTTCTTTGCGAGACAGTAAGAAAGAGACGAGCTGCTAATTGTCCAATTGTACGTACAATTCTGAGTAAGTTTTCTAATGGAAATTTTGGAAACGATTCTGTTGAAATTTCCTATGGAAAATCTTCATGAACAGTGGGAATCATAAATAATAAATTATAGCGATGCAGAGATCCAAGTTATTTCCTACGCCGTTCAAAGTAACAAACTACAACCCCGTCTCTAGCTCGACAGACCAAAATGCAATACGCACCCACCTAGCTTCAGGTTGAATATTTTTACCACAATGACTGTATCCAACGCATCCCCGTGTGACGTTTAACGCCCTGAAAAGTAAAGCACGTAGCCAACATATGCGGGAATCTCAGCACTTGAGGCCTGGAATTTCCGTTTCAGTTGATTTTTAAAGGACCTTCTGATCCAAAACTGCCCTAACTGTGCTAGTGACGATGGAGGTAGAAAGTGTGATATGATATTTAGCTCCACATATTCTCACTAATGTTCAATAAAATTCAGGTGGTCTGGGTAGGTGCCGTATCTCATCTTCATGCCCTGTAAACAACAACTTGGCACGTTTCGCACAATGCACGGTTACATTACCTACATGAAACCAGAAACGGTCAATAGGAACCAACGCCTGCAGCATCAGAGATCCATCTCCACGCTTCACAGTGGAAACCAAATAGTCGAGGTGGGGAGCTTCTGCAGGTTTTAACCAGACCTAAACTGTACCAATGGTGGAAAATAATGTGAAGCACGATTTACCAATGAGCTATTACATCATGACCACCTACCTAATAAGATGCTTCTGCAGGTTTTAACCAGACCTAAACTGTACCAATGGTGGAAAATAATGTGAAGCACGATTTACCAATGAGCTATTACATCATGACCACCTACCTAATAAGATGCTTCTGCAGGTTTTAACCAGACCTAAACTGTACCAATGGTGGAAAAATGTGAAGCACGATTTACCAATGAGCTATTACATCATGAACACCTACCTAATAAGATGCTTCTGCAGGTTTTAACCAGACGTAAACTATACCAATGGTGGAAAATAATGTGAAGCACGATTTACCAATGAGCTATTACATCATGACCACCTACCTAATAAGATGCTTCTGCAGGTTTTAACCAGACCTAAACTGTACCAATGGTGGAAAATAATGTGAAGCACGATTTACCAATGAGCTATTACATCATGAACACCTACCTAATAAGATGCTTCTGCAGGTTTTAACCAGACCTAAACTATACCAATGGTGGAAAATAATGTGAAGCACGATTTACCAATGAGCTATTACATCATGACCACCTACCTAATAAGATGCTTCTGCAGGTTTTAACCAGACCTAAACTGTACCAATGGTGGAAAATAATGTGAAGCACGATTTACCAATGAGCTATTACATCATGAACACCTACCTAATAAGATGCTTCTGCAGGTTTTAACCAGACCTAAACTGTACCAATGGTGGAAAATAATGTGAAGCACGATTTACCAATGAGCTATTACATCATGACCACCTACCTAATAAGATGCTTCTGCAGGTTTTAACCAGACCTAAACTGTACCAATGGTGGAAAATAATGTGAAGCACGATTTACCAATGAGCTATTACATCATGAACACCTACCTAATAAGATGCTTCTGCAGGTTTTAACCAGACCTAAACTATACCAATGGTGGAAAATAATGTGAAGCACGATTTACCAATGAGCTATTACATCATGACCACCTACCTAATAAGATGCTTCTGCAGGTTTTAACCAGACCTAAACTGTACCAATGGTGGAAAATAATGTGAAGCACGATTTACCAATGAGCTATTACATCATGAACACCTACCTAATAAGATGCTTCTGCAGGTTTTAACCAGACCTAAACTATACCAATGGTGGAAAATAATGTGAAGCACGATTTACCAATGAGCTATTACATCATGACCACCTACCTAATAAGATGCTTCTGCAGGTTTTAACCAGACCAAAACTCTACCAATGGTGGAAAATAATGTGAAGCGCGATTTACCAATGAGCTATTATATCATGACCACCTACCTAATAAGATGCTTCTGCAGGTTTTAACCAGACCTAAACTCTACCAATGGTGGAAAATAATGTGAAGCACGATTTACCAATGAGCTATTACATCATGACTGCCTACCTAATAAGATGCTTCTGCAGGTTTTAAACAGACCTAAACTGTACCAATGGTGGAAAATAATGTGAAGCACGATTTACCAATGAGCTATTACATCATGACCACCTACCTAATAAGATGCTTCTGCAGGTTTTAACCAGACCTAAACTCTACCAATGGTGGAAAATAATGTGAAGCACGATTTACCAATGAGCTATTACATCATGACCACCTACCTAATAAGATGCTTCTGAAGGTTTTAACCAGACCTAAACTGTACCAATGGTGGAAAATAATGTGAAGCACGATTTACCAATGAGCTATTACATCATGACTGCCTACCTAATAAGATGCTTCTGCAGGTTTTAAACAGACCTAAACTGTACCAATGGTGGAAAATAATGTGAAGCACGATTTACCAATGAGCTATTACATCATGACCACCTACCTAATAAGATGCTTCTGCAGGTTTTAACCAGACCTAAACTGTACCAATGGTGGAAAATAATGTGAAGCACGATTTACCAATGAGCTATTACATCATGACCACCTACCTAATAAGATGCTTCTGCAGGTTTTAACCAGACCTAAACTGTACCAATGGTGGAAAATAATGTGAAGCACGATTTACCAATGAGCTATTACATCATGAACACCTACCTAATAAGATGCTTCTGCAGGTTTTAAACAGACCTAAACTATAACAATGGTGGAAAATAATGTGAAGCACGATTTACCAATGAGCTATTACATCATGACCACCTACCTAATAAGATGCTTCTGCAGGTTTTAACCAGACCTAAACTGTACCAATGGTGGAAAATAATGTGAAGCACGATTTACCAATGAGCTATTACATCATGACCACCTACCTAATAAGATGCTTCTGCAGGTTTTAACCAGACCTAAACTGTACCAATGGTGGAAAATAATGTGAAGCACGATTTACCAATGAGCTATTACATCATGACCACCTACCTAATAAGATGCTTCTGCAGGTTTTAACAAGACCTAAACTGTAACAATGGTGGAAAATAATGTGAAGCACGATTTACCAATGAGCTATTACATCATGAACACCTACCTAATAAGATGCTTCTGCAAGGTTTTAACCAGACCTAAACTATACCAATGGTGGAAAATAATGTGAAGCACGATTTACCAATGAGCTATTACATCATGACCACCTACCTAATAAGATGCTTCTGCAGGTTTTAACCAGACCTAAACTCTACCAATGGTGGAAAATAATGTGAAGCACGATTTACCAATGAGCTATTACATCATGACCACCTACCTAATAAGATGCTTCTGCAGGTTTTAACCAGACCTAAACTCTACCAATGGTGGAAAATAATGTGAAGCACGATTTACCAATGAGCTATTACATCATGACCACCTACCTAATAAGATGCTTCTGCAGGTTTTAACCAGACCTAAACTGTACCAATGGTGGAAAATAATGTGAAGCACGATTTACCAATGAGCTATTACATCATGACTGCCTACCTAATAAGATGCTTCTGCAGGTTTTAAACAGACCTAAACTGTACCAATGGTGGAAAATAATGTGAAGCACGATTTACCAATGAGCTATTACATCATGACCACCTACCTAATAAGATGCTTCTGCAGGTTTTAACCAGACCTAAACTCTACCAATGGTGGAAAATAATGTGAAGCACGATTTACCAATGAGCTATTACATCATGACCACCTACCTAATAAGATGCTTCTGCAGGTTTTAACCAGACCTAAACTATACCAATGGTGGAAAATAATGTGAAGCACGATTTACCAATGAGCTATTACATCATGACCACCTACCTAATAAGATGCTTCTGCAGGTTTTAACCAGACCTAAACTGTACCAATGGTGGAAAATAATGTGAAGCACGATTTACCAATGAGCTATTACATCATGACCACCTACCTAATAAGATGCTTCTGCAGGTTTTAACCAGACCTAAACTCTACCAATGGTGGAAAATAATGTGAAGCACGATTTACCAATGAGCTATTACATCATGAACACCTACCTAATAAGATGCTTCTGCAGGTTTTAACCAGACCTAAACTCTACCAATGGTGGAAAATAATGTGAAGCACGATTTACCAATGAGCTATTACATCATGACCACCTACCTAATAAGATGCTTCTGAAGGTTTTAACCAGACCTAAACTGTACCAATGGTGGAAAATAATGTGAAGCACGATTTACCAATGAGCTATTACATCATGACTGCCTACCTAATAAGATGCTTCTGCAGGTTTTAAACAGACCTAAACTGTACCAATGGTGGAAAATAATGTGAAGCACGATTTACCAATGAGCTATTACATCATGACCACCTACCTAATAAGATGCTTCTGCAGGTTTTAACCAGACCTAAACTGTACCAATGGTGGAAAATAATGTGAAGCACGATTTACCAATGAGCTATTACATCATGAACACCTACCTAATAAGATGCTTCTGCAGGTTTTAACAAGACCTAAACTATAACAATGGTGGAAAATAATGTGAAGCACGATTTACCAATGAGCTATTACATCATGACCACCTACCTAATAAGATGCTTCTGCAGGTTTTAACCAGACCTAAACTGTACCAATGGTGGAAAATAATGTGAAGCACGATTTACCAATGAGCTATTACATCATGACCACCTACCTAATAAGATGCTTCTGCAGGTTTTAACCAGACCTAAACTGTACCAATGGTGGAAAATAATGTGAAGCACGATTTACCAATGAGCTATTACATCATGACCACCTACCTAATAAGATGCTTCTGCAGGTTTTAACCAGACCTAAACTGTAACAATGGTGGAAAATAATGTGAAGCACGATTTACCAATGAGCTATTACATCATGAACACCTACCTAATAAGATGCTTCTGCAGGTTTTAACCAGACCTAAACTATACCAATGGTGGAAAATAATGTGAAGCACGATTTACCAATGAGCTAAAACATCATGACCACCTACCTAATAAGATGCTTCTGCAGGTTTTAACCAGACCAAAACTCTACCAATGGTGGAAAATAATGTGAAGCACGATTTACCAATGAGCTATTATATCATGACCACCTACCTAATAAGATGCTTCTGCAGGTTTTAACCAGACCTAAACTCTACCAATGGTGGAAAATAATGTGAAGCACGATTTACCAATGAGCTATTACATCATGACTGCCTACCTAATAAGATGCTTCTGCAGGTTTTAAACAGACCTAAACTGTACCAATGGTGGAAAATAATGTGAAGCACGATTTACCAATGAGCTATTACATCATGACCACCTACCTAATAAGATGCTTCTGCAAGTTTTAACCAGACCTAAACTCTACCAATGGTGGAAAATAATGTGAAGCACGATTTACCAATGAGCTATTACATCATGACCACCTACCTAATAAGATGCTTCTGCAGGTTTTAACCAGACCTAAACTGTAACAATGGTGGAAAATAATGTGAAGCACGATTTACCAATGAGCTATTACATCATGACCACCTACCTAATAAGATGCTTCTGAAGGTTTTAACCAGACCTAAACTCTACCAATGGTGGAAAATAATGTGAAGCACGATTTACCAATGAGCTATTACATCATGACCACCTACCTAATAAGATGCTTCTGAAGGTTTTAACCAGACCTAAACTGTACCAATGGTGGAAAATAATGTGAAGCACGATTTACCAATGAGCTATTACATCATGACTGCCTACCTAATAAGATGCTTCTGCAGGTTTTAAACAGACCTAAACTGTACTAATGGTGGAAAATAATGTGAAGCACGATTTACCAATGAGCTATTACATCATGACCACCTACCTAATAAGATGCTTCTGCAGGTTTTAACCAGACCTAAACTCTACCTAATGGTGGAAAATAATGTGAAGCACGATTTACCAATGAGCTATTACATCATGAACACCTACCTAATAAGATGCTTCTGCAGGTTTTAACCAGACCTAAACTATACCAATGGTGGAAAATAATGTGAAGCACGATTTACCAATGAGCTATTACATCATGACCACCTACCTAATAAGATGCTTCTGCAGGTTTTAACCAGACCTAAACTCTACCAATGGTGGAAAATAATGTGAAGCACGATTTACCAATGAGCTATTACATCATGAACACCTACCTAATAAGATGCTTCTGCAGGTTTTAACCAGACCTAAACTCTACCAATGGTGGAAAATAATGTGAAGCACGATTTACCAATGAGCTATTACATCATGAACACCTACCTAATAAGATGCTTCTGCAGGTTTTAACCAGACCTAAACTCTACCAATGGTGGAAAATAATGTGAAGCACGATTTACCAATGAGCTATTACATCATGACCACCTACCTAATAAGATGCTTCTGAAGGTTTTAACCAGACCTAAACTGTACCAATGGTGGAAAATAATGTGAAGCACGATTTACCAATGAGCTATTACATCATGACTGCCTACCTAATAAGATGCTTCTGCAGGTTTTAAACAGACCTAAACTGTACCAATGGTGGAAAATAATGTGAAGCACGATTTACCAATGAGCTATTAAATCATGACCATCTACCTAATAAGATGCTTCTGCAGGTTTTAACCAGACCTAAACTGTACCAATGGTGGAAAATAATGTGAAGCACGATTTACCAATGAGCTATTACATCATGACCACCTACCTAATAAGATGCTTCTGAAGGATTTAACCAGACCTAAACTGTACCAGTGGTGGAAAATAATGTGAAGCACGATTTACCAATGAGCTATTACATCATGACTGCCTACCTAATAAGATGCTTCTGCAGGTTTTAAACAGACCTAAACTGTACCAATGGTGGAAAATAATGTGAAGCACGATTTACCAATGAGCTATTACTTATGACCACCTACCTAATAAGATACTTCTGCAGGTTTTAACCAGACCTAAACTGTACCAATGGTGGAAAATAATGTGAAGCACGATTTATCAAACCAGATGACACGTTGCCAATCTTCAGCATCCCAGGTTTTTTTGTGTTTTTTGTGGTTTGCACCACCTCAGACACTTTGTTGCATTGATGTTGATCATCAAAGGTTTGTGGTTTGCCGTAATCGTATAAATACCAGTGCGATGGAGTTCCCGAAGAACTGCTATGACGGAAAAGAGATCATTCCAACTGGTGTCGAACTCTGCCGCTATTTGCAGTGTCGTGGTTTTGTGATTCCATTGCGTTATCCTTGCCAACGTTCGCCTATCCTTGTCTGACATTATCGTATGCCGTTCGCAATTTTCACGTTTCAAGGCAACATCGTGTCCTTTCTGGTATGTAGCCATAATATCCAATACAGTTCGTCGTGTTACATCTATTACTGCCGTCCTAATTACTGAAGCTCCTGCAAGACGCGCGTGGATGATCATGCCTTTTTTGAGGTGGCTGAGATCTGATATTGTAGACAATTACTCCACAACAGCTGTTTCACCTGTGGCTGTGGCACTGCTACGTCATTGCCAACATCGTACTGGACCCCATTATATACCTCATATCCCGGGTGATGTCATCCCTGTGATATGTATACGGCGCATTGCATGTATTCCAGACACAGTCGGTGTTTGCATTATCTTCATAAACCCCTGAACATCACAAGTTTAAGGGTGTCCCAAATGAAAGTGAAATTCGTGTTATAGCATCGTTGTGGAATTACACAGAGCCGTGCTTTTTGTGCTGGTAGATTGTCAGGCTGCACGCTGTTATCGGCGGCGGCATGTGTCAGTGTGCTGTATGCACGTGCGAAGGTAATTTGACTACGTAGGGTCGTGATATGAATTCGTCCAAACAGGTCCAGCAGCCAGTTATGCAGTTTTTGAGGGCAGAAGGTGTTAGTCGAGCCGAATTTCATCGCCGTATGAAGGATATGTATGGGAATGATTGTCAGTCACGGTGTACACTGTTCCGCTGGTGTAGTGAGTTTCGTAAAGGACGTGTGAGCCCGGGAGACATGCCGAGACTTGGCCATCACCATGGAATCTGTTGTTGCCGTGGACAACCTTGTGAAGGTGAATCGCCGAATTACTAATCGCGAGCATGCGGCAACATTGTCCGGGAGTAAAGGAACTGTTAACACCATTCTCCATCGCTGATGTGGATACAGCAATGTTTACGCATAATGGGTCCTCAAGCATCTCCAGGAGGAGCAAACTCGGCGAATGGGTGCTTGCCTGGAGCATCTGCATCGTTACCACGCAGAGGGGGAACAGTTTCTTTCCAAGATTGTGGCCGCAGATGAAACTTGGTGCCACCACTTCAATCCGACCAAAAAACGGATGAATATGGAATGGCGGCATCTCAACTCTCCAGGCCCTAAAAGAACTCAGTCTTTCTTAAGGTTTGGAAACGTGATGCTCACAGTTTTCATCAATGAAAATAGCCCATTGCTGTTGCATTGGCTGGACGGAGGCAGTACGATTAAAGCAACCACACACTGCAATATGTTACGCAACCTCAAAACGGCCATTAAGTGTAAGCGACCTGGTATGTTGTCAAATAGGGTTCTTCTGCTGAACAACAACGCATGCGAGCATGTGGCGACATTGTGCCAAGATTTGCTACGGAGCTTCCGCTAGGAGGTGCTTCACCATCCTCTCTATATTCCTGATCTGTCGCCCTGTGACTACCACATCTTTTGGCCACTGAAGAAAGCTCTCATCGGCCGACGGTTCACTAACGACACTGAGGTCCGAGACGCCGTTGAAGACTGGTTCCACAGCCAATCACAGACGCTCTCCGCTCATGATATCCACAATCTCGTGCTTAGCTGGGACACTTGTTTGAACCGACAAGACGACTATGTGTAGGGAATTTGCAGCCCATGTATCACTCTTACTTTCTGTATATTTACACATTCCAACCTATTGACCCTTACGGCAAACAATCGACAGTCTCAGTTTCTTTTGGGCGACCCTTATACATTAACTAGCTGCATATAAAAAAAATCTAAGTCAATGCAAAAAATTTAGCTCATAAAACATGCAAAAGATAAACTCCTGTGTACGTCACTTTCCAATAGTGCGCCTGAATTCTGGGGATTGAAGGGTTTTCTGGTTTTGATGTATCAATATAGCTGTACATATTTTAATAGTATTCACTAAAACCATCAGCACCAATTTAGAAAACGAATCTTGCGGGTATTCTTTAAGAATGAGCCTTAGTCGTACACCTTTTGTAGTCGTGTAGATGCTGTTTTCAGCAAATTTATGTAATGTCCTTTACGTTTAGTGACTTTTATATCACTCTGTTAACAGTAATATTTCGTAAACTGTCAGTTTCTAGAACCTGGACTCGAAAAAGAGTTGTTTTTGATCCAACATATGAGAACTTTTCCCAAATGTTTTTACGTTGATTCCAGCTATTTCACGAGAATAAATTTCCCACAAGGTGAGGTTATTACAACTTTGTGTTTGAAACGACATCTTAATTTATTGCAGTTGGATCATAAATCTAGTTATTTATAAATTATCGGTTGCAATGAGCACGTTCTTTTTTTTTTCTTTTTATTGGAGGTTTAACGACCACCATGAGCAACTCAGTAGGCTATAAGCAGTCGCCCGTCCCTTATTAAGGGTCACTGGTTCTAGGGAAGGGAGAGAGAGCCAGTGCCGTAAGACAAACTCAACCTCACCGGGATTCGAACCCGGACCCATTTCGGACGAATGGTCATAATCCATCGCTTAGACCACTGAGCCACCGGGGGCGGCAATGAGCATGTTCTTTTGAATCACTTCCAACGCGAAAATGTTAGTTATTCACTGTCAATAGAAGTGGTTAAAAAATCAAACGGGTTTCTACAATCGATAAAGATCCAGAAAGAGAAACAGCTGCTTGCTCATACTAGCGACTGAAAGGCATGTTAAGAAAATTTACAAATTGTGCACAAAATCTTCTAATAGCCGAACGAAGATATCAGAGACAAGGGGATTTTCAAACGGAACAGGTAGAAGAAAAAATATAGAGAAAAACATGATGCAACCCAACGCCCTCCAGCTAAATGGAAAAGTTAAGGATTTGCCAAAAAAGTATTCTTCATAACGAAAGCTATGCTAAGGAGAAATAATTTTTCAAATACATCTTCCAAAAGCAGAGATAGCGAGAAAAGGTTTTGACATTAACGCCCCATAGAGGAAATCTGTGCATTATTTAAAAAGCATAATGTTCTCCATCTTTATTGTAACGAATGGCATACAGTAAAAAAATTAATAGGGGTTTTAGAATCGAAGTTACAACAAACACCACCTAGCGATAGAACTGTGAACTGTAAAAAATTCCATAAGTATAGCCAAAGCATTCACAAGGCATATCCGTGTTTAAAAGAACATTTTAGCCGCCCTGGTGGCGCAGTGGTGCACACGATGGCCTCTGATCATTAGTCCGAAAAGGTTCCGGGTTCAAATCCCGTGAGGCATGGATGTTGTGTTTGTCTTACGGCACTGGATCTCTCCGTTCCCTGTAACCAGTGACCCTAAAATAGGGACAGGAGACTGCTTATAGCCCATTGATTTGCTCACGGTGGTCGTAAAACCTCCGATCAAAAAAAAAAAAAAGAAGGAAAGAACATTTAAAATCGGAAATGTCAGAGATATCGGGAAAACCAGATCTAAAATGTGCTTCCTTTGCAAGAAAACTGCGCATTATTTTGGTCAGAAAATATACACAAAATAATTTCGTTGTGAGTAGCAGCTAACCAAACAAAAAAAAATGTCGGTTTTTTAGACGCGCGACTGCTGTAGATATGCTGTAAACAGAAACGTGAGCTTCCGTCGTCTAACGGTGCTATAACGTAGTACGTCTTTTCGTACTGCTACGTTATTTTAAAACATCACCATACGATGAAAAAGTTCCTAAATTAAACCTTAACGGCCAGACGAAACATTTAAAAAGCAGAAGTCTAACTTACGGAAATGATGCTTTATTCAAGATGTTTTGTCCAACACATCGTAACATAACATATCGGTATCAACACTCCATATTAAACACTCCACATCGCTTCGTTCCACAAGCAACTGTTTACTCGTGGTTTTTTTCTCTGTTCCTTATCTAATAACAAGCATACGTCACGTTCATTCCACCTCAATAATGTTGCCCAAAGTATTCGTTTGAGAGAAAAGATATCACGTTAAGTGTGAAGTATAACTGAGAACAAACTCAAGATTTACATAGGGAAAGAAACTAAAAAGGAAAGTTAATTTAGAATATACGACACAGTGCCTTTGTGCGTTAAGAAATATTTTAAATCACATGCGAAACAGTTTGCATCAGGGACGCTCTCCAACAAAGAATTTTTCAAATTGGGCTGTTATAGCAGCAGAGAAACAGACAAAAATACGATATGCATATGTCACCATGGCAAAAGACCTATGCACTACATAAGCAAAAAGTATTCTGAAAAATTTTCCATGGTGATCGGTATCCGACCACAAAATATTTTTTTAAATCGATTTTCAGAAGCGCAGAAACTGCAGAAAAATACGATGGCCATTTCAAAAGTTTTGGACACTGTGAATTATCTCTTTAAAAAAAAGATTTATTTCACAATATAACTTTACAGGTCTTCGAAGTACGGTAACCTCTATGTTTCTTTACGACGAAGGCCCAACAAGTCTTCTATTCCAGTGAGGAGACCTCCATTGTTGAGGCGTCGGTTTACTTGGGTCGCTGTATTAGAAACATCCTGAATCGTTTCCGGCGGAGTGGATTTTCCAGTTTTGGAAACAAGTCATAGTCTGGTGGGCTCATGTCAGAACTGTACGGCACGTGGGGAAGCGAAGCAATTCCCATTCATACTTTTCCAGAATGTCTCTTACTGTAATGGCAACATGCGGTCTCGCGTTATCGTGCAAAATGATGACACCACCTTCGAACATGTGGGTCTTCTTCGGCGATTCTTTGGGAACATGTCGGGCCTGCTTTGGCGATTCTGTGGAAACATGTCGAGCCTTCTTTGGCGATTCTTTGGGAACATGTCGGGACTTCTTTGGCGATTCTTCGGGAACATGTCGGGCCTTCTTTGGCGATTATTTGAGAACATGTCAGGCATTCTTTGACGATTCGCTGGGAACATGTCGTGCCTTCTTTCGTGATTCTTTAGGAATATGTCGGGCCTTCTTTGGCGATTCTTTAGGAGCATGTCGGGCCTTCTTTGGTGATTCTTTGGGAACATGTCAGGCATTCTTTGACGATTCGCTGGGAACATGTCGTGCCTTCTTTCGTGATTCTTTAGGAATATGTCGGGCCTTCTTTGGCGATTCTTTAGGAGCATGTCGGGCCTTCTTTGGTGATTCTTTGGGAACATGTCGGGCCTTCTTTGGTGATTCTTTGGAAACATGTCGGGCCCTCTTTGGCGATTCTTTGGGAACATGTAGAGCCTTCTTTGGCGATTCTTTGGGAACATGTCGAGCCTTCTTTGGCGATTCTTTAGGAACATGTCAGGCCTTCTTTGGTGATTCTTTGGGAACATGTCGGGCCTGCTTTGGCGATTCTTTGGGAACTCGTCGGGACTTCTTTGGCGATTCTCCGGGAACATGTCGGGCCTTCTTTGGCGATTATTTTGGAACATGTCGGGCCTTCTTTGGCGATTATTTGGGAACATGTCGGACCTTCCTTGGCGATTCGTTGGGAACATGTCGGGCCTTTTCTGGTGATTCTTTGGAAACATGTCGGGCCTTCTTTGGCGATTCTTTGGGAACATGTCGGGCCTTCTTTGGTGATTCTTTGGGAACATGTCGGGCCTTCTTTGGAGATTCTTTGGGAACATGTCGGGCCTTCTTTGGCGATTCTTTGGGAACATGTCGAGCCTTTTTTGGCGATTCTTTGGGAACATGTCGAGCCTTCTTTGGCGATTCTTTAGGAACATGTCGGGTCTTCTTTGGTGATTCTTTGGGAACATGTCGGGCCTTCTTTGGTGATTCAGTGGGAACATGTCGGGCCGTCTTTGGAGATTCTTTGGGAACATGTCGGGCCTTCTTTGGCGAATCTTTGGGAACATGTCGGGCCTTTTTTGGCGATTCTTTTGGCGTAAAACATTTTGCAGGAACCTTCCGTAGTATTCCACTGTTATATTGGTCCCCTCTGGCACGCATCTTGTCTGTAGCTATCACTCTAACTTTGTATAGGCCATAATCATTATCAGCTTAACCTTCAGTTGTTGGAGGCGGAAGTTTTTCTTATGAGGTGATTCTGGATGCTTTCACTGAGTGGACTGAGATTTCAGTTCTGGTTCAAAATCTCGTATCCAGGTTTCGTCTATAGCAACAATTCTGTCAAAAAACTGCTCGCCTTCTGTCTCGTACCGCTGAAGCAGTTCTCCTGCGACGTCTTTGCGAACTGCTTGCGGCCCTTTACTCGGATTATGCGGAACCCACTCGGCAACCGCTTTTCTCTTCTGTAAGTCTTCAGTGAGGATTCTGAAAACCGAAACGGTCAACATGTTTGCTTCATATGCAATCTCTTCACATGCTGTGTCCGTCGATCTTCTTCTAAAATGCTGTTGACGATAACCACAGAAGTGTCGTCTGTTACATCTGATGGCCAGCTGCTTCTTGGGTCGTCGTCAATGCTTTCACGACCTTGGCAGAAACGAGAAGACCACCATGACATTGTCCTACAATCCACTGCACTGACCCCACAAGATTCACACAAAACTTTATGAATTCCGACAGGGAATTTTCCTCGCAAAGTTTCACTTTTAACGCTTTTAACGTAGATCGCTGGTCGCTAAACGAGATCTGACCTGACTCACTTTCTTCCTCTATTTCTAGGCAGAATTTTACGGAACAGGAACTAAATTAGTCAGCTAACGTAGACAAAACTTTGCATACTGAAGTCTGACTCACAACTGGAGCAACAATTGGAGCGATTACACCCTCCTTCGGGCAGCGCCTGCGCAGTACGCAAAACTTTTGAAAATTCCTACGTACATCAGAAACACAAATACACACTTGCGTCACCTAGTGGCAAAACTGCTCATAATAAAAAATAGAAATTTTGTGTGCATAATTTCCCACCAGACGCTCCACTTGATGCAAAAAGAAATTTTGAAATCGGACTTTTAGAAAAAGAGATATCGGGGAAATCGTGATTGAACTTTATGCTAACCCTAGCAGAACAAGTTAGTAAAATCATGCAATGCATTGATTATGATACGCTTTCCGACATACCAGAAATCATTACTCAAGTTATTACTCAAGTTATGAGGAAAATGGCTGTGCAATAAATCTCGCTCCTGTGTCCTGACCTTTGACCCCCAGTTCGGTGATATTAAAGAGAATTGGTTCAGTATAGCCAGGGAACAGCATACTAAAGTTTTGTCGTAATAGAAGCACCTTTCGTCAAGTTATGAGGATAATGGCTGTGGAATAAATATAGCGCCTGTGTCCTGACCTTTGACCTCATTTTAATGGTATTCAGCAGAACAGGTTCATCATACCTCCGGAACCACATAAAAAGTTTTGTCGCAATCGAAGCATTTTAACGTAAGTCATGACGCATAAGGGCGATGGAATGGATCCCGCTCCTATGTCCTGACCTTTAACCCATTTCGTCCATTTTCAATAGGGTTCGTCCCCAGGTGGTCATCTAACACATACAAAGATTTCATCGAAATCGAACCATTTTTACGCGAGTTATCGGGCGGACAGGCAGACGGACAAAGCTGTAGCATATACGCTTCTCCAACCTACTGTTGGAAAGCGTAAAATACTCTGGATTACTTGAAAAAGAAACTATGCCCAAAATAGTCTTCGCTATATATTGTATCGAATTGAAGGAAGAATTTCTTCGATTGTATAATATGAAGCAATTTTATGAGTAATATTTATTTTTAATTTGATGATATCTGAACTTACACCCTCTAGTAACGAAGTTATGCATCGTAAAAAATTCCAAAAAACAAAAAACATCGTTCTCTTATTTCAAACTTCCCAATGCAAAAAACAATTTTCATGTCGGACTAATAATTCTAAAGATGTGGTGTCCACAGACGGAGAAACAAAGTGATACTATAAGCACGTTCTATTTTAACAAGTTAGTAAAAGCATGCATGCATTGATTATGATACGCTTTCCAACATACCAGAAATCATGACTCAAGTTATTACTCAAGTTATGAGGATAATGGCTGTAGAATAAATCTCGCTCCTCTGGCCCGACCTTTGCCCCTATTTCGATGATATTCAACAGAACCGGTAAAGTATACTTCCGGAACAACATGATAAAGTTTTGTCTCAATCGAAGCATTTTTACGTACGTTATAACGCATTAACAGGAACGCCGAGCATCACTCGTTTAAAAGGGGCATGAGGGCAATTTTTTTTTTTAATTTGAAATATAATTTCAAAGAACTGTGATGTGTAAGTCGTTCAGTTGCACATTGTACCAAGTGTTCCAGTGGCTGAACAGGTTCATCCGCGGTTTCGGTTGCGATTCACTGTGATGAACGGCTTCGTAGTTCTTCCAAGCGCTGGTTACGTTCTTCGGATGATTCAGCTGCGATTCGCTGTCTATTTATTCGCAGCATTTGTTTGAGGTTTTCTTCTGATATAGGTTCATGGAAAATTATAATAACGTCGGGCATTATTTCCATGCTCCTCGCCTTAGCTGCTCGTAATGGTATTTTTGTAAGCTGATCTTCTTCCAATGGAAGGTCATATGCTACGAGATTAGAATGTGATCCGAAACTATCGGCTCTTGAATGTCCAAGCTGTTCCTTATTTACTTCTTCCGCGTGTTCTTGTCCAAAAGTGCCGTATTTTACTTATTCTTCTTATTGAAGTTGAAACGACTACGTTTCGTAGGGGGTCAACCAGCCATATTTTTTATATTGTTTTACCATCCACGTGACACTCTGTTAATAGTAATTAATAAAAACGAACTAATCATATTTTATTACAGCGGATACGCTCGTCATTAAGTGATTATCAAAAACGCAAAAAAAAAGCTGTATTAACAGTTTACCTTTTGAAGGGAAAAACACATCAGCGTTCCGCTGCTTATACTGTACTACGCATCAACTCCAAGCAGCTGGCACAACTCACTTTTTGTTCTCGAAGAAAATAGAAGTAAATCGTAACACGCACAAAACGCTTGATGTAATGAAGCAGATGGTCGCGAGAGTGTGACGTCATGAAACTTTAATAGGATCCACACAACGCGTGACGTAATGAGGCAAATGGTGTGACCGCGCGTCAACATCTCAATCGCGAGAGTGTGACTTCATAAGATTTCTAAGCATGGGAAACATTATTAGGACGACGCCATGACACTAAAAACGTGGTAACTCGGGGTAGTTATTTTACCCACTAAACGAATTTTCCCAAAGTCGAGATCAAGCTAAATCGATTTCTAGTACCAGAAAACGGTAGGTTAACGACTTTCATCAAAATTCTTAGAGCCGTATTCAAAATGAAATTTTTATAGATACAAGAATTGCTCTTTTAATGTGGACGTCAAGTAATTTTGCTTCCTATACTTCCAATGGAAACTCTTCTGTATACATTTTCTTAACAATTAATTCGTTCCCAAGGATGAAAATTTGAACATCGATTGAAATAGCTTCATTTTATATCTTGGAATACTTAATATTTTTTAAAACATAACCATAATTATGCAATCCAACATTTATTTGTCTACTGACGTCATCAAAGTACAGGTCGCGCCATCTTTTTTCTATTTTCAACACCACCAAAGGAAACGTTATTGATTTTTTATATAATTATGGTTATGTTTTAGAAAATATTAAGTATTCCAAGTTATAATATGAAGTAATTTTAATCGATGTTCAAAATTCCATCCTTGAGAATACACTGATTGTGAAGGAAATGTGTACAAAAGTTTTTCCATTGGAAGTATAGGAAGCAAAATTACTTGACGTCCACCTTAAAAATATGGGACAAGGGCGATGAAATGGATCCCGATCCAATGTCCTGACCTTTGACCCCATTTGTCCCATTTTCAAAAGGGTTCCTCCCCAGTTGGTCAACTACCACATACTAAAATGTCATCGATATCGAACCAATTTTACGTACGTTATGACGCATAAGGGCAAGGGAATGCACCCTACTCCTATGTCCTAACCTTGGATCCCACTTAACCCGTTTTCAATAGGGTTCGTCCCCAGGCGGTTTCCTACCACATACTACAATTTCATTTAAATCGAACCATATTTACGCAAGTTATGACGCAGAAGAGCAATGGAATGGATCCCGACCTATGTCCTGACCTTTGACCCCATTTGTCCCATTTTAGTTCTTTCCCAGCTGGTTCCCTACCACATACTAATATTTCATCGAAATGGAACCATTTTTACGTACGTTATGACGCATAAGGGCAAGGGAATGCACCTCGCTCCTATGTCCTGACCTTGTATCCCAGTTAACCTGTTTTCAATAAGTTTTGTCCCCAGTTAATCCCCTACCACATACTAAAATTTCATCGAAATCGAACCATTTTTACGCGAGTTATCGTGCGGACAGACGGACGGACGGACGGAAAAAGCTGGAGCAGATATGCTTCTTTAACGTACTGTTGGAAAGCGTAAAAAATGAGGAAGATATTTCTAACGTGATATTTTCCATCAAACTGCTAATGACGTAAAAAATATTTCAACAAATCATGTGATGATAGCTCTCGTAAAGCACATTACTTTGTTTTGTTTGGTTTAACGAACACCATGTGCAACTCTGATGTCGACGATCAATGGCCCGTTCCTAGTTTAGGGTCACTGGCTCCAGGAAAAGGAGACACACAAGCATCCTACTCATGCTTCCTCTTGGACTCAGGCTTCGCAAAGACGACTAGCTAGAGGACTACGCCTCTGACCACTCAGCCACCTTGAAAAAGAAACTGCCGCAATGGTATTATTTATTTGAAATCCTGCAAATGTTGCTGAATATCAAAATTTGTAGCTTTTCTGAGAAACGACGTGCTTACTGCACGATATATTTTGAAATTCTTTATCTTGTGCAATGTATTACCGCAAATTCTGTAAGAAATCGTCAGTTCGTGCAAATAATTAAAACGCCTTCCCAAAGATTTGTTTATTTTTCGGGCGGACGATCATCATGAACAACTCTGAGGTCTGTAAACAATTGTCGATCCCTTATTTAGGGCCAATGTTTCCTTGGAAGGGTGAGAGCTAGTGCCGTACGACACTCACGACACCCATTCCTCATCCGGGGTTCAGGCAACTAGCCCGTAATCGGAGTCCCTGACTGTTTAGTTATCTGGGCGGCAACATGGCAGTAAGTTGCATTAGTAAAAAATAAGCTAATACGTGTATGAAGAAACTTGTCTACTATAACGCAAGAAACCCCAGCAGAACTGGATCACACAATTGCACTTTATTAAGAAGTAGCACAACCAGTTCCATTGATCTTATTCGATAATATACAGCATATTGACAAAAGTCACCGGACACCGATTTAAAAGCAAATGAACGGATCCACTGCGTTGTTAAGATGCGCGGTACAGCTGCAAACGGTATAAAAACAAGCCTGCAGCTGACCGCGATTATATTGCACTGTGAGGTTGAGTGAAAATGTCGCAGCTGGAGAGAACTGACTTTGAGAAAGGAAAGATTGTTGCGTGTTTTATTAGTGAGCTGTCCATAAGGGAAATCGAGAGGCGTTTAAACATACCCAAGTGAACTGTTTTGGATGTACGGAATAAGTGGAAGCCACATGGAGTGCCTGAAGCAGCAAAACGTACCAGCAGATCAAAGAAAATCAGTGATAGAAGACGTCAAAGCCTCAAGAGAGTCGTTACAGCTAATCGACGGAGTACTGCACAAGACCTCAGTGTACAGGTGAGTAAAATGCTGGAACCTCAGTATGTACACGTACTATTCGCAGAGAACTTTATTCCATGTGTTACCGTGGACGTGCAGCTGCTCATAAGCCTTTCATCTCCACTTGGAATGCTACTCGTCGTTTAGCATGGTGTAAAAAGCATTTATCGTGGACCGTTGATAAATGGAAACGGGTCCTATGGACTGATGAATCCAGATACACGATCCATCAGTCTAATGGCCGTGTGTGGGTATAGCGGCAGCCGGGGAAAGTTATTTACTACAGTGTAATGTTCCTACGATCATGTTTGGAGCGCGCAGTGTGCTTGTGTGGGGATGGTTTTCGTGGTAGGGTCCCGGACCATTATTTATCGTGGACAAATCTGTTAACCAGCACGTCTACCTAGATATTCTGGACAAACATGCCCTACCAACTCTGTGGCAATAACATGGAACCGAGCCTTGTTGGTACCAGCATGATAATGCACCGAGCCATAAAGCAAGGGCTGTTACAGCGTGGTTTGACGATAATTCTCTACCGTGTGAGGATTGGCTAGCCCAGAGTCGGGATCTTAATCCCATAGAACACATATGGGATGAATGAGAGCGCCACATAAGAAGTTTGAAAACAAGCGCTACTACTAAGCAACAGTTAGCGGCAGCGTTATGTAATGAATGGAAGCGTATACCTATTGCTGTGTTCCAGACCTTTTTCGAAAGCATGTCTCGAAGGGTCAGTGCATATGTTAAGGCCAAACGTGGTTTCAGAATCGCTTTAATGAAACAAAACAAAGGAAACGAGCAACATGGAATCATTTCGAAGAAACAAAAAAAAAGAACAGGAATGATACAAACTGATAAAAGCGATGATATGTACATTGAATGAGTAATGACAAATTTACAAGGTGATGCAAACACAGGAATGCTTGAGGAAGAACAAAATGATCACAGGCGGGGCACCGCAGTGCGAAAGAACATCAAACAGTTAATGCAGAGTCTTTACTCACCCTGATGTAACGGACTTGGTGTAACAGCGAACCACGTGGCCACTGGCGACCACGTAGCATAGAAGGAGCTTTCACGGCATGCGGAGATGGCAGACTGATATTCCTGCTGTACCACCGTGCCTAGGGTAACGGAAAGCATAGTGAAATGTGAAGTCCCAAGTGCGCCCTCTATGAAAATGTGTCGAGGAGTGACAGTTCGTCTCTTGCAGAAGGAGTAAGTCGTCTCCAAGAGGCGAGAGATCTTCCAGAACGAAAGCGTTAGCGCGTGGGTTAGCAAACCTCCTACAATTCAAAGTGGAGGCCTTTAATGGGTAAGTCCGACTTCGGATGAAGGACAGCTATGGCAGCTTTTTGGAATGTTTCGATGCGATTGATGATACCATGACACCGCAAAGGCGTAGTCGGGTTGCTTGGCATTATGCCGGAGGAATTTGAGGATGGAGGTTGCTTGGTCGAAGACCTCTGGAAGAAATGCTTCAAACTGCTGTAAAAAGATAAGAGAAGCCTCCCGATTTGTTTTATGAGTGAGAAACTTGTAAAGATCGTCGGCAGACGACTCTTGGACTTTGAAGAGAAAGATCTAAAACGTGAATGGAGAGACATTGAGCCTGCTAGACGGGTGGAATGATGTGGGCGGCCAGTTGCAGAAGGTGACTTGAGGATCAGCCGTGATGTTCTCTGATGGAGAGAGAACACGGGAAGGCAAGGAGGAGTCAAGCGGAAAAGAAAGCAACATCGGAAGACGCGTGTTGATCGAAGGCTTTAATCAGATTTTCGGCAGAACTGGGTTCAGGAGGAGACATGGCAGCAGAAACGGAGGTAGAGGTAGAATGCTGCCTTGGAGCTGCAAGAGTCAGTGGCTTTGCATGGAGGCAATGAGCCTGCTGATGGCCGTAAGCCTTGCAGTGAGAGCAATGAGCAGAGGGAAGGAGCTCAATCCGGCGGCGCTCGTTACCGCAATGAACATCGATGAACCGTGGAAACTTTATGAGATGCTCTTCCGACGGGAAGATGATGCGAGCAGTTCTACGGAAGTCACAAATACGTTTATCGTCGGGGTAAGAGGGGGAAGAGGAGAGTGTCTTCACTGAGCCGACTACTCTGCCGCATCGACTAAGTGCAGCACACAGCATATCATCAGAGATCTTCGCTGGTACCGGATGTAGAGAGACCAAAGCAAGACGCTGGACGATGGATTCGGCTAAGAGGTGGCGAACCCCAATTGATTGGCTCGCAGACAAGACGAGCTCGGCATATTCTTTCTTCGAAAGACAAACAATCACAGTTCGTGACTTTCGGGTGAGGTGGGTGATGGCTCCAGAAGGAAGCGTCATCTTGAGAGCGGAGCTGTACTGCTTCAAAGGAGTGTTGGGCAGCGCATTAAAACAACCCTCAGGGGATTAAAACAACTCGAGGGCCGAATGAAGACGCTGACCAACAGGAGAATTCTCGGCAATGTCTAATAAGATGGTATCACCTTTGAGAGTAACGTAAGAATCCATAGGGGCAGACGAGATAATGAGGAAGCCGATGGAATACCAGAGGCAGCCGCAGAATACATGCGTGCAGAAGCGCTTCCTCTGGAAGGCATTGACGCAGCATGAGACAATGTACTGGAAGCAGAGGTAGTAGAAACTGTAGAGGGCAGATTAGCGACGCCATCACAGACGTCCATGAATTCATCATCGTCAGCAGAGGCCAGGGACGTCACATCAACGTTCTCAATGGCAGAGTCGGATACCCTGGCAGGAAAAGTAGTGCAAATGACAAGAGGAAGAGCAAGCGAAGATGATTGATCGGCTATGACTGATGTTGAGGAGGTGACACGAGGAGCTGCAGCGATGAGGACGGAAACAGCGCCCTCATCAGCAGATGCAATAATCAATGGCAAGGGTTAACGAAGAAAATGACCAGCTCAGTGCGGAAATTAAGATACTGATAATGAAAAAAATAAGCACTCACCAACTCGTGGGGGATCTTAAACGAAAGCACATACCTTTAACTTCGGTACACACACAGAAGAACAATGATGGGACACACAAAACACGTACGTGAAGCACTCAAACACGAAGCTCGTGAAGACACGTGTAGGCAAAGGTGGTTTCAAAATATCTTTATTCAAGGTAGAAATCAGGAGACGAACTAATAAGGACGTCTAAATACAAATAAAATACGATCAAAGATCGTTAAACTACTAAAACCTATATAAAAATATACAGCATAGTGCACAAGTTGAAAAATGGAGCAAAATTACAGCTCGTGATAAATGAACAGCGACAAGCATGTCTGGGCATTGAGGAAGGATTTTAACAAAAAAACTTATTGCTCATAAGTGCATTGCTGTGCGATTAACAAACTTGTTCAAGAAAATTGAGAGCTTCAGGAGACAACATTTCTCTTGAAAAAAAAAAAAAAAAAATACAGTACAATAAGACAGTAAGGTGTAACACATCATAGTTACAAGAATGTACAGTACAAAGCAATTGACAAACTGATCATAAGACAAATCAATGAAATGATGAATATCAGGAGAAGAACAAACTTGGACTTCCTGTTGTAAATATAATATATTACCTGTTCGGCAATATTCAAAAACAATGTACAGATATACAGCACAGTGTCAACATGTTACAAATCAAAAGCGGACCATATACAGAAATGTAACACTATTCTGTTGACCAGATAGAAAATGTAAGTATAATAAGAAAACACACGATGAAGAAAGCTTTAACATATTCTCACTATCCATATGTAGTGATAGAAGAATGATAGTACCAAGCATCACCTCACACAAAAGAACAAAATAGGTAAAATGTTTTTCAAAATATATTACTCATGAGTACAACACCATGCAATTGACTAACTTGTGCAAAAATAAATACAGTAAGAATCATTAGTCAACATGTCTCTTGAAAGAAGGTACGATATGACAGTGAGTTTTAACACAACATATTTACAAGGATGTACAGTACTATGCAATTTAAAAAACTGATTATCAGACAAATCATTGGAATGTTTAATAACAGGAAATAACTAAACTTGGACATTCTGATGCAAATAAGATGGATTACTTGTTCCGCAATATTTTGAAAACTATGTACAATTATACAGCACAGTGCAAACATGTTCGGGAAACAAAATAGAACAAAATTACAAAAAACTACACTGCAGAAACAATATCTATGTTTATACAGCACTATGCTAATGACTAACTGCAATATTTATACTCAAAATGTAAACTAAAGACGAACTAACTTGAACGTCAATGTAGGAAAAAAATACAAGATGAGTGTCACAAAAAACCATTTGCTGTGTAAACACGTACAGCCCTTTATAAAAAAACCCATGCGGTAAATTTCCAAGCCGTGCAAAGATCTTGAAAACAGATTGTTGATATTTACATATGCATTGCTGATTCAAAAAGGTCAAATACCAAATCTGCCGACCGTCAGGTACAATGACGCTGGCGAGCTGGTAAACCATGAGGCAGCCGGTGACCAGGTGGCAAGGAACTGGCTCTCCCGACGCTGAGTAACTGCAACAGAATACTCTAGCCGAAGTCGAGATGTCAGACGGTCGCGGAAATGGCATAATAATGCCGTAGAAGCTTCATGCACAGTCAGAGGAGTAGTCAAATATCTGCAGCGTTGATGAAACACGTAGATTACATGCTTCGCTAAAATAAAAATATAGGCACAGACTGATGGGAGCTTGACTGGGGGATAGTTCTGTAGCAGAAGAGTCCGATATGCATCAAATGTAAGATCTGCTGTAATGGAGCATTGGGCGACAGTAAATGCTAAGTTCAGCATTGGGAGTAATATAACACAGTGTTGATAGACATGGGAGACATCAGCCTCCCGAGCACAGAAAGGGCAAAGAGGGGAATCGAGAAGAGACATTCGGAAAAGAACGGAGGGAACAGGAAGGCGGCGATGGAGGAAAAGCCAATGGGTATTAATTTCTAGAGGAGCAGAAAGAGGAGACAGGGCGGCTGACCACACCGTAGCAGTGGCAGCAGGGGGAACATCAGGAATGGGGAGAGGAGGAGAAGAATGGGACATAGAGAGGAACCGATAAAGAGCTGACACCGAGAGAGAAGAAATGGGATGAGCTGAGCCAGAAGTAAGCAAGAAAAGAGGAAATGGGAGAGAAGCAGAAGGAACAAAGGAAAGACCTGAGTGGGAAGCAAGATGAGGAAATTGAGAAATGATAGATGAAAGAATAGAGTCGTAGATGTCACGAGAGGAGGAGGAGAGGAGAAGAGAGGGAGACTGGCGAAGGGTCGCCAGGAAAGGTCAGGGTTAGTGAGATCTTTAACTGTTACCACACCTGCTCGGAGCCAGGTAGGATAGGCAAAGTACGGAAGATGAGAGGGGTGAATAATCGAAGAATAAAAGAGGGGTTCAGCAAGGAGCTCAGTTGTGGAATCAGGTGGAGAACGAGAGAGAGGGAGGGAACGAAGGAAAGTTAGAGCTTCACAGTAAACAGGGGAAGTCGAATGAGGGTGAGGGGTCGGTGGTCCATGAGTAGTAAGGAGAGAAAAGAAAAGTTAGGGTTGCTCGGGGAGGCGATGACGTCCCTAGCTAAAACGGCATCTGGTACTGGCGACGTGAAGAGACGGAGAAAAGTAGTGATTCTGACGGCCTTGTAGTACTCCTGTGTATCAAGGAGTCCGATGCCGCCGTGATCAGGAGGGAGGCAAAGCTTTGTGACACTGACCCAGTGGTGGCAGGTCCAAATCAGAGAAGTAAGACAACGGGTAATTTCATGAAGGCGGAGTTGTAGAGACTTGACACCAAGCCAAGAGTGTGTGCACAAGGAAATCAGGTAAGTTCGAGAGAGGCGAGCTCTCTGGAAGAATGATGAGCAGAACTGGGCTCTCCTCCAGGAGGCAGTTGACCTGAGCAAGCGTGGGTGAATAGCATTCCACGTGTAGAGGGGGCAGCTTGCAAGGAACCAAGATGAACTCCAAGGAAGCGCTGTGAGATGGACGACCAGCTTGCTCCCCAAGGGGTGTCTACACAATGTGCCCATGAGCCGCACCATAAACCAGTGCTTTTAGATGAGTTGAGCGCTGCACCGGAGCATGAGGCATAAGCTGCGAATAGACGTTGGAGACACGGAAACTGTGAGTCATGACGGATGCAGATGGTGACATCATCTGCGTATGCAACAGAGGTAGTGGTATGATGTCTTGTGCAGGCAGAGAGTGGTGGCAGAACTGCTGTAAAAGATTGGTGTACAGAGCGGAGGAAGGGTTCAATTGCGATTGCAAAGAGTTGTCCGGAGAGTGGGCAACCCTGCCGCACTCCCCGGCGGAAGGGAATAGGCGCTGTGAGAAAGGTGGGCAGCTTGACCTGGAGAACGGCGTCTTGATAGAGTGAGAAAAGAAGAGAGACGAAGGAAGGAGGAAAACCGAAGTGAAGGAGTGTAGCCGATAGATAGGAATGTGAGATATTATCAAAAGCGGATTGTTGGTCAAGAGAGAGAAGGGCGAGGGGTTCAGAGCGAGATCGGGCAAGATGGATTAGATCATTTAGTAGATGGATGTTATGAGAAAGTGAACGGCCGGGAACTGTGTAAGTTTGATTTGGGGAGAGAATGTGAGTGAGAATGGGGTTAAGGCGTTGGGAAAGAAGTTTAGTATAAAGTTTATAATCTAGATTTAAGAGGGAGATAGGGCGCCAATTCCCCAGGTCAAGGAGATCCCCTTTATTAGGGAATAGTACAACGTATGCTACTGTGAATCGCCTCGGTAGAGGGGAGTGATTGAAAGCAGCAGAAAGTGCAGAAAAGAGAAATGGTAGAAGGAGAGGTAAAAAGGTTTTATAGAAGAGGAAAGTGAGGCCGTCCGGACCCGGTGCGGCCCTAGAGTTTAAAGAAGAAAACGTAGAGGATAGTTCAGAGAACGTGGGAGGAAGGAGGAGAGAAGAGGCAAGATGGGGAGGAACTTGTGGTAGGTTAGAAAGAAGTGATGCCAAAGCTGAAGAGGATGGCGGAGGAGATTCACAGAACTTCTCTGTATAGAACTTTCGGACCTGGGAACATAGAGTGAGTGGATCATCAGACACCTCTCCAGATGCGAGGCGAAGGTGCCGAAGTGAATTCGATGCTGTTCGTGTTTTTTCCATGGATGTAAGGAAATCGTAATTGGATGCGTCTGGCGATAGATGTTGTAGCCGGAGACGTCGTAGAGCTTGTTGAGCCAGAGGAAGGAGGATTGATCGCAGTTCTTCTTGATAGTGGCAGAAGAGAGGATCACTTAGGCTTAGGATGGAGAGCATGGAACGGACATGGTTGAGACGCATGTTTTGAAGCGTTTTTGCTTTAAAAAAAAGATTGCGAACGTGGAGAACGAGTTGCTGCATAATGTCCAACCAAAAAGTCAGACCACAAGGAGCTGATTGAAGTTGAGGTCGTTTGTCCTTAAGGAAGGAGCGTACTGAAGTACAGAAGTCTGGATCTGTAAGAAGAGTGTCGTCAAGAGTCCATGGACGAATTGTACGGGGTTCTGCTGGAACTGCTTGAATAATAAGAACGATGGCACAATGGTCAGAAGAAGCTGTAGGAGTGATAATAGATTCTGTCACAGCTGTAAGCAGAGTAGATGAGGCGTAGTATCTGTCAAGGCGAGCTGTGTACGGATTTTGATTATGTTGCGAGCGCCAAGTATGTACAGTCGATGAAGGATGGAAGTGACGGTGAACATCAATGAATGAGTTGTCGGAGACCACGGACTGAAGAAGATTCACCAAGTTAACACGGCGTTCTCTGGTGGAAGGAGATCGGTCCAGGGTAGGATTCAGAGTGCAATTGAAATCCCCTCCAATTAAAACATGATCTATGGGAGGAATGCGAGACAAGGCACGACGAAGGCGAGTAAAAAGTATTGTCAAGTGGGTTGAAGAGCTTGGAATATAAATATTAAATATATGATAAGATGTGGAAGCTATGGTGAATGATGCACACTGTAATAGGTCTCGACATAAGTTTCGAACCGAAAAAGAGGTGATTATAGAGTTGAAAGTATGGCGGATACTTATAGCTAGACCACTATGGGATGATAGTTGGTAGGCGTGGTGAAATGTGTAGTTCCACTGGCGCCATCGTGAGAATATCGTAGTGGATTGGCAATTCGTCTCTTGTAGTAAGAGAAGATCAGCTCCTAACGGAGTGAGGTCTTCATGTACCAAGGCATTAGAAAATGGGGATGCAAATCCCCTGCAATTAAGAGATACAATCTTGAAGACTTTTTTCCATTAATGCTTGCTGAAGAGCCTTCACAACAGGAGGAAATGATTTGAGTCGATTAAAATAGGTTTTAGCCCACGGATGTTCCTTGCGAAGGTGGGAGATGCATTGATTAAGGACTTGGATCTGATCATGCACTAGACGGAGAAACGATGCATACTTTGAGAGTAAAGCATGCGTTGTGGAGTGGTCTGTCTTATGTGACAGGTATTGATGTAAATCTTCAAATGAAATCGGCCCAGTAGGAACCGAGCCATCCTTAAGGTGTTCGACAAGATCCTCAAATTTAAGAGGAGGCTCTTCGTCGGCCTGGACAGAAGAGGTAGCAGCCTTTGATGGTGAATTCTTTCGAGAGGTACTACCAGTACGGGGAGAGGTGCGGGGTGATGCGGCAGTCGGCTTCTTCGGTGGGCGTCTTCGAGAAGAACCACGACGTTTCAGCGAAGGCTCAGTTGAGCTCTCATTAACTCGAGATTCGTGGCCAGAAAATCCGTCATCAGCAGATTTAGAAGTATCAATGATAAGGGCAGTGGAGAAACCCCCTGAAGGGGACTCCGCTACAGAATGACGACTCATGGGAAGCGAACAATTAAGTGAGGGAAAATCCAGTTGCTGGTCGAAGGATAAAGGGTCCGTAGACACGCGTTGACCAACTCCTGCAGTCGACTTTTGTGAAAGTTTCGATTCTGAAGCTTTCTGTGCAGTGGAAGAAGGTGTTGCTCGGCTCAGAAGAGGGCCAGAAGTTGTAGGAGAATTATCAGGAGCCTGTGATGCTAGATGTGGGCAATGCACACGTAAATGATTCTCTCCGTGGCAAAAAGTGCAGTGGAGGAAGGTAGTCACTTCAATTCTCCTACGTTGCTGTCCACAACGAACGTTGAGCACCTTTGGGCAGGCGAGCAAATGTTCATCAGATGGAAAGATCACTCTTGCACTTCGGCGAAATCCTCCTATGGATTTATCGTCTGGATCTCTTGGCGCGGCTGAAAGAGTAGTAACTGGCCCAACAACTCGGCCGAACTTACTGAGTACAGTGCACAGCGCAACGTCTGACACCTCAGGTGGAACCGGATAAAATGTAACCTGGATTGGACGCTGAGAGACAGGTTCTGGTAGAAGATGGACGTCTTTGAGGGACAAACCTTCTGTCAAGACAAGATCCGCATGCTCTTTAAGAGCAAAGTACACCAACACAGCTCGAGGTTTTCGAGCCATGTGAGTAATACTGGCTCCAGCTGGAAGTATCTGCTTGAGAGCCATACTATATTATTTCAACTTTGTGTCTGGGAGCGCATCAAAACACACTCCGAAGTCCATTCTAGAATAGAATTGTTTTCCCGCTGGGGAATCTTCGGGAATATCTATGGTGGCAGTAAGGCCATCAACAATGACGTACGAGTCTGGTAAGACTTCTGCAACAAACTTGGAAGGAGCTTTTGTTCCAGTAAGAGCGGCAGAGTATGCCCTAGGAGCAGGACTCGAGCGTGAGGGCTGCAACGCAACCTGCTGTTTGAACAGAGTGGAAGTAGAGGGTAAATTAGCAGCGCTGTCAGACACATCCATGTCTTCACTTAAAGCAACAGAGAGTTGCGCTGCACTGACGTCACTGGTCGAAGCAGGGCAAGAAGCTTGAGCTGTAGTTGAGGAGTCACTTTCCACTTCTAGTGGTTGGGTGACGTCACCTACAAGCATTGGAGGAGATTGGTCTCGTGTCGAGGAGGAGGAGGAGGCGGCAGGAAATGCCTCGCTGATATGGGCGTGGACATCGCTCTTATCAGCAGCAGCCGCCGCCATTGTGGACCGACGCCGTACTAATGTATGCCAATGAATGCTCTATTGTGTTTCTCTTTTAGGTGCCAGGTGACTTTTATCAATACCTACGGGAATTAGAGAAATTTCCTTACCACCGGAAGCCGCACGTCAGCTTTTTTCAAAAACAAACAACACAAAAAAAAAACATTCCGAGAAATATATATTTTGTGTTTGAGTTACTCAAGAACTTGCATCAGCTTGCACACCATTCAATTAACTTGTTTTATTTTTTCATATAATAAGGTTACCGTAAAAAAATTACCTCATGACTTTCATTGCCAGTCCACATTTGTTCAGATGTGATAGTTCAAGTGAGTCTTCTCAGTAGGCGTTTTTAGAAAACTTTGTTACATTAACTGTTCTTATCGTGATTATTAAACGTACTATTTAATTAATTTTGCGTTTGAAGTTCAAAGTAAAAAGTATATTATTTTAATCTACAGCATTTTGCTACGAATTAAAATAGTTTCAAAGCCATTTTTACAACTAAAAACCAACTATGCCTATAAGTACAATTTTGCTTACATTTCACTTCTAAACTACTAATAGATACACCAAAAATGCATTTTTAGTGGAATTTTTGGTGTAACTATTAGTAGTTTAGAAGGGAGATGTAAGCAAAATTTTATATAGTTGGTTTTTAGTTGTAAAATAATTTTTAAAGTATTTTAATTCGTAACAAAGTAAATTTTAACAATATGCTTTTAACTTGTTTTTTTTTATTGAAGGTTTAACGACCACCGTGAGCAAATCAATGGGCTATAAGCAGTCGCCCGTCCCTAATTTAGGATCACTGGTTTTAGGGAAGGGAGAGAGCCAGTGCCGTAAGACAAACATAACATCCATGCCTCACCGGGATACGAACCCGGACCCTTCTCGGACGAATGGTATGGTCCAGTGCCTATACACTGCGCCACCGGGGCGTCATTTGAACTTATACACTCAAATGCAAAATTAATTAAATAATACGTTTAATAATGACTATAAGAACAGTTGATGTAACAAAGTTGCCCGAAAAAACCTACTGAGAAGATTCCCTTGAATTATCACACCTGAACAAATTAATGTGAAATATCACTGTAGGGGATGAGGTACGTTTTTTCACGATAACCTTAATATGTGACAAATAATACACCTCCAATAAATATTTACCTTTAAAAAAAATCAAAGATTTAAACAATCGTTCTGGTGGAGAAGTATGCTTAGTGCTGAAACGTTGGTTTAGTAATATAATATTATATATCTAAAGTAGTGAAAGTAAGTAATTCATCGTGGTTTCGAACTGGAAACGGATTTGATCAATGAAAAATTGCGTTAACATTTTATTAGCTTGCCAAAGGATGTTCAGTAAGACGGCAGCAACAATATCTTGAAAGTAAGCTCAATGAACTAGTTTTTTCTTTCTTTCTAGAGTAAATATGGGCCAAATTCATATTTTTCTGAGTTATTCCTTTTTCTCTAAGGACAATAGCCATGCATTGTTTAAGAAAATAAAAAGAATGTTGTTCCGTTCAGGTGAAACAATTAACACCCTCGTTTTGGGTATCATACTCTGTGTATGATAACTCCCTACCAAACTTCCACTTCGGTGTTCTCTAAAGAACACTCTTTTCTCAGTCTCCTTTACTTCCTTTTTTTCTTCTCCTTTGGAGACTGTTTTTGTGAAGAGTGTAATGCCCTCTTTGAACATTGTTTGCTTGTGGGTGGTTAAAGGCCACCTTCATCATCTCTGGTTATCAGCAGTCGCCCGTCCCTAATTTGAAGCAAAAGCTTTCGGGAAAGGGAGGAAACAAGCCCACTATCTGCGTCTCATCCAGGACTAGAGCACTGGCTCAAATTCGACGACTTGCCAGAAGTCCATGCTTTTGATCACTTTGCCAGCCTGGCAACCGCTTTGCATATTCATGCGCCTAAGGGATTAAACAGGGCTGACTTTCAGTTAAAACACGTAATAAAACTCACCTTTCCCTAAAGAAAAGAATCACGAGATCCATACAGAGCACAATTTAGGTTTTCAACATTGCTGGCCATCCGATACATTAAACTTTGGGTTGCTGCTAGTCTGTAAGCTTCTAACAATCGGAATGCAGCGAAACCTCTGTACCAAATTTTGCTTCACTTCTACTGCTAGTGGCAGTACCAAAGCACTTTAATTCTGACAAGAAGGAACTGCAGTAGTGTAGTCTATACGTACTGTATTCCTAAAGTGTCGTTTAAGAATTTTAACCGTGTGCTAATCTTTGGGTACTCCCAAAAGGTAGCATTTAATTGCTTCAACATTCACAGGACATCATTCAAAGTCCTTCAATAATTCTCAGACGGTATTTAAATAGTTATAAAACTGTATTTTAATATCTGAATAGTATTAAGGAAAATTTATATTCTTCAACAATGTTAAGATGGTACTTAATTACTTGAAATTTTTCAGGTAGCATTTAAGTCCTTGAGTAGATTTAAAGTTGCGTTTGAATTTTTCGAAACCTTAATTTATATATTTAAATTAGGGGTGAGACAACACAGTGGCGGCGGAACCACCCGGGCCACCAGGGGCCGGGCCCGGTCAATAATTTCAGCCAAGAGTTTTATTTTTATTATATTTTTATTTTACATATGTGTGGTTGTTGTGATGCGCCTTAAAAAGTTCCTCTAAGTAAGTGGTTAGGTGGTCCTAATTCCCAACAAAGCTATTTAGGCACAGTAGCGCACCCAGAAATTTCCCAAGGGAGGGCACGTGCGCCCTGGCACACAAAATTTTCCCAAGGTGGGGGTGAGACCCCCTAAATTTACCGGGAGAAGTAGTCAGGTGCTGTAACAATTAATGAGGTTGACTTTTGTGCATTTATTCTTATCCAGTTACTACTAATGTTACAGTACAAGAAAGCTAAATGATTAGAAGAAGCAGTGAAATTATTTTCCTTGTTAGATTTTTCTAAATTTACTTAACAGAACTACTCCCTTATAATTATTATATGTTATAATTATACGGTACATGATTACGAAGTATATATAGATCGCGTATTGTGACTTTTCATTCCAAACTTCGACATAATAATTTTCCACTTTATCCGACGGGGGGAGGGGGGGACTCGGCCACTCCTGTGGGGGCGCCACTGCTTAGACATTGTTTTTCTTCTGTTTGTTCCAGGAAGGTAGAGGGCGCACCACGATTCGAAATTTCGGGCCCGGTCAAGGAATTTCACTTTCCGCCGCCCCTGAGACAACATTATGTATCGTGATTTTGGAGCACATAGAATAATACACCTAAATTCAGTTCCCATAACGTTCGTTTCCGTAAAGCTTTTAAATAAATATCGTGAGCTTCTTAAACGGTTGTTTATAAGTTTTCAAGAAATTTCGCTTCTTTAGAAATGCATGCATTAGAATTAACGCGAACATTTTCCTTCGTTCACAAGTCGATCCTTCTCTGTCCCTCTCTCTTTTCCATTCTTTGTTTTTGCTAAAGGAGCGGTAGTCGCATTTGATGTTTAAAACTATATGCTGAGAGAAACGTCAGGCGTAACAATTAAATGTGGCATCAAATGAGTTGCGTTTGGCAAGCATCCAGATTTCCCGCAGACATAATGCTGGTATGAACTCTGCCGCTTTTTCGCATAATAATTATGCAACACTCCTCGCAGAAAGTGCCCCGTTGTGTTTCGGTTTCTATGCCCTAGGGAGATCTTGGAAGAGGCGTATAACTGGTGCGAGTGTCGATGACTCTTTCCTGACTGCTAAGTGCATCGCCAAGCACAGACGATTACGTTAATTGCTTTGGTGGAGATGGTAGGTTCCTTATAGCACTATGACTGCTGTTAAGCGAAACTTGCGACACGTTCTGATAAAAAGACGCTTACTCGACCTTAATTGTTATTTGCGTCCAAACCCCGTTGCGGGGGGGGGGGGGGACGAAACGTTTAAGGTGTTTTACATTGTTTCAAGGAATGAAGTTCCTCGAGGAAAAATCATCTTCTGAAGTTTTCACACCCCAAACACAACTTGGGAAAGTAAAAGATATATCTTCGCTTTCCATAAAGCGCTTCTGAAGCTAATGGAAATTTAAAACCCACTGGATCAGACTTTCTCAAACAACTGATTTTTGGACCACCGTTAACGTGTTGCAGGTGGCCAGAGGTAACGACATATATCCACGAGTTTTTGTTAAAAACTGATAAATACGATAGCAGCTTTTGTACTGCTAATTGCGTCTTAGTGAAATTTTATTCTACTAATGAATTATTGGTTCAACTTTTTTCGGTTATCGTAACTTCAAATCTATGTCAGAACCAACCAAACAAATTTTATTGCGTATATATAATGCACATATCATAGACATGAGTCAGCAAGAAAGATGGCGTCGAATTCTAGAGCAGTAGCAGGCTGTCGATGTCAACGAAACATGCAATGTATGCCTTAATTAGGTACAAATATTTGCTCTATTAAAACAATAAATAATTATAAGAACAAAGCGTATGTGCAGCAGTTCTCGCGCAAAAATTTAATCTGCAAGCTAACGATTTTGGAAGAGTTATATTTAAAACAAATACACATATTTATTTGCATATTTAGTCCGATTCCATTAAACAAGCGCGAATATGACTAAAGCCTTCGGATTCTCAATATCGTAACTCCGTTCTGTGTCAAACAGTAAATTGTGTGAGAGCCAGTAAAACTGGCAGAGAACGACAACAACAACAACAACAACAACGAATAAAATTATTGTGATGCAAAATTGCTGTATGCATCTATCTTCAGGCCACCAAAGTGCAGATATTAGAAAGTCGTCCTATGGGTTCTTTCGCTTTGTCCCGCCTTTTAATTCCCACTTCAGATGTGGCTTCGTTAACTGCAGTGGAAAACGCGTATAAATGCAAAATAATCTGTTTAACCCTTTAACCGGCCAGAACGAATTAACTCGGGGTTAGCTAAATGAGCTGAAATCAGTTCGACTGAATATATTCGCTGTCTAAGAAGTGGGCTGAATTCAGCCGAAACATGCGCATAGAAAGCGTTTCTTTCCCCAGCTTTGTTGTTTTAAAGTGGAAGTTTAAAAAAGACGATTGACACTAATTCTTTATGTTTTCTTGTTAAAAGAACTATAATAATGTCGGCTAACCTAAGAAAGGAGAGAGATGTTTGAGTAACTTCTTTCTTCTCAGTGGCATGATGTCCGTGTCAGGAGAACTTTCCCTTTCGCATTTTGCCTTCAGTCATGAAGCAGAGAATAAAAGAGTATACAAACTCACGGACAACGAAGTTTGCGCACACAAAAGAAACATGCTATAACCGAGAAACATTTCAAATAGCTAGAGTGCGTGCTGATATGCAAATGATCCACGTTTGGTGCGATGTCGCATGACTTCACACCCTGTGGTGGCGCTGCAAGCACGAGCCGGCAGCTTTATAAACAGGCGTGTAATCGATGCCCCATGAAAGCGAAACGCACCGGCCGGCGGAAGCAAAAGTACAGAATGACAAGAATGCCGAATAGACGCCCGAGACGTTGATTTACGCAACTTACGGATTTTGAGAGAGACCTGATCATCGGGCTAAAAACCGCAGGGTGGTCGACGTGCCATGTAGCGCCCCACGTGGATCGTTCTGACCATACCGTCCGACTGCGTTGGGAGCAGAGGACACGTGACTGCACTGCCACACGGCGGAGCGACTCCGGACAGACCAGGAGGACCACCGGTAGAGAGGTTCGACGGATCGTGCGCCCGGCACGAATAGATCCCACGCAGACCCAGCCCACTGTACAGGCAGATGAAGAGGCTCCTGTGTGCCCACGAACCATTACCGACGCCTCGCGGAAGTGAATCTGTGATCATTGTGCCCTTTACGTGTACTGCTATTAACACTGGAATATCACCTGCTCCGTGTGCAGTGTTGCCAGGCCAGAGCGACGTAGAATGCCACAGGCTGGCGACTAGTGATGTTTAGCGATGAGTGCCACTTCGTTTTGGCGATAGATGATCATCGTGTCCGGGTCTGGAGGTTCCCGGGGCAACGGCACAATCTCAACCTCGCTATCGAGCGCCACACCTCCTCCACTGCAGGCATTATGGTCTAGGAAGCCAATGCCTACGATAGCCGATCAGCTCTAGTAGTGGTACGTGGATCATTGACGGGCCATCGGTATGTGGATGAGATCCTACGGCCCCATGTGCACCCATTCCTAGCCGGGATTCCAGATGCGCTATAGCAGCAGGATAATGCCCGCCCGCACATTGGTCGGATTTCCCAGGAGTGCCTACGTCATGTCCAGACATTTTCATGGCATGCCAGCTCCCCGGACATGTCCCCTATCGAGCACGTGTGGGACCAGTTGAAACGCCGGCTACCGCCGTGCCGCACTATCCGGGACTTGGAGCACACCGTCCAACACGTGTGGGCCAGTCTGCCGCAGGACAACATCAGGCGTCTGTTCGTCTCCATGCCGGGCCGTATTGCATCATGTATCGCCGCACGAGGCGGTGCAAAGCCCAATTGAAGATGACCGGACTGCGTGCCACATATCCCCGTGTAATTGTCCTGTAGCTCTGTTTTTGCCATCATGCGTATCATTCATCTGTATCATTACGTCCGTAAAATTTCAGGTCAATTGTATGCTTCCTTCTGGGTGCGCAAATTTCGTTGTCCGTGAGTGTATAATGTAGCAGAGAATAAAGGACAATAGGATGGAACAGAGAATAAAGGACAATAGGATGGAACAAAGAATAAAGGACTGAAAGCAGGAAAGGAATTATCTTGCCGTAGCTTTTATGAAACTATGCTGCTATGTGAACATTTCTCTTTGAAGAGCACACATTTATGCTTAGTTAAATCGGCCGCTTAAAGGGTTAATCAGCAAAATCGGAAATCTTTTTAACGCTGATTTTGCCTATGTGATTTGATATACAGTTTACAACTGCACAGTGTTTTCTGTTATGGTAATAAACTGTAAGACTAGTTTTTATATACAGTATATTCCCTGCTTTTTGAAACATTAAAATGCTTCAAAGTAATCTACGTAAACTATGACTTCAAAAAAAAAAAAAAAAAACAACAAGGAAGTGGATCATGATGATGTTTCAAAATTATCAAATAAATCTATCAATTCCCTATGTTTTACAGAAAAACGTAAGAAACTAAATGCCAAGCTCAAACTTGAGTTGTTGATTCATCATCATCATCATTGTCAACCATTATCAATCCACTGCTGGACGAAGGTCTCCCCAAGTTTCCTCCACAACGGTCTGTCTTGTGCCAGTCTCCTCCATGTCACCCCTGCATACTTTCGAATTTCATCCACCCATCTCCCATGTGGTCTTCTTCTGGGACTTTTCCTGTCCCTTGGAATCCAATCTAAAATTTCGGCTGTCCATCGATGATCTGTCCTTCTGGCAGTATGTCCAGCCCACTGCCATTTCAGGGATTTAACTCTGATCATGATGTCTTCCACTCTTGTCATTTTTCGGATCCACGAGTTCCTCTTCTTATCTCTCCTGGTTACACCAAGTATGCACCTCTCCATGCTGCTTTGAGTTGTCTGCAGCCTTTGTATGTCTCTTTTAGTTAAGGTCCACGTCTCTGCACCATACGTAAGCACTGGAAGGATGCATTGATCAAACACTTTTCTTTTAAGACATAATGGCATATTGCTCTTGAAAATTATGCTGTTTCTTCCAAAAGCTCTCCAGGCAAGTTTTGTACGCCGATTAATTTCTTCATCAATGTGACCCTCACTTGATATCTGCTGTCCAAGATAAACGTACGTGTCTGTTATCTCCAGCTTTTCTCCATCAATCGATAAATTTTCATTTCTTGTAAAAGCATTGAACATCACTTTTGTCTTCTGAAAGTTCATTTTTAATCCCACTTCTTTACTCTTGTCAGCAAGTTCCTGGATCATACTCTGCAGCTCTGATGGGCTAGTTGCAAAAATGACTACGTCATCAGCAAAACGAAGGTGGGTTAGATAATCTCCATTAATCTTTATCCCCTTGTTTTCCCAGCTCAGTGACTGAAAAACACCCTCCAATGTGGCATTAAAGAGCTTCGGAGATATGGTGTCACCTTGTCTCACTCCCTTTCCAATTTTTATGTGTGTTGTATTTTCAAACAGCCTAATCTTTGCACTTGCATTTTCATAGATGTTATTAATAATATTAATGTATGCATCTTCAATACCGCAGGTTTTCAGAGCCATTGTAACTGCTGATGGTTTCACCGAATCAAAGGCTTTTTCATTATCGATAAAAGCCATGCACAATAGAAGTTCATATTCCCTCGCTCTTTCAATTAGTTCTCTCAGCACATGGATATGATCTATTGTGCTGTAGCCACTCCTGAATCCAGCTTGTTCTCTCGGTTGAGCCATGTCCAGTGTTACCTTCAAGCGGTGTGAAAGAACTTTAGTGAAGATTTTATAAACTACTGATAGGAGGCTGATAGGTCTGTAGTTTCCGAGATCCTCAATGTCACCTTTCTTATGTAGCAGGATCATTGTAGCGGTGTTCCAATCCTCAGGAATCTTTCCTTCATTTAGGCATCGAGTGAAAATTTGGGCGAGTACTGTTTCGATTTCTCCACTTGCTTCTTGTATGATGTCTACAGTAATTCCATCTTCTCCTGGAGCTTTTCCCCGCTTCATGTTCTTGATTCCATGTGCAACTTCTGCTGGAAGGACTGGAGGAACTCTGGTACTGGCATCTTTCATGATGTCTGGAGTGCATGTATCATTTCTTTCATATAATTTGGAGTAGAAATATTTCACTCTTGTCAAAATTTCGCCTCTATTTCTTGTTACAGAACCATCTTCTTTTCTCAGTGCCATAATCTGTTTTCTTCCCTTACTGAGATGTCCCTTTGCTATCTTTAGGCTTTGGTTGTTTTCAATTGCTTTCCTCACTAGTTCACAGTTGAATTTTCTTACGTCTTCAGTGATACTTTTTCGTACTGTCTTGCATAGCTCTATATATTCCACTTTGGAAGTCACATCTTCTTTAGTTGTCCTCATCTCTCTTCTTTTTTGCATCAACATTTTCGTTTTTCCTGATAATTTATTTACATGCAACTTGTTCTTAGACCCAGCTAATTTTGTTGCTGTTTCCATAAGAGCTTTGGTTACTTTTCTGTTAACTTCAGAGATGTCCACTTCTTCCGATGTTAGGCCTTCTAAAGCAGAGAACCTGTTCTTCAGTTCCAACTTGAAGGTATTATGGTGTTTTTTAAGGTTGGTTATGTCAATACATTTTGTTTGTCTTATGAGCTTGCCACGTTCAAGTTTAGTGTTGAGGTGCATCTTACATCTCACCAATCTATGGTCACTACCTGTGTTGAACTTGTTTAGCACACTGCAGTCTTCTATGAAGAATTTTTTGTTACACATAATAAAATCAATTTCACTTGTCGTCCCATTTGGATGTCTCCATGTCCATTTCCTGTGTGGCTTTTTCTTGAAGAAGGAGTTCAAGATGAAAACCCCTTCTGCCTCTGCAAACTCAACGAGAGTATTTCCACGCTGGTTTCTGTTGCCGTGACCGAATTTACCTACTGAAGTTTCATTCTGTTGCCGTTGCCCTATTTTTGCATTGAAATCTCCCATAATTATTTTCAAGTGCTGCTTACCTTTATTATTTAGATGACAAATTTCCTCATAAAATTCTTCAATTTCTTCTTCAGGATGACTTGTGGTGGGTGCATAAGTTTGAATAATCTGAGCCTGGTATCTTTTCGAGAGTTGGATAACAAGCCGTGCAGCTCTGTCAGAGGAACTTTCAACTTCTACAACTTTATCCTTCAGTTTCTTGTTTATTATAAATCCAACACCACTAGTTCTGCCAGTATCTGTCCCACGATAGTAGAAGAGATGTCCACTTTTCAGTTCGATGAGATCTTCTCCTTTTCTCCTTACCTCACTTAGCCCCACGATGTCCCACTTGATCCTTTGTAGTTCCTCTTCCAATTCAAGAAGCCTTGAATCAGAAGATAGGGAGCGTCCATTGTACGTTGCCAAGATTATCATCGTTAAATAAGAAGATACCATCGGTTAATCGAAAGAGCCATTTATTTGGGACCATTCTTGCAGAACATCCCAAATTAGCTCCTTGGAAGAAACTTCGTATAATTATGGAAGCCGCTTAACTGGGCCAAAGTGTTCTAGCCCCGAGGTGTTCCAGTTAATCGGGATCAACTTCAGGTAAGAATTTCAAAAGCTGTTCTGTTAGGCGTATTTATTTTGTGACGGAATAATGAAAATGTGTTTACCTTTTTCTAAATATAATACATTTGTAAAACTCAAAACAGCTCATAGTGTTCATTTTTTCTGCACTTGTTTTAAAGAGTGCTTCAGCGGCTACAAAAGTAGTTTCTTTTTTCTCGTGTCTATCTTATAAGCCCTATTTTGTATCTCTCAGGCATGTAAAATTCTTACCCCTGATGGATTCCGAATCACAATTATCTCCACCAACTATTTTGTATGGAAAGCTTATGGTGTCAAAAATTTATGATTCAGAAACCGGTTGTAACAGAAATGTCCATGAAGACTTGAACACAGTGCTCCGCATTGTAAACGCCACTTCAGGAATTATTTGTCGTACCTTCATGGAAATTGATGTGTATGTGTCGAGAAATAGGTTATGTAAATTACTGTATTTATGAACTAATCCCGTAGTAGGTGAGGGAGAAAAAGAACAAAATATCAATAGCTGGGCCTAGCTAAGTTTTGTCGCCCTCACCTGGGTTTGCTGATAACTACATCGGAATGACCTTGGTTAAGGAAGCACATGTATGCAGTGAAAATACCTGGGCGAGGTCATCGGAAATCTTAAAATCACACGAGCACCATTACTGTAGGCTTCATCGTAGGGCTACGTAAGACTGGTTAGTCACTGTCTCGCATCGCAGCGGAAGTGCATAAGGATGCACTAACTGTCAGCCGAATATGACGACAGTGATTGGAGAAAGGTAAACTGCTTCACCGTAATAGGACTGGTGCACGTAGATAAACGTCCAAACGTATCGATCGCCGCATTATACGGGAAAACATAGCAACCCCAAAAACCACAGAGTTGACTAGGTGTACAGGCAGCTAAGGGCGTCATCGTATCAACACGGACTGAGAATCGTAGATTGGCTGAGGAGGTTTCACCAGGGCTATAGCTTCCGGCTTAGCTCCCCTGAAGCCGGAAGTTGGAGGTGATGACGTAGTCATGCTGCCGTAGTAGCATGATAGTGGGTTCTCTGAAGCCACTGCCGCACGGAAACTGCGGAATAATCAGTGGAAAGGGTAAGAGAAATTATGTCCTGAAGCCCTGGAATTAAGGAAACGAGAACGAACTAAACTCCCTGTCATCATCGTTATTTAAAAGAAACAAAATAATCTTTACACAAATGTTTTCAACATTACAGTATTGGGCATATCGAACTGAGTCGTAGTGAAAACGCAGTTGGCACATTTCTTCAAAGTTTTTAATTTGCCTTTTCTAAAGCACTTGTATTTCAATCCTGCTTTTTAACTGCTGAATTTCAGAAAGTAGAGATCTAAAAGTGGCCCTTCTTTTCGTATTTGAATCCTTGTTTTTAATTGCTGAATTTCAGAAATTAGAGATCTCTTAAAGATGTCCCATCTTTTCGATCGTTGAACAGAAATTTTGCGATATACTTTCTTTTTTTTTTTTTTTTTTTGATTTAAAGATCTTTCTCAAGTGTTGTATTTTTCTTCCATCAAATTATCATTACAGATTTGTAAAACATTGCAGTTACGGTATTCTGTTGTCTATACATTGCCACTGGTTCCGCATTTCGTACTCCAGCGTTCGTTTCACTTTTAGTTAATTTTCTTAACTAAAGGTGAAAAAAACGTTGAAAAAATTACCAGATTAATTTTCTACGCGATTAATTCACTTAATTGTTCCAAAGCACTTCGAAGGTATTTTTCCCCTGTGTCATTGGGTACTCTTAGTTATTTTTCCAGAATTTAAAGACGGTACGTTTGCGCTGGACACAGCGTCCGCTTTCAGTACATTTCGCAAAGCCAATCCAAGTAATCAATTGTTCATATTATCTTCGTAATCACAACGATGAAATGTCCGCTGCAAATTCTGGCGTACTTAACGTTAACATAGTCCTGTCTTGGAGACTTGTTTATTTATAATTTTACCAGCACTAGTTTATTTCAGGAAAAAGCAAGCAAGCAATACAATATTTTGTCCTTTCCGGTACCTGTGTTTATTCGGACACGTTTCAGCGGAACACGAATACCTTTTTTAAAAAAACAAAAAGGCGCACGATTTACGCAGCTAAACTAACTATTTATATAGATGCATACAGTAGATACATTATTAAATATTCACACAATTAATATCTTAACACACAATTAACATTTTGCACAGGCGGCTGCCAAGAAAAATCCAGTTTTTAGTAGGGGATATGATCACCCCTGACTGCGTTGCAGGATTTACAACGTCTGTCCATGCTGAGAACGATGTTGTCAAGGAGCTGTTGGGGCATCGCGGTCCATTCTTCTTGTAGCGCCAATCGCAGCTTCGGAATCGTTGCTGGCGGCTGGTGACGTGCTGCCAAGCGTCTCCTGAGAAGGTCCCACACGTGTTCAATTGGATTTAGGTCCGGGGACTTTGCGGGCCAATCCATGCGTTGAATATCTTCACTCTCCAACAGCTCTGCGACAGCCTCTGTACGATGAGGTAGCATTGTAGTCCATGAAGAGAAACTCAGGACCCACAGTACCTCTAGACAGACGCACGTGAGGCAGGAGAACCTCGCTACAATAGCGGACACCAGTGACTGAACTTCCTTGGAAGATGTGGAGGTCAGCACGGCTACCAAGCATGATACCGCCCCAAACGAGAACTCCGCCACTTCCAAACCGGTCTCTTTCGATGATGTTGGAGGTGTGATTGCGTGTTCCCTGCTCTCTCCAGATGTGTATAGGTCCAAAATCGCTCGTCAGACTAACTCGGCTCTCATCCGTAAAGAGAACTCGATCCCATTGCTGATGTGTCCAGTTCTTGTGTTCCTGCCACCACAGAAGCCGCCGTCTCCGATGAGCAGGCGTTAATGGCACACACCGCACTGGTCGTCGTGCAAATAGAATACCTTTGTGCAGCCTCCTGGCCACGGTAAAACGCGATAACGAACGTCCAGTTGTCTGTTGCATGTGACATGTGCCTTGCGATTTCGTCCAGTTGTCTGTTGCATGTGACATGTGCCTTGCGATTTCGTCCAGTTGTCTGTTGCATGTGCCATGTGCCTTGCGATGTGTTGCATGTGCCTTGCGATTTTTTCCGCTGTCTTCCGTTTGTCCCTTCTCGCCTGTAGGACAATATACTGGGCGTCCGCCGCCGTGGTTGCTCGTGGACGACCACTGGAAAACTCTCAGACAGTTGTTCCTGTCGTTTAAAATGCTCTCCAAGCTCGTGAACGATGCTGTGTGTGATCCCGAACTCCTCGGCCTCACTAGTCACACTTCGACCTTCTTCCAACTTCCCCATAACGCGACCTCGGGTACAGTCATCCAGATGTCGTCTACTGGATTGCCTGTTCGCCATATCACACGGTGGCAGCAACTCGACGTCGTTAAAACCGATGTACGCCGTGCAATAGCTTTCACCGAATTGCTGAGCGTACACCACCCGTGTGCTTCATACCCTTCCGACACCTCCCCCCCCCGTCATGCTGCATATGTGCGCATGCCCTACCGTACCGGACCCTAGTATATATCCTGAGTTGTCTTTTGTTCCGTTCTGCCTGCTCGTTCCGCTGTTATGCTAATTTCTCCTCTTCGTCTTTAAATTTTGCACACCAGTGTAATTTTAAAAATCGTACTCTTAGAAGAAGTCTATTGCAAAAAGTATTATATGCAGTCCGTGCACTAGCGAAAAAACTGCGTTATTTTGAGTAGGTAACATCCGCCATATTTCAAGTAATTTCGTTCATAAATTTGTCCTAATTAAAAGGGTGCCGAAAAAAAAAGAAACAGAACTGTTTTAACAGGATATTCCTATCCTGCAACCAGCAGTAGGTACCGATTCATTCTTTCCCGTTTTGTTTAATATATAGATTGCGAAGTCAAGGAATGTAATTGCCATTACATCCAATCTCTATGGCGTAAAGTTCAAAATTAAGGCCTAACATCAGAATACATAAACAATGAAGACATTAAACATCATATAAGAATGTTTGCAGCTCTTGCATTCATTCCACTCACTTGTGTAGACGATGGATTTTTAGCCATAATGAAGGATGCGCCCACAAATGATTCTGTTTAAGAGTTTAATAATTTTATGGTAGATTAGAGGATGAACAACCCTGTTATTGGTCGATATGGAACTGTTATAAAGAGCGTCAGAGAGCGACAAATTCCGCAGAATAGTGGTACGACAGATAGCGCTTAAATAAATCTGTAAGAAAATCACATTCAAATATATTAGAACTTTTGTTTAAGTTAAAAGATCTATGACATTCAAAGAAAACAGCATGAAATTAATATGCCTACCAAAAAAAAAAAAAAGACAAAAAATATATATATATTTGGATAAACTAATTGAGAAAACGGTTCATAATTTCTAAACCGGAAAGAAGACACTAATTGAATGCTTATGTGCTTAGGCATACACAGTGAAATTACAGTAACATGTTAGATAAGTTCTTAAAATTGATAAAGTGCTACAAATCACAGCTATTTTCACTGTATTTTTCTGACAAAGATTTTTCCTGCATTTGTGACAAGAAAAATTAAAGGAAGACGGAGTAGTCTCAGAAACCACGATAATAATTTTTAGGGAGCGAAGTCAGACACCTCCTCGGAGTGTTCCCTGGAAACGCAATATGCGGCTAAAACTCTGAGCAAAACTAAATAAAGAGTAAATAACACGAACTCAAATAACTCATTTTATTAAGCGACAGGGAAAATGTAGGAAGGAAAGGAAACGGACGAATCGCCACTACTGTTAAAACCCAAGGACGAAACGCCACGATTTTGAGCAGAGGATGAATCGGGATGTCACCTTTTTAAGTAATATGTACGGTAATCGCACGAAATAATACAACATTTGAGGTGTACGGAAGTCGGCCGCAACAGAAAGCATGGCAGTAAACATTGCTTGATCTGAAAAGAGGAATGCGACCTCTTTGTCTCTTCAGTTATCGTTCTTAAGGGAAGAGTAAGATCTCTTTCCCCAGTGATTATGTCCCCAGCAAGCAATGTCAGACAATAGGGGAGACAACAATGGAGTAAGTGGGAAAGAACCAAAGGGTGGGACTGCCGTGGTGATGGGTCTTAAAATCTTAGCCCCGCAGGGAAACAAGTGACTGAGGAAGTTTTCGTCTGTTATTTCTGAGCATCGGAAATCACCTGCTTAGACCCGTCGCGCCCAAAATGCTTGAAAATGCTTGAATAGGCGATTGCATTAGCATCAAGTGTCAAGTAAAACAAGTTAGTAAAATCATGCAATGCATTGATTATGATACGTTTTCCAACATACTAGAAATCATAAAATGGCTGTGGAATAAATCTCACTCCTAGGCTCTGACCTTTGATCCCATTTCGATGATATTCAACAGAACTGGTTCAGTATACCTCCGAAATAACATGATAAAGTTTTGTCGCAAAGAAAGCAATTTTACGGAAGTTATGATGTATAAGGGCTATGAAATAGACCCCGCTTCTGTGTCCTAACCTTTGACCCGTTTCGCCCATTTTCAACAGGATTCGTCCCCAGGCAGGCCCCTACGACATACTAACATTTCATCCAAATCGAAACATTTTTACGTAAGTTATGACGCATAATGGCGATGGAAGTGATTCCGCTCCTGTGTCCTGACCTTTGACCCTCATTTCGCCAATTTTCAATAGGGTTTGTCCCCAAGTGATCCCCTACTACATACTAATATTTAATCGAAATCGAACCTTTTTTACGTTAGTTATGACGCATAAGAACAGTGGAATGGATCCCACTCCTATGTCCTCACCTTTGACCCCATTTCGTTCACTTTTAATAGGGTTCCTTCCCAGGTGATTACCTTCCACATACTAAATTTACATCGAAATAGAACGAATTTTACGCGAGTTATCGTACAGACGAACATACGCACACAAAGCGTGACGTAATGAGGCAGATGGGAATCGCGGCCATCTGCTAGCAAAAGTGTGACGTCATAAAACTTTAATAGGATCCGCACATTTGTTTGACTGGTGACGTCATGAAAATACAGGTCGCGCCATCTTTTTTCTTTCCAATTAATGCGTTCCCAAGGATGAAAATTTGAACAACGATTAAAATAGCTTCATTTTATAACTTGGAATACCTAATATTTTCAAAAACATAACCATAATTATGCAATCCAACATTTGTTTGTCTACTGACGTCAACAAAGTACAGGTCGCACCATTCTTTTTCTGATTTCAACACCACCAAAGGAAAAGTTATTGATTTTTAATATAATTATGGTTATGTTTTAGAAAATATTAAGTATTCCAAGTTATATTAAGAAGTTATTTTAATCGATGTTCAAATTTTTATCCTTGGGGACACATTAATTGTGAAGGAAATGGGTGCAAAAGTTTTTCCATTGGAAGTATAGGAAGCAAAATTACTTGACGCCCACCTTAATAATATGGGATAAGGGTGATGGAATGGATCGCAATGTTCTGACCTTTGACCCCATTTCGTCCATTTTCAATAGGGTTCGTCCCCAGGTGGTCCCCTACGTCATACTGAAATTTCATCGAAAACGAACCATTTTTACGCACGTTATGGCGCATAAAGGCAATGGAATGCATCCCGCTCTTATGTCCCGACCTTTGACCCCAATTCACCCATTTTGAATAGGGTTCGTCCCCAGCGGTCCCCTACCACATAATAAAATTTCATCGAAAACGAACCATTTTTACGCACGTTATGGCGCATAAAGGCAATGGAATGCATCCCGCTCTTATGTCCCGACCTTTGACCCCAATTCACCCATTTTGAATAGGGTTCGTCCCCAGCGGTCCCCTACCACATAATAAAATTTCATTGAAATCGAACCATATTTGCGCAAGTTATGACGTATAAGTTCAATGGAATGGATCCCGCTCCTACGTCGTGACCTTTGACCCCATTTGTCCCATTTTCAATTGGGTTCGTCCCCAGGTGGTCCCCTACCACATACTAAAATTTCATCGAAATCGAACCATTTTTACGCCAGTTATCGTTCGAACGGACGGACGGACAAAGCTGGAGCATATATGCTTCTTCAACCTACGGTTGGAAAGCGTAAAAAAGGCCAATTATAGATTAATTATGGCATGCATCTTTCGCACACCAGACCTTCACAGGTGCGAATTAAAACGAGTATCTCGAGACTATACATTTATTTATGTACAACACATAACATTTATTGGCGTCACACTCACAACCACACCGAGCTAAAGTCCAGTACGTAATAAATGGAATTAAATCATAACAGCAAACAATACCTTTACTAATTCCTGATATTGAGCGTTCCTTAAATAGGTGGATTGATGAATGTTTTTGTCGCAAAACCAATCAAAGGAAACCTGAGAGTCTTAAAAGTAAATATTTACTAAATTATGGCGGCGGCAATGATAACTATTTCGATTGTTTACTTTTTCAAAAGCAACATTCATTTTAATAATAAATATGTAGCCACGAAAATCCATCTGCGCATGCGCAAGCTATATCAGGTACGTTAGTGAGGGGGATTCGTAACTTTTGGTCTACGATATTTACAGTTTATACCCCATCGTGTTATACATCATGTTAAAGCTCTCGTCAATGGCAGGTATTGAGGAATTCAAAATTCGCTACTACGCATACTTCACCACTGTCAAGAAAGATGCGTAGTATCAAAATGAATATTTGTAATGACTTTTATCACATTTAGCATCAGGTTCTCGTAATTTAAGTAGATTGTTATGAGATGTTGCTATGTTTATGTAAAACGTGATTAAATAATGTTCGGAGATAGTTTAGAAAAATATATTGTTGAGTAAAAATGAAATTAATTATTGCTCTTTCACGATCAAATTTCAATAATGGTCGGGAAAGAAGGACAGTCGATCCCAATGTTCAAGCTTTCAATGAAAAAGGAAACCCTAATGTGACTAATGGGTGCACCAGAAAAACGACAAAATATGCACTTTAAAGATCAGAAATGTGCATTAAAATAAATCAAGAAAAATGACAAGGAATTTTGGGGTGTAATGAGCTCGTCTTCTGAATCCGTCTTCACGCGAATTAAATTTATCAAAGCTATTCAAAGCCAATGCAACCGGTACGGAAAACAGCTGCATCTGACCGAAGAAAGAATTTTTTTAATCAGGCTTTTAATCCCGCAGATATTGCTGTAAAAGGAATCGTGAATTTACGAACTCTGGTTGCAGACTTGTGCATTAAGAAAAATTTGAAATTATATGAGAAACATTTCGCAGCGGAAACACTCTCCAAGAAAGAAAGAATTTTTCAAATCGGACTCATAGAAGCATAGATATTGACAAATATAAGATATGCATCTACGCCCCCTAATGGGAGAAACATGCATTATTTTAAAAAAGAAAGTATTTTCAAAAGTTTTTTCGATGTGAGTGGTATCGGTCCAGTAAAGAATTTTCTCAGTCGAGTTTTCAAGAACTCAGGTTTTGTTGCAAATGCATCATAAGCAGATATTAACAGTTATGCTCCCTGGTGGCCAAATCATTATTTACCAAATATTAGACATTATACAAAAGATTTCCCGTCAGGAGCTATATGCGATACAGAAAGAAGTTTTCAAATCGGAGGTTTAGAAGCCGAAATATCGGAGGAAAAGCAATTCAGCATAATGCCCCATAGCGGAATATCTATGAGTTACTGGAAAATTCTGAAATCATATGAAAAACATTTCACACCGGAAACGCTTTCCAACAAAGAAGGAATTTTTCAAATCGGGCTCTTAGAAGTGGAAACATTGAAAAAAGGAAGATATATATCGACGCCCTCTGGCGGAGAAACTATGCAATACTGTTAGAAGAAACTATTCCAAGAAGCTTTATCGACGCGAGTAGTATTGGTGCACAAACGATTTTTTTTCAATCGAGTTTGTGGAATCTCAGTGTTTGCTGCAAATACGTCAAAAGCAGAAATTACGACTTACGCTTTCTGGTGGCCAAAAAATTTTTTACCAAAATTAGAAATTATTAGCAAAGGATTTTCCATCAGGAGCTGTATCCGGTGCAGAAAGAATTTTTCAAATTGGATCTTTAAAAGCAGAGATATCGGGGGAAACACAATTTACCTTTACGCTCCCTAGCGGATAGTCTATGAATTACTTGAAAATTTTGAAATTATATGACAAGCATGTAGCACCGGAAACGCTATCCAATAAAGAAAGAATTTTTCAAATCGGACCATTAAAACCAGACATATTGACAAATATAAGATATATCTTAACGCCCCCTGGTGGAGAAACCATGCAATATTTGAAAAAGAAAATATTCCGACAAGATTTATCTACGGGCGGGGCATTGGTCCGCGAAAGTATTTTTACAATTATTATTTTAGAATCTCAGATTTTCTGGCAAATGCATCAGAAGCAGAAATTGACACTCACACCGCCGGGTGGCGAAACCGTTCTTGATCAAAAATCAAAAATTATAGGCAAAAGATTTCCCATCAGGGATTGTATCACCGAAGAAAAAGTTTTTCAAATCGGAGTTTTAGAAGTAGAGATATCGGGGACGACGCAATTTAATTTTACGTCCCCTAGCGGAAAATCTATGCGTAAAAATGTGATTATACCCAAAATACTCTTCGACATAAATGGAATCGAAAGGTTAAAGAACATTTTCAATCGGATGTTCTGAAGCAAATATATGGAATAAAATGTATTTTGAATTCGATATTATCTGCATTTACGCCATCTGGCAGCGAAACTGTACGTCGCAAGAAAAATAACGAAATGAAGGATCATCATTCGCATATTACAAGCTTCCCAATGCAAAAAGAATTTTTCAAATGGGACTAATACTTGCAGAGATACGATGTCCAGAGAGGGACGGACGGACAAACGGATAACCAGAGGACGATATTTTTTTACAAAAGACGTGCTAAAAATGTGCATTATGCACACACAAAAAAAATTATATCAGATTTGAAAGTTAGTGAAAATTCAAAGTTAGGAGGGCGGATCAAAAAGTCAATTATACTGTTGAATAAAAAAGCAAATAAAGAGATATACTCAGGGGATGTATGTTGGTTTAAAGGTACAACATTCATTCATTTTTCGACATAGTCGCCTATGGATTGTAAACATTTATCAGAACGTGTGGGTAATTTTTCCATACCTGTACAGAAAAAGCCTACGCCATTTTGGTGCAACCAGTTAAAGACAGCAGTTTTTACATTCTCATCGGTTTGGAATTGTTGTCCATTAAGGTCCTGTTTCATTTTACCGAACAAATGGTAGTTGCACGAAAATAAGTCGGGGCTGTATGGTGAATGTTGCCACACCTCCCAGTTGAGTAACTGCAACAATTCCTTTGTTTTCCGTGCTGTGTGGGGGAGTGGTGTTGTCGTGCAGCAGGATGACACCTTTGCTCAACTTACCCCGGCGTCTGTTCTTAATTGCTTTTCGGAAATTTCGTAGCGTTTGGCAATATGAGTCACCAGGGGCCGTCTCCGGGTGTGACGACAATCCCACAAGGCAATGGATCCCGCATGCCTACAAAGGACAGTGTCGGCCGGCGATGGCTCTGTTATGGTGTGGGGTGTTTTCAGCCGGCACACATTAAGACTCATCATGTGTCTGATAATCGCTCTGACCGGTAGAAGCTACGTAACCACCATTGTGGATCATTTGCAACCACTCCGAGGGTGTAACCTCTTTCACATGACAATGCTCCAACGCACACGTCCACAATCGCTCGATTGTAGCTGGAGGTATATTCTACGGAGTTTGGCATCCTGACTTGAGTGCCTCTCATTCGCCATATTTAAGCGCCATCGAACACATTTGCCATGCGGTTCACCATGCCGTCAATAGCAGGAATCCTCCACCGGTTACTATTACAAAATGGTGGGACACTCTTCAGAAAGCATGGTGTGCATTGTTTCCACAATACAACAGAGAGCTCGTGGAGTCCATGCCCCATCGCGTTGCTGCCGTTATCTTATCGTGAGGAGGACAAACGCGGTATTGGAGAGGTATTAGATTGTTTTTCGGCAGTTTAGTATACACTCTACTAACAAAAGTCACCGAACACCTAGAAGAGAAACACAACATAACATTTATTGACATACATTAGTACGGTGTCTGTCCACCTTTGCACTGACCCTTCGACTCATGCTTTCGACAAGGTTTTGGAACACAGCGATTGGTATGCACTTCCATTCAGTACATAATGCTTCCGCTAACTGTTGCTTAGTAGTAGGCCTTGGTTTCAAACTTCCTATGCGGCACTCTAATTCATCCCATACGTGCTCTGTGGGATTACGATCAGTGCTCTGTGCTGGCCAGTCTACACACGATATGGAATAATCGTCAAACCACGCCGTAACAATCCTTGCTTTATGGCCCGATGCATTATCCTGCTGGTACCAACAAGGCTCAATTTCATTCAATTGCCCCAGATTTGGTAGGGCATAATTGTCCAGAATATCGAGGTAGACGTGCTGGTTGAAAGGTTTGTCCACGACAACCAATGTGGCTGGACTATACCACGACAAACACACCGACACGAGTACACTGCCAGCTCCAAACTTGACCTTAGGGACAGTCATCATCATCATCATCATTGTCAACCATTATCAATCCACTGCTGGACGAAGGTCTCCCCAAGTTTCCTCCACAACGGTCTGTCTTGTGCCAGTCTCCTCCATGTCACTCCCGCATAATTTCGATTTTCATCCACCCATCTTCCATGTGGTCTTCTTCTGGGTCTTTTCCTGTCCCTTGGAATCCAATCTAAAATTTCGGCTGTCCATCGATGGTCTGTTCTTCTGGCAGTATGTCCAGCCCATTGCCATTTCAGGGATTTAACTCTGATCATGATGTCTTCCACTCTTGTCATTTTTCGGATCCACGTGTTCCTCTTCTGATCTCTCCTGGTTACACCAAACATGCACCTCTCCATGCTACCTTTGAGTTGTTTGCAGCCTTTGTATGTCTCTTTTAGCTAAGGTCCACGTCTCTGCACCATACGTAAGCACTGGAAGGATGCATTGATCAAACACTTTTCTTTTAAGACATAATGGCATATAGCTTTTGAAAATTATGCTGTTTCTTCCAAAAGCTCTCCAGGCAAGTTTTGTACGCCGATTAATTTCTTCACCAATGTGACCCTCACTTGATATCTGCTGTCCAAGATAAACGTACGTGTCTGTTATCTCCAGCTTTTCTCCATCAATCGATAAATCTTCATTTCTTGTAAAAGCATTGTACATCACTTTTGTCTTCTGAAAGTTCATTTTTAATCCCACTTCTTTACTCTTGTCAGCAAGTTCCTGGATCATACTCTGTAGCTCTGATGGGGTAGTTGCAAAAATGACTATGTCATCAGCAAAACGAAGTTGGGTTAGATAATCTCCATTAATCTTTATCCCTTTGTTTTCCCAGTTCAGTGATTGAAAGACATTTTCCAATGTGGCATTAAAGAGCTTCGGAGATATGGTGTCACCTTGTCTCACTCCTTTTCCAATTTTTATGTGTGTTGTATTTTCAAACAGCCGAATCTTTGCACTTGCATTTTCATAGATGTTATTAATAATATTAATGTATGCATCTTCAATACCGCAGGATTTCAGAGCCATTGTAACTGCTGATGGTTTCACCGAATCAAAAGCTTTTTCATAATCGATAAAAGCCATGCACAATGGAAGTTCATATTCCCTCGCTCTTTCAATTAGTTCTCTCAGTACGTGGATATGATCTATTGTGCTGTAGCCACTCCTGAATCCAGCTTGTTCTCTCGGTTGAGCCATGTCCAGTGTCACCTTCAAGCGGTGTGAAAGAACTTTAGTGAAGATTTTATAAACCACTGATAGGAGGCTGATAGGTCTGTAGTTATGAGATCCTCAATGTCACCTTTTTTATGTAGCAAGATCATTGTAGCGTTGTTCCAATCCTCAGGAATTTTCCCTTCATTAAGGCATCGAGTGAAAATTTGGGCGAGTACTGTTTCGATTTCTCCACTTGCTTCTTGTATGATGTCTACAGTAATTCCATCTTCTTCTGGAGCTTTTCCCCGCTTCATGTTCTTGATTGCATGTGCAACTTCTGCTGGAAGGACTGGAAAAACTCTGGTACTGGTACCTTTCATGATGTCTGGAGTACATGTATCATCCCTTTCATATAATTTAGAGTAGAAATCTTTCACTCTTGTCAAAATTTCGCCTCTATTTCTTGTTACAGAACCATCTTCTTTTCTCAGTGCCATAATCTGTTTTTTCCCCTTACTGAGATGTCCCTTTACTATCTTTAGGCTTTGGTTGTTTTCAATTGCTTTCCTCACTAGTTCACAGTTGAATTTCCTTACGTCTTCAGTGATACTTTTTCGTACTGTCTTGCACAGCTCTATATATTCCACTTTGGAAGTCACATCTTCTTTAGTTGTCCTCATCACTCTTCTTTTTTGCATCAACATTTTGGTTTTTCCTGATAATTTGTTGACATGCAATTTGTTCTTAGACCCAGCTAATTTTGTTGCTGTTTCCATAAGAGCTTTGGTTACTTTTCTGTTAACTTCAGAAATATCCACTTCTTCCGATGTTAGGCCTTCTAAAGCAGAGAATCTGTTCTTCAGTTCCAATTTGAAGGTATTATGGTGTTTTTTAAGGTTGGTTATGTCAATACATTTTGTTTGTCTTATGAGCTTGCTACGTTCGAGTTTAGTGTTGAGGTGCATCTTACATCTCACCAATCTATGTCACTGCCTGTGTTGAACTTGTTTAGCACACTGCAGTCTTCTATGACGAATTTTTTGTTACACATAATAAAATCAATTTCACTTGTCGTCCCATTTGGATGTCTCCATGTCCATTTCCTGTGTGGCTTTTTCTTGAAAAAGGAGTTCAAGATGAAAAACCCTTCTGCCTCTGCAAACTCTACGAGAGTATTTCCACGCTGGTTTCTGTTGCCGTGACCGAATTTACCTACTGAAGTTTCATTCTGTTGCCGTTGCCCTATTTTTGCATTGAAATCTCCCATAATTATCTTCAAGTGCTGCTTACCTTTATTATTTAGATCACGAATTTCGTCATAAAATTCTTCAATTTCTTCTTCAGCATGACTTGTGGTGGGTGCATAAGTTTGAATAATCTGAGCCTGGTATCTTCTCGAGAGTTCGATAACAAGTCGTGCCGCTCTGTCAGAGGAACTTTCAACTTCTACAACTTTATCCTTCAGTTTCTTGTTTATTATAAATCCAACACCACTAGTTCTGCCAGTATCTGTCCCACGATAGTAGAAGAGATGTCCACTTTTCAGTTCAATGAGATCTTCTCCTTTTCTCCTTACCTCACTTAGCCCGACCATGTCCCACTTGATCCTTTGTAGTTCCTCTTCCAATTCAAGAAGCCTTGAATCTGAAGATAGGGAGCGTCCGTTGTACGTAGCCAAGGTCAGCATCAGATGGCAGCCTAGTCCGGTTCTCCGGGGATTCTTAGCACCCTCTGCCTTCATGTCGCACTGGCCGCTGCCTTGGCCAGGTACATTCCAGCTGCCGGAGACTGAGGGCCAAGATTTAAGTTGTGGAGTCATTTTGGAGGGGTTTTGCCATAACTCACCACGCTGGCCAAGCGGGTTGGTGTGTGTGGGATAGCATTTCCTCTAATCCCGATGGTATAGTAATACCGCTATTATCGGTGGTCAGAGCCCCTTTAGTGGGAACAGGATGTACCACGAGAAGGCGGGGTTGACATTTGTCAAGGAGAGGCTGTGATGTTACGCATCACCTGACCTTACATCCCTAGGGACAGTACACTGTGATAAAGAGCGTTCCCCGGCTGCCGCCATACCCACACACAGTCATCATACTGATGGATCGTGTATCTAGACTCATCAGTCCATAGGACCCGTTTCCATTGATCTGCGGTGCACAATAAATGTTCTCTTTACACCATGCGAAACGACGAGTAGCATTCCGAGTGGAGATGAAAGGCTCGACCACGATAACCCATGGAATGAAGTTCTCTGCGAATGGTACGTGTACATACCGAGGTTCCAGCCATTTTACTCACCTGTACACTGAGGTCTTGTGCAGTACTCCGTCGATTAGCTGTAACGACCCCCCTGATGCTTCGACGTCCTCTACCACTGATTTTCTTTGGTCTTCCGATACGTTTTGATGCTTCAGGCACGCCATGGGCCTTCCACTTATTCAGCATATCCAAAACAGTTGACTTGGGTATGTTTAAACGCCTCTCGGTTTATCTTATGGACAAACTAATATAACACCCAACAATCTTTCCTTTCTCAAAGTCAGTTCTCTTCCACCGCGACATTTTCACTCAACCTCACAGTGCGATATGATCGCAGTCAGCTACAGGCTTGTTTTTATACCGTTTGCAGCTGTACTGAACATTATAACAACGCAGCGGATCCGTTAATTTGCTTTTGAAGGGGTGTCCAGTGACTTTTGTCAATATAGTGTATATTTCAATGCACTACGACATACTTTTCCAAATCCTCTACGCAGAACTTGTTCCACTTGTACCCTAAAATCATTTTACGTGCCGAGAAAGGTCGTTTGCCCTCTGCCTCAGTTACGGGACAGTATTTGTATATAGAAGTTCTTACTGGCAGAACCTCAGAAGGCAGTTCCTTGCTATTTCCATAAAGAAAATTATTTATTTTAACCAATGTATCAAATCCTGGATTTAATTCAGCTTCTAACATTCTCTTGACTGTTTCTCCTATGGCATCAGGAACTACAGAAAGCCGCCCCGGTGGCGCAGGCCTCTGATCATTCGTCCGTAAGGGGCCCGGGTTCGAATCCCGGTCAGGCATGGATGTTGTGTTTGTCTTACGGCACTGGCTCTCTCCCTTCCCTTTAACCAGTGACCCTAAATTAGGGACGGGCGACTGCTTATAGCCCATTGAGTTGCTCACGGTGGTCGTTAAACCTCCAATCAAAGAAAAAAAGGAACTATAGAAATCGTATCTTGAATTCTTTTTTTTAAATTGCACTGTTGAAGCTAAAGCCCTAACTTTTGATTTGCAGTTCAATCAGTAAGTTTTGACAGGTGGGTTACAATTACAGCCCTGTCTACCTGGAGAAAAGCATTCGTAAATATTTATCTAGCAGTGATAATATTAGCAGCATCTTCACAATATAGACAATTTACCACATGTTTAATTGTATAAAATTGGCAAGCATAGAATAAAGCTGCATTCAGCCAAGTTACCCGTCATGTCAAAATAGGTTCTGGTGGGAATGGCAGATCTAGATCTAGTTCTTTGTAAGTTCGGGTAGAAAATCTGAAGTGATGCAGCTGCTTTTATAATGACGTCTTAAAACAAATAAAATTTACAGCAAAGTTTAAGAAGCAGAGGTTAAAATAGTTTGCGTTTACTTACACCCAAAATAGAAATAAAGTTGGAGAAGCAACAAATAAACTAAAAATATTTTGCAGTAATTTATTTAGCAAGCGTTGCATGCGTACGGTTACTTATCCAAGTTTTAATGGAATGTGTGTCCATGCATGATATCAGCCCAACGATAATGGTGTCTGGATTGAAAAACAACAGTTTGAAAGACTATTCCGAAGCACACTTCTTAAAGTATGTGCTTCTTATGTGATGCTCGTTCACTCTGATGATAGTGCAGAGTTTTCTTGAGCTTTCATCTGCTGATGCTGACCTGGAGAGCTTGTTTTTATTTTATTTGTTTTTGTCGCCTTTCATCTGTTTTATTACCGAAAAACGAAGAGAATAAGCTGCTAATTGCAGAAAATTCACCAGCGCTGAATTTCATATTGCTTCGAAAATGTTTCGAAATATAAATATGTAGCAAAAGAAAGAAAAAAATTGCATCTTAATCGAATAAATCAAATTCAGAAATGTGAACATTCCAAACAATATAACAAATGCATCGCATATCCAAAAACTGAATGTTGCATCGATCAAAGTAATGTAAATTTGTTCGAATCCCATATGAAGCAGAAGACCATATAATGTCAGAAAATTCTACACAGGGATTACTCATTTACTTTTAAAACTTGAAATCAATTTATTAGGCAACGAGAAGAGAAAACAAGTTACAGGAGGGAAAGTAAACAGCATTGTTGAAAACAAAATTTCTGCAAAATACTGTATACAAAATATGTACGAATGTAAAATAACTACAATCGTTCATAAACGTAAAAGTAGTGTGATTAAAATTTTAGAGAACTGTTCTTAAAAATAAACAATGTATTACCTACAAAACAAAAGAATTCTATGAGTTTTGATGAGTAGCGAAATTCAATACAAAAGTTTTGACAAATTTCAGTACAAATGCGAAACGGTGTTAAATAGGATACGATTATAACACATGAGGGAATATTAAGATATAAAAAAAAATGCTAAAATTAGTTTGTGAATTTATAAAAAAAATAGAGAATACTATACAAATGTTCTTCACGTAAACTGAAGAAATAAAGATGACAAAAGAAAATCATCATCATCATCATCAATGACAATTATCAGTCCACTGCTGGATGAAGGTCTCTCCAAGTTTCTTCGACAACGGTCGATCTTGCGCCTGTCTCTCCATGTCACTCCTGCAAGCTTCCGAATTTCATCCACACATCTCCCACGTGGTCTTGTTCTGGGTCTTTTCCTGTCCCATGGAGTCTAGTCTAGAATTTCGGTTGTCCATTGGTGGTCCGTTCTTCTGGCAAGATGTCTATCCCATTGCCCATTTCAGGGATTTTACTCTGATGATGATGTCTTCCACTCTTGTAATTTTCCTGACCCACGAGTTCTTCTTCTTATCTCTCCTGGTTACACCAAGTATGCATCTCTCCAAACCCTTTCAGTTGTCTGCTGTCCTTGAATGTCTTGCAGTTAACGTCCAAGATTATGCCCCCATGTAAGCACTGGAAGGGTGCATTGATTAAACATTTTTCTTTTAAGACACAATTGCATATTGCTCTTAAAAATTGTACTGTTTCTTCCAAAAACTCTCCAACCAAGTTTTATACGTCGATTAGTTTCTTCATCAATGTGAACTTTGCTTGATATACGCTGTCCATGGTGTAGGTATCTGTTAACTCCAGCTTTTCCCCATCGATCGGTAAATCTTCATTTCTTTTAAAAGCATTGTACTCGTACATAACTTTTGTCTTCTGAAAGATCATTTTTAATGCCATCTCTTTACTCTTGTCAGCAAGTTCCTGGATCACATTATGCATCTTTGAACGGGCAGCTGCAAAATGACTACGCCATCAGCAAAACGAAGGTAAGTTAAATAATCTCCATTAATCTTTATCCGTTTGTTTTCCCTGTTCAGTGATTGAAAGACACTTTGCAATGTCGCATTGAAGAGCTCAGGGAGATATCATATCACCATGTCTCACTCCCTTTCCAATTTTTATTTGTGTTGTATCCTCAAATAACCGAACATTTACACTTGCATTTTAATAGATGTTACTAAATATAAATTATATTAATGTATGTTGAAGGGAATATATGCAACACATTATACTAGAGATGGCTTAAAGTCTTACAAAACTGGACTTCCTCTGCCAAGTTTAGACATTATACGTTAGACAGTTTTTTTACGTATTATTGTCGTTGGAAAGTAAGCGAACACTTGTCTTTGGGAAGTATGCGAACACTTAGGAAAGTAAGCGAACATTTCCAAAACCTGACATGGCAACAAAGGCGATGTCTAGCCGTTACGCAGTACGTACCTTTAGTACAGTTCGTGCTACACCCCCACCCCCGATCGTGTAAGTAAAAGATGTAATAACAATGGAACAGCTGGGATGAGAAGGCCATGACACTTCATTTAAAATGTCAAGCTTTCTGTCAGATCCAGTAATATATATATAAACTATCTACCAAAAAGTAATTGGACACTCCTGCAATCGACGATATCTGCGGTCCAGATACACATCACGGCCGCCGCCGTTAAATAGCGTGTGGGAAACAACAACGCAACCAGTCGCATGGAAGATGCCACGCAGTTCGGAGCTCTCTGATTTCGAGAAAAGTGTAATCGTCGGGTATCACAGAAATGGCCGATCCATACGTGACATATCCAGCTAGTTGAAGTACCCAAAATCGACAGTGGCCTACGTGATTGGCAAGTGGAAGAAGAGAGGTGCCTGTCGGAATGCGCCCCGACCCGGCAGACCCACAAAACTGGAAGTTAGAGACCGACGTGTGCTGGCCAGAGAAATTCGGAAGAACCACGCCAAATCGATGGGCCACATCCGCAAGGAGTTTCAACAAGCATCCAGGAGTGTTCTTTCGATGAATACCATCCGTAAGGAAGCCCATCTGCTCGGTTATCATGGCCGTGCTGCCGTCCACAAGCCTTTGATCAGCAAGTCCAATAGCGCTGCTCGGCTAACGTGGTGCAAAGAACGTGGACAAAGGACCGAAGAACAGTGGAAACAGGTTCTCTGGAGCGACGAATCAAGTTTCACCCTCTACCGTTCGGATGGCAGGGTCTGGGTTTCGCGTCTTCCTGGAGAACGCCTCATGCCGGAATGTATTGTGCCAACTGTGAAGTTCGGCGGCGGTGGAATTGTCCTCTGCGGGTGTTTCTCCTGGTATGGCACGGGACCCTTGGTCGCAATTCCTGGTAGAATCAACGCCGAGACCTACTGCACCATTTTGGATGACCATGCGCTTCCTACGTTGTAGCAGTTTTACGGGGTGGACCCATGTTACTTTCAGGATGACAATGCCACCTGTCATGTTGCGAGGTCCACCATGGCTTGGTATGGTGACAGTGGGGTTAATCGAATGGACTGGCCTGCGCAGAGCCCAAACCTTAACCTCATCGAGCACATCTGGGACGAGTTGGAGCGTCGACTTAAGGGGTACCCCCACCGTCCGAAATCGGTGAAGGAACTGACCTGTCTTCTTCAAGCCTAGTGGAAGAAAATATCGCTAGGCATCGTACAACGCCTGGTTGAGAGTATGCCCCGGAGGGTCGCAGCTGTAATCGCCGCTCGTGGAGGCTCCACCAACTATTGAAGGTGAATAAACTTTGTTTTCCTTTGCTATCAAAGGTGTCCAATTACTTGTTGGTAGATAGTGTATATATTACAAATCTGTTTTTCAAATGTGAATAACGGCAACTACAAAACAATTTTATCTAGTTAGATTATAATTTATTTCCAAAAAAAAAAAAAAAAAGACCGCGGATGGCCTAGTGTCAAGTTTTATGAGTGCTGCGGGAAAATCACAGGATCGCTACCAGCCAGGTACGAATGCTCAAATCACTAAATATCCGCCGTGAGTCGAATGGTTCTTTTAAGCCGTGGTACCTCGGGTTCTGGGCCATAAATAAGTGCGTCTTCTTCCCCTTCTTGCCTTGTTTCTGTGTGACTTTCCTATCCAACACTCTAGCCCATGTCGGCTTCATATTTCAAACACTACCTTCCTAAAACCCTCTGCATAAGTATTTTCCTCTGTTTTGAAGAAAAGCATATTATAAAGATAAAATTAGCACGATATTTTGTTTTTAATATCTTTTAATCCAAAATAAATAATAATACAGCAAGCTTAAAGCACTATGTAGTAATCATTGGTTATTTTAAAACATAAATTTTAAATGCATATTGACAGAATTTGACGAAAAGAGTGATGAGCGTCTTAAATGAAGTGTCATTGCCTTGTGCATCTCGAAGGCCACGGATGATGAGTGGCAGTGGAAGAACAGCCTGTTTTGTTGAAGTTTGTGTCCTGACACAGTATTCAGATAGCGTGGTGCAACTACTTCTCTGAGCAGCAGTGGGTCTAAATGACATTAAGAAACCGGCGGTTCACAACTGGTTTAAAGGCTGTAAAGAAGGCAGGACCTTGCCCATAGATGATTTGATTTGAGGAATAACGACCACCTTGAGCAACTAGGTGGGCTATAAGCAATCGCCCGTCCCTAATTTAGGGCCACTGGTTTCAGGAAAGGGAGAGAGCCAGCGCCGTAAGACAAATACAACATCCATGCCTTACGGGATTCGAACCCCGACCCCTCTCGGACGAATGATCAGAAGTCATTGCTTAGACCACTGCGCCACCGCGGCGGCTAGCCTATAGACGCTTCAAGTTGCGGTAGACGGATTTCGACTTCCAGACAAGACGTCATACGAATCATCTAAAGGGCCAGTTGGGGTAGTGTCACTAACCTTTCCACACAATTTGGTATTCCTCACACAACGTTTATACCTAGCTGGCGGCAGATTTAGGCCTAATGAATAAACTAGCCGCATAGGAAACACACACACTACCCACTATATAAAGCAATTCCGGTATGAAATTAATATTTAGAGAGCGTGGTGTAAAGTCTTCTGCAGGCAGCAGTGGGTCAAAATGACATTAAGAAACCGGTGGTTCATAACTGGGTGAAAGGCTAAAAGGAAGGCAGGACCTCGCCGATAAATGCTTCAAGTTACGGTGGACGGATTTCGACTTCCAGACAAGACGCCAAACGAATCATCTAAAAGGCCAGTTGGGTGAGTGTCACTGACCTTTCCACACAATTGAGTGTGCTTCACACAACGTTTGTACCTATCTGGCGGCAGATTTAGGCCTAATGAATAAACTAGCCTCATGAGAACCACACATACTACCCACTATACAAAGAAATTCCGGTATGAAATTAAAAGGAGTAACGTTGCGTGGAATTCTGGCAATAATAGGGTGATAACAATGTTTCTCTGCGTAGATGAAAGTTGCATGGAGTTTTAAGCACCAAGCATCGGCATTAGTCACGGTCCTGGGTTGAGCACGGTACTTCAGTGGCATCTTCACCCCGTAAGGAATTCTATGAGCGTAAAATCTTGCTACGCTAAGGATGGAATATAGCTGGTTTCAATCCAAATGCTTCAGGTCTAACACAAAAGCATTTATGTTCTGAATATTGATCAGTTTTCATTTAAAAACGCACATTAATTTAAATGCATCAAAATATGTTGAATGTTAATTTGGATCATTCATACATACATACATACACTATATTGACAAAAGACACCGGACGCCCCTTCAAAAACAAATGAACGGATCCGCTGCGTTGCTAAGATGCGCGGTACAGCTGCAAAGGTATAAAAACAAGCCTGCAGCTGACCGCGATCATATCGCACTGTGAGATTGAGTGAAAATGTCGCGGTGGGAGAGAACTGACTTTGAGAAAGAAAAGTTTGTTGGGTGTTATATTAGTTTGTCCATAAGAAAAACCGAGAGGCGTTTAAATATACCCATGCCAACTGTTTTGGATGCACTCAATAAGTGGAAGACACATGCGTGCCTGAAGCAGTAAAACGTATCGGAAGATCAAGGAAAATCAGTTGTAGAGGACGTCGAAGCATCAGGTGGGTCGTTACAGCTAATCGACGGAGTACTGCACAAGACCTCAGTGTACAGGTGAGTACAAATGCTGGAACTTCGGTATGTACACGTAACATTCACAAAGAACTTCATTCCATGGGTTACCGTGGTCGTGCGGCTGCTCATGAGACTTTCATCTCCACTCGGAATGGTTCACGTCTTTTAGCATGGTATAAAGAACATTTTTCGTGGAACGTACGTCAATGGAAACGGGTCCTATGGACTGATGAATCCAGATACACGATCCATCAGTTTGATGACTGTGTGTGGGTATGGTGACAGCCGGGAGAACGCTGTTTACCAGAGTGTACTGTTGCAACGGTTAAGTTTGAAGCTGGTAGTGTACTCGTGTGGGGGTGTTTTTCGAAGTACGGTTCCTGCCCATTGGTTATCATGGACAATCCTTTTAACCAGCACGTCTAGCTCGATATTCTGGACAATTATGCTCTACCAACTCTGTGGCAATAAAATGGAATTGAGCCTTGTTGGTACCAGCAGGATAATGCACCGAGCCATAAAGCAAGGACTATTACGACGTGGTTTGACGATAATTCCGTATCGCGTGTCGACTGGCCAGCACAGAGCATAGATCTTAATCCCATAGAGCACCTATGGGATGAATTAGAGCGCCACATAAGAAGTTTGGAACCAAGGCCTACTACTAAGCAACAGTTAGCGACAGCATTATGTACTGAACGGAAGCGCATACCTATCGCTTTGTTCCATACCCTTGTCGAAAGCATGTTTCGAACGGCCAGTGCATGCATTAAGGACAAAATTGGACCGACACAGTTCTAATGTATGTCAAAAAATGTTATGTTGTGTTTCTCTTCTAGGTGTCCGGTGACTTTTGTCAATATAGTGTATAACACGTATGCGTTAAATGTACATCAAGTGATGTATTCGGCCATCTTTTCGAGGGTGCTTAACCCCCCCCCCCCCAAAAAAAAAAATCAATGAATGCCCCCTGTAGGTTTTTGGATGATCTCCCCTTATATTTAGTCTAATTTGATATTTGGAGATATTAATTAAAAAAACTTAAGAAAATGAGGGAAAATATTATAATAATGAAAAAAACAAAAACAACCACGTGGACATCAAAATGTCTATCATCCTTCCATAAAACGTTAAACAGTCCTTACTAATGTGGAAATTTTTCAAGCACTGACACCTCGGACTACTTCCGCAATAAAAACCTAATTCCGCAGAGCAGAGATGTTTGCACTGAAATATATCATCGTGTTTTGGAAGCTGGAGTTCAGCTTTGCTTCAGTCTTCTAGATACCGACTTTTCATGTCAAGCCTCAGTGTAGCTAATGTGACGTTAGAGCTTCCAATACAGCAAAATATTTACTACCTAATTTTTAACAATAGCAAATTGTTAGAAATTGTTCTCATAAAAAGTTATTTTATTTTCTTGCGGTGGAAGGTTTACACTTTGAGACAAAAAAAAAATAAAAAAAATCGAGGCACCTTAAACTGGCATCCAAACAGTTAGTATACTTTACTACTATGTGCTAATCTAAATAATCTAAAGGGCTGAAACCATACGTTTTCAGCTAACACTCTTATGGTTCCTTAATAATTCAGAAATACGCTTGTGGTAAGTCGAGGATTTTTACCACTCCTAATGTTTTTTTTTTTGGAAGGGGGGGGGGGGCGATTTTCTAAAGAACAGCGTTTCTTACTAGCATTCTCAATATTTTACACCACCCCATGGTAACATCTGTGGTGCATGACTGAATTAAAGCTTACATTTTTCTAGATTTATTGGAATACGCATTTGCGAAACATTAGCATAAGACAATTTTTATATTCTATTTAAAAACGTTTTATGTATAAATGTATATGTGTAAATAACAAAACTGATTCTATGTATGCAATCAGTCAACAAGCTTTAGTGCCTTCAAAACTTGTAATCCCCCTCCCCCTCCGTAAAAATCTCTCTGAATGTAACACTGAGTTCATCTCATTTTTTGACAGTTTTAGCACATTACAATTGATCATATTCTGATGGCTATAATAATTCTGCTCTACATTGGATGAAAAAAGCCTTATCACTGAAAATTGTTTTCTGTTAACGCAAAAAAATGCAAGGATATTGAAAAATATTTCATGTAGCGAACAGCTTATTACTGTAGCATAAAAAAGGAAAAGGGTTTTAGAAAACAACATCGATAGAATTTTTTATTGGTATTCAGACGTTTCAATCGCTTGATAAGCCGGGAGGCGTGCACCCTTCCAATTGTTGCGATAATACATCATCTTGAGACTGTAAGCAATCGATAAGAATAAGTGAAGACGAACTAAATTTTTGCAAATATAAAGCAAATTTTTTAGGAAGCCATGCATGCCTCAGGCAAAAAAAATGCTGTGTAAAGAGAGGCATTTCTATACAAGCAGAGAAGTGTAGTGCAAAGGGTACTTTTATTCCCAAATCAGTAGCATTATGTCGAACTTTTTTTTTCCAGTAGTGCACTCTGATGGAGTGCAGCATTCTTTGTGACATTGACAGATGGAGGAGCGGTCCAAAATGGATGACGCCCACAGGCGGAGATTTCCTGAGACAACCCTCCAAACGTTACACTGCTCCCAATACGTCCAATTCTTAGCCTCCTTTTACGTGCACAGACCAAACTTTTTTTTCCTTGTGTCGCTTCGCATCCCTTTTATGTTTTATTTTCTAGCTTAGATCTCGTTGCTTATAATGCTCAGGGTCATCGTGACAAAGTTGCAACGTCAACATTCTCCATAACGATTCATCCTCCCGCTTTTAGGGATCTGTTCAGAGTCGTCTCCGCATCCCCAATAGCTACTTTCAAGGAATAAAAGCAATGATTTATGGCTCCTGTTTGTGTACCATTCGTTTTGAGTTGCATAACCGTATCTCTTTTTTCTCGGATCTATGAATTACCACAGAGCATGGAGCTATTGTAACTCGGAGACTAATGGACATACGCTCAGAGCAGTGGCTTCATTTTTGTGTGTAAATAATGGGAACGGCTTCAGAAAAGGCACCAAAATATAGCCCCTGAATCGGTGGCGTACATAGAATTTTTTTTTTTTGGGGGGGGGGGGGGAGGAGGGACGAAAAATCGAAGTTTCCGTAATCCACCAGAACAAAATTAAAGTTAAAGAAAATTATTCGTAGAAGAAATAATTAAAGCATTTTTCCTAAAGTAAGTTCATGCATTTTTATCAAATTAAGGCATTATTTTCTAATGCAAGTCACATTTTAACCAAAAATTTAAACAAGAAAGATGACACGGAATTTTCGGGTGTAATAAGCACGTCTTTTGAATCCGTTCTGACGCAAATAAAATTTATCAAAGCTATTGAAAGTCAATGGAGCCGGTATGGAAAACAACAGATCTGACGAAAGAAAGAATATTTTCAATCGTGTTTTTAATCCCTGAGATATTGCTGTAAACGGAATCGTGAGCTTACGAACTCTTAGAAGCAGAGATATCGACAAAAATAAGATGTGACTTTACGTCCCATGGTGGGAAAACCATGCGTTATTTTAGGAAGAAAATATTCTCAAAAGTTGTATCCATGTAAGCGATATCGGTCGAAGAAAAAAAATTATTCGAGTTTTCAGGAGCCCAGATTTTGCAACAAATACTTCAGAAGCAGAAATTAACACTTATGACACCTGGTGGCTAAACTATTCTTTATCAAACATTAGAAATTATGTGGAAAATATTTTCCATCAGGACTTGTATGCGATACAGGAAGAATTTTTCAAATCAGATCTTTAGGAGCAGAAATAACGCAGAAAACGCAGTTTACCTTTGTGCCCCTTAGCCGAAAGTCTATGAATTACTTGAAATTTTTGAATTTAGAGGAAAAACATTTCGCATCGGAAACACTATCCAACAAAGAAGGATTTTTTTCAAATCGTACTCTTAGTAGTAGAGATATTGACAAAAATAAGATATACATCTACGCCCCTTGACGTAGAAACCATGCATTTTTCAAGAAGAAATTTTTCCTAAGAGGTTTGTCAACATGAGGAATAGTATCGGTCAACAAACGACTTTTTTTCCAGTCGAGATTTTAGAAACTCATATTTTGCTGCAAATGCAACAGAAGCGGAAATTAAGACTTACGCCACCTGGTAGCCAAACCATTTCTTACAAAAACTAGAAAATATGTGCAAACGATTTCCCATCAGGAGCTGTATGCGGTGCAGAAAGAATTTTTCAAATCGGAGATTTAGAAGCAGAGATATATTGGGAAACGCAATTTACATTTACGCCCCCTAGCGGAAAGTCTATGAATTACTTGAAAATTTTGAAATTATATGAAAAACATGTCACACGGAAAACACCATCCAACAAATAAGGAATTTTTCATATCGAACTTCTAGAAGTAGAGATATTGGCAAAAATAAGATATACATCTACTCCCCCTGGCGTATAAAACATGCACTATTTTAAGAAGAACATGTTACTAAAAGGTTTGTCGATATGTGTAGTATCGGTCAACAAACTACGTTTTTTTCAATCGACAATTTAGAGCATCATATTTGGCTGCAAATTCAACAGAAGCGGTAAGATGTACACCCCTGGTGGCCAAACTATTTTTTTACAAAAATAGAAATTATGTGCAAGTGATTTCCCATTAGGAGCTGTATCCGGTGCAGAAAGAATTTTTCAAATCGGAGATTTAGAGGCAGAGATATAGGGGGAAACGCAATTTACCGCTACGCACCTCAGCGGGAAGTCTATAAATTACTTGAAAATTTTGAAATTACATGAAAAACATATCACACAAAAAACACTATCCAACAAAGAAGGAATTTTTCAAATCGGACTCCTGGAAGACGAGATATTGACAAAAATAAGATGTACATGTACGCCCCCTGGCGGAGAAACTGCGTAATATTTTAAGAAGAAAATATTCCGAAAAGGTTTATCAATGTAGGTGGCATCAGTCTATGAAATATTTTTTTCAATCGATATTTTAAAAGCTCCGATTTTATGGCAAATACATCAGAAGCAAAAATTAACACCTACGCCCCGTGGTGGCCAAAGTATTCTTTAGCAAAAATGTGAAATTATATGCAAAAGATTTTCCATCCGCTGAAGAAAAAAATTTTCAAATCGGAGTTTTAGAAGAAGCGTTATCGAGGAAAAGGTAATTCCCTTTTACGCCCCCTAGCGGAAAATCTATGCGTAATTTGAAAAAGTAACTATACCTAAAATACTCATCGATATAAATGGAATCGTACGATAAAATTTTTTTCAATCGGATATTTAAAAGCAAATATGTGGAATTAAACGTATTTTTGAATTCGACATCATCTGCATTTACGCCTTCTACCGGCGATATTGTACATCGTAAAAAACCGAAATAAAGCATCATCATTTTCATATTTCGAGCTTCCCAATGCAAAAAGAATTTTTCAAATCGGACTAATAGTTGCACAGATATCGTGGGTACAGTCGGACGGACCGATGGACGGACAAACCGATAACAGATACACGATCTTTTTTACGCTTTCCAACCGTAGGTTGAAGAAGCGTATATGCTCCAGCTTTTTCCGTCCGTCCGTCCGTCTGTCTGTCGGCACGATAACTCACGTAAAAATGGTTCGATTTGGATGAAATTTTATTTACGCTTTCCAACCGTAGGTTGAAGAAGCGTATATGCTCCAGCTTTTTCCGTCCGCCTGTCCGTCTGTCCGTCCGTCCGTCTGTCTGTCGGCACGATAACTCCCGTAAAAATGGTTCGATTTCGATGAAATTTTAGTATGTGGCAGGGGACCACCAGGGAACGAACCTATTGAAAATGGGTGAAGTGGGGTCAAAGGTCACGCCATAAGAGCGGGATCTATTTCATTGCCTTTATGCTTCATAGCATGAGTAAATATGGTTCGATTTCGATGAAATTTCAGTATGTGGTAGGGAACTACCTGGGCACGAATCCTATTGAAAATAGGCAAAATGGGGTCAAAAGTCAGGTAGGGCATAAGAGCGGGATTTATTCCATTGCCCTTATGCTTCATAACTTGCGTAAAAATGGTTAGATTTCGATGAAATTTTGGTATGTGGTAAGGAACCACCTGGGAACGAAAGCTATTGAAAATGGGTGGAATGGGGTCAAAGGTCAGGACATAAAAGCGGGATCCATTTCATTGCCTTTATGCGTCATAACATGCGTAAATATGGTTCGATTTTGATGAAAGTTTAGTATTTGGTAAGGAACCACCTGGGAACGAACCCTATTGAAAATGGGCAAAATGGGGTCAAAGGTTAGGGCATAAAGGTGGAAACCATTCCATTGCTTTTATGCATCATAACTTGCGTAAAAATGGTTCGATTTCGATGAAATTTTAGTATGTGGTAGGGAACCACCTGGGCACGAACCCTGTTGAAATTGGGCGAAATGGGGTCAAAGGTCAGGCAGGACATAAGAGCGGGATTTGTTCCATTGCCCTTGTGCATCATAACTTACCAAAAAATGCTTCGCTTGCGACAAAACGTTATCATGTAGTCCCGGAGGTATAGTGAACCGGTTCTGTTGCATATCAACGAAATGGGGTCAAAGGTCATTGCACAAAAGCAAGATTTATTTCACAGCCAATTATTCTCATAACTTGCGTAAAACTGCTTCTATTGCGACAAAACTTTAGTATGTTATTCTTGAGGTGTAGTGAACCGGTTCTGTTGAATATCATCGAAATGGGGTCAAAGGTCAGGACACAGGAGCGAGATTTTTTCCACAGCCATTATCCTCGTAACTTGAGTAATAATTTCTGGTATGTTGGAAAGCGTATCATAATCAATGCATTGCATGATTTTACTAACTTGTTTTACAAAAGATGTGCTAAAAATGAAACACTTTGGGGAGTGGGGGAAGGGGCAAGGCCCCTGGCCTCCCTCTGAATATGCCCCTGCTCTGAATTTTATACTGTTTCTGTCATATCAACAAAACTATCCCAATTCCGGAACGGCAAATATTCCGAGTTTTACTCAGATATTTCCTTTTCAGTTTAAATTTAATCCCGGTGAATATAGAAATCTCGCCTTACTTATGTAATATAAGCCATTTTTTGTCAAATTTAGGAGCTTAATTTTCACAATACTTATAAAAACAAAAATTGCAACGCACAATATAGAACTGTAGACATAATACGTAAAATGATACTGGCAAATTTTTACCAGTGGTTTAAAATTTGTTAAATTAAAAAGCAGAAATACCTGTTCGCTTTGAATTCGTTAATAAAACAAAGGACAGCCTGTTTTCTGGAAAGAAAACATATAGCAGTAGGCATTTCTTTCTATCTACTTTTTTATAACAGAACGGCTCTGAACGGCAGTAAGGAAATCTGAGCTCGTAATAATCGAAATGTTGCTTAAATAAGTGACATTATATTAATTACTTCCGGCAGAAAAGAGGGTAATTTATTTTTTAACTCTTAGTGCCAAACCATGCATCTACTTTTTAACAATATCAGTCAGCGTAAAAGAGTAGTATCTGTTAATTTGTGGATGCTTATTTTCCTCCTTTTCTTTGAAACTCATGGCAACGCAGTATCTTCTCTTAGGCTTAATCTCCTTTATCCAGCTGATATACTGTCTGTTTGGGGATTTAACGTCCACCGTAAGCAACTAAATGGGCTATAAGCAATCACCCGACCCTATTTTAGGGCCACTGGTTCTAGGGAAGTCAGTGCTCCATAAGACAAACAGAACATCCAAGCTTCACCGGGATTAGAACCCATCTCGGACGAAGAGTCAGAAGCTATCACTGCGCCACCGGGGCGGCATTTATAATTTATGTTAAATATTTTGAGCCTAATTTATATTATAACTTATGTATTCTAACCGACCGGTCCAATAATTCAAAGTACTAGAGAAAACGAAAACTTCTTACCGGGTTTTTGTAGACATCTACGTACTTTATTATTACTCTTCTTGCAGAAAGCACTCTTCGTGCACAATACAAAAACTGCGACACTAAAGAAGAGGTCAGCGTGGATTAAATAGCACTAACTAATTTTAACACACGTTATGTAGCGTAGGTTATCAACTGACTAAACATAACTCGTAGTAATCGAAATGTCGTTGGGACACTCAGTAACGTTGATAACAAACTCATGTGTCAGAGTAACGTTGATAGAAAACTCATGTGTCAGAGTAACGTTGATAACAAACTCATGTGTCAGAGTAACGTTGATAACAAACTCATGTGTCAGAGTAACGTTGATAACAAGCTCATGTGTCAGAGTAACGTTGATAAAAAGCTCATGTGTCAGAGTAACGTTGATAACAAACTCATGTGTCAGAGTAACGTTGATAACAAACTCATGTGTCAGAGTAACGTTGATAACAAACTCATGTGTCAGAGTAACGTTGATAACAAACTCATGTGTCAGAGTAACGTTGATAACAAACTCATGTGTCAGAGTAACGTTGATAACAAACTCATGTGTCATCCCGGGTCCGTAGTGATCTAACCACGGGCTCCTAATGGTTCGTCAGAGTACTGGATGAGACGCGGCTTGTGTATTTGCCTTAAAGAACTGAATATCTCCCTTCCAGCAGCCAGTAGCTACATATCAGGTACAAGCAACTTCTGCTAGTGATGTTTGTTCACACTCCCCCTCCTCCACAAGAGAAAAAAAGGCCTCGTTAGTTTTTTATCGCACTTCACGCACAGTGATGTGATATGTGTTTTTTTATCTGTATTGTCTCACCTTTGATCCTCTGTCTGTGCTGTCACACATTTTTCGGAATCCGGATGTAGCTTTAATTTTGGAAATTGCAATCGAGAAATAGACAAAACGTACATGACGAATTGCAACGAAAACAGCATGAAATATATTATATATGTCACAACTTAACACTTTATGGTGTCTGCACTTTTTCTTTTAATCACATAGGTATATCAAAGAGGATAGAGATCAGCATCTTCTGAATGCAAACAATATCTTTCCTTTTTTTACGCTTTCCAATTGTAGCTTGAATAAGCATATATGCTCCAGATTTGTCCGTCAGTCCGCATGCTAACTCGCGTAAAAATTGTTCGATTTTGATGAAATTTTAGTACGTGGTAGGGCACCACCTGGGAACGAATTCTGTTGAAATTCGACGAAATGGGGTCGAAGGCAGGGCACAAGAGCGGGATCCATTCCATTACCCGTTGCGTCATAACTTACGTAAAAATAGTTTTATTACGATGAGATTTTAGTATGTGGTAAGGGACCACCTGGGGACGAACTTTATTGAAAATGGACGAACTGGGTTCAAAAGGTCAGGACATAGGAGCGGGATCCATTCTATTGCCCTTATGCGTCATAATTTATGTAAAAATGCTTCGATTCCGGCAAAAGGTTTTCATGTTGTTCCAGATGTACACTGAACCGATTATGCTGAATATCATCGAAATGCGGTCAAAGGTCAGGACACAGGAGCGAGATTTAATCCACATCCATTATCCTCATAACTTGAGTAATGATTTCTGGTATGTTGCAAAGCGTATCATAATCAATGCATTGCATGAACTTACTAAATAATTTTTTTAAACCAAACCCAAATGTGAAGTTGTACTATCTGTTCGAACACACTCTTTAAAGATAATGCACCCCGAGAAAGTCGTTCGACCCTGATGAAACTCCGCATGCAAGTACCGCAGGGACGAATACGCAAATGATTAAAAAATAACGACGAGTGATTACATAGTGTCCCGCAACGCTGCATGGAAACCGCGCTACAAGGACGGTATATCAAATGCAAAGCTCCCAGGAAGAGGCAATCGTGACAGCGAGTTGGGGTTGCATTAGCCTTTACAGACACTCAGCATGCCTCGACGCCGGATCCGTGCACAACACAAAGAGTTGACGGACGTTGAGAGAAGATGTATAATTAAGCTGAGGGAGGCCGATTAATCAAGTCGATCTATCACCAAACATTTGGATCGGAGCGAAGCGGCGATCGGACGATCAGAGCAATGACAGAACACGAGGATCGACCCGTCATGAGAGCTTTACGAACGAACCGAATACGACGCTCTCAACCATCCGTGGCCATGTTGCGTCGTCTACAGGTACGGAAGTAGACACCCGGACCATTGCCAGAGGACTTCCGGCACGTAGACAACATTCGAGGAGACCACTGCCCACCTACCACTGTCCAGACGACTTCTGGTACATAGAATACATTAGAGGAGCCCACTAAGCTGCCTATCACTGACCAGACGAGTTCCCGCACATAGAATACATTCTAGGAGCCCACTACGCCACCTACCACTAACCAGACAACTTCTGGTACATAGAATACATTCGAGGAGCTCACTACGCAGCCTACCACTGACCAGACGACTTCCCGCACATAGAATACATTCGAGGAGCCCACTACTCCGCCTATCACTGACCAGACGACTTCCGTCACATAGAATACAATCGAGGAACCCACGACGCCGCCTACCACTGACCAGACGACTTCCAGCACATAGAATACATTCGAAGAGCCCACTACACAGCCTATCACTGACTAGACGAGTTCCGGCACATAGAATACATTCCAGGAGCCCACTACGCCGCCTACCACTGACCAGACAACTTCTGGTACATAGAATACATTCGCGGAGCCCACTACTCCGCCTACCACTGACCAGACGACTTCCGGCACATAGAACACATTCGAGGATCCCACTACGCCGCCTACCACTGAAAAAAAATACAAACACACATTTTCGCAATCTACAGCAAAAAGTTTATTTCGGGAAAATTGGAAAAATGTGCATAACTATGGTGATTAGTTTACCTTAAGAGAATGCCATGGGTATTAATGAGGAACAAATCCCCAAAGAGAAATATTTCACTAGGCACACCAAAATGTCTTTATCGTTACAGATGCATTTAATTTTCCACTCTTTCTCATTTAAGCTAACCTATCTCTTCAAAAACCTGGAAAATTCGATCACCATGGAGTGGGAATCGAAACTGTAGATTCCTATTCGAGCACGCTACAGTTATCCACCTAAACAATGAAGTCATAACTGTAGGTAAACCGGCGTAGCTTAAGAATCTAACAGATGTGCTCTAGTTTTCCTTTTCAGTTTCTTCCTCGATGTGAATTTGAATTCGTTTATCTTAGCGTTTGCAAAACTTAACGTGATATCTCTCTCTCTCGCAAGAATATGGTTTGCAACACCCTGAGGTCAGAACGCGTGGTGTGAGGATTAGAGATGAGTTCGGGCTCAATTTAGGAGCACCCCTCCCCCGGTCTAAAGGCCTAGAGCCCGGGGGCCCGGCCCACCACCTTTGATTACATGTATTTGCTGAGCCCAGGCCGGCCTGGGCCCGGAATACTGGATAATTTGCTTATCTAAGGCTTGCATTTATGCATTATACACTGGCCAAAGATATGGCCCAAGCAAGGATTAGTTTAAAAAATTTTGTTCAGTTAATCCACTTCACAATATTAATACGTTTTTAGAAATACTACGCATAAAGCCAAATGTTCTAAAATGTGGATTTGAAAATTAAATAAATAATCAAACTGCCCTTCGTCCGTATCAGAGGAATCAGTAATTTTGGTAAAAGCTGAAAAAAAGAAAATCGTTTAGAAACAAAATATTCCATTCGTTATTTCTTTTTGATTTCTAAATTTACTTTTATTTTGCATAAATTGCATTATAAAACGTCCAACGCCGTACAGACAGTTGCAAGTGTTTGAAATTTTGATTCTAGAAAACTAATCTTTGCAATACAATTTACATATATGCTAATTGGTAAAGGTAGTTTAGAGTGATGTAGTAGAATATAAAAAAAGCATGTAAAGAAATTTCCAAAATTAAAAATAATCCGTAAAAGCATTCCAGACCAGATTATTCTGCATTTTGTAACATTAACAAAGCTTTGCGCTTAATAGTATAATAATCACAATATTATCATATGTGTTTACAGTTTCCAGATCAAGTTCATCATGAAAAGAGAGAGAGAGAGAAAGAATTTCATCTAATGCCTCAGCGCTTCAACTTGATCTTCTTTTCCCTAAACCTCGACCTGCTGCACTAAAAACCAACGTCACCCCAAAAATCGCGGGAGTGAGGAAATTTTAAAAAATAAATAAGAATACTTCTAACTGCACAATTTTGGAAATTAATGCATCATTTTAAAGATAAGATTCTTGTTTTTTAATAAAATACAAAAAAAGGAATGTGATTTTTTCCCAGTTTTTATATACCAGACCTCCTTAAATTAAGCCTTGCTTGGACCATAGCTTTGGACAAAGCGTAATGCAGTCATGCTAAGCAAAATTTGTCTTGTAATGGCAGCTAGCTTAGAAAATTTAAAATCCTTCCAGCATGGTAACAAATCCACAATGAAATTCAACACGTGTAATTCAAACGGGCTCGGAATTACATGTGTTGAATTAATTACAGTAATTAAATTCAAGACGTGTAATTCTGAACCCGCGCCCGGGTTTTTCGGCAGTTAAAGAATTCTGAGTCTGTCCGATCCCGGATCAGAGCTTATTTCTAGTGTGGATGTGTCAGATGAGAACAGAACAATATACATGTATAATGAACGAATGATGATTTTCGTGCTAAATTGCGAAACTCAAAATTATATATAACTGTCTAAGCACGATGATAACTCACTAGATACCAGATAAAAGATGTTATTTATTTTCATTTTAAAAACCACACACACATGTTTTAAAAACGATCACGGCGAGATCTTTCGGAGGTACTATACCTCCATCCTCAGGCCTAGCACGCAGAAATACACTGGCGTGCAAAAATTAAGGACGAGACGGGTTTTCGAATGTAACGTCGTACAGAAGTGCTCCACATCGACTCATATTATACCATAAGATCCCCAAGATGTAAGAATATGAGACAAGTTAGCAAAACTGTCCAAACAAGGATTCCAAAGGATACAAAGGCACTTTATTGAAAAGGTAGCTTCGAGCACAACTGGACAGAAGACTGAAATGTCCATGTGACAGGCGGCTGCCTGGAAAAATCCAGCCTTTAGTAGAGGATGTGATTATCCCTGACTGCGTTGCAGGATTTACAACGTCTGTCCATGCTGAGGACGAGGTTGTCAATGAGCTGTTGAGGCATCGCGGCCCATTCCTTTTGTAGTGCCAATCACAGCTGCGGAATCGTTGCTGGCGGCTGGCGACGTGCTGCCTAGCGTCTCCCGAGAAGGTCCCACACGTGTTCGATTAGATTTAGGTCCGGGAACCTTGCGGGCCAATCCATGCGTTGAATATCTTCACTCTCCAACAGCTCTGCGACAGCCACTGTAGGATGAGGTGTAGCGTTGTCGTCCATGAAGAGGAACTCAGGACCCACAACACCTCTAAACAGACGCACGTGAGGCAGAAGAACCTCGGTACAATAGCAGACACCAGTGACTGAACCCCCTTGGAAGATGTGGAGGTCAGTAGGGCTACCAAGCATGATACCGCACCAAACGAGAACCCCTCCACCTCCAAACCGGCCCTTTTCGATTATGTTGGAGGTGTGATTGCGTGTTCCCTGCTCTCTTCAGATGTGTCGTCAGACTAAGTCGGCTTTCATCCGTAAAGTGAACTCAACCACATTGCTGATGTGTCCAGCCCTTGTGTTCCTGGCACCACAAAAACCACCGTGTTCGATGAGCAGGCGTTAATGGCACACACCAAACTGGTCGTCGTGCAAATAGACCATTTTTGTGCAGCCTCCTGGCCACGATAAAACGCGATAACGGACGTCCAGTTCTCTGTTACATGTGCCTTGCGATTTCTCCCGCTGTTTGCCGTCTGTCTCTTCTCACCTGTGGGACAATATACCGGTCGTGCGCCGCCGCGGTTGCTCGTGGACGACCACTGCTAAACTCTCGGATAGCTGTTTCTGTCGTTTGAAATGCTCTCCAAGCTCGTGAAACGATGCTGTGAGCGCTCCCGAACTCCTCGGCCACACTAGTCACACTTCGATCCCCTTCCAACGTCCCAATGACGCGACCTCTGGTAAAGCCATCCAGATGTCGTCTACTGGATTGCTTGTTGGCCATATCACACGGTGGCCACAATCGACGTTATTCAAACCGATTTACACCTTGCAATAGCGTTCACCGAATTACTGAGCGTACACCACTCTTGTGCTTTATACCCTTCCGACCCTCCCCAGTCCCTACGTCATGCAGCATATATGCGCATGCTCTACCGTACGGGGCCCTAGTCTATCTCCTGAGTGGTCTTTCGGTCCGTTCTGCCTGCTCGTTCCACTGTTGAGCTAATTTAAAAATTAAGAACGAAAAAGATCGTTCTTAATTTTTGCACACCAGTGTAGAAGTGTCTCAAGTATAAATACATTCACGAGCAATACCATCATGCCTCCAGTCGAGGAGAGTACGTTGCCAACGTCTCTGGAGGGTTGTATCACTTCATACCGCTTTCTTTAATAATGTTTCTTTCAGTTGGCAACGTACCCTCCTGGACTGGAGGCATGATGGTATTGCTTGTGGATGTATTTATACTTGAGGCACTTCCATTTCTACACGCTAGGCCTGAGGATGGAGGTATAGCACCTCCGAAAGATCTATCTATGGTCTTTTTTTAAACATGTGTGTGTAGTTTTTTAAATTTAAATACATAACATATTTTATCTGGTATCTAGTGAGTTATCATCGTGCTTAGACAGTTATATATAGTTTTGAGTTTCGATATATAATGCCTGAGAAGCAGCAGTACGTGGAGATGAGCAGCGGATGGCTTAGTGGTTAGCGAGGCAGACTATCGATGCAAGGTCCTCAGGTTCGAACCTGCGCTGATCTTTCAGAAATTGTGTGATTTACTAACAATCGCTGAATATCCACCGTGCATCGGACGAGCACGTTCATTGACGGCCCCCAGGCTGGACTCACTGGTTAAATGGATACCCTTTCGTATGCCCACCGCCCTGAAATTCTTTTTTTTTTTTTTTTTGATTGAAGGTTTAACGACCACCGTGAGCAACTCAATGGGCTATAAGCAGTCGCCCGTCCCTAATTTAGGGTCACTGGTTCCAGGGAAGGGAGAGAGCCAGTGCCGTAAGACAAACACAACATCCATGCCTCACCGGGATTCGAACCCGGACCCCGTTCGGACGAATGATCAGAGGCCATCGCTTAGACCACTGCGCCACCGGGGCGGCCCCCTGAAATTCTCTCACCACTCTGTGTACAACATCGTACTTGTACGGTGGCGCCATCTACAGTACTCTAATCTCACTACGAACTGTTCTGTCAAAGTCGCTAGACTAGCTCTCATTCCTTCCGTTTCTGTGTCCTGCCCAAAAGGCGATCTCGCTGTATGTGGCTGGGACCTAAACTCTACTCACTGTGGACGGAAGTCCTACAAGAAAATGACAAAAAAAAAGAGTATGTGGAGATGGTGAAAGTTATCATACTAACTGTGGAAGAGACGTTTGTTAAATTGAAGTTCGAGTTATTGGAAGGCTCCGTGTTCTACCTTAGTGTTGGTGTTGTTCACTTAACCAAGTGATATTATTATTACTAACTCACGTTCGTTTGATTATACTTTGTGGAAGTACCAACGCATTAGTGGCTGAATAAAGACTAACCGTAAGGAACTTTTTCTCGACGTTTACTTGAATGACACCTGTTTCACTGTAGGTGACGTTTTTATGTTGTGTTCAGTCAGCTATACTTAAACGAACATTACGCAGCTGCTTAACATTTGTTACTTTGCTCGACAATGAAATTGCCCTAACCAAAAAGAGTGAACCATAAGACCGAAAATCACCAGAGATATGGATATGAGGTAGGCAATACATTTATTTTCCAAGACACTGCGTCAGTTTGATAGGCTACAAGACAGGGTCATGTGAAAGCCGTCAATACTTTGTTAACCATCATGCTGTGCAATGTGATCATATACACGGAGCAGCATGAAGTGATACAACCCTCTACAGATGTCCTGAGTAATACCTAGTCCCGTTATTCAGTATCATACTGTGGCGGCCGAGGACAGGCTTGGAAGCTTCACCTAATGACGCACCAATACATAATCCATTGGAGATGGATCTAGGGAGATGGTCCAGTGATCATATCGACCCCACCATGGAAGAGTCCATTTGTCTAATCGACACTCCACAGGTACGCTCAACAGATGACAGAAGTAAATGGCATAGCGTTATATTGCTGAAAAACGGCCTTATGTGTACCACCCAGAAATGACAGCAACACGGGATGTTAAAGGTCAACCACTTACAGCTGGGCCGTCCGTTATGCCTATCAGAGGAAACAGGCATCCTTTTATAGCACATCGTATGACAATGCCTTTTTCGGAAACAATGTTCTGCTCCCAGAAAACAGCCGGATCCTCCTTGTGAGGATGTCGCCTTCAAACTCGGACTTATCTTCAGCGTCGACCCAGAACCGGGACTCATCGCTGAACGCGATGTAGTACCATTCCTGTCCTCATTCAACTCTATTGCGACACCACTTTTGCCTAGCTCGGCGATGCCTTAATGTCAAAGGCAGTCAAAGAAATCGCTGCTGGAAGCGCAGACTTTCCTCCGGCAAATTTCGATTCACCGTTTTCACATGTTCAGAGTGGTTTTATGCCTGGTTAAGGCTGCACTAACCAGATTTTTCCAGATTTTGCCTTCATAGATTTAGAGAAAGCTTACGACCGAATGAATAGGATACTTTATTCAATGAATATGGTGTTACTGGGAATCTACTTAATAGTGCAAAAGCCATGTATGCTGGTAGTAGAGCTTGTGTACGAGTGAATGGTGTTTTATCAAAATGGTTTTCCATTGGTGCAGGAGTTAGACAAGGTTGTGTAATGTCTCCGGGGCTGTTTAATATATTTATGGACGCATGCATGCGTGATGCCAAAATAGATAATAGTGGTTTATGTCTTGGTGATATCCGTGTGTGCAGATTGCTGTATGCTGATGACACTGTCCTTTTGGCAGAGAGCAAAAGTGAGTTGCAGAGTATGTTGACTCGGATGCATGAAGTTTGCATGAAATTCAAACTGAGTATAAATAAGGGAAAAACCAAAGTTATGGTGTTTGAGAGAGAAACGAGTAGCACTGAATGTAATGTAAGTATAAGCCGCCCCGGTGGAGCAGTGGTCTAAGCGATGGCCTCTGATCATTTGTCTGAACGGGGCCCGGGTTCGAATCCTGGTGAGGCATGGATGTTGTGTTTGTTTTACGGCACTGGATCTCTCCCTTTCCTGGAACCAGTGACCCTAAATTAGGGACGGGTGACTGCTTATAGCTCATTGAGTTGCTCACGGTGGTCGTTAAACCTTCAATCAAAAAAAATGTAAGTATAAATGGCACTGTGATTGACCAGGTGAGTGAGTTTGTGTATTTAGGAAGCATGTTTGACAGAGAGAACAAGTTGGATGGTGAAATCAGTAAGCGAGTGAATTCTTCTTTGAAAGTCATAGCTGCTCTGGGAGGTTTTCACAGGAATGATGGGTTCTCGAGAGAGTCCCGCATGGCTGTGTATGAAACTGTAATTGTTCCTACTCTGATGTATGTCAGTGAAACCTGGGTACTGCAGAAGAAACATAGGAGTCGTTCGTGTGCTGGAGAAATGCGTTACTTACGTGGGGTTTGTGGCAAGACACGATCTGATGGTGTGATAAATGAAGATGCATTACAGTTGTGTGATGTGAAGCAAAATGTTGTTAGCAAGGTGGAGACCGATATGCTTCGGTGGTTTATCCATGTTGAAAGAATGAGTGATGAAATGCTTACGAAGAAAATCTTTTCAGTCCAAGTGGCAGGAAGGAAAGGCAGAGGAAGGCCAAGGAAGACATGGGTGGATCAGATTCAGGAGTGTCTGCATGAGAAAAAGATTATGAGTATGAAGTATAAAAGATATTGTGTACGGCATGTAATAGATATCAGTGAAGCACGAGTTGTATGCCAAGATCTCTGTAAATGGAAAAGTTTGATACGACAACAATAAATAAAAATATCTGGAAGTTTGTATTTCTTTTTGGAGCTAACCTCTGAATCTCAGAGAACAGCTTAGTGATATGTATGTATGTTTTCACATGAGCTGTGATTCGGCGAATTGACCAACCAACTTCTCGAAGGCCTACGATATTTCCTATCTTAAACGCATTCAGCTGGTGATAGGGTTTACGACGAGTTAGAAGATGCATTTTCCGTGTTTGGTTATCGTGTTGCAGCCCTCAACACTCCGTGGCTTTATTTCTTACGATCTGGAGCAGGGCACACGGTATGATTTCAGCTGTCGGTGTTTGTCCTCTTGTCTCTCACACATTTCACGCGATTGGATGCGTACTCAAATTATTTGCATATCCCTTCTGCTTGCAAGCGACTACCAATTTCCATACCCATACGCCGACTCCTTGTTGGTAGGGCAATTTCAATGTCAAGCATTTTTTTTTTTGATTGGAAGTTTAACGACCACCGTGAGCAACTCAACGGGCTATAAGCAGTCGCCCGTCCCTAATTTCGGGTCACTGGTTCCAGAGAAGGAAGAGAGCCAGTGTCGTAAGACAAACACAACATCCATGCCTCACCGGGATTCGAACCCGGTCCCCGTTCGGACGAATGATCAGAGGCCATCGCTTAGACCACTGCGCTATCAAACATTGAAGTTGGAATTTCATTGACTGGGTGGTGCATGTTAGCATGATGAAACTGGAATGTGGAGATGCGAGTTAAATTCACACTCCAGGGCGAACCACTTTTTAAGTCTCCTAGAGCGATGGCTTCTTTAGAAACCTTGGAAAGTACCCCACCTCTGTTTAGATAACGACACGTAAACATATTTTTTTCAGTTTGAATTTCAGAAACAGACATGAAAATGTGAAAAGTTAAGGAGGTAATTGTGCATCAGGAAAATATGATAGAGTACGAATTTTTGAATCACGTATAAGTGCTGCTGTGTGACACGAAAATGAATTTTCATCAATAGTCCGAGAGCCAGAAAGGACTCGTTTACCGCAGCGAGTGCAAAAACGTAGTCAATATTTTTTGTCCATATATGACATACGTGTCTCAGAGAAGTGAGTCTTGCGAAATTCTAGTCGTGGGGGCTGCAGGATAACGTCATTAATATGGCTGCCGCTCTATTATGTAGTTGCCACTTTTAAATACGCATAACTTCTTACCCGCTTACGATACAGAGATGAATTTTTTTTCTGAAATGTTTCAAATTTAGTGACAAGTTTTTTGTAATTACACATTTTTGTTAACTTCACTTGTTTTGGAGATGATTCCATTTGAAAGCACAAGATCAATGTTCACACTGGTTATGTGTGACGCTGACAATGATTTATTCCAAAAACTATATAACTTTCGAAAGAATACTCAAAAACAAAAACGTTGCATTTTTAATGAGCATTCAGAAAATGTGTAATAACATAGGGTTAACCCCAACCCTTAGGGTATTATGAGTGATATCTCGTTATACGTCCACTTTCTCATCAATATGGCTGCCGAGCTGTTATCTAATTGCCACATTTAAATATCCGTAACTTTTTTTTTTTTCATTGGAGGTTTAACGACCACCGTGAGCAACTCAATTGGCTATAAGCAGTCGCCCGTCCCTAATTTAGGGTCACTGGTTCCAGGAAAGGGAAAGAGCCAGTGCCGTAAGACAAACAGAACATCCATGCCTCTCCGGGATTCGAACCCGGACCCCGTTCGGACGAATGATTAGAGGCCATTGAGTTGCTCAATGGCCGTTTATGCTGGAGAGATGACTTTTTCTGAAATATTTCAAAATTTGCAATTAAAAAAATGTAAGATCAGTCATAGAAGCGGATGGGTATTGTCCACCAAGAACAAACAAAGGGGCATATATTACATTCCTAAAAAACTCCTAAAGCAAATGTAAGAATTTCTGATAAACCTACACTGTTACTATTCAGGATGGTACTAAATCGTCGTTGTCTGTAATCACCCCGTTGGGATTTCATATTCGACCCTCAGTACGTGACAGTTTGCTAATTTACGTATCATTTCGGTAATTTGCTGCACTGTCCAAAGGCATCACGTGTCACAATACATCTAATACCCTTGTGTTCAGGTATTTTACGTCCACTACTAGCGTGATATGTCACTGTGACAAAGCACAGCCTACAGATTCATCCTCATCAATAACGACCGCTTTAACAATTATGTGAATTGATTTGTGATTTCCACACAGCTCACAACACTCTCGTTAGTTATAATGATTATCTTCCGATGATGAATTATAACTTCTGTCCTGCAAATCATTTGAGCATAACAAGTGAACAATATCGCCACATTTTAGCTGACAAGCTATCCTGTGAATGCATCATGGGATTGTTTTACCAAAACTGCTTATAAATCCAAGGTTTAATTGATACGCTCTCCATATCAATCTTTAAAAATGAAATGCCTTTATCTCTCACTGATTACGTCTGAAAATACGCCTGCATGTTGAGACTGATGTTTTTATATAGAATGGTCACAAATAGTATTGGAACTGAACTGAATAAAATGAAAGGCTACAGTTGTCCGTGATACTTTCCCTCATAAAAATGTTATTTGTGTTATCAGCTCATTCATGTATATACACTGAGTGGCCACTTTATTATGACCACCCCCTCAGTACTTCCTTGGGCCACCTTTTGCCTTTAATACTGCGTCGATTCTTCGTGGCATGGACTCAACGAGATGTTGATAGGTGGTTTGTGGACTCTGAGACAATGCTTGATGAATAGCACTTTCCAGGAGTGTGAGATTGCAGGGTTGTGGACCCAACTGTCTAATTGCTCGTTCAACTTCATCCCACAAATTCTCAATGGGGTTAATATCTGGTGATTGTGGGGGCCACTTAAGCAAAGTAAACTTACCGGCATGTTCCTGAAACCAATCCTGTACAATACGAGCACTATGGCAGGACGCATTATCTTGTTGAAAGTAGCCATCGCCATTGCGATAAACCATCCACATGACAGGATGCACTTGGTCCGCAACGATGTTTAGATATGATGTGCCATTCATACGTTGATCAACACGAATTAAAGTGTTCAAAGTATGCCAGGAAAACATTCCCCAAACCATAACGTTGCATCCACCAGCTTGAAAGGTTGTAGCAATGCATTTGGGGTCCATGCTTACGTGCTGTGTCCGCCAAATCCTAACTCAGCCATCGACATGGTGCAACTGAAAACGTGATTCATCGGACCACATAATTTGTTTCCAATTATAGACTGCCCAATCCTTATGCTCCTGTGCGAACTGGAGACGTTGTCTCTTGTTAACTGCAGACAGCAAAGGTGTTCGAACAGACCTTCGGCTGCCATATCCCATCCGATGTAATGTACGGGGAACATTGCGTGCAGAGATCATTTGAGGGGATCCATTATTAAGATAGTATGTAATTTGCTGCACTGTTGCCCTTCTGATGTCTGTTACCAGTCTGGACACTCTCCGTTCCGCCCTAGCAGTCACTAGTGGATGACGATCACACGTTGCACGTAGAGACCCAGATTTTTGGCTGACAGTCCAGTCTTTATCAACAGCTGCACTGGAACATTTCACGAATGCGGCGGTTTCGGTGATACTCGCTCCATGGCTCCGAGCTCCTACAATCATTCCACGTTGAAAGTCCGTCAAATCGCATTTTTTACCCATCTCGTCACCCAAAAATCACTTCTATTACTGTCACACGCACTAAGCTTTCCATTTTTATGCTAGCCTCGCCCTCTGGCGGCAACAGCGTGCAGCCATAGCTCATTTGCTTAAACCTGTCAGGTGGTCTTAATAAAGTGGTCTAAAGGAATGATCTCCATCTTCAAAGCTCGTGACGTCACAAAATATATTCGAGAGTTTCCAGTTCAGATAAGTAAATTTTTTGAGGAAGGTCAACAACCACCGTAAAAAACTCAGTGGCATATAGACAGTAGCCAGTCCACAATTTGGAGCCACAGCCAATTTGGAGAATGGGAAGAGCCCATGCCGTAGAGGCAAGCATATCATCCATGCCAAGCCCGAGATTCGTGCGCGGACACATCTAGGATGAATAGTTAAAAAACAAATTCGAGTACAACTCATGGAGACTAAGTAATTTCTCTGTTGTTTTTGAACATTCTGTTCCTTACACAGAAATAAAATTCTGTACTGCTCCACCTTGAGACTATACAATGCAGTCAACAATTTGCGAAGGGTATTAACAAATCTCAAAGTTTCAGTTTAAAGCACTGTAACTTTTGTTTTTATTGGAGGTTTAACGACCACCGTGAGCAACTCAATGGGCTACAAGCAGTCGTCCGCCCCTAATGTTGGGCCACTGACTCCAGGGAAGGAAGAGAGCCAGTGCTGTAAGACAAACACAACATCCATACCTCACCGGGATTCGAACCCGGACCCATGTCGGTCGAGTGATCCACGACCACTACGCCACCGGGGCGGCACTGTAACTTCGAAGACTTGGTATATGTAACACTATCCAATTAGCCACGAAATCGCATTGGAAATAGTTCTGCTATAATCTGACGTAAGTGAAAAACTATCGTTCAATCAATCAACGAGTGCGTACCCAATCGTATCAAAATAATATGACCACAAAACTAATAATGGGAATAGCCACACTTGGCCCGGATGACAGCTGCGCGACCTCTTGGCATGGACGCAATGAGGTCCTAGAAGGTTGCCCAGAGGCACACGTGCCCATTCGGCCTGCAGCAGAGCACGAAGCTCCCGGAGATGACGTGGTTGTGGGTCGGCACGTCGAACCTGTCGTTCCAAATAGTCCCACAGCTGTTCTATGGGATTGAGGTCGAGCGATTTGGCTGGCCAAGGAAGAACGAAGACATCGCTGTCGTGTTCTTGGAACCAATCAAGCACCATCTTAGTGGTGATGGTAGACACCATCATCACTAGGGTAAATGTTTGGCATGAAGGAATGCATGTGGTCAGCGAGGATGGACAGGTAGCCACTGACGGTCAGGAAACCCGTCTAGTGGTACCAGTGGTTCCAGGTAGGGATGGGAAAGAACGATCGATGTTTGCTAACATCGATGTTAAGCTACTGATAATCGAGGTTTTTCCCTCGATGTTACGCTGATCAATACATCGGAGAAACCTCGATGTCTTGAAAAACATCGGTGCCGGTGGAGGGCGGGGGTACCAAGGAGGTGAGTACTTCTAACCTCCTTGGTGGGTACACGGCACACCCACCCACACGTCAGCAAAACCTCGATGTTAGCGAAAGCGATACATCGGTGAACCGTGAATAACATCGGTCAGTCCTTCTCCTACGTGCTTCTCCTTGTGCAGCTGCAGAGTGCAGAGGTACGTTGAAAATATCGGTGGATTGCCTTTTGTCAGTGTGTCATCCCTGATGCATCGAGTTGTGCAACGTGGGTAATAATCTCCCATCCATTTCTATCTCTTCTATAGGTAATTCAGGGGATTTAAAATTAAGATACGGAAAAACAAAAGCTTTCTTTAAGTATCCGTGGTGTGTTCTTGTGCGTGGGCATTAAACAGAAGTCGCTAATTATTTTTTTTAATCTGACAAAAAAACCGGTGAAGTTTAAATAGGATATTTCACTTGAAGAGTTACCGGGAAAAAAATCCAAGGAAAAAAGGTCCACGGAAAAAAAAAGCCAGGAACAAAAATCCAACGGAAAAATAATCCAGGGAAAAAAAAGCCAAGGGAAAGAAAAGCCAAGGAAAAAAATCCATGGAAATAAAATTCAACGGCTACTTTCATGTTGGCTAGCCAGTAGGAAACTTAGGGGTCATATAAAAATTTCCTGGCTCTTTTCGTGGATCTTAGTTCATATTAATTCACATATCCAAATCAATTTTTACAGTAAAATTTTACATGAAGTTCATGATTTTTTATAACCATTCTTTGGCTACCCTTATATTACTAATAACAAGAGTGGTAAAGTGGTATGACCTACAAAAAAAAAGTTATCATTTCTCAAAGATTATGAGGACATCATGATTTGATTCCATGGAAGTTCGAGCAACTAGGCGGCCGTATGAAAATTGCATGCATTTTTTGATTTTCTTGTGTCTACTTCCACGTTGGTTGACCTTGTAGGAAGGCTGTACAAAATTGCATTTTTGATTTTCTTGTTTCCACTTCCTTGTTGGGTGACCTTGTAGGAAATTTAGGGCTCGTATAAAAATTGCATGTCTAATTTCTTTTGTGTCACTTCCATGAAGGAAGCTCAAGGGGCCATATAAATTTTCAGATTTCGTTGCGTTACTTCCATGTAGGAAGCTTAGAGGGTCGAAAAAAAAGTTTCATTTAATTTTTTGCCTGACTCTCTGTTGTTTTTTCGTCTGGATTTTTTTTAGCTTTTCTTTTTCACTAAAAATTAAGTAAGCCTTGCAAATTATGAATTCTCAGATGTAAGCATAGGCTCTGAGAAGTAGGTACCGATAAAGCCATACTGAAGTGTACCTTAGTAATGGAAAAAAATTAAAATAAAGGTGATGTGCACGAGGAAATGCAGCAAAGAATATTCTAGTAAATAATATTCTAAGAACAGGAATGAAATATGTCAATCCAGGGCCAGATTAAGGCCTTAGTGGGCCCCTAGGCTAAGGTATTTGGGTGGGCTCACACAGACTTATCACGGGGAATCTTTATTAAGTTCGTTAAAGCACAAATCAGTAGCAATATGCTGTAATAAATAATACGTAGTTTATTCTTCAACTAATAAATTATCTGCAGATAATTAATATAAGTCGCTGTATTTTTCGTCGCTCTCGTAAGAGAATTACTGCATTTTGTCCTTGATTTCCTAATGATTTTGCATTGTATGCTTTTCTTAGCGCATGTTTAATTAAGCAATGTGAAGATATGAAACTTTTACCTTTGGTGAGTCACTGCCTTGAAATATGTTCGTGTTCCAGCCTCTGTTTCTGATCAAGTTGAAATCATACGAGACGAAAGCAAAACTACTTTATAAACCTCTTTCTCTTTTTATTATTTTTCCAGACATGCATTCTGAACCCTTTGGTCATGGTGGGGCCCCAAGGCTATAGACCCCCACCCCGCCCCTTTAATCCGGCCCTGTGCCAATCATCTAAATGGATAACTGTTTCGTTGGAGTTCGATTTTATTTCCCTGGGGTTTTTTTCCCTGTTTTTTTTTTTTTTTCGTTGGCCTTTTTTTCCGTGGCGGTTTCTCCCTAGGTTTCTTTTTCCGTGGATCTCTTTTCCTTGGATTTTTTTTTCGTAGATTCCATTTGAAGATGGGGCCACCAAGAAGTGCTGTATGGAAATTATTTGCAAAAATTTTACAGCAGTAAAATCACAAACTTGCACTTGAGATAGTGCAAGTTGAACATCATAGTGCTTTTGAGCATCATGCATAAGTATAATACAAACGCCCCCCCCCCCCCCCCATGTAAATAACGTGAAAAAAAACGAATAGGAGAGAATTTTTCCCACCGTCTAACCGTCTTCAGCAATTTTTCGCCATTTTCAAGCTGAAATACAAATATTTACGTAATAAAAGGACATTTCGCAATACTGGACAAGAGGAACACTGCTGAAAAAAAAATAATAATAACACACGATTATAAGAAAAATCTTCATTAAACTTCCGTTTTCAAGTTTTGAGACAGAATTCTGACCCCCGACAAAATCTTCTTCCACCACCACGCCCCTAATATTTTTTTCTTTTCAGAAACAAATACGAAATAGGCGGCATTCGATAAATATGCGGATAATCTCATGCCTACTAAATACACCATCGAGTTACACCAGTTTAGCAAAACATCGAGAATTCGATGTTACTTCTTAGACAACGCCAAAACATCAAGAATTTGATGTTACTTTTTAGACAACGCCAAAACATCGAAAATTCGATGTGTTTTCACCGATAAATCGAAAATTTCGACCGATATTATCGATCTATCGATGTTTTGGACATGAGTAACCACCGATGTGCCCATCCCTAGTTCCAGGTATCCCGCCGGTTGTTTTCCTGAGAGGAAATCATCCCCAGACATGCAAACTATCTTCACCGGCCTGTTCTTGACCTACAAGCAGGTCCGGGTGTTGGTTCTCGTGTGTCTGACGTCATATCCGCCACCTCCTGTCAATTATGTGGAGTAGAAACCTCTATTCGTCGGATAAAGCAACCTTTTCCCACTCTTCCACTGTCCAATGACGGTAGTCTCATTGCGAACTGCCGGCGTCGTTGCCAATGGAACTGGATTAACATGGGCGTCTTGAAACAGCGTCTACTCCGGAGACCCACGCGTAACAGAATTCGCTCTACTGTTATCGGGGACACGTACCTGGGTGTCTCAGTGTTTGATTTGCGTGGTCAATTTCGGCACTGTCGCGCGTCGATTACCCTTTACCAGACGACGGAGGCGAGGATCCCTTCTGGGGTCGATGGCCTTTCGGGCTTCACAGTTATGACGTTGGAAGGTACTCAGTGTGCCAGATGTCCATTCTTGGTACACCCTTACTACAGTACCTCGCAAAAATCCCACGAAGTCTGCTGTTTCTGAGATACTTTCACTATTGGCGCGGCAGCCAATGATCATCCCCTTTTGAATGTCAGTCAAATCACTACCTCTGCCCATTGTGCTCACGTCACGTACTATGGCTCATCTGTCCTGGCCGGCCGCCCATATCTCCGTGTGGTTGGCCTTGTCACGTGCACTCTGTGGCGATTCTGGGCGGATACACTGTGATTCCGAGGATAGTCATATTATTCTGATACGAAAGTGCTCGTATTATTCTAATCTGAAACCCGCATAATGTCGTTCCTGGCGGAAAAACTGGATCTGACGCTAGGTCTCTAAGATCTTATTGGGATATTGAGTTTAGTTTTAGTATCTGTAATGTGATTCGTTTAAAATGTCACTAGTTAACACATTATCTATCGTACTATCTGCCAGTTGAACTCATGGCACTGTAACTTCGAAGTCTTACTCACCGTATAGCTAACACTCAAAAATCTTTAATTATACACTGTGCTAAATCCGACGACGCAACGGCCAGAAAAGGGTCAATTTCAACTTACGAAAATCGCTGTTCTTTTAGTATCCGAATACTTCAGGTCAAATAGGTATCTACGATAATTATCAGCCGCACAATAACGAGTATCTCTATTTTTCAATGAAAACCGCACTTCTTTATATAGAGAAAGTCGTGAAATTACAACGTAACGCAATATTAGTCTATAAACAACATTGCCACACTTTTTGTTGTTTGCGTCAAAATTATATCATTCAAAACGCACACGCCAAACAATCTGACCTCAATACTGTTGGCAATACAATTCAGCTAGTGAGAAAATATAAAGTTAAGATTGAAAACGTTTAAAGAGAATGAACTCAAGTTTATACAGAGAAAGAAACTTAAAATAAAAGTTAAGACCGCGGGTGGCCTAGTGGGTAACGTTCGTGACTGCCGCGGGAAGGACCTATGGTTCGATCCCAGGCAGGTAGGAACGCTCGATCCACTAAATATCCTGCCGTGCGTCGGAATGGAGACGTTAAGCCGTCGGACCCCGGGTATTGGAACCCCGGTAATAAATAAGAGCATCTTTCACCCCCTTTCTACTTCGATTCAGTGTCACTTTCCTATAGGGCACTCTAGCCCAAATCTCCTAGCTTCCTATTTCTAAGGGTTGTTTAAGACCTAGGGTCAGACACTCCCTTCCTAAAATCCTCTACATGTGATCAAAATGAAAGTTGAATTAGAGTATACATCAAGTGCATGAAGGAATGTTTTAGCTAATGCATAAAAATATCTGTTTTCAAAAAACTCAATTGTTTAACAACATATTTTTATCACATATACACTGAATGTATGATATCTTAAATATCTGTTTATTAGACGTAAAATGACTTGAAAACTGCCAAGCTTTCTCTCACATCAGGGAGGAATATTCAAGGCTGTGAGTTAGCGCAGAATTCAAGATAGGACAGGTATATAAATTTGCGAACTCGCTGGTTGGAGAAAGCGCGGTTAACACCAAGGAGCATTTCATCTGATAAAATACGTAATTTAGTATTTCACGTGTCTTCATTTATCTCTTGTTGTTCACCGCAACCGGCGAGATTCTAAAGTTATGTTTTGTTCTGTCCCGAACACTGCTGTAATATACAACCTTGAAAAAATCCTCTCTAAGAAGAGAAAAAGCTTGGCATTTTTTGACCTATTTTACGCCTCATAATCGAATATTTATGATACTGTTTATTTAGTGTATATGTAATGAAAATATGTTGTTAAACAATTGTGCCTTTTTGAAAATACATAATTTTATGTATTAATTAACATGTATACCAAAACATTATCATCGGCGCGTCTTTATGCAAATCGAAGCAACCTCAAGTAAACGACGGGCGAATGAAGATCATGAAACGCTATAATAAAAAACACCTGATACTGTGCTCTGTTAATCAGTGTTATTCTTCTTCTTCAGATGGGAAAAGCAGTAGTCTTAAACGAGTTTGATAAAGGCCGAATTGTAAAGGCTAGGTGACAGGGTCATGGCATTAACAAAACGGCAAGGCTGGTAGGATGCTTACGGTCAGACGTGGTTAGAACCTTTCAAAAGCTGTCCGAGGTGGGAAAAATCCACGAACCGCCGGTTCATCGACGTCTAAGGTCAGCCGGTGCGGCGGACCACGGTTCATGGACGCCTAAAGTCAGACGGTGCGGCCGACCACGGTTCATGGACGCCTAAAATCAGACAATGCGGCCGACCACGGTTCATGGACGCCTAAAATCAGACAATGCGGCCGACCACGGTTCATGGACGCCTAAAATTAGACAATGCGGCCGACCACGGTTCATGGATGCCTAAAATCAGACAATGCGGCCGACCACGGTTCATGGACGCCTAAAATCAGACAATGCGGCCCACCACGGTTCATGGACGCCTAAAGTCAGACGGTGCGGCCGACCACGGTTCATGGACGCCTAAAATCAGACGGTGCCGCCGACCACGGTTCATGGACGCCTAAAATCAGACAATGCGGCCCACCACGGTTCATGGACGCCTAAAATCAGACGGTGCGGCCGACCACGGTTCATGGACGCCTAAAAGCAGACGGTGCGGCCGACCACGGTTCATGGACGCCTAAAATCAGACAATGCAGCCGACCACGGTTCATGGACGCCTGAAATCAGACAATGCGGCCGACCACGGTTCTTGGACGCCTAAAATCAGACGATGCAACCGACCACGGTTCATGGACGCCTAAAATCAGACAATGCGGCCGACCACGGCTCATGGACGCCTAAAATCAGACAATGCGGCCGACCACGGTTCATGGACGCATAAAATCAGACAATGCGGCCGACCACGGTTCATGGACGCATAAAATCAGACAATGCGGCCGACCACGGTTCATGGACGCCTAAAATCAGACAATGCGGCCGACCACGGTTCATGGGCGCCTAAAATCAGACAATGCGGCCGACCACGGTTCATGGACGCCTAAAATCAGACGGTGCGGCAGACCACGGTTCATGGACGCCTAAAATCAGACGGTGCCGCCGACCACGGTTCATGGACGCCTAAAATCAGACAATGCGGCCGACCACGGTTCATGGACGCCTAAAATCAGACAATGCGGCCGACCACGGTTCATGGACGCCTAAAGTCAGACGGTGCGGCCGACCATGGTTTATGGACGCCTAAAATCAGACGGTGCCGCCGACCACGGTTCATGGACGCCTAACATCAGACAATGCGGCTGACCACGGTTCATGGACGCCTAAAATCAGACGGTGCGGCCGACCACGGTTCATGGACGCCTAAAAGCAGACGGTGCGGCCGACCACGGTTCATGGACGCCTGAAATCAGACAATGCGGCCGACCAAGGTTCATGGACGCCTAAAATCAGGCAATGCGGCCGACCACGGTTCTTGGACGCCTAAAATCAGACGATGCGGCCGACCACGGTTCATGGGCGCCTAAAATCAGACAATGCGGCCGACCACGGTTCATGGACGCCTAAACTCAGACGGTGCGGCTGACCACGGTTCATGGACGCCTAAAATCAGACGGTGCCGCCGACCACGGTTCATGGACGCCTAAAATAAGACAGTGCGGCCGACCACGGTTCATGGACGCCTAAAGTCAGACGGTGCGGCCGACCACGGTTCATGGACGCCTAAAATCAGACGGTGCCGCCGACCACGGTTCATGGACGCCTAACATCAGACAATGCGGCCGACCACGGTTCATGGACGCCTAAAATCAGACAATGCGGCTGACCACGGTTCATGGACGCCTAAAATCAGACGGTGCGGCCGACCACGGTTCATGGACGCCTAAAAGCAGACGGTGCGGCCGACCACGGTTCATGGACGCCTGAAATCAGACAATGCGGCCGACCAAGGTTCATGGACGCCTAAAATCAGGCAATGCGGCCGACCACGGTTCTTGGACGCCTAAAATCAGACGATGCGGCCGACCACGGTTCATGGGCGCCTAAAATCAGACAATGCGGCCGACCACGGTTCATGGACGCCTAAAATCAGACGGTGCGGCTGACCACGGTTCATGGACGCCTAAAATCAGACGGTGCCGCCGACCACGGTTCATGGACGCCTAAAATAAGACAGTGCGGCCGACCACGGTTCATGGACGCCTAAGGTCAGCCGGTGCGGCGGACTACGGTTCGTCGACGCCTAAAATTAGACGGTGCGGCCGACCACGGTTCATGGACGCCTAAAATCAGACGGTGCGACCGACCACGGTTCATGGACGCCTAAAATCAGTCAATGCGGCCGACCACGGTTCATGGACGCCTAAAAGCAGATGATGCGGCCGACCACGGTTCATGGACTCCTAAAATCAGACAATGCGGCCGACCACGGTTCATGGGCGCCTAAAATCAGACAATGCGGCCGACCACGGTTCATGGACGCCTGAAATCAGACGGTGCGGCCGACCACGGTTCATGGATGCCTAAAATCAGACAATGCGGCCGACCACGGTTCATGGACGCCTAAAGTCAGACGGTGCGGCCGACCACGGTTCAGGGACGCCCAAAATCAGACAATGCGGCCGACCACGGTTCATGGTTGCCTAAAATCAGACGGTGCGGCCGACCACGGTTCATGGACGCCTAAAGTCAGACGGTGCAGCCGACCACGGTTCATGGACGCCTAAAATCAGACAATGCGGCCGACCACGGTTCATGGACGCCTAAAATTAGACGGTGCGGCCGACCACGGTTCATGGACGCCTAAGGTCAGCCGGTTCGGCGGACTACCGTTCGTCGACGCCTAAAATCAGACGGTGCGGCCGACCACGGTTCATGGACGCCTAAAATCAGACGGTGCGACTGACCACGGTTCATGGACGCCTAAAAGCAGATGATGCGGCCGACCACGGTTCATGGACGCCTAAAATCAGACAATGCGGCCGACCACGGTTCATGGGCGCCTAAAATCAGACAATGCGGCCGACCACGGTTCATGGACGCCTGAAATCAGACGGTGCCGCCGACCACGGTTCATGGATGCCTAAAATCAGACAATGCGGCCGACCACGGTTCATGGACGCCTAAAGTCAGACGGTGCGGCCGACCACGGTTCAGGGACGCCTAAAATCAGACAATGCTGCCGACCACGGTTCATGGACGCCTAAAATCAGACAATGCGGCCGACCACGGTTCATGGTTGCCTAAAATCAGACGGTGCGGCCGACCACGGTTCATGGACGCCTAAAGTCAGACGGTGCAGCCGACCACGGTTCATGGACGCCTAAAATCAGACAATGCGGCCGACCACGGTTCATGGACGCCTAAAATCAGACGGTGCGGCCGACCACGGTTCATGGACGCCTAAGGTCAGCCGGTTCGGCGGACTACCGTTCGTCGACGCCTAAAATCAGACGGTGCGGCCGACCACGGTTCATGGACGCCTAAAATCAGACAATGCGGACGAATACGGTTCATGGACGCCTAAAGTCAGACGGTGCGGCCGACCACGGTTCATGGACGCCTAAAATCAGACGGTGCCGCCGACCACGGCTCATGGACGCCTAAAATAAGACAATGCGGCCGACCACGGTTCATGGACGCCTAAAATCAGACAATGCGGCCGACCACGGTTCATGGACGCCTAAAATCAGACAATGCGGCCGACCGCTGTTCATGGACGCCTAAAATCACACGGTGCGGCCGACCACGGTTCATGGACGCCTAAGGTCAGCCAGTGCGGCGGACTACGGTTCGTCGACGCCAAAGGTAGCAAAGGCTATCTCCATGGCGCGAACCAACAAAAGTGATACTGTGGTGCAACTCGACTGTGATTTGTATCCTGGTGACGTGAGTAATTTGCTACAGTGCATCGCACCCTGCTGAAAATGGAGCTGCGTTTCCAGAGGGCGCTTTAAGTGCCCATGCTAACCTCGTTTCACCGTCAAAGATGCTTACAATGAAGACACGGCTAAGATAAATAGACTTCGAGTCCATTTTTCTTACTCGTAGAAGAAGTATATATAATTATGACTACTAAATTTGTGGTGTTAGTATATTTGGTGTGCAACTTAATTCTCGGCTCCTAACCGCAAGCGATCATAGAACGTCGGCAAATGCAAATAGGTGTGTGCTATAATGGCTGATTGCAGCGCTATCCAACAGCCTTCCAGGCAACCGTAACCTCTCACAGCCGTAATGTCAGAAGGAACGAAAGTTGACGGTTAAACAATGTTGTTCGAGAAGCAACATTTAAGGCACTGCCACCTGTTCGCGCTTCAGCTGAACAAAACGTACCGTGGAAGCGTCCAGCAAATGATCTGTGCTGCTTTGGGTGAGGCTGCTGTGTCCTTCAATACGTGTAGGAAGTGGTTCCAGCGGTTTAAGTAGGGAAATTTCGATCTCCGTTATATAGAACGTCCGGAACAACCACAGAAATTTCAAGATGTGGAACTGGAACAACTGTTGGGCGCATATCCCTGTCTCACACAGTCAGAGCGCGCCCAGGAACTCGGAGGAACACGGCAAGCCATTGCAAAGCGCTTGCACAAGTTTCGACGGATTCACAAGGAGGGCCGTTGGGTGCCCCACCAACTCACAGCTGCGAACAAGTCTAGGCGCTACGATGTTGCTGTGTTTTTGCTCTCCAGATTCAAGAAGAAGTATTTCCTCCAGAAGATTTTGACCTGTGATGAGAAGTGGATCCGCTACGATTATCCTAAGCAGCGCAAATCGTGGGTTTATCCAGGTCATCTTACCACCAGTACCGCCAAACCGAATATCTATGCCAGGAAGTTGTTGCTGTGCATATGGTGGGATCAGAGCGGTGTCGTACACTATGAGTTGCTCAAACCTGGTGAAACCGTCAATACTGAGTGTTACTGTCAGCAACTCATTCGTGTGAGTGACGCGATGGAGGCGAAAAGGCCATACACCGGCAAGGACAGAAGATCGGTTCTGTTGCTTCAGGATAACGCGCGTCCTCACACCGCGAAAACGACTTTAAGCACGATCATCGACCTGGGATGGGAGATTTTGTCCCACACGACGTATTCTCCACACTTCGCCCCGTCGGATTATCACCTCTTCCGCTCCCTGCAACATCGCCTGAGTGTTACGCACTTCACTTCTGTCGAGGAGGTCAACACAAGTATGACTTTATCAACTCAAAATAGCCCTCTTCTTTCCGCAGTGGCATTTGGCAGTTCTCTGACCGATGGCTTAAATGTATCCAACACGACGGGGATTATTTCCCTGATTAGCTACGTACTCCATTTGCTATAATTTGCTGTCAACGTGTCGTGCCTATAGCCGAGAATTAAGTTGCACACCTAATAGGATAAAAATAGCAACACTTATCACCATAAAAGGTTTATTAAACACCGACCATAGTTTCGCATAGTGTTTGGCTCGGCATCATCAAGTCGAATGGAACGTAAACATTCAAATCATTGTGACGTGGTGAATATACATGGTGTATAGGAAAGTTTCTTCTGACTGAAATAACTTGCGAACGGAGAGAGGTACAGTTATGCAAGTGAGATAACGGTATAGTAAAACGACTACGAATTCAACCGATAGCAGCGCCTCTAGTGGCGAAATGTGGACGTTAGCCATTGCAAATCGAAAACAAAAAGAGATAGAGCAGAATTTCCAATTACAAAGTTGTAGAGCATCAACTTATTAGTGCAAAACGACATTTGTTTCACACGGTTAAGATAAATTGTCGCCTGAATAGCGTAAATTCCGCATTTTGCCACTAGGGGCGCTGCTATCGGTTGCATTCGATCGGGCGTAGCCGCTTTACTATACCATTATCTCATTGCATTACTGCACCTCTCTCCGTTCGCAAGTTATTTCAGGCTAAAGAGACTTTCCTATGCACCCTGTATGTATCAAATACGTGGAGATAATGCAAATGGTCGATGTCATCGCTCTGTCCACGTTATTTTTATAAACAACGCATAACAACTTTTTTCTGTTACTATGCGTTGTTTATAAAATAACTTGGACAGAGCGATGGCATCGACCATTTGCATTATCACTGCGTATTTGATACACACTGCTTGCCACCCAAAATGCAACACCGAGAAAGAAGCATCCGATTGGCTTGAAAGTCACAGCATGCGTCGCCCGCGAGAGAACATGCAAACGATCAGCATTGCAGGACATATGCAAATCATGTCCAGGCGGGCACGCCACCGAGAAGCAGTATAAGAAGGGTGCACAGAAGGCGGGGTGTAAGTAGTGGAAGTGTGTTGTGCTGCCGGACCTGTGCGTGGGAAGCTTCCTGCTGCCTCGTCGCAGAATACGGCAGTCATTCCAGCACGTTTTGGAGTTCGACCAGAGGACGAATAGTGGCTTAACGCGACAGCGGTTTATCGTACCGAGACATCGGCGCCCGTGTGGGCAGACATCCAGCCACAGTGAAGCGAGTATGGATTCGGTGGGTGCACGAGGGACGGACGGACCGACGCGAGCGATTGCCGCAGCCGCGGCACACCACCGAGCGAGAGGCCCAGCATTTTGTGCGGCGGCCATTGCCGGCTCGCAACGCCACATCACGAACGTTAGCGCAGGAATTACGGTGTGTTGCGCAACAACCTGCGTCAGCACGTACCGTTCGACGTCGTCTGCGGAAGCTGGGATTTCTCGCACGGCGCCCATTGCTCCGATTACCATTGACGTTACACCGCCGGCGAGTGCGGTGGCAGTCGGCCGTTGAACGCCTCACCTGGACTAGGGAATGGCACGACATTGTCTTCTCCGACGAATCTCGCTTCTGCCTGCAACATCACGAAGATCGGATCCGCGTGTGGCTGCACCGTGGCGAGAGACTGTATGAAGCCTGTATCATGCATCGCCATACCGGTCCGTCGCCTAGCGTTATGGCTTGGGGCGCAATTGGATATGACACCCGCACCCCTCTTGTACCCATCGCCGGTACACTCAACAGTCATCGCTACATCTCCGACGTTTTGGAGCCTGTAGTCCTCTCTTACCTGCAGGACCTGCTAGCTGCCACGTTTCAACAGGACAATGCGCGCCCGCACGTGGGACGCATCGTGAAAAAATTCTTCACGTCCCACCAGGTGTCACTGTTGCCGTGGTCTGCCTGTTCTCCCGATATGTCGCCCATCGAACATGTCTGGTCGCTGATCGGCAACCGAGTGGCCCGGCAAGCACCACCCGTGGCTACGCCTGATGAATTGTGGCAACGTGTGGAAGCAGTCTGGACCGACATACCCCAAGACCACATCCAAAGCCTCTTTCCTTCGATGCCGCGGCGTGTAGCGGCCGTCATTGCCAGCCAGGGGGCCACACGAACTATTGATGTTTACGTGTTCCGCAAGTGGCACGGGCCTGTAAGCTCAATCGTTTCATTTTTGTATCTGTTGTTATGTGTCCAGTAAATCTGGCTTTGCTATCTCGCGTCCTTCTTGGGGTTGCATTTTGGGTGGCAAGCAGTGTATAATCACCATTTCTATCACCCTTTGGATTTATCAGCTACAATTAAATAGTTGTTGTGTTAAATGCCACCGGATGGAGACATCTCAGTTGTTGAGACCATCAATAGGATTTTTGTAGTCAGATGCTGACTGACAAACCTCACATGGCGCTGAGAATTGTTGGCATTGTAGCGTAAATGCGAACGCACTTGACTAGTTATCGAGAGATCTGGGATTCAATCCCAGCGATGCCGAAATACAATTTTTCAGTTGATATGCGTTGTTTTAAAAATAATTTGGACAGAGCGATGACATCGACCATTTGCATTGTGACATCAACAGAGTTCTGACGGTCACCAAAATACAAAAGAGCCTGATTTTCTTAAACGAATTGCAGTACGCAGAGGATATAGCCCTTCCGTGATAATAGACAAAGCTATCCCAAATTTAGGAAACCTCGCAATATGAATTTATTTGGCGGTTATCCTCCCAATACCAAATTATTCCCAAGACGAAATTATTTGGCGGTTGTCCCACTTTCTCCTCCGATTTGCTTCAAAATTTCAAGAATTCTCAAAAGTTTTAATTTTAAAGTTATTTTCAAATCCATAAACAAGATGAAGTTTTACGATCAAAAGACTACGTCGAAGACATAAATTTCTGGGGAATTTATCAGATACTTTACGAATGTGGACTTTCTTTCACATGTAGGACAGATTTGCAGGGCTTTAAGTTTCCGTGTGAAGGAACACAAAGCCTACGTACGGAAATATGAACTGAAGAAGTCATCTATAGCCCAACATTGTCAGGAAAATGACCGTAAATGATTTTTTGGAAACGCCACATTTATTGATAAAACTGATTCAACTATCAATCTTAATATATTAGAAGCTTTCCACATATGCCGGAACGATTCACGTGTTGTCAACGACTTGACGTCGACTCCATCTTTTTTTTATTTTTTTTATTTTTTTTTTGATTGGAGGTTTATCGACCACCGTGAGAAACTCAATGGGGTATGAGCAGTCGCCCGTTCCTGATTTAGGGTCACTGGTTCAATGGAAAGGAGAGAGCCAATGCCGTAAGACAAACACAACATCTATGCCTCACAGGGATTGCAAACCCGGACCCGTTTCGGACGAATGATCAGAAGCCATCGCTTAAACCACTGCACAACTTGGGCGGCCTCCATTTCTTTCAAGCGCGTAGAAACAACTCACCAAAATCCGTGACCGTCAGAAATCTGATGAAGTCGCAATGATTTGGATGTTTACACTCCATTCGTTCTGATGATGACGAGCCAATCGCTTTGCGGAACTGTAGTCGGTGTATAGTAAACATCTCATTGTGAGAAACGTTGCAACTTTTATTCTATATTCTGAAAGGAAGAAGGTCTTCTGATCTGATGAATCTCGTTTCCTGTTGCACTACGCGGTACGTCGTTTACCTGGAGAGGTGCTAACTCCAGATGCACCGTGGGCAGAAGACAAGTGGATGGAGGAAGTGTAATTTTTTGGACAGTGTTCTACTGGGAAACCATGGGTCCAGTCATTCATGAGCAGGAAACTATGACGTGTACCACCTATCAAAATAACATTCCATTGCAGATCAGGTACATCCATTCGTGAAACGGTATTCCCCTTTAGTAGTTCCTTCCTTCAGCTGGATAATACCCCATGCCACATTGCCCAGATTGTTCAAGAATGGTTCATGGAGCATGAGAAAAGCTTCCAGGTAATGTCCTGGCAACCAAAATTCCCCAGACATGAACCTAATCCAGCATTTGTGGTTTGTGTTCGAACAGCAAATCCGATCTCCGGCTACTCAACTTACAAGATTTAGAGGATCTGCTGGTATTGTGTTTGTATCAGATATCACAAGATACCTTTAGCAATCCTGTGGCTTCAATTCATCGCCAGATAAAAGCTGTTTTTACGGCACGTGGATGACCAACATCGTACAAGGCTAGTGGTCATAATGTTTCAGCTCTTCAGTGTATGTAAATATATTGTCTTTTTATAACACCATATACTGAGTGGCCACTTTATTATGACCACTCCCTCAGTACTTCGTAGGGCCACCTTTTGCCTTTAATACTGCGTCGATTCTTCGTGGCATGGACTCCACAAGATGTTGATAGGTGATTTGTGGAATATGAGACAATGCTTGACGAATAGCACTTTCCAGGAGTATGAGATAGCAGGGTTGTGGATCCAGCTGTCTGATGGCTCGTTCAACTTCATCCCACAAATTATCAAATGGGGTTGAGATCTGGAGATTGTGGGTGCCACCTAAGCAAAGCAAACTCACCGGCATGTTCTCGAAACCACTCCTGTACAATACGAGCACTATGGCAGGACGCATTATCTTGTTGAAAGTAACCATCTCCATTGGGATAAACCATCCACATGACAGGATGCACTTGGTCTACAACGATGTTTAGATATGACGTGCCAGTCAAACGTTGATCAACACGAATTAAAGGGTCCATATCATGCCAGAAAAACATTCCCCAAACCATAACGTTGCCTCCACCAGCTTCAAGGGTTTAACAGTGCATTTGAGGTCAATCCTTTCGTGCTGTTTCCGCCAAATTCTCACTCGGCCATCGGCATGGTGCAGCTGAAAACTTGATTCATGGGACCACATAAATTGTTTCCAATTATCGACTGTCCAATCCTCGTGCTCCTGTAAGAACTGGAAGCGTTTTCTCTTGTTAACTGCAGACAGCAAAGGTGTTCGAAGAGACCTTCGGCTACCATATCCCATCCGATGCAGTGTACGGCGAACAGTGCGTGCAGAGATCATTTGAGGGGGATCCTTATTTACGATGGTCTGTAATTAGCTGCACTGCTGCCCTTCTGTTGTTTATTACCAGGCTGGACACTCTCCGTTTTACCCGAACAGTCACTAGTCGATGGCGACCACACGTTGCAGGTAGAGACCCAGTTTTTTGGCTGACAGTCCAGTCTTTAAACATTTTAACAACAGCTGCTCTGGAATATTTCACGAATGCGGCGGTTTCGGTGATACTCGTCCATGGCTCCGAGCTCCTACAATCATCCCACGTTGAAAGTCCGTCAAATCGCATTTTTTTACCCATCTCGTCACCCAAAAATCACTTCTACTACTGTCGCAAGGACTAAGCTTTCCATTTTTATGCTAGCCTCGCCCTCTTGCGGCAACAGCGTGCAGCCATAGCTTATTTGCTTAAAACTGTCAAGTGGTCACAATAAAGTGGCCACTTAGTGTATATCCGCTGTCCTGTAAATTTGTACATCCTACCATTACTTGGATCATTTTTCCTAAAAAGCGCTCTCATCGAAGCAGAAGTTTGTCTGTACATCATTAAGCTTCCAAACTTCATATCCCTGTAAATATGCTGAATATTTTTGGTAAGGATTTTCCTGAGCTTTCTTCGATGTTGGATGACTTCGTTCGGTACCTATCTCAATGTTTATTCAGACAGATTTCAAGATCTACTGTACTCGAGATTATAAGACATACCTGTTTTCTTTGTTCTAGTAGAAATGTGATGTGCACCAAGATTTCCATTTGATATAACAATTCAGTTTCTCGGAAATAACATTTTCAGATTTTTCTACTTGTCAGCATGTAGAAACTTTTGCATCATGTATTTCTATAATGGACTAGTAAAACAAAAAGTGAGTGTTGTGTAATAAGTCGTGCCCTACACTGAGCTAGCTTTTATATGTAAATATAGCGAAAACATATGACAAAATCTCAAAATCTTTATGCATTGTTAGTATGAAAGGGTAAAGGCTTTGCAAATTTCACAATGTCGAGCAGGAAAACAGCAGATTTTCTATTTCTTTGGTGAAAGCAGTAGTCTCTATTCCAACAGTCTTTGTGCTTCAAAAGGTTCCCGTCTTCTTTATTTCCTGGCAATAAGTATTCCCCTAGTCCAAGTACCGTAGAATTCTATTGTTGTTGGAGTGAATAAGGCAGTCCATCAATCATCTTTCGAAGACTCAGTGCGCGAAATGAACGGTGAAAGAGGGTTTTTAGAAGATATTTCATCACAAAGATATTTTATCACATTGCACACTCAGAAGCCGTACCGAATCATTAATATCTTTGTTTCGCCGCCAGCACATATTTCATCGCAAATGCTGTCGAAGCCATCGCATTATTAGGTAGCTTGTTTTTGCATCCGCTGTATCAAGAAACCCTTTTGAATAAGGTATTTCTACAGTGTTCGTTTTCTGCCAATAACCAACATCAGGCAATACCTTTTTTCTTTTGCCTTACACTTCGACAAGACTTATCCTGCGAAATATCGCCGCCCTCCATAAGAGTGTGTGAAACATATTTTGCACCTATCAAATAATTTATTTTCTTTTATTTCACCGAGGATTATTTTGTGTCTTGTTTTTTCAATTCTTTATATTTTTCAGTATGTTGTAAGTACAATTTCTGCTCATGATACCTTTAATTTTTTTCTGAAGTCCAGCCAACCCAAGCTATTTCGAAAAATAAACAGTTGCTTCGACAATGAGTGTCTTTTCTGCAAGGAAGATAACTAGCGATGAGCAGAAGGCAGTTTCTTATTCCATCCCGCTTGCGTTCCCCGACAGTTCGCTAAAATGTTACATAGGAATGATTATGAGGTCAATAGGCGCCCTCGTAGAGAAGCACAAAGGAATATAAAAAGTGGGACTCTCAATGCAGCCCTTTCGGCGGAGGCTAGTCTCAATGGTACGATGCCTCAGTATGTAGATGTTTGGCCGCGTACATTACCCAAATTGGAACTTCTGTCAGAGAGATTATAGAAACACTTTCAGGAGAGAATGGATATTTTCTGGAGATTTGCACACTGCTGGAATCTGAAGGTTCTAGTTTAGTTTTTTACGTATAAATTATACGTTCGCGTGCAATTTAAGGTAAACCTAACACAGCTATTTCGTTTTCAAATTTTTATGTTTGTTGCATGTTTTTCTCCACATAGTCTGCCTCGATTAAGCCACAAGCAATTGCGTGAATGGTTGGTACATATTACACTGGTGTTCTAAATTAAGAGAATTTGCACATTTTCTCGATTTTCACAAAAAGTACGGAACCAAAGGTACAAATTATGCCGCTGAATAAGAATGCAAATTTTCAGTGTCGATTGCGTAAGCGTACACGTGCGTTTGGGGGGGGGGGGGTGGATCGTTACAGCAGAGGGCATGAAAAGCACACGTGGCTTCTTCCGCGATTTGTTCGCTGGTACTCCTCGGCGACATTCGTTGTGTTTCTTGCATGAGTTGGTTCCATTTCATATGCAATCAGGTAAAATGAGTTGCCACAAAGGTATTGATGACGGAACGAGGTGGAGAATCATAGGTAGACTGAAGGCAGGGCAATCGCAAGTGCAGGTTGCTACAGAGCTCAATGTAATGCCCAGTGCCGTCTGCAATTTGTGAAACAGTTTAAGGACACCGGATCCATATCGAGAAGGCCTGGGCAAGGTCGTCCAAGAGCTACGACGGCCAATGAAGAACGTCATTTGGCACTCTCAGTGAGGCGCCGCAGGACGCTAAAATGTTACATAGGAATGATTATAAGGTATTGAGCGCACAGTTATCTCGTGAGCTGTTACATAGGAATGATTATGAGGTTATGAGCTGCACAGTTATCTCGTGAGCTGCATGCCGCCACTGGAACCCGAGTTTCAAGGGTTACTGTTTCCCGAAGGCTTCATGAGAGAGGGATTTTTCCCAGAAGACACCTTGTTTGCGTCCCGCCCACTTCAGCACACAAGAGAGCACGTTTAGCATGGTGCAGACAACATCAGCCTTGGACCAGACTTCAGTGGCGTAGCGTTCTTTCCCCAGACGAGTCGCAATTCAGCCTGGACACTGATTCTCGACGTACCTTCATCTGCAAAGAACCTGGGACCCGATACCTTTCCTCCAACATCCGAGAAAGGGACCGCTATGGCAGCGGAGGTGTCATGGTCTGGGCAGGCATTATGTTGGACGGCCGCACACCTCTCCATGTGTTTCACAGAGGCTCCCTGACTGCTGAGAGGTATAGGGGTGAGATCTTACAGCCCTATGTTCGACTTTTCAGCGGCGCAGTTGTCCCTCGGTTCCTTTTTATGGACAACAACGTTCGTCCACATAGGGCTCACCTGGTCGACGATTACCTTGAAAGTGAGGATATTCCCTGGATGGATTTACCAGCGAGATCGCTAAACCTAAACCCTATCGAACATGTCTGGGACGCTCTTGGGAGAGCAATTGTAGCTCGCCATCCTCCTCCGAGAACCATCCAGGAGCTGAAAACTGCGTTGCTGCAGGAGTGGGACAGACTGCCACAGGGTCTCATCAACTGCCTCGTTTCCAGTATGATGTTGCGCTGTGAGAGCTGCATGACTGTGAGAGGGGACCATACCCCATATTAGAGTCATTTTATGTTCGATCTTGCGACGTGGATTTTGGACATTCCTGCGCTGATGAGCCTGTGACGTATATTCTAAATTAACTTTCCTTTTTAGTTTCTTTCCCTATGTAAATCTTGAGTTTTTCTCAGTCATACTTCACACTTAACGTGATATCTTCTCTCTCAAACGAATACTGTTGGCAACACAATTGAGGTAGAAGGAACGTGACGTATGCCTGTTATGAGATAAGAACCAGAGATATAAACTACGTGACAACAGTTGCTCGTGTGGAGTGTGGAATGTTTAATGTGGGGTGTTGATTTGTGTGAGAGAAGTGGTATGTGATTTCTATGCTATCCTGAAGTGCTATTAGCTGTTCTGGAGAAATAAAGCATCATTTACAGTAAGTTAGCTTCTGTTTAAATGTTTCGTCTGGCCATTAAGATTTAATTGAGGAACCATTTCATAGTATGGTTATGTTTTTAAAATAACGTAAGAAGAGCGACAAAGGATCAGTACGAAAAGACATTACGTTATAAGCCTTACTGACGGCCATGAGTGCGTACCATGACTGTTGCATGGTATACTTTTTCTCTTATATAACTGTTTATCCATACCAAATTTCATTAAAATGTGTCAATTAGTTTTTCCGAAATTCGACAAAATGTGCAAATTCTCTTAATTTTGAACATCAGTGTATTTAGTACACCAACAAGAAACTGATTTCTGCAGTAGCTTGTATTATTTTGGGTTGTCCGGAAAATTCTGAGCTTTTGTGACAGGTCTAAGGTTAAACGTGACGTACGCAGTCGTACTTTTTTGAAAACATACAAGATGTTGACAACAATGAAAGGTGACATTTGCATGCGGCGTTTAGTCGTGTGTGGTTGACGATAAGTTGAAGTTCAGTTTCCTTGGTACGTGTTAAACATGGATGACCATTGGTTGCATTTCCGGCATGTGATGCTATTCCTCTATAAAAAGGGGGCCAACGTTGCACAAACGTGTAAAAACATTTGTGAAGCGTATATGGAGAGAATGCAATTGGTGAATCAACGGCTCGAAGGTGATGTGCGAAGTTCAAAACCGGCGATTTCCCTTGAGATGACAGGGATTGATGTGGAAGACCTTCAGCAGTAGATGCCGATTTCATAAAGGCAGAAATTGAGTGCAACCCAAAATTATCAAATCGGGAGTTAGCAGAGACTGTGAAAATGCAGGAAAGTACTGTTCATGAACATTTAGTGAAGCTGGGATACACTTCTCGTTATGATATTTGGGCCCCACACAAGCTGTCAGAGAAAAACTGCATGGACCGGTATTCCATATGCGATATGCTTCTAAAACGCAACAACAGGGACAAATTTTTGAAATGATTAGTGACCAGAGATGAAAAATGGAGAGTCTACGAGAATGTAGTGCGGACGAGATCCTGAGGTCACGCTGCCGAACCACGTAAGCAAACACCGAAACTGAATATTCGTGGATGCAAGGTTATGCTCTCTGTTTGGTGGGATTGCATAATCATTATTTACTATGAGCTCCTCCAACACAATCAGACGATCAATTCGAATGTGTGCTGTAGCCAACTGGAACAATTGAAACAAAACCTGCAACAGAAGAGGAAAGACCTTGTGAATAGAAAGGGTGTTGTGATCCAGCAAGACAACTCACAGTCGCACGTTTCTTTGGTTACCCGCAGAAAGTTTCACGCCATGTCTCACCTTATTCTCCGGACATAGCACCCTCCGACTTCCATTTGTCTCGGCAAAATTCTTTAAATGAAAAAACATTCGGCGATCTCAGCGCTGTCAAGAAACACGCAAATGAGTTTTTTGCATCCAAGCCAACCCCGTTCTACAGGGATGGCATTCTGCAATTGCCCGAAAGATGGACTGAAGTGGAAAAAATGAACAATACTTTGAAGAATAAAGGTATGTTGTTGAACTCACTGCGTTAGTTTCATTTCACATTAAAAAATCGCTCAGGACTTTCAGGACAACCGAATTTTTATTTATTACTTATTATTAGTAGTAAACGTATTTTTAGGTAAATAAATATTTTCACATAAAAACACATATTTTCGAAAATGTTGCATGTAAGAACATACTGTATTTTCTAAAATTCCATAAGAAATACATAAGTTTCCATGTTTAACTCGGAATAAAATTCAGCACAAAAAATTAACTCGGAATAAAAATTGAGCGCAAAAAATGAAACACTTACAAGAGAATACTACGACATCAGTGGATGGAGTTTACGCAGCTCTTCACTTCATAAGGACTCGTTTCATCGGACCAAGCACGTTGGTAAATGATGTCTTCTCTTCCCACTCGAAGAAGCTAACGGAAAATTTTTCTTTATGTTACCTAGGTTTTTCTGGGTACGAAAATATTTTCCGTACCCACAAAGACCTAGGTAACATACGGATAGGTCCAAAGTCTAACACGGAGAGTACATATACGCTGCTTGCACTATTTTAGTGTCATTGTTCTTGATGCGGTTGTGTTGAATTGCTGCGGTCAGCATGTTCTTTCCGCAAAATTATCCTGCTCCTATATTACGTGGTAAAGGCCGATTGTAAATAGAACTGTGTTAATTATTTCTAGGTGCTATGTATTTGTGCTGAATGAATTTCTGTGGTGAATTTTAACGAGTATGCTCAATCTTCAATGTGTGTGTGTGTGTGGAAAAGGATGCTTCAAAACCGAATCCTAAGAAAACTAACAAAAACGTAACAGCATCTTATCAAAAAACTAGGGAGGATGTGACATAATGTGATATTATCGTCCACATAAGTCAATACCAAATAGAAACAAGAATGTTTTGCGGATTTTTCTGTTTGACTTCGCATTTCTCAAGATTATCAGCAACGCCTGTGCATTTCAAGACTCAAAATCTTGCTTAACTCACTTTATTGAATGGGAAATTTCTACTTTTTTTTCCTGTTTTTTTTTTCTCACAATATCAAAATGTTTTCAAGTTTGGAGAGAAGGCTTTTACACGTATGAAGAAAAGAACTACAATTAGCCCCACAAACTCTGAACACTGTCCCACACACACCTGCCCGGTTAATTAAACTGCTGGCCACCCAAAATGCAACACCAAGAAGGACACGAGATAGCGAAGCCAGATTTACTGGACACATAACAACAGATACAAAGATGAAACGATTGAGCTTACAGGACCGTGCGACTTGCGGAACACGCAGACATCAATAGTTCGTGACCACCATGGCTGGCAATAACGGCCACTACACGCCGCGGCATCGAACGAAAGAGGCTTTCGATGTGGGCTTGTGGTATGTCCGTCCAGACTGCTTCCACACGTTGCCACAGTTCATCAGGCGTAGCCGCGGGTGGTGCTTGCCGGGCCACTCGGTTGCCGATCAGTGACGAGACGTGTTCGATGGGCGACATATCGGGAGAACATGCAGACCATGGCAGCAGCGACACCTGGTAGGCCGTGAAGAATTGTTGCACGATGCTTGGCACGTGCGGGCGCTCATTGTCCTGTTGAAACGTGGCCGCTGGCAGGTCCTGAAGGTAAGGGAGGACTACAGGCTCCAAACGTGGGAGATGGTGCGGTGGCTGTTGAGTGTACCGGCGATGCGTACCATAGGGGTGCGGGTATCATATCCAATTGCGCTCCAAACCATAACGCAAAGCGACGGACCGCTATCGCGATGCATAATGCAGGCGTCATACAGTCTCCCGCCACGGTGCCGCCACTCGCGGATATGACCATCGTGGTGTTGCAAGCATAAGCGGGATTCGTCGGAGAAGACAATGTCGTGCCGTTCCGTAGTCCAGGTGCAGCGTTCAACGGCCGACTACCGCCGCACTCGCCGGTGGTGTAACGTCAATGGTATTCGGGGAAATGGGTGCCGTGCGACAAGTCCCAGCTCCTGCAGACGACATCGAACGGTACGTGCTGACACAGGTTGTTGCGCAACACATCCTAATTCCTGCGCTAACGTTCGTGATGTGGCGGTGCGAGCCGTCAATGCCCGCCGCGCGACATGCCGGTCCTCTCGTTGGGTGGTGTGCCGCGGCTGCCGCAATCGCTCACGTCGGTTCGTCCGTCCCTCCTTCACCCACCGAGTCCATACTCGCGTCACTGTGGCTGGATGTCTGCCCACACGTGCGCCGATGTCTCGGTACGATACACCGCTGTCGCGATAAGCCACTATTCGTCTTCTGTCGAACTCCGAAACGTGCTGGAATGGCTGCCGTATTCTGTGACGAGGCATCAGGAATCTTATTACGCACAGGTCCGGCAGCAAAACACACTTTCACTATTTACACCCCGCCTTCTATGCACACTTATTTTAGTGCTTCTCGGTGGCGTGGCGGGCGCACTTGATTTGCATATGCCCTGCAATGCTAATCGTTTGCTAATCGTTTGCATGTCCTCTCACGGGCGATGCATGCTGCGAATTTCAGGCCAATCGGATACTTCCTTCTTGGTGTTGCATTTTGGGTGGCCTGTAGTGCATGAAAACCATTTGATTTAGACGGCTCGAAAACTACTTGATTTGGATTGTATGGTTTCCAAATGAAGATTTTTACTAGTTGCATGCTTTGATTTATTTGTGATAAATCGTTCTTTTAGTTTCAAGAGAGTTTTAAAACGCCAACTTATAAGCGAAATTTACTGTTCATATGGTATTGACATCCCACACTTAAAATCTGTAAGATTGACTTCGTGTCATATGGAACGGTCGTTTCTTCATCAGTGCTTCGCGACAAGAGGCATAGATTTGCGGAGGAAATTTTTGGGTGCATATGTTGTCAACTACAAATGCAAAAGAAATGTTTTCCATCAAATGTATAACTGTGGTTAATAAGTCGAACACCAACATTATCTTTTCATCACAAAAAAATAATTAGTTACGTTATAAACATAAACCAAACTGTTCTTTCCACGTACCATAACCACATAAATTTGAAAATTTAATCATGCTGGAACGGGGATCGAACACGCATCGCGCTCGAGTATGCTAACCATTACACCACCCAGTTCAATGAAACACAAACAACTGAAGCATAAATCCGGAACGTCAGTCTTTGATTTCACTGCACCAGTCGAAACAAACGTATCGCATCGTAGTGCTAAGTTAGATCACCAGCAAATGAGCAAACATCAAGTTGGAAACACATGGAATAATTAATATAGACATAATTATTCCATGTGTTTCCAACTTGATATTTACTCATTTGGTGGTGATCTAACTAAGTACAACGATTAGATACGTACGTTTGTTTCGACTGGTGCAGTGAAATCACAGTCTCACGTTCCAAAATAATTATTCACAACCCGTGACATCGTGCAAGTGTTTTACTTATTTTGAATTTAATTTTATTCTTAGAAATACATTTGTTCCAGTTGCTTCTGCGATCTTTAACAACTAAATGTCTCGACGAAACTACCCGGAGGTAGTGAAAGCTAGCATCTTTTGATCCCTTATTTAATACGCCTAATAAACGGAGTTCACTTTTTATTTTTATTGTCTTTCACATTAATTGGGCGTACAGAAACCCGTTTCTTCATCGATCGTATATATATTTGTTAATTATTCAGTTCTTTCGATTTCATTGTCTTGCGAGATGTAATGGTTAGAATACTCGAGCGAAAATCGGGAGATGCGGGTTCGATTTCCGTTCCAGCACGATTAAATATTCAAATTTATGTTGTTATTTTCCATGGAAAGAACATCTTGATTTATGTCTATATTAATTGTTCCATGTGTTTGCAATTGATAGTTACTTTTTCCTTGAAGAAAGTATTTTTTATATTTGTTAAATACTTTGATTTTTTTGTGAAAATATGTTTTTTTATTTTCAGCAAATATGTTTCTTTTTTAATTTTAGGAAATATTTTTTCATATCCAGATTTTATAACTTCTGCTTGGTGGAAAGCAGAGTTCAGTTTTCCCAATGGCCTATGCATTCATACTCTTGATTAAAATATAATTTACCCTGTGCATTCAGTTATTAAAAAATATAGTGACAAGCAGAATTCTGTCTTTTTCTTCACCCATGAAGTTTGAAGACTTCCTTCAGGACGAATGCCCTCATATTCCCCTGACAAAAGCAGAAATTAGGAGCAATTTATTGTTCAGTACAATATTACCCCTTTAACCAGCCTATGTATCTGAACCAACTGAGCCAAAATTTTTAGCATTCCTGAAATAAAAACTGTTTACATAGCGGCCAGGTTTCACTGTCTTGGGTTGTAACACTCATCACTGAGTTTCAAATGCCTCTGGAAGCGGTCTCCAGGATCATAACTGTTCGTAAGGAGCTGAGAGGAATTGGATTCCATGGCTGTTCCACCAGACATGTCTAAAATCAGCGATGTAAACCATAATCGTCTGTTGGAGGAGTATAAAGCGTAACGCCAGCTTATTCTTAAGGCAACATATCGGTGAAGAACCTCGCGGTTACCAATATAACAACCTCCCCCCCCCCCCCCCCCCCGTCAACAAATCAAGGACTGTGAAGAAATTATTTGTTTGGCCTGCTCAGCACTCCAATCTCAAACCTATAGAGCACTTTGAAATGAATTGGAAAGCAGACTGAGAGCCGAGCGGAACCGCTCGACATTAGTGACCGACCTGACAAGTGCTCTTGGAGCAAAATACAAGGTGCAGAAACCTAATGGAAAACCTTCCCAGTAGGGTGGAGCTTATGATAACAGCAAAGGGTGAACGGATTCGATGCAAATTAATTTCCTATTACAGGCAGTATGTGGTCAGGCAAATGTTTGTATACCCATATCATAACAAAGCTGTGCCTTATATTCTGAAAATATCACGCTCTTCCATTTTCTAAAGTAGTCCCAGAGAAATTCAACGACCTTAAAGCATCTTTTTTCAGCTGTGTTAGTCAATTCTCATAAAAGTTTATTTCACCTACTGTAAATGCTGCTCCGGTACCTAATAGGCAGATGCGTCGGCTTCGAACTTATCTTCAGACTTGGGCCCTCGTTCCAGTTCCTGACGGTACGTGGGTGGTGGGATTTTCCTCTGGTTTTAGCTCTGTTACTTCCCAGGAACCAGTGACCCTAAATTTGGGACAGGACATTTCTTATAGCTTCAGATGTACACGATGGTCGTTAAAACCTACCCCCTGAAAAGTCCTGTAAACAGTGGTCGAAGTGGCACAAAGATACTGCCGGTATGGTGTCGACCATAGAATCACATAGTATAAATAGGAGGTTTTCACACTTTATTATGACCACCCTCTCAGTACTTCGTTGGGCCACCTTTTGCCTTTAATACTGTGTCGAATCTTCGTGGCATGGACTTCACGAGATGTTGATAGGTGGTTTGTGGAATCTCAGACCATGCTTGATGAATTGCACTTTTCAGGAGTGTGAGATTGCAGGGTTGTGGAACCAGCTGTCTGATGACTCGTTCAACTTCATCCAACAAATTATCAATGGGGTTGAGATCTGGAGATTGTGGGGGCCACCAAAGCAAAGTAAACTCACCAGCATGATCCTGAAACCAATCTTGTACAATACGAGCCCTATGGCAAGGCGCATTTTCTTGTTGAAAGTAGCCATCGCCATTTGGATAAACCATCCACATGACAGGATGCACTTGGTCCGCAACAATGTTTAGATATGATGTGCCAGTCAGACATTGATCAACACGAATTAAAGTGTTCAAAGTATGCCAGGAAAACATTCCCCAAACCATAACTTTGCCTCCATCAGCTTGAAGGGTTGTAGCAATGCATTTGGAGTCCATGCTTTCACGCTGTTTCCGTCAAATTCTCACTCGGCCATGGGCATGGCGCAACTGAAAACGTGATTCATCGGACCACATAATTTGTTTCCAATTATCGACTGTTCAATCCTTGTGCTCCTGTGCGAACTGGAGACGTTTTCTCTTTTTAACTGCAGACAGCAAAGGTGTTCGAAGAGACCTTCGGCTGCCATATCCCACCCGATGCAGTGTACGGCGAACAGAGATCATTTGAGGGGATCCTTGATTAAGATGGTCTGTAATTTGCTTCACTGTTGCCCTTCTGTTGTCTGTTACCAGTCTGGACACTCTCCGTTTCTCCCGAGTAGTCACTAGTCGATGACGACCACACGTTGCACGTAGACCCAGTTTTTTGGCTGACAGTCCAGTCTTTAAACACTTTAGCAACAGCTGCTCTGGAACATTTTAAGAATGCGGCTGTTTAGGTGATACTCGCTCCATGGCTGCGAGCTCCTATAATCATCCCACTTTGAAAGTCCGTCAAATCGCATTTTTTACCCATCTCGTCACCCAAAAATCACTTTTACTGCTGTCGCAAGTACTAAGTTTTCCCTTTTTATACTAGCCTCGCCCTCTGGCTGCAACAGCGTGCAGCCATAGCTCATTTGCTTAAAACTGTCAGGTGGTCATAATAAAGTGGCCAGTCAGTGTATTATATTTAAAACACTAATGTAATAATAAAAGAAAACCTTATTGAATTGTTTGTGATCTCTTTCAGTCCCAGTTGCTAAACATTTTTATCAATTTTATCCGTTAAAAATGTCATTTGCTGATTTTTGCGTCAAAATTTGTGCTTTCATCCTAATTTCTTTAAGTAGTTTCTGACGGGTTTATAATTTATTACATACCGGAATGGTAAATAATGTTTTTTTTAACTGCCGGTATGCCAACTTCCATTTTTTGTGAACTACCGGTATGCCATACCGGCCTATAGCGGTCCACTTCGAACACTGCCTGTAGACCCAGTTTTTTTAACTGACCCCAGCTGACCCCTGAAGATATATCCATCGTCTTTGTAAAAAAAGAGTTGGGTAATTGTTTTAATGAGAAACAAGAGTTCTGGAATGGCATAAATGATGCAGAATGTATCTATACGCTCATGAATACAGGAATTCCTAATAAGGCCTTTTTGTAGAACTTCAATCACTTTTGGATGCTTCAGAAACTCATCATTATTGATAAATGCAAGAACATATGATATAATCCTAGAGACTGTAGTGTCGCTTTCGTGCTGCCAAAAGATGATTTAATACCGACACGGATATTCACTATCTATGTTCCATTATATCACACCGTGGCTTAAAATTTATTGAAAGCCACCGTGTATGCGTCTATGTTATCATCCAAGCGCACGCATATTGTTTAGTTCGACAGACGTATACCAGGTCTAGGAAAATTTATCACTGTTTAGCTGACTCGCATACATTAGAGTTCATGGCTAATTGAGGTAACTGTGCCAGTTGGTTGCAATTTGAATCGTTATTTAAGATGCTTTGTTACGCATCTAACAATCGTCGTAAGACATACATCTGGATGAACCGAAGATCCTTGCGCGCTTGTTCAAGGCAAAATGTTGGTGGTAATAACCCTAACTGTAGCATGGACATAGATTAACGGGCTCTCCAACGTCTTTGTGAACCAGGATGACAAAGGGTTGGATAACTTATAGAATGCTCCTGGGGAAGCTGCGTAGCCGAAGGGTGCGTTTCGTAACACAGTTCCCTGAGATTTATTCATGTGATGCCGCTGAGAGGATCAGAATGATTCGTATTAAAACGGGCTTTGATAATCCATGTGATTTGTTGCAGCATCACGAACGCGAGGTCAGATTATCTGATCAGAGCGACCAGGCAGATCCGGAACGCACTCGCGGCATCTTCGTAATCACTGAATGGCTTTATGAGACGCGCGAGTGGTAACGAAACATTAACAGCTCATTACGACGCCGACATCTTGCGGCGTAGAATAGAATTTCCAGGAAAGCGGTTATAAGTGCTTCCAGACACTGCGATATTACTGCTTAAAATGTTACTATAGATAGGACGGAGGATGAGAAGATTCTCGTATGTAAAACGTTTGAACTTTTCTGGTAACTCCATTACTAAAGAGCGCATGAAGTTGCTTTAGGTTTAAACAGCCAAGAATATATTACATAAATTTCCAGTCTAGCATGTGAACTTAAGAAAGTGTCATAAAATAAAATTAATATTTATGGAACTTTGTTTAATAACTTTGTAAGGATTAATGATACGTAACAAGATAGGACACGTTTTAAAGGTTTTTCACATATCTGCATTGATTTTTAACGGTACATACGTTTTGACATAATAATCTGGGTTTCATCAAGTATTATAAAGCATGCGTGAAACTAAGCTAATGGTCACTGCCTGGAAATAATTTTGAAAATGCTGGTTACAATAAGTGCAGTTGCAAAAACATAGCGCTTATCTGCTACGAAATTGTTATTATTGGGTTTATGGAATTGTCTTGACGTTAACTCTTCCACTTTAACTTGATTTAACTCGAATTTTAAACTATTTTATCAAATTAGTAAGTTTATTTCTCTTAGATACCCGGGATGAATTTCAATCAGCTGTAGCTGAAAATCAAATCTTACACAGTCCAATCAAAATATTATGACCACGTGTTAGTATGAGGTGTGACCTCTTTGTGCCGCCAATACTGCAAATATATGACGTTGCATTGATTCAATAACGCCTCCGAACATTTCTGCAGAGATGCTGTACCATGAACATACCAGAGCTTCTTGCAGATCCTTGAGTCGTCGGCGATCAATACACCGAAACTATTGGTCAAGACAGTTCCACAGATGCTCAATGGGATTAATGTCCGGCTAGTACCGTGGCCAGGATAGTAATCTAAATTGATGTCAGGCTAGTACCTAGGCCAGGAATGTTCCACAAACCATTCTCGCACACGCATAGTAACATGGCAAGGGTCATTACCTTGCGGTAAGCAACCCATGCCATCGGGATAGGCTGTCATCATGAATGGGAGCACCTGATCTGTTGCAATGGATAGGTGCTTGAAACGTTCGTCGTGCGATCGAGAGGGATGATTTCTCCCAACGATTCCTAGGAAAACATGCCCCACACGAGCACACTGCCACCTCCTACCTGTTTCTTCTAGAGCATCGCTACGGGGTCATCTCTGTCAGCGATGCTTCGTCGTACTCTCCATACCAAAAGACAATAAACAGAAAACTTGATTTGTCTGAAAATGCAACTTTCTTCCATTGTTATATGGTCCACTACCTTCATTCAGACGCAAATTTACGCCGTAATCGTAGATATCTGTCCGTCAGTATGGGTACCTTGAGTGGACGGTAGCTCCGGAAACCCAGAGAGGGCAGAGTTCGTTGGATTGTGGTCTGCAGCACGCCCTCTGATGTGCCTATACTAAATGCTCTGGCCAGTTGCTCCATCCTGGTCCTACTGTTGGATCGTACTAGTCGGAATAGCCGTCATTACCCACGGTCGTCAGTACCCCGTCGATGTCTACTATTACCACGACTACTGCGGGTCTTGCAGGTTTCCTTTCATTCCTAGAAAACTTTAACAACTTCACCACGTGAACAGCCCTTCTCCAAGGCAACCACCCTTTAGTTGGTAGCCAACAATAATTCTTTCTTCAAAATCTGTTATGTCACGTCCTTTTCTCATTTTCAGGCGAAACTGCATACCGTCCGCGAGGTCATGTCGTTTTAAATGCCTTAAATGATTTGCATATGTTCCTACGCACGCCATCTCCTTGCATCAGGGGTGATCATAATCCCCCCTAATGTCACCTTATATCAGGGGTGATCATAATCCACCCTAATGTCCCCTTACATCAGGGGTGATCATAATCCACCCTAATGTCTCCTTACATCAGGGGTGATCATAATCCACTCTAATGTCTCCTTACATGAGGGGTGATCATAATCTCACTAATGTCTCCTTATATCAGGGGGGATCGCAATCTCTCCTAATGTTTTCTTACATCAGGGGTGATCATAATCCTCCCTGATGTAATCCCCCTGATATATGGTTCCTCCTTACATCAGGGGTGGTCATAATGTTTTGGCTGGTGTGACGTATATTCTAAATTAACTTTACTTTTTTGTTTCTTTCCCTATGTAAATCTGGAGTTTATTCTCAGTTATTCTTCACTCTTAACGTAACATCTTTTCTCTCAAACCAATACGTTTGGCAACGCAATTGAGGTTGAATGAACGTGACGTATGCCTGAGAATTGATAAGAACGAGGGATGAAAACGACGACTAAACGGCTGCTGAAAGAGCGTTGAAAGAGAGCGTTGTAAAGAGTGCGTTGTAAAGCGAGCATTAAAAGAGAGCGTTGTGTTAAGAGCTGTGAAGCTGTGTGGTGTGTTTAAATATTGATATTGTTCTGTTATGGACGTGCTACAACCTTGAATATTTTCCGTAAGTTTGACTTCTGTTGTTTACATGTTTCATCTGGCCGTTAAGGTTTCTTTCATTTAGGAACTATTTCTTAGTATGTTGATGTTTCAAATTAACGTAGAAGTACGAAAATACTTGTATGTTATACTGGACTATATAATTAAACCCGAATCTCTAAGTAAGAACTTCGGGTTAATGACCAGAGATCAATTATAACAAAGTTTAGTTACTGTACTGTTAAAAATGTTGTAGTACATTGCACCAAAAAAGGATGCTACACAAGCTGCACTACTCATGGGGCAAAGGGAAACCACTGCGTGATGCATAAAATACACAAACACATGATGACATTATGTACCTTGGCATGGTATCTAACCAAAATGGTTCGAAGTTGAACCCATTGTACCATGTTTTTGTGTTTCATGCACCATACAATAATTTACTTTCACCCCAAGTGGTGCAGCTGCTGTAGTAGCAATTTTTGGTGCAACCTGCTACAATTTTTTTAAGTGTGTAGCGTGCAAATCAGTTTATCTATTCGCCAATCACGCAAGTCCAAAATTCAGAATCCAAGTGTTTCCTAACGTACCAGATAGAGATATGATGCCACAGAGGGACTACGGTTACAGAAATATGCGGTCACAGATGGACTGACGGACAAAATTATTCCATAACCACGCCCTTTTCTTTTGCAAAAGACGTACTAAAAAGAAACGCTGTGATAATGTCTAAACAAAAATGCAGCAATATCTAATTAATGCGGTTTTAATATTTGACGTTTACTTCAAATTTTCAATACAAGAATGTATGCCATCTGCTTGAAATCTCTGTAAATACTCTAGCTCAAAGCCCGGTAATAAATTCTCTCTCACTTCTTACAAGTCAACCTGTGTAAATTTACGTTTTCATTGGTTGCTTCATCATATGTCTGAAAAACAGTTACCCACAGCGAACAAGAAACAAAAATAATGGCTGTTTTTCATGCAGCACTTTTTGTTAACATCTGTACTTCCCCTTTTGTTATAGCATGAGCCAAGTTCATTATGGTTTAAGAGCAAACTGCACCAAATCGCCTGGAAAGGTGGAAGACTAAAAGCTGTATGACCGAGAACGAATGCACAAGTACAAACGAAACTTTTAGGAAGAAATATGAGGAGAGAAAGAGAGAGAGAGAGAGATTCTACTAGAAAGGAAGGAAGTAGAACTCTGCTAACGGAAAGTAAATGTTTCACGATTAGCCTTTGCGGCGCCCGTTGGAAAGTAAGAAAGCCACGGCTTACAGCAAATATGCGAAATAAATAATACTGTCTCTTTTGGATAAATACAAAGAGGAGAGAAAATAAAAGCTTCCGAAAAATACCCAAAATAAATAAGATTCTTCCGAAACAAACAGAGCACGCACAGAAAATTGCAAAAATATTTACCATTTCTCAGTTTTCCGTTTTTAGTGTTAACTTTTCCAGGATTAACATGGTAACTTTTCATGGGTAACGTACATAATTTATCACCACAGAATGGTATATCTTTTCTAAGAAAGTAGTGCAGGTGGTGTAGCACCACGTTTTGGTGCAACTACTACAAAATTTTTAACTGTGAAGGAAGCACCTAGCCACGTTGTAGGTAATATCTGCTGACATCAGCAGCGTGAGGTCGGGCGTTGTCTTGTTGAAAATGGGCATCAGTAATACCACAGAGACACGGCAACAGAATAGAATCACGTGGTCGCTGGTTTCATCCACGTATCGTCATGACGTCATTGCATCGACTATACGTACAAGTGTAGAAAGGTTGTTAGAGCTGCGGGCGCCCCAAGCCATATGAAACGGCTGAGGAACCGTAAGGTGCTGATGAATAATTGCAAGATGAAACCCGCAACCACGTCGTCACAAGGTTCTTAATCGACGATCGTCGGCGTTGTAACAGAAGCCAACATAGTTCTCTTTTTCCAGCCAAGCATGTTTAATACACTGAACTTTTGGGCGATATGTGCTACGGTATGAGTCAGTCGTCGCAGTATCTGCAAAGAGCGGAAACCTGCAGCACCCAATCTGCGATTCATAGTCCTCGTCGATACCGAGATGTGAACAGTTGCCTCCACACCTCGTTGAATGTCGTCCACTGTGGATTCTGGGCTACTATGGCCGGCCGTCGAATGCGGCGATCGAGGTGTTCGGACGTCTGCATACGTGCACCAATCACACACTTCGCCAATAAATGTTACATTCTTCCAACGATTGGCGCATTGTTTGACCGATAGTTGTTTCATCCCGATGCGTTTTTACCCCTCGCAAAGCATGGGCCAACCTGGTGAAAATCATCTACATACCGTCAGTTGAATAAATAAATTCATCGCTCTTTCCACTTTAATTAACGCACAACAACCGAAAAATTGTTATGCGGCCGCCGTCGGAGAATTGAATCACGAATTTCTCGATATCTAGCTGAGCGCGTTAGCTCTACACCACAGCGGCCAACAATTTATCGAGAGACTCGGGATTCAATTCCCCGACGGCGGCCGAATAACAATTTTTCGGTTGCTGTGCGTTGCTTAACATGGAAAGAGCGATGGATTTATTTATTCAACTGACGCCACGTATTTAGATGATCACCTTGGATCTCGCCCTTTGGATTACTGCCATAATTATATATAGCCAGTGCCGGAAATGCCCACCAGATGGAGACGTCTCAGTAGCTGAGCCCATCTTACGGATTTATGATGTCAGATGCTGACTGAAAAAGAAAAATACACATAGCGCCGCTGATTGTCAGCCACCGTGGTGTAAGGCTAACGCGCTCGGCTAGATATCGAGAGATTCGGGATTCAATGCCCCGACGTCGGCCGAATAACAATTTTTCGGTTGCTGTGCGTTGATTAACGTGGAAAGAGCGATGGATTTATTTATTCATTATTCATGGGCCAACCAGCCGTACGTAGATGAAGCTTCCCACAAAGCGTTTGTGTTTTATGGATTGCCAATGACGTCACCAATGATTCTCAGTTGTTACACGTGCTATCACTCCCGAGATCACTCCGATAGAGCGTTCCACACGCCCAAGTAAAGACGACCAAACTTAGCTACGCTGAGCTGTAATGAACATGTATATCCCTCACTAATCACGTGATTGTTTTTCAAATGAAATCATTTACCTAACGAAACTGTCGACACACACCCATCAATTTTAATGACACTGACAAAAACACTCTTTGCCAAAACAAAAAAACGAAGCACCCTGAGAAAGTCATTTAACACTGATAAACCTCAACATAAAAGTACCTCAGCGACGAATATGCAAATGATTAAAATATAACGACCAATGGCTAAATAGTGACCGACCACAGCGCATGGCAACCGCGCATCAACGTCGCACAGAGGGACAATATTGTGATAACGTATTGCGGTTGCTTTAACCTCCACTGAGTGTTAGGATGCCTGAACGTCGGATCCCTGCAAAATACGAGAAGTTGAGCGCGTTTGAGAGAAAACGGATAAATGTGGTGAGATCGGCCGGTTCGTCAAATCGCTGCATCGCCAGAAATTTGGGTCGAAGCGCTCGGAAATCGAACGATGACGGACGTCCGTCGCCAACCCTAGAGCAGGAGGATCGAGCGATTTTAAGAACCGCACGAATTCCTCGCTCTCAACAATCCCTGGACACGTCGCGTCGTCTACAGGTATGGAAATGACCATCCGGACCGTTGCCACATGACTTGCGGCACGCAGACGACATTCGAGGATGGCACTTTGCTGCCTGCCATGACCAGGGTGCAACACCCACATAGGTTTCATTGGTGTCGGACCCTATCAGCGTGGGATAATGTCTAGTGGCGCCGGGCTGCCTTCAGTGGTGAGTCACGATTTGCCCATGGAGCTGATGACCAGGACATACGTGTCTGGAGACGATCAGGCCAGATCACGGATCCTGCCTTTGCCGTAGAACGGCGCATGGCTCGAACACCAGGAGGGACTATCTAAGGAGGCATTTAGTACGATAACCTGACAACCATGGTACCCTCACGGCTCAACGGTACGTCGACGACATTCTACGTCCTGGTGTGTTTTCATTCCTGTCGTAGCATCACAGAGCATTTCTTTAACAGGATAAAGCCGGCCACACACGGCACGGCTCTCGCCCGTCTGCCTCCATCGACATCTTTCTATTGGCATTCAGATCACCCGACCGTTCACCAATCGAACATGTTTGGGACATGATTGGAAGCCACCTACTCCCATCCCGGACTGTTGGTAAACTAACCCGCACTTTGGACACCATATGGCATGATATACCTCAGGACACTATCCGCGTACTGAATGCGTCTATGTCATGCCAGATAACAACTTGTGTCCGAGCCTTAGGTGGTGCTGCGACATATTGACGTGTTCAAGTCGTGTAGATGATTAATCCGAATGAACGGCCCAACTGCTACTGAATTGTAATCATTTCCTTAGCTATGCATGTACATTGCACATATCAACTTTCATTTTGATTGGATAATTCCATCTGGGTGCTTCGAGTTTTACGCTTTCCAACCGTAGGTTGAAGAAACGTATATGCTCCAGCTTTGTCCGTCAGTCCGTACCATAACTCGCGTAAAAATGTTTCGATTTCGATTAAATTTTAATATGTGGTAAGGAACCACGTGGGGACGAAGCCTGTTGAAAATGGAAGAAATGGGGTCAAAGGTCAAGACAGGAACGTGATTCATTCCATTGCCCTTATGCGTCATAACTTCCGTAAAAATGATTCAATTTCGATGAAATTTTAGTTTGTGGTGCGAGACTAATGGGGACGAACCCTATTAAAAATAGGCGAAATGGGGTCAAAGGTCAAGACAAAGGAGCGGGATCCATTCTTGCCCTTATTCGTCATACCTTGCGTAAAAATGGTTCGACTTCGATGAAATGTTAGTTTGTGTTAGCGGACCACATGGGGACGAACCCTGTAGGAAATGGGCGAAATGAGATCATAGGTCAGGACATAAAAGGGAGATTAATTCTACAGCCATTATCCTCATAACTTGAGTAATGCTTTCTTGTATGTTGGAAAGCGTATCATATTCAACGCATTGCATGATTTTACTAAGTTTGGTGGGTTTTTTTCTTCTTTTAGCGAAAAGTGTATTTACCCGTATGGAATAAAGCGCTAGAATCGAGAAAAAGAACAGTTTTTCCGTTGCTTTCGTGAAACCCGGCTGCAATGTGAACATTTTTGTTCTAGGAACGCAGAAAATTTGGCCGCTATTAGGTTTAGGTACGTCGACCATTTAAAGGGCTAATCAGGCGTGACCATTCAATACTACCAACCGCTTATGTGCTCTGCCTTCTTCCATCCATTTCCAGTATATTTTTAACTACGGCATCCTGCGAACAGCCTATACAATTCGACGTTTCTCGGATGCTACTATTCTTTGCTCTGTATCCAGTTATCATACCATTAGCCATTACAAAAACTTTTTAAGTTTCGATTGATACTGCACGCTACGCAGGCAGCGCCAAATATGTTGTTGACTTTCATATGTATGTACTTCCACGTTGCAAACAATCCAAACGTCAAAGGAGCGACCATTGTCTTTTACTTCGGCTATGTAAAATTCAATGTTATACTTTGAAACATATTAATCGCAAATTTTAAGGGAAATATTGAAATAATAAAGCGCTCATGAGTGGGATACATACACTGCTGAGCCATTGCATTATGACCACCTACCTAATATGCTGTAGGACCCCCTTTTGCCTCCAAAACAGCGACCACTCGGCAAGGCATCGGTTCGTTCAGGTTGTGATAGGTATCCTGGGGTACCTGGTACCATAATGTCAACAGCAGGTCTTCCACTTCCTGTACATTTCGGGGTGGTGGTGTTTTAGCGCGAACCTGCTTTTCGAAGTCGAAACACAAATGTTCGATTAGGTTCATGTTAGGTGAATTCGGAAGCCAGGGCATTAACAGAAAGTCACCAGCATGTTCCTCGAACCACTCCTTGAGTATTCTGGCAGTGTGGCATGGCGCATTATCCTGTTGGAAATGGCTATCACCAACAGGGAACACAGTTGTCATGAATGGGTAAACTTGGTCCGCAATGTTGTTCAAATACTTGACAGCTGTCAGGTATTGTGCTATTGGGAAAATGGGGCCTAAAATGTTCCAAGAAAACATCGTCCACAGCATAACATTGCCGACCGCCGGCCTGCTTCCGCAGAACAATACATCCAGGTGCCATAGCCTCCATTGGTAATCGGCGTTTCCGCGCTCGGCCGCTACGTGATGCACCGGGAATCTTGATTCGTCAGACCAGACCACTTTCTTCCAATCATCCACGGTCCAATCACGATGATCTTTGCCCTCATTACATGCCTTGTTGGCGATGACGTGCAGTGAGCATGGTGCCCGGCTAGGTCGTCGACTACGCAGGCCCATGCGCAAAAGGCTGCGATGAACCGTGTGCTGTGACACATTGCCCTGATTGCCACTGTTGTAGATGTGAGTGATTTGTAGCACTCTGGCCCTGAGGTCGCTGTGAATAGAGCTCGACAGTATCAGCTCACCTGTGGAATCAATGAGCTGCGGAAAACACGGCTGGACGACGGTTCGTCGTTTGTCCATCTGAGCACCACGTTTGATACGTACTCACTACAGCAGCATGTGAGCAACCCACAAACCGCGCCGTTTCCAAGATCGTAGTTCCGATGCGCCGTGCCATCACAATTTGTCCTTTATCAAAGTCCGATAAATCGGCGGTTTTTCCCCATTCTGATTACGAAAGCCAGCCTCCGGGTTGTATATATATGACTACGAAAGTCGGTCTTCGGGTTGTATATATACTGCTCTGTGAACTTCGTCTGCGCCACCGTTTGGTCTCCAGGCGTGCTCGTTTCTTTATGCTGGGTGGTAATAATAATAATGTAATGGCTAATCGGTGTACACAAAAATACATAGGACTACGAATTCCAGAGTGAGTAAAAAGTTCGTTCCGTTTTCAGATAAAAAGTATCATTTTGCAAGAAATCCGTACCCGCTAATCCGTTGTTTTCTACAATCCTTTGTCAACGTTCCATCAGAGCCACGATTCTACGGCGGTATCACTGAGGATGTTTCGAGGACAAAAACTCTCTGATTCCACTTCTACCACTAAAACTAAATACCTTGTTGAAAATAGGAAAGGTTGTAGACGGGAGGCAGGTTTCGAGCTGTATGGAGCATGTAATAGGTTCTTAACCCCTTACAATTCATTCCTCTAATTTACGGCAGAAAAGTCTGGAGGTGTGACTTGGGGCATTATCCAAGTCGCACCTCCAGCTTCATGTTGATGAGTGCCGAGTAGGGGTGGCCACGAGCATCATGGACCAACTGTTGTTATCCGGCATAGAGTTTCCCATCCCCAACTTGACCATCTGGTACGATGTTCCAAGTGCGCATGGCCTCACAATTACGGCAAATGCACAGCATAAATTTTCTCTCAAACCACCCCCGGTGGACTACTGACTGTGCTTCCCAGCGTGACCTCAGCCACATGTTCCTAGTGATTGGATAACGATAAAATATCCTCCTTTCAAGACTTGTGACGGTACGACACCGAAACATTCCGTTCCATGGATTTGACAGCAATCATTGGCCGAGAGTGACACATTGTTTTGCCTGTTGGGATATTAATTCATGGAACAATTCGATGGCGCCTGAGGGGAAACCAAGCTGGTGCAAGTGAAGAACGTTGGTGGTTTGAGGAGACCCCATATTAGCTGCCAAGTACCGGTGTTCAATGTCAGAGCTTCGTCCAGCGTGGCTCTGGTACCGGTGTTTAATGTCAGAGCTCCGTCCAGCGTGGCTCTGGTACCGGTGTTCAATGTCAGAGCTTCGTCCAGCGTGGCTCTGGTACCGGTGTTCAATGTCAGAGCTTCGTCCAGCGTGGCTCTGGTACCGGTGTTCAATGTCAGAGCTTCGTCCAGCGCGGCTATGGTACCGATGTTCAATGTCAGAGCTTCGTCCAGCGTGGCTCTGGTACCGGTGTTCAATGTCAGAGCTTCGTCCAGCGTGGCTCTGGTACCGGTTTCAATGTCAGACCTTCGACCAGCGTATTAGTGTTTGTGATCGTTGGACATCTTGACATCGGTTCCTCTACGAGAATGTTCAATGTCAGAGCTTCTTCCGTGCACTGCTGCTGTCCACTGTCCATTTTTACCCAGTGCTTCTGTCGACTGTCTATTTCTGTCCAGTGCTGCGCTTCAGATACATATGTTTTTCTTGCTGCTGATGTGGTGTTGATTCACTTATGCAATAATCGCATACAAACTTCCGAAAAGCAAGTTTATTTACCGATATTCCCTGCTTACTTGATGACACCATGTAGCTCCGTGCCAACTGCACGTCATCAACCACCTATGTTCACGTCATCGCGGAATGACGCTAACGCGCGTTTCGCATAAGATGGGAGACACAATATTATTTGTAGTTCAAAACGGGCTGAACTTTTTATCCACTTTGTTACATACCATCATTTCACGTACCCCTAGTGCATATCATTATGCCTTAAAAGAAAAGTGTTTAATTAAAGAATTCTTTCGCTTTTTAATAAGGTATTGGACTTCAGCTAATAAAGGCACACAGAAGTTATCGACAACTCAAACAAAATTGAGGAGATGAGTGCTTGATCTAACCAAGAACTATAGAAAAGGAAACTTATGGGTCAAGATAATGAGAACATTTGATGACATAATGATCAAAGTAAAGACCTTCAGGTTGTAATGGGCTATACACATATGAGCCATTATATTATGACCACCCACAGCCTAGAGAAATGCGCGCGCCTGAAGATAGAACGGTGGCGCAGGTGAAGTTTACAGATCCCTATATATACAATCCCAAGACCGGCATTCGGTTAGTAGTGTCTTCGGAGTCAGAATGGGAAAAGCTGCCGCTTTATCGAAGTTTGGTAAACGATAAATTGTGATGGCAAGCCGCCTAGGAAACGGCGGGGCTTGTGGGTTGTTCACGTGTCGCTACAGTAAGTACGTATCAAAAGTGATGCACAAATGGCGAAATGACGAACAATCTCTCAACCGTGTGTCGTTTGCAGCTCATTGATGTCAAAGGGGAGTAGATAATGGTGCGTATTGTATTGTTCACAGTGACCGAAGGGCCACAGTGCGACAAATAACCCGCAGCGGCAGCAGTGGTGATCAGGGCAATGTGCCACAGCACAAAGTACATCGGAGCCTTTTGCGCATGTACCTGCGTAGCTGAAGACCCAGCCAGGTCCCCATGTTCAATGCACGTCATCGCCAATAAAACATAAAGTGGGACCAAGATAATTGAGATTGGACCGTGGATGATAGGTAGAAACTGCCCTGGTCTGACGAATCAAGATTCCTGGTGAATCACGTAAACTGCCGAGAGGGGATACGCCGACTACTAACAAAGGCCGTGGCCCCTGGATGCACTGTCGGGCGGAAAGAGGCCGGCGGTGCAGATGTTATGTCATGGGCGATGTTTTCTTGTGACACTTTAGTTCCCGTTATCCCAACAGCACTATACCTGACAGCTGTCAGGTATCTGAACATCGTTGCGGTCGAAGTTCACCCATTCACGGTAACTGTGTTCCCTGCTGGTAATGGCCATTAACAACAATATAATGCGCCATTCCGCACAACCGGAATCGTCGAGGAGTGGTTCGAGGAACATACTTGTGACTTTCTGTTAAACCCTGGTCTCCAAATTCACCTGAGATGTACCAAATTGAAAATTTGTGGTTCGACTTGGAAAAGTGGGTTCTCGCTATACCACTACCACACCGAAATTTACGGGAAGTGGAGGACCTGGTGTTGACATTATGGTACCAAATACTCCAGGATACCTATCGCCCCCTCATCAAATCGATGCCTCGTCGATTAGCCGCCCTTTTGCGGACTAAAGAGAGTCTTACAGCATATTAGGTAGGTGATCATAATGCAATGGCTAATCCGTGTACATATTACAATGGTGCTCACCACCGTTGGACCTCTGAAATATTAGACTGGGTAACAAGGGACTGTAAAAAACCACGTGGAAGATGGATGGATTAATTCGGCAGTGTACAGGAGTGACATGGAATAGACTTTCAAGTAATATAGTTGTAGATGTGACCTGGGGAAGATCCTTCGTCCATTAGTGGGTTCTATATACTGGTGAGGTCTAACGACCATTGTGAGCAACTCAATGGGCGATTAAACAGTCGCACGTCCTTGATTTTGGTTCACTGATTCCAGTTAAGAGAGAGCCACTAGCGTAAAACTGGTTAAACAACCACCCCTCACCGGGAGTCGAACTCGGACTCATCTCGCACGAGTGATCAGTCGCCTGCGTTTAGACCACAGAGCCACAGGGTCAGCAGCAAGTGATTGAGAATGTTTGATGACGGTGATGATTGTGATACACCACTAACCCGTAATGCGTTAATATTCTAATGAATGAGTGCTATTATTCTGAGCATCGGTAATGTTGAAATTAACCATTTTATAAGTATTATCGGTATGAAAAAGTTTCCGCCGTTTTAAGGAGAAAGGAGACAGGAACAATCAGGAAACCAGTACACACTTGCCCCTGTGATAGAAGGACTCGGGCTTTGAGCTGAAGAATGCGGTGACGAAATTTTCAACCTCTGGAACTGTAGTGAACCGCTGTTGGGCTAGGGCATGTCGCATAGAGCAAAACAGATGAAAGTCTGAGGGTGCAATGTTCCGGGAGTAAGCCGGGTACGGTAAAACCTCTCAGTGTAACTGTTCAAGGGTTGATTTTGCGGTGGCACTGACATGTAGTCTGGCATTATCTTGTAAGAGGATGACTGGGCGGCGTCCTTTACCTGTCCATGGGCGTATTTGGGCGTTCAGTCTCATCAACTGCATGATCGCTATATCGTTGTGCAGTGATTGTTTCACCCGGTTTCAACAGTTCGAAGTACAGCATTCCATGCATATCTCACCACACACACAACAGCACCTTTCCCCCGTGGATATCTTATATTGTAGTGGATTTCGATGACTGGCCTGGGTAGACCCACGATCGCTTGCGTACGGGTTTCTCCCAATAGACAAACTTTTCATCCTCGGTGACAACCCTCCACAAGAAATTCTTACCTTGAAATCTCTTCAGCAACGACATGCAGATTCCCAATCGTTTTTTGTTTTTGTTTTATTGGAGGTTTAACGACCACCGTGAGCAACTCAATGTGCTAATGTATAGGCAGTCGCCCGTCCCTCATTTAGGGTCACTAGTTCCAGGGAAGGCAGAGAGCCAGTGCTGTAAGACAAACACAACATCCATGCCTCACCGGGATTCGAACCCCGGACCCCTTTTGGACGAATGATCAGAGGCCATCGCTTAGATCACTGCACCACCGGGGCGGCTCCCAATCGTTGACTAATATTACGCTCCGTTAAATTATGCGGATCCAACTTACCAATCTTCTGGATCTTTCCCAAAGCCTGTAGACGCAGTACCACCGTCGACTGAGCCACTTTCAAACGTTTCGCCAGTTGCGTGGTCGATTATGTGGCATCCTCTTGCAACAGCGATTCCAGTTGCTCGTCTACGAGTTCCTGTGGTCTACCTGCACGTGGCTTGTCTTCCAGGCTTAGATCACTTTTCGTAAACCTGGCAAACCATTCTCGACACGTCCGCTCACCCGTAACCGTTTCACGATACGCCTGACATATTGAACCGTATGCTTCACTCGCACTTTTCCCTAAATTAAACATGAATAACATACAGTGCCGCAAGTGAATTTTATCGACTGCCATGCTTGGCTTCATGTACGAACTGACAGCACTGGTCGCCAGCCGGTTTGATCGTTACAGCGCCCACTAACGATTGTGGTTGAAACTGTTGCCTACCCCTAAAAATAATAAATAGTACTAACATTTTTACATGTAACACCTGTTTATAACATAATTATAAGTTATTTTAATCTATTCATTTCAGCAGTTTTGATCAGAAATTTTCTAAAATTGTGAAACCCTATTGCTAACGAATGAGTCTGAATTTATTCCACTGAAAGTCTGATTTCAAAATCTTGTTTTAAAATAACCATTTCATAAAACAACTGAGAACTGTTGCTCGTAGAATAATAGAATGCGTTATACACTATATGAAAGAAACTTATTTACATTTCATGCAAACAAACACAGTTAGTGTAATATTCATTAAATGTTATTACATTCTAAACTTGATCAAAAATTTCTCCATTCAGCTTTATCGATTGTGGATTACAGTTTCAGTCTAAAGGAATGGAGTAATAAACTGCAGTTTTCGTTTTTCTGCTGCGAAAATTTTCTCGTCTAGATTAGTATAATATGATGCAGCTCCTGCGTTGGTGGGTTTCGTTTAAATAAATATCCCTTTGAAACTTCATGTAAATTTTAGTATGAAGTATCGTTATCTTCGGCACGTCATTGTCTACTTTATGCATAAATTTGTCTCTCAACTTCAATTTAATTTAAGAGTCTCTACATGGAAAATTTTCTTTCTCTTGCTGAGTTTCATTGCTTCACGGATGGTGAAATATCTTAAAGATCGAGGTTTAGTTTGTTTCTTAGGCTCCATTCTAATCGATCATGTGACAATTTTGTAAAAGAATTTCCGACATATATTGGGTCTAGAAACAAGTACTTTGTCTTGGGAAGAAATTTCCATTTACACTGTCTGTATAATTCTTCAAATCGACAATTCATCAAAAATTGCAACAAAGATATATTTTGTAATATGAAGTTTTTAGAGTCGAATGTGTTTTTTGTTCTGTCTGTTACATGTAAGATAATTCGTGAGTTTCTGAGTTCATACGTGATGTCATCCCGGAAGGCAGCAGAGCTGTTTTAAATTTTAAATTTTATGTCATAGAGAATGACAGACTGTTTCCAAAACGTCGCCCGTAAAAGAGAGGAAAGTACTTTAAATAGTGTTTCGGGGAGAAAAAAAGGAGGGCAGATGTGTACTTTAAACAGTATATCAAAGAAAGCGAGAGAGTGACAAATACTTTGAACAATTTGTCGGAGATGTAGGAGAAACTCACACACTTGAAGGAAAGATTGAATGGAAAAAATAACAAATTTTGTTCTATTGTTGAAAGTGGAATATACAAAACACAAGCTGTCAGAATTCACTGAAGAGCAATTGAATTATATTTACCTGTCTAATAACGTGTAGCACAAACTTTCGACCTGATGACGGCGGCGATTCGTCTCGGCATGGACTCGACAAGACACCGGAAGCGTTGTGAAGCCATACGGATCCACGACCCCTGAACAAGCTCCCACAGTTCACGAATATTCGCCTCGAATAATCTCTCTCGATGGCATCCCAGATGTGCTCGATGGGATTGAAGTCAGATGACCTAGCTGGCGAAGGAAGCGAGATCATGTCGGTGGAGTGTTCATCCAACCATTCGGATAAAAATTCAGGAGCGATGGAACGGTGCATTGTCTTGTTGCAAGATGAGATCCCCAGTGGGATGTTGAAGACGCACAAACGGGAGCAAATGGTCGTCCGGGATATCCCGGTAACGTTGACCTGTGAGGCACGATGTCACAAGTACCACGGGTCCCATTTCAGTGTACGTAAACACTCCCCAGACGAAAATCCTACCCCCACCAACTTGAAGAGTACCCTGCTGGCAAGAAGGATCCATCGCTTCACGTGGTTTGCACCGTACTCGTATCCTGCCATCCGCATGTAGCAACGTGAATCTCGACTCATCCGTCCAGGCAACATTTTCCCACATGTTTGGGATCCAGTGGCGATGTTCACGCGCCCATGCTAATCTTTACACCCTGTGATGTGCGCTCAGCAGCGGTACCCTCGTGGGACGATGGCTTCTGTACCCCATAGCGAGGAGATGGTTCCGGATGGTGTGGCTGCTTACACGTTTTTGTGCACCAGTGACACAGTGGCTCGTGAAAATTCCAGTACCTGCACGACTTTCCGAGATGGAGTGACCCATTCGTCGCGCCCCGAAAATTTGCCCGCGGTCAAATGCGTTTCGATCCTTCGTCTTACCCATACTGCGTCCGACTCTTACTGATGCCCGTCGCATCACTCTTTATATTGTCGGATCGCTGCATACGCCATGTCGTTTCCGTTTACAGTGCACCCCACAGCACCACATTTGCATAACGCCGGCTGTCTCTAATTCAATTGCTCAGCAGTGTATGTCAGCAAACATACACTGCTGAGCCATTACATTATGAACACCTACCTAATAAGCTGTAGGACCCCTTTTAGCTCGCGAAATAGCAGCCACTCGGCATGACATCGATTTGGTGAGGTGGCAATCGAAATCCAAGGGTATCTGGTACCAAAATGTCAACAGCAAGCCCTCCAGTTCCCGTACATTTCTGGATCGTGGGGATTTAGTTCGAACTTGCTTTTACAAATCGAATCACAAATGTTCGATTGGATTCATGTCAGGTTAATTCCGAGGCGAGGGCACTAACAGAAAGTCACCAGCATGTTCCTCCAACCACTCCTTGGCGATTCTGAAAGTGTGGTATTGCGCATTATACTGTTGGTAATGGCCATCACCAGCAGGGAACGCAGCTACCATGACGGTGTGAACTTGGTCCGCAACGATTTTCACATACCTGACAGTTGCCATGGATTGTGATATTGGAATAATTGCGCCTAAGGTGTCCCAAGAAAACATCGCGCACAGCACAAACCCGCCCACGCCGGCCTGCTTCCTCACAACAGTGCATCCAGTTGCCATAGCCACCGTTGTTAATCGGCGTATCCGCGCTGGACCGTTTACGTGATGCACCAGGAATTTTGATTCGGCCGACCAAGCCACTTTCTACCAATCATCAACGGTGCAATATCGATGATCTTGGGCACATTTCATGCGTTGTTGGCGATGACTTGCAGTGAGCATGGGGACCCGGCTGGGTCCTCGGCTACGCAGTCCCATACGCAGAAGGCTGCGATGAACTTTGTGCTGTGACACATTGTCCTCATCGATGATCTTGGGCCCCATTTCATGCGCTTTGAACAATGTGCGACAGTATCCGCTCTCCTCTGGCATGAATGAGCTACGGACGACACACGGCTAGACGACGGTTCGTCGTTTGGCCAGCTGTGCACCACTTTTGATACGTACTCACTTCAGCGGCACGTGAACTACCCACAAGGCGTTCCGTTTCAGAGTCGTAGTCCCGAGGCGACGGGCCGTCACAATTTGTCGTTTATCAAACTCCGATAAATCAGCAGCTTTTTTCCATTCTCTCTCCAAACACTTTACTAACCGAAAGCCAGTCCTTGGTTTGTGTATATACTTCTCTATGAACTTCACTTTCGCCACCTTTCGATCTCCCGGTATGCTTAATTTTCCAGGCTGGGGGAGACTGTAACGCAATGGCTCATTGGTGTAGTCACCCTTCTGAAGTTTTGGGCGAAGACCACGTGCAAACTGAGTGGAAGCTGTATTCCGTAACCTATCAGATCCACAATTTTGGAAAAGTATCTGTATGGAGAAACTCAAAACCTTAATGAATCATACAATAGTCTGATCTGGAACGAAGTTCGAAAACTTGTTTTTGCGACATTGTCAACAACAAAAAATTGGGTTTTATCATTCATTTTCAACATTCAATGTAGGAAAGGTAAGCAAATTAAAGAAACTACAAAACCAACGGAAAAAACTCCTGGTGACAACATATCAAGAATACTGCGATACCTTGATAGCGAACGATGTTATGAAGCTGATCGACTGATGCAGAAAAAAAGCCCAAAAGACAATGAAATGTGGAAGAGTAATCTGATAACCATGTATATGCTGCAGGAATGTATTTATTTCAAGTACTGCTGAAAATCCTGATCACATTGCATAAAATTATTATATTTTCAGATAATTAAGAAGGATTATTTTTAATGCAATTTTGTATGTGTATTTGCACCTTTTTCTCAGAAACGTTTCAATGCAAACTTTTCAGAATTTCTATGTTGGTTTTTATGTCAATATTACACTGCTTGTGCAAAAATTAAGGACGTAGAGGAGAAATTAGCATAACAGGTGAACAAGCAGGCAGAACCGACCGAAAGACCGCTCAAGAGATAGACTAGGTTCCGGTATGGTAGGGCATGCGCATATATGCAGTATGACGTAGAGGGATGGGGGATGTCGGAAGGGTATAAAGCACACGAGCGGCGTACGCTCAGCAATTCGCTGAAAGATATTGCACGGTGTACATCGGTTTGAACGCCGTCGAGTTTCTGCCACCGTGTTTTATGGCCAACAGACAAACCAGTAGACGACGTCTGGATGACTTTACGTGATGTCGCGTCTTTGGGAAGTTGGAAGAAAGTCGAAGTGTGGGTAGTGTGTCCGAGGAGTTCGGGATCGCTCACAGCATCGTTTCACGAATTTGGAGAACATTTCAAACGACAGAAACAGCTGTCCGAGAGTTTAGCAGTGGTCGTCCACGAGCAACCACGGCGGCGAACGACCGGTATATTGTCCTACAGGCGAGAAGAGACAGAAGGCAGACAGCAGGAGAAATCGCAAGGCACATGAAACAGACAACTGGACATCTGTTATCGCGTTTTGCCGTGGCCAGCCGGCTGCACAAAGATGGTCTATTTGCACGACGACCAGTACGGTGTGTGCCATTAACGCCTGCTCATTGCAGACGGCGGTTTCTGTGGTGCCAGGAACACAAGAACTGGACATATCAGCAATGGGGTCGAGTTCTCTTTACGGATGAGAGCCGATTTAGAGTGACGAGCGATTCTGGACGTATACATATCTGGAGAGAGCAGGAAACACGCAATCACACCTCCAACATCATCGAAAGGGAACGGTTTAGAGGTGGCGGAGTTCTCGTTTGGGGCAGTATCATGCTTGGTAGCCGTACTGGCCTCCACATCTTCAAAGGAAGTTCAGTCACTTGGGTCCGCTATTGTACCGAGGTTCTCCTGCCTCACCTGCTGCTGGTTATAGGTGCTGTGGGTCTTGAATTCCTCTTCATGGACGACAACGCAGCACCTCATCGTACAGTGGCTGTTGCAGAGATCTTGGAGTGTGAAGATATTCAGCGCATGGATTGGCCTGCAAGATCCCCGGACCAACATCCAAGCGAACACGTGTAGGTCCTTCTCGGAAGACGCTTGGCATCACGTCACCAGCCGCCAGCAACGATTCCGAAGCTGCGATTGGCACTACAAGAAGAATGGGCCGCGATGCCCCAACAGCTCCTTGACAACATCGTTCTCAGCATGGACAGACGTTGTAAATCCTGCAACGCAGTCAAGGGTGAACATATCCCCTACTAAAGACTGGATTTTTCTTGGCAGCCGCCTGTCACATGGACGTTTCTGTCTTCTGTCCAGTTGTGTCGAAGCTACCTTTTCAATAACGTGCCTTTGTATCCTGTGGATTCCTTGTTTGGACAGTTTTGCTCACTTGTCCCATATTCGTACATCTTGGGGATCTTATGGTATGCTTTGAGTCGATGTGGAGCACTTCTGCACGACGTTACATTCGAAAAACCGCCTCGTTGTTAATCTTTGCACACCAGTGTACATAAACTAAGATTTTGTTAAATAATTAGCTTCCGTACTTGTTGAGAAAGAGTTTTTTCTGTTGCTAAAATAATTGCCCCAAATTGCGATAATGATTTAAACAACCCTCACATAAATGGCAATTTATATAGAAATCTTCATTCTATAGCCTCACCGAATTTGTGGTACCTGTTTCCAAAAATTACTGATAAAAAAGGTACGTAAAAATTGTTATTTTAACAAGGCCGGAATAGGCGCCTCAGTCTTTGCTTAAACAGAGAAAGAGAAAAAAACAGAGTACTTTAAGCAGTTTCCTTGGAAGAAAGAGAAAAAGCAGCAAGGGTGTGACGTGAAACATTTATAAAAATGTAAGCACCAGGAAAAAGATGTGTACTTTAAACGGGCTATGGTAGTTATAAGCAGGGCGAGTGAGAAGGAGAAGTACTGTAAATAGAATGTCAGAGAAAAACGCAAAGAGTAAGAGTCGATTAATTTAAACATGGTGTTTGAGAGAAAGACAAACACTTTAAAGAGAGTGGTAAGGGTAGAGATAAGGAAAATGATTGTGAGAGAGGGAAAATGAATATTTCTAACACGATACTAGATAAAAACAAGTAGAAAGAGATACTAATACTTTAAATTTCGCCCCACACTACATCGGAAGGGAAACCAACTTTTCCCATTTGAAACAACACAGACTGACTCGGAGTCATTCATTTGTTAGACGTCCACCGCGCTAGAAATACACAGAATGGACAAATTATTACACACCACGTTAACAACATGCGAAACAGAAGTATCGCGTCCACTCACGTGGGGACGCTCTACCTGGCAATTTCTATAAATTGAGTAGGGTCTCTTACCATTGGAAACCAGTCACGAAAACGTAATCCTGGGTAAAGGCAGCGACGTAAGGGAGTTTGACCATGACCAGGTGGTCGCTACCAAGAAGGCTGGTTGTTAATCACCACAACTGTTTAACGGTTGGGATTTCAGCGTCAGACAGTTGCACGTGCATAACAAGGATTCAAGAAGTGCGCCAAAAGGTCTACTGAAAAGGGGAAATCCTGTTGCAAACTTGCAGTTGTCTCGAAGTGAGCGTAGACTTTCCCGCGCGGTTGAGAGGAAACTCGTTGCTGCTGGGAAGCAGGCAATGCCAGAATTTAATGATGGCGCATCCACGAGGATATGTAATTTATTGAACGCGCATCCGTCATACCATGGTAGAAACAGGCTATGGCATTCGACTGCCGACGTACATCCACATCGTATCCCTTGCAAAGTACCAAAAGATTAGGTTTCAGTTAGCAACGTCCTATTTTAACTGGAATGCCGAGGAATGGAATTCAGTGTCTGACGAATCAGGGTTTCAATCTATCACGCTGATGAAAGAACCCGTGTGTGGTGTAAACCGCATGAAGCGATGGACTCATCTTGGGTCATACAGGCAGGTGGAGACGGTATAACAGTTTGGGGTGAGTTAATATGGGCCACTTTGGGACTCCCGTGTCCGACAAGACCACCTGCACAAGATATGTGAGCATCCTCTCCCACAATGTACACCCGTTCATACAGAATATCTTTCCACCATGATGCCAACTTTCAATGATGCACAAGCGCCACATTACACACTTCCCGAGTGGCAACCAGTTGGCTCCAGAAGCATTCAAGAGAATTTACAACACTCAAGTGACCCCTCGATCGCCGAACCTCAATCCCATTGAGAATTTGTGGGACGAATTAGAAAGATCTGTTCGATCCCGCCAACCCCCACCGGCAACTGTGGATTTGCTAGGATAGGCAAACCTCCATTCATAGGCATGATTACCATCTACATGTTTCCGAAGCCTCATGGAGTCCTAAATAAGATCTTTGGCTGCTGATGCGAAGGCAGTGTTGTTAGATAGTTGTATATTATAATTTTCCATTCAGTGTGGGTTTGCATGTACAGGGTGATGGTAAACTCCTCAACAAAACAAAAGGTGTGATAGTACACATCAAGATGATCAATATTTGCAATGAAACCTATGGCTGCATTCCACTCCTAGTGCCAGAAAAGAGCACATTGAAAAACGTCCAGCAGGCAAACGGTGTTCCAAACAGTGCATGGTAAGCACAAGATGCAAATCAGGAGGCCTGAACACGTGCGTAGATAATGAGGTGCAAATATTTAAAAACGCAGTCGAACCCGTTCAGCGATATTATCGTGCAAACATCACATGAGAATTGACGTGTACGTCTGACCGGCGCAGCATACCGTGTATTCCTGGAGCAAGTGCTTCCCGGTCTGTTGCCGGATGTTCCGCTCACCACACGGAGAGGTATGTGGTTTATGCATGATGGGGCTCCAGCACACTTTGCCCACGAGGTCCGATACTTCCTAAATATGACATATCCAGGGCGGTGGATTGGACGCGGTGAACCTGTGGCTTTGCCTCCACGCTCCCAGGACCTTAATCCCCTGGACGTTTTCTTCTGCGGGCACATGAAAATTTTGGTGTACGAGATACCTGTGTACTCCCTGGAAGATCTCGTCTCGCGAATCGCTGTTGCTGCGGACAAGATCAACTCCACACCAGGAGTCTACGAGAGGGTGCGACAGTCCTTCATCCACCGGTGTGGGATGTGCAATGACGCCCTTGGACGCCAGTTTGAGCAGCTCCTTTGTGTCTATGCGATTGGAATTCTGCAACTCATAAATTAGGCATGTGTCTTTGTTTTCACTGTTGAAGGTTCAACGTCGATGTGTAACTTTACTCTTTTCTGGCACTAGGAGCGGAATGCGACTCTAGGTTCCATTGCAAATATTGTTCGCCTTGATATGTACTATCACCCTTCTTGTTTTGTTGAAGGAGTTTACAATCACCCTATATTGTAATTAAAAGTGTTATATCTTTTTAACATAAGTTATATTATTATGGGTTGTTTATTTACTTAACAATCTGATCTTAGCTACAACCTGCTTCCATAATTTCCCATCTGAAGATGAAGGAAACTTGTAGCAGTCCGGAGAACTAAAAACGCAATAGCTACTTTGCTATGACTGCAAAGTAGTGATGCGGCAATTGAAGATTTCAACATGTAGGAAAATTTCAGAGCTCATCAGAAGGCAGGGTAAACACAAGAAGATGACGCCCAGAATAAACATAAACGGAATATAGGGGGTGTTCCGCTTAGACTTATAATTAAAGTAAGCATCATAAATTCTAAACTTACCACAATTTATTAACGACACGTATTGTTCTGGATACACAAAATGAGAAATTTTTGGACATGTCCAATATAATTCAGCATGCGTTCCGCTGCCAGCTTGGCAAACGTCCAACCGGTATTTTACCTCAGCCAACATGTTGAGAAATATTCGTGGTGTAACGTTGTTGATTGCAGCAGAAATTCTGTCTCGTAAGTCTTCCAGATTACGCACCGGTGTAGCGTACACCTGGTAATTAACAAATCCCCACAACAAAAAGTCAGGTGAACTTAGGTCTGACGACCTGGGGAGCTATGCAATGAACGTTGATCCTTTCTCAATCCATCCTGTAGTAAAGTGGCCATCCAAGAAAGTTCATGATCATTGGAAAAGTGCGAAGGAGCTCCGTCTTTTGCGAAAATTGTTCCTGCAGGCTGCTAAGGCAGAGCGTATCCCAGTAAGACGTCCAGGTATGTCAGTCAGGTTACCGTAGCGTGCGCAAAAATAAACGGACAAATGATTTTGTCCTTCATGATCCCATACCAAACATGGTGCTTTGGAAAATCCCTACCGCGTGCATGAACAACGTACGGAGTTTCGGACCCCCAGATGCGGCAGCTATGTCTGTTTACCTTTCCCGACACGTGGAATGTTGACTCGTCTGAAAGGCATACCGGGTCTAGGAATGTATCGTCAGAATCAATTTTGGCCAACATTGTCTCCGAAAATGTATTCTTTGCCGTCCTGTCATGCGGCTTAGTTTGTTGATGCAATTAAATATTGTACGCATGTAGACGCAACCTTTTATGAAGTAATCGATGCACTGTTTTTGTTGGGATGTCTAGCTGCACACCAGATGGATTTCCTCAGGCTTCCCTGAAATGATTTTCGAATCAGTTCAACGTTTTTTTCAGACGCCATCCGCTTAGCATGTTTACCTGTCATCGGTAACAAACTTGCCGTTTCTCTGAGTTACTTGTCTCATTTCATAACGGACACGTAAGTCGGGGCTTCTGCCATCGCTCAAAGGATATATTCGCGGACAAAAAGGCGCTTTACAAGCGTCACGGACTTCAATTTCTCAAGCGATAGCACACAAAACACCTTCTGCTGTGGAGTCTGCATGGCGATTTCTATGTCAGTCGCCACGTGGAAGAATATTTTAAGGCCACAGCTTTTCCCTTGTTGACAGGAAAACAGTGTGGCCTTAAGATAAGAGCATTACACCTGAAGAAACATAAAATAAAATAACACTGATAACTAAATTCTACAATAATAATAATAATATAGGGACTCTATAGAAGCAATACCTATTAACCTACGCACACTATTTTTCTTGTGCATATGCGTTTCTTTAAACTAATCGGATTTTTAATGCGAAAGGAATTTAAAAAAGTAATCCTTCAATTAAGAGATCCATTTACATTTTTCATACTTTCATTACACAACCGTAGTAGTGTTTGTGAGTAATGTGTTACAAAGTAGGTTTTGTTTGCACGGCGTTATGCAACTTTCCGTCAACAGACATTTCCAAAGCAATAAATAAATGAACAACTTCACAGAAGAGGCAATGAAAGAGCTAAAATTCGGTAGAGCCAAGAGCTTGCTGTCTGATAATGCAATAAAGTGAATTGAGACAGGTGATCTTGACTTAAGTCATGAGCATAGCTTCGGAACGTTTTTGAATCTATCGAAGATATTGTAACCGTGCAATATCCAAAAAAAACATCGCTCTGTTCTGATCCAAAATGACGATCCGTTCTATTCCGGACCGTTTCGATGTAATGTGCGGGTTTCCACTGGAATTGTTTTCGTTCGTTTCTGTTCTGATTTAGTGTGCGGATGGCTGAAAAGGATGTAAGGACAGAAAGTAAAAGAAGAATACCTTGAATGCTGAATCGGAAAGAAAAAGGCTTTGAGCAGGTTTTGACCGAAATACTGGGAGATTAAGAATCGAAACGCGTGTCGGAGAAAGGCCGTCTAGAAAGTACATAGCCATCACATTAGAGGAACGAGCTCCCTCTTTTAGTGACGTCACGCCAAAAACAAAGCTTCCGTTTGGTTTTTAACGATGTCATGCATGACGCCAAACATGACACCGACGTATCAGGCTGTATATCACGATAGTGACGTCTCAAATGGAGAAAACTCATCTCTCTAATGTGTTGCCTGGTATTTTCTAGACGGCGTTGATCGGAGAGGGAGAAGCTTTAAACATGATTTCTGACTCGAGAGACAGAACACGTAATTTGAATCTGCGTTGGTGGAGAGAGGAATGCTCTAAACTTTTTCTCGAAGCTACAGGCAGGAATAGAGGCAGCGAAAAAGAAAGAAGACCAGTACATTAAAAATATGTTGGAAAGGTTCTTTATACCAAAAAACAGAGAGAAGAGATACTTTAAACGTTTTATTGAGGAATTATAGAAACAGAGACAGAAACAGATGAAAAGTTTAGTACGGGGAGCTGACATTTAGCTATGTGAGGTGATAACAGTAGGTAGCGTTACAAGAGATTAGTTTTACCGAATTTGCTTGGGGGAATTGAATTTTTCTTGCTTCGCAAACACCTGCATGTAGTATCTATAGGGGCACCTACAGCATTAACGGGAGCACGCATAAGCATTAATACGTATACGCACAAAGAAACACCAGTGCAGTATAAATATCCCTGAATTAAATGATTTTTTATTGAATCCAAAGGCAGTCGTCTAAAGTAAAGCGAGATGAACAGTATGAAACAAATTACCCAATTATATTGCCAAAGATAAAACTTGGTATTTGAGTAGAACAAAAAGAGTATTGGTAAAATTCCAGATTGTTAATGGAGAAGTTATTGAATTTTGTTCGGAATGCAAGAGAGATCGGAAACTCAGATAGACAGAGAGAGAGAGAGAGAGAGAGTTCACAGAATACGAAAGATAGACAGAGTTCACAGAACACGAGAGAGAGTTCAGGATATGAAAGAGAGAGAGAGAGAGTTCACTGAATAAGAGAGAGAGTGAGAGTTAGAGACAGCGACAGACAGAAAGAGAGAGCAGGCTGAGATTAATAGAAAAGCACCAAAATGATTCAGATGCTTGTAAAACTCCAGAAGCTAAAGAGAGAGAGTGAGAATGAGAGACAGCGATAGACAGACAGAGAGAAGAGGCTGAGATTAATAGAAAAGCACCAAAAGGATTCAGATGCTTGTAAAAATCCAGAAGCTAAATAGAGAGAGTGAGAGTTAGAGACAGCGACAGACAGACAGAGAGAGGAGGCTGAGATTAATAGAGAGAGGAGGCTGAAATTAATAGAAAAGCACCAAAAGGATTCAGATGCTTGTAAAACTCAAGAAGACAAATCTGTTACAGCTGTAGTTTAAGGCCTCGTACGAAAGAAGAGGGTTTCTAAAAAAATTATCTGAAAAGCGTTCTAGAACTTTTGTAATAAAAAAATATAAAGCATTCTATAATATTTCCAAAACTATATTTTAAACGAGATTTAGTGCGAGTATCCTTTCTTCTTCTAGCATGCCCAAATTAGGTCCAAACGAAGTGGCAAAATGAAATTCTTGTCTCTCTCTGAACTTAGAAATTCAAATATCTTCCCATAATCTAGTCTTCCAAGAGTACAAAACAAAATTCTGATAACAAACAAGCTTTACTTACACTTCTCGAAGTACAAAATGTTACACCATGAAGAAAAAATCATATGACAGTTACCGCACATATTGAAAGTAAGTGGGAAAGGAGTGATTTCATTTCTGAGTGATTTTATAAAGGCGATGAGCGAGGAGACAATATAATGTAGCTGGAGTCAGTAGGTCGCATGACTGTCACGCTGAACTAGACATACGGCAGTACAGCCTGGCATTAAGTGGGAATGTCCTGGGATGGTTTCCTGAGGTATTGTTGACTTGTGTACAAACTTCATCGACATTGTGATGGGGTTGCATAGGGGCGTTGAGTCATCTGGGAAATGCATTCCTCGCGTTCTCTATGAGAAAGTAGTGCCGTGATTTTGCTGGCCAGTGCAGCACCTGCACACCCTTCTAGGCACTGTCTGTTGATGTTGGCGGTATACTAGCAGATGGTTATCTTTCCACAAACGGGAAATCAGAAATACCTCGAAGATACAGCAACAAAACGGGCTGTAGTACTCATCGATATATAGTCGTGCTGTCATGGTATTCACTATGCATGGGGGCAGGAAACGGCTGATGAAATTGATAATACACTGGCGAGCAAAAATTAAGGACGAGACGGGATTTCGAATGTAACGTCGTGCAGAAGTGCTCCACATCGACTCTAATCATACCATAAGATCCCCAAGATGTAAGAATATGGGACAAGTGAGCAAAACCGACCAAACAAGGAATCCAAAGGATACAAAGGCGCTTTATTGAAAAGGTAGCTTCGAGCACAACTGGACAGAAGACAGAAACTCCCATGTGACAGGCGGCTGCCAAGAAAAATCCAGTCTTTAGTAGGGGATATGATCATCCCTGACTGTGTTACATGTTTCAGAGAGAAACTTCTGTAGGCCAGTTGCCCTGTGAGGTGGTGCGCCATTATGTTGGCACCACATGCCCTGCAGATCTCTGAGAGGAAGATCATCCAGAAAGTCAGCTATCGGGCCATGTTAGAGTTGAGGGTACTGCTGACCTGTTAATGCCCCATCATTGAAAATGGGTCAAACTAGTGTGTCTCGCCAAATATCGTACCAAACGTTAGCTGCCCAACTTACTTGATGTCGAGCAGCTAGTACCATAGATGGGTTGCTCAGAGCAGCTCAGTATTGGGTGTTACGCCGATTGATTATTTCGTCCAATGTAAAATGGGATTCGTCTCTCCATAGTAAAATCGGTCGAGAAAGTTGGATTTACTTCCACCGTGTTATGTATAAAGTTGCGGAAATCGAAACGCCTTCCCCAGTCTCCATCCTTCAAACCTTGCACTAGCTGGACACGGTACGGTTAAGTTCCATGCTCGTTCAAGGTTTGCCAAACGCATTGTCATATTAATTCCCATGCTTTGACGACTGATATGGTACAAATAGGGGAAACCGACAAGATTATATTCCAGGACAGCCTCAGGATGCACTGTAACACCCGATCCCATAGGTCTGCCCAATCGCGGACTTGCCTGTATCCTTCGTATATCTAGGAGGCGGCGAACACAGCTGTTAATATTCGCTGCATATGGATGTTGACCAGTCAGAAAACGCTAGGCATACCGCTTTGCAGCTTTGTCAGCACTGGAATGACATTCGCCATAAAGCACGATCATATCATAATACTTAGCGCACGAGTAGCCCACCATCAGTGTTTGCAACGTCTACGTTGACTGTCGTTCAAATTTCATAGCCTCAGTATTTTATCTCACCGACCGACTACTACGTCACTATTAACATTTACATGCGCATTGTAATCGTTCTACATCGTGCCAGTATTATACGACAGTACCTACATCGGCCAGTATTATACGACAGTACCTACATCGGCCAGTATTATACGAAACATTTACATGCGCATTTTAATCGTTCTACATCGTGGGCCAGTATTATACGAAACATTTACATGCGCATTTTAATCGTTCTACATCGTGGGCCAGTATTATACGAAACATTTACATGCGCATTTTAATCGTTCTACATCGTGGGCCAGTATTATACGAAACATTTACATGCGCATTTTAATCGTTCTACTTCGTGGGCCAGTATTATACGAAACATTTACATGCGCATTTTAATCGTTCTACATCGTGGGCCAGTATTATACGAAGTGGCAAAATGAAATTCTTGTGCTGTTGAGGCATCGTGGCCCATTCCTCTTGTAGCGCCAATCAGACCTGCGGAACCGTTGCTGACGGTTAGTGACGTGCTGCCAAGCGTCTTCCGAGAAGGCCCCACACGTGTTCGATTTGATTTAGGTCCGGGGACCTTGCGGGCCAATCCATGCGTTGATTATCTTCACTCCCCAACAGCTCTGCGACAGCCACTGTACGATGAGGTGTAGTGTTGTCGTCCATGAAGAGGAACTCAGTACCCACAGCATCTCTAAACATACGCACATGAGGCAGGAGAACCTCAGTGCAATAGCGGACACCAGTGACTGAAACTCCTTTTAAGATGTGGAGGTCAGTACGGCTATCAAGCATGATACCACCCTAAACGGAACTCCGCCACCTCCAAACCGGTCACTTTCGATTATGTTGGAGGTGTGATTGCGTGTTTCCTGCTCTCTCCATATGTGTATACGTCCATAATCGCTTGTGAGATTAAAACGGCTCTCTTCCGTAAAGAGAACTCGACCCCGTTGCTGATGTGTCCAATTCTAGCGTTCTTGGCACCACAGAAACTGCCGTCTCCGATGAGCAGGCGTTAACGACACACACCGTACTGGTCGTAGTGCAAATAGACCACCTTTATGCAGCCTCCTGGCCACGGTAAAGCGCGGTAACGGACGTCCAGTTGTCTGTTTCATGTGCCTTGCGATTTCTCCCGCTGTCTGCTTTTTGTCTCTTCTCGCCTGTAGGACAATATACCGGTCGTCAGCCGCCGTGGTTGCTCGTGGACGACCACTGCTAAACTATCGGACAGATGTTTCTGTCATTTCAAAGGCTCTCCAAGCTCGTGAAACGATGCTGTGAGCGATCCCGAATACCTCGGCCACACTAGTCACACTTCGACCTTCTTCCAACTTTCCAATGACGCGACCTCGGGTAAAGTCATCCAGATGTCGTCTACTGGATTGCATGTTGGCCATATCACACGGCGGCAGCAACTCGACGTCGTTCAAACCGATGTACACCGTGCAATAGCTTTCACCGAATTGCTGAGCGTACACCGCCCGTGTGCATTATACCCTTCCGACATCCCCCCACTCCACTGGCATGATGCATATATGAGCATGCCCTACCGTACCGGACCCTAGTCTATCTCCTGAGTGGTCTTTCGGTCCGTTCTGCCTGCTCGTTCCGCTGTTATCCTAATTTCTCCTCTTCGTCCTTAATTTTTGCAAACCAGTGTACCTCAGGCTATGACACCAGATTGAGGAGCTGTATGATGCTCATGGATTGCAGCAAGAACAGCCTGGCGATCGTATTGTATTTTTATAGGCGATCGTCGGTGCTGAGATAGAAGCGAGACTCGTGTTCCGTTTTTCCAGCCACACAGTGGAGTACGACACCACTGCAATAGCGACGATGTGCTGCTGCGCAGAGGGGTAGTCGTCTCAATATCTGACCAGGGCGCAAATCAGTTGCCAACATACGATGTCTATTGATACTGCGATTTCTATTGCTACCTGAACACCTTGTCGAATGTCGCCCGCTCTAGTATGTGAACCGGTTATGGCCTGCTGTCGAAAGCGGCAGTCGATGAAGTCGGACGTCCGCCTGCATGCACCAGTCATCCTATAACATCGCATGTTACTTTCTTTCGATCAATGTCGCCACCAGGGGAAAAGAGTGTTAGTATCGAATGTTACCACTGGATTCTAGCACGGTTGCGGATCACCTAACGTCATTCGTCTAGACAACATACCGATAACCTTACCAAATTACTCAAGCTTACTTCTGTCTCTTAGCAACGTATTTAGTGAATAGCTTCCCTAAATAATGAAATGGCAGGGAAAAATGGATATGTACTTCACAGCAGCCTGCATTAAAAAACGTAAGTCTTTCTCCTTTTGTTTTCAAATGAGGAGGAGACAGTTTGCAAGAGTGATCAACTGTTGTTAGTTGTCACGTGTCAAGTCGGTCGTTTTTTCACAGAACTGAGGATGATTTTTCTAAATAGGTTTAACTGTATACAGGGTTCAAAGAGAAGTCCTTGTTCAAGCAATAACTGTGAAGGAAGGGTCCGAGTGATACAAAAGTTAGGTATATTTATAGGAAAGAGACTATTGTCAATCTAATGAAGGTGATTAGAGTGCTTCTAGCGGCAAAGGTAAGAAGTTAGGAAGCCTAACTCGCCAACGACGGGAAATCGAAACGGAAATCCAATTACAAAGTTGTAGTGTAGCGTCGAATTAGTAGACAACGACATAGCGAAAGTACGAATTACGTACATGGGAGGCTCGAAATGCTAATACACGCAGTCGCTGGATGATTCGGCAATGAAAAATACTGGCCCACGATGTAGAACGATTACAATGCGCATGTAAATGTTGATAGTGACGTAGTAGTCGGTCGGTGAGATTAAATACTGAGGCTATAAAATTGAACGACAGTCAACGTAGAAGTTGCAAACACTGATGGTGGGCTACTCGTGCGCTAAGTATTGTGAAATGATCGTGCTTTATGGTGAATGTCATTCCAGTGCTGACAAAGCTACAAAGCGGTATGCCGAGCGTTTTCTGACTGGTCAACATCCACCTGCAGCGACTATTAACAGCTGTGTTCGCCGCCACCTAGATATAAGAAGGATACAGGCAAGTCCGCGAACGGGCAGACCTTTAGGATCGCGTGTTACAGTGCATCCTGAGGCTGTCCTGGAATATAATCTCGTCAATTTCCCCCATTTGTACCATATCAGTCGTCGAAGCATGTGAATTAATAGGACAATGCGTTTGGCAAATCTTGAACGAGCATGGAACTTACCCATACCGTGTCCAGCTAGTGCAAGGTTTGATGGAGACCGGGAAAGGCGTTTCGATTACCGCAGCTTTATACATAACACGGTGGAAGTAAATCCAACTTTCTCGACCGATTTTACTATGGAGAGACGAATCCCATTTTACATTGGACGAAACAATCAATCGGCGTAACACCCAATACTGAGCTACTCTGAGCAACCCATCTATGGTACTAGCTGCTCGACATCAAGTGAGTTGGGCAACTAACGTTTGGTACGATATTTGCCGAGACACACTAGTTTGACTCATTTTCTATGATGGGGCATTAATAGGTCAGCAGTACCTTCAACTCTAACAGGGCCCGATAGCTGACTTTCTGGATGATCTTCCTCTCAGAGATCTGCAGGGCATGTGGTGCCAACATAATGGCGCAACACCTCACAAGGCAACCGGCCTACAGAAGTTTCTCGCTGAAACATCCATATACCAGTTCATTGGTTATGGCGGCTCGGTGGAATGGCCTCCGCGGTCACCGGACTTAACACATTTTTACTTCTGCCTGTGAGGCTATTGAAAGAACAGGTGTCCGATACAGAACCTACTAGTCTGGAAGATTTACGACACCGCATTGTGTGCGCCTGTAACAAAGTGGCACCTGCCATGCTAGGTAGTGTATGAGGAGCTATTTTTACACTCTTTGTAATGTGCATTGTAGCCGATGGGGCCCACTTCGAACAGGGTCTACATTTACTTCGCGCAGATGTACTGCCTGTAAGTAGGAATACCTCCTGTAACCATGTTGTAATGTTATAAATAAGCCTGCACAACTTCTGTCTTGTATCATTATCTATCTGTCTGTGTCTAGACGATTTAGCGATTCCGAAGAGACAGCATTTCCAGCCATCCATGTTCTTAATTCGTGCGTACGCTATGTCGTTTCCTACTAATTCAACGCTGAACTACAATGTAACTGGACTTTCGTTTCGATCTCGCGTTGCTGGCGAGTTAGGTTTCCTAACTTCTTTTCTGTGCCGCTAGGGACGACCGGCCATCGTCCGTTTCCCATATGTAAAGCTAACGTGTGCACCTTTCGAACCCTTCCTTCCTCAGTTATTGCCCTGAATAAAGACTTTTCTTTGTACCCTTATAACGAAGTAAATTTCTCCGTCATTTCTGTCCACGCCAGGATTCGAACCCGGGTCCCCTCATTCCGTAATAAGTCGCTCTACCAATTCAGCTACGCGTACGTTTTATTCTGATTCCTATCTGCCTTTATGTCGTGTGCGTCCTTCGGGCAGGTACGTCACATCTCCTGGTACGTTACATCATCTCCCCCATTATTTTTTTTTTCGAAGTGCTGGAGAAGGGATTCTCCTATCTCGCGGTGTAGAAATAACATCACACCATTGCGAGATTTTCAACGGTCGGGTCATCCGGATAGTTTGGGCGCCATTATAACGAAGTAAATTTCTCCGTCATTTCTGTCCACGCCAGGATTCGAACCCGGGTCCCCTCATTCCGGAATAAGTCGCTCTACCAATTAAGCTACGCGGACGTTTTATTCTGATTCATATCTGCCTTTATGTCGTGTGCGTCCTTCGGGCAGGTACGTCACATCTCCTGGTACGTTACACCCTGTTTAGTAACGTATATACACCGGTTTCTATAAATTAAGTAAAACAAATCACGCTAACTCAAAAAATGCATGGTGAAATGTCATCAAATTTTGTGAAATTCTATGCCATACGGTACTTTAGAGAAAAACCCTAAAACATTTCGTAAGAAACACAAAGCCCATATACAGAACCATGTAAAAGATAAGGTGTCAAAATTAAATACCTAAAATACTTCGATAGGTCGTGTGGTCATCCCTCACAACAGTACAGTTTTCACAATGCTATTTCATGCTTTTGGTGATGGTGTCTATGAGCTCAGTAGGTAGCAACAGCCGTTTTTAGTGCAAAGCTTATAGGAGATCCTCCAGGTCTAGCGGAGAAGTACTGAGGGAACTAGCAATTCGCCTTAAAAATGTCCATTAATGTTTGATCCGATTCAGGTATGAGGGCCTCGTTGGCCAATCGTTGAAGACAATGGCCTCCTCCTTAAGATATTGTTCTACTAGCTTTTCTCGGTTGGAAGAGTGCTATCGTTTTTTGGGAGAAACGAATCTCGTATGGCACATGCATAAGTCCTAACATAGGAATCCAGGACATTTTTCCCGCAGCGTCGAGCCTTCGTGGCTCTCTCGTGGCAACACACAAAGGTCTGTGCTAACGTGATGTCTGTGCGTCCCAAAGCAGCATGCTATCGCGATCATAAGGTACTTTTTCATAGGTTATAGAGGGACGCTATCGTGTGTCTCGTTCTTTCCAAGACCGTCCACGCTTGGAATCGCTCTGCAAAACAAATCTGGACTCATCTGTGAAGAGTACTAACTTCTTTTGGTTTACAATTCAATTGACGTGAATGGTTGCTCGAATTGAATTTTTCCTCGGACATGGAGGATATGTGACATAAAGAATGCTGGTTGTCTATCATAAAGAACTCTGGAGATCTGGTGAGCACAGTGGTAGCAAATACCGTCGTTCTTGTTCCTCCGCGCAGTTAATCTAAGATATCGATCATCCATGCATGTTGTAGCCCTCAGCCTGCTTTTTCTGTACCTTCCGGTGTTTTTGTATTTTGAAAACCACAGAAGGGCTCGCATGCAGCCATCTTGGAATTTCCACGTGACTTTGTCTAGCCTCTAATCTTCGGATTGCTCTGTACCTCAGCTTATCTGTTAAATCATCTATCGCAGCCATAACGACAAATCTGCTATCTCAAAACAGTTTTTCACACTGCACAAACCATAAGACTGCCACCTACCTAACAGCGGCTTTAATCCTGTGGCTCATATGCATGCGATACTCCGACTCTGCATTACGTTTCACGTCATATACCCAAGTTTCGTGCATTTCCAACTCTTCTTTAACAACTAATTGTGATGTTTCTGGGTTTTTTTCTTTAATTTATAGAAACCATTGTGTATATTATACTATATGTAATTTTATTTTACACTGTGCTAAATTATGGGGTACCACTGGTGTCGTCATAGACTCGAATAACAGCGAGATTGCTTTGCAGCATAGTTTTTAAATGGTGAAATGTTGTATTCGCCATGTTTCCCTGTTTTGCAGTATACAAGGTTTATGGTTTCTTTTGGACACCGCAGGAAATATTCCTGAATTGCATACTGATTACAAAATCAATACATGCAAAGCACATTATGCCTGTCTATCCCATTTCAAAGGATCCAAAATCTCGTTTTACTTAGGAAAACTTTACAAATAGAAAAAAAAAGAAAGACAGTAATTTTTGCAGATGCTTGCACTTGGAGACGTGTGTATATAATATGCCTTGAGATACTACTCCGTGGATTAATTGCTGGATTTAGAAAATTAGGGATTACATTATGAAACAAATCAGTGCAGTAGATTAATCGAAAATGACGTCTTCTGTTAAAGCTTCTCTCTCGTCAAAACTTGAAATGCATTTGACTTACATTATTATTCCCACGTCTAGCTACTTTCTCGGAGGGCTAAATGATGATTTTGAGAGTTCGAATAACTTTACAGAAGTGTAATAGTTTCTCTTTAGTAAAGAATGCAAATGCCTCAGTCTGTCTTCTTAATTTATGTATGCTCATGTTATGTTTAGTACAAGCATCCGGAAACATACGGCTGCTAGGGATTAATATTTCCGAGTTTATTTTACTGATTATGTAAGTACAGTCGCGCCCGTTGGTAAAGAAGCCGTTTAAGCCAATTTACAGTTGCAAGGAAGGAACTGCGATTACCCTTGATTGAGGTAGTAAACTACATAACAGACTATTTATTCATAACGAAATCAAAATTTCGTATTACGAAAGTTGCGAAGTGTTTTAAATCCTTTATTGTATTCCGCAAAACAGCAACAAAGGGAAAGAGGAACTGAGGAATGTCTGAAAAATAACGCAAGGAAAAGCAGATTTCTTGTTGGAAGCATGCCTTGATCAATATGAATAGCAGCAGACGTCAAGCAACGTGCCACATTGTACAAACTCGAGAATACAGAAGGATGTACGAGCGCGCGTGACTGAACTGACAACGAGAAATGCAGATTATGTGAGCGTAACGGAGAGTTATGGACGTTGTTTTAAGATGTGTGTTCATCATTGTAAGAAATTAGTGTAACGACCAAAGCTGTTTTATACACCGATGACCTATTACATTATGACCACCTACCTCATAAGCTGTAGGACCCCATTTATCCTACAAAACAGCAGCCGCTCGGCAAGGCATCGATTCGATGAGGTGGCGATAGGTATCCTGGGTTATCTAATCTGGTACCATAATGTCAACAGCAGGTAATCCAGTTCCCCCTACATTTCAGGGTGGTGGTGACATAGAGCGAACCCAATTTTTCACGTCGAACCACAAATGTTCGATTGGGTTTATGTCAGGTGAATTTTGAGGCGAGGGCATTAACAGAAAGTCACCAGCATGTTCCTCTATTCAATCCTTGACGAATCTCGCTTTGAGGCATGACGCATTATCTTATTAGTAATGGCCACCGCCAACAGGGAATACAGTTGCCACAAATGGGAGAACGTGGTCCGTAACGATGATCAGATGCCTGGCAGCTGTCAGGGATTGTGCTATTTAGACATTGGGGACTGAAGTGTCCCAAGAAAATATCGCTCACAGCATAACATCGCCGCCGCCCGACTGTTTTGGCCCAACAGCGCATTCAGGTGTCATAGCCTCAGTTGGTAATCAGCACATTCACGCTCGGCCGTTTACGTGACGAACCAGAAATTTTGATTCGTCAGATCAGGCCACTTTCTTCCAATTATTATCGACGGTCCAATCTCGAATATCTGGAGCCCATTTCATGCTTTTTTTTTTTTTTTTTTTGATTGGAGGTTTAACGAACACCGTGAGCAACTCAAATGGGCTATAAGCAGTCGCCCGTCCCTAATTTTGGGTCACTGGTTCCAGGGAAGGGAAAGAGCCAGTGCCGTAAGACAAACACAACATCCATGCCTGACCGGGATTCGAACCCGGACCCCTTACGGACGAATGATCAGAGGCCAGCGCCTTAGACCACTGCACCACCGGGGCGGCCATGCTTTGTTGGCGATGACATGCAGTGAGCGTGGGGATGCGGCTGGGTCTTCGGCTATGCAGGCCCATGCGCAGAAGGCTGCGATGAACTATGTGCTGTGACACATTTCCCTGATCATCACTGTAGTAGCTGTGGGTGATTTGTTGCAATGTAGCCCTGCGGTCGCTGTGAACAAAGCACAACAGTCTCCGTTCCCCCTGGCATCAATGAGCTCCGGACGACACACGGCTGTACTACGGTTCGTTGCTTGGCCATCTGTGCACCACTTTTGATACGTACTCACTACAGCGGCACGTGAACAAGCCGCGCCGTTTCCGATATCGTAGCTCCGAGGTGCCGTGCCATCACAATTTGCCCTTTGTCAAACTCCCATAAATCGGCAGTTGTTTCCATTCTGACTCCGAACACTCTGCTGGCTGAAAGCTGGTCTTCGGGTTGTATACACCAATGAGCCATTGTATTATGACCACCCCCAGCCTGGAGACCGACTGGTGGCTCAGTTGAAGTTCACAGAGCAGTACATTTATATGCAACCCGATGACCGGCTTTCGGTTAGTAGAGTGTTCGGAGCACAGATATCGTATAAGGGACTAGATTGGCTGTCTGATCTGTTGAGCATGGGCTGGCGCTGTGAGAAGCGTGGAGCCACATTGAGCGGGTCAAGATGGCGGCGGAGCATGGCACGTTACGTAGGATAACTTTTTTTTTTTTTTTTTTTTTTTTTTTTTTTTGATTGGAGGTTTAACGACCACCGTGAGCAACTCAACGGGCTATAAGCAGTCGCCCGTCCCTAATTTAGGGTCACTGGTTCCAGGGAAGGGAGAGAGCCAGTGCCGAAAGACAAACACAACATCCATGCCTTACCAGGATTCGAACCCGGACCCCTTCGGACGAATGATCAGAGGCCATCGCTTAGACCACTGCGCCACCGGGGCGGCGGATAGTTTGGACTTGGTTATTGTATAAATCATGGTGAAAGCTTCCTCAGATAAAAATCTTACGCAGAGAGACAAAAATATAATTGCCGTTACTTATTTTCCTCTTGCCCAATGCTGAAAACAATATATATATATATATATATATATATATATATATATATATACTGAAGAGCAATGCTAAAAACTAAGGAAAAACTTTAGAATTTAAAACGAAAGTTGCAAAATTAACCTGAAGATCGAAACGCGCAACGCAGCAGTTACGAAAATTCAGAATTCACATTCTATTAAGAAGAGACCTAAGCAAAAAAATTTATATATTTTTGACTCATACCAAGTACAACATAGAAAGGGTTATATGTCTACCGGTGTGAGTAAAAGGAGAAAAGATAAAAAAATAAAATAAAACAACTGAATGTAGAAAGTGTCGTGAATACTGAGCCATGGCTTTATCAAGGACCAGCAAAAACTCTGCATTTTCTCACTTCCACAAAGACCTAGTTGGAAATGGGTTTCTGCAAAGCCATGGATGCAAGTAATAAGCCCACCAAAAATTGTTTTAAATTTTATGTATATGTCATGACCTCCGCAGAGTTGTATGACCTAGCACTAGTTAACAATTTAGCTTGCATCCATAACTTCCATGGCCCGACCCATGCTCTTCATCTGTTACTATTAAACAGAGAGAAGAAGATTAAAGAGAACTCAAGTTGTGAGAGTGACATAATAATTAGAAATAATTTTCAGCTATAACGAAACGCGAAGTTCGCCTGAGAGAGAATATAAACCTGAAAAGTAATACAAAAGAATTCCAAATTTTTACATTGCAATTAAAAAGGAAATATTAATTTTTTAAAAATCAGATTTTTGAAAGAAAACTTGATTCTAAAACCCCTACTCCGCAACTTCTGACAACACAAAAACGAGAATAAATTGAAGACAATAATTAACTAAAGAAAAGCTTTGTGAAAGTTATATGACATAAACAATTAGTTGCAATATGTACAAAGTATTTCAGCAGTGCTTTAAGTGCATAATTAAGTAGTTATAAAGACCTTAACTACTTTGAAAATACAGCGCAAAGTAAAGGAACTATGCTTAGCCAGCTTCTGTGCCTAAGTTTCCTAAAAGACGCGCAAAGTTACCAAGAAAAGAAAGAGTTAAAACCCGCAAAAATGTAAACAGTCTAGCCAGTGCCTAAATGCTAAAAAGCAAAAAACAACAGAGAAAAAAATACAAGAAGTACAAACATTGAACTTATAAAACCTAAAACCCTAAGACAATGAAGAGAGCTTACCTCTTATGCAACTAAACTTTCTCCACTCAAGAGGAAATATGGCCGACTTTTTCCCCAAACTTCCAAACACGACTGCCACTCCCTAGTCGCTGGGGGCAGTGTGGGTGGGGCTGATGGCCTCCTCACACTGAAAGAAACCAACTCGCGGAGATTTTATCCAGAGAAAAAATATATATACTTAAGACTGTGGACCTGTATGATCAGAAAGAGCAGAATTAACTCTCCAGAATACATGAGAAATATTATAAAATACACAAGTGGTGTATTTAATAATCTTTGCATGTATTAAATCACCTTAGTGAGCTTCTGTAGATTATTCAGAATCTTATTAATTTTAACGTTAGTTTTACTATTTTTAGTATAGCTATTCTAGTGAGTGAATAACTAGTTTTCTTTTTTATTTGTTTTTATTTTCTTTTATAAACAGATTTTTATGCTTTTTTTTTTTTTTGTGATTTTGTCTGTATTATTTAATTTTTTGTTTTAATAGGACCTTCATATCCATAGCACTAAGGTTCCTTTTAGTAGTTAATAGGCATCCTCTAGCCAACTTCCTTACGGCTTTGATTGGTCAGAATCATATTATTAACTGTGTAGAAAATTAAAGCAGATCTGCCAACCTTACTCTATTATTCAGAATAATTTTTCTTAAAGTTCTTTTGATGAAAGATAAAGGAATTTCATTCTCTAGAAAACTATCTAATAGTAAATTAATGTGGTAATTGAAGTCCAAATTGTTGCTGCAAATTCTTGAAATTCTTAGGACCTGAGAAATTAGTACATTCTCAATTACTTTGGTTGATATGTTATTATTCCAGTGTAGATATTTAATTACTTTGAAAGGAAAATTAACTCTTTTATCAAAGAGGCTAATAGATGGGTTACCTCTGTTGAGCTTAATGCTTAAGTCTAGGAACTCAAGTTCCTGATTACTGTGGTTGGTTTTACATAAGTTAAGAGTGCTAGGATAGATATTATCAAAGTCACTCTCTATAATTTCTGAATTATTGATACACAGCAGATCATCAATATATCTAAATGTGTAAAGGTAGTTATCTGAGCAGGTGGGGTGATTTTTAATGAATTTATATTCCTTAAAGAACAGGAATAGATTGGCAATATTTGTGGAGGTTGATGTTCCCATGGGGATACCGTTCACTTGCTTATAGAGAGTATTATTATATAAGATATGGTTATTTTTTATGCAGCAATTGAGATAAGAGTTCCAGGCTCCTACATTAACAAATTGGTTAAGTTTAAATTCTGCATACAGCTCTTTAAAGGTAGTGATTATATCTGATAGAGGCAGATTTGTATATAGGTTCTCAAAATCATAACTATTAATATCTAAGGGACTTACTTTGAGTATAGTAGAAATTACCTCTGCATTATTATTAATTATCCAAAAATCTCTGTACATCAAATTAGTACAGTTTCTAATGTGCTTCAAAACCCTCTTCAAGATATCTTCAAAAGCAAGATCTATTTTCTTTTTATGACTCCTTACTCCACTAGCTATGAACCTGAACTTCACAGGATCTTTATGAAACCTAACCGTTGCAAAAAGAAATGGAAATTCAGGCTCATATCTTCTAGTTTGTGGAATTTTAAGTTTCTTGAAGAAAGTCTTAAACCTATTTTCTAACTGCTTGGTAGAATAACTTACGGGCTCATACGTTACTCTATTATTGAGTTCCATAGTTAACAATTCAAAATAGAACTTCTTGCAGATAATTGCAAAATTATTGCTAGCTTTATCCGTAGTAGTAAAAATAAATAGGTCTTGTAGTTTGGAGAGTGACCTTTTGGCATCTCCAGATAAAAAGAGATTTCTATCGAAACAAAAGTCCAGACCTGCCAACTCACAAGTGCAGCTATTGATTACGTTATATTTCCATTCTGCGAAGGCCTCAATAGGCTGATTGTATGCTAAACTGGTTTTTATAATGTACCTATTTACATCTTGAGTGAAGCTCTCAAGAATCCTTTCTTTGGAAATAATGAAGGAAGGTCTAAATTTAGAACCATACTCTAATGAATTCCTAAGCTTTTCATTTTCAACAAAACTCAAGTTTCCGGTGATAATATGGTTGTAATTCTTATCATAGTGAACTGTTTCTTTATGTTCATCACAAGAACATGTAGTAATAACAGGAATGTAACTCGAAGAATTAAGTTTGTAGTTTTTAACTATTGACCCTAAGGTCTTAACATATTTAAAACTTACAATAGACTGGTGCCTGTGGATGGGAAAAAAATTGCATTATTGTAGAACAACTTCCTAACATTGAGATGATCATAGGTTTTATTTAGAAACCTGATGGTTACATAATTACTGGAAAATTCTTTAAGAGAAATTTTATCTTTAAGAATATGCTTAAGAATGTCTAGAACCAAAGCAAAAACATGCTTATCAACATGGTCAGCGGTTTCTTTCCAGAATTTGAAAAAACCTTTAAGGACAGAGTGCTTGAAGGACTTAAGTATTTTGTAAGTATTTTTGACAAAATTAGTGCCAGTTTTAAAGCTTTCCAGAGTTATTAGCAAGTTAGCAAAATCAACTTTGCTTGATGTGCGAAAAAAAACTTGTTGGAGCAATTATCCGCAACAGAATAATACAGGTTAGGATCTGCAGATTTACATGTCAAACAACGTTTGTTATGTTATGAAATGACATAACAAAGTTATGAAATGACAAACGTTGTTTGACATGTAAATCTGCAGATCCTAACCTGTATTCTTCTGTTGCGGATAATTGCTCCAACAAGTTTTACAAAGCCTACAATACCATATATAAGCTCACCTGTACTGTCTGCAACCTTAGCTATATTGGCCAAAGCAAAAATCCTCTTCATCTTAGGATAAATGGTCACAGGTCTCTAGTTAACAAGTTCTCTAATTCCGGAGTGAACCCCTCCACAAATGCTAACCAGTACTCTACCTTTGAATTAGAGCATTCCCATACTCATGGTTTTGACAAAGTGAAAATAGAGGTACTGCATATTATCCCTGACCTCTATGCTCGGCTAGAAACTGAATCCCTTGAAATTTTGCAGTATCAGTCTCTTTATCCCTATGGTCTTAATTCCACTCTATCTGACAATAAGCATAATCAGCATAAATTTTCTATACGTGAACTCTTCTTTCTTGTTAATAACAAGAGCTGCACTAGAGGTAATAGAGGACAGAGGTTATTTCGCACATCAAGCAAAGTTGATTTTGCTAACTTGCTAATAACTCTGGAAAGCTTTAAAACTGGCACTAATTTTGTCAAAAATACTTACAAAATACTTAAGTCCTTCAAGCACTCTGTCCTTAAAGGTTTTTTCAAATTCTGGAAAGAAACCGCTGACCATGTTGATAAGCATGTTTTTGCTTTGGTTCTAGACATTCTTAAGCATATTCTTAAAGATAAAATTTCTCTTAAAGAATTTTCCAGTAATTATGTAACCATCAGGTTTCTAAATAAAACCTATGATCATCTCAATGTTAGGAAGTTGTTCTACAATAATGCAATTTTTTTCCCATCCACAGGCACCAGTCTATTGTAAGGTTTAAATATGTTAAGACCTTAGGGTCAATAGTTAAAAACTACAAACTTAATTCTTCGAGTTACATTCCTGTTATTACTACATGTTCTTGTGATGAACATAAAGAAACAGTTCACTATGATAAGAATTACAACCATATTATCACCGGAAACTTGAGTTTTGTTGAAAATGAAAAGCTTAGGAATTCATTAGAGTATGGTTCTAAATTTAGACCTTCCTTCATTATTTCCAAAGAAAGGATTCTTGAGAGCTTCACTCAAGATGTAAATAGGTACATTATAAAAACCAGTTTAGCATACAATCAGCCTATTGAGGACTTCGCAGAATGGAATTATAACGTAATCAATAGCTTCACTTGTGAGTTGGCAGGTCTGGACTTTTGTTTCGATAGAAATCTCTTTTTATCTGGAGATGCCAAAAGGTCACTCTCCAAACTACAAGACCTATTTATTTTTGCTACTACGGATAAAGCTAGCAATAATTTTGCAATTATCTGTAAGAAGTTCTATTTTGAATTGTTAACTATGGAACTCAATAATAGAGTAACGTATGAGCCGTAAGTTATTCTACCAAGCAGTTAGAAAATAGGTTTAAGACTTTCTTCAAGAAACTTAAAATTCCACAAACTAGAAGATATGAGCCTGAATTTCCATTTCTTTTGCAACGGTTAAGTTTCATAAAGATCCTGTGAAGTTCAGGTTCATAGCTAGTGGAGTAAGGAGTCATAAAAGAAAATAGATCTTGCTTTTGAAGATATCTTGAAGAGGGTTTTGAAGCACATTAGAAACTGTACTAATTTGATGTACAGAGATTTTTGGATAATTAATAATAATGCAGAGGTAATTTCTACTATACTCAAAGTAAGTCCCTTAGATATTAATAGTTATGATTTTGAGAACCTATATACAAATCTGCCTCTATCAGATATAATCACTACCTTTAAAGAGCTGTATGCAGAATTTAAACTTAACCAATTTGTTAATGTAGGAGCCTGGAACTCTTATCTCAATTGCTGCATAAAAAATAACCATATCTTATATAATAATACTCTCTATAAGCAAGTGAACGGTATCCCCATGGGAACATCAACCTCCACAAATATTGCCAATCTATTCCTGTTCTTTAAGGAATATAAATTCATTAAAAATCACCCCACCTGCTCAGATAACTACCTTTACACATTTAGATATATTGATGATCTGCTGTGTATCAATAATTCAGAAATTATAGAGAGTGACTTTGATAATATCTATCCTAGCTCTCTTAACTTATGTAAAACCAACCACAGTAATCAGGAACTTGAGTTCCTAGACTTAAGCATTAAGCTCAACAGAGGTAACCCATCTATTAGCCTCTTTGATAAAAGAGTTAATTTTCCTTTCAAAGTAATTAAATATCTACACTGGAATAATAACATATCAACCAAAGTAATTGAGAATGTACTAATTTCTCAGGTCCTAAGAATTTCAAGAATTTGCAGCAACAATTTGGACTTCAATTACCACATTAATTTACTATTAGATAGTTTTCTAGAGAATGAAATTCCTTTATCTTTCATCAAAAGAACTTTAGGAAAAATTATTCTGAATAATAGAGTAAGGTTGGCAGATCTGCTTTAAATTTTTACACAGTTAATAATATGATTCTGACCAATCAAAGCCGTAAGGAAGTTGGCTAGAGGATGCCTATTAACTACTAAAAGGAACCTTAGTGCTATGGATATGAAGGTCCTATTAAAACAAAAAATTAAATAATACAGACAAAATCACAAAAAAAAGCATAAAAATCTGTTTATAAAAGAAAATAAAAACAAATAAAAAAGAAAACTAGTTATTCACTCACTAGAATAGCTATACTAAAAATAGTAAAACTAACGTTAAAATTAATAAGATTCTGAATAATCTATAGAAGCTCACTAAGGTGATTTAATACATGCAAAGATTATTAAATACACCACTTGTGTATTTTATAATATTTCTCATGTATTCTGGAGAGTTAATTCTGCTCTTTCTGATCATACAGGTCCACAGTCTTAAGTATATATATTTTTTTCTCTGGATAAAATCTCCGCGAGTTGGTTTCTTTCAGTGTGAGGAGGCCATCAGCCCCACCCACACTGCCCCCCAGCGACTAGGGAGTGGCAGTCGTGTTTGGAAGTTTGGGGAAAAAGTCGGCCATATTTCCTCTTGAGTGGAGAAAGTTTAGTTGCATAAGAGGTAAGCTCTCTTCATTGTCTTAGGGTTTTAGGTTTTATAAGTTCAATGTTTGTACTTCTTGTATTTTTTTTCTCTGTTGTTTTTTGCTTTTTAGCATTTAGGTACTGGCTAGACTGTTTACATTTTTGCGGGTTTTAACTCTTTCTTTTCTTGGTAACTTTGCGCGTCTTTTAGGAAACTTAGGCACAGAAGCTGGCTAAGCATAGTTCCTTTACTTTGCGCTGTATTTTTAAAGTAGTTAAGGTCTTTATAACTACTTAATTATGCACTGCTGAAATACTTTGTACATATTGCAACTAATTGTTTATGTCATATAACTTTCACAAAGCTTTTCTTTAGTTAATTATTGTCTTCAATTTATTCTCGTTTCTGTGTTGTCAGAAGTTGCGGAGTAGGGGGTTTTAGAATCAAGTTTTCTTTCAAAAATCTGATTTTTAAAAAATTAATATTTCCTTTTTAATTGCAATGTAAAAATTTGGAATTCTTTTGTATTACTTTTCAGGTTTATATTCTCTCTCAGGCGAACTTCGCGTTTCGTTATAGCTGAAAATTATTTCTAATTATTATGTCACTCTCACAACTTGAGTTCTCTTTAATCTTCTTCTCTCTGTTTAATAGTAACAGATGAAGAGCATGGGTCGGGCCATGGAAGTTATGAATGTAAGCTAAATTGTTAACTAGCGCTAGGTCATACAACTCTGCGGAGGTCATGACATATATATAAAATTTAAAACAATTTTTGGTGGGCTTATTACTTGCATCCATGGCTTTGCAGAAACCCATTTCCAACTAGGTCTTTGTGGAAGTGAGAAAATGCAGAGTTTTTGCTGGTCCTTGATAAAGCCAAGGCTCAGTATTCTCGACACTTTCTACATTCAGTTGTTTTATTTTATTTTTTATCTTTTCTCCTTTTACTCACACCGGTAGACATATAACCCTTTCTATGTTGTACTTGGTATGAGTCAAAAATATGTAATTTTTTTTTGCTTAGGTCTCTTCTTAATAGAATATATATATATATATATATATATATATATATATATATATATATATGGGATGTAAGGTCAGGTGATGCGTAACATCACAGCCTTTCCTTGACAAATGTCAACCCCGCCTTCTCGTGGTACATCCTGTTCCCACTAAAGGGGCTCTGACGACCGCCAATAGCGGTATAACTATACCATCGGGATTAGAGGAAATGCTATCCCACACTTACCAACCCGCTTGGCCAGCGTGGTGAGTTATGGCCAAACCCCTCCAAAATGACTCCACAACTTAAATCTTGGCCCTCAGTCTCCGGCAGCTGGAATGTACCTGGCCAAGGCAGCGGCCAGTGCGACATGAAGGCAGAGGGTGCTAAGAATCTCCGGAGGACCGGACTAGGCTGCCATCTGATGCTGACCTTGGCTACGTACAACGGACGCTCCCTATCTTCTGATTCAAGGCTTCTTGAATTGGAAGAGGAACTACAAAGGATCAAGTGGGACATCGTCGGGCTAAGTGAGGTAAGGAGAAAAGGAGAAGATCTCATTGAACTGAAAAGTGGACATCTCTTCTACTATCGTGGGACAGATACTGGCAGAACTAGTGGTGTTGGATTTATAATAAACAAGAAACTGAAGGATAAAGTTGTAGAAGTTGAAAGTTCCTCTGACAGAGCTGCACGACTCGTTATCCAACTCTCGAGAAGATACCAGGCTCAGATTATTCAAACTTATGCACCCACCACAAGTCATGCTGAAGAAGAAATTGAAGAATTTTATGAGGAAATTTGTCATCTAAATAAGAAAGGTAAGCAGCACCTGAAAATAATTATGGGAGATTTCAATGCAAAAATAGGGCAACGGCAACAGAATGAAACTTCAGTAGGTAAATTCGGTCACGGCAACAGAAACCAGCGTGGAAATACTCTCGTAGAGTTTGCAGAGGCAGAAGGGTTTTTCATCTTGAACTCCTTTTTCAAGAAAAAGCCACACAGGAAATGGACATGGAGACATCCAAATGGGACGACAAGTGAAATTGATTTTATTATGTGTAACAAAAAATTCTTCATAGAAGACTGCAGTGTGCTAAACAAGTTCAACACAGGCAGTGACCATAGATTGGTGAGATGTAAGATGCACCTCAACACTAAACTCGAACGTAGCAAGCTCATAAGACAAACAAAATGTATTGACATAACCAATTTTAAAAAACACCATAATACCTTCAAATTGGAACTGAAGAACAGATTCTCTGCTTTAGAAGGCCTAACATCGGAAGAAGTGGATATTTCTGAAGTTAACAGAAAAGTAACCAAAGCTCTTATGGAAACAGCAACAAAATTAGCTGGGTCTAAGAACAAACTGCATGTGAACAAATTATCAGGAAAAACCAAAATGTCGATGCAAAAAAGAAGAGGGATGAGGACAACTAAAGAAGATGTGACTTCCAAAGTGGAATATATGGAGCTATGCAAGACAGTACGAAAAAGTATCACTGAAGACGTAAGGAAATTCAACTGTGAACTAGTAAGGAAAGCAATTGAAAACAACCAAAGCCTAAAGATAGCAAAGGGACATCTCAGTAAGGTGAAAAAACAGATTATGGCACTGAGAAAAGAAGATGGTTCTGTAACATGAAATAGAGGCGAAATTTTGACAAGAGTGAAAGATTTCTACTCCAAATTATATGAAAGGGATGATACATGTACTCCAGACATCATGAAAGGTACCAGTACCAGAGTTCTTCCAGTCCTTCCAGCAGAAGTTGCACATGCAATCAAGAACATGAATCGGGGAAAAGCTCCAGGAGAAGATGGAATTACTGTAGACATCATACAAGAGGCAAGTGGAGAAATCGAAACAGTACTCGCCCAAATTTTCACTCGATGCCTTAATGAAGGGAAAATTCCTGAGGATTGGAACAACGCTACAATGATCTTGCTACATAAAAAAGGTGACATTGAGGATCTCAGGAGCTACAGACCTATCAGCCTCCTATCAGTGGTTTATAAAATCTTCACTAAAGTTCTTTCACACCGCTTGAAGGTGACACTGGACATGGCTCAGCCGAGAGAACAAGCTGGATTCAGGGTGGCTACAGCACAATAGATCATATCCACGTACTGAGAGAACTAATTGAAAGAGCGAGGGAATATGAACTTCCATTGTGCATGGCTTTTATCGATTATGAAAAAGCCTTTGATTCGGTGAAACCATCAGCAGTTGCAATGGCTCTGAAATCCTGCGGTATTGAAGATGCATACATTAATATTATTAATAACATCTATGAAAATGCGAGTGCAAAGATTCGGCTGTTTGAAAATACAACACACATAAAAATTGGAAAAGGAGTGAGACAAGGTGACACCATATCTTCGAAGCTCTTTAATGCCACATTGGAAAATGTCTTTCAATCACTGAACTAGGAAAACAAAGGGATAAAGATTAATGGAGATTATCTAACCCACCTTCGTTTTGCTGATGACATAGTCATTTTTGCAACTACCCCATCAGAGCTACAGAGTATGATCCAGGAACTTGCTGACAAGAGTAAAGAAGTGGGATTAAAAATGAACTTTCAGAAGACAAAAGTGATGTACAATGCTTTTACAAGAAATGAAGATTTATCGATTGATGGAGAAAAGCTGGAGATAACAGACACGTACGTTTATCTTGGACAGCAGATATCAAGTGAATGTCACATTGGTGAAGAAATTAATCGGCGTACAAAAGTTGCCTGTAGAGCTTTTGGAAGAAACAGGATACTTTTCAAGAGCAATATGCCATTATGTTTTAAAAGAAAAGTGTTTGATCAATGCATCCTTCCAGTGCTTACGTATGGTGCAGAGACGTGGACCTTAGCTAAAAGAGACATACAAAGGCTGCAGACAACTCAAAGGTAGCATGGAGAGGTGCATGCTTGGTGTAACCAGGAGAGATAAGAAGAGGAACACGCGGATCCGAAAAATGACAAGAGTGAAAGACATCATGATCAGAGTTAAATCCCTGAAATGGCAATGGGCTGGACATACTGCCAGAAGAACAGACCATCGATGGACAGCCGAAATTTTAGATTGGATTCCAAGGGACAGGAAAAGACCCAGAAGAAGACCACATGGAAGATGGGTGGATGAAATTCGAAAGTATGCGGGAGTGACATGGAGGAGACTGGCACAAGACAGACCGTTGTGGAGGAAACTTGGGGAGACCTTCGTCCAGCAGTGGATTGATAATGGTTGACGATGATGATGATGATGATGATATATATATATATATATTAAAATTTAAAGCTGGTATTGTATGCAAGTATAGAAAATTATTGGAACACCTTTTTAAGAAGGTAATGCGGCAACGATTTAAAATAATGTAAACGCAAATAATAATTTATTTAAAGTCAATAAGTAGCTACTAAATCCAGCAAACTATTGATTTGAACTCGAAAAAAAAGCTTCCGCATGCTTTACATAGAAAACCTGAAATAATGTAAATCTTTTTCCTTGTTGCTATTACCTCTGTCGATCAGATTTATTTATTATGTTTGCTCAAAAAGTTTTGAATTTCACCAAAAATTTTGATATTTCGTCTTGTTATGCACTAAGGAAATTTCAGTTATTAACATTTCACATTTATTTGGGCAATATAGCAACGAAATGGCGTATTAAATGTAAGCATTCATTAACCAGGAACGTCAAAATCACATCTCTCAGCAAATTAAAACCAGCGTGATATGTTTTTATATCGCAGATACCGGAATGTCTCCTCTGGAATTTAAGACCTGGCCGATTCTGAAATAATTCAATATTTTGCAGGACCCTTGGCATTCTAGTCAGCACTAAGGAATATTACTGTTTTTTACTTAAATTTTATAACTTCCGCCGCTAAATGGGTACTCACTGCTTTGAATCTCAATATAAATAGAAAATCACAGTACCAAACTCGTATTCCTTTGACTTAATGCAAAGTAGCCTTGCTTAAATGGATCGTGATGACCCGCTGAAAATGGCGCCTACCTTCTCACGCCTCATGGGCTGGGTGTCCAATCTAGCTTCTTGTATATGATATCTGTGGTTCGGAGTCAGAATGGGAAAAACTGCCGATTTATCGGAGTTTGATAAAGGACAAATTGTTTTGTTACAGATTCTCGGAACATTGATCTGGGAAACGGCGCAGTTTGTGGTTATTCACGTGCCGCTGTAGTGAGTACGTATCAGAAGTGGTGTACCGATGGCCAAACGACAAACCTTGGTCCAGCCGTGTGACGTGCGCAGCTCACTGATCCATTACGGAAGCGGAGATTGTCCCACAGTGTTCACAGCGACCGCATGGCCACAGTGCGATAAATCCCCCGTAGTTATAACAGTGGTGATCATAACAATGCGTCACAGCACACAGTTCATCGCAGCCTTCTGCGCATGGACATGCGTAGCCGAAGACCCAAGCGGGTCCCAATGTTCACTGCACGTCATCGCCAACAGTGCATGAAATGGGCCCAAGATCATCGAGATTGGACCGTCGATGATTGGATTGACGTGGCCTGGTCCCAACCGCCCACGTCAATCCAATCATTCCTGGTGCATCACGCTGACGGCCGAGTGCGGACACACCGATTATCAACGGAAGCTATGTCACCTATATGCAATGTTGGGCGGAAACAGTTCGGCGGCGGCGGGGGTATGCTGTGGGCGTTGTTTTCTTATGACACGTTAGGCCCCATTATCCCAATAACATGAACCCTGACAGCTGTCAAGTATCTTAACATCGGTTCAGACCAAGTTGGCCCATTCATGGCAACTGTGTCCCCTTCTAGTGATGGCCATAACCGACAGGATAATGCTCCATGTCACACTGCCAGAATCGTCAAGGAGTGGTTTAAGGAGCATGCTGGTGACTTTCTGTTAATGCACTGGCCTCCAAATTCACCTGACATGAACCCAACGGAACATTTCTTGTTGGACTTGGAAAAGCGGGTTCGTTGTAAATCACCAGTACCCCGAAATTTACGAGAACTGAATGACCTGCTGTTGACATTATGGTAACAGATACCCCATGAAACCTATCGCCACCTCATCGAATCGATGCCTCCCCGAGTGAACGCTGTTTTTCGGGTTAAAGGGGGTCCTACAGCTGATTTGGTAGGTGATCATAATGTAATGGTTCATCAGTGCATATACTGCTCTGCGAACTTCACCTGGGCCACCGTTCGGTCACCATGTGCGCTCATTTCTCTAGGCTGGAAGTGGTAATAATGTAAAGGCTCATAAGTGTAATAATGTCCTGTTTTGTGAAGAAAGAGCAAACTTTATTGAGATTCTTGGATATTAAAGTGACTTCGCCTGACTGCATAAACTACGTACATATGTATGCGATGTTGTTATCTACACTGCTAGCCACCCAAAATGAAACACCAAGAAGGAAGCATCCGATTGGCTTGAAATTCACCGCATGCGTCGCCCGCGAGAGGATATGCAAACAATTAGCATTGCAGGGCATATGCAAATCATGTGCGCCCGGCACGCCACCGAGAAGCACTATAAGAAGGGTGCACAGAAGGCGGAGTGTAAGTAGTGGAAGTGTGTTGGGCTGCCGGACCTGTGCGTGGAAAGCTTCCTGATGCCTCGTCTCAGAATACGGCAGTCATTCCAGCACTTTTCGGAGTTCGACAGAGGACTAATAGTGGCTCATCGCGACAGTGGTTTATCGTACCAAGACATCGGCGCCCGTGTGGGATGACATCCAGCCACAGTGAGGCGAGTACGGATTAGGTGGGTGCAAGAGGGATGAACCAATGTGAACGATTACCGCAGCCGCGGCACACCGCCGAACTAGAGGATCGGCATGTTGCGCGGCGGGCATTAACGGCTCGCACCGCCACATCACGAACGTTAGTGCAGGAATTAGGGTGTGTTGCGCAACAACCTGTGTCAGCACTAACCGTTCGACGTCGTCTGCAGGTGCGGGGACTTGTAGCACGGCGCCCATTGTTCCAATTACCATTGACGTTACACCACCGGCCAGTGCGGCGGCCGTTCGCCATTGAACGCCGCACCTGGACCACGGAATGGTACGACATTGTCTTCTCCGACGAATCCCGCTTCTGTCTGCTACACCACGAAGGTCGGATCCGCGTGTGGCGGCACCGCGGAAAGAGACTGTATGACGCCTGCATTATGCATCGCCATACCGGTCCGTCACCTGGCGTAATGGTTTGGGGCGCAATTGGAGATGATACCCGCACCCTTCTGGTACGCATCGCCGTTACACTCAACAAGCACCGCTACATCTCCGACGTTTTTGAGTCTGTAGTCCTCCCTTACCTACAAAACCCGTCAGCTGCCACGTTTCAATAAGACAATGTGCGCCCGCACGTGGCACGCATCGTGCAACAATTCTTCACGGCCCACCAGGTGTCACTGCTGCCATGGTACGCCTGTTCTTTCGATATGACGCCCATCGAACACGTCTGGTTGCTGATCAGCAACCAAGTGGGCCGGCAAGCACAACCCGCGGCTGCGCCTGATCAACTGTGGCAACGCGTGGAAGCAACCTGGACCGACATACCCCAAGCCCACATCCGAAGCCTCTTTCCTACGATGCCGCGGCGTGTAGCGCCCGTTATTGCCAGCCATGGGGGCCACACGAACTATTCATGTCTGCGTGTTTCGGAAGTCGCACGGGCCTGTAAGCTCAATCGTTTCATCTTTCTATCTGTTGTTATGTATCCAGTAAATCTGGATTTCCTAGCTCGTGGCCTTTTTGGTGTTGTATTTTAGGTGGCCAGCAGTGTAAATGCTTTTAGTAGATAAAATCGTCGTTGTAAAAACTACTGCATTTACTCAGTAGTTTTTATAACGAAGATTTTATCAGGTTTCTTTGACTATGTTATAAATCGGCGTGACAGCATTGAGATCTAATATTCATTTGACTAAAACTAAATATTAGACCTAAATGCACTCACCTTCCATACGCACAAGCCTGATATTTTTTGGTATATGTAATACTATCCAATGAGCCGCAAAATCGCATTAGAAATATTTCCTTAGTAGTTCCTCTGTAATCTGAAGTAATTAAAAGTACTTACAATCTCCGAAACCCGCACAATGCCGTTCCTGGTGAAAAACCTGGATCTGACACTAGGTCTCAAATATTTCATTGGGATATGGAGCTCAGTTTTAGTAGCTGCAATGTGTGTCATTTAAAATGCCTCTACTTCACTTCTTAACACATTATCTATCGTACTATCTGTCAGTTGAAGTCGTAGCACTGTAACATCGAAGTCTTACGCACCTGATAGTTAGCAGACAAAAATCTTTAATTATGCACTGAGCTAAATTAGACGACCCAACGGCCAGAAAAGGGTCAATTTGAACTTACGAAAATCGCTGTCCTTTTAGTATCCAAATACTTTAGGTCTCTACGATAGCCATCAGCCGCACAATGACGAGTATCTCTACTTTTCAGTGAAAGCCACACTTTTTTATATTAATATATAGAAAGTCGTGAAAGTACAATGTAACGCAACATTAGTTATTATAATGAATAACGCTTTTCTACTAAGCTAATTGCTAAGCTAATTATCGTGAATATAGCTTTCACTACCACTACAGCTAAGCTAAGCTTCTACTCAGCTAATATTAGGATGAATTCAATGCTTGTACTAAGCTTCTAATAGTGAATTCAAATGGTTGTTGTTACTAGTTAATTAAGATCATGAATAAAGTCTCCTGCTAGTAGTGTAGTAATAGTAATTAACAAACTTATAACTGGTAGTAATGTTGTAGTAGTAATTAAGATGAATAAAGTCTTATGCTGGTTGTTACTAATAACACTAAATGAAATAAACCTAACAGCCAGACAGAGGTCTGACAGTAACTATGAACTGAGAAAAACGTACTTAGAACAAATTCTTTATTATTGACTTCTCGCTCTCACATAAACGAACTCTCTTTATACAGCACCAAACGCTCTCCTTCACATAAACCAACGCTCTCTCTTCCAACAACCAACGCTCTCCTTCACATAAACCAACGCTCTCCGTATACAACAACCGCTCTCCCTATACAACAAACAAACGCTCTCCCTACACACATCAACAAAAAGCTCTCCCTAAGTATCGTTGTATCGTTGAACGCGCCTATTTATACTGGCTACCACCACGTCATGACTTACACTCATTGCCAGATCTCATTCAGCGGGTGAAATAACATCTCGTTCAGTAAGAAGATAATTTACATAGAAAAATAAAATAACCAGAGATAATAAAATCAAAAGGAAAGTGAATCGAGAGTATACGTTACATCATCACCACACTTTTTGCTACTTCCTGCAGATCAGATCAGATCATATATACACGATTTTAGGAAGGAGTGTCTGACCCCAGGTCTTAAACAACCCTTAGAAATAGGAAGCTAGGAGATTTGGGCTGGAGTGCCAGATAGGAAAGTGACACGGAAGCGAGGTAGAAAGGGGCAGGAAGACACCTTTATTTATTACCGGGTGGCCAGTACCCGGAGCCCGACGGCTTCACGTGGACATCCGACGCGGCGCATATTTAGTGGTTCGAGCGTTCGTACCGGCCTGGGATCGAATCCGAGGTCTTCTCCGTGGTAGGAAATAACGGCCACCCGCGGCCCGCTGTTTCCTCCAACATTATATCTCTCGTTCTTATTTGTCATCTCGCACAAGAAACCCACTCTGACCTCAAGAACGTTGCCAACGTCATTCCATGAGTGAGAAAAGTATAACGTTGAGTTTGAAACGCATAAAGACAATGAACTAAAACTTTACATTCAGAAAGAAACTAAAATGATAGTTAACTCAGAATATACGTCATATATCTAATACTTTTTACTTTAGATTAAAGATTTCTAATGATCTTGTAATACACTAATGACCGGAAGGCATTTGCAGCGATTGGAAGGAAAACATTTAACAGCAGGTCGATACGCTTGACACGTCAAGTGGCACAATCATAAGGGAAACAAAAAAGTTTTAACAACAGACAGATATATACACATTTTCCGTATACAAGGTCACATACGTAAATGTCACTAAGATGAGATGTAAGGATGTATCCTAAAAATGCCTTAATAAGAACTGTAATTCATCTTGTAGTGAGAGACAACGCTCACATCAAACACACATACAACGAGGGCCGGGCGTAGCTCGGGAAAGGATCTGAGATAGGGTTGGCGAGCTGCAACGTGTCCTCACATAGAATCCCATTCATGCTCTATAGAGTTCAAGCACAGATACCAGGCTGACCAGTTCATTCGCCGAATATTCTCACCCTGCGGGAAGTCATCTACAAACTGAGCCTTGTGCAGGTGAGTGTTGTCATCCACTGAAAGGGACTGATGGCAGCAGCTTTCTGAAAGAAGTTTTACGCAGGGCCCAAGGATCTCGTTCCTACAGCGCTCAGCATTTATATTGCCCTCAAACACTCTGTCAACGTTTATAAGTGAGTCACGGAAAACTTCTCATTGTCCACCACCGGGAATCGAACACACTTCTTCCAGTTACGTGTCGGATATGCTTCCACTGCACCACATCGTCCTCGAATTCTTCCAGACTCACACAGGGGCTCCAAGATGCAACCTGCCAATTGGCTTGGCAGTCAGTTAACTCACTTGTGAGGGGCTCCAAGGAGCAACCTGCCAAATTGGCTTGGCAGTTAGTGTGTGTGAGTCTGGAGGAATTCGACTCCGCTGTGGTGCAGTGGAAGCATATCCGGCGCGTAACTGGAGGACCTGGGTTCGATTCCCGGTGGCGGCCAATGTGAATTTTTCGTGACGCACTTATAAACATGGAAAGAGCGATGGCTTCTGTTTGATGTTCCTGATCCACGTCAAATATCAATTATTCATATTGCCATCTGCGAACACGTGGAATGGTGTGCGGCCGTTGAACATAGTGCCACCCTACACGAGCAGACCACCCATCCGAAAGAGTCCCATTCGAGGACGTTTTCAATATCATTACGAGTTTCCTGTTCCGTTCAGAGGAAACGTCCAAGAGAATTCGTTTGTGAACTGAAAGTCGACTCGTGTGTAAAACAAACACCGGCCCATTTGTCGTGGCTCCAGGAACAATGGTGTCGGCACCAGTTCAAGCCAGCTCTCCTGTTAGATGTGGTCAGCTGGACTCAAATCATGGATCTCCTGGCATAAAAACCGATTCGATTTAGCTTTCGATATATCGATTGTCTTTGTACCGTAGTCTCAGTGGCAGAGGACAGCTCACAAGGCAATTGACGGCTGTATAAGACCTATGACGCCGTGTGGTTAAAGCGACATAACGATTCTCACGACGTGTGGTACGCCTTGGAAGATTTAGTTCAAGCCTTCATGACACCCCACTGGTGTTGCTGAACTGTTGCCAGAACCGATAAATCATCTAAGGTGGATTTGCAAGTTCCTTGAAGCTTGAGCCTGGCATGTATCTAGTGGTCCTATCGCTTGCTACCCTGCTATTGCCTTCCGGATTTTAATTTTGGATACCGGTGTACATCGATGCAGAAAAAGGCAGACATGAATGCAAATCCGTCCGATTCAGTTGGTCGAGCGATCTGAGGAGTTGGTTTCTGACTATTTATCAGAGATAAGCTCGGGTTTCAGTTCCGGGGGAGGCACGGTTGTCGTGCTAGTCTGTTAGCTGCGCCCATAAAAGCACTGGCATCAAATCAGGGACTGGTGACTGCTTATAACGCTAGGATCTGTTCATGATGCTCCTTTAACACCGAAATCAGGGACTGGTGACTGCTTATAACGCTAGGATCTGCTCATGATGCTCATTTAAGCCCGAAATCAGGGACTGGTGACTGTTTATAAGGCTAGAATCTGCTCATGATGCTCATTTAACCTCGAAATAAGGGACTGGTGACTGTTTATAGCGCTAGGATCTGCTCATGATGCTCATTTAACCCCGAAATCAGGAACTGGTGACTGTTTATAACGCTAGGATCTCCTCATGATGCTCATTTAACCCCGAAATCAGGGACTGGTGACTGTTTATAACGCTAGAATCTGCTCATGATGCTCATTTATCCCCGAAATCAGGGACTGATGACTGCTTATAACGCTAGGATCTGCTCATGATGCTCATTTAACCCCGAAATCAGGGAATGGTGACTGCTTATAACGCTAGAATCTGCTCATGATGCTCATTTAACCCTGAAATCAGGGACTGGTGACTGCTTATAACGCTAGAGTCTGCTCATGAAGCTCATTTAACCCCGAAATTAGGGAATGGTGACTGCTTATAACGCTAGGGTCTGCTCATGATTCTCATTTAACAACGAAACAAGAAAAGGCAATCGCTTCCACCTGCTGTCTATTTCTGTATAAGGAGAATTTTTAGACAAGAACCTCGAATTTTAAATCGCGGTTTTGGTCCATCTGCCACTTTCGAAATTTTAAGAAGTCGCTATCAGTAGCCTATCTCGACGCAGTTGTTAAATGCTAGCACGTTTGTACTATATGGCTTATCCGAAATGTTATCTGACAATAAAGTGTTAACTACCTTTCCCTACACGCGAGGTATTGCAGGCAATGATATTGAGCTTTTATTCAGTTTAATTTGGTAACAGCCAAGCGGTCGAGCGTTTCTCGGGTTTAACAAGAATTGCATGAATCATGTTCTTCGCTAGTGTTTCTCGAGCTTTCCTGAAATTATGAAAATGTCATAGTGCAAGGAAACAGGCAATTAAATATGTTCTAGTAATCAAGACAAAGAAATTAAAAATGGAATAAAATCCATACTTGTGTCCCTTCGTGATTGCCTGATACCAGAAGCCTTTACTGACTGTGAACATAGGTAACTTGAAGTACAGGGTGTCTCAAAAGTCCTTGATACATATGACGTATATTCTCAGTTAACTTTCATTTTTAGTTTCTTTTCCTATGTAAATTTGAGTTTGTTCCCCGTTATACTTCCAAACTTAACGTGACATCTTCTCTCTCACGAGAATACTGTTGGCAAGAGAATTAAGGTCCGATAGAAAGTGACGTATGACTGTGATAAGAACTATAGATGAAAAGGACGGTACGACAGTTGCTCATATGGATGTGTGGCTGTAGACGTTCAAGTAGATAAATGTAATCTGATATCATCATCATCATTGTCAACCATTATCAATCCACTGCTGGACGAAGGTCTCCCCAAGTTTCCTCCACAACGGTCTGTCTTGTGCCAGTCTCCTCCATGTCACCCCTGCATACTTTCGAATTTCATCCACCCATCTCCCATGTGGTCTTCTTCTGGGTCTTTTCCTGTCCCTTGGAATCCAATCTAAAATTTCGGCTGTCCATCGATGATCTGTCCTTCTGGCAGTATGTCCAGCCCATTGCCATTTCAGGGATTTAACTCTGATCATGATGTCTTCCACTCTTGTCATTTTTCGGATCCACGAGTTCCTCTTCTTATCTCTCCTGGTTACACCAAGCATGCACCTCTCCATGCTGCTTTGAGTTGTCTGCAGCCTTTGTACGTCTCTTTTAGTTAAGGTCCACGTCTCTGCACCATACGTAAGCACTGGAAGGATGCATTGATCAAACACTTTTCTTTTAAGACATAATGGCATATTGCTCTTGAAAATTATGCTGTTTCTTCCAAAAGCTCTCCAGGCAAGTTTTGTACGCCGATTAATTTCTTCATCAATGTGACCCTCACTTGATATCTGCTGTCCAAGATAAACGTACGTGTCTGTTATCTCCAGCTTTTCTCCATCAATCGATAAATCTTCATTTCTTGTAAAAGCATTGAACATCACTTTTGTCTTCTGAAAGTTCATTTTTAATCCCACTTCTTTACTCTTGTCAGCAAGTTCCTGGATCATACTCTGCAGCTCTGATGGGGTAGTTGCAAAAATGACTACGTCATCAGCAAAACAAAGGTGGGTTAGATAATCTCCATTAATCTTTATCCCCTTGTTTTCCCAGCTCAGCGACTGAAAAACACCCTCCAATGTGGCATTAAAGAGCTTCGGAGATATGGTGTCACCTTGTCTCACTCCCTTCCCAATTTTTACGTGTGTTGTATTTTCAAACAGCCTAATCTTTGCACTTGCATTTTCATAGATGTTATTAATAATATTAATGTATGCATCTTCAATACCGCAGGATTTCAGAGCCATTGCAACTGCTGATGGTTTCACCGAATCAAAGGCTTTTTCAATCTGATATATGCTGTCTAAAATTGTGGAGTGCTACTGAAATTCGTGCTGGGACCAATAAAAGATAATCGTAAGTCTGATTTCTGTTTATGTTTCATCTGGCCGTAAAAGCTTAATTAGGAACTATTGCATCGTATTCGTATTTATAGTTTTAGAAAAAGCGTAACACCAATCTTGCTTACGAGAAAGACATTAAGTTATACACATTATGAAAATTTATTTAAAAATGAACAATTTAGGATATGAGCATAATATTTGCAAATTTTGTTAACTTACTTAACAAAGTTCTTTCTGTTTCCCAAATAGGTCACTAGGTGGCGCTCCTGATGCAATCGCGAGGTTAGTTGAAAAAAATGTCTACTCCATCAGACAAAGCGATATGTGATGGTTGATTTATTTAAGCGAAATCTGTTACCCAAGTGCAAAGAATTTTTCGTTCGAAATTTGGAAAAGATTCTCCAAGTCGTAAGAACATCTTACCTTGGCACAAGAAGTTTCTGGAAACTGGAAGTGACCTTGATAGGCAAGATGTGGAAGACCAAGTACGGGTGAAGGCGACATCGAAAGCATTCTTGAAGCCTTTTCACGTAACTCTACTACTAATGCAACAGTGCACCGAGCCTCACGCCAAACTCTCCGCCTATATGCTTATAAAGTGCAGATATTGGAAGCTTTACAACCGGACAACAAGCCACGCAATTTTAACTTTGCTGTGGACACGCTAAATCATCTAGAGGCAGACTATGACTTCCTATGAAACATTGTTTTTACGCAACTTTTCATGCCGCCACAATATCAGAACTTGGGGGTCTGAGGCTCCATATCACTTCATCGAACGTGTCCGGGGTAGTCCTAAAGTGAATGCGTGGTATAGCTTAATGGCTGATCGTGTGATCGGACCTTTCTTTTTGCAAACTCCACAGTCACAAAATAAATTTATTTAGACACATTTCTACTGTCCCTCAAATTTGCCAGTTACATTCTAAAATCATTTCGCAACAAGATGGTGCACCGTTCAATTCGGGTAAGGTTGTGCTAAATTTTAAAATAAGGAATTTTCAACCAGGTAGATTGGGCGATTTAGACCCATCTCGCCCCCCCCCTTCATCTTGCCAGACGCTTCTAGACTCCTTCTCGTGGAGATGTATATGAAAGATAAAATTTATTCATCCAAAGTGCAAAGTGTTGACGAACTTAAAACTCGCATAGTTGCTACAATTGCATCTGTTACAAAATCCACGTTGGCACGTAGATCGGCAGAGATTGAATATCGGTTTAATGAATGCCAAACAAAAGATGCACATACACTGGTGTGCAAAAATTAAGGACGAAGAGGAGAAATTAGCATAACAGCGGAACTAGCAATTATAACGGACCGAAAGAGCACTCAGGAGCATGCGCATGTATGCGGCATACCGTAGGGGGTCGGAAGGGTATAAAGCACACGGGCGGCGTACGCTCAGCAATCCATTGAAAGTTGTTGCACGGTGTACATCAGTTTGAACGACGTCGAGTTGCTGCCACCGTGTGATATGGCCAACATGCAATCCAGTAGACGACATATGGATAACTTTACCCCAGATCGCGTCATTGGGAAGTTGGAAGAAGGTCGAAGTGTGACTAGTGTGGCCGAGGAGTTCGGAATCGCTCACAGCATCGTTTCACGAGCTTGGAGAGCATTTCAAACGACAGAAACAGCTGTCCGAAGTTTAGCAGTGCTCGTCCATGAGCAACCACGGCGGCGGACGACCGGTATATTTTCCTACAAGCGAGAAGAGACAGACGGCAGACAGCAGGAGAAATCGCAAGGCACATGCAACAGACAACTGGAAGTCCGTTATCTCGTTTTACCGTGGCCACGAGGCTGCACAAAGATGGTCTATTTGCATGACGCGACCAGTACGGTGTGTGTCATTAACGCCTGCTCATCGGAGACGGCGGTTTATGTGGTGCCAGGAACACAAGAACTGGACACATCAGCAATGGGGTCGAGTTTTCTTTACGGATGATAGCCGATTTAGTCTGACGAGCGATTCTGAACATATACACATCTGGCGAGAGCAGGGAACACGCAATCACACCTCCAACATCATCGAAAGGGAACGGTTTGGAGATGTCGGAGTTCTCATTTGGGGCGGTATCATGCTTGGTAGCCGTACTGACCTCCACATCTTCCAAGGAGTTTCAGTCATTGGTGTCCGCTATTGTACCGAAGTTCTCCTGCCTCACGTGCGTCTGATTAGAGGTGCTGTGGGTCCTGAGTTCCTCTTTATGGACGACAACGCAACACCTCATCGTACAGTGGCTGTCGCAGAGATGTTGGAGTGTGAAGATATTCAACGCATGGATTGGCCCGTAATGTCGCCGGACCTAAATCCAATCGAACACGTGTAGGACCTTCTCGGGAGGCGCTTATCAGTACGTCACCATCCGCCAGCAACGATTTCGCAGCTGCGATTAGCGTTACAAGAGGAATGCGCCGCGAAGCCTCATCAACTCCTGGACAACTTCGTCCTCAGCATGGACAGACGTTGTAAATCCTGCAACGCAGTCAGTGGTGATCATATCCCCTACTAAAGCCTGGAGTTTTCTTGGCAGCCGCCTGTCACATGGACGTTTCTGTCTTCTGTCCAGTTGTGCTCGAAGCTACCTTTGCAATAAAGTGCTTTTGTATCCTGTGGATTCCTTGTTTGGAATGTTTTGCTCACTTGTCCCATATCCTTACATCTTGGGGATCTTATGGTATGATTAGAGTCGATGTGGAGCACTTCTGCACGACGTTACATTCGGAAAACCGTCTCGTCCTTAATTTTTGTACGCCAGTGTATTAATGTACTTAAAGAATTCGTAAGTCAATCGGACTCAATTCTGCAATCGAGGAATCCTTTACACAGCATAATAATGAAATTTCAAGCCCTAGCTAGAGACATAGATCTACAGTAAACTATTAGAATGTCAGCGAAGCTTCCTCCGGGCCTTTCAATTTCACCACTCTTTGGAAAACTAAATAATCGTTAACCTGGATCTGCCCTTATACCTTATGTAGCAAAAAACAAATCTCCTACTTACATATTAGAAAAATCTCTAGCTAAATTCTTCTCTGAATGTTTAAAAAATTCCGATTGTGTAATCAAGTCAACAAAAGAATCTGTGCAGCGCGCAAGAAGCTTGAATACATTGGATAGTGATATAATGGGAAGTTTTGACATAGCTATACCCTATACCAGGGGCGGTTGCAAACCTAGAGGAAATAATCGAAACTTCCCGTGAATTAACACCAACCCAAGTAAAGAAAATTATCGGCGCCTTAAATTTGGTTACTAACCACAACTATTTCAAGTTGGATGGAGGCATCTACAAACAAACAAAAGGAGCACCGATGGGTTCACCTCTATCTTCAGTTTTTGCGGAAGCAGTACTTAGACCGCTAGAAGATCTTATCTTTCTATATTGTATCAAGAAACCCCGAGTGTGGATCCGCTACGCTGACGACATATTCTTCATATGGGAACATAGAGTAGACGAATAAAATGATTTGAGGGACAAGATAAACAAACTACTCAATACGATAAAGTTGCCCATGGAGTTTGAAGTAGATAGGGAGTTGAATTATCTTGACGTCCCGCTCAGAAGAAATAGAACACCCAGCTTCCATTTTGACGTTTATTTTAAACCAACCGCAGTTCCGGACCTTGTCTCTCCTGATTCGCACTGCCCAAAAGAGTACTGACTTTCTGCGTTTAGAGCATGGTTCTATAGAGCGTATAACGTATGCAAACCCGACTGCCTATTTAATAAGAAAATTGATAATATTTTTGGCAAAGGTCTGAAGGCTGTATATAAGAAAGATGACATAGACAAAATACATAGAACTGTAAGAAATCGTATAATGTCAGCAATAAGGAAACCACCTAGTAATACGATGAGATACGCAGGATCCATCACATATGTTTGATGCTTTACATATTGGTTAAAGAATTTATTACGTATAAATACAACACATTGATAGCAATGAAGTCCCCGACACCCTGTTATCACATATAACATCATATTGCAAGGAGAGACAGTGTGAGAAAGAAAAGGCAGGTGTGAACGTTATACCGTTGGTACATCCTGATAACACGGAAAAGATATATATCGGAATGACAAAGCGATCCTTGGACACTAGATGCAAAGAGCGCGTGCGAAGTGTCCCCCAGGACATACAGAATACAGCCTTCGCCACAGAAGTCATGCATTCATCGTCCGCTGCTCTATGGTATAGCATTAGAATAATTGCACCATGCACGAACTTTAAAGAGACTGCTAACAGGGAAACAGTCTAAACCCTATCCAGCAATCTAGCATGCAATGATATAGTTTCTACTGAACTCCCAAGAGCTTGGCATGCATTATTAAAAGATATAAACACATCGAGACAGACTGCATAATTGCGTGAAAAAATTCGTGTAATATGCTCGTGATATCACACGTTATTTTCAAAAATCATCTTTGTTCCTTACGTGTTCCAATTCCTTGTATTTTTATGTCTTACCGTTGTCTTGAAAATGCCTCCCAGTGGAGTGCGGAAACTTGGCGGATCTTTGTGCTTCCTACCCCACAAAAATAAACCCATTTAATTAGCTACATGCGTTTCTTGAGTATTTTTCTGTTGTGCTGTCATCAGTGCAAAGCACAATACTCCCGATGTACAAGGAATTTTATCTTTGAATAGACTCTGGGTCAACGAATTTGACTGTTCTTCCGTTTGAAGTCAATACGAAGAAGGTTCCACTTTCGTCAATTTTGGAGCAACTAACATAGAGCTGGCCATGGGACGAACAGATTTAGTCCCAGCAACATTTAACGATTAGCGCTCTGCTTGTTGATACATATGCTGAAACTGAAAACAGGAAATTCTTGGCGGTTAAACTGAAATAGAAGCTCATATGGGATAATTGGAACGCGTGGAATAAAAACATTTTTCCATGCAGTATACTTGTCACCCAGCAAAAACACAAGTACTGGGAATCTTCTGGCCACCAGTTGGCAGTGATGGGTCACTGCTGGCTGACATCTGCCGCTCACGGCCCGGTAGCGGTCCGTTGGTGGCAGAGCTATCAGTTGGCGAGCCGTTGATGGCCCTGCGGCATCGCCGTGAATTGTGGGCTTCCAAGAAAGTGCCACTAATGGCCCGTTGCTGGCAGCCAATGCAACCCCAACAGCAGGTGGAAGCAACGGGACGGCGCATGCGCAGAAGCAACTCATGGTACCAGTTCGTTGAAGACGACGCTATCGCCATCGTGTTATTTTAGTGGATGGTAAGAAAGAAAAAACATATGTAGAGAGGCGAATTAATTTCCTAATCAAATTCCACGTAGACGAAGATATCAGATTGAGCCATGAAATACTAGTTTACAGCCATGAAATACACCCACTCCATTCCCATGAATAAGAATTCATGGAATGGAGTGGGTGAATAACAAGAAAAAATTTGAAACCGCTTGAAACAAATGTCCTGGAAAACCATTACAAAACGTTTGTTGAAAAAAAAGAATTATACGCGTACAAAATTTATTAATTATTTGAAAGAAAAAACAACAACAACGCTATGAAGATATAATGTACTCATCCATGAGTTGAATACACAAGACTGGGAGGAATTCGCTTCTAAAAATAACGAGAAGCAAAATAAAATATCTTTCCTCTTTAAAACAAATGTAGCTTCGGACAACGGAAAGGAAAGATACAACGTTAAAACTGCAACAGAATGTGACACGAACCAGGGTAAATATATATTAATTCAACAATCTCCTTTCAAGATGACATGGACAGTACAAAACTTTGGAAAACGACTCTAAGTATGTACACTCCTTGAAAATGTGTGAAGTTCCCTTAAGGTAGAAAAAAGCTATCGTTACGTTGAAAAAACAAATTTATGAATTATATGAAACTGACTTTTATGAAAAATACCTTGCAATATTGTAAAATGAAAGTGGGAACCATTCAATTACACATTCCGCATGAAACAGACAGCTTCAAAAAGCACACGCTCGTGCGTGGCAAATTAGTCCTGTCGGTAGAGAGCTCAACTCCCACGCCGACGGCCATGGTTCGTATCTACCCAGATCCAAACGGGCGTTTTTCCGGTCCGTTGAGAAAATTTCCCCAACGCAGTGCTGCAATTCACAAGTTTGGTAAGGGTAGAAAAAAAAGTTGTTGCTTTGGGAACTGCGATTATCCTTGATTTTTTTTCATGGCTACTACTGGAAAATTGGCTGACAAGATTCGGCAAGCCACCAGTTACGTCACGTGGTTGATGGCTGCCACTACCGGCAAACTAGCAGACCACATTAGGCTAGCCATCATTTCTGGCACGTGCTTACAGGGCCGCTGAAGGGCCATATATGGCCGCTACTGCGTGTGATGGACAACTGATGGTCCTGTTGTGGCATATGCCAACTGATGGGGTGCCAACTGTTGGCCTGAACTTCTGGCCTTTCTGTTGGCCGACCGGACATTTTTTGACGGTTCGGCAACGGCAACATAGTGCTGGGCTATTGCTGTCAGTGCTGGCCTAACAAGACTACTTTTCCTGGGCATGATCGTAGTTTTGGAAATCAGTCGTGTTCCATTGCACAGCATTGGTATATCCAGATTACGTGTAGATAAAACAAAAAGTCAAGATGAGGTGAGTGAGTGTGCGATAAAAACGTATAGCAATTTTAAGCTTTGAAGAAAAGAAATGCGAGGAAATTCATACTTTTCTAGCTTTACCTTTCTTGTGTTCTATTTGCATTTCATAAAAATACACTTTCCGTCTAAAAGGGTCTCGATACTACTTCTTTTAAATAGTATAGCTATTTACAGCGCGTAATTGCACACGGAGAGCCGCACTCTGAAACGTAAAAGAAAAGCCACCAGATATGACAGCAGAAGGATGCATGCAACACTTCGGAAGTCTAACACAGTAAACAGAAATTTATAATTTCATATTGTAAGCTGAGCCCAAATACTTTAGCACAAGCTATTAATATTGCTCCTTGTATTTTTGCAAGGTGTAATGAAATATTTTTGCGCAAGGGTTTAATGAAAAAAGGTTACGAAAAAATGAAAAGAAATATTGTTGCTTGAGTTTACGGCACATCCTACTGCACGATCAAGTTCCAAAAATTGTTTAAAAGTAAATACATTAATTAAAAATTTTGTAATTTTAATTTCAAGAAAAGGTCGTGACTCGCAATCCCTCGTGTGTTCTTGAAGGTTTCAGCCAAATTCCGAACCTCATCGATCTCTTCTGTAGGAGACTGACAGACAGACACGGTTAAACTTTTGTATTATAGATGATTGTGTAAATATAGCTTCCGCCTGATAAGTTTACCTGATTTTAGCGAGAACATATCCGAATATTTTATTGATGTGTGCAATTAATGAGTACCCGCACATTTGGTAAAGCTAAATAATTACAATTGAAAAACGTTTTCCTGATGATGTCTCCATTATCATTACGAATGTGTAAGACAGATCCAAAATATTAAAAAGCTGCTAGTTTATTTTGATATTCCGAATGAATAAATCCTAGATATGCATAAACATTTCCAGGATTTTCTCTGTGAATAAAAACCAAAATAGAAAACAAAAATAAATTCATATTCGGGTTTATGTGACTCCACACTGGAATATACGATGATGCAGATTTCAGCGTTTGTAAGATGATATCCAATTCCTAAAACTCCCAGTCTTTCAAAAAGTTCTTCCTTCTTGGAAGGCAACTGCAAACAGTGTGGTTTCAGTGACTAATATTTGCATCGAAACGGCTTCTTTTAGGCAAATGAAACTTTATGTTCGACACTAAAGAAAAAACTTTTGCATTTATTCAGGTTACAAAATGTTTCCTGAAACCATTACAGATCGTTTTACATAAATTATGGGCATGAAATAAACAAAGGCAAATCCTGCTGCCCCGTTGCCTGCAGTCGGACGGAAAGCTCTGCAATGTATAGGCAGGCTTGAATTTTTAGATTTTACAGCTGCTTTCGTCAATTTTTTCGAAACACTAGCACGGTTTTCCTTTTTCCTTTTACATTCCACAATGCGTCTCTTTAAACGATCACGCAGTTTTCAGGATGACATACAAAGTAGTAAAAACATTTGTACATTCTTCAAAATAAAAAAAAAGGAAGAAAGAAATAAACTAAAAGAAAACAAGTTAGTAAAATCATGCAATGCGTTGATTATGATACGCTTCCCAACATACCAGATATCGCGCGCAGACAAACCCTCCTCCCTACCCTGACTATTGATTCGTTCAGTGTACCTCCGAAACAACATACTAAAGTTTTGTCGCAATAGAAGCATTTTTACTCAAGTTATTACTCAAGTTATGAGGATAATGGCGGTGGAATAAATCTCGCTCCTGTGCACTGACTTTTGACCCCATTTCGATGACATTAAACACAAGTTTTTAAGTATTTCTCCGGAATAACATACTGAAGTTTTGTTGCAATAGAAGCATTTTTACTCAAGCTATTGCTCAAGTTATGAGGAAAATGGCTGAAGAATAAATCTCGTTCCTGTGCCCTGATCTTTGACCCCATTTCGATGATATTGAACAGAACCGGTTCTGTATACCGCCGAACAACATGATAAAGTTTTGTATTTCAAAATTGCTTTATGGGGACAACTTAACGAAGTACAGGAAGTATAGGGAACATCCGGCAGGCAGGTAATTTGAGGAACCTCAAAATGCAGGACACAAATAGATGGACATAAACATGTAGGAGTCTATCGGCTCATAGGCCGGAAAATACTGGAATGATAAGGAACTTTAGGCTCCAAATTTCGAAACATGTAGAACGGACGTTTTTCCCAACGCGCAAATGCTTGGGCGTAGGCGCCAGAAGAGTCAAAGTCATGTTGTGAATGACGATCAGGAGAGAGCCGCTTACACCGCTTTCGCGGACGTCGAGACCGTTTACTGTAAGCACCAACAGAAGAAAGAGGAAAATGAGAAGACGAAGCATCGGTAGTCATAGGCAAGGGGTCACTGGGAAGAGCAGGCGATGAAACAGGAACAGCTGCAGAAGATGATGTGACAACAGCAGAAGAAGCAACGGTAAAGGACGAAACTGATGGAGATAGAGGAGCACACTGGAGACTGGTGGACAAAGGTTCAATAGGAATGGTAGCAGGCACAGTGAGCTGGGAACTAGCAAAGATAACTGGTGCGGTAGAAGTCGACGGGAGAACAGCAGAGGATGGAGCTGGAGAAGCTGGCTGAGTAGCGATGTAGCAGGATAGTCGGAGGCCTGAAGATCCGGTGGAGAAGTCATGGCAGAAACATCAGCAGGAGATGAATTCAATGTGGAGGATGATAGAAGATTCTGGCAGAAGAAGGACTTGGATGAAGGCGAGCGTTTGATAGAAGTTCTGGCAGAAGTAGGACTGGATGGAGGCGAGCATTGTGGTGAACTGGTGGCAGAGGAAGCAACTTCCAGAAGAGATTATGGTATTAGATGAGCAGGTAAAGTATTCTCAACATGAGCAGGTAGAGAAGAAGTATCAGTTGCTGAGAATAAACCATACGAACCAGGAAGCAGAGCAGCTGTAGAAGAAGAAGGTGGCTAAGAAGTGGCGAATGAGGACAAGCCACAGGGGTCTGCCGGAGCGGAAGAGCTGACCGATGGCGATGGGAGACGAACAATGTCCTTAGCAGGGCAGGAAGTACTAAGAAGATCAGATGATTTGCAGGTGAAACAATGAAGAGAGGTGAAAATATAAACGGTGCACCACCACAGACTGCTTTTAACGTGGTTGGACAAGATGCAACAGAATGTTCGTCGGCAAAAACGACAAAAGCTTGAAGTCAGAAACTGAAGATGGGACGATCACCTTTATCGTCGGAAACAGCGGACAGGGTGCAAATAGGACCAATAATTGAACCACATCGAGAAAGAAAATCATGCAGAAGATCATCGGAGATTTCAGGGGGAACTGGAGACAAATGAACAAGTGTGAGGCATTGTACTAGAGGAATGGCGTACAAACTCTGATCGCCAATTAATATAGGAGAAGAAAGGACTCGCTCAACTTGAGCGGGACTGAAAAAATAAACAAGTACAGAACAGGGTTTCCGGGCTATATGTGTGATAGCAGCAGACGGGATCAGGGGATGTAGAGCAGAAGCAGAAGCTGTAAGTTTGGTATTCGGTAATAAAACATATTTTACTCCCAGAGCTAGCGAGGCAAGCGGAGACTTACCTCGTGGAGAGGACTCAGCAACATTCGCTGTTAAAACTGAGCCTTCACAAGAAATGTGGAAGTCCAAAGGGATGGCAGAAGATCTGAACGTATGGTAACGGCGGGAGAGGAAGAGAATCTAAACGAGTCGTGAAGCGGAACATCCATCAATGGTGGAAGATGGTCGGTAGATTGAGCACAAGCCATGAGCAGGTGAAGAAAGAATCCCAATCGCAAAAAGAGAAGATGAATGTGGCGAAGGTGTAGTGATAATGGACGATAGACGAAGCGAGGATGTCACGAGAAGGGCAGCTAGAAACGGGTGGTACACGAAGAGCAGATGACGTTACACGAGGACCACTAGCAGTGGGTGACGTGATACGGGAGGTGTTGAGATAAGCACAAAAGTAGAAGCACAGAAGGCAGCGTGTAGGAACGCTGATAAGGAAACTGAAGATAATCAAGGCGAGTCACGATGTTTACCGGAAACGACGAGGGTTAATTCCAAGACATGAAAATAGGTCGAAGACGAAATATATAGGCACTTCCTAAGCAAAACAGTTCGGAGGAACGATGCACACGAGCTTTATAAGCAGAAGGAAAGCACTCACACGAGGTAAGGATACCCTATGCCGCCAGTATGAGACAGAAAATCAGGAGCTGAAAATGGGCGTTGCCGGAAAAACCAAAGCTTTGTCGCAATTGAAGCATTTTTTACGTATGTTTTGACGCATAAGGGCAATGAAGTGGATCCCTCTTCCTATGTCCTGACCTTTGACCCCATTTTGCCAATTTTTAATAGGGTTCGTCCCGAAGTTGTCCCCTACTACATACTAAAATATCATCGAAAGAGAACCATTTTTACGCGAGTTATCGTGCGGACAGACAAAGCTGGAGCATATACGCTTCTTTAACCTTCGGTTGGAAAGCGTAAAACAAAAAGATCAAATATTTGATTCTTAACCGCGCAGTCTAAATGTTGATGCTAAGGTAATTCATAAATTTTTAAATGAATAGCATTCAATCCTCCGATGCGCAGATAATGCAAATACCTCATTATTGCATCAGAGACGGGACAGAATTGTGCATAAAAAAATGAAACAGGCACGGAAATTCTTTTTCGTGTCTGCGGTTTTGCAAAGCAAAAAGAAGATTTCCGCAGCTGCAAGTGCAGATGTATTTTTCAATGTAAATGTGAGAGCATTTGTCCAAGAAGTTTTCAAAAGCCGACTTATTGAAGAAGAGACACGCTCACAGCCTGGTAGGAAAAAAAGAACTCCAAAAAGACACATACACTCTACAACATCCTTTACCTGTCTGTAAAAAATATAATTGAACTGACTCTTACAAACGGTACAGGGCCTACATAAATATTATTAGCCTAGACTCTGACGCATAGGAATTTAACATTTTGTACTACTCCGCCGTTTGACAACCTGTGTAAGATATGAAGGCGTTTTTCTCTCTTTACTCCCCACAGAACGGAAACTCACGATCACAAGCTGAGAGTTTTGCTATCTTAAATACAGGGTGTCCGTAAAGTACTTGAGCAATTTCAAATACTTTGTGTTTCATTTAAGATAACAATTTCCAACACTCATCTGAGGGGCAATTTATACAAGATTTTTATGCAATAAAAACTGTAAAAATGATCCAATTTTTTTTTCTTTTTCTTTTTTTACATGATGTACTTTCACTATATTGTATGGTTTCAATCGCTGGTGTACCTTATGGTTAGCGGCGATAAAGACATGGGTAAGAAGAAAACTTACGTCTCGTAACACGAAGGAAACACCTCACAGAAACTCAAGTGACAAACTTCATGAAGAAGTATAACGGTTAGTAAAATCCTGCAATGCATTGATTATGATACGCTTTCCAACATACTAGAAATCATTACTCAAGTTATGAGGTTAATGGCTGTAGAATAAATCTCGCTCCCATGACCCGACCTTTGATCCTATTTCGATGATATTCAACAGAACCGGTAAAATATACTTCCGGAAGAACATGAAGAGTTTTGTCTCAATTGAAGCATTTTTACGTAAGTTATAAGGCATAAGGGCGATAGAATAGATCCCGCTCTTATGCCCTGCCTGACCTTTGACCCCATTTCACCCATTTTCAATAGGGTTTGTCCCCAGCTGATCCCCTACCACATACTAAAATTTCATCTTAATCGAACCATATTTACGCAAGTTATGACACATAAGGGTAATGGAATGCATCCCGCTCCTATGTTCTGACCGTTGACCCCATTTCACCCATTTTCAATAGGGTTCGTCCCCAGGTAATCCGCTATCAAATACTAAAATTTAATCAAAATCGAACCATTTTTATACGAGTTATCGTGCGAACAGACAGACGGATGGACGGACAGACGGACAAAGCTGGAGCATATACGCTTCTTCAACCTACGGTTGGAAAGCGTAAAAAAGCCTTATGACATGCCAAAAAGGAAGGATCTAGAGAAAATTAGGAGACTATCGCGGAAATCAGTAGGACGAGGAATAGTTTACAATTCGTCGATCAGAACATCAGCCAATTTCTTCAGCGATGTTGAAGGATAGCATGTGCTTCTCACTCTACTCTCCAAAACTGCCCAGAGTAGTTCTAAGATTTCACGACAGGTGATTAAGCTCGCCAGGGCAGATCTTAGGTTTATCTTGGTATTCCTCAAACCAAGTCTGAAGTGTTCTAGAGGTGATATAACGAAGTAAATTTCGCCGTCATTTCTGTCCACGCCAGGATTCGAACCCGGATCCCCTCATTCCGGAACAAGTCACTCTACCAATTGAGCTACGCGGACGTTCGTTCTGACTACTATCTGCCTTTATGTCGTGTGCGTCCTGCTGGCAGGAACGTCACATCTCCCCCCGAAAGAGGGCCGGGGGCATGGCCCACGGGTCAGCCGTGACCATGAATCCTTGCAGGCAGCCATCCACTGTAGAATGTGCACTTGAGAACTCCCAGTCAATCTGGTGTGTGGAATGCAACGTCACACACTTTTATTTTTCGAAGCGCTGGAGAAGGGATTCTCTGATTTTTCCTATCTCGCGGTGTGGAAAGAACATCACACCAATGCGAGATTTTGAACGGCCGAGTCATCCGGAAAGTTCGGGCGCCATTATAACGAAGTAAATTTCTCCGTCATTTCTGTCCACGTCAGGATTCGAACCCGGATCCACTCATTCCGGAACAAGTCACTCTACCAATTGAGCTACGCCGACGTTTGTTCTGACTACTATCTGCCTTTATGTCGTGTGCGTTCTGCTGGCAGGTACGTCACAGTGATTATGGCAGCATTATCATCTTGAGAATGGCATCATCGGCAGAAAATAACACTTTGATCATAGATTGCGCCTAATCACTTAGAATGCCCAAGTACACTCTGGCAGTAAATCGACCATGAAGGATAGTGACGGGCCCTCCAAATACTACCAAGATATAGCCACCGAAATTATTACAGACCCATCACTGCATTTGACAGTTGGAACCAGACATTCCTCATTTTATGATTCCTTGCGGTTTTTCCTTACATAAACTGGATCTACAGGTGAATATGGAGTTCAGCTGACACTTTTGCTGCAGTAGTTATGTGTTGTGTGGATACAATATTTGTTAATGCTCGAAAGTCACTCTCATTCATTATCGGCTTTCGCCAACTATTCTTCTTTGCCGATGAAGTCCTGGCATGCTATGTGTGCTTTGTGGGACTTTGTCTACGCTGTCATAACTGTGGAGACTGTTGCTTTTGAAACACCAAACTATTGGGTGTGTGCAAAAGTTCTACCCGTTTTTGTAATAGATGCAAATTGCGACCGGATTAGTTACGTCATAGATGACGCTGCGATGCAGAATTTTTGGCCAATAAAGCAGAAAGCAGTAGACCATATAGAGGTGCTAGGTTTGTCCGAGAAAGTTGTTCGAAACGGAAATCACGGACGGTGTAACATGGCATGGGATAAAGAGAACATCAGACATTGTTTACTGTACGAGCTCCATAAAGGCAGTACAGCAGCCGCGGCTTGCCGCAATACCTGTCAAGTGTATGGGGTGGATGCAGTTGATGATAGCACTTGTCGCCGTTAGTTTCAGAAAGTCCGGGACGGAGACAGAAACTGTAAAGGTCAACCACGTCCTGGACGTGCATACCTTGGTTTCTGACGAGGATACCATAACAAATGACCCACATCCAACCGTTCAAGAATTAACGGAAACGTTGTCGGTACACAGAACAACAGTCGAAAGACGAATGCAGGCGCTTGGGTTCATCACCAAGCTCGATAATTGGGTCCCACACCAGCTTTCTGCAAAACAACGATAGGAGAGAATCCGTACTTGTGTTTCTTTGCTTTCTTGTTACAGAAATGAACCGTTTTGTGACGAATTGTAACGGGTGATGAAAGATGGGTACTGTACCGTAATGTACAACGTCGACGGACTGTGTGTCAAGGCGCGTAACCTGCTCCATTGATCTCAAAGGGAGGACTGCATTCCAAAAAGGTTTTGTTGAGTATTTGGTGGGATGTCCAGGGAATACTCTACTAGGAGATGTTGGTACTTAACCAAACGATAAATGCTGATCTCTCTACTGCCAACAGTTGAACAGATTGCGAAAACAACTGACATCGAAGCGGCCAGCACTCGTCAATCGCAAAGGCGTCATCCTTCATAATGATAACGCCAGAACTCATGCTGCTTTAATCACTCGACAAAAATTACTGGACTTTAGTCGGGAAATGTTACTTCATCCGGCGTATTCCCCTAACCTGGCATCTACGGACCACTACTTTTTCGAAATTTACCGAAGGCCTTCGCTCACCAAACCTTCAATGATGTGTACGATGTGAAAACAGCATTACATGACTTTTTTACTCTAAACCACAAGAGTATTTCGGCGTGGGATTCACCTACCCATAGACAGATGGCAAAAGATCATACAGAATGATGGCTATTATGTGAAATCCTAGGTACGTTGTTCTCCTCCTTTCTTTCTAGCCCACAAAAACAGGTAGAAATTATCCACACTCCCAAAATTTAGGTGTTATGACTAGAGATGCTCCTTCTAAACGAGAGCTCCTCTGATTTGTCCTCTTTGGAAGTCTATCAGGTCACCAGTTTCCTTGGTCGCTGGCGGATTGAATGATCATATACAGCTGCGAGAGTGAATCATGTATCATTTACGGTGAAGGGTCAGTCGTTGTGAACAAGTCGTTCTGCAATGGTCCATCACCATTGGGAAATTAACAGCAAAAACTATATCATGTAGGATGTTTTTGTGACTCCCAAAATTTAGGTGTTATGACTAGAGATGCTCCTTCTAAACGAGAGCTCCTCTGATTTGTCCTCTTTGGAAGTCTATCAGGTCACCAGTTTCCTTGGTCGCTGGCGGATTGAATGATCATATACAGCGGCGAGAGTGAATCATGTATCATTTACGGTGAAGGGTCAGTCGTTGTGAACAAGTCGTTCTGCAATGGTCCATCACCATTGGGAAATTAACAGCAAAAACTATATCATGTAGGATGTTTTTGTGACTCCCAAAATTTAGGTGTTATGACTAGAGATGCTCCTTCTAAACGAGAGCTCCTCTGATTTGTCCTCTTTGGAAGTCTATCAGGTCACCAGTTTCCTTGGTCGCTGGCGGATTGAATGATCATATACAGCGGCGAGAGTGAATCATGTATCATTTACGGTGAAGGGTCAGTCGTTGTGAACAAGTCGTTCTGCAATGGTCCATCACCATTGGGAAATTAACAGCAAAAACCATATCATGTAGGATGTTTTTGTGACTCCCAAAATTTAGGTGTTATGACTAGAGATGCTCCTTCTAAACGAGAGCTCCTCTGATTTGTCCTCTTTGGAAGTCTATCAGGTCACCAGTTTCCTTGGTCGCTGGCGGATTGAATGATCATATACAGCGGCGAGAGTGAATCATGTATCATTTACGGTGAAGGGTCAGTCGTTGTGAACAAGTCGTTCTGCAATGGTCCATCACCATTGGGAAATTAACAGCAAAAACTATATCATGTAGGATGTTTTTGTGACTCCCAAAATTTAGGTGTTATGACTAGAGATGCTCCTTCTAAACGAGAGCTCCTCTGATTTGTCCTCTTTGGAAGTCTATCAGGTCACCAGTTTCCTTGGTCGCTGGCGGATTGAATGATCATATACAGCGGCGAGAGTGAATCATGTATCATTTACGGTGAAGGGTCAGTCGTTGTGAACAAGTCGTTCTGCAATGGTCCATCACCATTGGGATATTAACAGCAAAAACTATATCATGTAGGATGTTTTTGTGACTCCCAAAATTTAGGTGTTATGACTAGAGATGCTCCTTCTAAACGAGAGCTCCTCTGATTTGTCCTCTTTGGAAGTCTATCAGGTCACCAGTTTCCTTGGTCGCTGGCGGATTGAATGATCATATACAGCGGCGAGAGTGAATCATGTATCATTTACGGTGAAGGGTCAGTCGTTGTGAACAAGTCGTTCTGCAATGGTCCATCACCATTGGGATATTAACAGCAAAAACTATATCATGTAGGATGTTTTTGTGACTCCCAAAATTTAGGTGTTATGACTAGAGATGCTCCTTCTAAACGAGAGCTCCTCTGATTTGTCCTCTTTGGAAGTCTATCAGGTCACCAGTTTCCTTGGTCGCTGGCGGATTGAATGATCATATACAGCGGCGAGAGTGAATCGTGTATCATTTACGGTGAAGGGTCAGTCGTTGTGAACAAGTTGTTCTGCAATGGTCCATCACCATTGTGAAATTAACAGCAAAAACTATATCATGTAGGATGTTTTTGTGACTGTTCGCGAACTCTTTCTTGTGTTCATAACTTTTGTTCTTCTCGGGGAAAATATGGCGGTTTTAAAGGAAAAAATCTTGGGAAAGTAATTAAAGTACCAATGAAAGCAATAATAGCATTGATTCTGAATTGCCTTACTATGAAAGCATTTATACCATTTTATCCGAAATCTAGCAAATGATGTCCGTAAAATGGAATAATTTTCTTCCAATTCCGCAACAATCCTGAATTACAAACACTTTTTTATTATAATTTCGAGAAGTGCAAACAGCAGGTGGATCATCTACAAAGGAATAAAGAAATGTGCTCCAAAAACCTACTAAAAGATTGAAAAAACGATTGAGTAAGGGATTTATTGAAAATGCGACCTGAATTTAGAATTCTCTTTGAAAGAGCGGAAGAAATCAGGGCTGGAAGTATTCGTGATTGTGTATTTTGTAAAGGACGGCGAGAAACATACACTCTGAATAGTCGAACGTCAGACATTGACGATTTTTATTGATAAAAAATCACGTGCATTAACTCTGAACCTTGGGAGTATTGTCTTGATTATGGCATTGCGTGCAAGAAAAATAAATTTGTTTTTGTGGGAATAACGCTGTTTGTTTCGACACCCTGGTCATATCGTGATGCGTTTTCCGCAAAGTGCATTTAGTATGAATCTAGATGTAAACTATGTGGTTCAAAAGATTTTAAATTAATTTTAGATTAATGTGATTGTTAAATTAATTTCTTTTACCGCTGTTCCCCTCTCACTGATCGAGAGTTTATTAAATAAAACTGCGGTAAAAAGAGCGTGAATTTCTAATTCTGTTTTTCTTTATTTCTTCAGAACACACCTGTTGTCATTTTTTTTTTCAAAAGTAAGCTGATAAAATTTTTAGGCTGTACTGATAAGTAAGGTCTCCAATCGTATAAAATAAGTTTCCGACAAAATAAGATAATGAAAGTAGTATCAAAATGAAGGAAATTAATTTCTCTTCAATATGACAACCGTACTTTTCAAAAGAGTTACCATTTACTGCTACACATTTTTCCAAACGCGTTATTCACTGTTTCATTCCGTCCATGAAGAAAGTTTATGGTTTGCTTTTGATCCATTTGCGCAGAGCAACTTTAACTTCGGCATCGGATGAACGATGTTGACCTTTCAACATCTCTTTCAATACAGACATTTGACGTGGACTAGGAACATTAAACAGAGGTCATCGCTCTTTCCACGTTTATAAATGAGGCACGGAAAAATTCTCATTAGCCGCCACCGGGAATCGAACCCAGGGTCTTCCAGTTACCTGGCGGATATGCTTCCACTGCACCACAACAGCCTCGAATTCCTCCAGACTCACACACTAACTGCCAAGTCAATTTGGCAAGTTGCTTCTTGGAGCCCCGCACAATGCTAGCGATTCACCAAAGACGGTAAGCAGCAACAGAACAAATAATTAGAAGCCGAATGAGTAATTAATACAGACATTTGACGTGGACTAGGAACGTCAAGCAGAAGTCATTGCGCTTTCCACGTTTATAAGTGAGTCACGGAAAAGTTCTCATTGGCCGCCGCCGGGAATCGAACACAGGGTCTTCTAGTTACGCGCCGGATATGCTTCCACTGCTCCACAATGGCCTCGAATTCCTCCAGACTCACACCCTCAAGCACCAACTTTGCTGCTTACCATCTTTGGTGAATCCCCAGCATTGTGCGAGAATCCAAGAAATAATGTGCCACTTGGCTTGGCAGTAAGTGTATGTGAGTCTGGAGGAATTCGAGGCTGCAGTGGTGCAATGGAAGCATATCCGGCGCGTAACTGGAAGACTCCCGGGTTCGATTCCTGTGACGGCCAATGATAATTTTTCCGTGACTCACTTATAAACGTGGAAAGAGCGATGACCTCTGTTTAATGTTCCTAGTCCACGTCAAATGTCTGTATTAATTATTTATTCGCCTTCTAATCATTTGTTCTGTTGCTGTTTACCATCTTTGGTGAATCCCCAGCATTCTGCGGGGTTCCAAGAAGTGACTTGCCAAATTGGCTTGGCAGTTAGTGTGTGTGAGTCTGGAGGAATTCGAGGCTGCAGTGGTGCAGTGGAAGCATATCCGGCGCGTAACTGGAAGACTCCCGGGTTCGATTCCCGTGACGGCCAATGATAATTTTTACGTGACTCACTTATAAACGTGGAAAGAGCGATGACCTCTGTTTAATGTTCCTAGTCCACGTCAAATGTCTGTATTAATTATTTATTCGCCTTCTAATCATTTGTTCTGTTGCGGTTTACCATCTTTGGTGAATCCCCAGCATTCTGCGGGGTTCCAAGAAGTGACTTGCCAAATTGGCTTAGCAGTTAGTGTGTGTGAGTCTGGAGGAATTCGAGGCTGCTGTGGTGCAGTGGAAGCATATCCGGCGCGTAACTGGAAGACCCTGGGTTCGATTCCCGGTGACGCCCAATGAGAATGTGTCCGTGACTCACTTATAAACGTGGAAAGAACGATAACCTCTGTCTGATATATCTTTCAATTGTGGGAGCAACCAGAAGATGTACGGTGCCACATCTGGGGTGTAAGAAGAGTGTGGAACGAGCGTGAATTTCAGGCTTTTCACTTTCCCAATCATTTGTCGATTGCAATGTGGCCTTTTTATTGCCGTGATACAATAAATTGCTTTCACGTGTCTATGAATTTTGATCGGCGACCAACCTTCTAGTGTCAACAACTCTATTACTGATAGCAGCTTTATACGTAACTCGGAGATAGCACTCATGACTATCGAACGCTATTACTCAAGGACGTCAAACAGTGATCTGAAACTAAGCTCGTTTTGCACTACACAGTATCGGCTACGGTACTCATGCGCGAACGTTTTCTTCCCCAACTACTAGCGACGCCGCACGGTAGGAGACTTTATTTATCAATCAACCGTGATATTTTACTGTGGTCAGTACTCCTTTTTAGCTCCTTTCAAGCTGAGTTTGCAACCAAAAGCTTATTAGAAGAAAGAAATTAAAAAATTTACCATTTATCACGAATTTTCCCACATATAATTGATTTCGTTTTTGTCGGGAGAGGGGCGGGGGAAGCAGTCACCACCATTAAAACATTTTCGGGCTACTGTAGTTCGCCTGTTGTAAATATGGAGCCCCTGGTTCCAGAGAGAGCGGAAAACGGTTGTTGTATAGCAGCCCATCGTTCATTCGTCAACTGAGACTGAAACCCCGACCGAATCTTTGTTCAGAAGAAGACCGAATCTTTGAAAACCGAATCTTTGTTCAGAAGAAGACCGAATCTTTGTTCAGAAGAAGACCGAATCTTTGTTCAGAAGAAGACCGAATCTTTGAAGACCGAATCTTTGTTCAGAAGAAGACCGAATCTTTGTTCAGAAGAAGACCGAATCTTTGTTCAGAAGAAGACCGAATCTTTGTTCAGAAGAAGACCGAATCTTTGAAGACCGAATCTTTGTTCAGAAGAAGACAGAATCTTTGTTCAGAAGAAGACCGAATCTTTGAAGACCGAATCTTTGTTCAGAAGAAGACCGAATCTTTGAAGACGAATCTTTGTTCAGAAGAAGACCGAATCTTTGAAGACCGAATCTTTGTTCAGAAGAAGACTGAAACTTTGAACATCGAATCTTTGTTCAGAAGAAGACCGAATCTTTGTTCAGAAGAAGACCGAATCTTTGAAGACCGAATCTTAGTTCTCGGGTTTTGTTCAAGAAGCCAGTGCCTTAAATTACTTTAATCCCTTTTAATTTCTCTTTCTTTTCTAAGAAGCCAAGAAACTGAGCAAACATGCGAAACATAACCAAGAGATGTTCAACAAATACCGTGTTTTCTGTTGGAGAGAACCGTAGATATCAGGTGAATTTTCAGTGGATAAGGTCCCAACGTCCCCACGATTTCAGCCGGTCGTTTAAAACACACACTGAAATAGCAAATTATTATGAAAATGCGTCGCTCTCACCTACGCAGGCAACCGTGACGTTGAGATATTTTTATATACATCAAAGGATCTGATGTGTGCGATGTCGATAGATGGGATCAGCATGAGAGCCACTCCTGGATTAACCCTTTAAGCGGCCGAAGCACCTGAACCATATAGTGCCCAAAATTTTCTGCACTTTCCAAACAGAAAAGTTCACAAAGCGGCCGAGGTTTACGAAAACTACGGCAAAACGAATTCATTCCGCCACTCATTTCAGCGACATAGACCATAAACCTGTCACTCGTGAAAAGATACCGCTTCTAGTCGTATAGCTTCGGCTCCATGGTTCAAAGCATGATGGGGAAGGGATAGTCTCTCTGGCATGGACATCAAGCCACTAGACAGAAACAGCTCTGTCCTTTCATAGGTTCATGGAGCATAGCGCATTTAGAAAGTAATCAGTCAGAAAGGATTAGTGTCAACCATCCCCTTAGATGATCATTTCCTTTGAACTAAAAAGCTAAGGGGGGGGGGGGGCAAGGGAACGTTTTTGAAATTTTACAAACACAAACTGTAATGTTTAAAAAATAATTATACAAGGTAAAGTTATATCTAGATTTCATTCTTGATGGAGGCGGGGGTTACCAGCCGTCTCCATGGGTTTGGTATATAGGGAAGGCATGTCAATATTACAACACTTGTTACCATATGAAATGATATGCAAACTTTCGGACACAAATATTGTACTTCTGGTTACATTTGAGCTGAGAATTTTAGCGTTATTCCAGTCGCGGGAGTACCCTCTATACCCAACAGTAGTAGTAAGTGCTGTTGCTCTACAAACAGGGTCTATTAACACAACACTTACTACTACTGTTGGGCATGGAGGGTACTCCCCCGACTGGAATAACGATAAAATTCTCAGCTCAAATGTAACCAGAAGTACAATATTTGTGTCCGAAAGTTTGCATATCATTTCATATGGTAACAAGTGTTGTGATATTGACATGCCTACCTATATACCAAACCCATGGAGACCGCTGGTAACCCCCGCCTCCATCGAGAATGAAATCTAGATAAAATTTTGCCTTGTATAATTATTTTTTAAACATTACAGTTTGCGTTTGTAAAGTTGGCAACACAGGAATGTAAAAGGGACGTGTGACGGGGGATACTTTGTGATGTATATATATGAGATAGCTCCTCAAGATTCGTGGCACTTAGGCCTGATGATGGGGACAAGAGATCCCTGAAAGTACTTGCCTTTTTATTGTAAATAGTGTTTTTAATTGTAAATAAATGTATTTTAATTTGCAGTTGGAGACACGGATTGTGTTAATCGTACGTTTAGACAGCATATGTATAGTACTTCTACAGTTTTCGGGCGAAATTTATCATTGGAAATACTTATTTTGTTAACTTCTAAAGAGGAGGGGAGAAATTCTGATTGGAGCAATAGATAGTTTCGGGCGTTGTGGTATTCTGAGTGACAGAAATTTCATGGCCCTGGTCACCAAAGAGCTAGAGAAAGGTCGTCTGATCACATGAATCACACTTTCAGTTAATACACGCCAATGTACGTGTTAAAATATGGTGTTAACATAGCAGGTCGATGTATTCCAGCTCTTTTGCATTAGCGTTACAAGTTTGTGGAGGCGGTGTAATAGTTTGGGGTGTGTTTCCAAGAAGCATTGGGTTCATTAATACATCTGGATTAGGATGCTACCATGAATCTGAACATTATTGGATTAGGATGCCACCATGAATCTGAACACCACTGCGGACCAGACACATCCGTATATGTACTTGGTACCTCCTGATAAAGAGAGCTATACTCCCGGCAGAGTAATAAGCGATGCCACAGGGTTTGAATCCGTACATAGTGGTTCCAGGAGCACGACAGTGACTTCGAAGTGCTAAAGTTCCCGAACGGTTCCCAGATCCTAATCCAATTGAACACCCTTAGGATGAGATGGATACAGCCATTTGTGACAGAGCTCGAGGGTCATTGGTTCCAGGGAAAGGAGAGAGCCAGTATCGTAAGACAAACACAACATCCATGCCTCGCCGCGATTCGAACCCGTACTCTTCACGAACGAATCATCATAAGCCAGCGCTTAGACCAGTGCGCCACCGGGGTGGCCAGGTTTGTGAGGAGCATCACGACTGCACCGTTTTTCAGTCGTAAAATGTGAGGCGGAAGGTCAGTAATCTCAATTGTGTGCAAACATTCAGCTGGATAACACACTCTTTCACTCTCATTTTCAGTCACAACTGTGTTTGTAAATGTTGTTTCGCGTTGCGAATGCTCTTCATTCTCTCTTATCTGAGACATATAGCTGCGACCCATTGATCGCTCACGCCTCTTCCAGTGAGGCTCTTACGTTCATTTTTTTTTCTGCGGGCGAGACATTCTGTTAAGGATAAATATGCAATAAAGTATTTACTTACTTTAGGACTGATCATAGAACACCATGCACACATTAAGTCTGACACTGAACTGAGCGCCTGATGTAGACAAGGGCCGCGCATTTCTCCCATATACTTTACATATGAACTTTGGCACCCCGCCATGCCCAAACTGTTACCCCAATCTCAGTTTTCTCTTCAACTGGCACATCTACAGAGTAAGACATTTCTTTTAATACCTGACTATATTTTTAAGTTCAGCCGTTCTCTCAAAACAGGACTTACAGAAAAATAAATCACAAACGTAGACTATTGTCTTTACTGAAGTGATTGAATGAATTTGTCAATCAAATAAAGTTTACATTTGTGGTTTATATGAGTTTATTATTTTCAAGAACAAAAGAACCAACCGTAGATTCCGACGGGCTTCGTCTAGTGTTTATTTACATCTTTACATAATAGGAAACGTCTTACCTACGTGAATAAACTGAATCGAATGCATATTAAATTGTATATATAAAACATACAGTCCAGCGGCATAACGCAATCAGGTCTTCGAGAGTGTTCAATGTTTCGATGAATGCTTCGGACTTTGGACTATCTCAGGCCCTCCATGCTTCCACCTTCAACAGCGCGTGAGTCAACCGCCGGCCATCGAATGTCAACAGCAAGCTTCTCCCATAGACTTTACATGGGACCTTTGCCGCCCCACAACGCACGAACAGTTGCCCCAGTGTCATTTTTCTCTTCGATTGGCACATCTGCATGGTAAGACCTTTATTTTGATACCTTAACCATATCTTTACGTTCAGCTGTTCTCTCAAAACAGGACTCACAGTAAAAAGCCTTATAGAATTAATATATAGATGCTATAGCATTCCAAATAAATTTTATTCCATATATTTATTCCTAAATATACGATTGAAAAAGTTATTTCTTCCTTCAATACAATTTATTAAGACAACTATTTTCGGTACAGTTTCTTTTTCAAGTAGTGCATAGATCTTCCGCAAGGAGCGTAAGGGCAAATTGCGATTTCCCTGATATCTCTGCCTCTGAAAACTCCTATTCGAAACATTATTTGTGCATCGGATACAGCTCCAGGTGAGAAATGCTCTATATCTAACTCCTAATATTCCTGGAGAAAAATTTGGCCATCAGAGAGCGGAAGTGCTTATTTCTGTTTCTGATGTATCTGCAGGAAAATCTGTTTTTCTGAAAATTTTATTGAAAAAATATTTCGTGGGCTGATACCGCTCACCATGGAAAATCTTTTGAGATTAGCGTCTAGTGCATGGGCTTTCCGCCAGGGGCGTTGCAATGCACCGGATTTTGTCAATATCTCTACTTCTAAGAGTCCGATTTGAAAAAATGTTTTTTTCATAGGAGAGAGTTCCCGGTGCGAAATGTTTCTCATATAATTCCAATTCTTCTTAAAGCACAGATCTAAAACTATACTCGGGGCAAACTTAACCTGTCATTGGAAGGAAGGCTACAGAGTGTATACTTCCACTGCATAAAATAGTTCCGGTCTAAAAGCTCGTACTCCAGCTTCAACTGGCACTTAGAAAGGACACAGATGTTCAATACGTTGTGTGTGTGTGCATTTAAAAAATTCAGATCTCAGTTTCAGCGGCATTTCTAAAAAATACAGATATTCGTGCTTTGGTGACGTCACTGATGGTTCTCTGTCACAGCATTCTTGTTTAAGTCAGAGTTAAGCTGTCAACCCAGGGGATATTTATTGCTGTGGAGGGTCATTAGTGGAAGGATGAGGGCGAAAAAAGGGTTTCCGAGGGCATTTCGCGTTTCTCCCCCTGGTTTCTCCTTCTTGATTGTTGTTTTAAAACACTCTTCTGTCTTTTCGGTTTTTTCGAATGGCATCTGCCGGTCACTCGAGTGTATTTCAGCCGCATAAAGCTGGGAAACCACTACGAAGCTCTGCTAAGGTGATCGTCATGAATGTTTTCACTAAATTGATGAAAAAACATTCGCCGAATAAATCAAATGAATTAACAGTTCTTACGGCAGAACTCACTGGCGTTTCAAGTCGCACCATTGCGAGAATGAAGGTTGAATTTAGTACTGAAGTACCTCAGATCCATCGGCAATTTATTTCTTCAAATTAAAATACAATTCTCGCTTGGCTTACATAGAACGTTTTCTCGAAATTAGTTTGGAGTTCCCAATTCAGTTCTCAATATAGGCCAAGAAACGGCCATCTTTTCCTTTTGAACTTTTGTGCGTTAAACGCATATGAACCGGCATGAAAATTCAGACAAATGAAAGAGTTCCTTCCACTGCCACACATAATTCGGAAACTTGGAAAACTGCCACACATAATTCGGAAACTTGGAAAACTGCCACACATTCAAAGTGTTCCTCGGAGGAACAGCAATTTGTGCCCGGCCCATCAGTGAAAAACATGTGACAATTTTCCAATGTGTGGCAATTTTCTAAGTTGCTGAAAGATGTGTGGCAGTTTACAGTGAACCCTAAAATATCATTTACCACAGAGACGGGCTCTTGTCCAGTACTTATGGCAACACGGGGTAGTTAAAAATGCATACACATTTAACGGATGTCTGTTATAAAAAAAAAAAAATCTAATCAAGGCAAAATTTTTGAAAGAACGAAATTTTACGCATAACTGATGACATGGTAAAAATACTTTTAATTAAATCCCGCAGTTGGTAATCTTCAAGCAATAAGTATAAATATATGAAATATTTAAAAAAAAATGGAAAAATACGTGAAAACAAAATTAGGCCACTTAGACTTCTTCCCGTGTTTAGCAAAGATAATTTCATTTTAAAAGTAAGAAAGAAAGAAACGTTACACGTTCTGTAACATCTCAAAAAAGAAAAAAAAAGAAAAAAAGATAAGAGAGGGAGAAATAAACTGCTTGTCTACCGGTCTGCAAAGCGCGTGGCGGTGGGGAGGGGTTAAAATAGAGGGGTTTGGTAAGGGATCACGGTGACAGACAGCCAGCCCTGAGGGCTTGTGGGAGAAGTTTTCCGAGTGAAGGTTAATTAACACCAGTAGTGCGGAGTAATACTGGGAGTGAAAAGGTCACCGTAGCTTCGGCCACATTGCCAGGATAGCTTTGCCCCGAGTATAGAGGGCGTAGGTTCACGTTTCCTTTTATAGTATGTTTACAGCGATACCTGTGGGACTAAAACCTCGAACGAAGAAATTCCTCTGCTGTCAGATACCACTATTTAAGAAAACATTTTTGAATATTTCCGCCCCCAAATAATGCACGGTTTTGCCGCTATGGTGCAGATATTTAATCTGTTTTGCTAGATATCTCTGCTTCTAAATGTCCTATTTACAAAATTCGTTTAACACCAGATATCATTTAACTTTTTTTATGTTGGGCTGTTTAACGACCACCTTGAGCAACTTGATGGGCTATAAGCAGTTACCCGTCCCTAATTTAGGGCCACTGGTACCAGGGAAGGGAATGAGCCAGTGCGATAAGACAAAACACAACATCCATTCCTCACCGGGATTCGAGCCTGGACCCATCACGGATGAACGGTCAGATGCCAGCGCTTAGACCCCTGCGCCACCGGGGTGGCCCAATCACCTTGTGGAACACTTTAGGTTTGCACCTTTTTTGGCGTTCATAGTTCTGTAGCTAGGTGGTGCTTTTGTGCTTCTGTTTTCATCTGTGTCTCCGCTTCTAAAAGCTCTATTGAGAAATTTCTTTTTATTTACTGTATGCCGTTCGCTACAATAAAGAAGGGTGACATTATCGTCTTTAAATAACACACAGCTCTCTCGCTTGGGAGATAAAGATAAAAATGCTTTTTCTCTCTACTTCTGCTTTCAACAGACGTATTTCAAAAGTTATCTTTTTCTTAGCCTGCCTTTAGCTATGAAGAACACTTTTTACATATTTTCAACTTTTCCGTTATGGAAAATGTTTCCGCTTGGAGGCGTACAGTTATAAAATGTTTCCTTCTATACTTAAAATCGCATAACTATATTAATAATTCGAATTTCTTGGCGTAGATTATAAATAAAAATTTCCAAGCTTTCGCGTATCAGTCAGATGGCTTTTTTATGGAAGGTAGACAGCAAGCTGATTGAAACAAGTTAGTACAATTATGCAATGCATTGATTATGATACGCTTTCCAACATACCAGAAATCATTACTCAAGTTATGAGGATAATGGCTCTGGAATAAATATCGGTCCTGTGCCCTGACCTTAGATCCCATTTCGATTATATTCAACAGAACCGGCTCAGTATGCCTCCGAAATAACATGATAAAGTTTTTTCGCAATCGAAACATTTTTACGTAAGTTATGATGCATAAGGGCTATGGAATAGATCCCACTTTTTTCAATAGGATTTGTTGCCAGGTAGTACCCTACCACATACTAAAATGTCATCGAAATCAAACCGTGTTTACGTTATTTATGACGCATAAGAGAAGTGGAATGGATTCCGCTCCTATGTCTTGACCTTTGACCCCATTTCGTTCACTTTCACTAGGGTTCCTTTCCAGATGTTCCCCTACCACATACTAAAATTTCATTGAAATCGAACAATTAGTACGCGAGTTATCGTGCGGACGGACATATGCACACAACGCGTGACGTAATGAGGCAGATGGGAATCGCGACCATATGCTCGCAAGAGTGTGACGTCATAAAACTTCAATAGGATCCCCACACACAACGCGTTACGTAATGAGGCAGAAGAGAATCGCGACCATCTGCTCGCAAGAGTGTGACGTTATAAAACTTTAATAGGATCCACACACAACGCGTGACGTAATGAGACAGATTGCGTGACCGCGTGCCAACATTCCAAACGCGAGATTGGGACGTCATAAGATTTCTAAGCATGGATACATTAATGGGACGACGCCATGACACTAAAAACGTGGTAATTCGGGGTGGTTATTTAACCCACTAAACGAATTTTCCTAAAGTCAAGATCAAGCTAAATCAATTTCTAGTACCAGAAAACGGTAGGTTAACGACTTTCATCAAAATCCTTAGAACCGTTTCGAAATAAAATTTACATACATACAAGAACTGCTCCTTTAATAGTATGGGATAAGGGCAATGCAATGGATCCCGATCCAATGTACTGACCTTTGACCCCATTTTGTCCATTTTCAATAGGGTTCGTCCCTAGGTGGTCCCCTACGACATACTACAATTTCACTGAAATCGAACCATATTTACGTAAGTTATGACGCCTAAGAGCAATGGAATGCATCCCGCTCCTATTTCCTGACCTTTAACCCCACTTCACCCAATTTGAATAGGGTTCCTTACCAAGTGATCCCCTACCACATATAAAAATTTCATCAACATCGAACCATCTTTACGCAGGTTATGACGCATAAGGGCAATGGAATGGATACCGCTCCTATGTCGTGACCTTTGACCCATTTCGTCCATATTCAATAAGGTTCGTCCCCAGGCGGTCCCCTGCCACATCGAAATCGAACTATTTTTACGCGAGTTATCGTGCTGACAGACAGACGGACGGACATACGGATGGACAAAGCTGGAGCATATATGCTTCTTCAACCTACGGTTGGAAAGCGTAAAAAAGAAAAAAGAATGAATGAAAACTGAATGAAAAAATGTAGTTTGCAGTCCATCTTCCTCTAAAAAGCCATCTGGTTGATGTGCGAAAGCTCGGAAACTTTGATTTATAATCTACACCAAGAAATTCGGATTACTAATATAGTTATAATATTTCAAGTGTAAGTGATGTACAGTTCCTCGTTATTACTTAGTTCTCTTCTATATTTCCTCTTTCTACTTTTCGATTTAAAAATATCTTTGTCTCTGATATGTTTCGTGCTCCATTGTTAATTTTCGTAACATAATTTCTAGCCGCTGGTGGAAGTAAGTATCTGTTTCTATTTCTGGATATTTTATCGGTTGTAGAAATTCAGTTGATTGTTTTCTTAACCGCTTCCATTAACTAGAATAACTGATAAATTTTATTCGAGTCGAAAAGGATTCAAACGACATACTCATTACAACCGAAAATTCGGTGTCATGCTTCTTTGTTTTATCATGAGCACACACGCTTTGACTGAATGCTCTGGGCTGTTGAAACAAATCCGAAAAATGAGTTAAATGGAAAATGAAACACAAAAATGTTTTATTTCCGTAGTTTCGGAGCTTCTTTTATATGGAAATAGCAGCATTTGATCATACTGACATCCATTTATTAATGGCTTTGCTCAGTGGTCTTTGTGCTTATTTTAAGAAGTCTTTGTGCTTATATTGTTACCGTGTAATGACAGAGATTCGTATTTTAACTTAGCGACAATACTGATCGTTTGTGTTGAGAGTATTTCCTTTTCGAAAATAGATATGAATGAAAAAACTCAAGTATTTCGAATATGTATACACCTAAGCCACCTGTTTCATTTATTAACATTGGAGCTTATGAAAATCATTGTGCTGTGCTAAAACTGCAACGCTTTACAAGAAAGTAACGATACAATATTTTTGCTATTTCTGTTTGTTTCGAAATTACATTTTACAGCATATCATATAACATACGGGGATCATTATGTACGCATCCTAGTTGTTCTAAATCATGATCGGAGTAAACAAACTGTTAGGGTTTATTTTTTGTAAACGGCAAATTTGTGTACCTCTGCTTATGAGAAACTTCGTTCCTATGTGGGTCTCGGCAAATACATCTAATGACGTCCTTTTCAATGTTTCAGCTCCCTTAAGAAAGAAAAATTGCATATTTGTGGAATTTATTTTTTAGTATCGTAGCAGACAGTTATTAAAAACAAAACTTAACACCCACCATATTTAACAGAATAGCTCAATGCACAAACAAAAGAAACAATTTATCATTTGTAAGACTTCGAACTTGAGGAAATTATAAATTTATGTGTGCCAGCAGATCAGCTGTTATATGAAATATAATAATAAGTACAGCTTTGCTTTCATCATCATGACCAACCATTTTCAGTCTGCTGCTAGATGAAGGTCTCCCCAAGTTTCTTCCATAATTTCCTGCCTTGAGCAATGTTCTTCCTTGTCACTCCGGTATGCTTTCGAATGTAAACCACTTATCTCCCATGTGGTCATCTTCTGAGTATTTTCCTGTAACTTTGTATCTAGTCCAGTATTTCAAGTATAAAGTCCAGTATTTCCAATATTTCAGGTATCCAGTCCAATATTTTCCTGTAACTTTGTATCCAGTCCAGTATTTCTTGTAACTTTGTATCTAGTCCAGTATTTCAAGTATAAAGTCCAGTATTTCCAATATTTCAGGTATCCAGTCCAATATTTTCCTGTAACTTTGTATCCAGTCCAGTATTTCTTGTAACTTTGTATCCAGTCCAGTATTTCCTGTAACTTTGTATACAGTCCAATATTTCCAGTAACTTAGTATTTCCAGTATTTCTGATATCCAGTCCAGTATTTTCCTGTAACTTTGTATCCAGTTCAGTATTTCAGGTATCCAGTCCAGTATTTCCTGTAACTTAATATTTCCAGTATTTCAGGTATACAGTCCAATATTTTCCTGTAACTTTTTATCCAATCCAGTACATTAGGTATCCAGTTCAGCATTTTCCTGTAACTTTGTATCCAGTCCAGTATTTCAGGACACAAGTGCTGTCAGTTTTTCCAGAAACAGGTCCAGATTCTGCATTATACACGTTAATACAATTTGGAGATATGTATTGAAAAATGCTTGCTTTCATCATCATCGTCTTATTTTATATTTTTAAAACATTTCCGAAGAAATTGCGTCTCTGAAATTTGCACGGCAGATGTCTTTCACGTGGATCCGGTATTCCAGATCTCACCATAACTTTATCTCTTCCAGCTTCGGGAATCCATAATATGTTGGGCGGTGATCCATGAAGCCATAACGGGGACTTATTCCATAGCGCTGTGAAGCAATATTCCATATAGCGAAAAACAGTTCAAGAACCCATATCCAGCATACTGTTTTCAGCACAACGTAAATCAGAGTGTGTTACGTCATAAGACACTCAGAAGTATTGAATTCTGCAGTACGACGGAAGCATTTCTTGAGAGCTAAATACGCTTGGCTTGAAAAATGTCATTCATTTCTGAACTTTTGAAGGAGAATATGTATCCTATGTACTTAAGATACTCGTAATAGAAAATATTCTGAATGTTTGTTCCCTTTTTAAAATCACGATAGATGACGACAAATTTTCGTGCGTAATGAATGCTTCGTTTGAATCATTTCCATCGCTAATAAAATTTATCAAAGTTATTCATAATCAATGGAACTGGTTAGAAAAAAATCAACCACATTTCTACGATCGATAGAATGTCCAGGAATAGAAACAAATACCTACTTCCACCAGCTGCTGAAAAGGATGTTACGAAAATTAGCATATTCTGCCCAAGATGTTTTTAGGAGAAGGAACGTGTCAGAGAGAAAAATGATTTGTTTTCTAATCAAAGGGTTGAAATAACAAATATAGACGGGAACGTGATATAACTCTACGCCCCTAGCGAAAATGTTTTACGTAATGGAAAAGTTGAAATTATGCGAAAAGTATTGTTCACAGTAATAGCCATACTACAGAGAAAAAGCACCTCCTGAAAACAGAGACAGGGGAAAATAGGTCTTGACATTTACGCTCCCTAGCGGGAAAGCTGAATTATTTAAACAAATATGCGAATGAGAGGCAACTTATGTTTTCAGAAGATGAGATACAGCTGTAAACAGAAGTACACAAATACAACCTAGCGACAGAACTGTGACCTTCAAATAAGTCCACAAGAACAAGCGAAGTGTTCCACAAGGCAAAAGGTATCCAGCGTTAGAATTTTTTTAAATCGCACATTTAGATGCAGAGATATCGAGAGAAACAGATTACATATTACGTATATAGTGGGGAAGTTTTGCATTATTTTGGGAAACAAATGTAAACAAAGTATCTCCGTAAATGGTGTTATCTAACTAAAAAAGAATTTTCCCAATCGGGGATTTAACCCCGTAGATATAGCTGCAAGAATGTTGTAAACTGAAAAGTAAACTTACGCCCTCTGGTAGCAAATTTCTACAAGAAAAATTTAAGTTGTCTACATTTCGAGTAATAAACGTTCTACGATAAAGAATGTTTTCAAATCGGACTCTTGGAAGCAGAGATATCAGCAAAAATATTAGGTGTACTAATAAGTTTTAAAGCGTTTTAAGACAACGCAACATGTAATTTGAGAGAAAACAACAATACCTTTACGAATCAAAATATGCGCCGTCATTATCTATCACCTTCCGCCATCGGTCGGGCAGCTGACGGATTCCAGCCGTGAAGAATACTTCGTCGTGTGACGCCATGAAATCGTTACCCGATTTTTGCACCTCGTCCCATCTCTAGAACCGTACAGCAGACAAACCATGTTGCATAGATCGGACCAAATGAAAGTCTGAAGGGGCTATGTCGGAACTGTACGCCGGGTGCTCCAAAACTTCCCAACCTAGCGTCAATAACGTTTCCTTGACCAATTTCTCGACATGCAGAATTTCCCGAGACGCAATCCTTTGTCTGTGAATGGACGTTTCCGACAAATTTACAGGTTGAATCGCAGCAACTGATACCTGTAGAGATCAGTAGTAACAGTTTGACCCTGTTCCAATTGTTCATAATAGAGCACACACCCTTCATATCCCACCAGATGCGCAGCAGAGCTTTCTTGGAGTGAATATTGTGTTTCGGTGTCGAAGTCGTTGCTTCACCGGGGTCTACGCAGTGTTTTTGAGTTTGGGATCGTCGTACCAAATCCACGTTTCATCACCCGTAACGAGTTTTCACAGAAAAAACTTTCTGTGTTGTTTATTAAACAGATTCAAACACTTGATGACACGATCATCCTTGTTGCTCTAGCTCAGGTCATGTAGCACCCACTTTCCTTCCTTCTGAATCTTTCCCATTGCGCGCAAACGATTGCAAATGGTTTATTCAATTACCTCCATTTTTTTCACTAATTCTTTTAGCGTTTGAGACGAATTTTCACCTAGCAATGCTTCCAGTTCCGTATGTGCAACCTTCTGTGGGGCGCCACTACGTTCTCGATCGTTAGCAACAAAATCACCTGCTTTAAACCGCCTTAACCACAACTCACACGTGCTTTCCGATACAATATTCTCCCCCAGAATAAAACAGATCGATAAACATGCTTTTGTAACAATTTTCCCTTAATGAAATTCGTAACGAATGCAGTGTTGAATAAATGAAGTATCGCTTGCCATCTTTCGTCTACCGATGTGCAAGTGCGTTTGACTGTTTGGCAAACTTCTGTGTAATATTTTATGTTCTGGACCAGTTACGGTCAATAACAACGTGTGGCAATGCCGAATATGTAAATTAGTGGTATACGTCACACAAAAATGCTTTAAAACTTATTTGTACACCTAATACATCAACGCTCTTTGGCAGAAAATTGTGCAATATTTTAGACAGAAGGTATTATCAAAAGATTTTTCTTCGTGAACGGTATCAGTCCGCGAAAAAGAATTTTGTAAATGGAGTTTTCAGAAGCGCAGATTTTGCTGAAAATGCTTCAGAAACAGAAAAATGCACTTACGTCCCATGGTGGCTAAAATAATTCTTATAAAAATCAGAAATTTTATGCAGACAGGATCTCTATCGTATGCAGGAACAAATTTTCAAGTGGAACTTTTAGAAGCATAGATGTCGGGAAATCGCACCCCCTAACATTAAATCTATGTATTTCTCGAAACGAAACTGTACCTAAAATTGTCTTTGTTGTTAATGGCATCAAAAGGAAGAAAAAAAAATTGTAAATCGTATAATCAGAAGAAAATTATGGAATAAACCGTATATAAATTTTTCAAATGTTCTCCTTCGTGGTGTGGATACAATACTTGCACTCCGGTTTTGCATCCATTGTTTCACTTTGATCCATTAGACCAAGCAGGGTGCGATCTTCGGAAATGAAGCACTACATGCACTGCGAGAAACGTCTCCATTGAGCATTTTATTTTTATTTTGGGAGCTAAAGTCTGCACTGAGCATCGGAGGCAATAAAGTGTAGCTTATGTGTAAATTTTAGCCAGCATAGAGAATCACCAGCACCAGAAGCGTAAACAACCTGTATCTGAATCCAAGGTTCATACCAAAACAAGGCAGTAAGAGAAATCAGAAGCCATCTCATTAGACCAAATGATCAAATATCACGCGCTTTCATAAGAGCCTTTCAATTTCATTTTCGACTATTTCAATTCAGGCTGTTGAAGGGCTGTTAATGTTTTCCGCCAAAGCGTTTTTCTAGCACATCTTTTGTAAAAAAGTTATGTTATCATTTTGTCCGTCTGTGAACACCATATTTCTGCAACTATCAATCCTATATGAAAATTCTTTTCGCATTGGAAATCTCGATATGTGATAATGAATATCTTCACATTTCGGTTTTTTTCGATGCACAACTGTGGCGCTAGAGGGCGTGATTCGGGAAGATATCAAATTCAAAATGCATTTTATTGCATATATCTGCTTCTAAATATCAGATTGAAAAAAAACTCTTTCCTTTGGACGGCATTTATATTGAAACCTATTTTAGGTACAGTCACTTTTTCAAGTGCTGCATAGATTTTCCGCTAGGGGATGTAAAGGTAAGCCTCGTTTCCCACGATATCTCTGCTTCTAAAAATCCGATCTGGAAAAATTCTTCCTACATCGGATAGAAATCTCAATGGGAAATGTTTTGCATAAAATTTCTAATTTTTGGTAAACACATGGTTTGGCCGCCAGAGTGCGCAAGTGCTTATTTTTGCCGCTGATGTATTTGTAACAAAATCTGAGCTTCTTAAAACTCGATTGAAAAAAATTCTTTCTTGGACCGATACCGCTCACCTCGGAAAATGTTTTGTGAGTACCTCCTGTCTCAAAAAGTGTATTGTTTTTTTTTCTCCAGGGAACGTAGATTATTTTGTCGATTCGTCTGCTTCTAAAAGTTTTTAAATTCTTTCTTTTTTGGAGGGAGCGTTTCCGCTGGTAAATGTTCCTCATATAATTTCAAAATTTCCTTAACTCGCAGGTGTGCCGATAGGAGGCGTGTGTTCACGTTTCCATTTCCAGCAATATCCGTGGGACAGGAACCCGATTGTAAAAATTATTTTTAGCTCAGATATTTCTAACTATGAAAACTTTTTGCAAGTATTGTCTTCCCAAAATAATGCACGATTTTGCCGCTAGAGGGATGCTAGCCTTTAATCTGTTTTTCTCAATATCTCTGCTTCAAAATGTGCAATTTCAAAAAATAGTTTAACATCGGATACCATTTACCTTGTGGAACACTTTAGGTTTGTATTTGAGGAGTTTCGTAGTTCGCAATTTTGTCGTTAGGGGGTGTTTTTCTACTTCTGTTCCCAGTTATATCTCCACTTCTAAAAACCCTACTGAGAAATTTATTTTTGTACTGTATGACATTTGCCACAATAGAAATAAGAAGCATTATTCTTTTTAAATAATGCGTAACTTTCTGGATAAGGGGGGGCGTAAAGGTTGAAATCTGTTTCTCGCTACCTCTGCTTCCGGGAATCGTATTTGAAAAGTTCCATTTCCTTACCATAAGTTTTTCCATGGAGATTACTTTTCCATTATGCAAATTCTTCCACTAGAAGGCGTAAAATTTTATCATGTCTCTATCTGCACTACTTCTTCTAACTGCTCGAGTTGAAAACCGCTTTTTTCTCCGATACCTTCTTTTTCCTATAAAAATATTTTTGTGCGCTATTTATTAATTTTCGTAACATACTTTTTAGCAGATAAAAACAGCTACTTACTTGGAAGAAAGTAGTTATCTCTTTCTCTGGATATTTTATGGATTTTAGAAATCAGATCGATATTTTTTCTAACCGTTTTCATTGACTTTGAATAACTTTGATAAATTTTATTCCCGTCAAAAAGGATTCAAAAGACAACCGAGAATTCGGTGTCATCTCTTTTGTTGATTCGTGGTTTAGCTACCACCAGAATATGATCATCATCATATGTAGAAGATTTTAGGAAGGGAGTGTCTTACCCCAGGCCTTAAACAACCCTTAAAATTAGAAAGCTAGGAGATTTGGGCTAAAGTGCCAGATAGGAAAGTGACACGAAAGCGAAGTAGAAAGGGGGAGGAAGACTCCCTTATTTATTACCGGGGGAAGTACCCGGGGTCCGACGGCTTAACGTCCCCATCCGACGCACGGCGGATATTTAGTAGATCGAGCGTTCGTACCTGCCTGGGATCGAACCTGAGGTCCTTTCCGTGGCAGTCACGAAAAGTTGCCCGCTAGGCCACCCAACAACCACCAGAAGTAAATCCAAGCGCTTTAAGTAGGCGCTCTGTGTCAAATTTATGGCCACTGGTTCCAGTGAAGGAGAAAGCCGGCGCTGCAGATAAAAATCGCTACCCATGCCTCATCAGGACCTCGAACCTAGCCACAGTTGGCCAATGCCTCATCAGGGCCTCGAACCTAGCCACAGGTGGCCAGTGCCTCATCAGAACTAGAACCTAGCCACAGTTGGCCAACGCCTCATGAGCGCCTCGAACCTAGCCACAGTTGGCCAATGCCTCATCGGGGCCTCGAACCTAGCCACAGTTGGCCAGTGCCTCATCAGCGTCTCGAACCTAGCCACAGTTGGCCAATGCCTCATCAGGGCCTCGAACCTAGCCAAAGTTGGCCTATTCCTCATCAGTGCCTCGAACCTAGCCACAGTTGGCCAATGCCTCATCGGGGCCTCGAACCTAACCACATTTTGCCAATGCCTCATCAGGGTTTCGAACCTAACTCCAGCTAGAGCAGTGCCTAATCAGGGCATCGAAACTAGCACCAACTTGGACAAGCAATCCGAAACAAGCACCTAAGACCACTCCGCCACAGAGGCAGTGTCGCCGTAGTGTCAACTTCTTTTAGGCTACAGTTCTTTGGCCCATAGCTAGTTGCAGTCACAACTGCCGTTTTTCTTTCTTCACGATATTCGGTTCTGTGTCATCTTCCCTTTTAAACTCCAATACTTTATGTCCTTATTTAAAAAAAACTTGTATTTTATCTCAATCTTTGAGTTCTTGCTACCTCCATGAACGTCATTCCACGTCCCACGACTGCATTTCTTCTCAATACCTAAACACTTTTCTACTTAGCACAGGAGCACAAGACGCCAGGATATCTTTCCTTGCTGAGTCATCTTTGAAATCTTGGTCGCCTTCATTGTTACTATTTTTTTTGCTTTCCAACCGTAATCCGTTTGTCTGCCCGTCCGCACGATAACTCGCGTAAAAATGGTTCGATGTCGATGAAATTTCAGTATGTGGTAGACGACCACCTGGGGATGAACCCTATTGAAAATGGCCGAAATGGAGTCAACGGTCAGGACACAGGAGCGGGATTCATTCCATTGACCTTATACCTCGTAACTCGCGTAAACAAAGGTTCGTTTTCGATGAAAATTTAGCATGTGGTAGGGCACTACCTGGAGACGAACCCAATTGAAAATGTGCGAAATGGGGTCAAAGGTCAGGACATAGGAGCAGGATCCATTCCATTGTGCTTATGCATCATAGCTTACGTAAAAATGCTTCGATGGCGACAGAACTTTTTCATGTTGTTCCGGAAATATACGGAACCGGTTCTGTTGAATATATTCAAAATGGGCTCAAAGGTCCCGACACAGGAGCGAGATTTATTCACAAGCCATTATCCTCATAACGTGACTAAAAGTGCTACTATTGCGACAAAACGTCAGTATGTTGTTCCGGAGATATACCGAACATATTCTGTTTAATATCATCGACATGGGGTCAAAGGTCAGAACGCAGGAGCGAAATACATTATACAGCTATTATCCTCATAACTTGAGTAATGATTTCTGGTATGTTGGAAAGCGTATCATAATCAAAGCATTGCATGATTTTACTAACATGTTCATTTTTATTTAATTTCCTTTCTGATAACACCGCACGTCCGTCTCATCTTTATTCGGGCATTCGTTATCTTATTCTCCATTTTATTATGTAATTCTGTGGGGTTACTGGTAGAAATTGCACGATTTGTAGCTTCACAGTTGCACAGGAGACTGTTCAAGGAGAAGAAGATGCAGCTGAATGGGGAATTATAACAGAGCTGACTGCTTGGCAGATCTAAGAAACCATGTGCTCATTGAGGCAAGGGGATTCAGACAAATGTCAGCAAGAAGCCATAAAGTACTCACTGGGTGCATGAGTCTCTGATTCTGAAGTGTATTAAAGTTACGTGAGCAACCAGGAGAACAGCAGATGCAGATGGGAAGAATAAATTATGATAAACATCATCGATGAAGACGTGATAAAGACACGAATCAATATTGCGTTGTTTATCATAGCTTTACAGAGAAATATCCCTACCTTCGGGGTTACGTAAATTCTGATTAGTTACAAGCAGTTGATGCGAATTATGTTCACCAAGTGTTTGAGCATATAGTAGCTAGTATTTTAATCTTTTCTTTCACTTCGCATTTGCCATCATATGTTGCCTTATTACACTCTAGTATTTGTACCACAGGTGAAGTATGTATTACGCAATTCAAGAATAAATTTTCCAACCCGATTTCTATTATAGTTGGAATAGATAGATATGATTCTGGCGAACTGACGAGTGACCACTGATGAGGTTACATGTTCTCTGCAAATCAGTTATAGTTCTGCATACGAAATCCTTCACGAGAAACTTGGTTTCCATAAAGTCTCTGAAAGATGGGTACCAAGACAGAATCATCTCTCGAGCTTGTTGAATCTTCCCGTCAGTGGTGGAGGTTGATGGGCGTCCTGCACGCTCTTCATGCTTTACACTTGTACGGCCATTTTTAAACATCTCGATCCACTCATACACACTTCTGCGTGTTAGAGCGGTGTCCCCGTATTGTGCTGCAAGCCTGCGACGAATTTCAGTTCCTGACACACTTTTAGACCAGAGGAATCTAATCAGTGCTCTCTGCTCTTCCTTGATGTACACTGCCAGAGAAGCGGCCATGTTTACTCTGTAACAGAACAAAGAAAAATGTAGCAATTAAGATCAAACTTCAGTAACATAACCACAAGAATACCACATTATAGCATGCATGCGCAGAAGGCCATGCCCCCAACCTGAAAAAAATTATGGCGCAAGTTCGGATAATTTTTGATTTACCCTCGTAGATAGATAGATAACGAGAGACGGACAGAAAGACAGACAATATTCGAGCCTGTCATTGTTGTGTACATTTATCTGTGTCAAAAAAGTCTTAAGAAATTTCATCTTGCATTACAAGAAATTACTTCTAATGAAAACTCTTTTTATCATTTACAATTTCTAGATAGAAATACTGGAACCTTCATATTTGGACAAATATTCAGAGACATTATCCAGTAGATGTATAAAACACCAACGCTTTCATCTCCAAACCCATGAGAAAGCAATTGCACCGAAAAAAAAATTATCTTGTTTTCGTTCACTGTTTTTCAATTCCAAGTGGCACACATTAAATGAAAATACTTTTTCTGTAATCCGATTTCCATTATCGGTTTTGACGATCTCTCGTTTTTTTCTCGAAAGAGACAGAAGTGAAGGAAAGAACATTCAGTTGGAAATCATCCGAAATCAGATTCCTCGTCGCATAATAAAGCATCGATGTCAGGGTACAAAGTGCACGTATCGGGCAATAAAATACAGAGTCATCACCATTTTCTTTAAGTGGTCATCAAAAAATCAGCGTCTGAGCTGCATCCGCTGAATCGAAACCATTTTTCCGCGAGCAAAAAACCTTGACCGCGCAATCGCGGGGAGACACTTAAACAAAATGAGACCGCAAAACGGAACCGTTCCGTATCATCATGGTTCTCATCAACTGCGATGGAGATTTTATTTCTTGATAAGAGAGATGTTTTTCGCTTTCATTTTCGGATGCCGAAAATTGCTCCGTGAAGTCATTTTGTTTCTGTTAAAACATACCTCTGGATATTCAACTTTAAGCATCTTTTTTGTGTTTATTTACTTCCTTTGCAAGTGGATATTCCCATTTTTGCCGTTGCAAATTATGTTCTTTTTTTAAGTTTTGGCTTTCGCGCATTTCTTTACGAGCATCATTTCCTTTAAAGTGAAACATTTGAATGTCTGGCATATTTTTTTTTCATTGCCTAAAGTAATTTGTTGTTTTCTGATATAAATTCCAAAAGGTTGGAAAGGTTGTCATTATCTCATCGCAGATACATTACGGTAATAGTATCCATACTTTATGAGACGAAAGCTGCATTAGAGGTTTAACACAAGGCCATGGGCTGAAGCCACAGCGCAAAATTCTCTTAAAACCCCTATTCTGCTGCTTCTGTTTTCAATGGGTTATAAATATGTGTAAATGTAACTGTGTAATCAATGTAGCCATCTCAAAGCAGATAATGAAATTTTTATTTCACACGGTGTTGGACTTCATTTTTACGAATAGGAAAATCTATATTATCATACTCAACACACACACACATACACACATTCAGAGTCGAATAATTATTATTCTAGTCAAAGCGAAAAGTTGGGTACTGATGAATGTTTCCACACATATGCACATAATCGTAATTCAAAGTTTACTTTCCTTATTAGCATACCTAATAGTGCACTCTCATCAAAACATTTTCCAAAATTATATTTTTCGCACTCATGAACAAGGCGGAACTTTAGAAGCAATCAACGGGAAAAGTGTAGGATTGTCTGAAAATTTTTGCTGGTTCGCATTGTGTTCTTTTGTGTCCCTAATTGCATACCTGTAGTGCGATTGTTGTCCATGTTGCAGATCGTATTGTTGCGTGAAAAATTCGTTCACGTATGATGCACCTGTTTCAAAACGTTTATTGAATGTTATAGATAGAATAACAATAACAACGTTTCACACAATAAAATGTTTATTATACATCGACTATAGTTTCCCAAAGCGTTTGGCTTTGCTTCCTCAGGACGAATGGAGCGTAAGCATTCAAATCATTGTGACATCATCAGAATTCTGACGGTCACGGGTTTTGGTGAGGTGTTTCCACGCGCTTGAAAGAAATGGAGTCGACTTCATGTCGTTGACAAGCCGTAACGAGTTCCGGTATATGTGGAAAGCTTCTAATATATTATGCTTGAAAGTCGAGTACGGTTTATCAATAAGCGTAGCGTTTCCAAACAAAAATTTATGGTTATTTTAGTGACAATGTTGAGCTTTCAGACGACTTCTTCAGTTCAGTGTTCCGTACATAGGTCTTGTGTTCCTCCACACGGAAACTTAAAGCCCTGAGGGTCTGTCCTATATATGAAAGTCCACATTCACAAGGTATCTGATAAATTCCCCAGCAGTTTAAGTCTTCGACGTAGTCTTTTTATCCGTACAAATTCATTTTGTTTATGGGTTTGAAAATAACTTTGAAATTAAAACTTTTAAGGATATTTGAAATTTCGAAGCAAATCTGAGGAACAAATGGGATAACTGCCCAATTCTTTCGTATTGGGAGGTCTACAGGCATGAGCGTGCAGACAGGCTTTGGTTTCCTAAATTTTTGGACAGCTTTGCCTATAACGGAAAGGCTGTATCCTCTGTCTGCTGCAATTCGTTTAAGAAAATCAAGCTCTTTCTGTAAGGAATCCTCAGTTGAGCAGACATGTATTGCACGATATACGTATGTAAAGAAGACAGATATCTTTTGTTTCCATGGATGATTTGATTTTGCATGAGGGGGTAAGGAAACAGCAAATGGTTTTCGATAAACTGTTGTACTAAAGGATCCTTGAAAGCGTGACACAAGGACATCAAGGAATGGTAAGCAGCCATCATTTTCAGTCTCATATGTGAACTGTATATGAGGATCAATTGAATTGATAAGTTCAACTAATTTAGATATTTCCGAGTTCATGCTATTCCAGAGAACAAAAGTATCATCTACATATCGAATCCACAGGTCAAATGTAACAAGCTGAAATAGTTGGTCTTCAAAGTGGCGCATGTAGACTTCGCATAAAATAGGTGACAGCGGGCTACCCATTGCAAGGCCTTCTGTCTGTTGGGCAAATCTTCTACGAAAAAAGAAATTGTTTTGTCTTATACAAATTCCCACTAGTCTCAAAATTTCTTCTATTTCTGGTTGGCTGAAATGGTGTTCTTTGAGACTTGTTTTCAATGCTTGGAGAGCTCCATTCACTGGGAAACTTGTGAACATGGATTTCACATCGAAGTGTAACATGAACTGATCGTTTAATAGATGTCGCTTTAGCCGATTGACAAAATCAATGGAATATTTTACAAAGGGCTACGAAACTTAAAATCCTAGTTTTGCTTCGCCTGTACTAAAAGCCAGGGTTTAAATCGGCTAAAGCAGCCCGTAAAATAAGCGACGGTAGTTCGGACAGCCAAATTCTAGTTCATAAAATGTGCTACTTTTGACAAGACGTTGGCGAAGAACAAAGTTTCGGGAAAAACCTCTGTGGTTGACTCAGGCAAACTGCTCAGAGCAGTTGAAGAAATTTCAACGTACAGTTACGGCAAATTCTTAGCAGAATCGGGAGTTTCCACACGATATTTGTTAACAAGGAATCCAAAGGATACAAAGGCACTTTATTGAAAAGGTAGCTTCGAGCACAACTGGACAGAAGACAGAAACGTCCATGTGACAGGCGGCTGCAAAGTAAAATCCAGTCTTTAGTAGAGAATATGATCACCACTGACTGCGTTGCAGGATTTACAACGTCTGTTCATGCTGAGGACGAGGTTGTCAAGGAGCTGTTCAGGCATCGCGGCCCATTCCTCTTGTAGCGCCAATCGCAGCTGCGGAATCGTTGCTGGCGGCTGGAGACGTGCTGCCAAGCGTCTCCCGAGAAGGTCCCACACGTGTTCGATTGGATTTAGGTCCGAGGACCTTGCGGGCCAATCTATGCGTTGAATATCTTCACTCTCCAACAGCTCTGCGACAGCCACTGTGCAATGAGGTGTAGCGTAGTCATCCATGGACAGGAACTAAGGACCCACAGCACCTCTAAACAAACGTACGTGAGGCAGGAGTACCTCGGTACAATAGCGGACACCAGTGACTTAACCCCCTTGGAAGATGTGGAGGTCAGTACGGCTACAAAGCATGATACCGCCCCAAACGAGGACTCCGCCACCTCCAAACTGGTCTCTTTCAATGATGTTGGAGGTGTGATTGCGTATTCTCTGCTCTCTCCAGATGTGTATATGTCCAGAACCGCTCGTCAGAAAAAATCGGTTCTCATCCGTAAAGAGAACTCGACCCCATTGCTGATGTGTCCAGTTCTTATGTTCCTGGCACCACAGAAACCACCGTCTCCGATGAGCAGGCGTTAATGGCACACACCGTACGGGTCGTCATGCAAATAGACCACCTTTGTGCAGCCTACTGGCCACGGTGAAACGCGATACAGGACGTCCAGTTGTCTGTTGCATGTGCCTTGCGATTTTTCCCGCTGTCTGCCGTCTGTCTCTTCTCGCCTGTAGGACAATATACCGGTCGTCCGCCGCCAAGGTTGCTCGTGGACGACCACTGCTAAACTTCCGGACAGCTGTTCTTGTCGTTTAAAATGCTCCCCAAGCTCGTGAAACGATGCTGTAAGCGATCACGAACTCCTCGGCCACACTAGTCACACTTCGACCTTCTTCCAACTTCCCAACGACGAGACCTCGGGTAAATTCATCCAGATGTCGTCTACTGGATGGCCTGTTGGACATATTGCACGGTGGCAGCAACTCGACGTCGTTCAAACCGATGTACACCGTGCAATAACTTTCACCGAATTGCTGAGCTTACACCGCCCGTGTGCTTTATACACTTGCGACACTCCCCCTCCCCCACGTCATGTTGCATATATGGGAATGCCCTACCGTACCGGACATTAGTCTATTTCCTGAGTGGTTTTTCGGTCCGTTCTGCCTGCTCGTTCCGCTGTTATGCTAATTTCTCCTCTTCGTCCTTAATTCTTCTAGTCACACTTCGACCTAGAACTTATCTACGCACCCACTAATTCAGATTAACGTCTAACACCAGTGTATTAGACGTTAATCTGAATTAGTGGGTGCGAGCATAAGTTCTACCAGTTTTTGTAGGCTACAAAGAAAGGAGGAGAACACAACAAATAACGTACCTAGGGTTTCACATAATTCCCATCATTCTGAAAGGCCTCCTGCTATCTGTCTATGAGTGTGAATCCCACGCCGGAAAAACTCCTGTGTTTTAGAGTCTAAAAAATCATGCAATGCCGTTTTCATATCGTCCACATTATCGAAGGTTTAGAGTGCGAAGGCGTTCTGTAACGATCGGAAAAGGTGGTAGTCCGTAGTTGCCAGGTCAGGGGAATACGTGGGGTGAGGTAACACTTCCCAACTAAAGTCCAGTAATTTTTGACGATTGATTAAAGAAGCATGAGGTCAGGCGTTATCATGATGAAGGATCAAGTCTTTGGGATTGACAAGTGCTGTCCGCTTCGATGTCACTTGTCCTCGCAATATGTACAACTGCTAACACTAGAGATCAGCATTTATGTTTCGGTTACGTGCCAACACCTCCCAGTGGACTATTCCCTTAACATCACACCAAAAACTCAACAAAACCTTTTTGGGATGCAGTCCCACTTTTGAGGTCGGTGGAGCAGGCTCTTTAGCTCAGAACACAGTCTGTGAAAGCTTTACATTACGGTATAATGCCCATTTCTCATCACCCATTACGATTTGTACCATACGGTTCATTTCTGTGACGAGAAAGTAAAGAAACACAGGTACGGATTCTCTCCTCTCGTTGCTTTACAGAAAGCTGGTGCGGAACCCAGTTATCGAACTTGGTGATCAACACAAGTGCATGCATCCGTCTTTTGACTGTTGTTCTGTGTACCGACAATGTTCCCGCTAATTCCTGAATGGTTGGCTGTGGGTCATTGATTATGGCTTGGTTCACATCCTCCTCAGAAACCACGGATGGACGTCCAGGACGTGGTTCACCTTTACAGCTTCTGTCTCCGTCCCGGAATTTCCGAAACCGACGGCCACATGTGCTATCATCAAATGCATCTTTCCCATATGCTTGACAGATGTTGCGGTAAGCCGCGGCTGCAGTAATACCTTTATAGAACTCGTACAGTAAACAATGCCTAATGTGCTCCTTATCGCCTGCCATGTTACACCGTCCGTGATTTCCGTTACGAAGACTTACTCGGACAAACTTAGTGCCTCTGTATGCTGTACTACTCAACGCTTTATTGGCCAAAAATTCGGCATCGCAGCGTCATTTGTGACGCAACTACTCCGACAGCACTTTGCATCTGTTACACAAACGGTTAGAACTTTTGCACACATCCAATAAAATACTGTGAATGACGATTGGATTTTGCAATTTTGGAATACATAAAGGAAATTCTCCTCAAACTTTAATTCTGGCTGAAAAATCTCGATTGAAAATCTGTTACGCATTTTTCCTGTTTATAAGAAAAAGCGCAATATAAACAGAATCTGGAATACTGTGTAGGTAGCATTTATGTCGAAATTCTTTGAAACTTGAGTTTTGAACGAATTCCCGCGATTAAAAAGGAAATGTTGCACATTTGAGTTCACCCCCATCCATTGATATTGAAATTTTAAATTAATTGAGCTCTATAGAACAACATTTCCAGGAAGAATGGCCATCATCAGAAATGCAGCTTATAGCACCAATATTTGCCTTAAAACTGGAATTGTGGTGTTTATTGCATCGAAAACTTCGTCACATTGAAGCAAAAGTTGGCTTGCTGTATTTAAAGGCAAACAGCCAATCCAGGTTTGTACTACACTCTGAATGTAGAACAAACCTGGATTGGCTGTTTGCCTTGTTTTACTCTGCGTGATTCAGCATGTTGAAGTTGGCCAGAATGCGCAGTGGTCCAAGCGATGCATTTGGCCATCCATTCGAGATCAGCCCGTGTGAGGTGTCTGTGGTGTGCTTTCCTTGTGGCACTTGCTCTCCCACCTCCCTGGAACTAGTGGTTCTAAATTAGAGAGACGAAGGACGGCTTATAGACAATAGTGTTGCTTACAGTGGTCGTAAAACTTCGAATTAAAGAAAAAGAGCCATCATTATCAACGATGAAAATAGTGAGAAAAAAGTATAGAAGTATGTTCACAGGCTACCACCTTGACAGCTGTATTTGCATGAAAGCAACAAACTGCTTCCCAAGGCTATAGAATAAATTCAGTGTCATCCTTCCGGATAAGCAAATTTCGTTTGCCTTCTCTTGTTAACAGATTAGTGCCCCAGATTATATGAAAGTTTTAATTAATAGTTCTCTATGATATGACAGATATAGATGAGGTATCCTTATCGTTTAAGTTTGGGGACCCTGGTACTAAATCATGGTAGACGTGGTTCAGCACTTGTTCTGGGAAAGTACAGAAAGAAACAAAGACGCTGATGTTAATCGATAAGGTCTGATCTTGATCTTGATTCTGATCTTGATGGCATGGTTTAATCGATCATTTTTGGGGTCATCATGAGAAACCCTAAAGACTATGAGAAGTCGATCTCTGTCCTACTTAGGATCAGGTTTTTTAGGAATGCAGGGAGTCAGCGCTGTAAGACAAGCACATCACATGTGCCTCATTTAGAACTCGATCTCGGTCCTCTCTGAAACCACGGTTCCGATCTGGGTTTCATACTACTCCGCCACCGATGCAGCTGTTACTTCTTTAAATTCAACGGTATTACCGGTACATGCGCTACCTCCCATCAGGGAAGGAAAACATAAGGCTCAGAGAAAAAAAAATCGTGGTGGTGCAGAACAGAGCACACCAAATGATCACTGGGCTCTTCCGTGGAACCCTACAAATCTTTTTATTAATTTGTTGAGTTTCTCGTTGAGCAAAAATAACATTTTTGACATAATGGAATTTTGGTCAATCTCATAGCAAGCTTTTACCAAAGCGTTTTTTTGACGAAACAAACATCCACAGATATATTTTCAACAATACCTGCGTGAGTAAATAGGTCTGCAGGACCTGGCCCGTTCTTTTCATTAGTTAAGTGAGCAATTCCGGGATCGGGCCGGGCTTGGACTGAATGGTTTATCATTTTGCTCCCAGATTTAAAAAAAATCATCTGGCGAAACGAAGACTGACTTGTTAAATAATAATCAAATGACGAAGTTCACTGAGTTTTTTCACCGAATGCATTCATTAATCACAGTTGAAACCGATAAGCCGGGCTACCCCACGAAACTTTAAAATGGGGCTGTTTATTTCTTAAAAGTCGAAATCATATTCCGTTTTCACTTCGTTGGCTTTAGCGATAAAAACACGGAGCCTTTTACTTTTATGAGAAATGCTTAAATAAACGAACTTCTGTTGCCATTCGTTGCAGAAAAAAAACGAAATAAGGAAGTTCAAAGTATTTGTTACATGTTTGAGGAACGAGAGTTACCTTGTTGGTACTTAAGAGGGGAAGAGAGAAAAACGTTTCCATATGTAACAGGAGTATTTAGTCGCCTTTAAGCCTCATGTGCAGGAGAGATTCCTATAAGAAAAGGCCCGTCAGTCTGCGTTACATTCCTTCTACTACTAAGGTAAGTCAGATCAATAGAACAGCTTTGTTTCTCTAAAGGCGAGAGAATTCAACCTTTTCTGAATCGTGTACAACATGGGAAAATGGAATAAGACTTAAGATATCGAAAAACATTCGTGCTGAGCAAGACAATGAATAGAAGTTCTCGAAACTGTTTTTGCACGATAAAAAATGTAGTTAAAAGCTGATGATAAATTAAAAGACTTTACTAAGCACAATTAAAACATCACAGTTAAAAAACATAAGACCTTTCGGAACCGCATCGGTCCCATCCTCAGATGTAACACAATCACACACAATACATGACGGAACAATGATATAAGTACATCAGGAAATTAGTCACGTGATGAGGTGGCGTAGTTTATATGCGCAGATGAACCAAGAAAAAAAAAAGAAAAGGGCTTAATTGATTTTATTTACAAATGTTAAATTTCAGAATGGAGTTGTTTCTGGCTGTCAATGCGAGTTTCCATGCGTTAGGAATAATAGTAGGGTAATCATCATTACAGCACGCAGACCCAAATTCGTAAATAATTAAGCTTTCAGCAAACAGAGTATTAGGCTTCGAAGTTAGGGTGGTTAGACTGCGTGTTTCGTCCCAGTAAGGCTGGTGAGACCCTTTCGAAGTAAGTCGAGATAGTGCAGTATTTTGGGAACCCATTTTGACTGTGTATTTGTGTTCTTTCAATCTGGTGTGTAATGAGCGCATGGTAGATCCCACATAAACAGTGTTAGCAGGAGGTGAGCTCGTTGAAACTAGTGGAACACAGTAAACACCGTACCTTTGGTCCTTATCTTTAGGTGGTCTTTCGTTTCTGACCAATGAAAAAATGCTTTTTGTCCGAATGCCGAAGTCAATATTAAGAGGTCGGCAACAGTTTTTCAAAACATTAACCAAATCAGGTACATAATCCAAGGCTCCAACATATCTAGTATTATTATGTTCCCTCCTAAGAGAGGACATAAATTGTCTCTTAACTTTGTTTAAAACACAGTTAATAATGGTACCGGGGAATCCGTGGGCTGAGGCAATATCAAGAATCCTAGAAATTTCAAGGTTTCTGAATTTTAATGTAGAAGAGTGCGTAAATGCTCGTCGAAAAAGGAAATAAAACGCTGAAAGCTTGTAGTTGAGGGTGGGTGGATTCCATAGGGATAATAGTGGAAGTTGAAGTAGGTTTACAATAAACTGAAAAAGAGATGGACTGTGAGAGTGGGTTACGAACTAATAAGAAATCCAAAAATGGGAGGCTGAAATTAGATTCTAGATCGATAGTGAATTTGATAGTGGGGAATTCGGAAGATAATCGATCAGCAAAGTGAGAAAGTTCGTCTTGGGTTGAGTCCCAAAAGACTAGAACATCATCAACATAACGAAGATAAAGGATAGGGTGCACTGGAGAATTATGTAGAACTTTATCTTCAAGGTACTGCAGAATAAGACTTGCTGACCACGTACAAAAGAAGAGTAAAAATTCATCAATTTATTACGATCATCGATTATTTCAGAGAAGTTCTGAAATCTAAAACTTAACTTTTAGGGGGAGAATGGTGGAGTAACTAACATTCATGTTACAAAGAATTCCAAAATAAGCACCTGATATACCTACAGTTTTTTGTACTCGTTAGAAATTTCAGTTATATAAATTATTCCAGCATATCTCATATCATCATTGTCAACCATTATCAATCCACTGCTGGACGAAGGTCTCCCCAAGTTTCCTCCACAACGGTCTGTCTTGTGGCAGTCTCCTCCATGTCACTCCCGCATATTTACGAATTTCATTAACCCATCTCCCATGTGGTCTTTTTCTGGGTCTTTTCCTGTCCCTTGGAATCCAATCTAAAATTTCGGCTGTCCATCTATGGTCTGTCCTTCTGGCAGTATGTCCAGCCCATTGCCATTTCACGGATTTAACCCTGATCATGATGTCTTCCACTCTCGTCATTTTTCGGATCCACGAGTTTCTCTTCTTATCTCTCCTGGTTATACCAAGCATGCACCTCTCCATGCTTCTTTGAGTTGTCTGCAGCCTTTGTATGTCTCTTTTAGTTAAGGTCCACGTCTCTGCACCATACGTAAGCACTGGAAGGATGCATTGATCAAACACTTTTCTTTTAAGACATAATGGCATATTGCTCTTGAAAATTATGCTGTTTCTTCCAAAAGCTCTCCAGGCAAGTTTTGTACGCCGATTAATTTCTTCATCAATGTGACCCTCACTTGATATCTGCTGTCCAAGATAAACATACGTATCTGTTATCTCCAGTTTTTCTCCATCAATCGATAAATCTTCATTTCTTGTAAAAGAATTGAACATCACTTTTGTCTTCTGAAAGTTCATTTTTAATCCCACTTCTTTACTCTTGTCAGCAAGTTCCTGGATCATACTCTGCAGCTCTGATGGGGTAGTTGCAAAAATGACTACGTCATCAGCAAAACGAAGGTGGGTTAGATAATCTCCATTAATCTTTATCCCTTTGTTTTCCCAGTTCAGTGATTGAAAGACATTTTCCAATGTGGCATTAAAGAGCTTCGGAGATATGGTGTCACCTTGTCTTACTCCCTTTCCAATTTTTATGTGTGTTGTATTTTCAAACAGCCGAATCTTTGCACTTGCATTTTCATAGATGTTATTAATAATATTAATGTATGCATCTTCAATACCGCAGGATATCAGAGCCGTGGTAACTGCTGATGGTTTCACCGAATCAAAGGCTTTTTCATAATCGATAAAAGCCATGCACAATGGAAGTTCATATTCCCTCGCTCTTTCAATTAGTTCTCTCAGTACGTGGATATGATCTATTGTGCTGTAGCCACTCCTGAATCCAGCTTGTTCTCTCGGTTGAGCCATGTCCAGTGTTACCTTCAAGCGATGTGAAAGAACTTTAGTGAAGATTTTATAAACCACTGATAGGAGGCTGATAGGTCTGTAGTTCCTGAGATCCTCAATGTCACCTTTTTTATGTAGCAGGATCATTGTAGCATTGTTCCAATCCTCAGGAATCTTCCCTTCATTAAGGCATCGAGTGAAAATTTGGGCGAGTACTGTTTCGATTTCTCCACTTGCTTCTTGTATGATGTCTATAGTAATTCCATCTTCTCCTGGAGCTTTCCCCCGCTTCATGTTCTTGATTGCATGAGCAACTTCTGCTGGGAGGACTGGAAGAACTCTGGTACCTTTCATGATGTCTGGAGTACATGTATCATCCCTTTCATATAATTTGGAGTAGAAATCTTTCACTCTTGTCAAAATTTCGCCTCTATTTCTTGTTATAGAACCCTTTTCTTTTCTCAGAGCCATAATCTGTTTTCTTCCCTTACTGAGATGTCCCTTTGCTATCTTAAGGCTTTGGTTGTTTTCAATTGCTTTCCTCACTAGCTCACAGTTGAATTTCCTTACGTCTTCAGTGATACTTTTTCGTGTTGTCTTGCATAGCTCTATATATTCCACTTTGGAAGTCACATCTTCTTTAGTTGTCCTCATCTCTCTTCTTTTTTGCATCAACATTTTGGTTTTTCCTGATAATTTGTTCACATGCAACTTGTTCTTAGACCCAGCTAATTTTGTTGCTGTTTCCATTAGAGCTTTGGTTACTTTTCTGTTAACTTCCGAAATATCCACTTCTTCCGATGTTAGGCCTTCTAAAGCAGAGAATCTGTTCTTCAGTTCTAACTTGAAAGTATTATGGTGTTTTTTAAGGTTGGTTATGTCAATACATTTTGTTTGTCTTATGAGCTTGCCACGTTCCAGTTTAGTGTTGAGGTGCATCTTACATCTCACCAATCTATGGTCACTACCTGTGTTGAACTTGTTCAGCACACTGCAGTCTTCGATGACGAATTTTTTGTTACACATAATAAAATCAATTTCACTTGTCGTTCCAATTGGATGTCTCCATGTCCATTTCCTGTGTGGCTTTTTCTTGAAAAAGGAGTTCAAGATGAAAAATCCTTCTGCCTCTGCAAACTCAACGAGAGTATTTCCACGCTGGTTTCTGTTGCCGTGACCGAATTTACCTACTGAAGTTTCATTCTGTTGCCGTTGCCCTATTTTTGCATTGAAATCTCCCATAATTATCTTCAAGTGCTGCTTACCTTTATTATTTAGATGACGAATTTCCTCATAAAATTCTTCAATTTCTTCTTCAGGATGACTTGTGGTGGGTGCATAAGTTTGAATAATCTGAGCCTGGTATCTTCTCGATAGTTGGATAACGAGTCGTGCAGCTCTGTCAGAGGAACTTTCAACTTCTACCACTTTACCCTTCAGTTTCTTGTTTATTATAAATCCAACACCACTAGTTCTGCCAGTATCTGTCCCACGATAATAGAAGAGATGTCCACTTTTCAGTTCAATGAGATCTTCTCCTTTTCTCCTTACCTCACTTAGCCCGACGATGTCCCACTTGATCCTTTGTAGTTCCTCTTCCAATTCAAGAAGCCTTGAATCAGAAGATAGGGAGCGTCCGTTATAGGTAGCCAAGGTCAGCATCAAATGGCAGCCTAGTCCGGTCCTCCGGGGATTCTTAGCACCCTCTGCCTTCATGTCGCACTGGCCGCTGCCTTGGCCAGGTACATTCCAGCTGCCGGAGACTGAGGGCCAAGATTTAAGTTGTAGAGTCATTTTGGAGGTGTTTGGCCATAACTCACCACGCTGGCCAAGCGGGTTGGTAAGTGTGGGATAGCATTTCCTCTGATCCCGATGGTATAGTTATACCGCTATTGGCGGTCGTCAGAGCCCCTTTAGTGGGAACAGGATGCACCACGAGAAGGCGGGGTTGACATTTGTCAAGGAGAGGCTGTGATGTTACGCATCACCTGACCTTACATCCCATATCTCATATAAGGTCTAGAAATTCAAAACACATGTACCCGGGGTACCTGGTTATTCATTTTCCATTTCGGAAATATATTTCTTTTTTTCTATTTCAAAAATTTATTGTTTCCATTTTAGAATTACCTTCACTAATAAGCGCAGCCATTAGAACGTGCTCCGCAGGCAGCGGGTTGAAGACCTATGCTCTAAAGTACGTCTTGCGTTACCGTGATTGCAATATGTGGCAAAGGACGCTTGATGAAAGCCTGAAACGGGTCAAGCCGGTACGTGCCCCAAAAGTTCGGGTCAGGCCGGGCTTTGCCGCCCCGGTGGCGCAATGGTCTAAGCGATGGCCTCTGATCATTCGTCCGAACGGGGTCCGGGTTCGAATCCCGGTGAGGCATGGATGTTGTGTTTGTCTTACGGCACTGGCTGTTTCCCTTCCCTGGAACCAGTGACCCTAAATTAGGGACGGGCGACTGCTTATAGCCCATTGAGTTGCTCACGGTGGTCGTTAAACCTCCAATCAAAAAAAGAAAAAAAAAAGAAAGGCCGGGCTTTTCAAATTAAGGCCCGTGGAGACTTGTACGTGGGTATTTGCGATTTCTCATTCACCAATAGCTGATATTTTCCCTACTGTTCTCTGACATTAAAATTCACGATAATTTCCTCGTTTAGCGCACTGTATTTTATCATTCGACAGGACACGCAAAACAGTGGCGTAACTGTCCCCCTTCCGCAGCTAACGCAGCTGCTGGGGGGCGCAAAGTAAGGAAGGGGCGCACTGCAGTTGCCAGTTATAGTTTTATCAAAAAAATCGAACACGCACAATAATTAACCCAAAGATTAATATTTTGCTTTGCCTAAATAAATGTCTAGTTTCACTTTTAAAATACTGAATGTCCTACAGATTGAAAGTGTTCGGCTCTTTGCCTTCGTGTTGTAATACGATTGTTCTGCATGGGTTATAAATAATACGATCGCTTTCCAATTGCCCTCTCTCTCCGCTGCTGAGGAAAAGCGCGAGGCCACAGTGGGATTCCCCGTGAAGAATGTGGGAAAACTGTTGCCTAGGATTACGTGCAGGACAGGTGTCAACATTTATTCACAGCAGCTACAGATCTGCCATGTGTGAGAGGGTGATTTTTTTAAGGGATTTATTTCAGTTTTGGACAAAGCAATTACACGTATTATCGTATTGTCAAATATATTACTTAAAAAGTTAAAACTGCAGGGTTCTCGGTTCTAGGTACCACCATTACTTTTGCAAACACTCTCCCTGATTTCCTAATCCCCCACCCCTCCCAACCGCACACACACACACCGAGAAGAATGCATCCTCCCTCGTGTTCGAAATCTTGGGAAAATTTATATGCTTAGGGGTGCTGAAATCTTGCCGGGGGGTGGGGGCGCACGTTGTGCTGGTTACCACGCTTCACGCGAGGGACATTTTGTAAGTTCTCTTCGTAACATAGCTGTGACTTCTTCCCTGGACAGATTTGTGCAATTATTTACGACTTAGTCTGGGGTGGCTTTCATGTAATTACCCCGTCTTTGTTGCATTTGTGTCAGTCCTCATTAAAAATCTTACTTAAAGCGTTCTGCAAACGGGGCCAACATCTATGGCTTCCACCAGAAACCCTTTGTCGTATCAGAGGCGATGAAAATAAAAAGCTTCAGGAATTGGATGCTACATAACACCTAAAGACAGTAATCACATCTCGTACACACTAGCAAACTCAATTCCATTTTCCGCTAAAAGCTTAATAACCGCATATAATTCCACATTGAATTTACAATTTTTCTCGCCGTTCGGGATCGACTTAACAAATCACTTTGCTGAATCTTAACAACGTATAGCCTGTAGTTTCTTGTCGTTTTAATACTGTCAAAAGGCAATGTAGCACTGACAGAAACTATCCATGCGTTATTGCATCATACTGGCCGTAAGAGCTGACTCAGCTCTCTTCATAGCTACCATTTCTTCTTTACTTTTCTGAGTGTTTACCGAATCGTAGGTAGTTATCGTTGTTATAAATGAAAATAGATCTCTTAATGTGTGCAATGTTTATGAAACTTATTAAACCATTGTAGTAAATTTATCCCAACTATGAAAACACAAATTTGCCGTTGACGGAAATCGAACTCGCATCCCAATTAAGCTACACCGACGGAATTTATCGCTGCCACTTAGCCGTCTTGACATGTGTTTGACCTTTAGTACCTCCCTTGTGAAACGCGAGGGCGCGAAATCTTAGGTTTTAGGTCACCCGCAAATCATGCTTAAAGTAACTCACTGTAGAAGAAGGAATTCTGATTAATTCCAGACGATGTTTGAAAGAATCATCACGCATTTTTTGAAGCGTTGAAGAAGAAATTCTCATTCATTCCGGACGATGTGTGGAATGAATATCCCACATTTTTCGAAGAACCCAAAGGTCAGTAGATTCCTGTTCCGGCGCCATTGTGAAAACACAAATTTTTGCAGGTGACAGTTATCGATTCCGCTTCCTTCTGCTCCGGAGCTGAATGCATTCCCAATTAAGCTACACGGACGGAATTTATCCCCGCAACTTTGCTGTCTTGTCGTGCTTCTCCTTCGTAGTACGTCCCACAGCGACATATCTGCGTTATTAGCTTCATCATTAAATAAGCTGCATCTAGCCGTTCCGATGGTTCCGATGTTCTGTATGATTTCTTTTTCCTCGCCAAGAAATTGTTTTAACAGCTTTTTAGATATACTCGCACAAACCTTTATTCTGAGTGTTCTCATGAAATTTAAGGGAGTTCATCGAATTTTTAACGTTGTTTCCTCAAGAGCGAGACCATTTTTTATTGATCACAGCTGGCCTCTGCTATGTTTATTAATTTACTCCTCACAGAACTGATTTCACCTTGTATTTTCTGCGTGGGGCAAGTTTTACATTTTCGCCCATTTGCAATTACTGCCATAAACATTTGCAATCACTGCCATAAATATCTGCAATAACTGCCGTAACCATTTGCAATCACAGGTCTGACTTGAATTGTTTTCGAACGACTACGTAACGTCTGGAATGACACGCATAAGAAGCTTGCAATATTTTTAGTACATCAGACGAGACGCAATTTAGCAAACGTTATGCAGGGTTGGACATTTCTGGTGTCAATACATTATTGGCCATGATAATCACGATAGGGACGTCTGGTAAATATGTAAGTGTTATTATTATTATTATTATTATTATTATTATCTTCTTTATTCAAAATATACGAAGCACAGCCTATGACAATTAAACAAAAACAAAAACAAAAATTCATTGACTGGTGTTGTTGAGCTGATACGAGTTTCCACCGGAGACCTAGGTAGCAGTCAAGAATCGCCGTAAAATATATGATGTCCCAAGTAAAGCTGTCTACTGCAGTTCTCTAGGTAGTATATCACAAAGCTGCAATTTTTCGAAATGGTTCATAAAATTTTTTGACATTGTTTCAAGTGCCCCGATGACAATGGGGACTACTATTGTGTGTTTAGTCTATTATCAAGTAACTTCTATGGCCAGGTCTCTGTATTTAGTCATCTTTTCCAGTTCTTTTTTATCGACTCTGGTATCTCCAGGAATCGCTATATCAATTATCCAGACTTTCCGATTTTCTATGACTGGTATCTCCAGGAATCGCTATATCAATTATCCAGACTTTCCGATTTTCTATGACTGGTATCTCCAGGAATCGCTATATCAATTATCCAGACTTTCCGATTTTCTATGACTGGTATCTCCAGGAATCGCTATATCAATTATCCAGACTTTCCGATTTTCTATGACTGGTATCTCCAGGAATCGCTATATCAATTATCCAGACTTTCCGATTTTCTATGACTGCTATGTCTGGTGTATTATGTTCTACGTGTCGATCGGTTTGAATTTAAAAATCCCACAAGATCTTGACTTGATCATTTTCTATGACTTTCTCAGCCTGATTTATTACTATTATTATTATTATTATTATTATCAGCAACATCATCATCAACAACAAAAAAATGCCGGCCCGGTGGCGCAGTGGTCTAAGGCGCTGGCCTCTGATCATTCGTCCGTAAGGGGTCCGGGTTCGATTCCCGGTCAGGCATGGATGATGTGTTTGTCTTACGGCCCTGGCACTCTTCCTTCCCTGGAACCAGTGACCCTAAATTAGGGACGGGCGACTGCTTATAGCCCATTGAGTTGCTCACGGTGGTCGTTAAACCTCCAAAAAAAAAAAAAAAAAAAAATCATCAACAATATCTTAGCCCCTTCCTTTTCGTTTTTCTGTGTTTCTGGATTCATTGGCCACCATAACGAACTCGCATACCATTCATGCCTCATTCGGGACCCGAACCCTAGCCTGTCTGGAGCGAATGGTCAGATGCCAGTGCCTGAGACCTTCCACAGGGTTATTTTGCTAAAAAAACAACAACCGCTGTAATGATTATTATATGCTTTTAGACATCTTTCAATTATTGACCACCCTCAGAAAAACACGTGCACAGAAGTCCGCATGATGTCTAGGTTTATACGACAATGTCACATCGATTTTCCTACAAACTCAAGCTGCAGTACAACGCATCGTTGTGAACATCTCAGAAAATATCTTCTACCTCCTTATGTATCTGAACCAAATAGGGACAAACCGTTTTCAAGTAGTTACACGTAAGAAAGGGACAAAATATATCGGAGCTATGTGCCTTGGGCTTTGGCTATCATGATATCTTCGCCATAAGTAAGAAACATATTAGTACGACTCTTAGTGTTTTAGTCAGTTACAAGAATACTCTTAGTGTTTTAGTCAGTTACAAAAATACTCTTAGTGTTTTAGTCAGTTACAAGAATACTCTTAGTGTTTTAGTCAGTTACAAGAATACTCTTAGTGTTTTAGTCAGTTACAAGAATACTCTTAGTGTTTTAGTCAGTTACAAGAATAATTAAAAACTTCTTTAATGGTGAAGGAACACCGGAATATGTGAGATTCGGATTTTATACTGAAGAATACTGTACATGCCACAACATTTCCTGAAACTGCAGAGTAACCTGTGTTGTGACGTACATCTCTTATTTTACCTTTCCTTGGAGTTCCTGTGTTCCTATATAAAAATATGGTGTATTTTCTAGTTAAATATTTTTTTAAATTTCACATATTTCCTCTAGATGAATTTGTAATTGGCAACAACCGCACCGCGGTAAAAGAGGACAAGCGAACGTAAATAAAAGAGGGAAAATGATGTTCCTGAGAGAGATAGTGATGTAGCATAGATTGTATTTCTTACAGTACTGTTGTGGCGAAGCATTTTCAGTGAGCTATAAGAAGAATGTATCTATGTTATGCGAACAACTATTGCATAAGCGGAATGTATTCGATGATTGAGTTACTACCACCTAATAGCGGTGAATATTGGTATTTTAAAACCTAGCTGTAAAAAAGTAAAGGAATTTTAGTAATACAAGCAATTCATTCAGTTTGTAGTAAAATTGTGGTGCTGGTAGAACTTAAAATACCCTGCCTGACAGAGAAAATTCCACACCATGAAGGAATGCTCAAAAACAGACCAAGCTGCACACACAGATAGCCAAGTAGGTCCTGAACAAGTGATTTAACTGTCACATACAGACTAGGCTCCAGTGGGGAAACTATACAAGATGATCAATAAGGAGTGTGGCCCCCATTTTGGGTGATACAGCGTTGAATCCGACGTGGCATCGAGGCAATGAAAGTCCGAATAGAGTCCTGGGGTATTGTGGACCATGTGGTGTTAATCCGAGTCCACACTTCATCTTCATTTTGCGGGGTTGGGAGGGTGCTCAATCAGCTTCCAATCGTGTCCCACATATACCCGGTGGGCGAGAAGTCGGGGGATCTTGCTGGCCAAGGAAACATCCGCACACCGAGTAAAGCATTCAGGATGATCAGAGAGGTATGCCGCCAGGCGTTATCCTGTTCAAAAACGGCGTTTGGGATGCCCTGCAGATACGGTAGGGCCACGGGCCGCAGCACCTCCTCTGCATAACGGCGAGCCGTCAGTTTGCCCCAGATGCGTAACAGCGGTGAGCGGCTTTTGGCGCTGATATAGACCCCACACCATGATTCCACGTTGTCGGGACGTGTTGCGCTCTACAATGGTGGAAGAACCCGCACGTTGGCCACGTCGCCTCTAGACTCTCACACGACGATCACCCGTGGTGAGACAGAACCGCGACTCGTCGCTGAACACCACACTGATCCATTCAGCACCCAACGCCGCTCTAGAGAGACACCACGTCAAGCGGTGACGACAATGACTGGCTGTTAAGGGTAGTCTTCGCAACGGACTGCTGGACAGCAATAGGATGACCACAACAAGAAGACGGCTGGACAGCAATAGGAAGACCGCAGCAAGAAGACGGCTGGACAGCAATAGGAGGACCACAGCAAGAAGACGGCTGGACAGCAATAGGAGGACCACAACAAGAAGACGGCTGGACAGCAATAGGAAGACCACAGCAAGAAGACGGCTGGACAGCAATAGGAGGACCACAGCAAGAAGACGGCTGGACAGCAACAGGAGGACCACAGCAAGAAGACGGCTGGACAGCAATAGGAGGACCACAGCAAGAAGACAACTGGACAGCAATTGGAGGACCACAGCAAGAAGACGGCTGGACAGCAATAGGAGGACCACAACAAGAAGACGGCTGGACAGCAACAGGAGGACCACAGCAAGAAGACGGCTGGACAGCAATAGGAGGACCACAGCAAGAAGACGGCTGGACAGCAATAGGAGGACCACAGCAAGAAGACGGCTGGACAGCAATAGGAGGACCACAGCAAGAAGACAACTGGACAGCAATTGGAGGACCACAGCAAGAAGACGGCTGGACAGCAATAGGAGGACCACAACAAGAAGACGGCTGGACAGCAATAGGAGGAACACAGCAAGAAGATGGCTGGACAGCAATAGGAGGACCACAGTAAGAAGACGGCTGGACGTCCGTCTCCTTGCTGTTGTCCTCCTACGACGTTGCACAGATCCTTCCTGGGGTCACTTTCTCCAAATGCTACCGACGATTGTAGCATCACGTTGGCTTTCTTCTGCAATACGACGAAAGGACTATTCGACGGTACGAAGGCCTACGATGACACCTCTCGTGAACTCAACCGTTTGTCGAAATCGCGTACGACGGCGTCTTAACGGCATTGGCACCTCTTATTCGTTCTCCAGACACGATTACAGCTGAACCACTAACATTTCTCGGCAGTGACGACGTCTCGACTGATGGTATCACGTGCTGGTTGTCCGCTTATATCTCGCGCTCCGTTCGTGCGATGGGCCTGCAAATGCAATCATTTGCATAACTTTTACGTGTGCATCCACCCTGCAATTTGCATGGAGCTGCGTCCACGTCTTCGTGCTGTGGTATTTTCTTTGTCAGGCAGTGCATGTAGGCAATCAGGAAATAATCAGTACAAAAAATGAACTGAAAACAAATCTTCAAAGTGATTTCAAAGAAACCTATGCGTGAAGTCCATTTTATGATTCTCAATAATATCTCAAATATAAAAAGGGTTCCCCTGAATAATGAGATACTAAAATTAGAAAATTAATGGTCAGAATGACACGCATACACTCAGAAATAACACAACACTAAAACATGGTGTGCGGTTACCTCCAATAGCAATACCGGTTCTACAATTACTCGTCATGCAGAATATCACGTTCTCAATGGCGATTTGAGGGAGTAATTACCATCATTTGCAAAACTGCGGATCTCGGCATTTGGAAGGTATCAGCGGTTCCCAAACTGTGACTCACGGAGCACCAAGGGGTCCACGAAGCATCTTCAAGTGTCCAAACTGTGCTCCACGGCGCACTAAATGCTCCGCGAAGAGATTGGAAAGAAACGTAAATGTGGGAGGATCTCCAAAATGTGAATTTGTGTATAGAAAAGTATTGGGTCGAAATTATTTAGCCCCTTCAGCGTGCTATGAAGCAATGTGCATAGCAAGTATTATAAACCGAAGTGCATGTCTGGCCTTACCTTAATCAGCTTTGCATGCCCGCACCTTCTCGGAACCGCGCAAAACATCGAAAACATCAGCGAAGCAAACAGGCTGCACGCGGTGAAGCCAGACAGAGAGACATGACGACGTCACTATAATCCCGTCTCCGCTGTGAGAATTTCGCCGTGCTTTCAAATCCGATTGCTTGCTTCGACACTTTTCCAGATTTATCCGGAAAGTTTCTATTGCCCATTAAAACCTCGCGTTTCTTTGCACCTTCAGTTAGTTGCAGTTCAGTCAGCATCCAGCCGAGAGTCGAAACGAATGAAGTTGCAGTGCATTGTTATTTATTTAGAATTGCTTTTAGTGCATGCTTCACTTCAAGGAAAACTAGTAAACGTTTTTGACGCCAGCGATCAAGTGCAGGCTTTTAAAAAGAAATCAAATTTTGGGTGGAATCAGTGAAAAATTTAAATCTCGACAGTTTCCCGATGGTAAATGAATCTAAAGAGGAACTAGATTCCTACATATCTGGAGATATCTTAAATGAGTTTCACGTTCATTTGCTAAGTTTGCTTAATAGTTCCAACTGTTATTTTCCAGAAGAGCTCCACGAAAAAATTAAAGAAAACTTTTGAGTTGTAAACCCATACTGTGTCGAAACAGCCAGCCTGCCTGACATTGCCACGGTAAATGTGCTTGATTGATTTGACATCAGATTCTGCGATAAAAGATAAGTTTGTAACTAAGAAGCCACATTGAGAATTTTGATGTCAGCTAAAAGACGAATTTAAAGTTTTATCAAACAAAGCGGAAATCATCCTTCTGATCTTTGGAACAACTTATGCGAATCAGGATTCTCTGCCTATGTGCTTACTAAAACAAATACAGATTTCTCAGTAATGCACAGTCAGATATTCGGTTGTAGCCATCCGAATTCAACCAGATATAGTCCAATTGCGCAAATAAAACAGTCCCATCCTTCTCATTAGGATCTAAGTTCTCTTCCTATGCTTTATCATTCTTTCTCGATGCCAAGTGACATTTTTGGCTTTGCAACTGTAAAAATGGTTTTAAATACCAAACCTATGTGGGCAACATATTGTGCATTTACAATAGCTGCTTTGAATTCATTCTTTTTTTTTTTTTGATTGGAGGGTTAACGACCACCGTGAACAACTGAATGGGCTATAAGCAGTCGCCCATCCCTAATTTAGGGTCACTGGTTCCAGGGAACGGAGAGAGCCAGTGATATAAGACAAACACAACATCCATGCCTAACTGGGATTCGAACCCGGACCCCTTTCGGACGAATGATCAGAGGCCATTGCCTTAGACCACTGCGCCACCCGGCTGAATTCATTCTCAAATTTTTGCCTTACCTTATGTTTTTTGTTGTTTTTCGTTCATTGTAGTTAAAGAAGTTTCTTATTTCTCTGAAATCAGTGGAGAAAAAAACATTTTGAATGAAATAAAACTTGATCTTTAACATGCCCAAATGCGTAACAATATTTTCGAACGTCAACACTGCTGTCATTCGGTTTAGTACCTATGTAGGTGATAAGTGAGCATATCGTCACTCTTATGCCAAAGGCGCGTACAGTTTGTGCAAAATTGCTGTTTTTGGGAAAACGATATTTAAATTTCCAATTCTTAATGACTTTCAATGAAACAAATTAAGTCTAGATCAAAATTTAAGTTATTTAGAATTAGAAAAATAATTCGTGCTTCTGCTATACGATAAAATTTCGACTAACATTTTGAAAAATGCAGTTAGATAAAAACAGCCCGAAACCCAAATATGTGCCTTTGGAATAAGGGTGACGATAGTGCTCCGTGACGAATTTGTCTCCTGAAAAGTGCTCCGCGACTCAAAACGTTTTTGGGAACCGCTGCTCTAGAGCATCCCGTACATGTCTGTCGGACTACCATGGTAGTTGATCCATACGGCTTATGATTTCGTTGTATGGCATCTAGTCTGAACAATCACGCTCCGCGACTCAAAACGTTTTTGGGAACCATCTAGTCTGAACAATAGTGCTCCGCGACTCAAAACGTTTTTGGGAACCGCTGCTCTAGAGCATCCCGTGCATGTCTGTCGGATTACCAGGGTAGCTGATCCATAAGGCTTATGATTTCGTTGTATGGGATCTAGTCTGAACAATCGCGCTCAGTGAGGGCGAGCACTTTCCTCCGTTAGGAGGAAAGCAGAATCCAATACTGCGAGAAATAGACGAGCATAAGGTTCTGAAATCTCATTGTGATACCTCAAAACTGTAGTAGTTCTTCCTGAGAAGACATAAAGGCCCGTAGGCCTCTGCAGCTATTACAAGTGATGCTTACCCATTTCAATACACAACACACCGCCACCTACGAAACTGCCTCTTTACCAGATATTAATACCCTGAAGAGCAACTGAATAAGAGATACCTGTCTAGTAACGAGTAGCACCACCTTTCGCCCTGATGACGGCAACGATTCGTCCCGGCATGGACTCGACAAGACGCCGGAAGCGTTGTAAAGCCATACGGATCCACGACCTCTGAACAAGCTCCCACAGTTCACGAAGATTTGATGGAGGATGGGGGGGTCAGAGTATCCAACATATTTCTCGATGGCATCCCAGATGTGCTCGATGGGATTGAAGTAAGGTTACCTAGCTCGCCAAGGAAGCGAGGTCACGTCGGTGATTGTTCATCCAACCATTCATACAATTCGGTATCGATGGCACGGTGCATTGTGTTGTTGTAGGATGAGGTCCCCAGTGGGATGTTGAAGACGCACAAATGCTGGCAAATGGTCGTCCAGGATATCCCGGTAACGTTGACCTGTGAGAGACGATCTCACACGTACCAGGGGTCCCATTTCAGTCCACGTAAACAGTCCCCAGACGAGAATGCCACCCCCACCAGCTTGAAGATTACCCTGCTGGCAAGAAGGATCCATCGCTTCATTTGGTTAACGCCGTACTCGTATCCTGCCATCCACATGTACCAACGTGAATCTCGACTTATCAGTCCAGGCTAGATTTTTCCACATGTCTAAGGTCAAGTGGCGATGTTCCCACGCCCATGCCAATCTTTGCACCCTGTGATGTGCGGTCAGCAGCGGTACCCTCGAGGGACGATGGCTTCTGTACCCCATAGCGAGGAGATAGTACTGGATGGTGTGGCTGCTTACACGTTTTTGTGCACCAGCGTTAAATTGCCGAATGATTTCTTGCACTGTGGCCCGTCTATCCGCTGTTACAATGCGAGCTAGCCGACGATGACTCCGCTCCTCCACATGCTGCTGTCCACGGTAATTGGCCCTTGCAGGGATGGTTTTACTGGATTCGATGTACTCAGCGTGCACCAGTGACACAGTGGCTCGTGAAAATCCCAGTGCTTGCACGACTTCCGAGATAGAGTGACCCATTCTTCGGGCCCCGACAATTTGCCCACGGTCAAATACGCTTAGATCCTTTGCCTTGCCCATACTATGTCCGAATCTTACTGATTCCCGTCGCATATCTTCTTATATTGTTGGGTCGCTGCATACGTCATGTCGTTTCCCTTTACAGGGCCTCCTAGAGCACCACATTTGCATAACGTCAGCTGTCTCTAATTCAATTGCTCTTCAGTGTGGACCATTTGTGGTTAAAAGCTTTCTAAACACCAATACACTTGTCGGGAATCAGTTTGATGACTAAATCGGTATCCATTGTGATATTCACTGATCCATTGACTTTGAGTTCAGTTGAGATGTTGTCAACGTCTGTACAGAGTTACTCTCCACTGAGAGGATATTGACTTTGAGTTCAGTTGAGATGTTGTCAAAGTCAGTACAGCCTTACTATTCATTTAGAGGATATTAGTGTGGCACAAAAGACTGGTTAGCCTTGCGTAAAGGTTATTATTTGCATGGAGCTTACTGGACACAGTTTGCTTGAAGATGGATCTGTTCCCTGTGCATGCTACGAGACCTAAAGTGATTCGACATCGCTTTAATAATCAAAACAAGGGAAAAGGAAATGAGGATGCAACTTTTCCATATAAAAATGTGATGATGGAGTATGTACGTACAATGAGTTAGGAATAATAATCACAAGAAGTCACAGTACAATCGCGTGAGCAAAATCAGCATGGCGAACAGTTTTTGAACGATTGGTGCAATGAAGAGGATTGAACAACACATTATAACAGTCAGTGAGTGATATGCGCGATGGCGAGTTTTCTCTATTAAAATACACAAATGCCTTGAAGAATGTGATGGAACGAGTAGAGTTCAATGAGATTATAATACATCAGTCGTGCAGAATAGAATACTCCAGTGGAAGAAGATCGGCGAACATCACGCTGATAAGTTCGAGAAAAAAGCGGAGGCGGAAATGACGCCGCCAATGAAACGGAGAGAACGAAATTGCGGTAGAAGAGACTTAAAGTGAACTTCTGTTCTGTATAGGTTCATGGGGCTTTACATTAAGGAGAAGATAATGGTCCTAACTAGTCGATGTGGCCATAGTGCATAGAGGAGAAGCTGTTTTAGTGATATTTTTGCAAATGAGAGATTTTGCACGGATGTTGTTTGCAGATTTTAAATCATCATAGTATATAACGTAAAATCCCTGACGTTTGTTATCTCTTTTTAATCGTCTGGAAAGATGCCGATTTTTGTATTTCATGTTTAAAGTTTTGATACCAGTGTATTTTTGTGGGGGGGCGGGCGGTGGGGAGGATTTAACAACTACCGTGAAAAGCTCCAAGGCACGTCGACCGTTCCAAATTTGGAAACACTGGTTGAAGGCAAGAGACAAGGACTGCGCCGTCAGACAAGCCCGTCACAGATGTCTCATCCACTACTCGAGTCCCGGGCCCATCTCGGACGAGTAATCACAAACCAGCAACACAGACCACTCTACATACTGGAAAGCTGAGTTTAATTCATTCCGCCTTTGTCAGAATCCCCATAAACTACAAACGTATGAAGTGCATATAGTCTGATACTGCAATACGCGATGCAAACAGAATTCACCGACAACACTGAATACAGAATCTCTTGTTCTAACCTCAAGAATTTCTTGCCCTGACCTCAAGAATTTCTTGCCCTGACCTCAAGAATTTCTTGCCCTGACCTCAACAATTTCTTTGCTCTGACCTGAAGAATTTCTTGCTCTGGTCTCAACAATATGTGGTTTTGATTACAAGAATCTCTTGTTCTGACCTCAAGAATATCTTGTTTTGACTTCATGGATCCCTTGTTCTGACGTCAAGAATCTCTTGTTCTGACCTCAAGAATTCCTTGTTCTTACCACAAGAATACCTTGTTTTAACTTCAAGAATATCGTGTTTTAACTTCAAGAATCTCTTGTTCTGACCTCAAGAATAGCTTGTTTTGACTTCAAGAATATCATGTTCTAACCTCAAGAATTTCTTGCTCTGACCTCAAGAATTTCTTGCTCTAACCTCAAGAATATCTTGTTTTAACTTCAAGAATCTCTTGTATTGACTTCAAGAATCTCTTGTTCTGACTTCAAGAATCTGTTGTTCTGGCCTAAAAAATCTCTTGTTCTGACCGCAAGAATATCTTGTTCTGACTTCAAGAATCTCTTGTTTAATTTCAAGAATCTCTTGTTTTGACCTCAAGAATAGCTTGTTTTGATTTCAAGAATATCTTGCTCTGACCACAAGAATTTCTTGCTCTGACATCAAGAATTTCTTGCTCTGATCTCAAGAATATGTTGTTTTTATTGCAAAAATCTCTTGTTCTGACCTCAAGAATTTCTTGCTCTGATCTCAAGAATATGTTGTTTTTATTGCAAAAATCTCTTGTTCTGACCTCAAGAATATCTTGTTTTAACTTCATGAATCTGTTATTTTGACTTCAAGAATATTTTATTCTGACCTCAAGAATAGCTTGTTTCGACTTCATGGATCTCTTGTTCTGACGTCAAGAATCTCTTGTTCTGACCTCAAGAATTTCTTGTTCTGACCGCAAGAATATCTTGTTTTAACTTCATGAATCTCTTGTTTTGACTTCAAGAATATTTTGTTTTGACCTCAAGAATAGCTTGTTCTGATTTCATGGACATCTTGTTCTGACCTCAAGAATTTCTTGTTCTGACATCAAGAATTTCTTCCTCTGATCTCAAGAATATGTTGTTTTGATTGCAAGAATCTCTTGTTCTCACCTCAAGAATATTTTGTTTTGACTTCAAGAATCTCTTGTTCTTTCTTCAAGAACATCAAGAATTTCTTGCTCTGATCTCAAGAACATGTTGTTTTGATTGCAAAAATCTGTTGTTCTCACCTCAAGAAATATCTTGTTTTGACTTCATGGATCTCTTGTTCTGACCTGGAGAATCTGTTATTCGGACCTCAAGAATTTCTTGTTCTGACCTCAAGAATATCTTGTTTTGGCTTGCAAGAATCTCTTGTTCTGACCTCAAGAATATATTGTTTTGACTTCATGGATCTCTTGTTCTGACCTGAAGAATCTGTTGTTCCGACCTCAAGAATTTCTTGTTCTTACCTCAAGAATATCTTGTTTTAACTTCAAGAATCTCTTGTTTTGACTTCAAGAATCTTTTATTCTGACCTCAAGAATATCTTGTTTTGACTTCAAGAATCTCTTGTTCTGAGCTCAAGAATATCTTGTTATGACCTTAGGAATCTGTTGTTTTAACATCAAGAATATTTTATTCTGCCCTCAAGAATCTCTTGTTCTGACCTCAAGAATCTCTTGTTCTGACTATTCGTCCGAGATGTATTCCAGTTAGAATCCCAGTGACAAATGGATGTGGTGTTTGTCTTACGGAACTGCCTGCCTACCTTCCTTTGAACCATTGGCCCTAAATTAGGGATGGGCGACAGCTTATACCCCATTGAGTTGCTCACGGTGGGCGTCAAACCTCCAAATAAAAAATAATAATACAGAAGAATCTATTAAGTACAAAGTCCTACAGTGGCGTCATACAAGAATTGCATAATGCACCTTAATGAAGCCTCATATTATGAATAAAGTGAAATTTAAGTTGAGCTGCTACTTTCTAAAAAGTGTTTCTCTCCTCTAATCGCGTACAAAAATCGTTTCATATGTTAGAAGCTGCGCAGCAGTTTCTTATTACGTACTTCAATAATTTCTCAAAGTACTAGCTCTCTCTCCCTCTCCTCCTCTCCCCCCCCCTCTCTATCTTCATACCGCACTTTTGACAGCTGCACCGTACCCACATAATGCTTCGAGCATGTTTGTCCTAAATCATGTCTTGGCATAATGGACGTTGTTCTTTAAATGTACCGCACCCTAATAATCATTAGCAAAAGCACTTTGGTGTTCATAAAAATCTGCTTCAGCAATTTTCTAAACGCGGAAAGTAAATATGCGTTTTTGCAGATGGAAGGACCTTGCTTTTTCTCTTTCGTGCACTTTTTAAAACCGAGCAACATAAATCTCATCGAAGTAATGAAGAAATAAACCGAGATTTTGTTTCGCTTATTCTGAAGTACGTTCTGAAGAGATATGCGGGCAAATAGCTATATTCATAAAACGCAATTACGAAAGTAATTTACTTATGGTATTCCACTGCCATGTTAATTAGAGAGTTATTCTCGCATAATCACTTTATCCCGGTATAAATTGCGAACTAATTGCTTTAACTTGCTATTGCTTCATGAGAACGTCCCCACCCCCCCCCAAATGGTGTGTTACGTGTGATTAGAAAGTGAATCGTAGCCGCCTTTACCCTGTTCAAAAGATTCAATTTTTAGGCGCTGCAGTGCACGTTAACATTCACGTAAAATGCTAAATATACAACATTGTTTTTTTTTTGAGCTGCTACGGAGATGGAAATACTTTTTATTTTTTTCTAGAGAAGAGGTGATTTTTTTTTTTGTTACTTTTTTTCTTTCATTTTTCTGCCCGTGGCAATAAAGTAATGTCATACCTTTTAAATTAAAAGTGTTTCATTACGGAATGTATCTTATTATTTCCTTTAACTCTTTAGGGTTTAAGAAAGTAATAAATGAGAGAGATAAATCACACACACACACACACACACACACACTCAATCATTTGAAGTCTTAGAATAAAATTGTGTATAAGTGAAAGCGCAACTTGTCTTGAGTTTTCGAAAGATAAATCCTGACTTCAAAATAGCTTTTAGCCGTCCCGCAGGCCCAGTGGTCTAAGCGGTGGCTCGTGATCGTTCATCCGAGAGGGTCTGGTTTGAATCCCGATGAGGTATGGACTTTCTGTTGGCCTTACTGCACTGGCTCTCTCTCTCTCTCTCTCTCTTCCCTGGAAGCAGTGATTCCCTAAATTAGGAACGGGCGCCTGCTTTTAGCCTATTGAGTTGCTTACGGTGGTCGTTGAATTCTCAAACATAAAAAGAAATCGCTTTTATACCAACGGACAGATATATGGTAAAGAATGAATCTAACACAACTGAACATTTAAGTGTACGTTTTTCCATTACCTAAGGCTCTAGCTTAGGATGTCGTTTATACTGTGCAGAGAAATGAAATTTTATTTATAGAAATTCAGTTTGACACATCGTTTGAGTCCTTATCGAATTAATTTATAATGAACGAACGACGAATTGGACTTTAAAAAATTAAATAATTAAAATAAGTAAACAACCTAGAAAACCACAACTAAAAATATTCAACATAAATAATTCAAATTTAAGTAAGCCGCCCAAGACTGCGCTAGCATATACACTCACGGACAATGAAATTTGGGCACCTAGAAGAAAACATCCCACAACCGCGAAACTTTGCAAATAGCTAGAGTGCTTGCTGGTATGCAAATGATCCGTGTTTGGTGTGAGTGCGCATGACCGCACACACTGTCGTGGCGCTGCAAGCACGAACCGGCAGACTTAAAACCCGCGTGTAGTCGATGCACCATGATAGCGAAAAGCACCGGCCAACGCAAGCTGGAGTACAAAGTGACAAGACTTCCGAGTAGACGCCAGAGACGTCGACGTACGCGACGTACGGACTTGGAGAGAGGCCGGATCATCGGGCTGAAAACTGCAAGGTGGTCAGCGCGCCATACAGCCCACCACGTGGATCGTTCTAACAATACCGTCCAACTGTGTAGGGAGAAGTGGACACGTTGTAACATCACAGACACTCGATCACAACACAAAATATTTATTTCTTTACACAAAAACATAAACTGGAATACACTCCGAGGTACAAACTGAACTTGTTGTCTTAGCCAAAGCTCGGCATGTCCTACTCCTTCTGTATCTCTCACGCAACTCTCCACATCACTCACCACACGCTCAAGTCATTAAATGACAATGTATCCTTCCGCACTTTTGTGCGTGGAAGTTCGTACTTTACAACCCCTCCTCACTCCAGAGGAACTTTTTCCAGTGGTAAAAAGTTCTTGTCATTTTACAATGCAATAGTCATAGTTCACATAATGAGTCATAATCCATTTACAAAGAGAAATATATGAGTTAATTTAACAATCATCTTTAAGTGTTTTCCAACAATTTCTATGTAGTATATACCGCAACCAAAAACAACAAAAAAACAAAAAAAATGTTTTCACTAGCAGACACATAGCATGATCAAGGTGGATCATTTAAAGTTGGAACTCTGCTCAGTCCATCTGCATTTTTGTGCATAGTTCTCGATCGATGAATTATAACAAAATCATATGCTTGTAAAGCAAGGGCCCATCTCATCAGACGAGCATTTGAACTTGCGTTGGTGCGTAACCAAACGAGAGGGTTATGATCAGTTTGTATGAGGAAATTTTGACCATCCAGGTAGCATTTCAGTTTCTGTACCGCAAATTTAATGGCGGCACATTCTTTATCACTGGTACTGTATGTCGTCTCTGCTGTCGAACGTTTTCTGCTTAGATAGAGCACAGGATGTTCAACGCCATCTTCTTGTTCTTGCGAGAGGACGACTCCCATTCCTTGATCTGAAGCATCAGTTTGTAGAATAAATCTACGTTCATAGTCAGGGGCATACAGAACAGGAAAACTAGATAAATATTTTTTTAGTTCCACAAAAGCTTTCTCACATTGTTCTGACCATATAATTTCCTCTTTACGATTTTTACCCTTCAAGATGTCTGTCAAGGGAGCTGCTATCGAAGAAAACATTGGAATATATCTGCTGTAATATCCCGCCAGGACTAAGAAAGATCTTACTTGCGTCTTGTTCTTTGGCGTAGGAAAATTTTGTATGGCCTGAACCTTTCGTTCCGCTGGTTTTCGATATCCTTGTCCAACAATATGACCCAAATACAAGACGTGATCTTGAGCAAACTTACATTTGGAAGGTTTTATGGTCAAGGAAGCCATCTGCAACCTCTGTAGCACTTCTTCAAGATGTATCAAATGATCCCCCCAGTTTTCGGAAAAATCGGCAACATCATCTAGATATGGTACGGCAAACTCTTCGCAGCCTCTCAAAAGTTCCGACATCATTTTGCTAAAGAAATAAGGTGCGTTCTTAAGGCCAAATGGCATCTTTAAGGGCCGATACGTTCTAAAAGTAGTCACAAACGCTGCCAATCGTTAAGCTCTAGCACTTAATGGAATTTGCCAGTACCCTTTTGTTAAATCTAATACTGTAATATACTTCGCTCCAGAAACCTTTTCGACTCTTTCTTCTATGTTAGGCAATGGAAAGAACTGGGTCCTTGTCACTTCATTCAATCGCCTGTAGTCAATACATGGGCGTGGATCTCTTCCGGGTACTTCTACCAAAATCATGGGTGATGTATAGTCTGATTCACCAACTTCTATAATCTTGTACTGCAGCATTTTATCTATCTCGGCTTTAAGAATATTTATCTGCCTGGGCGACATTCTATAAGGCTTAACTCTTACAATAGCATTACTAGCTAGCTCGATATCATGTTCGACCAAATGAGTCTTTCCTGGAATATTAAAAAACATTTTCAAGTAATGACATAATAGTTTTTTCAGATCCTGAATTTGTTTGCCACTTAGGCGCTCTCGAAGTTTACTGTTCTCCTCGATATCAGAGAAGTTAAATATATTTGGATTTTTTTCAACTTGCGGAAATTTAATCTCTAAATCCATTTCACCATTTTCACAACCGGGCAATAACTTCACAAATTCTGGTCGTTTATGGTATGGTTTCAGCATGTTAATGTGATATACTTGATGCTTTACATTTTTACCTTCAAAGCTTACTACATAATTAGTCTCAGACATTTTTTTCTCAATTTTCCCTGGTCCTTTCCACTGTTCCGCTAACTTATTTCGCCTGCAGGTAACAAAAACCAATACTAAATCTCCTTCTTGAAATTCACCTTTTACCGCATTTCTGTCATACCAATATTTTCTTTTCAATTGAGCTACTTCCATATTTTTAATGGCAAGTTCTTGACATCTTTTCATTATATTTATTAACTCAAATACATATTCAGTGACATAGTTTTCTTCTTCAGGATGACCCATCCTATTTTGATACAATAGTGTCATTGGCGTCCTCAAATTTTTTCCATGTACCAATTCAGCAGGCGTAAACCCTGTGCTTTCATGTGTCACAGTTCTCAAAGCAAACAGCGCCGCCGGTAACTGTTTCTCCCAATCAGGAGCAGACTCAAGACATAAAACTCTCAACATCCTTTTAATAGTTCGATGGAATCATTCTATCGGATTACTTTGGGGATGACATACAGAACTATGAGTAACTTTTATTCCAAACCGCTCCAGAACTTCTAGCGTCAAAATGCTTACAAAACTGGCTCCTTGATCAGTTTGAATTTCTTTCGGAAATCCCATGCGGCTAAAAATGTGTAACAAAGCGTCAACTACCGACTTGGATCCTATGTCTGGTAATGGTACTGCATCTGGATATTTGGACGACAAACACATAGCTGTAATTATGTATCTATTTCCGCTTGAAGTCTCGGGCAAGGGCCCACAGGCATCAACGTTGATTTTTGTAAAAAATTCAGGAATAATTGGAACTATTTTTAAAGGTGCTTTTTTTTGTCCCCAGCTTTTCCAGCACGTTGGCATGAATCACAAGATTTTACAAATTCTTCAATGTCTTTATAGCAGTTAGTCCAATAAAAATACTTCGCTAGTCTGTCTTTGGCTTTTGTCACTCCTAAATGCCCCGAAGTTCCCTCATGACACATGTTTTTTATTTGTTCTCTATATTGTTTTGGAACAACAATAAGATCTCCCTCTTCGCCAATCTTGTTGATCTTCTTCTTCACCAACATCCCATTTCTTAGTACAGCATAACCATTTGCCTTTTTAAAATCTGTTTTCTCTATTTCTTTGAGAATTTTTTTCAATTCTAAACTTTGCCGTTGATCTTCCATGAAACATTTTGAATCCATTTTTACCAACTCTAACATGGCTTTATCTTCATCATGCCTCAATGGCAGAATTTCTTCTCCTAATTCATCTGATTCTTCGGAACCCACAACCTCTCCTTCAAGGGCTTGTTTTTCTTTCTTCCCTGAATCATTCTTTACTGAATTTCTCTCTTCGTTGTTTCGTTTCTGTTTTCTTGATACCGAGTAATCACAACATTTACCTGTTCTGAATTAAGTGGCCACTCCATATCAATTTTTTTAACAAAGCGGCAGTCTTATTTCCAAGTAAATATCTACCTTGATCTAGCGACTTTCTAATCACTGCAGCCTTAGTAACAATATGACCTAATTCACATTCTAGTTCAACTTCTGCCAATGGTAAACAAACCTTTTGTTCATCCAGAAGATGCTGTACCCACACATGTTCTCCAGTAAACTCACCTGGCGACAAATACTCTTGACAAATGATATCAACTAATGAACCAGTATCCCGGAGAATAGGCATGGTAACTCCATTTATTTTTCCTTCAAAGGTGTAGGGTGCCAAGAGATCCCCTTCAGTTTCCTCTCTGATTCTATTTACGCTTCCTGAGTTCTGTAATTTTAGCTTTGGACACTGAGGTTGAATGTGATCATAAGATCCACACTCGTAACACTGAAGCTTCCGTCTGCGATCGTACTTTTCTTCATTCTGAGATACATTCCGGTTTGACCACCCTTGTCCTACATCTGACTTAACATAATTTTTGTTATAAAATCCATTTTTCATAAAATTTCCCCGATCATAGTTATCTTTAGTTTTTTCTCACTGCCTAGCATTTTCTTTGAAGCACAAAATTCATTCGACGAATTTTTCTTGGTTCCTCCTCTTACACTTTCATAATTGTCCACCATATCAGCCAAATCTGAAGGTTAGACAATATTTGACCATTTATCAATAAAATGTTCCCTTATTTCTATAGGCACTCTCCGCTTCAATTGATCTGTGATCATTAATTTTTTTAGCCCTTCAAAATCGCCTATTTTAAGTCCTGAAATCCATTCATTAAAATAATTTTCTAACTCGAAGGCGAAATCTCTCCAGGTCTTCTCTGATGTACGCATGTGTTGTACAAATTTCAATCTAAATTTCTCTGGAGTTAACTTATATCTTTTAAGAAATAACCTATTAACATATTCATAGTTTTTAGCATCTTCCACATTTTCTCTGGCAGTCAATTGTGATATTTCGTAGGGCAAAAGTCCTATCAAATTCGCGACCCAATCTTCCTTTTTTATTTCTGCTTGTTATGCTTGCCTTTCAAATAAAACTAAGTAAATACTTATATCACTGTCTTTTGGGTCAAATGTTTTCATCAAATGACGAAGTTGTAATCTCGGTTTATGAGAATTTCCATTTTGCTCCAAACTAATTCCCAGCGGCTGACGTCCAGTTTCTATTCTGCGTTTTTCAAGCTCAAATTCCATTTGTCTTTCTGTTTGTCTACGTTTTTCAAGCTCCAATTCCATTTGTCTTTCTGTTTGTCTACGTTTTTCAAGCTCACATTTCCATTTGTCTTTCTGTTTCTCTACGCTCACATTTCATTTGTTTTTCTGTTTCTCTACGCTCTTTTATACCTGCCAAAAGTTCTTTCACGAAATCCTTTTCATAACCTTCAAAGTTGACAATTTTATTTTTTAATTCCAGAATTTTGAGATTTGCCATAACTGCTATACCCAATTCTTCCGCCAACTGCAGAAGTTCTTCTTTTCGAGCTCTTCTTAAGAAAGCCATTTCAACAAGCTCTACGTGTACCCAATGTTTATTTATTATCGTATATGTGTATACGTTCACAGAAATTGATTACAACAATATTCTACATTTACCTATACTCTAGGCTCAAACAGTTGAACTGAATGTACTATTTCTTGACAGAAATTATTTCCTTCTATTATCGTATATGTGTATACGTTCACAGAAATTGTTTACAACAATATTCTACATTTACCTATAATCTAGGCTCAAACAGTTGTTCTGAATGTACTATTTCTTGACAGAAATTATTTCCTTCTATTTAATTCCGTGCCCGGAAATTTCTAAAAAACTTGCTTTGATATTTCATTCCTTTGGATAATTCTCTAAGAACAACAACAAAAACCGTACTTACATAAACATCTAATGTGGTGTAAATCCGATACGGAACTTTTTTTTCTCACGAACTAATTTCGAAAAACAACAGTCACCATCCTTTGTTCTTCCCAACACAAAGAGGAAAAAAAATATATCCCTGTCGCGTTGGTTCTTTCTCACGCTTGAAGATCTTTCAACTTATCGATTCCCACGGTCATAAAAACGCCGCTGAAGTTGCGCAATCCCGTCTCACCGGCGCCTCCACTTCTATCTTTGGTCTGTAACATCACAGACACTCGATCACAACACAAAACATTTATTACTTTACACAAAAACATAAACTGGAATACACTCCGAGGTACAAACTGAACTTGTTGTCTTAGCCAAAGCTCGGCATGTCCTACTCCTTCAATATCTCTCCCGCTACTCCTCACATCACTCACCACACGCTCACGACATTAAATGTCAATTTATCATTCCGCACTTTTGTGCGTGGAAGTTCGTATTTTACAACGTGACAGTACTACCACACGGCAGAGCGGCTCCGGATGGACCAGAAGGACCACCTGTAGAGAGGAGCGACGGATCGTGGGCTGGGTACGAACGGATCCCACTGGGACTTAGTCCGCTATACAGGCAGATGTAGCGGCTACTGTGTGCCCACGCAGCAATTTCCGTTGCCTCGCGGAAGCAAATCTGCGATCCCAGCTACCCTTACGTGTGCTGCCGTTAACATCTGAACGTCGCCGGCTCCGTGTACCGTGGTGCCAGGCCAGAGCAACGTGGAACGCCACCGACTAGCGACGTGTGATGTTTAGCGGTTAGTGCTGCTTCGTTTTGGGGACGGATGATAATCGTGTCTGGGTGTAGAGGTCCCCAGGTTGACGTCACAATTCCAACCTCACTATCGAGCGCCACACCTCCCCCACTGCAGGCATTATGGTCTGGGGAGCCATTCCCTACGATAGCCTATCAGCTGTAACAATGGTACGTGGATCATTGACGGCCCAGCGGTATGTGGATGAGATCCTACGGACCTATGCGCTCCCATTCCTGGCCGGGATTCCAGGTGCGCTATACCATGAGGATAGTGAACGCCCACACACATGGCTCGGTTGCCCAGGTCTACCTACGTCATGTCCAGACACTTCCGTGGCCTGCCTGCTCCCCGGAAATGTCCCCAATCGAGCATGTGTGGAACCAGTTGAAACGCTGGCTGCCGCCGTGCTGCACTTTCCGGGATTTGGATCACACCGTACAACACGTGTGGGCCAGTCTGCAGGACAACATCAGGCGTCTTCTCGCCTCCATGCTGGACCGTATTGTAGCATGTATTGCCACACGAGGCGGTAGACGCGCTATTAAAGATGACCACATTGCTTGCCACAGATCCCTCTGTAATTGTCCTGCAGCTCTGTTTTTGCCATCATGCACATCATTCATCTGTATCATTACGTACATAAAATTTCAGTTCACTCTTACGCTTCCTTCTTGACCGGAGGGAAAGACAAAAAATTCAAAGCTCAAGAAAGATATTTTTTAACCCCCCCCCCCTTCACACGCACACAAACGGACGCACGCCCTACGGCCGGAAGGTTACAGAAGCAGTAGAGGTAAGAGGAGATTGACTTCTCCTTGTGGTGGAACCAAGAATTTTCTTGAGCTTACGCGAATCATTTCCAGGATCAGCTGTTCATCAGATGAGTAACAAGATCGCTTACCAGATTTCTTTTGAGATTCCCTGAGTCGGGAATTAGGTAAAGTTTTGGAAATAGGGGTTTTACGTAGCGCACTTCCCAGGCCGCTGTCACAAATCCCTGAAATGCAGCGGGGTACCCGAGCAATTTAGAGATCTGTGGAACCTCTATACCAGCAGTACAATGCTGGTATAAAGGTTCCAAAGATCTCTCAACTGAAACATGTAACATGAAAATTTCCGTGGGGTTATGATCTACAAGAGATTTCATACCATAGGTTCTGTAAGCCCTAACGTTTTCATACCGTAGGCTCTATGAATTTTATAACTGTCGTAAGAGTATTTCTTATACGTTGCTTTGAAGTGATATTTATTAATGTAAGATTCTTTCATTGAGGAGGGGGGACTTAACGACCCCCATGAAGAATTCTAAGGGCTACAAGTAGCCTTCCATCTAAGATTTAGAGCCACTGGTTCCAGGGAAGGGAAAGAGCCAGCGTCGTAAGTCAAAGGAACCACCCAGTCTCAGCCAGGGCTCCAACCTGTGCACACTCGAACGGGAGGTCAGAAGCCAGCACTTAGTTCACTGTAGCATCAAAGCGTCTTAGAATTTCTGGTTGTAGCTAAGTTGCTCACTCAATACAAGTTTTTGAACTTCGGCCGTTACTTTGTCCGGTCCCTACTCGAACAAGCCAAGCTATTGCGATTTAATTAAATAAACAAAGACATCGCCCTTTCCACGTTTAACAACGCACAGTAACCGAAAAATTGTTACTCGGCCGCCGCCGGGAAATTGAATCCCGGATCTCTCGATATCTAGCCGAGCGCGTTAGTCTTACACCACGGTGGCCAATAATCCACGGCGCTATGTGCTATTTTCTATCAGCATCTGACATTATAAATCCGTAAGATGGGCTCAGCTACTGAGACGTCTCCATCTGGTGGGCATTAACATGAACAAAATGTTTTGGTTGCTGTGCTTTGCTAAACGTGGAAAGAGCGATGTCTTTGTTTATTCACTGACGCAACGTATTTGGAGGATTTTCACTTTGGGTTTAACTGCTATAATTAATATATAGCCAATGTCATTAATGCCCATCAGATGGAGACGTCTCAGTAGCTGAGCCCATCTTACGGATTTATAATGTCAGATGCTGACTGAAAAACGCACATAGCGCCGTGGATTTTTGGCCACCCGTGGTGTAAGGCTAACGCTCCCGGCTAGACATCGAGAGATCCAGATTCAATTCCCCGGCGGCGGCCGAATAACAATTTTTCGGTTGCTGAGCGTTACTACACGTGGAAAGAGCGATGTATTTGGTGCCACGTATTTGGTGGATTTTTAATACTACGATTTGTTAATGTTATAAGTAAAATAGAATTACAGGGTAACTGCTTGTATAAAGAATAATCGCATTAATGACTTAGTCAAGTGTACAAATCAAATTGCACAGTAGTTCAAGCATTTCTATTACATAATTTAATACAGGTTGCATATACACAGAAGAGCAATTGAATTAGAGACAGCTGGCGTTATGCAAATGTGGCGCTGTGGGCGGCCCTGTAAACGGAAACGACAGGACGTATGCAGCGATCCGACAATATAAGGAGTGATACGACGGGAATCAGTAAGAGTCGGACGCAGTATGGGTAAGACGAAGGATCTAAGCGCATTTGATGGTGGGCAAATTGTCGGGGCCCGACGAATGGGTCACTCCATCTCGAAAGTCGTGCACGCACTGGGATTTTCTCGAGCCACTGTCTCACGGGTGAACCGGGAGTACATCGAATCCCGTAAAAACATCCTCGCAGGGCCCAACTGCCGTGGACAACAGCGTGTGGATGAGCGGGGTCATCGTCGGCTAGCTCGCATTGTAACATCGGATAGACGGGCCACAGTGCAAAAAATCACTGCGCAATTTAACGCTGCTGCACAAAAACGTGTAAGCAGCCACACCATCCAGAACCATCTCCTCGTTAAGGGTACAGAAGCCATCGTCCCACGAGGGTACCGCTGCTGACCGCACATCACAGGGTGCAAAGATTAGCATGGGCGGGGAAACATCGCCACTGGACCCTAGACATGTGAAAAATGTTGCCTGGACTGATGAGTCGAGATTCACGTTGGTACATGCGGATGGCAGAATACGAGTACGGCGCAAACCACATGAAGCGATGGATCCTTCTTGCCAGCAGGGTACTCTTCAAGCTGGTGGTGGTGGCATTCTCGTTTGGGCACTGTTTACGTGGGCTGAAACGGGACCCCTGGTACGTGTGAGATCGTCCCTTACAGGTCAACGTTACCAACGTGTCCTGGACGATCATTTGCTCCCGTTTGTGCGTTTTCAACAACGAACTGGGGACCTAATCCTGCAACAAGACAATGCACTGTGCCATCGCTCCCGAATTGTATCCGAATGGTTGGATGAACACTCCACCGACGTGACCTCGCTTCCTTGGCCAGCTAGGTCACAAGACCTCAATCCCATCGAACACATCCCTCCATGAAATCTTCGTGAACTGTGGGTGCTTGTTCAAGGGTCGTGCATCCGTTTGGCTTCCCAACGCTTCCGGTGTCTTGTCGAGTCCATGCCGAGACGAATCGCGGCCGTCATCAGGGCGAAAGATGGTGCTACACGTTACTAGACAGGTATCTCTAATTCAATTGCTCTTCAGTGTATATATCGTAAATTCTTCGAAACGTGATAAAAAATATTCACTAAAATTAAATTCTAGCTTTCCTGCAAAAACGAATTGCGGAATACCTCAAATCGTTATGCTAAATGGATGCATATTATGACGTTTAAAGTATTCTCAAGCATTATTTCCATTCTAGTTTCGTGGGTAAATGTGATTTTTTACCGTAGATACAACACGTTGGTAAAATCATGCAATTCATTGATCACGATACGCTTTCCATTATACCAGAAATAATTACTTAAGTTATTATTCAAGTTATGAGTATAATGGCTGTGGAATAAATGTCATTCCTGTGCCCTGACCTTTGACCACATTTCGATGATATTCAACATTACCAGTTTGGTATACCTCCGAAACAACATGCTAAAGTTTTGTCGCAATAGAAGCACTTTTAATCAAGTTATGGGGATAAAGTCTGTGGAATAAGTTTCGTTCCTGCGTCATGACCTTTGACCCCATTTCGATGATATTCAACAGAACCGGTTCAGTAAACTTCTGGAACAACATGATAAAATTTTGTTGCAATCGAAACATTTTTACATAAGTTATGATGCATAAGGGCAATGGAATGGAACCCACTCCTTTGTCCTGACCTTTCACCCCTTTTCGACCATTTTCAATGGGTTTCATCCCCAGTGGTCCCCTACCACATACTAAGATTTCATCGAAGTCGAACCATTTTTGCGCAAGGTATGACGCATAAGGGCAATGGAATGGATTCCGCCGCTATGTCCTGACCTTTGACCCCATTTCGGTCATTTTCAATGGGGTTCATCCCCAGGTGGTCCACTACGACATACTAAAATTTCATCGAAATCAAACCATTTTTACGTGAGTTATCGTGCGGTCGGACAGGCAGACGGACAGACAGACGGACGGACAGACAAAGCTGGAGCATATACGTTTCTTCAACCTACGGTTGGAAAGCGTTAAAAACGGTTTCCCGCAACTGCTACTGTGACGTCATCTCATCCAAATCATTCTTACATGGCGGCAGATCTGCCTTACGTCACAGGTCCAAAGTCGTTTTAATAACTCCCTAGGAGGAGGGAACCGTTACGTCACGAATTTCCTTTCACTTTATCGCTCACAAATGACATTCGGAAGCAAACTTATGATTTTTGAATAAATAAAGGACGTATTTCCTTTCATTTCTTTTTTAACTTTACATGCCGGAGATTAGTGCAGTAAATATGCTAAATTTAGGTCCATGCATATATTTAATAACGAAATTTTGGAACTATAACTTACTCATTCTCTCACCGCAAAACTGATTATTTAGAAGTGATTTGACGCAAGAGTAACCGATGGTTTTCTGTATCCGTTCATTTATGTGTATATTAATTTATTGTAGATAGACTGACTAAGTAGTATGTAAGACATACTTAATTTAATTTAATTTAATTTAATTATACCTAAAATCTGTGAAAAATGAGGCGACACAGAGTTCGTATAATTTCATTCGGATGTCAGTTTCCAATCAAGGAATATCTGCCCGAAAAAGAAAAAAAACCTAAGCGTGACGTCACAAATATTTATCTCTGAGTTGTCGCTAATAGTGATGGCGTGTACTATACAACAAATGAGCAGAGAACATTTACCAAAAATGTAATTATTAAAGATATGTTGAATTAATTGAATTTTGTTGTCTTACACCCAACATTTTTAACAAGTCTATATGTAAAATGTAAGCGCGAAAATGTAATATATAAGGAATGATAAATAAATTTCCTTTCGGAGTAAGTAAGTTCAGATACGTTGCAGATATTTAAAAGTACAGGATGACCACAATTATAGAGGAGCTACTGAAAGCTCTCTGTTGAAAAATATATTGGACAAATCTCAACCAAATTTAGTATTCATACTTTCTTTAGTATGCGGTTTCGATTTTCGAAGAAAACATTAATTCGTAATTCACCCGCTAGGGTAAAATACGGCGCTGCAATCTCCTTAATTCGCATATTAATAGTTAAGCTAGCCGTTCCTGACGGTGGGCTGGAGTCAGAGGTACACATGCCACAGGCACACGTGCACGTAGTCCTGCATCCAGTAAACGGTTGCGGATTGTTCGCACAGTCACCTCAGGTGCAACGGCAGCTCGGATTTGCGTCGCAGTGGATGTTCTCCTTGACAACGCAGCTCTTCTTATGCGTCGATCGGTCCGCTCATCAGTCCGTCTGTGACTCCCGGTTCGACGTCTTCTCATGTGGGAATGTTCCTCGGACCATCTACGCCACCATCGTACCACCACCGATACTTCCCGTCCAATTCGCTCCGCAATACGACGATACGACCACCCGGCCTCGCGGAGTCCGACTAGACGAATTCGCGCAAAGTCTGATAACTGCTGAAATTGTACACGTCTTCCATGTTCAGGCATTGCAGCTTCTTCAGGGTTTTCGCACGTGTCCGTACGCCGATGACAGATTATATTCACTTCGCCGTAATCCTTAAATACCACCGACGATAATTTGCATATTATGCCGTGCTGTGGCGTAAGCGCTCACCGGTTGGTCCAGAAATTAACATCACACCTACGTAAACTTGACCCCATTAACATATGCAAATTTCATCATCGTCCGCCAATTCCTTCTTGGAGTTCTTTTTTCACTTTCCACCAGTGTAATAGAAAATCATAATTATTTTCTTAAGTAATAAACTGGTGAATTATTGTTTTTCACCGACTTAATTCATTGCACACTGTGCTGTCAAAATTAAGAGTAAATGTTTACGCTCTGTAGGTATAAGTTTGAGAGTCGTACAACTGCATTTTTTTGGAGGCATTTCCAACAGCTAGTTGCTATTTGAAACCAGCATTCCTGGCGTAATGCACTACATAAAAATTGATTATGATAGAGGAAATTTCCAGTTCTGTTCTTCTCTTTTCTGGAAAACAAAAAAACAAACACTTTGTTTCCTTTGTGAAAAACGTAATCTTCAGTAAAATTGAGACACGTACATATATTGGTCCTTACCGGTTCTTATTAATTTTGTTTTATTTCCACAAGGAATGTGCGAGGTTGGATGTTGACGTACGGTTTCTCAATGTAATTCTACATGCTCGTCAGTGGTAGAAGAGGAGTTGCTTCGTATCCAATATCATATCAATACGTTAAAATGAATAAAATACAGAGCAAATATGAAGAAAGGGTCAGAGATATTAAATGTATTTATCTCTTATAATGAAATTATGTGATAATGCGCGCTATGTTAATTCTGAGAGGTAACACAAAGTTTTTCTATTTTTTTATTTCGCGGTTTAACGACTACCATGAGCATCACCGAGAACTACGAGCAGTCTTAATTTAGGGACACTAATTTTAGGGAAGAGACGGTGTCATCGTGCACCCCCCTCATACCTCATCTTGGACTAAGTTCTGAATCCATCCTTGAGAATGATCAGGGATGGTTCACCTACCATCCCTGACCATTCGTCAAGGAGTCCGCATACAAAGTTTGGTTTGAAGTCATTGCTGATGGAAAAGTTTAAGCTTTGGCGATTGAAATATACACTCTATTAACAAAGGTCACCGGACACCCAGGACAGAAACACAACATAGCATTTATTGACATTCATTAGTATGGTGTCAGTCCACCTTTGGCCTACACGTGTCTTCACGAGCTCCGTTTTTGAGGGCTTCACGTACGTGTTTTGTGTGTCCCATCATTGTTCTTCTGTGTGTTAAAGCTCTGTGTTTTGGTTTAAGATCCCTCTCGAGTTGGTGAGTGCTTATTTTTTTTCATTGTCACTGTTTTAATTTCCACAACGACCTGATCCTTTTCTTTGTTAACCCTTGCCATTGACTATGGCTTCTGCCAATGAGGGCACTGTTCCCGCCCACATCTTTGCAGCTCCTCGCGTCGCCTCTTCAAAGACAGACGCAGCCGATCAATTATCTTCGCTTACTAGGGGAGAACCTCTTAATTTTCCTCCTGTCATTTGCACGTCTTCTCCTGCTCAGGTCTCCGACTCTGCCATTGAGAACGTAGATGTGACGTCCCTGGCCTCAGCTGATAATGATGAATTCATGGACGTCTCTGTTGGAGGCGCTAATCTGCCCTGTACAGTTTCTACTGCCTCTGCTTCCAGTACATTGTCTTATAATGTACTTGTCTTTTTCCTCCTGTCATTTGTACGTCTTCTCTTGCTCAGGTATCCGACTCTACCATTGAGAACGTGGATGTGACGACTGCTGATGATGATGAATTCATGGACATCTCTGTAAGAGGCGCTAATCTGCCCTGTACAATTTCTACTGCCTCTGCTTTCCAGTGTATTCTGCGGCTGCATCTGGTATTCCACCGGCTTTATCCTGGTCTCGTCTGCCCCCTATGGATTGTTACGTTACTCCCAACGGTGACACTATTTTATTATACATTCCCGAGAACTCTCCTGCTGATCAACGTCTTCAATTGACCCTCTAGTTGGGGGTTTATTTTGATGCGCTGCCCAAAACTCCTTTGAAGCAGTACAGCTCCGCTCTCAAGAAGATGCTTCCTTCTGGTGCCATCACCCACCTCCCCGAAAGATACGAACTGTGATTGTTTATTTTTCGAAGAAAGAATATGCCGAGCTTGTCTTCTCTCGGGGCCTGTCAATTGGCGATCATCACCTCTCAGCCGAATCCATCGCCCAGTGTCCTGTTCTGGTCTCTCTACATATGGTTCCCCCGGAGATCTCTGATCATATGCTGTGTCCTGCACTTAGTCGATGCGGCAGAGTAGTCGGCCAGGTGAAGACTCTCCCCTTCCCCCTCTGACCCGGATGATGAACATATCTGTGGCTTCCGTAGAACTGCTCGCATCATCTTCCCGTCGGAAGAGCATCTCATAAAGATTCCACGGTTGCTCGATGTTTGTTGCGGTAACGAGCGCCACCGGATTGAGCTCCTCACCTCTGCTCATTGCTCACGCTGCAAGGCTTACGGCCATCAGCAGGCTCAATGCCCCATGCAGAGCCACTAACTCCTGCAGCTCCAGGGCAGCAATCTACCTCTTCCTCCGTTTCTGCTGCCATGCATCCTCCTTCGTCTGCACCTCCTGGACCCAGTTCTGCCGAAAATCTGTTTAAAGCCTTCGATCAACACGCGTCTTCCGATGTTGTTTTCTACACTCTGTCGGAATTTTGTACCGCGTGACTCCTCCTTGTCTTTCCGTGTTCTCTCTCCATCAGAGGACATCACTGCTGATCCTCAAACTTCATTCACCGTCGGCACTTTTGATACCGGCGATGAGGTGGACCTTTCCTCTGATTCCACAACTCGTGTGTCATCGATCCACGGCAAACGTCGCTCTACTAACAGTACCGAGGCCAGGAGCAAAAAGAAGAAATCCCCTGCTCTTACTGGACGCCCACATCGTTCCACCCATCTAGCAGGTTCCAAGTCTCATCATTCACGTTTTAGCTCTTCCTCTTCAAAGTCCGAGGGTCCTCTGCCGACGTTTGAAGATTTCTCGACTCTGCTTACCAATGCCTTTCTTCCTTCAGAACACCTGTCTTCTTTGAAGATTGATTTTTACGAGTTTCTCAATCATAAAACAAATCGGGAGGCTTCTCTCATCTTTTTACAGCAGTTTGAAGCAGTTCTTCCCAAGGTCTTCGACCAAGCAACCTCCATCCTCAAATTCCTCCGGCATAATGCCAAGCAACCCGACTACGTCTTGTGGTGTCGTGGTATCATCAATCGCCTCGACACATTCCAGAAAGCTGCCATAACTGCCCTTCATCCGACGTCGGACTTACCCATTCAAGGTTGTCACTCTGAATTCTAGGGGATGTGCTAACCTCCTCGCTAACGCTCTCGTTCTAGAAGTCCTCTCGCCCCTTGGGGCTGACTTACTCTTTCTACAGGAGACGAACTGCCACTCCTCGACACTTTTTCATAAATGGCGCACTTGGGACTTCACCTTTCATCATGATTTCCTTTACTCTGTGCACGGTGGTACAGCAGGAGTATCAGTCTACCACCTCCGCATGCCCTGAAAGTTCCTTCTAATATACGTGGTCGCCAGTGACCACGTGGTTCGCTATTACATCAAGTCCGTTACATCTCACGGTGAGTTAAGACTCTGCATTATCTTTTTTGATATTCTTTCGCACTGCGGTGCCCCGCCTGTGATCATTTTGTTCTTCCTCAAGCATTGCTCTGTTTGCAACACGTTGTAAATTTGTCATTAATCATTCAATGTACATATCATCGCTTTTATCAGTTTGTATCATTCCTGTTCTCTTTTTTTTTTTTTGAAACGATTCCATGTTGCTCCTCTCCTCTGTGTTGTTACATTAAAGCCATTCTGAAACAATCTTTGGAATTAATGCATGCACTGACCCTTCACGACATGCTTTCGACAAGGTTTTGGAACGCGGCGATAGGTATGCGCTTCCATTCAGTACATAATGCTGCCGCTAACTGTTGCTTAGTAGTAGGCCTTGGTTACAAACTTCTTATGCGGCGCCTTAATTCATCCCATAGGTGCTCTATGGGATTGCAATCAGGGCTCTGTGCTCGGCAGTCCACACGCGATACGGTATTATCGTCAAGCCATGCCGTAAGAGTCCTTGCTTTATGGCTCGATGCATTATCCTGCTGGTAACAAAAAGTCTCGGTTCCGTAGTATTGCCGCAGAGTTGGTAGGGCATAATTGTCCAAAATATTGAGGTATACAGGTTTGTCCCCGATAACCAATGGGCCGAGACCATACCACGAAAAACAGTCCCAAACTTGACCGTAGGAAGAGTACTCTGTGGTAAATAGCGTTCCTGCGGCTGCCACCATACCCACACACGGCCATCAGACTCATGGATCGTGTATCTGGATTCATCAGTCCATAAGACCCGTTTCCATTGATTTACGGTCTACGATAAATGCTCTTTGAGCCATGCTAAACGACGAGTACCATTCCTAGTGAAGATGAAAGGCTTATGAGCAGCCGCAAAACCACGGTAACCAATGGAATGAAGTTTTCTGCGAATGGTACGTGTACATACCGAGGTTCCAGCATTTTTACTCACCTGTACATTGACGTCTTGTGCAGTACTCAGTCAATTAGCTGTAACGACTCTCCTGAGGCTTCGACGTCCTCTATCACCGATTTTCTTTGGTCTGCTGGTAGGTTTTGCTGTTTCAGGCACGTCGTGTGTCTTCCACTCATTTAGTACATCCAAAATAGTTGACTTGGATATGTTTAAACGCCTCTCGCTTTCTCCCATGGACAACGCACTAATATAACGCAAACAATCTTTCCTTTCTCAAATTCAGTTCTCTCCCGCAGCGACATTTTCACTCAACCTCACAGTGCGATATGATCGCAGTCAGCTGCAGGCTTGTTTTTATGGCGTTTGCAGCTGTACTGCGCATCTTAACAACGCAGCGGATCCGTTAGTTTGCTTTTGAAGGGGTGTCTGGTGACCTTTGTCAATATAATGTATGTTTCTGATGTTTAAAACTGTTAAATATGCGATAACGTTTGAAATACGTATATCATCCGATAGTTATGAAATCGTAGCTTGTCTCAACATGATTCTAAATATTGCGAGCTATAGGTACCACAAAAATAGTTTACCTACGGTAGTTTTGGTGAGATTGCGCTTTTATATGTAAGGAATTCTCAATAAACGATAGCCTTACAATTTTCTTTAAAATATTAAAATCCCCAATTTTCCTGTTTTAGATTGGCTACACTATATCCGACCACAAAGAAGGAAAAGGAATAAAACCCGAGAAAAAAAGAAAAAGAGAAACAGCAGTCTCAAATGAAACTAAAACTCAAGCCTAAAAAGCAGTATTTCTAATGAGTTTTAATACAATGCCATGCACTGATATTTTATTGACAGAAAAGAAAAATCGTAGCTGAAATAACACCACGGTTTGAAAACAGAAAAACAGAATATAGTACGATGGCCAAGAAGAAAACCAGTGTCGCAGTACTAATGCGTAGAAGCCCCGAATTTGCCGGTAATAGTATTCTAACTCACAACTTCCTTCTTCGAGCAGGTTATTCTACTGCATAAACTACACCGTTAATGGCTTATCGCTGCAACTTACCGTTTCGACGTGTGCCCCACCTCTGAGGGAGATTCTTCACGCCAAGAGCAAGAAGAGCCGTTGAAGCGAAATCTGAACAATTAGCGGCCATTTCTATGGTACAAAAATCAAACTGAGATGATGGAAGGACATTGTCGGGATATAAATTCTGAAGTAATAATAATGTAGTTACTAAAAGATTTATAAATTTTTACGACTTTCGCCATATGATATTTTCACACTGACACGTCGCAATGTATAATTTGCATAATTCAGCGGATTGTCCAGATGGAAAGTATCGAATCTTCCAAGATCTTTCATGCCTAATGCAAGTAGCTCAGTTGTGATGTCCAACACTGTGTACGGTTTACATGCGGTGAAATAAGTACTGAAAATCGTGAAATTCTATGGAATTATTACGAAAACAAAGTATATTAGGTGTACAAATAAGTTTTAAAGCGTTTTAAGACAACGCAACATGCAACGTGAGAGAAAACAACAATACCTTTATAAATCACAAGATGCGCCGTCATTATCTGTAGCCTTCCGCCATCGGTCGCGCAGCTGAAAGATTCCAGCCATGAAGAATAATTCGTCGTGTGACGCGATGTTGTCAACTCATTTTTGCACTTCGTCACATATCTGGAAATGTACAACGGACAAACCATGTTACATTGATCGGAACAAATGATAGTCTGAAGGGGATATTTTGGAACTATACGCTGGGTGCTCTGAAACTTCCCAGCGAAGCGTCAATAACGTTTCCTTGACCGAATTCGCGACATGCGGCATAGCGTTGTCATGCAGTAATTTCACAGGATGCAATCCTTTGCCTGTGAATGGATGTTTCTGACAGATTTCCTGGTTCAATCGCAGCAATTGTTGTTCTTAGCGATCAGCAGCAACAGTGTGACCCTGTTCCAATAGTTCATAATAGAGCACACAGACCCTTCATATCCCACCAGATGCACACTAGAACTTTCTTGGAGTGAATATTGCGTTTCGGCGTCGAAGCCGTTGCTTGACCGGGGTCTACCCAGTGTTTTTTGCGTTTGGGATTGTCGTACCATTTTTCATCACCCGTAACGATTTCCCACAGCAAAGATTTTCTGCCTTGTTTATTCAACAGATTCAAACACTTCTTTACACGCTCATCCTTGTTCCTCTGGCTCAGGTCATGTGGCACCCATTTTCCTTCCTTCTGAATATTTCTCATTGCGCGTAAACGATTGGAAGTTACCCCCAGTTGTTCAGCTAGTTCTTTTAGCGTTTGTGATAAATCTTCATCTAGCAATTTTGCAGTTCCTCATGTGCAACCTTCTGCGGGGTGCAGCTACGTTCTCGATCGCTAACGTCAAAATCACGTGCTTTAAACCGTTTATACCAAAACTCACATGTGCTTTTCGATACAATATTCTCTCCCAGAACAGAACAGATCGATGCACATGCTTTTGCAGTACTTTTTCTTTGATAGAATTCATAACGAATGCAGTGTCGAATAAATGCAGTATCGCTTGTAATTTTTCACCTACCGATGTGCAAGTGCGTTTGACTGTTAGGAAAACTTCTATGTCACATTTTATACTCTGGACCAGTTACAGCCACATGACAACAACGCGAGAGAATGTCGGATATGTATATTAGCGGTATACGTCACACAGAAACCGATTTAAAACTTATTTGTACACCTAGTATAATGGTACTCAAGCGGAACGAGAAGTATGCAAAAGGACGGAATGAAATCGTGCATTTTAATGGACTAAAGAAATTCAAGCACGGTGATATGAGCATCTAAACTTATATTCAGCCAGGTAGTTCAATATATTTGCGTTGCAGACCTCCTCGCGAGTCCACTGTTGTGCTGCAATGCAAAGATGGTAGACCGATGATGCTTTGCAAAAGTTTAAAGAGCAAAAGCTCTCTGAGACCCTGCAAATTACAGGACGAGACCAAGGCGCTCTGTTAAGAAGAAGCCAAAAATATTGAACGTCATCTTCTGCAGACCTCCTACGGCCATGTTTAGGTCTGGCTATTGTGGAGTGAAATTAACTCAAGGCTGCATCGTTCTAAATGCCAAGTCTGGTGCCGGTTCTTTGTCGGTTTTTGCTGTTTCGAATGGATGGAACTTGGTACATTTTCTGTTGCACTTGGAACCATGAAGTCGCTGCCTCAGTATCTGATCGGTGTGAAACGCTGGCTTGTAACTCTTCGTTTAAGGAGGACCCGGTTCTAGCCCAAGATGAGGCATGCAAGGTGTATTTATGTGTGTTTGTCCGATAGCGCGGCTGTACCCTGTATGTACAAGACTGGTTTGAGTAAAACAAATTTGAAATGTTGGACTGACATGCTGAGAGTTTGAACATCAACCCAACGAATCATATTTGGTGCACTTTATTACGCAGAACCTGATCTCTACCACTACGACGTTCCACAAAATCAGCTTAGGTGATAATACCTTTGTAGGGATATTTATGTCGAGAGTTACTGGAATTCATCAGAAAGCATCCCCAGAGAGCATCCGCTGTCATTATTAATAATAAAGAGTTGACCTCATATCTACGCCGATTTTGAAATAAAAGCGTTTGTTAGAGATACATCCCAATATTCCTGGCAATTCTGGGTGTATTTTTATATTTTGTTATGACCCCTAGTTATCAGCATATTTAAATACTTTTGTACAATAAAAAATATTAACCGCATCTCCTCAGACTATGTATACTATTCGTTCTCGAAAAATCTAATTTTTCCCTTGCGTCCTTCTTAAATATTGTACATGCGCAAGTGCTTCTAATTTTCTCTTGAAATTTTGAACTGTAAAATTAAGGCGAATACTGTACAAAATTTCGAAGCTTTAGCTTTTCTTTTCTTAGAAATTTTTCTGGGTTTATAAGAATCTTCATCACGAAAAATCGTCTCTTCTAGCCTTCTCTATATTCTTCGGTTTATTTCTTTGTCCAATCTTCCCGACCGATGTTATGAAACTTCTGGAATGAGAAAACATATCTGTCGGTTAATTCTTTTTTTTTTTGAATTTATTCTGTTATGACCAAAAAATACAAAAATTTGCTGTCGCCATATATTATCTTTGTTTTGCGTTAAATTTTTGGACTCAACTTTTGACTTCCTTAAACAAGTATATCCAAGATATTTTGTATATTTTTTAAGATAAACTATTGGTATCATGTAATCAGCGTAATGCATATTACTCAAATCAGTCATGGTAACTCTTCAAACTGATGCGCACTTACCTCACGGCAAAATTTAAATATATCAAGACGAAATGTAAATTATTTTTTGCACCCTTTTTAACTTTTAGAGCACAGTTATTACCTAGTTTTGTTGCGGAAATTCGATTTCAATATGTTTCCTATAATTATGAAATACTTCATAAAAATGGTTATGTGTCTCATACAGTTGAAAGCCTTCTCGATTCTCAAAGTCAGTAAAAGAAATAAAGAATTTTTTTTAGTTTTATTTGATCTGTCAGATGAAATTCCGCTCACCCATTTCTCTTCTTTTTTTTTCATCTTTTAAGAAAAACAGCCGAGTCTCACGAAACTTAGGATTATTCCTACTTCTTGCCCTCGTCCTCGGCATCTTTAACATGATCTTTGCCACACGGCCCACAAAACCAATATTTTGCGATTCACCATTGATAATTCCATGTTTTCCGTAAAAGGCCACAAAAATGTGTGTACAAAATTCGTTCAAAATTTCACCACCGAAATGAATTTTGTTAAACAAATTAATTCTTTAATACTGAAACTTCGAAGACATTTGATTTCCTTTTCCACTATAACTTCAAATTCATGGACTTCAATTATTTTTGGTATTCATTATTCTTCTATTGATATTATTTATTGTAGGAATAGTTTGCTGAATATCAACTCCAGCAAAAATATACTGTTCATTTGTTGTTGCGTAAATCAGAGTTCAAAAGCATTTTGACCGTGATGCAGAAAGACAATCCCTACTTTTTGGGGGTAGCGGGGCAGGTAACTACCACAAGGAGCAACTCTTGATGCACTGTAAAACAATTTCTGAAATTCACGAGCCACTTTCCGTGATTTCGGTCGTGAAATAATGAAGCATATTTCTGATACAACTTTTACCGTTAAATGACGGAAAAAATTCTGAATTTCAAAGATTTTTTTGTACGCCAGAAAAATTCTGAATTTTCAGAAAACTTTCGCAATTTCTTTCTTCTATTGACGTTAAATTACCGTTTTCAAGAGTTGCTAACGGAAAATTCTTAATTTTTCTGTTAGCAACTCTTGAAAACGGTAATTTAACATATTGGCGGTCATTTACAAACAGCTAGTGGTGAGTATTTCACGAAGATTACAGGCCGCCGTACGGGAAAAAACCTCCGAAGCTTCCTTTCTTATATTAACGGAAAAACTCCGTTCTCACGTTTCTGTATCCATATGACGAAACATTTCCTGTAATAGAAGAGATTCACGGGAATCCTTGGGGTTTGATTAACTGTTAAATTTCCATAGTCTGTCGTTCTGCAGCGAGATCTGATATTGTGGATTGTATATCGTATGAGTTTTTGCTACTGCGTCACAGGATATTCTTTCTCCTTTCTTCCATTTTGTGCGCTAACTATTATACTCTCTCTCTCTGTACGGTAAAAAAACGGGTACTTAATTTATTGCAGAAGTAAGTGTAATATGTATATGCATCAGTCTATGAAATCATAAAGACAAAAGTTGTATAGCTATCAAGAGTAAATTTTATATTTAGAAGTTTTCTGAAATATTACTGAAAAACAATACATTGAACCTTCTCTTTAATATAATTGAAAGTTACTCGCAGTTGAAAAAAGATCTCAAATACCTAATCATTCTGGTCCTCCGAAAAATCACCATGAAAACAATACCTAATTTGTAATAAGACCTCGTACAGAAAAAAATAGAATTATTAGAAACGTATTAAAAAAATAATAGCTGTAATGGAAATTGAAATGACTAAATGACTCGCATTAACGGTAAAAGCTCCCCCTCCCCCGGTGACGCAGTGGTCTAAGCGCTGGATTCTGACTATTCGTTCGAGATGAGTCCGCTTTCAAATCCCGGTGAGGCATGGCTGTTGTGTTTGTTTACCGGCACTGGCTCTCTCCCTTCCCTGGAACCAGTGGCCCTAAATTAGGGACGGACGACTGCTTATAGCCCACTGAGTTGCTCACGGTGGTCGTTAAACCTCCAAAAATAGTAATAATATTAATGAAAACAAAATCACCATCGCGCAATTAAATTTTACCTTGGATGTGAGCCCGGTTCCTGGCGCAATGATTAAGATGCGCGGATTCAACCTAAACGGCCCGGGCACGATCTTCACTGCCGACTCAAGAGGGTTCTCTTTTGTAAGGGCTAACATTTTTCAGCGTGTTGGATTTTGCGAAATTTCTGTGTAAATACGAGAAAACCTGGAACGGACTTTTCTGAAATAAACGGATTTGCTGACTGCGGAAGATCTGTGAAAATGCGAATTTAAAGAAAACGGGATCTTTCAAAGACGGAAAGGTACTGGCAACTTTGCTGCACGTTATTTTCGGAAAATGTCCGTGAGTTCGCACCACTTATTATTTTACAATGTGGGCACGTGCTCCATCCATGGCCAATGGTTCTGGAGATTTGGGGGATAGCGCCAGGTCCATGAGACAAGCACACAACCCATGCCTTATCGTGATTGGAGCCCAAGCGCTTCCCGGACGAGTGGTCAGAAACGCCACTCCGCCAGCGGGAAAGACATGTGTGCTATGCTTCTCTAACGACGTTGGCGCTGTTTCTCCTCCTACCAGTAGCCCTGTAATTGGGACACGTGATTTCCACAAGAGTTGCTTTTGGTGTTCGTTGACCCCCCCCCCTTCCCCCCAATGACTTATGGATAAATGGTAAATAAAACCCCGTGCTTCTGCTTTGCCTAAAAAGAAAAAAATAACTTCACTTCTTCGGGAGCCTTCGAATTTTTAACGATATTTTCTGATTTACAAAACTGTACAGGGTAAGTCAAAATGATGCTCCCTATTTCAATGCTTTACAACACGACATGTAATGAGTATTTTTAATTGCCAGATGTGCACTTTAGAAGGTAATCTCTCAAAGTTCTAATGCCCCGCTACCAATTCCGCCGGTGGTCGCTAAATGGCGCGATAAGTCCGACAGAAGGAATAAATCACACAATGGCGGCAATTGGAAAAGAGAAGGGATTTTGTGTTCTCTATTTTGAAGGGTGACGGTTTCTCTAATGGAGGATGACGGTTTCACTGAAAAGTTAGTTTTTGGTGAAGAAGTAACATTCCACATTTCAAGAAAGGTGAACAGGCATAACGTGCGAATTTGGGGAACTGAAAATCGCCATGCACGAGAACGCTTCCCGAAAAGTCAATGACATTTGTGCATTGACTTTTCGGAAGTCAATGCCATTTGTGCAATTACCCATCGAAAGACGTATGGGCCCTTCTTCTTTGTTGAAGCCACTGTGACAGGAATTACCTACACTGCTGGCCACCCATAATGAAACACCAAGAAGGACACGAGATAGCAAAGCCAGATTTACTGGACACATAACAACAGATAAAAAGATGAAACGATTGAGCTTACAGGCCCGTGCGACTTGCGGAACACGCAGACATCAATAGTTCGTGTGGCCCCCATGGCTGGCAATAACAGCCGCTACACGCCGCGGCACCGAACAAAAGAGGCTTTAGACGTGGACTTGGGGTAAGTCGGTCCAGGCTGCTTCCACACGTTGCCACAGTTCATCAGGCGTAGCCGCGGGTAATGCTTGCCGGGTCACTCGGTTGCCGATCAGCGACTAGACGTGTTCGATGGGCGAAGTATCGGGAAAACAGGCGAGCCACGGCAGCATTGACACCTGGTGGGCCGTGAAGAATTGTTACACGATGCGTGCCACGTGCGGGCGCGCATTGTCCTGTTGAAACGTGGCCGCTGACAGGTCCTGCAAGTCAGGCAGGACTGCAGGCTTTGAAATGTCGGAGATGTACCGGTGGCTGTTGAGTGTGCCGGCGATGCTTACCAGAGGGGTGCGGGTGTCATATCAAATCGGAGCAATGGGCGCCGTGCGACAAGTCCCCGCTCCTGTAGACGACGTCGAACGGTACGTGCTGACACAGGTTGTTGCGCAACACACCCTAATTCCTGCGCTAACGTTCGTGATGTAACGGTGTAAGCCGTCAAAGCCCGCCGCACAACATGCCGGTCCTCTCGTTGGGTGGTGCGCCGCGGTTGCGGCAATCGCTCACGTCGGTCCGCCCATCCCTCCTGCACCCACCGAATCCATATTCGCCTCACTGTGGCTGGATGTCGTCCCACACGGGCGACGATGTCTCGGTACGATAAACCGCTGTCGCGATAAGCCACTATTCGTCCTCTGTCGAACTCCGAAACGTGCTGGAATGACAGCCGTATTCTGCGACGAGGCATCAGGAAGCTTCCCACGCACAGGTGCGGCAGCACAACACACTTCCACTACTTATACCCCGCCTTCTGTGCACTCTTCTTATAGTGCTTCTCAGTGGCGTGCCGGGCGCACATGATTTGCATATGCCCTGCAATGCTAATCGTTTGCATGTCCTCTCGCGGGCGACGCATGCTGCGAATTTCAGGCCAATCGGATTCTTCCTTCTTGGTGTTGCATTTAGGGTGGCCAGCAGTGTATCTCGTAATGCTCGAACAATGGCTTCTTTCACAGCAGGAAGAAAAGAATGATGACTTTTTTTCCAATCGATGGTGCTCCACCGCATTTCCATAACGAGGTTCAGGGCCACCTCAATGACAGGCTGCCAAAACGATGGATTAGCCGTTCAGCAGAGGGGGTGAAGAACTATTGCGTTGGCCACCACGATTCCCAGATTTCACAATTCTTGATTTTTTTTTGTATAGTTTCATAAAGGATCGTGTCTGTATACCACCAGTTGCATTTGAAAGCTGGCATCACAGCAGCCATCACAGAAATTGACACCAATGCGCTACAAAGAGTTTGGCAGGAATTTGATTACCGAATTGATGTGTGCCCTGTTACGCGTGGAGCGCACATTGGACATATATAAGTAAGTTGAACAACATTTTATGAAATATGCTTTTCAACAGTATTGTTGTATGTAACTGCTTTACATTAAACATGAGTACTAAATCATTTAAATCCGGAACATCATTTTGGCTTACGTTGTACAATAAATTTCAAATTTATTTTGTGCTATCGGTATTGCATTAGTTAATTTTGAAAGGCGTTGAATTTTTTACTCTTTGAAAATGAATCGAGGAAATAAAGCAAGTGGAAAGGAGACACGTGAAACTATTTTTTGGCCATTTTTCCAAAGGAAGAATGATACCATAGAATTATAGTTGAGTTTTTACGCTTGGGTGTACAAAAAAGGCGATTCTTACTAATTATAGCATTAATATGTTATGAACTGAGAATATTTTCGCTAAAGAATTACGACAAATAAAAAAATTCCACAGTCATCTTCGTTGCCGTCTGCATGTTTATTTAGAGAATATGGGAAAACTCATTGCGGTTTCAGTAAAAAAAATCAAACTTGTAAAAAAACGCGTCATTTCTTTGGTACATGTATATATCTACTGATATTTAAGGCTAGTTGGATGACTTCCATCAATTAAAGCTACTCACGTTTTACGCATTTAGTGCAGCTTCGATAGAAAATGAACAGACGAGAAACAACTCTGCGAAGGGTTTGCTAACTTGCCTAAAGCGACGTATTGAAATGGAGCGATCGATATGTTACAAAACAAAGACCATTTTAAAGAGAAATGCGTACCTGCAGACGTTAAATCTGATTTAAAAGGACTCGCCGGAATGCATTAGCTTTCAGCTGAAACACAAGATCAAAAAGAAAGACTTTCAAGCACGCGTATAATATGGAGAAATTTCATTTTCTGCTTAATCACCGTGACAATAATTTCCACCAGGTAATTCTAAATTTCTCTCAGCGTTATGTTTGTCGTAACCAAGGTTGTAAGTATCTTAGCGAAAACAAACATTAAATACCCTTCGCTGCGCCCCGTGTTTTCCTCCTTCAATCTTAAGTACGTATATGTCAGATTTACATCTCATTAGTTCATTGTGTACGATTTCCTTTTATGCAAAGTATAGTATTAGCTGTAATTCAAGAATTTCCAACTAGCGATGAATTATAAGCACAGCAAAGCAATGTCGGGAGAGAATCTTAGCCGGAGAAAATAAAGTCAAAAGTTATAAAATTATATGACCGTGTAAGAAATATCCAAAAGAAATTGGATCCATCAGATCGCATTAAATTATCGCAATTATTGCTCCTTATCGGCCATTATATTCGAAGCTTTAAGAGCTGTTAACTGGTAAAGCTCTTTTGAGTTTTCAGGTAATGATAGGTCACGTTTTAAAGGAAGTGTAGCCTCATAAGTATTTCAAACGAAAGGAAGATACTTTTCGATAAACGTAGAAATAAAAAGGCAGATTTTCAACTGTAATCATTATTCGCTCTAAGGTATTATGCATAGAGAATAATTTGATGCGTATCGTTCTGTTTTATGCGTAATTAACCGTATTTCAATTGTCAAGGATCACTTGTGGAAAATATAGCCAGCAATTAATGCTGATCTTAGGATAAAGTGTTTTTCCTGAAGACAAACACAAATTTACACATCAGTAACATTTAGGATGTAGGGAAAAAATGGTTCCAGATTTTGTGGTCCTTACGGTGACCAAAATCATCGACATATTGCATTTACTAGCTAGTCATTCATCCTAAGCTGGTAACAACTCACATGACGACAAACTTACAATCTACGAAAACTCATATACAGCGTTTCAGTTTTTAGAGATATATCATCATCATTGTCAACCATTATCAATCCACTGCTGGACGAAGGTCTCCCCAAGTATCCTCCACAACGGTCTGTCTTGTGCCAGTCTCCTCCATGTCACTCCCGCATACTTTCGAATTTCATCCACCCATCGCCCATGTAGTCTTCTTCTAAGTCTTTTCCTGTCCCTTGGAATCCAATCTAAAATTTCGGCTGTCCGTCGATGGCCTGTCCTTCTGGCAGTATGTACAGCCCATTGCCATTTCAGGGATTTAACTCTGACTATGATGTCTTCCACTCTTGTCATTTTTCTGATCCAAGAGTTCCTCTTCTGATCTCTCCTGGTTACACCAAACATGCACCTCTCCATGCTACCTTTGAGTTGCTTGCAGCCTTTGTATGTCTCTTTTAGTTAAGGTCCACGTCTCTGCACCATACGTAAGCACTGGAAGGATGCATTGATCAAACACTTTTCATTTAAGACATAATGGCATATTGTTCTTGAAAATTATGCTGTTTCTTCCAAAAGCTCTCCAGGCAAGTTTTGTACGCCGATTAATTTCTTCATCAATGTGACCCTCACTTGTTATCTGCTGTCCAAGATAAACGTACGTGTCTGTTATCTCCAGCTTTTCTCCATCAATCGATAAATCTTCATTTCTTGTAAAAGCATTGTACATCACTTTTGTCTTCTGAAAGTTCATTTTTAATCCCACTTCTTTACTCTTGTCAGCAAGTTCCTGGATCATATTCTGCAGCTCTGATGGGGTAGTTGCAAAAATGACTACGTCATCAGCAAAACGAAGGTGGGTTAGATAATCTCCATTAATTTTATCTCTTTGTTTTCCCAGTTCAGTGATTGAAAGACATTTTCCAATGTGGCATTAAAGAGCTTCGGAGATATGGTGTCACCTTGTCTCACTTCCTTTCCAAGTTTTATGTGTGTTGTATTTTCAAACAGCCGAATCTTTGAACTTGCATTTTCATAAATGTTATTAATAATATTAATGTATGCATCTTCAATACCGACGCAATAGTTTTTCAACACCAAGTTTTGTGACGTACTGCGATCTATGGATTCATCCATTTCGATAGAGAAATAATCAACCCATTAACTTCAGCTTTCACGTCTTTATGTATAACTTGACTCATCGCATGGAACATTTCTTTTATGCTGCTATGGTGTTTGTACTAATGCCTGTCAACGCAAAGGTTCTGAATACCACACACATATAAGTCACTGCACAGCTGAATAAGTGGCGATAAGAATGATTTTGATAGGAGAATTATTTATATGCACTGCTCAAAATAATTAAGGAAGCAACAGATATTTTCAGGAAAATCATGTGCGACTAAGGTTGTTGAACGTACAATATTATTTTAATTTAAAATACAGTAAGAATGTTCAGTAATATGGGTAAGAAAAAGCACATTAGCGAATTTGTATGGAATATTATCATTTAATGCATATATTACGCTATGATATACAGTCGGTGCAGTACAACAAGAAAACAAATGACTTTCTGAAGGTGGTAACTGACCTCTAATAGGATGTGATGCCCCCATGAACGGCTAAGACCAATGCACACTTGTGTGGCATGCAATTGATGAGGTTATCGAGGAGATTTTGGGAATAACTTCGCCATTCCTAAATGAGAGCAGTCTCCAGCTCACGAAGAGTCAACGGAGGTGTCAGTGGATCTCCAATGTGTCTATCAAGTTCATCCCAGGCAGGTTCAATTAGATTTTAGTCAGGGGAGCATGTTTGCGACCCCATACGTGCGATTCACTCCTCTTGAAGCATGTTGTCCTCTAGTCGAGCTCTATGAGGTCAAGCGACATCTTCCATGAATATTACCGACGGCTGCCACATACGGTATGACAATAGGTCTGAGAATTTCGCCCTTATATTTCCCAGCCGTCTAACTGCCGTTTCGGATGGCGTACAGCACTCTGCTTCTACCGATACTTATGCCTTCCCAGACCATGAATCCATGTCCGGCGTAATGTGAAATTTCCTGCGCAAAAGCTGGGTTATTTAGTGTGTCGGGCTTCCTCCAGATAAGATTTCATCAATTGAAAGACTCCAGGCTGAATCCCGATCGTCACAGAAGAGAAATTGACTCCACTCGTCGTGTCCCCAACCACGGTGTTCATCTGGCTAGTTTCTACGGGCCGCACTGTGCCGTCCGTTTAAAAGAGCACACACCACTGATCTACGTGCATGAAGGCTACCTTAGTGAAGGCAATTGAGGATAGTTTGAGTTGACAACATGCGTTCTGTTAACACGATAAGCTCTCGCTGGAGCTGAGTAACATTTAGCCGCCTGTTAGGACTGGTTCTTAACAATGGATAGCAGTCATTTCTTACTCTACTTGCTCGTGGACGGCCTTGACCTTGTTCTCTTCGAACACTTCCCGCTTCTTAAACTCGGGTCCACAGTCGGGAAATGACACTTCGTGACACTCTGATGGCTTCTCCTACCATTGGCTGTGTCTGACCTGCTTCCAGGCTACTGATATGTTGCTGAAAATCTGTTGACACCTGATCAATGTTTTCAGATTTTCATCAACATTATCCACGTTTTTCTTGAAAGAAAAATAATTAATCGAAGGGGTAATAGTGATCAGTTCAGGAAAGGGAGACGATTCTTCCCTGGAGTGATTTGCTGTTAAACTTTTCGTAAACTTAGATTTCACTTCCCCTGGGTTCGATCTCTGGATCCAGAGAGAGAAAATCAAGAAAAAGTTACAGAAATTCTATTTCTCATTTGTTTTGTTTTTTCTTTCTTTGTTCTGTGGGGCCTGCGAGAAAGGTGTTCGATCTATTCACGAAAGAAAAAATGTATATAGTATGAACTGGCAGTCACAATGCTGTTCCTTTTGTTTTGGTATTACTCAGCCCAGCAGGAGGAAAAGAAAAACATACTCAGCAGAATTAAAGTAAGAGCAGTGTAAATATTTTTTTCTCTATGTGTATGAACAAAATGTAGCATTTATACGACGCAGTACCAAAAGGTACGATGTCGCAACATTCAAGAGAATAAACCTGGGGTATGCTCATAAAAAATAAAATAATAATAATTATGAAAAAGAAAAGAATATTTTGTATTTCTTGCTTTGTTCAGTATATGAAGTAACATGTTAAAACATTTTGTAAGCCAGCTGCAGTTTCTCTCCTTTAACAGATAGCAGTGATTTCTCTGGGTTTTCCAGAAAAAGGGATTAAGGCAGCAAATTCTTTCGACCCTATTGGAGATTTTCTTTCTTAGAAAAGACCACCGGGAGGGCAAACATTCTTTTTTCTTGAGATCTGGCAAATCTCACTAGCTGAGAAGGGGTTTAGGAACTGAAAGAGATAGATACCCTTGAAAAGCACTATGAAAGAGGAAGTGTTGGCCGGTTGAATGTGAGAAGCAGCAGTCCCTCGCGCCAAAATTTATGAGGTTGTTTACAAAAAGTGGACTCAGAGAAGCATGCAGGTGTCTAACACGCGGCCCCCACGTGGTCTTGGCTGGAAGCAGCAAATGGGATGGCTGGCGTCCTCTCTGCCTGATCCGATTGGTCGCTTGACCCTCCCAAGGGGGAGGATTTCTGAAGAGCATCCATTTTGATTTTCGACAGAAGCTCGGAAAAATGAACTGCTAGAGGGAGGAGAAAAAAGAAGGTGGCTGGCTGTTGAGTCAAGAAAAAATGGCTCAGAAAGCTTTTGAACCTGAGAGACTTAGGCTCGATGGTTACCCGCCACCTTGGGAGCTACAATTTGCCGGAAGCGTGCAGAATAGCTGCTGATGATACCATCACCGAGCGTGTCGCCAAAACATTCTCACCTGAATGCTGATGATACCATCACCGAGAATACTGCCAAAACATTATCACCAGAATGCTGATGACACCACCACAGAGAACTCCAGGGTTTGTGCTGTCTTTTGTTCGACCACACCTATTGCAGCCAATGCCCTGCGAAGCTGAAGTTCTCGGGAGGGCCCATGCCAGAATAGTTTCCGAGAGGAGCATCTAACCTTAATGCCGCGCTGCATGCTTTCACCATTGGAACTCGCGATATCAGAAGAAAAGGCGGAGGAGCGTTGTCATCAAATACAATCGCACGGAGAAGTCGACCTAACGACGGCTGGAGGAACCACCAGCGAAACCGACAGGCCGGCCAAAATTTTTGGGGAAAACCAGCCTTCCGGACTGCAACTACTCCCTGCGAGCTGATTGTATAGACTGTGCTAGTAATAACAATAAGGAACAACTGAACATAACGATGGATATCTCCCTTGATTACGTATGTAAGTTGTATTTTAATTGGCTTGTATCATCATAATGGGGTTAAAAGTTTGTTTGGATAGGGGGTATAAATTTGTTGATAAAAAAATTTAAGAGCGAGGCACTATGGAAGGGGAGAGGCTGTAGCTGACCGTAAGAGTCTAACATTTAACTAATGTTATAGTTCAAAAGAAAAGAAAAATTTTTCTTCAGAATAAGAAACTAAAAATCATTAAAATCACTCATGATGTTTTGTAATGGCCTCAAAAATTCTGAAAATGGGAGAGGTATGTGAAACCAATACTACAAAAACAGGCTAACATGTATCAACAGGAATTGTTATGACATAAGAAAAAGGTTGTGATCTCGAAACACTATCAGTACAGTTTGGTTCTTCTATTATGTTTTTTTGATACCATATTGTTATTGTTAAAAAAATATAAATATAGGCATTAGCCTTTCAAAAACCTAATTTTGGTACGAATTGTCAATTCAGTTTCTTGACGTCTCCTAAATTTCTGAGCAATGGCACTCATCACCCAACGCTCTGACGTTGGCTAGGAAGTCCCATGGGTGTTGTTTAAATAATGATAATGTCCTAGTAATTAAAATAATTACGGTCTGATAATTTTGTTTCCATGCTTATCAACACGAGTTCATAAATACGGTCTCTGTGAGCTAATACATATGTTACACATGTACCAAAAACACAGTGCTATAGTTATTCCTCAGGTGTGAAAAACAAGAAAAAACATGTTCAGTATTCACAGAAACAATATCACCGGTGAAAACTCGTGTGTGTTATAACAAATATGACATCTCAAAGTTTCTTTTTATAATTTTTATGTTTTGGTCGTTTCAAAATGCATCTACCCATCTCCCAAAGTTAAATTTTAGTCTAAATTCAAAATTTTCCTTCAAGTTTACTTTTGGCTGTCTATTATATTCACCTTACTTTAACGCGCCTGAGATATCCGCCGCAACACTACCAACAGTTCTCCACGCCGCTGATTTCGGTAAATCGTGCTATTGAGAAATAGTACGAACCGAAGATTTCAAGAAACGCGATGCTTCAATAAACGCAGAACAATAAAGGAGCTCCCGAAAAATCTTTTTCTTTATCCCAATTTGTGATTTATGCATTCTGACGTCACAGATGCTAATTTGTATAAGGATATTGTGCTAATTGTATAAATATTTGACCCTTATACTTCGCTTGCTGCGAGATTCCAAATAGCTGTGATCTACCCTTAATACTCATACGATTTTTTCCTATGAGCATTTCGTGCATCAAAACGATGCGCAAATAAGAAATGTAGTGACAAATATCTCTGGAATATTTAATGTGTTTTCCTTAAATAAAGCATTTTCTGCATGCCAAGGCTAAAAATTTCACTAAAACTAAATTTAGTAGCACCACGTCACCTACCTTCCCGAATAAGGTAACGAGCAGCACATTTTATATTCCTCGCAACTAATAGGAACATTATATTTTAAGAAGTGCAGGTTCGTCCTTTTGCAAAATCCTAAGAAATGGCATTGCAACTTCGTCTAAGTGTTCTCAGATGTTGGCTAAAGGAGCTGGTCCTGCTACTATTTGGAACCACTGTGTCCATATTAGGAACGGGCAACTGCCTAAAGCCAAATGAGTTACTCATGTTTTGGTGGTTACAGCTCCGAACAAAAAATACAAAACAAAAAAAAAAGAACACTTTTGCAAAATCCCAAGGTGCAACAACAATTACAGTGAACTAAAAGGTTTTTTTTATGGTAAAGAGCATTTTTTCACAAGGATGTCTTTCAATTTTTTCTGAATTTGTGGGTTGTTCTCCTCGGGGAATATGCATGATGTCATCATATTCATCTATTAAAAGCGCATCAGATAAAAAAAATATATTAGAAATTTCTTGAAGACCTTCTATGTACCACTTGAAAGCAATGCTGTTTTCTCCCAGTACCAATGTTATTTTAAATATTCTATCCAGCACGTTTGGGACAAAACCACATACCCTCCGATTATTTTATTCGACAATTGAATCAGTCATTCTGCAATATTGTACATTTCCTTAGCAAGACAGGATATTGTATGCATATCAGGTTTATTGAAAGGCCTTGACAGACATTTATTCCTGTTAATCAGAGAGAATACTTTGAGTGCCTGCCATCTGAAATCTACTGACACTGCTCAAAATGTATAATAACCATCTATGGCGGGTAACACAACCACAAACAAGAGTTGTTGCATGGGGCAGTATATGGGTTAGTGCCCCTTCTTGTTACTAAGGGACATTTTTTCTTAATTTGTGGATTTTACGCTGAATTAAAATATACATCTATCTGTTTACTCTTAGGAATGTAAAATAATCCCAGTAAATCTTGAAACTCTAGATGTCGCCTTAATAATTCGATTAAATAAGCAAAGAGGAAAGCAACGCTTTGTAAAGCGCAGGTTCGCCCGTTCCGGTCGGTTTGACCAGAATGTCTGAGAGCAAATACATTCGTTTGGCCTGAATTCATCACGTTTTGCTAACCTAAATTTAATTCGTTCCAAACTGTTAAAAGATTAAGCTTCCCTTCTCTTAAGTGAAATCTTTCTCTCCAAACAGTTGTAAAACGTTACAATATCTGTGAGTGTTCCCTTCTACAAACATATTATAGTCCTAACTAAATGGGAAGGCAGTATACATGTGCATGTGTGTCGATGTAATAATTATGAGTTTTTTTAAAACATGAGTCTATTGCTCATTTATTTATTATGCAGTGTAGTAAAAACTTTTATAATATCCGCATTCTATTAAGTGATGTCGTAGTACAGACCGATTTGATAAAAGAAATACCATAGAATGATATTGATTTGATATGTTCAAAGTGTATAATTATGAAGCTGTGGTTTTATTTTAAATTGTCATCTGAATAACTTTATTAAAAAGAGTTACGTGGTAACTACTATCAACGGGAAAAATGTATTCTACTATTTCCCAAGCTAGTGGGTTATAGCCTTGAAATACCTTGCCTTAACTATCACGCAACGTGAATTTGTATCTCGCAGATCCTCATAGTTCGTGGGAGAAAGCGAGAAATTCCTACGTATACATTTATTTAAATATTACTTCCAAAGCCAATGAATAGCTTGAAAATGAACTCGGTATTGTGTTTCGATGGACACGGTATCAGTACCCTAGTTTCCTTTTGCACATTCGTTTGGCCTGAATTCCGAACATTTCATAAATATGGTCTTTCTTCAGTGCTAAATTAAGACTCAGCCTGTTTGTGTTTCCTTGGGCAATTTCTTGAAATTCACTTCCAAGCTGTCAATATTTACCCACTCAAACGACATTAGTTAAATCGAGTTCCATAGTCCATGTTTAGCGAATAGCTCAAGTATTTTCCGAAGGAATGTTAAAACGGCACCTTTTACTTTTCTAATAGTGCTTCACACTTTTTAAAACGCTCGTCTGGAAGCCCCCAATGGCTACTGATTACAGTTAGCACAAAATTACAGAACTCTACTGTATCTCCAAAATGTTTATGAGTTCACCACGTCTGTTATACTCTGCATCATGAAAAGTCACCGGACCACGCTGTTTGAGTAAAATCTGTGATATACGACTCTTTAATGGTTTAGCGCAGCTGTAAATATTCATGGATATGAACAGGTGAATTACAGACACGTTAGTGGCCCGTGCGTCTTATTATCTAGAACTAAGCATTTTGAAAGAGGTATAATATTTCGATGTCATAACCCTTTCTTGACTTTATATCGTCTGATGTTCATTTTAGTATTCAAAGAAGGATCTGCGAGACGATGAAGGACTGGTTTTGATGCTATAAAAGCCCATTCCGACAAGAAAAGACCAACTACAAAAAATTGGAGACCAATTGAAAGAGCAATCTTGTACACTCAGCAGTGATCTGAGTAAATCATTTAAGCTACGCAAATTTATGTACAGCACATCAAGACACTACAGCTTCTGCTATGACTGGTGCAAAGTTCAACGTTTCTGTGACTTTGAACACTGAAAACAAGTGCTGTTCAAGAACGTGTAACGTTTCACTCTGACCGAGTCTGATGATATCCCAAGGGCTACGGATACTGCTATGGCAATGTCACTTACGCTCCTGTACTCCCCACATAATGGCCTTTGAAACAAGCAGTGTAGTGTTCGAAAACTGTTTTTTGTGGCAGGGTTTCACAGGACTGGCCATCATGTCTATTTCTCTGGATGCCATTGGCAGTTTAGGCAACATAGCAGCTACGGATTGCAAAGTTTAGGACAGTACTGGAATGACTACTGGAGATACGAACAGTAATTATTCAAGTTTAAGAAACATGGATGAATGTGGATTAAGTATGCACAATAATGTGTGGCAAATCGTTTGATTTACATAGAATCCCGATCTTGTTGGCATGGATATCTGGCAAGATATTCATGTCAACAAGATCTTCTCTTCTTTCACTGTAGAATTGATGATAGCTACTCAGAAGCAGAAAGCAACCTTCGTACTCCTTGCTGCCACAAAATTGTAGATAATATACCTATCACAGAATTGACTGTTTCTCACAATCCGGGGTTTAATGACCACAGTAAGCAACTCGAACTCGGTGGGCTATAAGCAGTCGCAGTTTCCTTTATTAGGGCAGCTTCCTTTATTAGGTTCCAGGGAAGGGATAGAGCTAGTGACATTAGTCAAATATCCATGCCTTACGAGGATTCGAAGAGGGCCCCATCTCAGACGAATAGAATAGTTAACTATACTGCGCCACCAGGTCATCTTCCATAAATTAAGGAATGGTCAAATGAACTATTCACGTGGTTAGCGAAATGGGAAGGAACAGAACTCAAGATGTCAGATATCCACTGATAACACATTTACCAAATCCGAAGCAGAGTATTTTGTAAAGATAGTGTGTTTAATATTGTTTAGGCATAGCAAGCTTACGGTTGTCTGTTTCGTTAACAGAGATACTTCCGACACAAAAATTCCCAAAGGAATGAAGTAGTTGGAAACGAAATGTTAGAATCAGTATGTAGTGATGTGTATTTATGGGGAAAGAGGATATGGTAAAACATGTACTGATTAGGAAAATATTGTAACGAGATACACTACCATACTCTTAATATCCTTACACCCACCTATTGATAGTGAGTAACGTCCAACGGAAGCATAACGTTACATACCCAAACATAAACTTGCTGATGAGTCATGATGAGACTGGACTGTACATAAACTTGCTGATGAGTCATGATGAGACTGGACTGTACATAAACTTGCTGATGAGTCATGATGAGACTGGACTGTAAATACAAGATGACTCGATCGACAAATTTAACAGATTTTCTGCGCGTACCGATAATAGAGTACCACATAAAAATAGCTCCGTACGTGACATTTCAGCTGCACTGAAAACCCCAAGGTCGATGGTTAGTGAGGTGATATGCAAATTAAAACCGTCTGGAGATGAATCTGCCGAGAAGCGACCTCAAAAAAAGCAACCTCCGAAGCTAACAAAGCCTAACAGGCGTGGCCTGCTCCTGTAACTTTTTTTTTTTTTGATTGAAGGTTTAACGACCACCGTGAGCAACTCAAATGGGCTATAAGCAGTCACCCGTCCCTAATTTAGGGTCATGGGTTCCAGGGAAGAAAGAGAGAGTGCGGTAACACAACATTCATGCCGCACCGGGATTCGAACCCGGACCGCTTTCAGACGAATGATCAGAGGCCATCGCTTAAACCACTGAGCCACCGGGCTTGCTCCTGTAACTGGAAGCCTGACAACTTGTTTATGACGTAATCATAAGTGAACAGCTCCAGTACTCGTCAGCCAAAGAAAATACGAATTTTCTGGTGTAGGCAGAACAGCATTTGTTTCGATGCAGTCGTTATTTGCAGTACTTCGTGTAGCAAAACCGACTAGATGTGTGATGTAACACATATATATGGGGCGCCGAGTTATGTCACTGTTCAACGCCATTCTGTTTTTATCCCTTACTAAGTTTTTCAACGCGAAATTCCATAAAAAAACGTCTGCTGTTTAGAATGTTAATCTTAATAAAAACGTCTGCTGTTCTCTCTATATAAACATCTCATGTTACGCCGGTTTAGGCTCTGCCCATTCTCATCGACGGACGGGCACGGGAACGAAAATGCGGTCCACTTATGATAACGTCAAACCAAGTTGTTATGATTTCAGTTATAGGAGACGTTGGCTTTGCAAAAGACTGTACGCTCAGAATGCAAATCATAATGTATCGCAAATCTTCCATACCATGTGTAACACTATTGGGACGGATGTTAGCACCCGTACACACAGTGCACAGAACCCTTTAGGACACTGTTTTTTGCGGTAAAGCAGACACTAACCAGCCGCTACTCACGTCGACTGATACGACAAGCATATTATCTTGGTGAAAGTGATGTGGATCTTGGACCGTAGACTAAGATAAAACTGTGCTCCCGACTGACTGGTCATGGTACACAGTCTACCATTCTAAAGGTGGTTCCTTGATGTGGTGCATGCTAGTGATAAATACCTTCTGCACCGTATCATCCTGATAATGAAATTCGGTGATGGCTTCGTAGTGGTATGCACCTGCTCTTAATAGTTTGGCTCTTGCTAGTAGTCCTTTTGAACAAAACCATGAATGCTGAGACGTACTCAGGGGTCGTGCATAATTGTGCCCTCTCAACGTTGTGGGTAGTAGTTTACGGAAACGTCTCTCTTAGCAGAACAGCACACTCTGGCATGCAGTTCGCGTTACTACGTATTGGTTTGACAACATCGGAAAATTGGATTGGTGATTACAGAGTTTTGATCTGAACCTTATGGTAAATCCGTGCAACGATTTGGATCATTGAGTGTGGGTAAGAAGATTTCTCCCCACAAAGGAAGCTGAACTAGTCACTTTTTGAGGACGTATAGCAAAACATATTGGTGGTCATTTACACAAAACTGGTGGCGCACATTTCACGGAGATAAGAAGCCGTCGTACAGGTCAGCGTTTGTGTACACAATACAATATATTCTAATTGGGATACATCGGTGGATGCAACGGTTTGACCCAGTTAAAAGGCGGTCCTGATGCATCGATGACCCAATTAAACGGAATCCACTGCATCAAACTTTCTTAAAATAAAGATTATTTAATACACACTATTGACGTGGATTAGGGACATCAAACAGGATTCGATTCCCGGTGGCGGCCCATGAGAAGTTTTCCGTGACTCACTTATAAACGTGGGAAAAGCGATGACTTCTGTTTAAAGATTATTTATAGAAATGCAGATGTCTTGTCTGGATATTAATGATAGTGTATGTATTTTGACGTACTGAGCTGGAGATAGAATTCGAAAGGCCTGTTCTGAAGCAAACTGCACTGAAAGACTGTGCCAAATGTTCATTTTAACTTAAAACATCATTCCAGAATTCCACTGTAAAAGAAGTCATACAGAAGTTGTATTGAAAATCAGAAATTGTTTTTATTAGGCCATTTTTAGTACCAGAATATGCACAGCGCGTTTAAGGAGACAGGGGGCCCCTGGGATTGGACAGTATTTTGGTGCCCGAGTATTAGTGGCACATCTAGGATTTCACTATGGGTGGATGAATAAAAATACCCAGGAGGAAATATTCCCATAATATGATGAGAAAGCCGTAAAAATATCCCCTCTGTGTTGAAGTGTGTATCCCATGATTCATGGACGAATCAGTGGTAGCAAGAAAATGTAAAAATGCATGGTTTTAAAATGGATACCAGTTCAGTTTGGCTTTAATCCCCCTTCCCCTCGTATTGAGTTCAGCTTGTTGAAATTATATTGAAGAAGTGGACATAATAATATCATGATTCAAACAAATTCTTGATGTGAGAAAATTTCCCCAATTACAGCTGTGTACAAATGTACTTCTATAATGCTTTCGAAAGATTTGAAGATGGATTGTGCGCGATTGTGTTTTTTGCGGACTCCTTGTAAAAAAGCGGAAAGAAATAGAATTTTTTTTCACAAGGCAGTTTCTTATAGCTTTTGCTATGCCATCTGCAAAAAAAATATATATATATATAGAACTCTGTCAATTCTTCCAGCATCCTCCATAATTCTGGGGCCCCTTCAAAAATGTGGGGACGGGGGCTACGGCCCTTTAGCACCCCTCTTAAATGGGATCTGAAAATATGTACTAAACCCAGAGGATTGTTATGTTGGATGGGGAAGATCACACCGAGTTGTGTATTGATGTCGACGTTTCATCCCAAAACGATGATGTGACATGAAAATATTTATTCAGAAAGTTGGTGTTTATGCCAAAATATGCGCTGAGAAAGTAGAATATTATGCAAACAAGTGCAATAAAAAAGGACAACATTTGGCTACACATTACCAACATACTGTATTCAAAATTTCATGGAATGTTTTATGCTCAATGAAGCAGGAAAGCATTTTTAGCATGTATGAATGCCTTTATAACTTACACTCAATGGCGTACCCAGGGGGAGGGGGAGGGGGCAAACTGGCATATGCAGCCCCAAAATAATGTTGTCTAGTATTAAAAATTGATAAATATTGTCGGTGACGTTATTTTGCTAGTGTCACCATTCTGGTCTTCCTTAAATGTTACTTCTTCATTTGGAATGGTCAGACGAGGTCACATTTGCATATTGTTAATGCCTATCTCTCCCTGTGTGCATTTCCCACTTATATGCCACAAAAGAAAGAAGAAAGCGAACTGGTGTTGTATGTTGTAGTGATCAGGGCGTCAGTCTAATGAATGGTAGGGGCTGGTGTCTTGGGGAGGAAGGGAGTAAGCTTTTTATCTTGAGTACATAGCATAGCAGAAAAGCAAAAACGCAGAATGAACATTACTTTGTAATTAATAGTATTTGAGAAAAATAAAATGCCTATTCTCATGCACATTCTTTTCATCACTTTAGAAAGGAATGACATTCTTGCTGCAGTGATAAAACCAAGAATGTGAGAATTTTTCGATTGTTGGTTTTACATCACATAAACTTTTATTCACTGATGCAACTTGATGTGAATGTTATGTATAGCGATTAATTCAAACACTCGACATGGATGAGGAACACCAAACTGAAATCATCCCTGTTTCCACGTTAATAAGCGAGTCACGGAAAAATTCTCATCGACCGCCACCGGGAATCGAACCCAGGGGTCTTCCAGTTACGCGCCGGACATGCTACCACCACGCTGGCGGTCGATGCGAATTTTTCCGTGACTCACTAATTAACGTGGAAACAGCGACGATTTCTGTTTGGGTTATGTCATCATCATCTTCATTGTCAACAATTATCCATCCACTGCTGGACGAATGTCTCTCCAAGCCTCTTCCACAACGGTTTGTCTTGCGCCAGTCTCGTCCATGTTACTCCCGTATACTTTCGAATTTCATCCACCCATCTCACATGTGGTCTTCTTCTGAGTCTTTTCCTGTCCCTTGGAATCCAATCTAAAATTTCGACTGTCCCTCGATGGTCTGTTCTTCTGGCAGTATGTTCAGCTAATTGCCATTTCAGTGATTTTACTCTGATCATGATGTCTTCCACTCTTGTCATTTTTCTGATCCACGTGTTCCTCTTCTTATCTCTCCTGGTTATACCAAGCATGCACCTCTCCATGCTTTTTTGAGTTGTTTGCAGCCTTTGTATGTCTCTTTTAGTCAAGGTCCACGTCTGTGCACCATACGTGAGCACTGGAAGGATGCATTGATCAAACACTTTTCTTTTAAGATATAATGGCATATTACTCTTGAAAATAATGCTGTTTCTTCCAAAAGCTCTCCAGGCAAGTTTTATACACCGATTAATTTCTCCATCAATGTGACCCTCACTTGATATCTGCTGTCCAAGATAAACCAACGCATCTGTTATCTCTAGCTTTTCTCCATCAATCGATAAATCTTCATTTCTTGTAAAAGCATTATACATCACGTTTGTCTTCTGAAAGTTCATTTTTAATCCCACTTCTTTACTCTTGTCAGCAAGTTCCTGCATCATACTCTGCAGCTCTGATGGGGTAGTTGCAAAAATGACTACGTCATCAGCAAAACGAAGGTGAGTTAGATAATCTCCATTAATCATTATCCCTTTGTTTTCCCAGTTCAGTGATCGAAAGACATTTTCCAATGTAGCATTAAAGAGCTTGGGAGAGTGTATAGTGCTTGAATAGTCTGGTGTAATTGCCAAAGTGATCCTTTGATAAAATTTTATTCTTAAATAGCGATCAATCAAACTACAAAATTTCGCATTCGTGGTTTGACATTGCGGCGACGATATGCACCCCCAAAATTAATTTCTGGATACGCCACTGCGAGTTACATTTTTGATGTAATCCAGCTACCAACTTTCGCATAATGATATATATTTAAAAGCTAATAAAGAGCACAAGTTGGTCTTATTATTCCTAGTCTGCTGTGTCAGAATCATCATTTTTGTAAACGGAAGTTGTGGTAAAATCCAGCGTCATTGCTTCCAGAGAGTATAATCGCTTTGTTCGTGTCAATGAATTGATGAGATATTAAATTAACTCTACATCTCAGCAAGTGAATTAAGCGGCCCATTTAGTTTAAACTAGACGTGCGCTTTACTAGGAGAAGTGCGGTCACTTCACAGGGCGCTTCACGAAATGTCACGAAATCCATGATAAATGCAAAAGCGCTAGAAAGAGAGAGAGAGAGAGAGAGAGTGAAAGAGAGGAAGTGCGTGTTCTCTTCCCTAAAATGAGGACGTAATGCGATGGCATCATTGTTTCTGGAGCAAGGATCGATACTCGAATGCTGTGGCTTGGTCAACCACAGAAAAGGAGACGCAGAACGAATGTCGTAAAAGTTAAATTCTTCACACGATGAGGTACGCATGTTCCTTGCGGGTTTAGCCTTTCTTTGTACATCAGCGAAACATATGGCCCCTTGTTGGAGCGCCAAATTAACACGTTTTGTCCAACTACGGAGTCGTTGTAGCACTAATGCAAAGGAACCGTCATGTTTACTCTGTCTCTGTTCGACTTAGTTATTTCGCACGAGGAGAAGCTGCAATGCTTCAAGGACTTCGGTGATGATCCGACGTAACCCAGTTGACCTTTAAAGACAAACGAGAGCCTTCTCGCAAACTGCAAGCCGAGGGATGTGTGCGTATATGACAATGTTTACCCGAGCGTATATCAGAAGAAAACTAACTAAATCTTCAATGAAATTAAGTCTTAATAAATGAATCAGTCTCGAGTGATAAGCCAAGCACTCAGAATAGGAAATCGCATGTCAGCCACAATTAAAATTTCTATGTCAAAAATGTAATTCTAACGACTGGCGTATTTCGTGCTTGCGAACGCATCGCTTAAATCAGGCGCTTTATCACGTAAACAAATGGCGAACGTGGAGCAGAGGTTAAGCAACGTTTGTATGTATGTTGTACACGTGAATTACAGTGCAGATGATTATCCTGTAAATTTATTTTTATTGTCCCTCTAGTCGAATTAACAGTCTGGCTAATCCTCCTCGTTGGGCCAGGTCTCGAGCTCTAGACGAGAAACGCGTACTATTCTTTTCTCTCGGTTATCTCTTCCTCTTTTGAAGATAGTGTCCCAAAACTAGGAACAGACGAATCCTTATATTCCTAAACGCTCACGGAAAAGAAAGACAAACAATTTCTTTTTGTTTCGTTTTGTTTTTTAAGCAAAATCAGGATTCTGGATTTGGATTTAAAAAACAATTCCTAAAAATCAAGTTACGCCAAAATGCATTTATAAGAAGGTTTTCGAGATGTAACACCAGCCATGCCTGTTGCAAAATTGTCCACGAACTCCGGCTTAGAATTCGCTCTAGGATGCATGTATCTGATGTTTCGTTCCACGACATCCTAGTGAGCTTCCCAGGGTATAAATATTGGGACCTTCGGGGGCTAATGGATGGTTTCAAATTGAGATGACTGTTCCTCGAGGCTTGGGTAGTTGAGGCCCAGTGGGTCAACGCATTGTCTTCCTGAAACAGACCATTGGCATCAAGATGGTTTCAAATTTAGATTAATGTTCCTCAAGGCTTGGGTAGTTGAGGCCCAGTGGGTCAACGCATTGTCTTTCCTGAAACAGACCATTGGCAGCAGGATGGTTTGAAATTTAGATTAATGTTCCTCGAGGCTTGGGTAGTTGAGGCCCAGTGGGTCTACGCATTGTCTTCCTGAAACAGACCATTGGCAGCATGATGGTTTTAAATTTAGATTACTGTTCCTCGAGGCTTGGGTAGTTGAGGCCCAGTGGGTCAACGCATTTTGTATTCCTTAAACAGACCATTGACAGCAGGATGGTTTCAAATTTAGATGAATGTTCCTCGAGGCTAGGATAGTTGAGGCCCAGTGGGTCAACGCATTGTATTCCTTAAACAGACCATTGACAGCAGGATGGTTTCAAATTTAGATTACTGTTCCTCGAGGCTTGGGTAGTTGAGGCCCAGTGGGTCAACGCATTTTCTTCCTTAAACAGACCATTGGCAGCAGGATGATTTCAGATTTAGATGAATGTTCCTCGAGGCTAGGGTAGTTGAGGCCCAGTGGGTTCAACGCATTGTCTTCCTGAAACAGACCATTGGCATGGTTTCAAATTTAGATGAATATTCCTCGAGGCTAGGGTAGTTGAGGCCCAGTGGGTCAACGCATTGTCTTCCTGAAACAGACCATTGACAGCAGGATGGTTTCAAATTTAGATTAATGAACCTCAAGGCTTGGGTAGTTGAGGCCCAGTGGGTCAACGCATTGTCTTCCTGAAACAGACCATTGGCAGCAGGATGGTTTCAAATTTAGATTAATGTTCCTCGAGGCTTGGGTAGTTGAGGCCCAGTGGGTCTACGCATTGTCTTCCTGAAACAGACCATTGGCAGCATGATGGTTTTAAATTTAGATTAATGTTCCTCGAGGCTTGGGTAGTTGAGGCCCAGTGGGTCAACGCATTTTCTTCCTTAAACAGACCATTGGCATAGTTTCAAATTTAGATGAATGTTCCTCGAGGCTAGGGTAGTTGAGGCCCAGTGGGTCAACGCATTGTATTCCTTAAACAGACCATTGACAGCAGGATGGTTTCAAATTTAGATTAATGAACCTCGAGGCTTGGGTAGTTGAGGCCCAGTGGGTCAACGCATTGTCTTCCTGAAACAGACCATTGGCAGCAGGATGGTTTCAAATTTAGATTACTGTTCCTCGAGGCTTGGGTAGTTGAGGCCCAGTGGTTCAACGCATTGTCTTCCTTAAACAGACCATTGGCATGGTTTCAAATTTAGATGAATATTCCTCGAGGCTAGGGTAGTTGAGGCCCAGTGGGTCACCGCATTGTCTTCCTGAAACAGACCATTGGCATCAAGATGGTTTCAAATTTAGATTAATGTTCCTCAAAGCTTGGGTAGTTGAGGCCCAGTGGGTCAACGCATTGTCTTCCTGAAACAGACCATTGGCAGCAGGATGGTTTCAAATTTAGATTAATGTTCCTGGAGGCTTGGGTAGTTGAGGCCCAGTGGGTCTACGCATTGTCTTCCTGAAACAGACCATTGGCAGCATGATGGTTTTAAATTTAGATTACTGTTCCTCGAGGCTTGGGTAGTTGAGGCCCAGTGGGTCAACGCATTTTCTTCCTTAAACAGACCATTGGCAGCAGGATGATTTCAGATTTAGATGAATGTTCCTCGAGGCTTGGGTAGTTGAGGCCCAGTGGGTCACCGCATTGTCTTCCTGAAACAGACCATTGGCAGCAGGATGGTTTCAAATTTAGATTAATGTTCCTCGAGGCTTGGGTAGTTGAGGCCCAGTGGGTCACCGCATTGTCTTCCTGAAACAGACCATTGGCAGCAGGATGATTTCAGATTTAGATTAATGTTCCTCGAGGCTTGGGTAGTTGAGGCCCAGTGGGTCAACGCATTTTCTTCCTTAAACAGACAATTGGCATAGTTTCAAATTTAGATGAATGTTCCTCGAGGCTAGGGTAGTTGAGGCCCAGTGGGTCAACGCATTGTATTCCTTAAACAGACCATTGACAGCAGGATGGTTTCAAATTTAGATTAATGAACCTCGAGGCTTGGGTAGTTGAGGCCCAGTGGGTCAACGCATTGTCTTCCTGAAACAGACCATTGGCAGCAGGATGGTTTCAAATTTAGATTACTGTTCCTCGAGGCTTGGGTAGTTGAGGCCCAGTGGGTTCAACTCATTGTCTTCCTGAAACAGACCATTGGCATGGTTTCAAATTTAGATGAATATTCCTCGAGGCTGGGGTAGTTGAGGCCCAGTGGGTCACCGCATTGTCTTCCTGAAACAGACCATTGGCATCAAGATGGTTTCAAATTTAGATTAATGTTCCTCAAAGGCTTGGGTAGTTGAGGCCCAGTGGGTCAACGCATTGTCTTCCTGAAACAGACCATTGGCAGCAGGATGGTTTGAAATTTAGATTAATGTTCCTGGAGGCTTGGGTAGTTGAGGCCCAGTGGGTCTACGCATTGTCTTCCTGAAACAGACCATTGGCAGCATGATGGTTTTAAATTTAGATTACTGTTCCTCGAGGCTTGGGTAGTTGAGGCCCAGTGGGTCAACGCATTTTCTTCCTTAAACAGACAATTGGCATAGTTTCAAATTTAGATGAATGTTCCTCGAGGCTAGGGTAGTTGAGGCCCAGTGGGTCAACGCATTGTATTGCTTAAACAGACCATTGACAGCAGGATGGTTTCAAATTTAGATTAATGAACCTCGAGGCTTGGGTAGTTGAGGCCCAGTGGGTCAACGCATTGTCTTCCTGAAACAGACCATTGGCAGCAGGATGGTTTCAAATTTAGATTAATGTTCCTCGAGGCTTGGGTAGTTGAGGCCCAGTGGGTCAACGCATTGTCTTCCTGAAACAGACCATTGGCAGCAGGATGGTTTCAAATTTAGATGAATGTTCCTCGAGGCTTGGGTAGTTGAGGCCCAGTGGTTCAACGCATTGTCTTCCTGAAACAGACCATTGGCAGCAGGATGATTTCAGATTTAGATTAATATTCCTCGAGGCTAGGGTAGTTGAGGCCCAGTGGGTTCAACGCATTGTCTTCCTGAAACAGACCATTGGCATCAAGATGGTTTCAAATTTAGATTAATGTTCCTCAAGGCTTGGGTAGTTGAGGCCCAGTGGGTCAACGCATTGTCTTCCTGAAACAGACCATTGGCAGCAGGATGGTTTCAAATTTAGATTAATGTTCCTGGAGGCTTGGGTAGTTGAGGCCCAGTGGGTCTACGCATTGTCTTCCTGAAACAGACCATTGGCAGCATGATGGTTTTAAATTTAGATTACTGTTCCTCGAGGCTTGGGTAGTTGAGGCCCAGTGGGTCAACGCATTTTCTTCCTTAAACAGACAATTGGCATAGTTTCAAATTTAGATGAATGTTCCTCGAGGCTAGGGTAGTTGAGGCCCAGTGGGTCAACGCATTGTATTCCTTAAACAGACCATTGACAGCAGGATGGTTTCAAATTTAGATTAATGAACCTCGAGGCTTGGGTAGTTGAGGCCCAGTGGGTCAACGCATTGTCTTCCTGAAACAGACCATTGGCAGCAGGATGGTTTCAAATTTAGATTAATGTTCCTCGAGGCTTGGGTATTTGAGGCCCAGTGGGTCAACGCATTTTCTTCCTTAAACAAACCACTGGGATGGTTTCAAATTTAGATGAGTGTTCCTCGAGGCTAGGGTAGTTGAGGCCCAGTGGGTCAACGCATTGTCTTCCTGAAACAGACCATTGGCAGCAGGATGGTTTCAAATTTAGATGAATGTTCCTCGAGGCTTGGGTAGTTGAGGGCCCAGTGGGTCACCGCATTGTCTTCCTGAAACAGACCATTGACAGCAGGATGGTTTCAAATTTAGATTAATGTTCCTCGAGGCTTGGGTAGTTGAGGCCCAGTTGGTCGCCCTATTGTCTTCCTGAAATAGACCATTGGCAGCAGGATGCTCAAAGGCCATGAAAGCGTGAAGGTGATTAGCCAACACGAATTGATTGCGCGCAGCTGGTCAGGACCTCTCCAGACACACTAAAGGACGTAACGTGCCCATGAGAAGGCTCCATAAACCATCACAGAACACCCCCGCCAGGAGCAGAGCCCACCTGGAACGACGAGACCATTCCCAGGCAGCACAGCCTTGCAATTTAACGCAGGCTCAACCCTGCGCCAATGTTTTTTAAGAATAAAGACGGTGGCTCAGCGTTGGGCCAAATGAAAACCTGAACCTACTCGTTTTTTGTTTTTTTAAGTACAATCGTATCGTAAACGAGTACATGACTTGCTCAAATATAAGTAACCATACGTACTTACAAATAACTGCTTCAATAAATATAAATATAGTCTCGTATTACTTCATTTTAGATATTATAGATTTCAAGAGAAATTGTTTAAAAAAATGTGTAAAGTGACACACATAAATAATTTGTAAAACAAAGTCACTGATCACAAGTACTTTATTTATGCATAAAGTATCTTTTTGTACGTTTTTACATTAACTATATTTGTGTCAATCTCATGAATAATATATTATCGCTTCATCACTACATTTGCCATGAAATTGTGCGGTCCATTTTCCCAGCACGGACAACGAGTATATCTATTATCCCAGATGTGCCATCGAATAATATACTTCCAGTTGATTCTATGAATAAATGGGTATGTATGGAGTACACGTATTCCAAATTTCAAATCGAGAAGCTGATGGCATAGTGGTTAGTGATTCAGGCTGCTGATGGAAGGACCCTACGTTCAAACCTAGCCTGGTTGAACCTTGGGTCATCATGGTGGTGGGAAATTCTAACACCACCATGATGACCCAAGGTAGAGGTCTGCATGGGTCTCAATTTGGAAAACCCGGACCGGCCCAAGTCCGCACGTCCAATTCCCGGCCCGTTTCAATTTTTTTCAATTAAAGCCCGGCCCGGCTCGTTTTTACAACTTAGAAATGAGCAAAGGCCCGACATGGCCCGCAAGCCGGGCCGGGCCGGGCCCGTGCAGACCTATAACCCAAGGTTCAAGCAGGCTAGGGAGTTATTTCCCAAGCCCCCTCACGTTAATTTCTCTCTGCCTTCTATGTGCAAAACCGTACAGTAGCGCGCCCCATCTAGTGTGCTATCTCTCTCACTTACAAACTATCGTGCCAGAATCTCTAGATTCGCTCTAAGTTTTTCAGTTTCTGTGCCTTGCCCAAAGGGGCACAGAAACTGAATGAAGTTATAGCACATATCTGAAATGTATGTACTCAAAAATGAGTACATATATTTCATATTAGAAATACAAGATACACTCACAATTGATTCACTGTATGTACTAAAAAATGAGTACGTGTCTTTTTCAAAAATGAGACACAAGTATTCGGAGCTATTATAAGCCCAGAAAGTAGTCAAAAACGAGTACAATTTGCTTATTTCTAAGTACCAATTATTAACAGTGTGGGAGGCCTAATGTTGTCGACGCCACATCCTTCAGTCAGCTCGGTACAGATGGAAACGGGATTCATCTGACTCCACGACGCGGCGCCACTTTGCAGGAGTCCAGTTTTGATGTTTCCGGCACCAGGCAAGGGGTAATGTCTGATGACGAGCAGTTAACAGTGGCACACGAGTAGGGCGTCGGTTCCCGTAGCCCAAGGCATGCAGCGCGCGCCGTAGTGTTCACTCTGTGACTCCGCTTGGGCAAAACACGTGTTTAACTTGCATCTGAATGAATTGCGCACCCCTGAGAAGCGGTCGGTATGTACAATCTTGGATAACATACGTCGACCACGGTCATTAATGGCGTGAAGTCGGCCGCTACTTGCTCTCCGGTCGCTGGTACGTCCATCGACTACGTACTCGCTGTACACCCGTGATACAGCTGTCCTGGGGAATCTTAGGATTCTTACAACTTTGCCGATAGAATGATCCATCTGTCTTGCACCGTCAATGTCTCCGCCATGAAATTCGCTCAGATCACCACGTTTACCCATGCTCCACGATTTCAATACTCTGCTGGGAAGACCTGCTGTCCTCCTATTTATCGCCTGAATATACATACACAATTGTATCAGAATAATATGACCACGTACCTAATAATGGGAATAAACATTTTTGGTCTGGATGACAGCGGCGAGACGGCGTGGCATGAACGCAATGACGCCCCGGAAGATTGCCCGAGGCACACGTGCCCGTTCAGACTGCAGCAGAGCACGGACGTGCCGGAGATTACGTGGTTGTGGGTAGGCACGCCGAACCTGTCGATCCAAATAGTCCTACAAGTGCTCTATGGGATTGAGGTCGGACAATTTCACCCGCCAAGGGAGGACGGAGACATCACTTTCTTCTTCCTGCAACCAGTCACGCACCTCCTTAGCGACGTGGCATGGCGCATGGTCCTGTTGGTAGATACAATCACCACGAGGGTAAACATCCAACATGAAGTGATGCATGTGGTCAACCAGCATGGACGGGTAGCCATTGGCGTTCAGGGACCCATGCAGTGATGCCAACGGTCTCAGGTCATACCAAGAAAACATACTCCAGACATGCACACTGCCACCGTGGGCCGCCACTTGACCGAAAATCGTGTCCAAGTGTTGGTTCTCGTGTGTCTGACGCAGTATCCGCCACCGCCCGTCACTTCTGTGGAGTAGAAACCTCGATTCGTCGGAGAAGGCAACCGTTTCCCACTGTTCCACGGTGCAATAACTGTAGTCTCATGCAAACTGCAGGCGTCGTTGCCTATGAACCTGGGTTTGCATGGCCGTCTTGACGCAGCGTCGACTCCGAAGACCCATGCGTTATGGGGTTCGCTCTATTGTTATCGAGGACACGTACTTGGGTGCCCCAGTGTTCATTCGCGAGGTCAATTGATGCACTGTTGTGCGTCGATTGTCCTTTACCAGTCAACGGATGCGACGTTCTCCTTTGGGGTCGATGGCCTTTAGGGATCCACAGTTATGACGTTGGGAGATACTCGGTGAGCTAGCGGTCCATTTCTTGGTACACCTTAGCTAATGCACCTGGCGAACAGCCCACAAAGTCTGCTGCGTCTGATATGCTTCCACCCTTGGCGCGGTAGCCGATAATCATTCTTTTTTGAACGTACGTCACATCAATACTTCTGCTCATTGTGCTCAGGTAACGTACTATGGCTCATCTGTCCTGGCAGACCGCTTATATATCCGGGTGTTCGACCTTGTCACGTGCATTGTGTGGCGCGCCTGGACGGGTACATTGTTTTTATGGGGGTAGTCATATTATTATGATACTACCGTGTATATACACAGTGGAAATACATGAACAAAGTATACACTGAAGTGCCAGAAAATCTGGTACAGACGAGCATATGCAAAATATATAGCAACGTCACCTATGCGCGTACTCGGTTGCATCCGCCAGGGCGTATATACAATTATAGACATCCTTGTCAGCTGTCGGAGATGTTTTCGGAATGAGAATGACAAGTAATAACGATTTAAGCAATTTTCAATGCAGTGCCATAGTTGGCGGTCGTGAGATGGCCCATTGTATTTCAGAGGTGGAAACGGAGTTCGAATTTTCACGGACAACCATTGCAAGGGTGTAACGTGACTACAAGCATTCCGGCAAAACCTCCAATGTCTTTACGATAGCAGTGTGGCCGTAAAAGATACCAGTGTGGCCGTAAAAGATACCAGTGTGGCCGTAAAACGACATTGGGTGAATGGAACCATCGTCGGCTGTCAAGAATCGTTTCACACGACCAACGTGCAACACTCTCGCAGGTATCATCCGCATTCAACGTTGGAGCCTCAACAAGCATCAGCGTCCGGACTGTGCAACGTATCCTGCACAATATGGGCTTTGGGAGCCGACGCCCAACTCGAGTCCCCTTGATGGGTGCACGACACAGAGCTATGCGCCTTGCTTGGGCACGGCAACACCGCCACTGGGCACTTGATGACTGGAAACAAGTAGCCTGGTCTGACGAGCCGCGTTTTCAACTGTATCGGGCAGATAGAAGGATTCGTGTTATGCTCAAACTCCATGAAGCCATGGAATCCCGCCTGTCAACAGGGAACTGTACCGGATGGTAGGGGTCCGTAAGGGTATGGGGTGTGTTTAGCTTGTCTTCACTGGGACCCCTCGTACGTCTACAAACATCTGTGACCGGCCAACGCTATGTGCGCATCCTTTCTGACGAGGTACACCCATTCATGTCCTGCATTCATGCTGATGGGTTGGGCCTGTTCCAACAGGACAGTGCACCTCCACACAAGTGTCGGGATGCCACATTTTGGTTAGAGGAGCATTCATCTGAGTTTGGGGTGTTGCCATTCCCACCCAAGTCTCCAGATCTGAACGTGTTAGAACACATTTCGTATGCTATGCAACGCGCTACCGAACACAGGAATCCGAGACTTTGGAATACACCCGAATTGTGGAATGCTCTGCAGGAAGTATGGTGTGCATTGCCTACAGCATATTTCCAGAAGCTCGTGGAGTCGTATTTCTGCAGTCCTGCGCTCCCGTGGGGGATCTACCAAGTATTAGACTGGTGTACCAGTTTTTCTGGCACTTCAGTGTGCATGAATTCTTTATTTGCTGCTTTAAACCTATGTCTATTTTGATTTTGCTATTATTTTTTTTATTCTAAAAAATCTTGGTTTAGACATCCTGTACAATTTTATATTTTCAATAAAAAGAAATTTACATCTGAAATACTAGGTAAGTAAATCCGAGTACGATTTTGTTTAATATTCAATGCCGCACACATTCTTTACTTATATGCACCGCTCTTGGCAAAGCATTTTGTCTACTAGTTTATTTAATATTTGTGCGCAGCAAAATATTCACAATTCTTCGCTTATTTCAAATTTCTTGAATTCGGTAAAAATAGGGAACTGTGAAAGTTATTTAGTAAACATTTTATGTGCATCATTGTTTTCATGGCTGCAAAATACACTGTCTCAAAGTTGTAACATACCGAGTCACGCATAATGAATCTAAGGACCGAGTATTGTGATAATCTCAAATTCGAAATTTAATGTATAATCTCAAAAAGCGTAGGAATGAATTACGTAAAAACAGAATAAAAAAGCGATAAGAACTACAGTAAAATGTCAGGACTAGCGCACAGATATGTTCATAAAAGTAAACAAGAAAGATGACACCGAATTTTCGGGTGTAATAAGCACGTCTTTTGAATCCGTTCTGACGCAAATTAAATTTATCAAAGCTATTCAAAGTCAATGGAACCGGTATGGAAAACAATAATATCTGACGGAAGAAAGAAGTTTTTCAATCGGGTTTGTAATCCCTCAGATATTGCTGTAAACGAAATCATGAGCTTACCCCCAAATGGTTGCAGACTAGTGCGTTAAGAAACACATGAAATTATTTGAGAAACATTTCTCACCTGAAAGGCTCTCCAACACAGAAATAATTTTTCAAATCGGACTCTTAGAAACAGAGATATTGACAAAAATAAGATGTGGCTTTACGTCCCCTGATGGGAAAACCATGCATTATTTTAGGAAGAAAGTATTCTCAAAAAGTTTTTCAATATGAGCGGTGTCGGTCCGAGAAAAGAAAATTTTTAGTCCAGTTTTCAGGAGCCCAGATTTTGCTACAAATACATCAGAAGCAGAAATTAACACTTATGCCCCCTGGTGGCCAAACCATTATTTATCAAACATTAGAAATTATGTGAAAAATGTTTTCCATCAGGTCTTGCATGCGATACAGGAAGAATTTTTCCAATCGGAGTTTTAGAAGCAGAAATAACGCAGAAAACGCAATTTACCTTTGTGCGCCCTAACGGAAAGTCTATGATTTACTTGACGATTTTGACAATTTTGAACAATTATGAAAGAAGGAATTTTTCAAATCGGACTCCTTTAAGTAGAATATTGACAAAAATAAAATATACATCTTCGCCCCCGGCGTAGAAACCATGCATTATTTCAAGAAGAAAATTTTCCTAAAAGGTTTGTCGACATGAGCACTATCGGTCTGCAAACGACGTTTCTGTCAATCGATAATTTAGAAGCTCATATTTTGCTGTAAATACATCAGAAGCGGAAATTAAGATTTACGCCCCCTGGTGGCCAAACCATTTTTTTTACAAAAATTAGAAATTATGTGCAAACGATTTTCCATCAGGAGCTATATCCGGTGCAGAAATAATTTTTTTGAAATCGGAGATTTAGAAGCTGAGATATAGGGGAAACGCAATTTAACTCTACGCCCCCTAGTGGAAAGTCTATGAATTACTTGAAAATTTTGAAATTATATGAAAAACATGTCACACTGAAAACACTACCCAACGAAGGAGAAATTTTTCAAATCGGACGCCTAGAAGTAGAGGTATTGACGAAAATAAAATATACATCTACGACCCTGACGGAGAAACTGTGAAATATATTTCAAAAAGAAAATATTCCAAAAAGGTTTATCTATATGAGTGGCATCAGTCCACGTAATAATTTTTTTAATCGATATTTTAGAAGCTTAGATTTTATGGCAAATACATCAGAAGCAAAAATTAAAGCTTACGCCCCCTGGTGGCCAAAGTATTTTTTACCAAAATTTTGAGATATATGCAAAAGAATTTCCATGAGGAAGTGTATCCGATGAAGAAAAAAGTTTTAATATCGGAGTTTTAGAAGAAGAATTATCGGGAGAAATGTAATTTACTTTTACGACCTCTAGCGGAAAATCTATGCTTAATTTCAAAAATTAACCATATCTAAAATACTCTTCGACATAAATGGAATCGAAAGATAAAAGACTTTTTTCAATCGGATGTTTAGAAGCATATATGGGGAATAAAACGTATTTTTGAATTCCACATGATCTGCATTTACGCCCTTTAGCGGCGAAATTATACATTGTAAAAAAACCGAAATGAAGGATCATTATTCGCATGTTTCAAGCTTCCCAATGCAAAAAGATTATTTTTCAAATCCTACTAATAGTTGCAGAGATATCGTAGGTACAGACGGACGGACAAACCGGTAACATAAGCACTATCTGTTTTTACAAACGACGTGCTAAAAATGTATTACCGAGTAAAGAGTGGTGGAAGAAATATTTTTCTCATAATACGTGGCAAATATGTCATGTCAATCAACACAGCAGTCAGACATCGCTGAAATGACTGTAATTACTGTTTCACACGTGAATCAAATCACATCAGAAAACTTGAAAATTTCATCGCCGTAGAGCGGGAATTTCCCGTTCCACGGCGATGAAATTTTGAGGTTTTCTGATATGATTTGTTTCACGTGTGAAACAGTAATTACAGTCAATACAGCGATGTCTGATTGCTGTGTTGATTATCATGTATTACCGAAGTTTCACTATATTGCATATATAAACTGATGTTCAAAATTAAGAGAATTTGCACATTTTGTCGAATTTCTGAAAAACTAATGGACACATTCTAATGAATTTGGTATGGATACACAGCTATGATAAAAAATTATACCATACAACAGTCATGGTATGCACTCATGATCGTCAATAAGGCTCATCAGCGCAGGAATATCTAAAATTCAAGTTGCAAGATCGAACATAAAATGACTCTAATATTGGGTATGATCTCCTCTCACTGGCATACAGCTCTCACATCGCCACGTCATACTGGAGACGAGGCAGTTGATGAGTCCCTGTCGCAGTCGGTCCCACTCCTGCAGCAACGCAGTTTTCAGCACTTGAATGGTTCTCGCACAGGGATGGCGAGCTGCAATTGCTCTCCCAAGAGCGTCCCTCACATCTTCGATAGGGTTTAAATCGGGCGATCGGGCTGGCCAATCCATCCGGCGAATATCCTCACATACAAGATAATCGTCGACCAGGTGAGCCCTATGTAGACGAGCGTTGTTGTCCATAAAAAGGAACCGAGGGCCAACTGCGCCCCTGAAAAGTCGAACATAGAGCTATAAGATCTCATCCCTATACCTCTCAGCAGTCAGGGAGCCTCTGTCAAATACATGGAGAGGTGTGTGGCCGTCCAACATGATGCTTGGCCAGACCATTACGCCTCCGCTGTCATAGCGGTCTCTTTCTCGGATGTTGGAGGAAAGGTATCGGGTTCCAGGTTATCTCCAGGTGAAGATACGTCGAGAATCAGTATCCATGCTCAATCGCGACATGTCTGTGTAGAGAACGTAACCCACTGAAGTCTGGTCCAATACTGATGCTGTCTGCACTATTCTTAACGTGCTCTCTTGTGTGCTGATGGGAGCGGGACGCAAACAGCGGATCTTCTGGGAAAAAGCCCTCTCTCATGAAGCCTTCGGGAAACAGTAACCCTTGAAACTCGGGTTCCAATGGCCGCATGCAGATCACGAGGTAACTGTGCAGCCATAGCAGTCCTGCGGCGCTTCACTGAAAGTGCCAAATAACGACCTTCATTGGCCGTCGTGGCTCTTGGACGACCTTACCCCGGCCTTCTCCATATGGATCCGGTGTCCTTAAACTGTTTCCACAAATTGCAGACGACACTGGGCGTTACATTGAACTCTGTAGCAACCTGCACTTGTGATTTCCCTGCCTCCAATCCACCGACGATTCTCCACCTTATTCCGTCATCAATACGTTCGTGGCAACTCATTTTACCTGACTGTTTATGAAATTGAACCAACTCCTGCAAGAAACACTACGAATGTCGCCGAGGAATACGAGCGAACTAATCGCGGAAGAAGACACGTGTGCTTTTCATACCCTCCGCTGTTACAGCCCCGCCCACACGCACGTGTATGCTTACGTATTAGACGCTGCAAAGTTGCATTCTTATTCGGCGGCATAATTCGTACATTTGGTTTCGTACTTTTTGTGAAAATCGACAAAATGCGCAAATTATTTTAATTTTGAACACCAGTGTATGTGCCAGGTACACTTGCCTCGTAGCATCAATAGCTGAAACCAAAACGTACGCTCCTTGTGAGCACGGTATAAGAATCGGAATGGGCAAAACGAGTGATCTGAGAAACTTCGAACGAGGCACAATGGTTGGACCCTGGTGTGCGAGTTAGTGCATCTACCAAACACTTACAGCTGGCACCGTCCTTAGACTCGGAGAAGCGTGGTATCTTCCCCTGGACCCTCGATATGGAGGTCACCACTCTTAATAGGCGTAAAATATTCTTAACCCTTTATGCGGATGATAAACTAAATAGTGTTAAAAATTTTCTATGATCCCCAAACAGAAATGTTTACATAGCGTGGTATGTGCTACAAAAGCTACTGCAAAACAGTTCATTTTCTCTCTATTATCTCAGCAACACCGACCATAAACCTATCACGAATGATAAACGCTCCCTTATAGTTATTTATTATCTGCTCCATGACCTAAGACATGATGGGAAAGTACTAGTCCCCTTGACATAGACATCATGCCACTGTGTAGGAACAAAAGACAAACTTCTATCTCCTTTGTGAGGTCCGTCGTCATTTTATGAACCTCAATCAGGAAGTAATAACATACATCATTCCCTAAATGAATACTTCGAAATACAATGCTAAGCGGCAAAATAAGGCTTTCTGATCCGCTGGTTTACTCGTTCCAGCCACGTTCTGCCCACTTATTAGATGATAAATATAACCGTTTTCATCACATTTTGTGAACCCCGAATTAATTCGTTCCGGTAGTTGAAGGGTTAAAATTAAAATGAAATATGCAGAATAAAATAAAAAAATCATTAATGACCAGCACAATCAAGCGAATGCCATCGCATTTAAATAGGATATTGGAATGTCTGAATACACCTGAATGAAGCCACCCAAATTTCGTTGATTATAGAGGATAACTCCAGATTCCCATTTCCCCTGTTCACGGTATGTATGTATGCTTTGTACTTTTCGTGAGCGTGTGTGTGTGATTGAACAATACTGAACACACATTAGTAAAAATCTGGATTACAACACCATTAAGTAATAATTTTTCCAAAATGAAGGCAAAAAAATATTTCTTTTAGAATAAACTTGCGATAATTTATGAGTTTTGTATGTCATTTTATATCTTGTGTCTGTTGGCATATCAAAAGAACATCCGAACATACGCAATCCGGTTTTTAGAAGAAAGCCTCTGTTTTGTAATGGAAATTTCAGCCTTGCCTCCCGCATGTTTCATATCGTTGTTTTCAAGACAGAAGTGCTAATCCGTTTCATCGGCGTTAGAAATCAAAATTACAATTTGTCAAGCTTTCGCTCATCACCGGATGGCTTTTTCAAGAATAACATCGTAAAACAAACTGAAATACTGGAACGATTACACTTTTAAATATGTGAATGTTTACACGGGACACACAAAGAACGATTAAATACGCAGTTCAGCGTGTTCTGAATGAGAAGTCACGGGATGCGTTAATTTTACACGTGGGGCTTTGAAGGGGAAAATCATTTAGGCACTGGATCCAAATTCTTGGCAACTCCACTGTCATTTCAGGATTCACAGTTTGTGATAATTTCCAGAGTTTCCAATAATTTGGATCCAGTGCCTAAATGATTTCTTTTATTGAAATTTTGACAACCACCGTGAGCAACTCAAAAGGCTGTAAGCAGTCGTCCTTCCCTAAATTAAGACCACTGGTTCCAGAGAAGCGAGAGAGCTAAAGACAAATCCATGCCTCACCAGGATTCGAATGCGGACCCTTCTCTAAACCAAATCCATGCCTCACCAGGATTCGAATGCGGACCCTTCTCGGACGAATGGTCATAAGCCAGCACTTAGACCACTGCACCACGGGGGCTGCAATGATTTTCCCTCTAAAGGGCCACGTGCCATTAATTAACACATCTCGTGACTTCACATTCAGAACACATATTTAATCATTCCTTATGTGTCTCGTGTAACCATTCTCATGTTTAAAAAACTGTAATCGTTCTAATATTTCAGTTTGTTTTACAATATTAGCCTTGAAAATCCATTCGTTGATGAGCGAAAGTTTGGCAAATCGTGATTTTGATTTTTTACGCAAATAAAATGGATTATTACTTCATTCTTAAATGATTGGTGTATTAATCAGTTAAGCTATCATTGCGTTCGTCTCAAAGTGATATTGACAGGTTTTCCGTTTGGGATTCTGAAAACGAGAAGAAAAGGCCCTGCTTTTCGGCATTTGTTTCATTGTCGAGCGCTATGGAGGATGCCCATGGTCATGGCTATTATATAAATCCCTAGATAAACTACGGTCAACATTGAAATACATCCCATTCTAGTAATGTACGGCCTAAAAATTTTAAAAGAGAACTGAGTGGACAATAAACAAATACATCAGTACATATTTTCTTCCCATTATTCTAAACCTTCCTGGATAGGTCAGTATACCTCATATTGCCTCATGAATTTTGAAGTGTAGTTTTTAGTCAGATTGTTTATACACAGTCGAGTCACATTATGGTGACCACCTCCTACTTTTAACGTCAACAGCGCGTAGCCAATCAATGACAGCACGTGTCGTGAGCTAGCTTGAAGGATATACAAGGTGTAGTGTAGGAATTCTGAAAACATATCATCCGTTGCAGTCATGGAAAAAAAGGAGCGATTTATAAGATTTGCAAAAAGGGATGATTATCGGCTTTTGGGTCAAGGGTAGCAGTATTTCTGAAACAGCTCAGTTTGTGAACTGTTCGCGTGCTGCTGTGATTAAAGTGTATCGTGATTAGAGAAATGGCACCATTGCGAATAAGCGACGTGCAGACTGCGGAGCGCCACGTGCCATTGATGTGAAAGGTGAAAGTCGGCTTCGAAGGTTCTTGAGGGCCGATCAACACGCTACAGTGGAGCAACTCACTGGCCGAATGTGTGTCTAAAACGACAGTTCAGCGAACCCTGCTGGGTATGGGGCTCCGATGCAGACGGATGATCACTTCACTTATGCTAAGGAAGGTGCATCGGCAGAAAAAGCTTACATTTGCACGGCAGTATAGGAATTGGACCTCCGCTGATTGGCAAAGGATTGCCTTCACCGATGAGTCACGTTTTCTGCTGCATCGAACGGATGGACATTGGCGTATAAGGCGAGAAACATCGGAGAACAAACATTCTTCAACCATTGCTGGAAGAACACAAGCTGGTGGGTGGCAGCGTTATGGTCGGAGAAGGTTTTCGTGGCATTCTTTGGGTCCATTCATACCTATGGAAAGCACTATGGATCGAATTCGTTATGAATCCATTCTTGCCGACTACATATACCCATACATGCTGATTGGCTTCTCTGGGGCAGATGGGATCTTCCAGAACAACAATGCGACGTGTCACAGAGCTAGAAATTTTCGAGAGTGGCTGGAAGAGCACGATGAAGACTTCAAAGTGCTTCCCTGGCCCCTAATTCTACTGACTTAAACCCAATTGAGCATCTGTGGGACCACCTCGGTCATGTTGTCCGCTCTATGGATCCTCCACCACTCACCCTCCAGCAGCTGTCAGGTGCACTACAGTCAACATGGCTCCACATACCTGTGAACACCTTCCAGCACCTTTCTAAGTCAATTCCAACCCATCTAGCTGCTGTCCGCGCTACAAAAGGCAGTTATTCTGGATATGAGATGGTGGTCATAATAATGTGACTTGACCGTGCATAAACAGAGCCTCTGCAAAATTATTTGCTCGAGGATTCACACAACCTCGGATGCAGTTCTGCTTCCAGCAATCTGCGATCACGTGGACGAAAGCAGTTGGTGAATCAAAGCTGTGAAAGAAGACTGGGGAGAAACATGTAAGCACACGGAGGCGGCACAACTGAGCAAATCACTGAAGAATTCAAATCTGGTGGGAATAGCATCATCTTCTAATGCACCCCGTATCAAACCTTGACGACAACCATGTCACCAGGCTCCTTTGACCCCACTGATTCTCTGTTTGTTTGAATACACAGGATTGCCAATTGCTGTAAGTGTTTTGCATGTCGCACCATTCATGAGTAACCCTTTCCCACGGTTTTGCGTGAAAATACCCAAGAGGAAGGCCGTTTGGCTGAAGCTCAAAACGGCACGCCTTCCGCGAAGCATCATACAACGTTCAAATTCTCAAAGATCACTCGTTTTGCGCATTCTGATCTTCATTTGAACATGATGTGATACTTGACGAAATTATCGGGCTGATTTATTCCGTACACTGCCCTCAAGTGTCGTCTTGCATTCTCTAGTGAGCCATTTACGTTACGAGAGCAAATCTAGTGAACTTGCTTCTCAGTGCCCGTGTGTGTGAATAAACAAAGAAGGAGAGACAGAGGTTCCACCCTTCTTATTTCATTAGAGCCCTGGTGGTCGCAATTGAAACTACGTTAGCGTGTGTCACGTGATGAGAAGCCAGTGGTCATATCTATAAACAGGTGAGTTGTAGCTCTTTGAAAAATAAAAAATGGCTAGACTTTTAGGGTTACGGTTACGGCGTATTAGTTCCGCGTTCGTCCACTGGTGCTCTGTTCCATTGAGATCTTAGAGGCTAAAATGTTTCTACTAGCCTTTATGATAGATTTATATCTGGTCTCCTCTTCTGTGATTAAACTTTAGAATTTAAATATGAGTATGACTTGAAAACAAATGATTAAATATAGAGAGTGTTCTGCACGTAAAGTCACGAGGTATGCTGGTTCGGTACTTGGAATTTTGGAGGAGAAAACACATAATTAGTCATTGGATACAAATTTTGAAAAACTCTACAGAGAAATGTGAGATTTGCCCAGTCATTAGAGGAGGGATTGCACAAAGCTAGAGAACTTTAAAATAAATAAAATATAATACAGCAAGACACGCTTACCTGCAAAAAACACTTCAATGACAGAAGAAAATATGTAAAACAGAGATTCAATAACAACGCAATAAGTATAGGAAAGAATACGTATGCACAATATAAATATCACACAGATCCTGCGGCAAAAACACGCCTACCACAGACTGAAAGGCAGAATTTCTGCAAAATCTAAGACGCAGGTAAAGTCCCGTGAATTTATACGACCATCATTACGTACTGCAAGAAATATCAAACAGCATCACAGTTCACATCATCCTGAGACTTTCTGGACTATTCTGTAGCTGAAAGAAATGAGCTTTCACTGTCTGGATCTCCCAGACAGTGAAATCAGCTCCACATTACCTGATAAGAATGTCACCGTTCGAGCAATGCTTGGTATACAAAATCACAGTTACGTCATATTTTCGCAAACCATATTACCATACCTAAACAATTTGTTTTCTTTTCTGTTTAAACATCACAGAGGTCGCTAGTGATGTGAGATTTAATTTCAGTCTATCCTTTTTCCCACGCTTAAGATAGATTTTGTTTTAGCTTTCACCGTGCGTTCACTCGTAAACTAAGAATTCACCGCGAACAGCTTGTAACAGTGATTTTGTCATTTTTGCAAGCCAGATGGTGACTGTCCGTTCCGTTACAGCTCCGCTACCCTTGCTGTAAACAGTGATTTTGTCATTGTTGCAAGTAAGACGTTGACTCGCAGTTCAAAATTCTTTACAGTTCCGTCACCGCTGTAGTAAACGGTGATTGTGTCACCCTTAAAAGTCACCTGTACTACCGTACAACTGTCGCCGTTGTTATTGTGACAGGAAAATCACTGTTAAGCCCATCTCTACGCAGCACCCAAATTTTACTATGTTCTGAAATCGTTTTGTGTCGTTAAGGTCTTCTTTTACAACTATAATACGGATGAGGAAACAGTAGTGGTTCTCAATGGTTTTAAAAATGAAATATTTGTGCTAAAATGTCAATAAAAAATTAATGATTTTTCAAAAAACGTTACTATATAGGTATTTTTGTAATACACTGTATCATACCTCCTTCCTGTGTAAAAACACTAATCCTAAATGAATTAATAGTAATACTTTATACAGCATATACATTCATATTGTATACAGGGCGCATAGGAAAGTCCCTTTAGCCTGGAATAACTTGCGAACGAAGTGTCATGCGAGTGAGATAACGGTATAGTAAAGCGACTACGCCCAATCGAATGCAACCAATAGCAGCGCCCCTAGTGGCGAAATGTGGAAATTAGCCATTGCAAATCGAAAACCAAAAGCGATAGAGCAAAATTTCTAATTAAAGGTTGTTGAGCATCAATTAATTAGTACAAAAAGAGAATTTTTTTTCACACGGATAAGATAAATTGTTGCCTGGATACCCTACGATGTCCGAAATCGATGAGCGACGATTCGTTCAATCTGCATAATCGCATTTCGCAAAGGTAGCCGCATGCAAATGCAGATTGTGACGTTGTACCGTACCTACGATATAAAAACCAGTAATACACTGCTGGACAATTGCTAAGGACGGATCATAAACGGCTATATAGCGCATAAAAAAGTGAGTGTGGTTGGATGCTAAGTGAAATAAAATTATGTCAGAATGCCAGGACATTACAAGAAAGACAATTTATTGTGCTCTGAAATCCAGAAGGCTTTGGAACGTGTTCAAGGGACAAACAGGACATTTTGTGCAGAATTTGTAAAGGTGAAAAAAATGCAATTACCGTCCGCAAGCGTTCCGGCGTAAGATGTCAATACGGGATATGGCCATCATGGAAGGCGATGCAAGATTCCACACGTCGTGTCATGCCTTGCACAACATTATCAAGCAGCTGTTGGGGTAATTTATCCCATTCCTCTGTCAGTGCACGGATGAGAGTGTCCTTGTTTATTGGAGGGCATTGGCGACCAGCAAGACTCCTCCCCAAAGCATTATACACATTTTCAATGGGATTCAGATCTGGAGAACGTGCTGTCCATACGAGGCGTTGAATATCCTCGCTCTCAAGACACTCCTGGACAGCGACGGTTCGATAACATGTTGCGTTGTCTTCCATGAAAATGAATCTATTACCGACAGCACCACGGAACATGCGAACAGGAGGTAGCAGAACATCATTAATGTATCGTTGGCCAGTCATAGTCCCAGTTGGAAGCACATAGAGGGACGTACGGCCATTGATCATGATGCCAGCACATACCATGACACTACATGTCAGATATCGGTCCCTTTCCCTTATGTTTGCTGGACAATATGCAGTACCACTATCACGGCAGATAAGTTGTCGTCGACAATCAGACGATATACTGTATCTACTCTCGTCTGAGAAGAGGATAGCAGACCAGTCGTTATCAGTCCAATTGCGATGTTGATGGCACCATTGCAAACGGGCGGTACGGTGAAGTCTCGACACTGGGATGCACACAACAGGACGGCGGGTGTATAGTCCTCCTTCATGCAAACGTCTGGCGACAGTTTTTCGGGAGATCCGCTTGCCAGTAGCAGCCATAAACTGATTTGCTACCTCACTAGCTGTGCTGCGCCGGTGTCATTTTGTTGATAGCGCTATGTACCGATCTTCTGCATGTGTCGTACTGCGAACACGACCTCCAGCGTCACGTTTGCTACACTCTCCATTTGTTTGAATTGATTTCCAATGCCTTGAAACAACACTGTGGCTGACGTCGAACACCCTGGCAACATCTGTTATTTTTCGCCCTTCTTCAATCTTGCCAATAATACGGCCACGCGTAAAATCATCTAGGTTATGTCGGGAAGACATACTGAAAATTTCAAGTTCGTCAATTGATTCTTCCCCTTTCAACTTTGCGTTTGAACAACAACGGTCAATACGCGTCAAATTATTTATATCTCTTATCAGCGCTATGACGTCACGAACAAGTTCGGCAATCCAAAATTTGCATACGTACAACACGTCTTACTGTATCCCGCACTTATTCTAATTTCCACATTTTCCTTCCTCCTTCCATTTTATGGTTGCTATCGTTGCTATTGTCATCCGTCCTTAGCAATTGTCCGGCAGTGTAGGATGTACCCTGGTCAGACGTTTAGGTCTACGTACGCTGTGTAAGAATGGCGAGCTTGGATTTCTATGGTTACGTAAAAAATCAGGTGTATGCAACAGCGCCTACAAGTCTGCTGGATCTACGTCGTCATGTTACAGATGCTTGCAATAGTGTGGAACCTTCCATGCTGAGGAATGTGCATGCAAGGTTACTTTTGTGAATACAAATGTGTATCTTGGGCAATGGCGAACTCTTCGAACATGCTCGACATTAACTTTTTATCATTGTGCGCCAGTTTGCCGTTTTTGTTTTTGTTTTGTCTGACGTCATCAAACTGTATTGACATAAGTACGCATTTATGCAATAAATTGTGTGTATGTGCTCATACAACTCTATGCCTGTTCCCTTCAAACGTTCACACAAAATGTCGCGCATCTATTTCGGACATTTTAAGGTATTAAGGTGACAATTTATTTTATTTGTGTAAAACAAATGTCGTTTTGTACTAATTAATTGATGCTATAGAACTTCGTAATTGGACATTTTGCTCTGTCTCTTTTCGTTTTCGATTTGCAATGGCTAACTCCCGCATTTCGCCACTAGGGGCGCTGCTATCAGTTGCATTCGATCGGGCGTAGTCGCTGTATTATACCGCTATCTCACTTGCATAAATGTACCTCCCTCCGTTCGCAAGTTACTCCAGGCTAAAGGAACTTTCCTATGCATCCTGTATAATACTTCGTTTGCACAATTACGAGCTATTTTTAAGGACACGAGAAAAAATATTGCAAACGTTGAGGTCGAACTGTATGACGTACATATTTTACTGGCTAAAATGTTACCAGATTTTTCTGACCTGGACGGCAAAAGTTGGTCTAGGAGTTACAATATGTCGTTTCCTCATAAAATGACATTAGACCGAAAATTTGAAAAACTATCGAATTACAACACAATAAAGAAAATTCTGCTGTGCAAACTCAGGATGCCTTTACGGATAATGAAGTAATATCTAACCTTTCTGGTTTTAAGCTCAGCGAAATTCAAAAACGGATTTTACGTGACAATTCGAATTTTGAGATTTCGTAAAAGGTACCAGTATCCAATATTGTAGCGTCGGTTGAGGAGTCCCTTATAAAAAGTGATCTAAACATTGTTTAAAAGGAAACAATTAGACATTGTGTCAGCCAGATAATAACGTAAAAGTCCTTTCCACCATTTAAACCGAATCTCAACTAGGAAGAACATAATGCTCTAAAAGAATTACAGTCAAATCGTGATATTATTATTACTAAAGCAGATAAAGGAGGACAAGTTGTTATTCTGGACAAAAAACATTATGAGGCGGAAATCAAAAACCTTATTTCCGAAGGACCCTATAAAAAATAAAGAATGATCCATCGGAGAAATAATTAAAAGAAGTTCGAAAATTGATATCAAGTTGCGTAACTCTTGACCAAAGCTCAAAACGTCATCTACAGCCCTCATATGCCCGTTGTCTGCGTTTTTATGCACTTCCGAAGATACATAAGATTAGTAACCCTTTCCCTCCCTAAGTTACCAACATCGGCTCAGCTACACATTAGTTGGCCAAGTTTCTATCTTCAAAACTATCCACTTTAACGGCTTCTTCGAACAAAACATCTGTAAAAAATTCCATAAAGTTTGTCAATCGACTAAACCGACATTCATACAAGGATCGGTTTAGGTTATCCTTTGATGTGAAATCCATGTTCACAAGTATCCCACTGAATGGAGCCCTCGAATCATTGAAAGCTAGTCTCACTGAACATCATTTCAGTCAACCGGAAGTAGAAGATATTTTGAGACTAGTGGAAATTTGCAACAGACAAAACAGTTTCCTTTTCTGTGGAAGATTTTTCCAACATACGGAAGGCCTTGCAATGGGTAGCCCACTGTCTCCTATATAATGTGAAGTCTATATGCGTCACTTTGAGGACACTCTTTCAGTTGGTTACATTTGACCTATGGATTCGATATGTAGATGATCCCTTTGTTTTCTGGAACGGCATGAATTCGGAAATACCTAAATTATACAGTTTACATATGAGACTGAAAATAATGGCTGCTTACCATTCCTTGACGTCCTTGTGTCACGCTCTCAAGGATGCTTTACAACAACAGTTTATTAAAAACCATTTGCTGTTTCCTTAACCCCACATGCAAAATCAAATCACCCGTGAAAACAGAAAGTCTCTGCCTTCTACGCATACGTATATCGTGCAATACATATATGCTCAACTGAGGATTTCTTGCAGAAAGAGCTTGATTTTCTTAAACGAATTGCTGTACACAGAAGATATACCCATTCCATTATAAACAAAGCTGTCAAAAAATTTAGGAAACGGAAGCCTGTCTTCTCACTCCCGCCAATAGTCAACCCAACACGACAGAATTGGGTGGTTATCCCATTTGCTCCACAGATTAGCTTCCGAATTTCATAAATCCTCAAGAGTTTTAATTTCAAAGTTATTTTCAAGCCCATAAACAAGATATTTTTTTACGAATCAAAAGACTACGCCGAAGACATAAATTCCTGGGGAATTTATAGATACCTAGGGAATGTGGACTTTCATATATAGGACAGACTCGCAGGGCCTTACATTTCCGTGTGAAGGAACACAAGACCTACGTACGGAACTGTGAACTAAAAAAGTCGTCTTTAGCCAAACATTGACACGAAAATAACCACAAATGTTTGTTTGAAAACGCTACGCTCATTGATAAACCTGATTCGACTATCAAGCTTAATGTATTAGAAGCTTTCCACATATACCGGAACTCTACGCAGCTTGTCAACGACATGACGTCGACTCCATTTCTTTCAAGCGCGTGGAAACAACTCACCAAAACCATGACCGTCAGAACTCTGATGATGTCAAAATGATTTGAATGTTTACGCTCCATTCCTCCTGATGATGCCAAGACAATGGCTCTGCGAAGCTATAGTCGATATACACTGCCGGACAATTGCTAAGGACGGATGACAATAGCAACGATAGCAACCATAAAATGGAAGGCAGGAAAATGTGAAAATTAGCATAAGTGCGGGATACAGTAAGACGGGTTGTGCGCATGCAAATTTTGGATTGCCGAACTTGTTCGTGACGTCATAGCGCTGATAATAGATATAAAGGATTTAACGCGTATTGACCGTTGTTGTTCAAACGCAAAGTTGAAAGGGGAGGAATCAATTGACGAACTTGCAATTTTCAGTATGTCTTCCCGACATCACCTAGATGATTTTATGCGTGGCCGTATTATTGGCAAGATTGAAGAAGGGCGAAAAATAACAGATATTGCCAGGGAGTTCGACGTCAGCCACAGTGTTGTTTCAAGGCTTTGGAAATCATTTAAAACAAATGGAGAGTGTAGCAAACGTCACGGGGAGGTCGTGCTTGCAATACGACACTTGCAGAAGATCGGTACATAGTGCTATTAACAAAAAGACACTGGCGCAGCACAGCTAGTGAGGTAGCAAATCAGTTTATATCTGCTACTGGCAAGCGGATCTCCCGAAAAACTGTCGCCAGACCCTTGGTTGAAGGAGGACTATACGCCCGCCGTCCTGTTGTGTGCATCCCATTGTCCAGACGTCACCGTACCGCCCGTTTGCAATGGTGCCATCAACATCGCAACTGCACTGATAAAGACTGGTCTGCTGTCCTCTTCTCAGATGAGAGTAGATACAGTCTATCGTCTGATTGTCGACGACAACAGATCTGGCGTGATAGTGGTACTGAATATTGTCCAGCAAACATACAGGAAAAGGACCGATATCCGACATGTAGTGTCATGGTATGCGCTGGCATCATGATCAATGGCCGTACGTCCCTCTATGTGCTTCCAACTGGGACTATGACTGGCCAACGATACATTAATGATGTTCTGCTACCTCATGTTTGCATGTTCCGTGGTGCTGTCGGTGATAGTTTCATTTTCATGGACGACAGCGCAACATGTCATCGAACAGTCGCTGTCCAGGAGTGTCTTGAGAGCGAGGATATTCAACGCCTCATATGGCCAGTACGTTCTCCAGATCTGAATACTATTGAAAATGTGTGGAATGCTTTGGGGAGGAGTCTTGCTGGTCGCCAATGCCCTCCAATAAACAAAGACACCCTCATCCGTGCACTGACAGAGGAATGGGATAAATTACCCCAACAGCTACTTGATAATGTTGTGCAAAGCATGACACGACGTGTGGAATCTTGCATCGCCCTCCATGGTGGCCATATCTCGTATTGACATCTTACGCCGGAACGCCTGTGGACGGTAATTGCATTTTTTTCACGTTTACGTATTCTGCACAAAATGGCCTGTTTGTCCCTTGAACACGTTCCAAAGCCTTCTGGATTTCAGAGTACAATAAATTGTCTTTCTTGTAATGTCTTTGCATTCTGACATTATTTTATTTCACTTGGCATCCAACCACACTTACTTTTTTATGCGCTATATAGCCGTTTATGATTCGTCCTTAGCAATTGTCCAGCAGTGTATAATAAATCTTTGATTGTGCTAAACGTTGGTATTTTTATTTTATCTCAAAACCACAAGTTTTGTAGTCATAAATTATAAATCATTTTAGGTGTCAACTGGAACTTAGGCTACAATTTGGTGCGTAAGTATATTGAGATATCCTACAACGGAAGACGGCAATATAACATCTGGCTTCGCTTACGTATTTGGACTTATTTAATACCGATATAGACTTTTCAGGAACATAAAACTTAGTTCCTAATCTTGATTATGACGAACTCACTATCTGCTACCATCAACCGTTTTTCGAAGTTGAGGATAAAGAAGTTCAGATTACTGAACCACTTAAAATTCTTGCTTCGATGTAAGAGCTCTCCAGATAATACCAAATTTTGTATCTGTGAAATGCAACTTACGAACTTCCCATAACGTCCAGAAAGCCATATACAGGGTGTACAGGAAAGTCCCTTTAGCCTGGAGTAACTTGCGAACGGAGAGAGGTACAGTTATGCAAGAGATATAACGGTATAATAAAAAGACTACGCCCGATCGAACGCAACCAATAGCAGCGCCCCTAGTGGCGAAATGCGGAAATTAGCCATTGCAAATCGAAAACGAAACGAGATAGAGCAAAATGTCCAACTACAAAGTTGTAGGGCATCGATTAATTAGTAAAAAACGATATTTGTTTTACACGAATAAGATAAATTGTCCCCTGGATGCCATACGATGTCCGAAATCGATACGCGATGGTTCGAATCCGCATATTCACATTTCGTAAAGGTAGCAGTATGAAAACGCAGATTGTGACGTTGCACCGTACCTACGATATAAAAACCAGTAGCAGGATGTACCCTGATCGGAAGTTTAAGTCTACGTACGCTGTGTGAGAATGGTGAGTTTGGATTTCTGGGGTTACGTAACAAATCAGGTGTATGCAACAGCGCTTACAAGTCTGCTGGATCTACGTCGTCGTGTTACAGATGCTTGAAATAGTGTGACACCTATAATGCTGAGGAATGTGCATGCAGAGTTACTTTCACGAATACAAATGTGTATCGTAGACAATGGCGAACTCTTCGGACATACTCGACATTAACGTTTTATCACTGTGCGCCAGTTTGCCTTCTTTGCTTTTGTTTTGTCCAACGTCATCAAACTGTGTTGACACAAGTACGCATTTATGCAATAAATTGTGTGTATTTGCTCATACCACTCTATGCCTGTTCCCTTCAAACGTTCACACAAAAGGTCGCGCATCGATTTCAGACATTTTAGAGTATTAAGGCGACAAATTATCTTATTCGTGTGAGACAAATGTCGTTTTGTACTAAGTAATTGATGTTTTACAACTTTGTAATTGGACATTTTTCTCAATCTCTTTTCGTTTTCGATTTGCAATGGCTAATTTCCGCATTTCGCCACTAGGGGCGCTGCTATTTGTTGCATTCGATCGGGCGTAGTCGCTTTACTATACCGTTATGTCAGTTGCATAACTGTACCTCTCTCCGTTCGCAAGTTATTACAGGCTAAAGAGACTTTCCTAGGCACCCTGTACATACTTTTTTTTTTCTTTTGAAATTCAGGTTTAACGACCACTGTGAGCAACTCAATGGGCTATAAGCAGTCGCCTGGCGCTAATTTAGGGACACTGCCTCCATGGAAGGGAGAGTGCCAGCACCGTATGACAAACACAAAATCCATGCCTCACCGAGATTCGAACCCGGATCCATCTTGGACGAATGGTTAGAAGCCATATGTTAGACCACTGCGCCACCGGGTCGGCATATATTTTCCGCACACTGTATTTAAAAGTGTTCTAACTCTATGCAGTGGGATTGAAATCAATAATGTTAAAATAAAAAAAAGCTGTGAAAAAAAGAGTTTAACGGAAGATGCTGGTACACTAGAACATAAGGAATTTTACATACTATGAAGTGCCTAGTATAATAACACTAACGATTACGCCATTCGTTGCAGCAGAGTAATGTGCTGCCATCTTGGGACGTAAAAATACCAGTTTCTTTCATATTTATTTTCAATTATACGTCAATTATTATACTTGGTACCTGGCAAAACGTATAAGCTGGGTTCAACTGTACATGTTGCTTTGATTGAAAGAAACAGGTATAATGAGTTAGGTTCAATGAATCAAGATGACAAAGGTTTGCTTAATGAAGCGTTAGCTAGAATTACTGAATTAAATGGACCGAATAGCAAAACCTTAAATGTTGTATGAATAATGCATTTCATTTTCTGAGCGATGAAACAAAATAAGCACAATTTGTTAAATGGAACGAGTACAATAAGTTGCTTTTGTTAAAGAGAATGTAAATGATAGTAGATAATAGTGAACTGAAGTGAGAAGAGCACCGAAAACGTCTGAAGATTTTTCTCATTACAAAAAAGGCGCTGTAAGACAGTGTACACCATCATGCGATTGTAAAATTTATTAACCAACGCTTCTCTTTCATTTCACTGGGGATTAATCAACGGAAAACTTTCTCTCGGCGTTTATTAAATAACTGAAATGTTTCAGATTAAAGTCCCAAATTGGAAAAGTGGTTAATTCCTTGCAATGACTTCTAAACACGTTTCAGATATTCAGTCGTTTACATCATTCTTGGCTTAGGCTTCGAATCGTTTGCAGTATCGCTGCATTTTCGGGCAATTATAACAAGAGTTAAACTTTCTAATTAGAAGCCGTTCGTAAAAGACTTTTCCATAAGCTCACTTATTTGAAGATAAATAGCTTTTGTGCTTAGCAACGCCCGAAGCAGTGCATTCTTTTCAATTTTCGCAAGCCGCTTAAATTAAGATTCGGGTTTAGAGCTAGGAACAATTGTCCATCTACAGGGAAGCATTAGAATTCTGGTATGTGGCAAAATGTGCTGCATCACGCTTAGAATCCGCAAGCATCTTCCGATGACCGTACATTAATTAGCCATATAACTCGAAAGTAATATCTTTCGGAGCTAATCCCATTTGATGCACCCTTTGGTTTCAGTTCAAAATGGGAAATCGCCATCTGTACATAATTGACAACTTAGAGAAGAACGTATCGAAACGATTTTATTTTAGTATCATTTACATAATAGGGAACAATGCTTTAAAAACCATAATGGCTCTTCACCATACACCTAATTAAGACAGCCCTAATACCAAAGAGTTCGTATGTTTAATTAATGGTTAATTTTCTCAGCTTATGTGTGTGCGTTTATGCTTTAAAAAAGTTCCTGATGCTACAGGGGTTTGATAGGAAGCTATTTATTTCGCCTTTGAATGAATTTTTGCACAGTTGTTTTCATAGCAATAAAAGAGTAATGTTTGTAACAAAAAAATATTGCTACTAAATGAACTGAAAGATTTGCATCTGCCGCATATTTTTATATATCTCTGAATCAGAAAATCTCTAAATTATTTTTAGTTCACATTTATTTTTGTTGTGTTCATTTCACAAAAAAGGAAAAAGCTATCTTTCATGCACTTTTATATTTTTTATTTTGTATTTTTGTAATCCCAGAACTTTTTTGTAATCCCAGAACTAGTGTTTTATAAATTAGAGACATGTGGCTGATTATAGCCCTCAGAGTTTCTCGTGGTGATCGTTAAACTCCGAGGAAAGAAGGAAACGTACGTAAGGATTTTAAGAATTGTATTCCAATCTAAAATGTAAATATTTACAGCTTAGCTTAGCAATATGATTTGATTTAAAAAGGCCAATCGTTCCCCTAAGATAAGACTGTGTCAAAATCAAGGGCGAGACATGGATGGTTAGCTCGTCTTACGATCTCTATTTTCCATTATAACATACACAGTGCATCAATTAAGTAATGAGGCTGATGGTTTTTAAATTATTGTAAAACACGGGTCGAGAAGGCATGGGTTTTTATAAGTCGTTTATCAGCTATACGTTGGCAACAGCATTTGCGTGAGAATTGCGCAGGTGATTATCTACGATGTGCATGACGTTATTCGGCGGAAAAGCATTGTCACAGCTCTGTCATGGAGCAGAGAGCGAATATCCGGTTCTGTTTGAAAATAGGTAAAAACTGCATACGTGACATTTGAATTGCTGCGTGATGAGTACGGGGCTAATTGCCTATTTCGTGCACAAATATTCCGAATGCACGTTTCAAGCATGGGCGGGAAGATTTGGAAAACGACGAAAGGCAAAGACGCAGGCTTTCAGTGCGCACGACTGAACTCGTTGAGAAAATTCACGAAATAATACAAAGTGATGGTTGTGCGACCTTGAAGATGCTGGAATGTGAGTTCGCTGTTTATATAAGCGAACGATTCGTCCAATTTCAGTGCAAGATATTGGAGGGGAAAGTTTGTGCTCATTTTGTTCCGCATGCCTTATCAGATGACCAGAAATACGCAAAGGATATCTTAGAAACTGCAGAAACAATGAAAATTTTTCTCCAACGCATTGTGGCAGGTGATGAGACATCGTGGTGATCCTGAAACGAAGCGTCAGAGTGCTCAGTGGAAGTCGCCACCGTCACCCAATGGAAAAAAGATCAGGTTACAGAAGTCCAAAATCAAGACGACAGGAAGGAAATTCTGCGTCAACGAGTCCGTTTCTGAAAGTACAACTGTTACTGGCAATGCTTACACATCCACTTTGGAACGATTGTGGAAGAGGATTTTTTCGTGTCAAGCCTGAGATCAAAATAAGGCTGTTGTTCCTTCTTCACGACAACGTACCTGCACCCAGAGCAGTCAGTATAGAGACATTTCTGACAAAAAAACCAAGTGTATATACTCAACTCTCCCCCGTGTTCTCCAGATTTGTCACCGTGTAACTACTTTCTGTTCCCCAAATTAAAGCTGCCTTTAAAAGGAAAAGTTTTTCATGACATTGAAGACATACAATAAATTTTGACATCAGCTTTTCACTCCATACTAACTCTGCAAGTCCGTTCTTTCTTTGGATAACATTGTCCTTCTTGCATTAAGCAGAAGGAATACGCTTCGAATAAAATATATTCACGCAAGTTTTCCTGAGTTTCCATTTTTTTAATTCTCTCTCATTTCTTAATTGCTGCACTGTGTTTATAGGACTTTAGCAGGAGGTAGCACCTTATATATCGGTTACGTGAGGACAAAATAGTACTTGGTTAATCATGGGTTGTGCGAAGGTATGTTGTGCATTTTTCCTAACTCATAATGTGCATTGATTTCACTGAAGAAGAGAAAGCTACTGAATTTTCGATACTTCCTCAAGAAACTTAAATCTGACCATCATTGGTCGAAGGGTTGTAACAGTAACTACTCCCCGGATCTATTTGAATGATATTCCTTTGGTTTTTCAGTCAAATGTTAAATTTTAGGGAGTTCATCTGCATGAAAATTTATGGTGGGATACACATGTTGATGCCTTGACAGTTAGGTTGAGATCCCGTATTGGGGTTTTGTCCAGAATTTCGAGTTGCTTGCCAATTAATATAAAGTCAGTACGTTATTATTCTTTTATTTACCCACTTATGTCTTACTGTCTTTTAGCTTAGGGAATGACAACAAGAGGAAATATTAATAGAATTTTTACTTCTCAAAAAAAAAGGGAACGGATTTCCTGGGGCTTCGTCGGAAACTTTCATTAACTGGGTCAACCGTCTCACCGCTGACGCTAGATCTACCGGCTCCTCCACGATGTTCCACATTGCCAGTTTCCTTAAACTGTTTCCTCCACGGCTTAATTGAATTCGTTGACGGAGGATTACAACCATACTCTAAACGGTACCGTCTTTTAACTTTAATGACAGACTTTAATTCCGCAAAGCCGTAACACACACATCGCCTTCTGCTGAACGGATGGCATGACTACTGATTGCGCATTTCTCATACATTCCTCATCAGGCCACACTTAGCGCCATCTATCGGATTCTGGGAATAAAATTTTGCAAAACAAAAATATAGAAACCGTGTTAGTAATACGTGACATAGAAAAACAGACAATGATCATAGTTTTTTTGTACATAATTTTGTAATGTGTCCAATAATTCTCGGACACCCTATATATGTATTGTGTTTCTTTGTGTTTGAATATGGTGCGATTAGTATTTGGTTAATATTTTTTGGTACAGAAATTGCATGTGCAATTTGATTGTACGCCAGTTAGTGTAACATGGCAAAATAAAATTCAAATTCAAATTCAAATTTTGAACATCTTACGTAACTGAATGCATTTTTTTGGTACATGATATATCTCTGAAGCCCAGATGATTTATGTGAAAACTGAGAAGTTCACAGAGAAAATATTTAAAATTCCAAAATCAGTTTGTAGTTACTTTCCATAACAATGGTTATCATATTATGCACCTAAGCGTCAATAATCAATTCTTATGTTGAGGAAATGCTTAATTTATGTTTCTTTTTTATTACAGTTTTTTAAGTTTGAATGTTTCCTTAATTAAGCAGAATTTCATGATGCTACTATTTGTTCTCTTTACGGTCTTTAAGACTTAAACACATTTTTCAAAATGATGTCAAGTGTTGCTTTATTTCTTTCTTTATTCCTTCATGCGGTGAGACTAAAGGAATTCAGTTCAGAAAAATAAATCTTTTTTCACTTCTAGAGCTGCTCGAAAAATTACATTTATTCGTGAAGACAGAGTACAAAGTTAAGAGGAAACGGCTTGAACGTCAAATAGGCCGCCGAGACGAAAAAAATTATTTACCAAGGAAACAAAAGGTTAACGTAGCGCTGAGTTAAACAGCAATTCGGTTACTTTGTCGAAAAGCAATTCTTGAAATTCTGTTGACGGAAATAGAGAAAAGGTGCCTTTTGCGAGTAAAATATCAAACAGAAAATGCAGGTGATTACTTAAGCAAATCTACATTGCTTTAAAAGAGCAAAAGTCAACAACGCATGTAACCGTTGTTTCTGTTCAGTACGAAGTCAATGTAAGGAATATTTTGTTTCTAATTTGGTCCCACTCCACGCAGAGCTTCTATTAAACAATATAGTTGAGCTCACTGCATAAGATTTGGGTGAAAGAAGCATTACATGCAAATTCAAAAGGTCTACGTGTAAACAAAAGTTGCATAGAGAGACATCTTCAGTATTCCCACTTCAAACACGTTGCATTTTTCATACACCACCGATTCTATGCTAATGATCGTCAACCACACGTCGCCTGCAACTGTACTGCATAAGGCTCTTGAACAACCTGCCAATAAAAAATAACTTGTATGAAAATTAGCTATGTAATAGAAACAGCTTAAAATGAATGCTTTCTTTTCAGGCACGCACATGTGTTAGCCGTTTCGTGTTCTCTGTAGTGTACACAATACTTCCAGGTTTAGCTATGCCATTACTCGTATAACTGTCTAACTGCAATTCTTATCGTGTGTGGCATCGAAAAGGAAGAGCAAGTGCTGCGGGGTTTTTTTCTTTCTTTTTTATTTTTTTCTGCTTTTCGAAGACGACCGCCGAAAGGTAGAAATGACGTAACCACTCTGACTTCTTCCATTGGTCGCCACTTCTGTTCGTGTGCTTCATCAATGGGAATGTAATTCGAAGTTTTTACATGCATTTCTTTCACTGATGCCAAAACGTGTTTCTAACAGATTATTTCTTAACACGGAAAACAATTAGGTTGTTACTCAAGGGTTAAATCAATCACATATACGTTTAGAAAACCAGGAACTACCCTTCAGAAATGACTGCATAATAACAGAAATCTGAAAAGGAAATTTTAAGTTTAAAAACAATACAAATGAGAAAAGAACTTTTTTTTCTCGAAGAATTTGAAGGTTTTTTTTTTTATAATGAGATGGCATTTCTTTTGTCAATTCTTTCTCTTCTAAGAAACGTTAGGATTTTGTTCTTTATAAACCTAAAATATCTTTCTTGCCACAACGTTAAGTCAAAACACTATTTCAGTTCTTTACTTACACGAATTTCTGTGTTTAGCAAGAAATGTAATAATAGATGGCGCCACATTACTAATCCCGGTCTAACAACTTTATTGCTCACGGACAGAAAGAAAAGAACATAGTGTTTCATGGTTATGGGTATTTTGAATGATACATCACATTGTGGGATATTTTTTGAGACGTTTTGATTAAAATTCACGAATGTTATATCAATTTGGAAAAGAAAGCACAAGAAAAACTAGGCCATCAGAACCTAAGAAACATTACTTAGTCATAGTGCGCATGGGCCAGTAAAGAAGCCAATTTCTTAGCTCGCTTTCCAAGCAGGCAGCGGTGTAGTCCAGGACTGGCGCCACAAGGACACTTTTTTTTCAAGGCCTGTCGGTGCCAGTCTACATTTTGCCTAACTGAATCGGACTTTTTAAAAATTTATTTATTCAGTCGTCGCCATCGAAGTTGATATTTTGTAAGCCCAAATAATCTTAAATGCGGTTTTTCTTTTTCTTCTGTCTTCTCTCTGTATTTATTCTTTTTTTTTTTTCGTGATGGCTACGCACAAATTCGTACAGATCTTTTGTTTACCGAAACCATCTCAGAAATACCTGCTGGTGTCGATAACGCCTGGGTTTGTCTTCTTAGGCCTGGCCACTTCATTTTCCAGGACCACCTCCGCAAGAAGGTCTCATCCTGCTGATCGCGTCTACAGAAGTCGGCAGAAGTTGGAAGTTTATATAGGTTTTTGCTTCGCTCTCAGTGCTCAGAGTCTTCGTCTATGTAGGTTTACATCCGTTAACGACAGGATTATACACCACAAGAGAAACGAAGGGGACGGTTCTTAGTATTCACAGTTCAAAATGTTCATCGGTGAAAAAATTCTTCGAAACCTACTAAGAGTTGTAAGAATGCTCAGAGACGACAGTCATAACAATATCGGCAGCACGAGTTTTCAGATATATCGTATCGCTAACTAAAAATTGAGGGACTCAAAAATTACTCAAAAATACTTTTTGCTCAGTGAAAGTCAAAAATTGGAGCTTGTGCGCCAAGTTTTGACTTTCATGGCAAATTTTCATAACACGCGCTTCCTTTCGGAACGTTAATCTACTAAATGATCCCTTAAGGTGGACGTCTAGTGAATTTGCTTCCTGTACTTCCAATGGGCAAACTTCTGTACACATTTTCTTCACAATTAATGCGTTCCCAAGGATGAAAATTTGAACATCGATTAAACTAACTTAATATTATTACTTGGAATACTTAATATTTTCTAAAACATAACCATAATTATATTAAAAATTAATATATTTTACTTTGGTGGTGTTGAGACCAGAAAAAAGACGGCGCGACCTGTACATTGATGACGTCAGTAGACAAACAAATGTTGGATTGCTTAATCATGGTTATGTTTTAGAAAATATTAAGTATTCCAAGTTAAAATATGAAGTTATTTTAATCGATGTTCAAATTTTCATCCTTGGTAACGTATTAATTTTGAAGAAAATGTGTACAGAAGTTTGCCCATTGGAAGTATAGCAAGCAAAATCACTAGACGTCCACCTTAAAACAGAATCGTACCACGAAAAAGTTTTCGCACTACACAGGTTCCCATTGAATATGGTTTCTATCAAGAATGAGAAAACCATATTTGATCTCATAACGTATTTTCGATAAAAAACAATGCTAACTTACTTTGGAAATGCCAGTTGCAATGACATCTACTACACCGTAGTAATTGCAGTTATAAGTTAATTTATAACGTGGGACGCTGTGTAATAGTTCTTAATTAATTAGAAATAAGTGGCATAGGAAGTAAATTACTAAAATCCCCGCTATGTCTGACATTTGTCTGCAGAATTTCCTATGTCGTTTTATGATTCTGTAAGAGTGTTCTTTGTGGTATAGAAATACCTGAATTGACATTTATTCGTGTGCCCAGCTCTTCAGAAAACATTTATATTGCATGCCTGGCACTATTGTGTCTTCCATGCAAACCGAAGAATAAACCTTAATTATTTTACTATAACAGTGTTTTAATATAATGAATTAAATCAATAATGGACAAAAAATGGCAAGACGTGCTTCTAAATGCGTAGCTAAGCAAAGCAGTTCGACAGAGAGTAGAGAAAAAATACGGCGAAGATGGAGGAGCAAGAAGAAGAGTCGCAATAAATGATATATAAATAACACTAACATCAGCATTTGCCAAATATCACCCCCAGTGGTCAGGGACATTAGTTTCTTGATATTCATCAAACCTGAGCCAGGGTTCAAGTCTCACATGAAACATAGGTAGTGCGTTTGTCCTATGGCTCTGGATTTACTACATATCGCTGGAACCAGTTGCCCCAAACTGAGGTTTCCGCCACTTCATAAAACACTTGCAGAGGTCCGCTCCCCTTTCCGCTACCTAGTGCAAGATAAAATTAAACTTAAAATCCGGAACAGCCGTTGCACCCAAGTTGGTTAATTTCCTCTACGGTGGGTTTGATGCCGTTATATTCTCTTTTATTTTAATGTATCTGAGGAACCAACCTATTTCTCAAAGTAGGATCATACACTGTAATAAAATGCCAAATCTCGTTTCATAAAAACTCAACCATGGAATTTAATTGGCGTTTTAAGATCAATTATTTCTGTTTCCGTGCATCTCGTTTTGTCAGCATGTGCACAAACTTAAGTTGATTCTTTTTCCTCTGCCACGCTAACTCTTAACACCCCGGCTTCCGTCCACCCTTGACACTAGCATAATTGGTTTTACCTCTTCACTCCGACACTGATCGCAAACAACCGCAAACTCTCAGCTGGTTAACGTAAGTGCATCCCCCTTTTCTGGGCTGGAGACAACACCCGTCAGCCGTTTACGCGGGCCGAGCAGTAAGAGACTCGCCGAACAAGGTTTTTGTATCTCCTCGAAGCGCATGACGGTGTCAATCTCTCTGCTTGAGCAACTTTGATACTCCTAATCCTTACCTGTTATCAAACATTTTTCATCCATCGACAGCAAAATAACAAACACGCGCCCCAAACATTGACACAACACCTTTGAAAATACATATTACACTATACGGCGATTCTGCCGAGCCCAGTTTTATCTAGGATTCTGCATAGTGAACATATTCATAAGGATTTGTAATCCCTTGCTGCCTGGCGCCAATTCTCTCTGGAGACCCTTCTCCTAGACGCTACACAAAAGCCAATTCTCTCTGCATACCCTTCTCCTAGACGCTACACAAAAGCCAATTCTCTCTGGAGACCCTTCTCCTAGCCGCTACACAAAAGCCAATTCTCTCAGGATACCCTTCTCCTAGACGCTACACAAAAGCCAATTCTCTCTGCATACCCTTCTCCTAGACGCTACACAAAAGCCAATTCTCTCTGGAGACCCTTCTCCTAGCCGCTACACAAAAGCCAATTCTCTCAGGATACCCTTCTCCTAGACGCTACACAAAACAAAAGCCAATTCTCTCTGGAGCGTTCCCCTTTCTCTTGGACGCTACACAAAATGGCTCAAACAAAGACACCTTCCGATCAAATGTGTATATCAAAACGTACATTTTCGTGTTTATCTACGAACGAAGTCTTAGAATCTTACAGCACTTTTTGAAATCCACTTCTGGGATCATACTCTGCTCCTGCGCAGCATTCTGGACGATGCGAACTACACTCTAAAATCCTCGTCCCTTCATAGTCTTTTTTCAATTTCGGTCGGGGAACGGGGATTTTCAGGGTGCGAAATGAGATGTACTTGATGTGTGATCTATGAAATTTGTTGTTTAGTAAGGAGCCCACGGGTCAACCGTGATGAATTTGTAGGTTCACTTATATAATGCGACATTAAAGATCGAGACTCGCACTGTTGCTGTATCCAAGCTTTCTACGCTGAATTTTTCCCGTACTTGGGACAAGTTCAAACTGCACCATCCCTGTATTTAGATAAAAGAAAGAATCAACATCATGTTTAGGCTTCACTTCATTGGTAGAACTTTTTCGGTTCAAGGAGAGGTATTTGTCTTTCAATCGAATTATTTGTGTCATTCTATGGGTCATAGACATACACTATATTGACAAAGGTCACCGGACACCCCTTCAAAAGCAAATGAAAGGGATCCGCTGCGTTGTTAAGATGCGTGGCACAGCTGCAAACGGTATAAAAACAAGCCTGCAGCTGACCGCGATCACATCGCACTGTGAGGTTTAGTGAAAATTTCACTGGGGGACATAACTGCCTGTAAGAAAGGAAAGATTGTTTGGTGTTATATTAGTGGGTAATCCATAAGAGAAAACGAGAGGCGTTTAAACATACCCAAGTTAACTATTTACGATGTACTGAATAATGTGAAAGACACATGGCGTGCCTGAAGCAGCAAAACGTACTGGCAGACCACAGAAAATCAGTGACAGAGGACGTCGAAACCTCAGGAGAGTCGTTACAGCTAATCGACGGAGTACTACACAAGACCTTAGTGTACAGGTGAGTAAAAATACTGGAACCTCGGTATGTAAACGTAACATTCGCAGAGAACTTCATTCTAAGGGTTACCGTGGTCGTGCCGCAGCTCATAAGCCTTTCATTTCCACTCGGAATGCTACTCGTCGTTTAGCATAATATAAAGGACATTTATCGTGCACCGTAGATTAATGGAAACGGGTCTTATGGACTGATGAATCCAGATACACGATGCATCAGTCCGATGGTCGTGTGTAGGTATGACGGCAGCCGGGGCAGCGCTATTTACCACAGTGTACTGTTCCTACGGTCCAATTTGGAGCTGGCAGTGTACTCACGTGGGGCTGTTTTTCGTGATATAGTCGTGGCCCATTGGTTATTTTGGACAAACCTGTTAACCAGCACATGTACCTCTATATTGTGGACAATTATGTCCTGCCAACACTGTAGCAATACTAGGGAACCGAGCCTTGTTGGTACCAGAAGGATAATGCACCAAGCCATAAAGCAAGGACTGTTACGGCGTGGTTTGACGATAATTCCGCATGAGCCCTGATCTTAATCTCATAGAGCACCTATTGGATGAATTATACCGCTGCATTAGAAGTTTGGAACCAAGTCCTACTACTAAGCAAGAGATAGCGGCAGCATAATGTACTGAATGGAAGCGCATACCTATCGCTGTGTTCCAAACACTTGTCGAAGGCATGTCTCGAAGGGTCAGTGCATGCATTAAGGCCAAAGGTGAACCGACACCGTACTAATGTATGTCAATAAATGCTATGTTGTGTTGCTCTTCTAGGTGTCCGATGACTTTTGTCTTTATAGTGTATATAGGGATTCGTGACCCATGAGGATATATTATGTATGGGCCCAATGCTGCAAGATTTGTAAGGTTATGATAAACTGTCACATGGTGTTAATTTTGTCATGAGTGAGATGTCTAAAGCACAAGCTTTGTTTTCATCCTCCTCAACCTAAATTCCTGTGTCAAAATAGTATGACCTGACCCTGTCGAGATCCCAATTTCAGTAGACATCTCTGAAGAAGTCAAACGTCTGTCACTTCCGATTCGAGGGTTATCTTCAGCCGATGTTCGGTCATCTTCAAATCTTTAAAACTGTGCGAAAGGTTTTTAACGAGTTAGAGTTTCTTCCAACGCAGTTGGCGACATATCATCAGGTACTTATATCAAGTTTTGGACAAAACTTGATACACACTTGCTGATCGCTCCCACCAACCACAGTAAATTCTGATAAATTATTAAAACACAGCAATCAGCAAAGTGATAAACCAGAGAGTAATCTTAAGTGCAATCTTAAGTAACCGAGCCGTCGTGATGTCTATAAATTGAACTCCATTGTCACAGACTCGACATAAATAGTCTCATTACTTTATGGACACTCTTCCTGCAAAAACGCATTTCTGAGGATTTTATGAAAATGATTGCCGAGGAGAAGGTATTATGTGGTCTGAGTCATTAGGTCGTAGGACTTCCCTGCTGGGTTAGCTATGCATTCTGCAACACGCGTGGCTTCGAGTGGTAAAGTCCCTGTGTTATACCTTCTAAGTTATGCACGTAACCTACCTCCATCAGTAACGCCACATTCTGTCGAGAGTTGTTGCATTCCGACGAGTTTCCGCCCCGGCATCAAGTAGGACCAACCAGCCATATATAACCTTAGGTTATCAATATATCCATGGGATGATGACGACTGCAAGGCATTCTCACTCTTTACACCTGTTTTCTGCACCGAGATCGCTCCGATGCAATTTTCTCACGCTCGTGTGAGTAATGTCAAACTTGACTGGCTAATTCGATCCGTTTACCCTTTTGTCTCCTTTATCTATCGCGTGTTTGGTGGTGATAATTAAACTGTAGATACGTACTCACTATGGGGGTGTAACTATTACCTTCAGCAACTTGATGGGCTATAATAAGCGTCCGTCCTTAATTTAGGGTCAGTGGTTCAAGGAAAGGGAGAGATCAAGTACCGTAAGACGAACACTGCATCCATTTCTCACCAGGATTCAAACCCAGACCGATCTCGGACGAAAGGTCAGAAGTCAGCACTTACAGGACTGCATCACCTGGGAGGCATCATTAATTTTCATGATGTTCCGACGAATACTTCCTAGTATAGCATTTTATTTTCTGCATCGAGCAAGATAATTGAATATTTTTGTTCGAAACTTTAAGATTTTGAAAACATTAACCGAATAATAGCATTGTTCATGATCCTGTTTTTTGATTTAATATTTTTGAATGGGGAGAAGAACGAATATTATTCCTTTCTGTTCATATGAATAATTTTTATAATTGTCCATCAAATATTTACAAAGAAAAAAAGAAGAAATTACGTTGGCTAACAGATATAAAAACGAACTAATTTCAGACAACAATGAAACATTTCCCCAACAGCATAACTGGATAGTCATTCCGGAAAGAAAAGAAAATAGAAAATACATCCAGAATTAGCCAACAACAACTTAAGCATCATACAGAAACATACACTGATAATACGTTTGTGGCACGTAGCACCAGAAAGTGGTGCTACATCGCTTTCTGAGAAAAGGTACACCATTGTGAGATGCAAACAAAACCTAACGACATGATGCAACTTTACACCATAATGTGGTGCGACCTTGTACCACAACGTCGTGTGAAATTTTCACAGTGTTGCTAGGTTTTGTTTGCACCACACAATGGGGCATCTTTTCTCAGAAAGTGGTGCAGCTGATGTAGCACCACTTTTTGGTGCAACCTACCACAAAATTCTTAACAGTGTAACCGTTATGTTATTAAGAACCTGGATGCAATTCACCTTTCCAGAGGTTTTTCAAAAAGGAATAAAGCATGTGCCTCTAGTTAATGAGTACAGCGACAGAATATTTAATTGCAGCTGTCGACTAACACCTCAGTAAGGTATGTGCACACAAAACATGAAATATCTATATTACATGTGACAATTTGCTTTTTTCGTTTCGTCTTCGCTAGGGTCAAAAGAGTGATAAATAAACCTCGCGTAGGTTTGCTCCCACAGAACTTCAAATTCCAATGCAATATGGCGATTAACTAGGTAAAGAGCAATACCGACATGGTGTCTAATGCGTATCACACGCTTCGTAAAACATTTTTGTGCCACGTGAATCAAAGTTTCAATTGAGGGGCTGTGATCAAGAATCCAGCTGTCCGTTCTGCAAGATCTGTCTTTAGATTTTTCCAGAGATGTACGTGATACAGTATGATGTACGGTTCTAACCTTACGAATATATTCAAAGCCTTTGATAACCGCATGTCCGTTAAGGTTGCAGTTTTGCGATGCAGGAGTCATGCAATTCTATTGAGCTGTGGAGCATGTCAGAAAATTTGTTACTTTGACCATCCTTTGTGTCGCACAACACGGAATCAGCTATGAGTAATTTCGCGTTCCTCTGCAACTCATTTTGTAGATAGTTGCTATCGAGAACGGCTCTTTTTAGAATAAAGTTAGAATACTTAGAATCTAGTCTTCAAAGACGAAGTCTTGAAACTGACGATCTTGAGTAAAGAATACCCAGTTTTTCGTCTCTAATTGTGGTATAGAGAAAGCCAGGTCTACCATTTGGTAGACGAAGTCATCATTGTAAATGCTGTCTTATCTTGATGTTAAAATTATTTTACTGTTCGACAGGTAGCAGTCCATGAGAAGGTTTGTACTCAAATTTAGATAGAACAAAAACGCACAAGAAAAGGCGTTGTTATGGCTTGAGATCAGCTTATCTTAGTGTCATGAAATATTCTCTCATGCCTTTAAAAGTCATTTTGCGAGGTTAAATAGGGTGAATACAGCTCCCAAGTACTGCCCACAATCAATGATATTCGCAAAGACGTGAACACTGTTCTTAACCTAAAACGCTGCCTTGTCTTCAAATTTAAACTTCCTCTGTTCATCAAATTGGAATGTTTGAAAGCGTGACACACTTTCTGGCTATTGAAGAACAGGCTATAGGTGATAAATGTTGGCCCCGTAATATAGCAGCATCTGGAGGAATCGGGCGGTAGAGAAGTATAGGATAAAGTTATCTGCCGCAGCCAATTATCTAGAAAATATCCAATTTCACCTCGTTAGGAAGTCAGCAACGCATCCATAACGATGAACCGTACTAAGTAAAATGCGAGACCAGAGATTCGCATGTTTCACATTCTTTTTAGCACGTCTTTTGCAAAAAAAGATCGTGCTTATGTTATCGGTTTGTCCGTCCGTCCGCCTGTACCCACGGTATCTCTGCAAATATTAGTCCGATTTGAAAAATTCTTTTTGCATTCGAAAGCTTGAAATATGCGAAAGATGATCCTTCATTTCGTTTTTTTTTTCACGATGTACAATTTCACCGCTAGAGGGCGTAAATTCAGATGATGTCGAAATCGAAAATATGTTTTATTCCACATATTTGCTTCTAAACATCCAATTGAAAAAATCTTTTATCTTTCGATTCCATTTATGTCGAACAGTATTTTGGATATAGTTTCTTTTTCAAATTACGTATAGATTTTCCGCTAGGGGCGTAAAAGGAAATTGCATTTTTTCCGATAACTCTTCTTCTAAAACTCCGATTTGAATTTTTTTTTTCAGCAGATTCATCTCCTGATGTACAATCTTTTGCATATAATTTCGAATTTTTGGTAAAGAATACCTTGGCCACCAGGGGGCGTAAGTGTTAATTTTTGCTTCTGATGAATTTGCCAAAAAATCTGAGCTTCTATATCGATTGAAATAATTCTTTCGTGGACTGATGCCACTCACATTGATAAACCTTTCCGGAATATTTTCTTCCTAAAATATTCCAGTTTCTCCGCCAGGGGGCGTAGATGTATATCTTATTTTTGTCAATATCTGTACTTGTAGGAGTCCGATTTGAAAAATTCCTTCTTTGTTGATTAGTGTATCCAGTGTGACACGCGGTTCATATAATTTCAAAATTTTCAAGTAATTCGTAGACTTTCCGCTAGGGGGCGAAAAGGATAAATTGCGTTTTCCCCTATATCTCTGCTTCTAAATCTCCGATCTGAAAATTTTATTCTGTACGGGATACCTCTCCTGATGGGAAATCGTTTGCACATAATTCTAATTTTTGTAAAAAAATGGTTTGGCCTCCAGGGGGCGTAAACCTTAATTTCCGCTTCGGATGTATTTGCAGCAAAATATGAGCTTCTAAATTCTCGATTGAAAATAACGTCGTTTGTAGACCGATACTACTCAAGCCGACAAACTTTTTAGAAACATTTTCTTCTTATAATAGTGAACGGTTTCTACGCCAGGGGGCGTAGATGCATATCTTATTTTTGTCAATATCAGTACTTGTAGGAGTCCGATTTGAAAAATTCCTTCTTTGTTGGATACTGTTTCCAGTGTGACATTCGGTTCATAAAATTTCAAAATGTTCACGTAATTCATAGACTTTCCGCTAGGGGGCGTAAAGGTAAATTGCGTTTTCCCATATATTTCTGCTTCTGAATTTCCGATCTGAAAAATTCTTTCTGCACCGGATACAGCTCCTGATGGGAAATCGTTTGCACATAATTTCTAATTTTTGTAAAAAAAATGGTTTGGCCACTAGGGGGCGTAAACCTTAATTTCCGCTTCTGATGTGTTTTCAGCAAAATATGAGCTTCTAAATTCTCGATTGAAAATAAAATCGTTTGTAGACCGATACTACTCATGTCGCAAACCTTTTAGAAACATTTTCTTCTTAAAATAGTCCACGGTTTCTACGCCAGGGGCGTAGATGTATATCTTATTTCTGTCGATATCTCTACTTCTAAAAATTCGATTTGAAAAATTCCTTCTTTATTAGCACGTCTTTTGTAAAAAAAGATCGTGCTTCTGTTATCAGTTTGTCCGTCCGTCAGTCCGTCTGTACCCACGGTATCTCTGCAACTATTAGTCCGATTTGAAAAATTCCTTTTTGCGTTCAGAAGCTTGAAATATGCGAATGATGATCCTTCATTTCGTTTATTTTACGATGTACAATTTTGCCGCTAGGGGGCGTAAATGCAAATGATGTCGAATTCAAAATTACGTTTTACCCACATATTTGCTTCTAAACATCCGATTGAAAAAAAATATTTTATCTTTCGATTCCATTTATGTCGAAGAGTGTTTTAGATATAGTTTCCTTTTCAAATTACGCATAGATTTTCCGCTAGGGACGTAAAAGTAAACTACATTTTTTCCGATAACTCTTCTCCTAAAACTCAGATTTGAAAAATCTGTTTTTCAGCAGATACATCTCCTAGTGGAAAATCTTTTGCATATAATTTCGAATTTTTGGTAAAAAATACATTGGCCACTAGGGCGTAAGTGTTAATTTTTGCTTCTGATGTATTTGCCATAAAATCTGAGCTTCTAAAGTATCGATTGAAAAAATTCTTTCGTGGAATGATGCCACTCACATCGATGAACCTTTTCGGAATATTTTCTTCCTAAAATATCCCACAGTTTCTTCACCAGGGGGCGTAGATTTACATCTTATTTTTGTCAATATCTCGACTTCTAGGAGTCCGATATGAAAAATTCCTTCTTTGTTGGATAGTGTTTTTGGTGTGACATGTTTTCATATAATTTCAAAAATTTCAAGTAATCCATAGACTTTCCGTTAGGGGGCGTAAAAGTAAATTGCGTTTCGCCCTATATCTCTGCTTCTAAACCTCCGATTTGAAAAATTTCTTCTGCACCGGATACAGCTCCTGATGGGTAATCGTTTGCACATAATTTCTAATTTTTGTAAAAAAATGGTATGGCCACCAGGTGGCGTAAGTCTTAATTTCCACTTCTGATGTGTTTGCAGCAAAGTATGAGCTTCTAAAATCTCGATTGAAAAAAAAGTCTTTTGTTGACCGATGCTACTCATGTCGACAAACCTTTTAGGAACACTTTCTTTTTGAAATAATGCATGGTTTCTACGCCAGGGGGCGTAGATGTATATCTTTTTTTGTCAATATCTCTACTTCTAAAAGTCCAATTTGAAAAATTTCTTCGTGGTTGGATAGTGTTTCCGATGCGAAACGTTTTTCCTATAAATTCAAAATTTTCAAGTAATTCACAGACTTTCCGCTAATGGGCACAAATGTAAATTGCGTGTTCTGCTTCTAAAACTCCGATTTGAAAAATTCTTCCTGTATCGCAAACAAGACCTGATGGAAAATATTTTTCACATAATATTTAATGTTTTGTAAAGAACAGTTTAGCCACCAGGGGTCATAAGTGTTAATTTCTGCTTTTGATGTATTTGTAGCAAAATCTGGGCTCCTGAAAACTCGACTAATTTTTTTTTTCTTGGACCGATACCGCTCATATGGATAAACCTTTTGAGAATGCTTTCTTCCTAAAATAATGCATGGTTTTCCCACCAGGGGACGTAAAGTCACATCTTATTTTTGTCGATAACTCTGTTTCTAAGAGTTCGTAAGCTCAAGACTCCGTTTGCACCAATATCTAAGGGAAAACAGACCCAATTGAAAAACTTCTTTCTTCCGTTAGATACTTTTGTTTTCCATACCGGTTTTATTGCCTTTGAACAGCTTTGATAAATTTAATTTGCGTCAGAACGATTGCAAAGGACGTGCTTATTACACCCGAAAATTCGGTGTCATCTTTCTTGTCAGTATTACTAGCAGATATTGGCAATATACAGCAACATGGGGACCCAGCTGATTTGACCACGTGGGATATCTCAAATATTTCCTAATCACCAATGGTGCTAGTAAAGTCCAAATTTGTCAAGTTTTGCAACATGTTATGAAAACACTGCGTCCAGGAAATCGGAAGTCTATGGATAATATTAACCTCATTTAGGACTAGGCTATGTTAGAAAGATATCTTCAGTCCAACAAGTACAAAGTGAGGTAGGTTTGAACAAAAAAATGCAATTACGTCACTAACGGAAAAACTATGTACTAGAAAGAAGCTGAAAAATGTAGAACTGGCGACCATGGCCTCACTAATTTAGTGCAAAAAAAAAAAAAAAGAGTTTCTTAAGCAGGTTTTTACCACTCAAAAATCAAGCTTTCTACGACGCTTCTAACACGAATACATTACCTAGAGAAAATCGGACACTGAGCAAATTTTGCAGTGACAATAGCCCAACATCGAAACAACAGTTCGTGCCCAACCTTTAGAAGTGGAAATATATGAAGTAAGAGTAAGTAAGAATCTAAATTAAACAAGGCCGTAATGCCAAAGGCTAGTCGTACGAACTGGGTCCATGTTCGAGTCTCGGGTGATACACCGGTCGTACGAACTGGATCTATGTTCGAGTCTACGGACGTGGGTTTATTTCTTTCTCTGCCACAAGTGACCCTAAATTAAGGAATGGGACCTGCTTGTAATTCTCAGAGTACTTCATGGGGATCGTTAAACCCTGAAAACCAAAACCTAAATTTACGCCACTAGACGAAATATGAAATAGTTTTCTCTCTGCTGATCGGATGAGAAATTAATGTTCGAAACTCAGTAGAAACGGAAACATATCCGAGAGGATTTGGTGAGAACGCGCTTTCTAAATGTCTCACAGATATGGAGATAAGTGTATATAGAAGAATATAAATGAGGATGGATAAGTCAAGTGAAGTAGAAACATATTTCTCCTGCGATTTTGACCAATGAAGGTTGAGATGCAGCTGCCATGGCGCCAGGTTATACGTATAAGCCGGGTACTAGAACAGGAAGTAAGGACAACGTGTCATTAGGCTCTGACAGGAAACTGGGTGAACAGGTATAAATGGTTCAGAGGGCTGGAAAGGGTAGAGTAAACTGTCATCATGGCAGAATGCCAAGCGATAATGAAAAAGAACGTGACATTTTTTTTTAAATACTACGAAACCGGCGTTTTTTCAATACCCCGAAAACGGCGGATTAAAGTGTTCACCAAATACCGGCTGGTGTTCAGTTATTCTTTTCGGATGGAGGAACAGTTAAACGACCACTGTGAGCAACCTTTGGGAACATAAGCAGTTGACCGTCCCTAATTTAAGGCCATTTCCTCCAGGAAATGGAGAGATCCAGTGCCGCAAGGCAAGCACAACATCCGTGCCTCACTGCAATTCGAATACTGACCCATCTCGTACGAATGGTCAGAAGCCATTAATTAGACCCTTGCGCATCCGAAGCTTTAGTCGTTGGAACGGTCAGGCTTCGGCCGAACCCTCGACCAATAGAACAAGGAGTTTAGATAAATTGTAGCTACACGTTTTGAAATGACGAACCCAACATGTAGGTCTCCCTACATTTAAAGAGGGAAATTTCCTCAGTCATTCGTAATTTTCACTATGTATTTTTTCATTAAGCAGTTTCCATTTAACAAAGGTTTCTATGCAGTGATCCCGAATTTTATCAAGACGATAAAAATTGCGTTGTGAAGCTAATAACACTCCATTAAAGAGAGATCTATGGCATTATCATACCAGCTGTGACCAGTTTGAAATTGGTGCTGATGCACATATAAAAAAACTCAGTACTCAGCAAATTTGTTAAAGGGAGTAATACATATAATGTGTAATTGAATAAGTTTCCATTGTTCCAAATTAAGAATTTTCTGCTCCACTTGATCATTTCCTTTCTCAGAATTCCTCGTACTTTATTAGACTGCAGTTTAACTCTCATTTGATTTAGTTTAGTCGCTCAATTATTAGATAACCCTAATTTAATTTGTAAATCAAACAATAAGATTTTACGGTTTGAGCTCTCTTCCAAGACAAACTGCGTGCAAGCGAAAGAAAACTTAATTAAACAATTTTCCCTAAGAAACCGCAGCAGTCTTCAGGGAATCCATCATCATAAATCACATTTACAGGATCTAATTTCTATGAAAAAGAAAAGGGAGTCTATTGCTACATTATATATTACTCTTGGGATTTGAGTTGTATTATGTTATTACCGAAAATAATTTACGAGTTTATGACGTTATTTGTCGCTTGACTAAAAGAAGGGCGTATTACGGTAGCTGAAATTAATCTGGAAAAGCAACCGAGAGAAAAAGGATTATCAACAAATGTGGCCACCGTGTTTTCCTTGATAACGTTTATTCAGTTCTTACGCATGCTAGCTAGTGCGATTTGAAAGATAATAAATTTTTAAAACTAATCTCTGAGTCACAAAGGTTTGTTAATTTTAATATGTCGACAAATAAACAAGAAGATAACGGACGCCGATAACAACTTTGAAAACGTGATATTATTACGCACTGCTAATCGCGCCTTGTCCTCGTCAGAAGCCTTAATAATCACGTGAAAAACTGGGTTTCTCTCTCTCTCTCTCTCTCTCTCTCTCTCTCTCTCTCTCTCTCTCTTACTCTATCTCTCACTCTATTATATATATATATACATTATCTACCAAAAAGTAATTGGTCACCCCTGCAATTGACGATATCTGCGGTCCTGATACACGTCACGGCCGCCGCTGGTAAATATCGTGTGGGAAACAACAACGCAACTAGTCGCATGCAAGATGCCACGCAGTTCGGAGCTCTCTGATTTCGAGAAAGGTGTAATCGTCGGGTATCACAGAAATGGCCGATCCATACGTGACATATCCAGCGAGTTGAAGTACCCAAAATCGACAGTGACCTACGTGATTGGCAAGTGGAAGATGAGAGGTGACTGTCAGAATGTGCCCCGACCCGGCAGACCCACAAAACTGGGAGTTAGAGACCGACGGGTGCTGGCCAGAGAAATTCGGAAGAACCGCACCAAATCGATGAGCCACATCCTCGAGGAGTTTCAACAGGCATCTGGGAGTCTTCTTTCGATTAATACCATCCGTAAGGAAGCCCATCTGCTCGGTTATCATGGACGTGCTGCCGGCCACAAGCCTTTGACCACCAAGTCCAATAACCCTATTGAAAATAGTACAAATGGAGTCAAAGGTCAGGACATAAGATTGGGATCCATTCCATCGCCTTTATTCCATACTATTAAGGTGGACTTCAAGTAATTTTGCTTCCTATACTTCCAATGGAAAAACTTTTGTACACATTTTCTTCACAATTAGTGAGTTCCCAAGGATGGAAATTTGAACATCCATTAAAATAACTTCATATTATAACTTGGAATACTTAACATTTTCTAAAACATAACCATAATTATATTAAAAAACAATAACGTTTCCTTTGGTGGTGTTGAAACCAGAAAAAAGATGGCGCGACCTGTACTTTGATGACGTCAGTAGACAAATGTTGGATTGCATGATTATGGTTATGTTTTAGAAAATATTAAGTATTCCAAGTTATAAAATGAAGCTATTTCAATCGATGTTCAAATTTTCATCCTTGGGAGCGCATTGATTGTGAAGAAAATGTGTACAGAAGATTTTCCTTTTTCTTTTTTTTTTTTTTTTTTTTGATTGGAGGTTTAACGACCGCCGTGAGCAACTCAATGGGCTATAAGTAGTCGCCCGTCCCTAATTTAGGGTCACTGGTTCCAGGGAAGGGAGAGAGCCAGTGCCTTAAGACAAACACAACATCCATGCCTGACCGGGATTCGAACCCGGACCCCTTACGGACGAATGATCAGAGGCCAACGCCTTAGACCACTGCGCCACCGGGGCGGCGATTTTCCTTTGAAAGTATAGGAAGCAAAATTTCTTGACGTCCACCTTAAAGGAGCAATTCTTGTATCTATGTAAATTTTATTTTGAAAACGGCTCTAAGGATTTTGATGAAAGTCGTAAGTCGTTAACCAACCGTTTTCTGGTACTAGAAATCGATTAAGCTTGATCTCGATTTTAGGAACATTTGTTTATTGGGTAAAATAAACACCCCAAGTTATCACGTTTTTAATGTCATGGCGTCGTCCTATTAATGTTTCCCATGCTTAGAAATCTTATGACGTCACACTCTCGCGTTCAGATGTTGGCGCGTAGTCATGTCATCTGCCTCATTACGTTACACGTTGTGTGTGGATCCTATTAAAGTTTTATGACTTCACACCGTTGCGACCATCTGCCTCATTAACTCCCGCGTTGTGTGCGTGTTGCGCTTTACTTCTATTTTCTTCTAGAACAAAAGGTAAGTTGTGCCAAGGCCATCTTTATACCTTACCAGGCCTGCAACAAGGTCACACGACTTGTCCGTGACTTCACAATCGTAGGGATACTATTTTTAAGTAGATCTACGGATTTGACTCCTTTCGTTTCGTAGTTTGTTTACGCTTCTGAACCGTAGGTTGAAGAAGCGTATATGCTGCAGCTTTGTCAGTCTGTCCGCACGATAACTCGCGTAAAAATGGTTCGATTTCGATGAAATGTTAGTATGTGGTAGGGGACCACTCGGGACGAACCCTATTGAAAATGGACGAAATGGGGTGAAAGGTCACGACATAGGAGCGGGATCCACTTCATTGCCCTTATGCCTCATAACATTGCGTAAATATAGTTCTATTTCAACGAAATTTTAGTATGTGGTATGGGACCACATACTAAAATTTCGGACATATTGAAAATGGGTGAAGTGGGGTCAAAGGTGAGGACATAGGAGCGGGCTGCATTCCATTGCTATTATGCGTCATAACTTGCGTAGAAATGGTTCGATTTCGATGAAAATTTAGTTTATGGTAAATGATCACCTGGGGACGAACCCTTTTGAAAATGGACGAAATGGAGGCAAAGGTCACGTCATAGGAGCGAGATCCATTCTATTGCCCTTATGTATCATAACTTGCATAAATATAGTTTGATTTCAATGAAAATTTAGTAGTAGGACGAACCCTATTGAAAATGGGTTAAGTGGGGTCAAAGGTTATGACATAGGATCGGGATCCATTCCATCGCCCATATGCCTTATAACATACGTAAAAATGCTTCGATTGAGACAAAACTTTAACATGTTGTTTCAGAATAATACTTTACCGGTTCTGTTGAATATCATCAAAATGAGGTCAAAGGTCATGGCACTGGTGCGAGATTTGTTCTACAACCATTATCCTCATAACTTGAGTAATGATTTCCGGTATGTCGGAAAGCGTATCATAATCAATGCATTGCATGATTTTACTAACTTGTTTAAAGACTGTAGTTATCCTCATGCAGTATTTCACGCAGTTATCTAGGGTACAGAGTAACCTACTCTGTGAGATGTACACCCCTCATATGCAATGAAAGGCCTTGCCCGAAACAGCGCAGAGATGCATATAATACGAGTACAATATGCGGATATGCCTAAACTTCGTGACTTTTCCAAATCCTTAGCAGGGATGAAAAGCTAGTTAGTCATCTGTGTTCTGTCGGAAAAAGCCCCTCTGAGCATTTTCAGTAGTGTTTGTGAAAATTTCAATAATATAAGGTGCTGCTGGTATTAGTTTGAAGCTTACAGAGTATGTATAGCAGATTGGGACAGGCAAATTGTTAAAATGTCAGTGAAAACTCGCATAATATATATCAAATACGTGGAGATAATGTAAATGGACGATGTAATCACTCTTTCCACGTTATTTTTTAAACAACGCATAGCGACTGAAAAATTGTGTTTCGGCACTGCTGGGATCGAACCCCAGAACTCTCGATAACTAGTCGAGTGCGTTCGAATTTACGCTACAGCGCCAACAATTCTCAGCGCAATGCTTGGTTTATCAGTCAGCATCTGACTATACGAATGCGTATTGATGGTCTCAGCAACTGAGATGTCGTCATCTGGTGGCATTTAACGCAACAGCTATTTTAATTGTAGCTGATAAATTCAAAGGGCGATAGAAATGTTTAATATATATCAAATACGTGGAGATAATGTAAATGGACGATGTAATCACTCTTTCCACGTTATTTTTTAAACAACGCATAGCGACTGAAAAATTGTGTTTCGGCACTGCTGGGATCGAACCCCAGAACTCTCGATAACTAGTCGAGTGCGTTCGAATTTACGCTACAGCGCCAACAATTCTCAGCGCAATGCGTGGTTTATCAGTCAGCATCTGACTATACGAATGCGTATTGATGGTCTCAGCAACTGAGATGTCGTCATCTGGTGGCATTTAACGCAACAGCTATTTTAATTGTAGCTGATAAATTCAAAGGGCGATAGAAATGTTTAATATATATCAAATACGTGGAGATAATGTAAATGGACGATGTAATCACTCTTTCCACGTTATTTTTAAACAACGCATAGCGACTGAAAAATTGTGTTTCGGCACTGCTGGGATCGAACCCCAGAACTCTCGATAACTAGTCGAGTGCGTTCGAATTTACGCTACAGCGCCAACAATTCTCAGCGCAATGCGTGGTTTATCAGTCAAAACTCGCATGCGGTTTCGGAGCAGCGCCCTCTGAACTGTCCGGTCTTGGGTATAAAGAGCTGGCTCAAACCAGATGTTAGAATTAACGAAGAGCCGACATTGAGTCGAAATGGTGTTACTTGCGTATCACTATGCCCCATCGCCGAAGAACACCTGACGGACATTGAGCGAGAGAGGATTGTTGGGATGAGAGGAGCTGGATTTTCCTACCGTGAAATTGACACTTGTACGGGATGAAACACCAGTACACAGTTGCAGACGTGGTATAAATAGACAGATGAAGCTCGGACGTACAGAAATTCGGAAAGTGGACCGCAAAATCACACAACTGTATGGGATGACAGACACCTCTGCCGCATGGCAGTTACAGATAGCACAGCCGCATCCACGGTGATTTTACAGGAGTCGAGCACTCTTAGAGAACAGGCTTTGTCCTCCAGCATAGTTTTACGTCACCCATTTAATAGAGGACTCGTTGCGAGCACCCCATTGCTGCATATTCCTTTCACCATGGACCACAGACGCTTCATGCTGCAATGCGGTCTTGAACACAGATATCGGCACGCTCATTGGCACGAGTCGTGTTTCCTGACGAGTCATAATTCAGATTGATGTACCATGATGGTCGTGTACGTGTTCGAAGTCATCGTGGTACATAGCAGTTTGTTGCATCATACCGGCCCAACGCCAAGCGTAATGGTTTGGGGCGTCATGGGGTTCAATTCGTGATCAGGTATGATACGTTGATGGAAAACTCAACAACCAGGCAGATCATATGTACAGGATTTTAGAAAGGGAGTGTATGACCTCAGGTCTTAAACAACCCTTAGAAATAGGAAGCTAGGAGATTTGAGCTAGAGTGCCCCATAGGAAAGTGACACGGAAGGGAAGTAGGAAGGGGAGGAAGACGCCGTTATTTATTACCGGGGGCCAATACCCGGGGTCCAACGACTTAACGTGCCCATCCGAGCACGGCGGATATCTGGTGGATCGAGCGTTCATACCAGCCTGGAATCGAACCTGATGTCCTTTCCGTGGCTTTCCGTGGCAGTTACGAACGTTGTCCACTAGGCCACCCGCGGCCCAATCTCAACAGCCAGTGATACATCAGGGATGTGTTAGAAGCAAAGGTGATACCCTTCTTTCAGTGTTGTCCTGGTGCTGTATTCCTGAATGACACCGCTCTGCAACACGTGGCCCGTAATGTCCTACACCTCATCCATGCACGGAAGATGCCGCTTCTTTCCTGACCTACGCTTTCGTCGGATATATCACTGATCGAACATGTCTGGGACATGGTTGCTAAGTGAATGGCCTGTCAAGCGTCTCCGCCAGTTACCACAAATGAACTGTGGTCTCGCAGAGAAACAGCCTTGTAGGATAATCGTCAGGGCGATATAAAAAAACATCTTCCATTGAATGCTATGTCGTGTAGAAGCTGTTATTGTTGTTAGAAGTAGCTTCACACGGTACTGAGTTTTGAATCGAAAAGATCTTATAAAGCTCTACAATGTGATTAGTTATCTCCTGTAATATAAGGAATCTGTGATATAAATTTCATTTGAATAACGCGATTCTTTCTTGGTGTTGGAATTTTCACAAACATCAGTGTGATATTTTTGTATAATACATTTATGGGAAAGTAAAAGTTTTGGTGTAGAAGTAGGGAACATTTGTCACCCCCTCTCCCCACATAAGAAAAAAGCTTGCTCAGGTCCTTCTCAACAGTGCATGGGTGTTTGAGCGATATCAGCACCTTTGGATCTTTGAATCATTGAATTCGTAAGGAACTCCAGATACAGTATTTTCTCAATTTATACGAGTTTGGCATATGCGAGGAGAAAATGTCATGCGAAATATTCTCTTGAAAAAATTCTGCATACTGCTACCTACAGTCTTTAAAAAATATTGAAACGTATAGCTTTCTCTTCGAGTTATAATTTTCAGTAAATTTATTCACACGTTTTGCGTTCCTATAAGCTATATACTTTATGTCCCTCATAGAATTTAATTATGCCCTTAGTATATGATCATTCGGAGAGGGCAACGACCCTCTGCCTCCCCGCAGTAGCTACGGACCTGCTGCTGAGCAAATAAATATTCAATGTCTATTAGTTTAAACTCTGAGCATATTTTCTTAGTGATGCGTTTATGTCAACCGTGAAATTTGAAACTCCTCATAGGAACTAAACAATAATTTATTTTTAAGCCTCGAAACCCTAGAACTGCGACGTGTCGTTAATGAACCATTAAGCGATTACATGTAATGGAGCATAAGGGGTTTGAACCCATCCGGACCTACTGGTTGTCCGCCACAATGTGTGAGGCCTTGATAAAACACGTGGAAAGCATAGTGGTGCACAAGAAAAATCCTTTAATCTCAAGTTAGGTCTTTCGCTGTGCGGGTCTGTGCTGTGTCACTCTACGGGCACATCACCTATCTTGTTTATTGCACACTGGTTTCATCTCATGGATGTTATGGATTCCAAGTGCTTCTGCTACTGATGGAGCAGGAAATAAACCGAAGAGAACTTCTTTCTAGCTTTTGAAAATACGTTAGAAGTTTTAGGACGCCCTGATGCTGGTCAAAGGTCAAGGGCACTTGGGAACACATTCAACCTGGGCGTGACAACAAGTTGATGCTGAATTGAAAGCAGCTGAATGTAGGCAAATGCTGCTTCTATGAGTCACCGAACATATGAACGTAAAACTGCTGGAAAGCAGATAAAAAAGATTGGACAAATGGAAATATCTTTCAGGATTGGTTCAGAATCATTTTACAGTTGAAACTTGGAAATATTTTCAGAAATCTAAGTTTTCTGTTAAAGTGTTATTAATCCTTGATAGTGCTCCTGGGCACCTCAAACTCTTAGATAACACCATGTTCAACACACATATTTCAGTGTTCTTGTTCCCAAACGCAATTTATCGGACACCGCCGCTTACTAGTGAGAGATGTGAACTTTCAAGGAATATTACGTGCGCAGGGTGATGCACCAGCTCCTTAAATTTATCTATGATTTTGAAAACCCAGTGAGTAAGCTTACAATTCGAAACTGGTGGAAACGCTAGAACAGAACATCAAGGGTGATATCAATAATGTTCAGGCATCTTGGAAATAAATCTAGACATCGACATTGAAAGCATTATGAAACACTTCGTGGAAGAGCACCATTGATGTCCTCAAAGTTTCCCTATTTTTCGGGAAAGAGTGCCTAACAATGTATGGATAAGGAAGATGTGAGGAAACTGATGGACCCACATGAACTTAATGATGATGACCTGAAGGACATGACCTAGAAAGAGAGGGAAGATGCGGAGAGTGAAGTTCTCCAATGTGAAAAATTTAAACATGGAGATATTGACATAATTATTTTCGGTATTGCATAACATAGCGAAGAACCTTTTAGATGGAGATCCAAATTTCGGTTAGTTCGTCTTCCTGGTTTGAATAATTCTGACCCACACAGATGACTCTGCATCCCATCTCTTCCGATATATAAATTTCTACCATTTGTGACGTACCTGCGCCGCAGGACGCACATGAGATAAAGGCAGATAGCAATGAGAGCACATCTCCGCGTAGCTCAGTTGGGAGAGCGACTTACTCCAGAGTGAGGGGGACCCAGATTCGATGTCCGGCGTGTTTTCACTAATTACAACCACAATCTCATCGCCAAGAAACTGAGTAATTATCTGAGCAAGTGTTGATTAATTTTAGTAAAAAAAAATGTTCCGTTTCATGTTTGTGTTCATATTTCTGATATGTTGATCGATTTCAATGTGGTTAAAATCGCGCGTTACCTAAATTTTCCTATATACTAATAATGCTTTCTGATATGTGCAATTTCAATTATGCAATTTCAATTATGCAATTTCAATTATACTAATAATGCTTTTGATACGTGCAATTTCAATTATGCAGTTTCAATTATACTAATAGTGCTTTCGATATGTGCAATTTCAATTTATGCGAGGTTTTCGCAGAACATAACCTTCGCATAAATCGAGAACTCAGGGTATTATTTTGAATGCATCCATTTTTGCAACTTGAAAGACAACGTGGGAAGAAATTATTTTTCGCTTTGTGCTACTAACCTGGTGATCTGGACAAATGTGTTGATTAAAAATTATAAGATAATGAACAAATATGTGTTCGCCGTCTTGGTGTTCCAGTGGCGTGATATCTGGAATCCTACCATTCGTTCGAAATGGGTCCCGGTGAGGCATCGATGTTTTGTTTTTCTTGAGGCACTGGTGGCCCAGTGGTCTAACAGCTGTCCTCAGGTATCCTGAAGTTCACGAAACGCTGATTCCAGCATTCCTGAAAGTGCTGACTGGAATCTTTTCTTAACGGCTCAATTTTTCGAATTGTCGCCACATATTTCGCCGAATTATATTCCATCTTAAGTCCTAGCCATCTCAAGTCCTAGTCATATGAGCTGTTAATGATCTGTCGACACGTATTCAAATATATAATAACATTTTATACCTTTTCGTTTTACATTTTAAATAATTCAAGTTTATATATAACCTTTGCAACAGAATATGAAAAAGAGTTTGTACTATTATTATTTTGAGTTCTAGAGGATATGGTGGTTTCACTGTAAATCATATTCAAACAGTCAGATTAGGCTTACTGGTTGTTGGCTGTTTGGTATTTGATGCTGCATTTTAAGTTCAAAGATTGTCACTGGTTTCTAGTCCTATATAAGTATTTCTGTTAGACGTACCCAAGATTTAAAACGATTATAATGTCTATTTACAATGAAGGGAGTACACCTAAAAGAAGACAAATAATGAAACACTGTCAGCCAGCCAACAAAAATTTAGTCCACCGTTTAGCCTTTGAAACTGGATATGGCCTAATTTTATTTTGTTGGAAAATCAATCACATTCAGTGGATTGGAACTTAAAACAATGATGATATTAATCGTACATTTTGTTTTACACTTTGCTTAGATATAGGTTTAGTTGTGGTTTAATACACTATATACCAACAAGTAATTGGACACCTGTGATAGCAAAGGTAAACTAAGTTTATTCACCTTCAGTAGTTGGTGGAGCTTCCACGAGCAACGATTACAGCTGCAACCCTACGGGGCATACTCTCAACTAGGCGTTGTAAGACGGCTAGCGGTATTTTCTTCCACTCGGCTTGGAGAAGACAGGTCAGTTCCTTTACCGATTTCGAACGGTGGGGACACCCCTTAAGTCGACGCTCCAACTCGTCCCAGATGTGCTCCATAGGGTTAAGGTCCGGGCTCTGCGCAGGCCAGTTCATTCGATTAACCCCATTGTCACCATACCAAGCCATTTTGGACCTCGCAACATGACAGGTGGCATTGTCATCCTTAAAGTAACATGGGTCCACCCCGTAAAACTGCCACAACGTAGAAAGCACATGGTCATCCAAAATGGTGCAGTAGGTATCGGAGTTGAGTCTACCTGGAATTGCGACTAAGGTTCCCGTGCCATACCAGGAGAAACATCCCCATAGCATAATTCCACCGCCGCCGAACTTCGCAGTTGGCACAATACATTCCGGCAGGATGCGTTCTCCTGGCAGACGCCAAACCCAGACCCTGCCATTCGAACGGTAGAGGGTGAACCTTGATTCGTCGCTCCAGAGAACCTGTTTCCACTGTTCAACGGTCCACTGTCGACGTTCTTTGCACCACGTTAGCCGAGCAGCGCTATTGGACTTGGTGGTCAAAAGCTTGTGGCCGGCAGCACGTCCATGATAACCAAGCAGATGGACTTCCTTACGGATGGTATTAAGCAAAAGAACACTACCGGATGTCTGTTGAAACTCCTTGCGGATGTGGCCCATCGATTCGGTGCGGTTCTTCCGAATTTCTCTGGCCAGCATCCGTCGGTCTCTAACTCCCAGTTCTGTGGGTCTGCCGGGTCGGGGCACATTCCGACAATCACCTCTGATCTTCCACTTGCCAATCACGTAGGCGCCTGTCGAGTTTGGGTACTTCAACTCGCTGCATATGTCACGTATGGATCGGCCATTTCTGTGATTCCCGACGATTACACCTTTCTCGAAATTAGAGAGCTGCCGACTGCGTGGCATCTTGCATGCGACTGGTTGCGTTGTTGTTTCCCACACGATATTTAACGGCAGCGGCCGTGACGTGTATCAGGACCGCAGATATCGTCGATTGCAGGGGTGTCCAATTACTTGTTGGTAGATAGTGTAGTTCAGTCAGAGTTCACAGATCTTCCACGAAAGTCATTGTTATGTCCATGTCTCCCTCGTTAAATCAATAACTCCTTTGTGTTGAGAAATAAGCCAAATCATTTTAAAACTTGGAAGCAACTAAATAAAATTCGGTCATATCCAGTTGCAAAGATTATACGGTGGACTAAATGTTGTTGGCTGGCTGATAGTGTTTAATTATCTGTCTTCTTTTAGGTGTACATAGTTCATTGCAAATAGGCATTATCATTGTTTTAAATCTTGGATTCTTCTAACGTAAATACTTATATAGGACTAGAAACCAGCGAGAATCTTTGAATGTAAAATGCAGCACCAATTACCAAGCAGCCAACAGCCAGTAAACCTAGTCTGACTGTTTGAGTATGATTTACTGTGAAACCACCATATCTTGCAGAATTCAAGACTGTATTAGTACAAAATCTTTTTCATATTCTGTTGCAAAGGTTACATTAAATGTAGCATCAATTTCCAAACGAATAACAGAGCTTAGATTAAAGGCCACATATCCCGGCGTGCAAATCAACCAGAAAGAGGAACAACAGCTAATAATAATAAGTAAGCCTAATCTGTCAGTTTGAGTTGTTTTACAGTGAAACTACCACATCCACTAGATCTCTAGATTGTAGTAGTACAAAGTCCTTTTCATATCCAGTTACAAAGATTATGCAGTGGACTGAGTGCTGTTGGCTGGCTGATAGTGTTTAATTATTTATCTTCTTTTAGGTGTACTCCATTCATTGCAAATAGTTTTAAATCATCATCGTTTTAAATCTTGGATTCTTCTAACGTAAATACTTGTATAGGACTAGAAACCAGCGATAATCTTTGAATTTAAAATGCAACACCAATTACCAAGCAGCCAACAGCCAGTAAGCCTAGTCTGACTGTTTGAGTATGATTTACTGTGAAACCACCATATCTTGCAGAATTCAAGACTGTAATAGTACAAAATCTTTTTCAAATTCTGTTGCAAAGGTTACATTAAATGTAGCATCAATTTCCAAACGAATAACAGAGCTTAGATTAAAGGCCACATATCCCGGCGTGCAAATCAACCAGAAAGAGGAACAGCAGCTAATAATAATAAGTAAGCCTAATCTGTCAGTTTGAGTTGTTTTACAGTGAAACTACCACATCCACTAGATCTCTAGATTGTAGTAGTACAAAGTCCTTTTCATATTCATTTACAAAGATTATGCAGTGGACTGAGTGCTGTTGGCTGGCTGATAGTGTTTAATTATTTATCTTCTTTTAGGTGTACTCCATTCATTGCAAATAGTTGTAAATCATCATCGTTTTAAATCTTGGATTCTTCTAACATAAATACTTATATAGGACTAAAAACCAGTGGTAATCTTTGAACTTAAAATTTAGCATCAATTACCAAACAGCCAACAACCAGTGAGCCTAATCTGACTGTTTGAATATGATTTACAGTGAAACCGCCATATCCTTTCGAACTCAAAATAATATTGTTATAGTAAAAACTATTTTTCATATTCTGTTGCAAAGGTTATATATAAACTTTAATTATTTAAAATGTAAAACGAAAAGATATAGAATGTTATTATATATTTGAATATGTGTCAACTGATCACTAACAGCTCAGGTTTGACATAACGTGAGCAACAGTATTTTAACCGTATTTTACAGCAGACTGTCATTCTGCGGAATATGTATGAAGTAACCACCACGTAAAAGGGGTTCAAATACAACGTATGACTACGACTTGAGATGAAATTTGTATTGACAATTCGAAAAATTGAGCCGTTAAGGAAAGATTCCAGTCAGCACTTTCAGGAAGTTAACCTCTTTTATCGGAGGTTAACTTCCAATAAATTTAGGTTTCTGATTTATCTGTTTCCACAGATTCGTTGTTGAAATTCTCTCAGTTTGTATTTCCCCTTAGCAAAATGAGCTTTATTTTTCAGCTTGGGGTTCATATGGTCCCAACCAAGCTAGTTTGAGAAAGTACAATATTTTGACAAAATGCGTATCCAGATACGATTAGTTTTAATTGTTAGACTTTCCTTTTTGGATGAATTATGTTGATCTAAAAGTCATTCTAAATAGTTATAATTTTCTTCAAGGACAGCTGCAATTGCAACCGATATTGCTGAAGTGATTTCTTGTATAACTTATAATTCCAATAGGAAAAGCTATAAACAATGTGCATTTCTCCCTCGGCTCTCGTAAATTTTAAATGTTGTTACAACTATTAGTTCGTTTTGATCAACTCATTTATCAATCTGGCCAAAGACATTAGGGAATCATAAATTGGCGAACCTATCATAGACTTACGGTCGTTTTGAAGCGATGGCAATCAAATGAACATGCAGCGCCATCTGTAAATTCGGGACATGTGCGTTTTTTTTTTTTTTTTTTTTATTGGAGGTTTAACGACCACCGTGAGCAACTCAATGGGCTATAAGCAGTCGCCCGTCCCTAATTTAGGGTCACTGGGTCCAGGGAAGGGAGAGAGCCAGTGCCGTAAGACAAGCACAACATGCATGCCTCACCGGGATTCGAACCCGGACCCCGTTCGGATGAATGATCAAAGGCCATCGCTTAGACCACTGCGCCACCGGGGCGGCTGTGCGTTTTGGAAAGCAAGAGTGTTTCATTCCATTCACAATGTACTGCAGAAATTACGCAGCAAGAACGTTCGGGTACGAATCTAGATAAAATCCTGAACCAACACTGTTCTCTAAAAGCAATAAAAAACAACAGCTAGGAAAGCATTAAATTTTAATTCGGCGTGAAAGATATCCGGTATGTTTGAAATCCACTAAATTCACTGCATCCAACTCTGCAGCTGCAATCACAATCTACCATTTCATCTTGAAAGCAGTTACTCTAAATATCAAAATCTTCAAGATTTAGAACTCAAATACCGGCGCGAAAACACATTAACTCATTAGCTACTCCCCACAACGGCGGTTTTCAATATATGCCAAAAGTAGCATGCTTTTGCCAGCTTGTTCATTTCTACAGACTCTGTTTCTAGCAACTTTCACTACAATAATGCTGGCTTCTCATCAAGCATCTTGTTTATGTACCTGGTTTTTATTTGATTGCCTATATAAACATCGAAAACCTATTTTTAGCTTCAGCAGCAAGATACGTGAAATGCAAAGGCCATCCCTGCGGCACAGCGGTCTAAGAAATGGCTTCTGATCACTGATTAATACACACAGTTGACGTGGATTAGGAACATTAAACAAAAGTCATCGCTCTTTTCACGTTTATAAGTGAGTCACGGAAATATTCTCATCGACGGCCACCGGGAATCGAACCCAGGGTTTTCCAGTTACACGCCGGGCATGCTACCACTGTCCCACAAGGGCCTTGAATTCTCCAAACTCCCATACGCCTAACTGCCAAACCAGTTATCCATGCTACCAATGTGGTGCCGTGGTAGCATGTCTGGCGCGTAACTGGAACACCCTGGGTTCGATTCCGGGTGGCTGCCGATGTTAATTTGTGTGACTCACTTATAAACGTGAAAAGAGCGATGACTTTTGTTTGATGTTCTGATCACTGGTTCAGGATGGGTGCGGGTTCGAATCTCGTTAAGCATGAATTTTGAGTTGTCTTATGGCACTAGCTCCCTTCTTTTCCTGGAGCCAGCGGCCTTAATTAGAGATCGACGGCATCGAATTGCTCACGATGGTCGTCAAATCCCCAGAAAAAAAAATTTAAAAAGAAATGTGCAGCAAGCCAATAACAAAACCTATTTTTGCAGGACCTTTCTTCCGTTCTTGTATTTTCCCATTTATTGCTTTAAAAATATTGTTCAGTTGCACTTACAAATAGATTTTCTGTGTCACTGCTAGAAGTAAGCTAAATATAACAAATTAAATCCTATCTTGAAAATTTACATATTTTGGAGATCTTCGATCTTCGAGCAGCTTCACAGCCAAGAGCTTAATTCTAAATGTAGCCAATAAAGTTAACTTCCTGACAACTAAAAATTATTCCTTTCTACCTATCAAACAAACAAATCATAGCTCCTACTGCAGCCTTTGTACAAAACGAAAAAGATGCTTAAATTTAGGTAGGATGTCCTGTAACTCTCTACTTTCCTTATTATGCTTTACCTTTTCGATTAGGATGTGATATCTGGCTTCTCACCTTTAAAGTTTCCCCAGCCATAGGAATCTCTTTCATACGACTGAAGGCAAATCTAAATTTATCCACGGAACCATAAGGTTCTGTGTCAGAGTCTAACCAGCTAAAACGGAACCTGTCCATAATTTTTCTGCTTCCAACATGGTCTGTATCTTATACTTTAGGGATAAACGTCTGCTGAAGCATTAAGCTACTGCAGCACAGTAATGTGGAACACAGCACACGCTTGCATTGAATGTAAATTCCAGAATACACCTCATCCAGAGAAGTAATGAATTTTCCCAGAAAGAATTCTGAGGAATGTAGGAGGTATGGTTTTTCAGTGTTAGGGGAAAAGCAGCAGCTCATCGCCCATAGAGTCGAAGAGTAAACAAGGGTAAGTGCTACTACGTGAAATATTCTCAAAGTTTTGTAGGAACTAAATTCTCGTGTAAAAACATCCCCCTAATGTTGAGTGTTGATGGTCGTAGACTGTGCATTAATATTTATGTCTTGTAAATAGAGATCCGGAGGGACAAACCAAAAAGAAAGATACTTTAGAATATCAATCTCACAAATTCCAGTTTCCAAGAATGAGAAAGGATTCATTATATATATATATATATATAAAGCGATAGACATCGTTGCCAGATGTCAGAGCTGTTTCCGGCATGAGAATGACAAGTAATAACGCGGTGTCATAGTTGGTGCTCGTGAGATGGGCCATAGTATTTCGGAGGTAGAAACGAAGTTCGGATTTTCACGGACGACCATTGCAAGGCAAGGGTGTACCGTGACTACAAGAATTCCGGCAAAACCCCCAACCCACGATACCAGTGTGGCCGTAAAAAGACAGTGGGTGAGCGTGACCATCGTCGGCTGTCAAGAATAGTTTCACGAGATATGCGTGCAACACTCTCGCAGATATAATCGGAATTCAATGCTGGCACCTCAGTAAGGATCAGGGTCCGGACTGTGCAAAATGCCATGCACGATATGGGCTTTGGGAGCCGACGCCCAACTCGAGTCCCCTTGAAGGGTGCACGACACAGAGCTATGAGCTACGCTTCGGCACGGCAACACCGCCACTGGATACTTGATGACTGGAAACAAGTAGCCTGGTCTGACGAGTCACGTTTACAACTGTATCGGGCAGATGAAAGGATTCGTGTGTGGCGCAAACCCCATGGAGCCATGGATCCCGCATGCCAACAGGGAACTGTACCGGCTAGTGGGAGGATCCGTAATTGTATGGGGTGTGTTTAGCTGGACTTCACTGGAACCCCTGGTACGTCTACAAACGTCTGTGACCGACCAACGCTATGTGCGTATCCTTTCTGACAGGTACACCTGTTCATGTCCTGCATTCAAGTTGATGGGCTGGGCCTAATCCAAGAGAACAATGCACCTCCACACAAGTGTTGGGACGCCACATTATCGTTATAGGATCATTCATCTGATTTGGTGTGTTGCCATTCCATCCAAGTCCCTAGATCTGAACGTGATAAAAGACATTTGGGATGCCATGCAACGCGCTAGCGTACACAGGAATCCGAGACCTCGGAATACACCCGAATTGTGGAACGGTCTGCGGGAAGTATGTTATGCATTGGCTACAGCATATTTTCAGAAGCTAGTGGAGTCCATACCGTGGTATTTCTGCAGTCCTACACTCCCGTAGGGGACCTACCAAGTATTAGACTGGTGCACCAGTTTTTCTGGCACTTCAGTGTATATGACAGTAGGGCAGACACTAGAAGCAAAACTACCCTCCTTTAACTGCAAAGCACAATTCTGGAGGTGTGATTTTTTTCACGTGGCATAGAATTTTCACATTTATCTTTATCAACGCTAACCTGAAAATACATAGATAGTGAAAGGAATCCGTGATTTCTAGATAACGCTGCACTTCCTCCACTTACGGAATTATCTTTTGGGCAAGCAAGTAGACAATGTCCCAGTAACCCCTGTCACACATTAGAGTCTGCTGTGGCTTGATTGAGTCAAATTCGATCACTCTCTGAGAAATCTGATCGAAGACAGAGTGAACACTTCTGCAGTGAATAGAAGCCATGTGTCGAAATCGATTCTGAAATGCCAGATCATTGAAAGAATTAAAAAATTCGTGAAGGATGGAAGTTGATTTCCAATACAACTTCTCTGAAGAAGACGCAAAGTTGATCACATAGTATAAATGCTGTGATAAAGACAGTTAATTTCTGTGATAAAAACATTCATGGGCCATAACATTATGACCATCTACATAATAGTGTCTTGACCTCATTTCACTGTGATAGCTAGTGGCATTCGGCTCACCATCGACTCCATTTGGCAGCCGAAGCTCTCCTTGGGTCTCCTGTATCTGCTGGATAGAATAATATCCCAGGATTTGGTGACGAAAGGATACACTAGCGCCGACTGTTTTAATTCTGCTGCATCCCATAATCGATCAAAGAAATTCAAGTCTGTTGGATGTGCTGTCAGGAGATCACTAGAAATGTTTGGATGTCATCCTGCAACCACTTGCGCGCATTGCGGGCCTTCGGACACGAGACGTTGTCTTTCTGTAAAGTCCAATGTAATCCGGACCTGCAGTCACCATTTAGTACAATACTGGATCCGAAACAATGTCTAGGCAGAATCTCGGGGTGAATGTGGATTCTAGAGATGAACATGGTCTCCTCTTAGGGCTCGGGACCGGACACTTAAATCCCAGTCCCGTAATATTATTTATGACTGGCCTACGCCCGGTCTGTGTTTGAAGATTTGTTTAAATTTTCTGTATGTGAATAAGGTAAGAATGAAGCACATTGTTCCATCCCTATTTATATTTTCATCATCGGATGAAAATAGGGAGAGAAGGAAGAATTATCATTAAGTGTATCATATTCAGGTTACGAAATGTCCTTCACTTTGTTTTCCAAGTGTATCAAATTAAGTTAATTCGTTTACCTAATTTCATTTTTACTCTATTTCATTTTTTCATTCAAATTTAAATAACTATTATGAATCCTTAAATTTCATTATAAAAGTTTTATAAAATCTGTGTCATTTCTGCATGATATGAGAATTACGTATTCCTCTTATGCAGATTCTTTAGGTCATAGTGCTTTCTAATACATGGAAATAATTATTATTAAATCTACTGGGACAGAGCTGGTTTTGGAATTTATTTATTTTTTGGTGAAACTGTCACATGTACTCTTATTTATAAATATAACCTTTATTAGTAAATCATTAAATATAGCTGCTTTAGGCTAGTTAGAAGTAAAATTGCATGTCATGCGGCATGGAACTTAGTGATCAAGTAGTTTGGCTTCACTCTGGCTGCTTTAAATAAATAAATTATATAAAAACACAAGTACATCCCTGAATGTTTCACAATGTAATTTATAATTGTTTGTACTAGGTATATATATTGGGTTGGTCCGAATGAAATGTCCGGCGCAAACGAGCAGTAGAGATAGGCCCCTCACCACAGAGGAATGGAATCACCCACAGGTGTTGCGGGTATTACGTCACAGAGTTACTATAAATAGCTAGCACGTGTGTGAAGAACAAGGTTCAGGCGTGGTTTGTTTAGATGTAACGTGGCTTTCAAAGGAAACATGCAGACGCGGATTTGAGAGTCATTTTCCTGTATGAATCTAAACTGGGCCATTCTGCAGGAACTGCCGGTCGAAACGTTAACAAAGCGTTTGTGAAGAATACAGCCAACGAACGAACCATTCGGCGATGGTTTGAATTGTTTCGAAACTGAGATACGGACCTTCAAATTGAATCACGTGGTCACCAACCTGTTTCTGACGATGTTTTGTTACGTGTGGTTGAAGCGGACCCCCGAAAAACATTTCGTGAGATAGCGGCATAGATAGGTGTCCAACACAGAACAGTTGTTCAGCATCTGGCTTCGCTGGGAAAGGTCAAAGAGCTGGAGATGTGGCTGCCGCATGGGTTGACAATTGCCAACAAGACTAAGCTTCTGCATCAAATAGTTGCCTACGACGAGGAGTGGGTCCTTTATAATAATCGGAAACGATCTGCACAATGGTTAAGCAAGGCACAGCCTACTGAACGGCATCCTAAGCCACCCCCACACACCAAGAAAATGATGCTCCTTGTCTGGTGGTCCACAGCCGGGATAATTCATCTGAGTTTCATGGCAAGAGGCTAAACCATCACTGTAGAACGTTATTGTGTTGAATTACACCAGATGTACTGGAAAGTTCTGCAGAAACGACTGGCTTCGGTCAACAGACATGGTGTTCTTCTGCTCTAGGAGAACACTCTCCATCATGTCGCACAGCGAACGATGCAGACACTAAATGCTTTGGGCTATGAAGCACTGGCTCATGCTGCCTATTGCTCGGACTTGTCTCAAACAGGCTGTCATCTGTTTCGTCGCCGCATCACTTCCTGTCCGTGAAGCAGTTCACCACAGACAACCAGGTTCAACATGCAGTTGATGATTTCTTCGGGTTCCAGCCACAAGACATTTATCGTTCCGGGATCGTGGCCTTGTCAGACAGATGTGAACTATGTGTCGATTCCGAAGGGGATTACTTTGCCTAGGTAAGTTATCCTTGTTTTTCGTTCTCACCGTCCACGTGTGCTGTTCCTTTGCCGGACATTTCATTCGCACCAACCCAATATATATATATATATATATACATGTAGTTGGGATGTAAGGTCAGGTGATGCGTAACATCACAGCCTCTCCTTGACAAATGTCAACCCCGCCTTCTCGTGGTGCATCCTGTTCCACCTAAAGGGGCTCTGACGACCGCCCATAGCGGTATAACTATACCATCGGGATCAGAGGAAATGCTATCCCACACTCACCAACCCGCTTAGCCAGCGTGGTGAGTTATGGCCAAACCCCTCCAAAATGATTCCACAACTTAAATCTTGGCCCTCAGTCTCCGGCAGCTGGAATGTACCTGGCCAAGGCAGCGGCCAGTGCGACATGAAGGCAGAGGGTGCTAAGAATCCCCGGAGGACCGGACTAGGCTGCCATCTGATGCTGACCTTGGCTACTTACAATGGACGCTCCCTATCTTCTGATTCAAGGCTTCTTGAATTGGAAGAGGAACTACAAAGGATCAAGTGGGACATCGTGGGGCTAAGTGAGGTAAGGAGAAAAGGAGAAGATCTCATCGAACTGAAAAGTGGACATCTCTTCTACTATCGTGGGACAGATACTGGCAGAACTAGTGGTGTTGGATTTATAATAAACAAGAAACTGAAGGACAAAGTTGTAGAAGTTGAAAGTTCCTCTGACAGAGCTGCACGACTTGTTATCCAACTCTCGAAAAGATACCAGGCTCAGATTATTCAAACTTATGCACCCACCACAAGTCATCCTGAAGAAGAAATTGAAGAATTTTATGAGGAAATTTGTCATCTAAATAATAAAGGTAAGCAGCATTTGAAGATAATTATGGGAGATTTCAATGCAAAAATAGGGCAACGGCAACAGAATGAAACTTCAGTAGGTAAATTCGGTCATGGCAACAGAAACCAGCGTGGAAATACTCTCGTTGAGTTTGCAGAGGCAGAAGGGTTTTTCATCTTGAACTCCTTTTTCAAGAAAAAGCCACACAGGAAATGGACATGGAGACATCCAAATGGGACGACAAGTGAAATTGATTTTATTATGTGTAACAAAAAATTCGTCATAGAAGACTGCAGTGTGCTAAACAAGTTCAACACAGGTAGTGACCATAGATTGGTGAGATGTAAGATGCACCTCAACACTAAACTTGAACGTGGCAAGCTCATAGGACAAACAAAATCTATTGACATAACCAACCTTAAAAAACACCATAATACCTTCAAGTTAGAACTGAAGAACAGGTTCTCTGCTTTAGAAGGCCTAACATCGGAAGAAGTGGACATCTCTGAAGTTAACAGAAAAGTAACCAAAGCTCTTATGGAAACAGCAACAAAATTAGCTGGGTCTAAGAACAAGTTGCATGTGAACAAATTATCAGGAAAAACCAAAATGTTGATGCAAAAAAGAAGAGAGATGAGGACAACTAAAGAAGATGTGACTTCCAAAGTGGAATATATAGAGCTATGCAAGACAGTAAGAAAAAGTATCACTGAAGACGTAAGGAAATTCAACTGTGAACTAGTGAGGAAAGCAATTGAAAACAACCAAAGCCTAAAGATAGCAAAGGGACATCTCAGTAAGGGAAGAAAACAGATTATGGCACTGAGAAAAGAAGATGGTTCTATAACAAGAAATAGAGGCGAAATTTTGACAAGAGTGAAAGATTTCTACTCCAAATTATATGAAAGGGATGATATATGCACTCCAGACATCATGAAAGATACCAGTACCAGAGTTCCTCCAGTCCTTCCAGCAGAAGTTGCACATGCAATCAAGAACATGAAGCGAGGAAAAGCTCCAGGAGAAGATGGAATTACTGTAGACATCATACAAGAAGCAAGTGGAAAAATCGAAACAGTACTCGCCCAAATTTTCACTCGATGCCTTAATGAAGGAAAGATTCCTGAGGATTGGAACACCGCTACAATGATCCTGCTACATAAGAAAGGTGACATTGAGGATCTCGGAAACTACAGACCTATCAGCCTCCTATCAGTAGTTCATAAAATCTTCACTAAAGTTCTTTCACACCGCTTGAAGGTAACACTGGACATGGCTCAACCGAGAGAACAAGCTGGATTCAGGAGTGGCTACAGCACAATAGATCATATCCACGTGCTGAGAGAACTAATTGAAAGAGCGAGGGAATATGAACTTCCATTGTGCATGGCTTTTATCGATTATGAAAAAGCCTTTGATTCGGTGAAACCATCAGCAGTTACAATGGCTCTGAAAACCTGCGGTATTGAAGATGCATACATTAATATTATTAATAACATCTATGAAAATGCAAGTGCAAAGATTAGGCTATTTGAAAATACAACACACGTAAAAATTGGGAAGGGAGTGAGACAAGGTGACACCATATCTCCGAAGCTCTTTAATGCCACATTGGAGGGTGTTTTTCAGTCACTGAGCTGGGAAAACAAGGGGATAAAGATTAATGGAGATTATCTAACCCACCTTCGTTTTGCTGATGACGTAGTCATTTTTGCAACTACCCCATCAGAGCTGCAGAGTATGATCCAGGAACTTGCTGACAAGAGTAAAGAAGTGGGATTAAAAATGAACTTTCAGAAGACAAAAGTGATGTTCAATGCTTTTACAAGAAATGAAGATTTATCGATTGATGGAGAAAAGCTGGAGATAACAGACACGTACGTTTATCTTGGACAGCAGATATCAAGTGAGGGTCGCATTGATGAAGAAATTAATCGGCGTACAAAACTTGCCTGGAGAGCTTTTGGAAGAAACAGCATAATTTTCAAGAGCAATATGCCATTATGTCTTAAAAGAAAAGTGTTTGATCAATGCATCCTTCCAGTGCTTACGTATGGTGCGGAGACGTGGACCTTAACTAAAAGAGACATACAAAGGCTGCAGACAACTCAAAGAAGCATCGAGAGGTGTATGCTTGGTGTAACCAGGAGAGATAAGAAGAGGAACTCGTGGATCCGAAAAATGACAAGAGTGGAAGACATCATGATCAGAGTTAAATCCCTGAAATGGCAATGGGCTGGACATACTGCCAGAAGGACAGATCATCGATGGACAGCCGAAATTTTAGATTGGATTCCAAGGGACAGGAAAAGACCCAGAAGAAGACCACATGGGAGATGGGTGGATGAAATTCGAAAGTATGCAGGGGTGACATGGAGGAGACTGGCACAAGACAGACCGTTGTGGAGGAAACTTGGGGAGACCTTCGTCCAGCAGTGGATTGATAATGGTTGACAATGATGATGATGATGATACATGTAGTTATTTAGTTGTTACTTAATATACTCACACACTTTTGAGCTAAGAAATGCACGCGAAACACACAATAATTAAGAATTTTAGGCAAAGAACAAATGAGAGAATGTAGCATAACCATTCAGTTGTACGTTTTCCATTGCGTTTGTTAATTCAGTTAGTGTTAAATTAAATAAAAACTGAAAAGGAAAACTGATTTGAGCCCGGCCCTCACGGGCCTGGATTCTAGTCAGATTTTATGAGCCCGCCCGGGCCCTCACGGGCCTGGATTCTAGTCAAATATGATATGAGCCCGCCCGGGCCGGAGGCCAGCTCAAACCCGTTTCCGGGCTTTTTGTCATAGCCCAGGACCGTGCTCATCTCCAGTGGGTTTAAAATTAATGAGATGATACAGTGATATCTGTTAGAACAATCTGCATACAATGATACCGTCGTCGCTGGCCTGTTTCTTTCCGATTGCACAGTTAGTTTGCAGCTGTTGAGACTGACATGGGTGAGTGCGAACCCATTTATAAGCATGTTGGTGTTATAACTTGAACTCGTTGAACCAAGCGACTCTTTTACAGTCATCCAATGTCTAGTCACCGTACTTCCGTGCCAACTATTATGGAACTGTTGAATATATATGGAACTGTTGTCAACGTGGAACTATATATGGAACTATTGTCAATGTGAGATAGTGAACAGACTTTTGAATCTAGTTCCATCCACAAGAACGTCCACTGGATCTCGGAAACTTTTCTTTGGCTGTCTGACTGTAATCTGCTCTTATTAGGTGTACACACAGTAAACGCTTTGTAACTTATTTTATGTATTTCTCTCTTTTACATAGCCGACATTCCTTCGGCGTTGTTGTCATGTGACCGTAACTGGTCCAGAGTATAAAATACGACACAGAAGATTGTCCAACATCCAAACACACTTGCCCATCGGTAGGTGAAAAATGGTAAGCGATGCTGCATTTCTTCGACACTGCATTCGTTATGAATTGCATCAAAGAAAAAGTGCTGCAAAAGCATGTGTATCGATCTGTTCTGGGGGAGAATACTGTATCGAAAAGCATGTGTGAGTTTTGGTTTAGATGGTTTAAAGCAGGTGATTTTGATGTTAGCGATCGAGAACGTGGTATCGCCCCGCAGAAGGTTGCACATGAGGAACTGCAAGCAATGCTGGATGAAGATTCATCTCAAACGCAAAAAGACCTAGCTGAACAACTAGGGCTAACTGAACAAACCATTTCCAATCGTTTTCGCGCAATGGGAAAGATTCAGAAGGAAGGAAAGTGGGTGCCACATGACCTGATCCAGAGGAACAAGGATGAGCGTGTCATGAAGTATTTGAATCTGTTGAATAAATAAGTCTTTCTTGTTGTAAATCGTTACGGGTGATTAAAAGTGGATATGGTACGACAATCCCAAACGCAAAATAACACTGGGTAGACCCCTGTGAAGCAACGACTTCGACATCAAAACTCAATATTCACTCCAAGAATATTCTTCGGTGCAACTGGTGGTATATGACGGGTGTCCTCTATTATTAACTACTGGAACAGTGTTAAATTGTTATTGTTCTTCGCTACAAGCAACAATTGCTGCGCTTGAAGCAGGAGATCTCTCGAAAACTTCCATTCACAGGCAAAGAACTGCGTACTGTGAAATTACTGCATGAAAACGCAAGGCCGCATGTCACGAAATCGGTCAAAGAAACGTTATTGACGCTTGGCTGGTATGTTTTGGAGCACCCGACTTATGGTCCTGACATAGCCCCTTCAGACTCTCATTTGTTCCGATCGATGCAACATGGTTTGGCTGCTTTACATTTCCGGACATGAGACTAAGTACAAAAATGGGTTGACGACTTCATCGCGTCACACGACGAAGTATCATTCATGGCTGGAATCCGTCAGCTACCCGACCGATGGCGGAAGGTGATAGATAATGTCGGCGCATATCGCATATTTTGATTCGTAAAGGTATTGTTGTTTTCTCTCAAATTACATGTTGTGTTGTCTTAAAACGCTTTAAAACTTATTTGTGCACCTAATTGTCGAATGAACGTGAGCGTTTGTTGTCCCGGATATTATATGCTAATCTGCGTTCACCTCGACTGTTAAGAAGTCTTGAGTCACGTTAAGTAGATGTGTGTCGGATCAACATCGTCACACCTTCACTGGAAGGATCTTCGAACAGACTCTTGCTAAGATGCGGTCGCCTGCCTTGCATGTGTCGATATAATCTTTCTGCATTCAAACTCCAACAAGCTCTTCCTTCAAAATTTCAAAAAGTAGGAACTGTACACCAAATTACACTCAAAATAGTATAACTATACTAAAAATCCGAAATTTCTTGGCGTAGAATAAAGATGAAATTTGCAAGCTTTAGCACATCAACCAGATGGCTCTCTCAAGGAAGGTAGACAGCTAACTTGAGAAAGCCATCTCCTTGAGAAAGCCATCTGGTTGATGCGCGAAAGCTTGGAAATTTTATCTTTATTCTACGCCAAGAATTTTCGGATTTTTAGTATAGTTATACTATTTTGAGTGAAGCTCTTCCTTTTCGGCGTTGCACAGCCTTCGCACCAGCGAACTGAGACGCCCTGGGCACTATACGATAATTTCTTTAAGTTTAGAACTTATCTCACATTCAGTTGCATTAGTTGAACTTAAAATAGGGTCCGGGTAGGGTTCCCTGATTGGAAAGTATTTTAAAGAGAAGGGTAAAATATTAGAGTTGTAGTTGTATGCTAATAAGGGTGCGGATAAATCCACTGTATCTGCGCCCTTACGAGCTAAGACAAAAAGCACAACCAAATGTACCCAACAATTTTGATCTAGCAGAACTAAAATAACATGTCTGATGAGAAACGGCCGCAAGTCAAGTAGGAGAGGGGTTTAAGAGGAAGCAAAACATTTTATTTCAAGTCTTATTAAAGTTTATATAAGCTAGTAGTAGAAATTTTACTTTTGGGCGGGGAAACAGCCGTGCAGGTAATTTGTGAAAACTTCGGAATGCAGTCTCTACGAGAAAGATTTATTACGTGCTAATCTCTTGGGAGCTGCGCTGGTGGAATGGAAATTTGAGAAATATTTGGAAATTCGTGAAAAGCATAAGCGGAGAATAAGCTAGAGATTTGAGAAAAACAAGAAAGGCTTAATTTTAAGGAGGAATCATGCTGGAAATTAAAATGTTTGAGTTTGTCTGAAATTGAAATGATCCGTCGGAATTTTCTTTTAAGAACTACATACGGACTATTTTAATTTTACCATGAGTTTTTTACTGTTTTATGAGAATTAAATGTTTTCCAGCAATTGGAAATTTAGAATTAAATCTTTCCCAGGAATTTGGAAATCTAAGATTGCAGTAACGGAGAATGATCATTGTTTGGTTGGTGAAAAGAAGAATTATCATCGGCTGATACGAGTCAGTGCGATAGCTGCCTCAGGAGCTAGGATGGAGCAAAAACCCACAAAGACTCAGGAATGAGATTTGAGAAAAAGCAGATATTGAGTGCGGACTTCCATGGCAAAATCTCATTTTCGTGGGTGGTGGCGGTAAGGCTGTGAGAAATATTTAGCAGTGATTCAGAATGGTTTTAAATCATTTTTCTTGGTGCTCGTGAATGAAATCAGAAACTATTGAGTTTTCTTGTTCTGTCTCTTCGGTATCTTTAAAGCAAGCCTTGGCAGAGCTTTCCAGCATGAACTTTGGTTTTATACAGAGTTGAATAAATCCTTGGAATATTCATTTACAACTTGGAGAGTAGGATTTGGGTGTGTTTTCAGTTTCTCAAAGAAAATGTCCGCTTGAGTTTACAATGATTTGCCTTTTTGATGACATAATTTACGTGCGGTTCCTAGAAAAACATTTTGTCGAAAATAATTGTGATGTATTTAACCTGTCTGCTCCATTAAATTGGTTCATTAAAAAGAGTTATTGCTGGGGGAAGAGATTATTTCTGGTGAAAATGGTCCCTTCAATTTTTGTGGAATTCGCGGAAATTTCCCATCTGTCTTAGTAGATTTCTAGCATGTAGATGAATATTTGGAGCTTGATGGCAAGGTTATTAACATTTGGTGAGGAGCACATACCTGCCTTGTCATCTGCAAAGAGAGCTAGATCTGGAATGTCTGCTATGAAAAGAAGACATTGTGCTTGTCCGTGTACCCTGGGGTACTCTTGCACAACCACAGCTAATTGAAGTGACTTTAGGAAGGGAGTGTCAGATCCCACGTCTAACACTGCACTGAAGAACTGAGACTAAGAGATTTTGAGTAAGTGAACTCAATTGGAAAGAAAAGCAGAAGAATGCAGGAACAGGGGAAGAGAACAGATTGTCGAAGGAGCTGCGAAACTAGCAGAGGAAAAGAGGTGGAAATCCCTGCCTTAAAGGACCTAGTACTCAGGGTACCACAACAGCCATCCCCCGCCCCTCTCCCGGGCAGGAGGGACATTCGCAAAAACCACATCTGAGGTAGGAGCAGAACTCAGTACCGCTGTCACACGCCAACCTGAAAAATGTGGCGGTGGGTTTTCTAACACCCACCTAAATGCTCACATACCTCCACTCTATCCGATCCAGTCCTCCATCTTATCCAAGATCACCAACTAAGGAAACAGTGTAGCCTTCCCAGATGTTCCCATCGGGGGTTGGGGGGTATGGGAGACCTTTGCCTTAGTTCTATGATACATTAGGACTTTGGTTCTTTTCCCTATTCAATCGCACTCTAAGAAGTCTGTTAGGGTGAGCAGCCGCTTTCCTGAAAAACTTCCTGGTGAGTTTGATAGCAACTCCTTTACCTTCTCAACTTCGCGTCTGTCCTTCAGGTTAAGGAGTGGGTTCCACTGAGGAGCCCCGGTTATAATTCGAAGTGCTCAGATATGCACCCACTCGAATAAATTCCCCTGGAACTTACTGTCACCTACCCAGATTGGGCGTCGTAGGTTAACACTAGCCTGGCCACTGTCTTATGCAGCAGTACTTTGTGCAAGCTTTTCCGATAGAGAAGTGGAACTGCTTCCCAAGGATTGTCTAGCTTTATTCATGAGGTGGTTGGCAGTACTGCACACCAGTACCGTCTTCATACATTGCACACCAGTGGATGACGTCACTCTAACCAGCTGTGGGACGCATTTACTCATGGATGCAGGGGTGGTCATAAGGATATAGCCAGTGAGTGTACTTTGAAGTTGGGCATTTTTTTCTGGTATGCCAGTACAATTCGCCGCACTCTTTCTCAGACACAGATGTTTGTCTCCAAGGTTCGTAAACTCAAACACACCCTTCTTCTACTCGAGTCTACGATGAAGCTGCTGCCTATAATTCCAAAATCCTTTTGAGAATTATCTTTGTAACGTCTACGTGGCATTCCTCTAAGTTGTGCCAACCGGACTTAATTCAAGTTCTTCTCGAAAAAATTCATCACGTCCGACTATATATGAATGACATCTCATTGTGCGTTATTTGAAATTTCACCATTTAATAATGATTACCCATATTCCTCCGATAACTTCCTTATCTTCTACACTCTCCTATTTTGTAGTTCCTTTTGTGCCCACATATTCCTTACGAATATGTTTCCAAAACTCTGTACGACTTTCTGTTTATGGATTGCTGTATAGAAGTTTCTGCTCCAGACATCACAGTGGATTAGGCTAGACAATGGCTTTAGATGTTTGCAGTCTCTATGAGCAGTTTACCCGAATAAGCGTCTTAAGCTGTATCTGTAGCATGAATTATAACTGGAATTTTTATTTTAAACCACTGTAATATTTCTTAATGGGCGTTCTGAGTTCGAGATTTCAACTTGATATGAGATATTTTTCTTGCTCTCACTTTGGGTGTGTTGTTCCTTAGACTTGTTGGCATTAGTATGTAATATATCTTCCTCAAACCACAGTAATGGCTCATTAAATTTATGAGTTGGCAAGCTTCACTTTAATAAGAAGACAGAGTAGGAGCATGAGCATTTTATTGTTCAGCAACAAAAACTGAGGATGTAAATCAACATCAGTGATATTTTAATCATCATTAGTTTTGAGCCAGGAGACCGTGAGCATTTCATCTTAAAATACAGCTTGATGAAAGATGATTATTTTTTAAGCATGATCTTTTATTCTTTGGAATTGCACTTGTGCTCCGGGCATTCTTCTTTCAGAAATTTCATTTCGCATTTTTTAACTCCTCGGCAGTCTGCATTTAATTAATAATAATGACATGCTGTTCTCTCATTTAATTAATCACTTTTTAATTTAGCACTGAAAAAAATCCCACTTTCATTCTTCTGTCTGTAAGAAGGGTTTAAGTAAATTAAATGTTCATCCAGAAATGTAATTTTTCAGAAAGAAACTTCAAAGCGAAGTTGGTTATGATTTCAAAATTCATAATTTACTGTGGTGTATTCTGAGTTCTACGTAAATGTGCTACACATATTAAGTTTTAAGCCTCATAAAGCCATCGATTTTGACAAAAAAACAACTTTAGTGTAATAGAATTATCCATTGCACAGATGTACAACATATGTTGTACGAGACAAGTTCAGAATATTTCGTAGCAGATTTCACGAGAACAAAAAAGAAAATGCTTCTTAAGCAGGCATGGAAACAGTGTCGTTTAGTTATAATTTATTATTTTAAAATGAACGTAGTTTGTTCCGACATTTTTGATCCCCGCAAAGTGTTATTTTACTGCTGAATGCACAATACCCACCACTTGCTGCCAAATACGAGTATCGCTACATAGATAAAATTCTAGTTCAAAACAACTTGAATCCGACTGGATAATATCCTACTTTATTTAGCAACAACTTGAGTCCGACTAGAATTATTCAGTCTTTTTCGAAACAACTTGAGTCAGACTAGACTGTTCACATTGTAGTTCGAAACAATTTGAATTTCACTAGATTCTTCAGTCTAGTAAAAACAAATTGGAGTCTGAGTAGATTATATTACATTCCAGTTCGAAACAATTTCGATCTCACTAGATTATATCATACTTGAGTTCAAATGAACTTTAATCCGACTAGATTACGTCATACTCTGGTCCAAAACAACTTGAATATAACTAGATTATATCACATTCTGGTTCAAAAAAACATGAATCCTACTAGATTGTATCATACTCTAGTTCAAAAGAACTTGTATCACGCTAGATTATGGACATTGTATTTCAAAAAGAATTTAATCCGTCTAGATTATATCATACTCTATTTAAAGACAACCTGAATCCGACTAGATTCCATTACACTCTAGTTCAAAACAACTTTAATTGGACAAGATTATATCATTTAATGTTTCTAAACAACCCGAATTACACTAGATTATGATGTTACGAATTTAGGTTAGTGTAATATTTAATTCAGTTAACTGGATTAGCGAGATACGGGAACAGCGTTAACTAAAAATTAGCAATTAGTTGCTTTCCCTTTGCGTAAGAAAAGAGATTACAACAAAGAAGAGGATATGTGATACTCCCATTTGTTGAGAGTGACGCTGGAGTTTGTGATGGAATGCACTGTGGGCCCCACGTGTTTCACTCACCCGGTACTTGAGAGGTCCTTCCTGCGAACAAAGTATGAAAGGAGCGATACGTTGCCCAATGTTTGGAAACACTTAGTGACAACCAATCGAAAAGTCTATGGTGTCTTCGATGCCGAATTTGGGGCAGGTCAAAGAAGAGTTAGTTAGTTATGTGTTTGCCCACTTATACGTAAACAGCCGGCAACATACGAGCGCCTCTTAACTTCCTTGAGTCGTGCTATTAAATGCTTTAAGAGCAATTAAAATTGGCAACTGATTGAACACAGATCCCTAGGAAATGTGAAGGAAACCCTTGAGTGAAAAAGTGAATATCACAATTAAAAGCAATCTTGATTTTTCCGTGAAAGGGAAAGGTCCGAGTAGCCGGATGTGGCTTGATTCAGGTTGGTGTGTTGCGGTAGAAGTAAAGCTTCTAAGTCTGCGGGGTAACCGAGCGGTTGATGTTGCCGCGAGGAAAAGGATGTTGGAGATATATCTATCCTGGTGCAGGATCGCACGTAAGTTACTAGAGAGGCGCTGAGATAACGTTCGGTGAACAACCTTTTGGAGGTTAGATGATGGAACGAAATCGGTGCAGTCCTTAATGGCTACGACAACTGTTGATAGAAAGAAGGATAGCCAGATGGAAGCGAGAACGTTCGGATACCTCTATTCAGTCAATAGCATTGGTCTATCACTGCATAAGTAAGCCACATATTGCTTAAGTCATCTACAGTGTGTGGATGGTGCGTCTGTTAATGTGCCCCATTCTGTACATAACATCAATACAGCGCGCGATTTGAAGGGTTGTACAGTCACACAGGTGAGCTGAAGAGCAACCTTGTTATTTCATCAAATATGGATATATCTGATTGGATATCGAGGCTTATTGTTTTTGTTTTTTGATTGCAATTTTAACGACTACCGTGAGCAACTGGATGGGCTATAAGCAGTCTCCCGTCACTAATTTAGGGCACCTGGTACTAGAAAAGGGAGAGAGCCACTGCCGTAACATCCACGCCCCACTAGATTTGAACCCGGACCCTCTTCGGACGAATGGTCATAAGCCAGCGATTAAACCACTGCGCCACCGGGAAGGCCGAGGCTTCCTGTAAGCACTTTTAGGTTTATATGCATGGCATTGTTTCTGATGAAATTGGTTCGCTTCAGCGAATAGAAAACTGAATCGGCTATGAACTGATTAAAGCCGGACAGTAGATGGCAGTGAAGTAGCTTTGAACTTTAACAATGCATACAGCATAAACGCTAAGGGGCACGTTTATTTGATGTGCGTGCTTCTTCTTATGTATAGAGGTCTTCAGCATTTTGACTATCTGTGTGTGCTAATTAATTAACCGTCTGTTGTATCATGCCAGTCCTGCAGTTCAAGGGGTAATTTATGAGTGTCGGAGGAATTTCTTCATTTTGATTGGCTAAATTTGTAGGCTAAATTCCTTTGCCCAATAATTACGACCCAGGGAGTAAAGAATCCGCAAATAATTATTCTAATGTTTACCTTTGGGTCGTCGGCCGGTGGCTGTCATCCTACCACCTAAATTCATAAAGCGATATATGTGCAATAGTCTGGTCCCCTCCCCCTCAGTTCGTAACAATACCAGTAGCTGAATTCCATTCATCCGTTTTAGTGGAAAACACAGTTTGTGTGTTGGAGCGGAAAAAATAATAAGTGAAAAAATCGAATAACACGCAGTGATAAACTTCTTTATTGTAAACGAAAAATGACTCATATTCATAAAGAAAGGAAATCCGTTTAACTGAACTGATGGCGCTGTGAAAAGCAGGAAAACGGTACATCGCGGAAAAAATGCTAAAGATATTGAGGTACCTACAGCGCATTGGCAGATACATGATGGATTATTATCGAAAACATGAATGTCAGGTAGTCGGAGCAAAAAAACAGGCAAAACAAAAGCAGTTAGAGCAAATTGGTGCCAATATTGCGGCAACGCTAAACACGTCATAGCGAAAATTCACATGAACGAATACAGGAAAGTGTTGCATACTAACCTCTAGTACTGTGTGTGTTGACTTTGGTCCCAAACTTCATCGCGCTGGCGAATATATCTCGCAACCAGATGTAAAGTTATGAACCCCGGCCCATTAGCACGTCACACACATGAGCTCTGGTAAAGGGGTGGGAAGTGGTGGTCCTGTGGGAACAGTAGTCTCCCTGGACCGATCCTGTCCGGGTGAACGATTTGCCGGGTCCTGGCAGGATTGCTCGCGCAACGCCTTCACTATCAGATTTTTGAGAGAGTTCCACTTATCTCTGCAGAGTCGGCATTTCGACGGAGCAGGTAAAGTCATTAGCCTAGCTTTCCAGCTTCGCCAAAGCACTGACACATTAGTGAGGCATCAAAAAGATGAGATTATCCAGTAGTTCTTACGCATTGTTCCGCTACTTCTTGTTGAGGGTGCTCTGGAGCTGCTGAAGCGTCATAAAGTGGAACGCGTGAGCTAAACGACTTCAACCCAGTGCGTTCCACGCCGGTTCAGCTAGTTGAGGTGCCAAGAGTGCAAAGGCCAGTTCGTACACTCTTGGACTTCCTCCTGACATTCCACTAGGTGGGCTCGATTAGGGAGTGCGTGATCAGATGGAGAAGAACATATCACGAGCTGGCTATGGCGTACGGCAAAATTATTGACCACATAACCTCATCTGGATACATGACCTTAGTCAGTGATCCATTCCGGATGACGTAGTGGTCTGTACGACCGCCGATGCTGATGCCCGTCCACAGGAAGATTCCACCAGCACAAAAGAAATCTGTTTCCTGTTTGAAGCCTGGATTATTCCGTGTTCTTTCACCCAGAGAAGAATGCGAAGATTATTATACTACAGGCAAAATTGAGAGTCGTCCGAAAATTGAGCGAAACACCATAATTCATCGCCCCAACAACGATAGTTTACAACGCACTATATGCGTGCGCATATTACTGGTCGTCTGCCATACATGTAGCCTTTGTTGGTCGATGGGTTGCCTCTATTGGTCCATGGGTCGTCTCTGTAGGTCCATGGGCCGTCTGCGTGGATACACATCGTCCTCTGGCCTCGGTAAGCAGGCGTTGCGGTTCAGCTATATTTCGTAGGAGGCTCTTGCTAACCAGTAACTCAAATTCGGGTCTTGTTATGTTATTGATGTTGGCCAATCTTGCCTTTTTCTGCTTTATACCTTCCCAGACTCCTGGTAACGCTTCCATGGTCTGCTGGTCTCAAGACACTTACCTCTTCTTCTACTATGTACGTTGTCTGGCTATCTTCTAGCCTTTCGATTGCTCTGCATGCTGTTGATTCTTGTAAATCGCGATCGCGTTGCTAAAACATCGTTCAAGTGGAACGCACCTGCAGTTGAAACTTTGCACAAAATGAAAACGACATTCGGGCAGCGCTATGCTTGTAGCCTGTTTGCTTTGCGCTTTCGTAAAGTGGCCAAATATGTCAGCGCTGCTCAGGTCCATGACATGATATCCTTCTTGCTGATCCCATACACTGCTCAGAGGTTGATCTTTCTTCACAGACCTGCAGCTCGTCGAATTTTCCGTCATTTTATGATATCGTGATATCTCTTAATGTTTTTATCTGTAGTTTAAACATAGACGCTCCAATGTAACTGATTAAACAAGAAAAGGCCAATCTGCGTCAATAATCTTGCTGACATGATCAAACGTGCGTTAAAACTGGTACCTGCTGGCAGACGTGTGATAGTGAATACCACAAAACATGAAGTAGAAGTAGGTAATTTACAAATATGTAGTCACTTGTACATGATTAAAGTTCAAGATTGGTGTGTTTTGGGATTTCTGACACCTATTCAGAAGCTTCAGCCAAAGATACGGAGGAAACGCCTATTGGAGAAGTGCAAGGCAAGTGTTGAATTACTTTGGTGCTATATACGTATATATCTTTCCCAGGTAAAACATTTTGATCTAACGAAAATGGGTAAAGAAAACAATAAAAACCATTTTGAAATATGATTTTTGAATCATGAAAGAAATACGGTATTACGCCATATAATACAAATTTTAAAGATGACAATCCGATTTTTGGCGTAAATGTGACAAGGATGGCAAGTCAGATAATATCCGAAAACTTGAAAATTAATGGTTATATTCAAATTAATCGGAAACTTGGTCGTTCTGGGTGGTGTAGTGGTTAGCATACCCCGCCGTTTTCTGGGAGACGCGGGTTCGAGTTCCGCTCCAGAACGATGAAAGATTTTCAAGTTTTCGGATATTATCTGACTTACCATCCTTGTCACATTTACGCCAAAAATCGGATTGTCATCTTCTTCAAAATGTGTATTATTTTACGAAACTCATACAGCGTATGAAATCCGTTTATTTTCGTGGTGTAGTCAGCACAAATATTCGCCAAGCTTTCGCACTCCACTGGGAGGCTTTTTCAAGGCAATGATAGACACAAAAATGCAGAGAATTGGAACATGTAAAGAACGAAGATGATTTTTGAAAATAACGCGGGGGACATCACGAGCATATTACATGAATTTTTGTCACGTATTTATACAGAGCGCCGTGATGTGTTTCCATCTTTTAACAATGTATGTCAAACCATTGGTAGTTCCGTAGAGACTATATCATTGCATGCCACTTTGTTGGATAGGATTTCCACTGTTTCCCTGATGGCAGTCTCTTTGAAATTCGTGTAAGGGGCAATTTGAATTTTGTCCCATGAAGGGACGCAACAATACTTAATCGCATTGTTACTCAACAGTACATTTCATTAAACTATCGCCGAACATTTTTTCATTTGCATAAACATAAAATCGCATTGCAGTCTGCGTAAATTAAGAGCACCTGAAGCCAAAAGTGATAAAACCGACTACAGAAATGTTTTTTTTATGCTATGAAAACGATGCATCGTAGCAAATTGTAGCTTCCTCGAACGCCCCTGCTATGGACGAGAGCTTTACAATGATGTATAACACGATGGAGGGTGTAACCTGGGTATATAATAGGCGAAAAGTTTAGAATCGCTTCACTAACACATATGCGATTCAGCTTTTCTTTCTATCTTGAGATCGGATTTTATCTTGCGCATGCGCAGATGGACCTTCGTAGCAACATTGTTTTATTGATGCCAGGGTCGGTTATTGCGTTCGTCTAAATCTGAATATAATATAAATATAATAATAATAATAAATACTGTTTTTGAAAAACTAAACATTCGATATATTCACTACTTCCACTGCCATAGTTTAGTAAACATTTACTTTTGACTCACATATCTTCTTTCATTAGTTTTACGACAATAACATTCATTACTCCATTTACCTAGGTACCGTTCAATGTCAAGAATTAGTAAATCTTGTTAGTTTTTATGATTTAAATAATTCCACTTAGTGCACGTATGTACCGGACTGTGGCTCGGTGTGATCTTGATTGACGCGAATAAAATGTTTGATGTAAATAAATGTATACTGTCGAATCGCTCGTTTTATTTCACACCCACAAAGATCTTGGTATGCGAAAAAATGCGTACAAACCTACAAAACATACCAGTGTACTCTCTCGATTTGTTTCCTTTTTGCAGGATATATGAGATAGATGAATCCGGTATGCTGCATAAATCAGGCAAAGTCCAATTCATGGAGTATCACTGAGCGTTATATTGAGTATTGGAATGGGCAAAAAGAGTGACCTGAGAGACTCTGAACGTGGCAGGATAGTTAACCTTCTCCGCATATCTTTTTTCATATTTTTGAAGAGAAACCTTTCTGAGTCTCAACACGAGGTGGTCATAATCTCCCATGAAGATTGTTGTGCTTTGAACTTTTCTTGGGGGAGGGGGTGATTCATGATGTTTCCGCTGCGTGCTTTCTTGTTTAGTATCAGGGTCCCAATTCTAAAGCAATGCCTCATCACCAGTCACACTGCAAGAGTAGAAGTCATCTGAGTCGCGGTTTGTGCGGTCAAGGGAAACCCGACTTGCTTCAACACGATCATTCTCCGGTTCACTGTAAACTCCCCCGCATTCAGTCAATTCCCCCACCTCGGTAAATTCCCCCCACCTTTTTCAGTCAGGGACCGTGCACAAATGAATTTTACTCAAAATACGACTCAAAAAGGTGGGAACTTACCGGTGGGGGAGTTTTCCGATGTTGGGGAGTTTTCCGACATTTGAAAATAACTCTCTGCGGATGTTTTTATAAAATCCCAGGCTGAATTTTATTTGTAAAAATATTAATATTCATCAAAAGAATATTTCTGTTTTCTAGTTCATTTGCTGATGAGAAATAACAATTGAGTTTTAAAATATACTTCGAATCTTGTAGTTTATCTTTTTGCCCGGTTTTTTAAATTTTCCTCCGTCGGAAGAGACATGTTCTTCCCACATGTACTCTAATTGCATGAGGTCGAATGTTTTCATGTCAAGTTATTAATCTCTCTTTTGATTACCTAGGCACTAAATACTAATTACTATTCATCATGCGTAGAAATATTAATTACAATGTCACATGCGTAGGAATATTTATCACTAAATATTAATTACTATGCCTCAGTTTTTATTCCAATGATGTAATATTCCCAACGTTTATATATCAAATCGCGCTTTTATTTGGGCACTAAATATTATTCCACAGGACCTAGGCCAAAGCCTTTTTAATAGTTTTTATTCAAGCGATGCCATATTCATAACGTTTACGTAGTAAATCAAGGCAATAATATTGCTTTTTTACTTAGGCACTAAATATTAATTCATCAGCCCTAGGCCTTTTTAACAGTTTTCATTCTACCGATGTCATATTCGTAACGTTTACATATTAAATCAAGGTTATAACATTGCGCATTTTATTAGGCACTAAATATTAATTCATAGGCCCTAGTCCTAGGCCTTTTTAACAGTTTTTATTCTAACCCTGTCATATTCATATAACGTTTACGTGTTAAATCGGGGAAATAATTTTGCCCTTTTTCTTAAGCGCAAAATATTAATTCATAGGCCCTAGGCCTTTTTAACAGTTTTTATTCTACGCATGTTACTTTCATAACGTTTACGTATTAAATCAAGGCAATAACATTGCGCTTTTTATTAGGCACTAAATATTAATTCATAGACCTGAGGCCTAGGCCTATGCTTTTTTCGAAGTTTTTATTCTGCCGATGTCATATTCACAAAGTTTACGTACCAAGTCAGGTTAAAAGTATTGTGCTTTTACTTAGGAACTAAATATCAATTCAGAGGCCATAGGCCTTGTTAGTAGTTTTTATTCTACGAATGCCGTATTCATAACGTTTACATAACAATTCAAGTTTATAAATATTCCGCTTTTACTTAAATACTAAATGTAGTTTCACTGCCCCTTGGCTTAGGCCTTTTCAAGTTTTTATTCTAACGATGTCATATTCATAACGTTTTTGTGTGAACTGAAGTTAATCATATTGCACTTTTATTTAGGTACTAGTTATTAATTCATTGGCCTTAGGCCTAGTAATTAATATTGAATGCCTAAGTAAAAGCGCAACGCTATTAACTTGATTTTTTTGTAAACTTTACGAGCATCACATAGGCAAAGAAAAAAGTGTCAAAAAAGCTTAGGCCCATGGCCTATTAATTAATGTATGGTGCATAAGTAGAAGCGCAATATTATTAACCTGACGTGGTATGTAAACTTTATGAATATGGCAACGATAGAACTGGTAAAAGGGGCTAGGCCTAGGGCCTATTAATTAATATTTAGTCAACGCCTAAGTAAAAGCGCAATACTCTTAACCTGACATGGGATGTAAACTTTATGAATATGACATCGGTAGAATAAAAACTGTTTAAAAGGCCTAAGTCTAGGGCCTATGAATTAATATTTAGTGCCTAAGTAAAAGCGCAATGCTATTGACTTGATTTGATACGCAAGCGTTATGAATATGAAGTCGGCGGATTAAAAGCTGTTAAAAAGGCCGAGGTGTAGGGCCTGTGAATTAAGTAAAAGAAAAATATTACAAATTTGACATGTTATGTAAATATTTAGTGCATAAGTAAAAATGCAGCGTTATTAAAAATACCACCTTATTATCCTTTCCTGAACATTCCCCCACCTTTTTGAGTCGTATTTTGAGTAAAATTCATTTGTGCACGGTCCCTCACTAAAAAAGCTGGGAGAATTTAGCGGTCGGAAAACTCCCCGATCGGAATATTCCCCCACCTTTTTTGAGTCGTATTTTGAATAAAATTCATTTATGCACGGTCCCTGATTGAAAAAGGTGGGAGTTTTTCGAGGTGGGGGAATTGATTGAACGTGGGGGAATTTACCGGTGGGGGAATTTTCCAGTGGGGGAGTTTACCGTTTACTCATTCTCCATCTCAGGTGTCAACTTTCGAGGAACCTATATGACCTTTGACATTCCCAAACTCTCGTGTAAAATAATCCAAACCCTGCCGGTACTTATCAGTTCCTCAGCAATATGTACGACACCGATTCGCCGTCACCAGGTCCTCCACTTTCTGGATCTTTCGATCACCTCCACTGAGCGTGCCTCGCGAGGGTCATCTTCTAACGAGTCTGTTACCCGTTTAAAGAGAGCAGCCCATCCTTTGATTTTAGCGTATGAAGGTGCACCATTGACGTACAGAAAGACTATTCGATCAAGAATGCTGCGTGGTGTTGCACCTTTCTTCTTCAAAAAATCTATCATCGCTAGATTCCGCAATTCGAACTGTCTCTTATCCATTGTCACCTTATAGCCCTCAATGCACTGTGGCGCCGTCTTAATTCTGATACATCAACGTGGCGTGACTATTATATAACTGAAGGATGACGCAATACTTTGGAATACTTGCCGGAAACCACAACTTTCAAAGTCAAACTTAGAATTTATGGAACCCTCCTCCTCAATCGATCTGTTCTTTTCAAAAAAAGTATTTTTTCTGAAATTTTTAAGCTCGTACCGAGTACATGCGTTACCTAGTTTCGAACTGAAATTGTCAAATACTTTCAGTAGAAAAGTGTATTTTCATCTGACATGAATAATTTGATCTGTTCTTTCTAGAAAGTACTTCTGAAAATTTTCATCTAATAAGCAAGTATATCCGGTATTTTGTTTCTATCTGAAACTGTCTCGTACTCTGAATAGAATAATGCACACTGGTTTCCCTTCTTGGTGCAAAGTATTTGTTTTTCTTGCTAGATTTGTCGCGTGCTGCCTTGATCACTTTCTGCATCAGTCGCATATTTATACCGTATATATATATATACTCAGCATGTTTATCTATAATTTAAGCTGAACCATTCCATTATGTATATGGCGGTTTGATCGTGAAGTGTCGCGCAAAGGATTAGGAGTTTTATCGGATTTCATGAGCTAAGTGGATTACAACTGGTGAAATGCCTTTTGTTTGTTAACAACAGCTGTGGTGACTGCAGATTAAGGCAGAAGATGTCTGATCTCTTCGGTAGAGGATTATTGTGCAGCAATCCTAACATTTTCTTATGATAGGATTTCATTACTTCAGTTTAAGGTAGCAAATAGTAAGGGAGTAATAGAAGAGATTGGAGATTTACTACAGTCCACTTTGACCAAACTATTTGTAGAAAGAATGGACACAGTAAAAAATTCTTTCAAACAATTTACTCAGGCGATCAACAATTATTCATTTTGTGCTGCATTTCTTTAACTGCATCTCAAATGCCAAAAGAAGAAAGGAATTAATACACACAATTCACGTGGATTAGGAACATCAAACAGAAGTCATCGCTCTTTCCAAGTTTATAAGTGAGTCACGGAAAACTTCTCATCGGCCGCTACCGGGAATCGAACCCAGGGTCTTCGAGTTACTCGCCGGGATGCTACAACTTGCTGAATCGAACCCAGGATCTTAGAGTTACTCGCCAGACATGCTACCACTTGCTGAATCTCCAGCATTGTGCGGAGCTCCACGAAGCAACCTGCCATGCGGTTTGGCAGTTAGTCGTTTCTGAGTTTGAAGAATTCGAGGCCGCTGTGGTGCAGTGGTAGCATGTCCGACACGTAACTAGAAGACCCTGGGTTCAACTCCCGGGGGCGGCCGAACATAATTTTTCCGTGACTCACTTATAAATGTGGAAAAAGCGATGACTTCTGTTAGAAGAAACTAAAACAAAGGGAGATTAAAATGCAGTGAAATCTGTATTGGGGAACATTCCCATTACTCTGTCACCTGCCAAAACAAGCAGTTTTTTTTATATATGGTACGGATGTTATCACCAATAGAAACAATACATATGAGACCTTTATTTGGCTGTCACGTGCAGGACGCGACCATGGTCAGCCAAACCACACCAGGAGTCAGCAGCATGCGGCACTTACAGAAAATTATTGTTTAGGACGTTCTAGAAAAATTACGGAAAGTCTGAATTTAAAAATATGAAACACCTCTTTCTCGCTCTGTCCTGTCGCCAACCTTCACGAGATTGTAAATGATGGATGGTCATTGGAGTCTGTCAAGTTCTGTTCTTAGAACTTTATTTGCAGACGGTATGGTTGTCAGTTAACTAAGGTACACATGTTCAGCCTTTAATTGTAGTAAATGAGAATGTGAAGCCCACATAAGAGTTAATCTACCTCATCCAACGAATCTAACCTCCTCTGCCACACTGGTTTAGTTGGCTTGATAGTCCGCCCCATGTGTCAAAAGAACATGTCTCTTACTTTAACCCTTTTACTGACTGGAACGAATGAACTCGTACAAACATATTCGCTGTCTAAGAGGTGTGGGTGGAACGAGTGAACCTACGCATTAGAATGCATTGCTCTCCCCCGTAGCTTTGTTATTCAAAGGGGATATTTAGGTTGATGATTGACACTAATCCTTTCTGACAGATTACCTGCTCAGAGGGCTTTATCATTGCGGCAAACCTATGAAAAGAGAGGGTGCGATGTTTGAGTCCACTTGTTTCTTCACAGTGGCAGGGTGTCCGTGTCAGGGATCTTTTCCTTCTGTAGTCAAACTTATATCCAGCCCTTCTGACGTCTCCTAGCCTTTCTGACACGAGAGAAGAGGGATTAGTCCTTCTCTCGTGTCAGATTGACTAGGCCTTGATCGTGGATCAGAGAATAAAGGATTGGAAGGGATCGCTTATCACCAGTTAGAGGTTTGCGGTTGGTAGTGATTTATATGAGAGATGAAAAGGAATTGTTTTCACATGTCTTTCGTAAAATCAGCCGCTGTGCAATCAGTTCTGCTTTGGGGAGCGAAGAACATATTGACCGCAGCTTCGTTTAGTTACATCAGCCGCTTAAAGGATTAAGGAGGCGGGCTGGTGGAAGTGGCTTCAAAGATCAACCACAGTATTGTTGCTATTGCGTGCGGCATCTCTTTACCTTCCATTTCCTCCAGGGACTCTTGCAGTAGAAGGGCCCAATTTGCGACAAATTACGTATGTTGCGAACACCTTATCCAATTCCTCAAAACTACTTCTGGCTCTTAGTGAGAGATTTAGCGGATAACATTCCTAAACAACGATATTGCAGGTTTGAAAGAAAATACCACAGCAGCCAGTACTAGAAAATGGCAAACTGGTTTTTATTTTCAAGTGGGAATGAGAGATCGTTTGGCAAATTTAACCGCTCTGTTGGGCGGCGGTAACCTGACACAACGGCCATTTGTTCGCAGAACTGTAGATAAGCTTGCTAGGCAGGTTTCAATGTTTTTATGAGACATATGTAGTGCAAAAATGGTAGGGCGAATGACAAAGAAAATTTCATTTTTCAGAAACATTTAACACGTGCATATAAGTAATAGCTCTTCATTTATGCTGACCGTCCGAAAAGTCTAGAACCAGTTGGGGAAACCGAAAAATCTAGGATTTGTACTACATAAGTTTACTCTCGTTTACTGAGTTCAATAAAATATGTGTTCCACATGTCTACATTGATGCCTCATGCGTTGTGTAGCCGTTGTGCTGTGTTGCTTTGGATTCTTCTTAGCATATTGTGATCGACAGCAGAACAAGCCTGGGTAATTCTCTCCCCAATATAACTAAGATCGCGGAATTTTATATTTTTGCATTTTGTACGAATGAAACTTTGAGTATTTCAGTATGTCATGCATCGCGCTCATGGTCATTCTCTCGGACAGATCTGTTTCTTTAAATTTATTCGCGATTTTCCCAACTGCGCTGTGGGTTATTAGATTTCTCTTTGGATGTCAGGCATTGATCTCGCGCGCCACTTCCGTCTGGGTCCAATCCTGATTTCCGCAAAAAAAGACTATATCCACGCTTTCATCAAGTGTTAGCCATTTTTCACCTGTAAAAAAAAAAAAAAAAAAACATTTTACGAACATATGTTGGGTAAATATTCTTGGTTCCAGACTTTTCGAACATCCTGTAGTATGATTGCATGTGGAATTAAGAGATGGAGAGAAACAAAATACGGAGAGTAAATATCAGCTACTTTTACTCATTTATATGTAATGAAAATGGTACAAGTAGAAATACAGGAGTGATTCATAAAGAAGTATACAGTTTCAACGCACTATAGAACAAGAACAATGTAAGATAATTTATGTTACCTGAAACAAAATTGTAAGGGAATGTTTCAAGTTTTTTTTAGAGACAGTCACAGATGTTCTATGTGAGCACCCTTAGTCACACGACGCACATCTAGCCGATAATCCATTTCCGCACAAACGCGAGGTAAGATATCTGAATCAAGTGCAGTGATAGTGGCTGTGATACGCGGTTTCAGCTCCGCTAGATCAACAGGAAGGGGAGGTCGAATACATTGTCTTTTACGTACCCCCACAGGAAAAGATCACGAGGTGTTAAGTCAGGACTTCTGGGTGGCCATTGGGTCAGTTCAAAGAGTTTTGTCTTGTCAAGGTCAGTGAGATTTTGCAACATCTGCACTTTGTATGGAATCATATTTAGCTTCTTTCTCAAAATTAACTAGACAGTGGGCTGTGAAATCGGCACTTCACGACTCACCCTACGCGTTGATTTTCTCGGCTTCGTTGGATGGCGGTGCAAATACTATCGGCGACTTCTTGCGATACACGCGGTCGTCCAGGACTTAAGTTTGCACAAACAGCCTGTAGTTTCAAATTCTTTATGCCAATCGTAGATAGATTTTCTGGTTGGAGGTTCTTTTTCGAACCGTCACCGAAAATGCAGTTGTACAACAGGTACAGATTCCGTTTTGCTCAATTCAAGAACACAAAACGCCTTCTCCACTGCAGACACTGCCATTTTGACTGACTAGTCACGTGACACGAGCGCTATCGCCTGCGTCATTTCCCTCAGTAGCGGGACACAAACTTTATGAGTACATCTACCTAACGGTTCGCAGTTGTGGTCCGCGTCTGAGTGATCCTAATGCGGGACGGCTGAAAACACCCCACACCATAACAGAGCCACCGCCGGCCTGCACTTTCCCTTGCAGGCATGCGGGATCCATTGCCAGTTGGGGTTGTCGCCCCATCTGGAGTCGTCCATCTGCCAGAAACAGTTGGTACCGCGATTCTGTCGGACCTGGCAACACGTTTCCAGTCTTCTTATGCCCAATGGCGGTGTTCCCAAACCCAGGCAAGGCATGCAGCCTTGTGTCTTTGTGTTAGCAATGGCACCCTGGTGGGCTGTCAGCTCCGGAACCCCCCCCCCCCCCATAAAACACAGGGAATGTTACTCTGTCCGAAAGATTATGCTAATACTGGCCCCAGTATTGAATTTCCCTGTGATTTACGTCAACGTTGTACGCCCTGCGGATGTTACGATGCGAGCCAGACGCCGCTGTCTTTGATCAGCCAGGAGTTTTCTTTACCTACGATGCGTGCCAGACGCCGCAGTGCTTGATCGTCCAAGACTTTTCTTTAACTACAATGCGTGACAGATGCCGCTGCCCTTGATCGTCCAAGACTTTTCTTTAACTACAATGCGTGACAGACGCCGCTGTCCTTGATCGTCCAAGACTTTTCTTTAACTACAATGCGTGACAGACGCCGCTGTCCTTGATCGTCCAAGACTTTTCTTTAACTACAATGCGTGACAGACGCCGCTGTCCTTGATCGTCCAAGACTTTTCTTTAACTACAATGCGTGACAGACGCCGCTGTCTTTGATCGTCCAGGACTTTTTCTTTTACTACGATGCGTGCCAGACGCCACAGTGCTTGATCGTCCAGTACTTTCCTTTAACTACAATGCGTGCCAGATGCCGCTGTCCTTGATCGTCCAAGACTTTTCTTTAACTACAATGGGTGACAGACGCCGCTGTTTTTGATCGTCCAGGACTTTTTCTTTTACTACGATGCGTGCCAGACGCCACAGTGCTTGATCGTCCAGTACTTTCCTTTAACTACAATGCGTGCCAGACGCCGCTGTCTTTGATCAGCCAGGAGTTTTCTTTACCTACGATGCGTGCCAGACGCCGCAGTGCTTGATCGTCCAAGACTTTTCTTTAACTACAATGCGTGACAGATGCCGCTGCCCTTGATCGTCCAAGACTTTTCTTTAACTACGATGCGTGACAGACGCCGCTGTCCTTGATCGTCCAAGACTTTTCTTTAACTACAATGCGTGACAGACGCCGCTGTCCTTGATCGTCCAAGACTTTTCTTTAACTACAATGCGTGACAGACGCCGCTGTCCTTGATCGTCCAAGACTTTTCTTTAACTACAATGCGTGACAGACGCCGCTGTCTTTGATCGTCCAGGACTTTTTCTTTTACTACGATGCGTGCCAGACGCCACAGTGCTTGATCGTCCAGTACTTTCCTTTAACTACAATGCGTGCCAGACGCCGCTGTCCTTGATCGTCCAAGACTTTTCTTTAACTACAATGGGTGACAGACGCCGCTGTTTTTGATCGTCCAGGACTTTTTCTTTTACTACGATGCGTGCCAGACGCCACAGTGCTTGATCGTCCAGTACTTTCCTTTAACTACAATGCGTGCCAGACGCCGCTGTCTTTGATCAGCCAGGAGTTTTCTTTACCTACGATGCGTGCCAGACGCCGCAGTGCTTGATCGTCCAAGACTTTTCTTTAACTACAATGCGTGACAGACGCCGCTGTCCTTGATCGTCCAAGACTTTTCTTTAACTACAATGCGTGACAGACGCCGCTGTCCTTGATCGTCCAAGACTTTTCTTTAACTACAATGCGTGACAGACGCCGCTGTCTTTGATCGTCCAGGACTTTTTCTTTTACTACGATGCATGCCAGACGCCACAGTGCTTGATCGTCCAGTACTTTCCTTTAACTACAATGCGTGCCAGACGCCGCTGTCCTTGATCGTCCAAGACTTTTCTTTAACTACAATGGGTGACAGACGCCGCTGTTTTTGATCGTCCAGGACTTTTTCTTTTACTACGATGCGTGCCAGACGCCACAGTGCTTGATCGTCCAGTACTTTCCTTTAACTACAATGCGTGCCAGAAGCCGCTGTCTTTGATCAGCCAGGAGTTTTCTTTACCTACGATGCGTGCCAGACGCCGCAGTGCTTGATCGTCCAAGACTTTTCTTTAACTACAATGCGTGACAGACGCCGCTGTCCTTGATCGTCCAAGACTTTTCTTTAACTACAATGCGTGACAGACGCCGCTGTCCTTGATCGTCCAAGACTTTTCTTTAACTACAATGCGTGACAGACGCCGCTGTCCTTGATCGTCCAAGACTTTTCTTTAACTACATTGCGTGACAGACGCCGCTGTCTTTGATCGTCCAGGACTTTTCTTTTACTACGATGCGTGTCAGACGCCACAGTGCTTGATCGTCCAGTACTTTCCTTTAACTACAATGCGTGCCAGACGCCGCTGTCCTTGATCGTCCAAGACTTTTCTTTAACTACAATGGGTGACAGACGCCGCTGTTTTTGATCGTCCAGGACTTTTTCTTTTACTACGATGCGTGCCAGACGCCGCAGTGCTTGATCGTCCAGTACTTTCCTTTAACTACAATGCGTGCCAGACGCCGCTGTCCTTGATCGTCCAAGACTTTTCTTTAACTACAATGGGTGACAGACGCCGCTGTTTTTGATCGTCCAGGACTTTTTCTTTAACTACGACGCGTGCCAGACGCCGCAGTCCTTGATCGCCCAGTACTTTTCTTTAACTACGATGCGTGCCAGACGCCGCTGTCCTTGATCATCCAGGACTATTCTTTAACTACGATGCGTGCCAGACGTCGCTGTCATTGATCTCCAAGACTTTTCTTTAACTATGGCCTGAAATTACCCCAAGCCATGACGCTCTGAGAATTCGCGACTTCCTGGCTATGAATTCAATTAACAAATTGGATCATCCACCCTATGTACCTGACACAGCCCCTTGCGTTTTCGGGCTCCTTCCCAAAATAAAATTACCATGACGAGACGAAGGTTTTTCACACCTTTCAGACATCCAGCTTAATGTGGCAACGGAACTCAAGAGAATTCCAGAAACAGAGTTCCAGGCATGTTTCCAGCAAAGGCAACAACGTCTAACTAAATGCATAGCTGCGGAAGGAGATTATGTCGAAAGTTACACCGATGCATTCTGGGAAGTGAATTGTTTTATTTGGTATTTTCCTTTTGCAACAGTAGTCGCAAATAGCCTTTATATTTTAAATTTAACCTTATTTGATTGCTAAAGTTCCACGAATTTATAAAGCCTCCCTTCGGAGAGCAAAATCTTCATAGCTATATTTGGATTCTCGCACCTATAAACGGAAGATTTTTAGAGTTTTTTATTTATTCATTTGGGCACGTGTTATTGGACATTTTGTTTTATCCAGATTATTGGTAACTGGCGTTTAAACTGTACAAAAAATGTTTATAGTGGTACAAGGAAAAGAAGAAAACAGAAATTTTTTCAGTCTGATTTTTAGCAGCAATGATATCTAATGAAAGGCATTTTTAAATTCGATGGCATCTGCTTTTACAAAGGCGGAGTCGAAAGTTTTGCAATATGTGGATCACTTTATGTGTTCATACGTACATTTACGACGAAAGCTGACTATCACTCAAAGTATAGGCCATTGTATTGCACCGTCTTTAGCCATCTGTCTGCCAGTTCTTCATTTCCGCGGTGGTACAAGTTCTTGTCCTTCGAGGCGAAGACCTTCACCCCAGCTGCCACCTCCTGCTGGTTGTTGAGGTGCCGCCAAGGAAAAAGTGGTCCATGGACTGCAACACGAAATACAAGGTCTGTCTGGAATGTAACGAGACTCTTTCAATAACAGACGTTTAATTAAAATTATACTTAAATAACATTAAAATTCCTCGAAATAACGTCCTTGAACATCAATACTCCATTGCCAGCGCTTCTGTTCCTTGGAAGTCGGGAACAGGGATCGCTTTCAAAGCACTCGTCACGGCAGTTTGCTCGTTTGTAACAGTCCCAAAATGGTGTCCTTTCAGGATGGATTTGAGCGGGGGAAACAAAAAGAAGTCGGCCGGGGCAAAGTCCGGGCTGTAGGGAGGTTGAGGCAGCATTGCTGGGTTGTGTTTCGCAAGACATTCTCTCACTCTCAGCGACGCATGGCTCGGCGCATGGTGAAGAAAACCCAAGTGTTGGTGATCTCCGGGCTGACGCGCGCAACTGTGTTCTTCAGAAGTTGAAGCACTTCCACGTAAAATGCAGGGTTGACCGTTTGTCAGGGTGATACGAACTCCTTATGGACAACACCTTTACAGTCAAAGAAGACAATGAGCATTGATTTCATCTTCGATTTGCACATTGGAACCTTCTTTGGTCGAGGAGACTCGGGAGTGTGCCACTCTGAGCTCCGTCTTTTCGTCTCGGGATCGTACTCAAAGACCCACTTTCATCACCTGTTATCACTTTCTACAAAAAACCAGGTTCACTCCTCACACGGTCCACAAGCTCACGAGAAATCTACACACGGTTGTTCCTCTGTTCATCGGTCAAAACCTTGGGAATCAATTTGGCGCAAACTTTCCGCATCTGCTATTCTTGCGTGATGATTTCATGCACAATGGATTTCGCGATCCCACGTGCTCTGCTACCGATCTAACCCTCAGACGTCGGTCAGAGTCCAAAACCACGTTCACCTTTTCCACATTGTCCGAAGTGTGAGACGTTGAAGGGCGACCTGGGCGTGGCTCATCCTCTACGCTCTCTCTTCCTTATGTGAACGTTTTGTGTCACCGAAGTACTTCTGCTTTCGATAAAGCATCCTTCCCATAGGCTTTCTGTATTATAGCAAGGGTCTCGGTCGCGGAATTTTCAAGTTTAACACAAAACTTTACCGCGTATCGCTGCTCGACGCTCTTCTGCATTTTGACCGTTACGCGACGCTCACATAGCTGTCAAGTTCACAAGCGATCCTCACTCTGTAAAAGCTCAGAGCCAATTGACGAGACATCCATCGTTTACCTAACATCCCACCAAAAACACAAGTGCGGGGGAACTTCTGGCCACCAGCTGGCAGTGATGGGTCCCTGCTGGCTGAAATCTGCCGCTCACGGCCCGGTAGTGGTCCGTTGGTGGCAGCGCTATCAGTTAGCGAGCCATTGATGGCCCTGCAGCTTCGCCGTGAATTGTGGGCCTCTAAGAAAGTGCCACCAGTGGCCCGTTGCTGGCAACCAATGCAACCCCTAACAGCAGGTGAAAGCAATATGACTGCGCATGCGCAGAAGCAACACTTACTGTGTCTCTCATGGTACCAGTTAGTTGAAGACGACGCTATCGCCATCGTGTTATTTTAGTGGATGTTAAGAAAAAAATCCATATGTGGAGAGGCGAATTAATTTCCTAATGAAATTTTACGTCGACGAAGATATCAGATAAAGCCGTTAAATACTAGATTACAGCCATGAAATACGCCCACTCCATTCCCATGAATAACAATTCATGGAATAGAGTGGATGAATAACAAGAACAAATTTGAAACCGCTTGAAACAAATATCCTGGAAAACCATAAAAACAACGTTTGTTGGAAAAAAAAAAAGAATTATACGCGTACAAAATTTATTAATTATTTGAAAGAAAAAAAAAAGCAACGCTATGTGGTGTACTCATCCATGGGTTGAATACACAAGACTGGGAGGAATTCGCTTCTAAAAATAACGAGAAGTAAAATAAAATATCTTTTACTCTTTAAAACAAATGTAGCTTAGGACAACGGAAAGGAAAGACACAACGTTAAAAATGTAACAGAATGTGACATGAACCAGGGTAAATATATATTTATTCAACAATCTTTTTTCAAGACGGCAAGGACAGTACAAAACTTTGGAAAGCGACTCTAAGTATGTACACGCCTTGAAAATGAGTGAAGTTCCCTTAAGGTAAAAAAAAACTGTCGTTACGTTAAAAAAATTAATTTATCCATTATATGAAACTGACTTTTATGAAAAGTACCTCGCAATATTGTAAAATGAAAGAGAGAAGCATTCGATTACACATTGCATAGCAAACAGTAAGCTTTAAGCACATGTTCGAGCGTGCCAAATTAGTCCGGTCGGTGGAGAACTCAGCTATCACGCAAACGGCCCAGGTTCAAATCTACTCAGATACAAACTGGTGTTTTTCCGATTTGTTGAGAAACTTTCCCCAGCGCAATTCGCAAGCTTCGTAAATGTAGAAAAAAATTGTAGCTTCGGGAAACTGCGGTTATCTTCGCTTTTTTTATTATTATGGCTACTACTGGGAAATTGGCGGACAAGGATCGCAAGCCACCAGTTACTTCACGTGGTTGCCGGCTGCCACTAAAGGCACATTAGGCTAGCCATCATTTCTGGCACGTGCTTGCAGGGCCACTTGTGGCACCTACTGCCTGTGATGGACCACTGATGGCCCTGTTGTGGCATATGACAACTGATGGGTGCCAACTGTTGGCCAGCTGTTGACCTGAACTGCTGGCCCTTCTGTTGGCCGCCCGGACATTTTATTGACGGTTCGGCAGCGGCAACATAGTGCTGGCCCAGCAAGACTATTTTTGCTGGGATACCCCGTCACGCCCGGAGACTCCGCGCTCCGGCCCTTCTGATTGGCCCAGGAAAAGTGGTCTCATTACTTTCCGGACAAACCTTGTATTCCGACGGGGCGAGGTCTGGACTAAATGCCGGGTGTGCCATCAGTTCGATGCCCACAAGTTCCAGGAGTTTTGCCACGGTGGTTCGTGGGGTATGAGGAAGAGCGTTGTCTTTTGTAGGAAAGCGCGATTTCTGTTCACCAGTGCCGGCTACTTCTCCTCCAACACGGCACACATCCGCTCCAGCTGTTCAGAGTAGAGGTTTGCGTTTGAAGGTCCAACAGTCTGGAACAAGCTCGTAATGGGTTATCCCATCGAAATTCCACCAGACGCAGAACATCACTTTGTGCTAGAAGCTCCCACGTTTGGCAAAAATTTCAGACACCTAGTTCGGGCTCAACCACTGCCGTTGTGTGTTCGGATTGAGTGAAACAGACACACTTTTCATTGCACGTAACAATTCTCTTGATTAAACGTTCATCACGCAGGTTTTCCAAGAGTTTCGTGCGCACTTTCACTCGGCGGTTTGCTTCAGTTGGCGTCAGTTCGTGAAGGACAATGCGGCAGCTTCTGTAGACCTCGCTAAGGTCCTGAAGATGACTAACCACGGTGGTCTGTGATATGCCTAGCTAACTTGATAATCTACTAGTGCTAGTTGTTGGATTTGCCTCTCGGTCTGGCACACTACCTCCGGATCCACGGTTCGAGCCCTACCTGATCTTGGCTGATCGTTCAGGTTTTTGTCGCCTGAGTGAAATTTCGTTAAACCATCTGTTGCTGTGCTGTGGTCCACGGAACCTTCGCCTTTTGCATGACAAATGTTTCGTGTTGCTTGAGCAGCGTTATGGCAGAGTTCAAACTCGTAAAGCAAAAGTTCGCTAATGAGCCGGTTATGGCTGTTCATCTTTCATGCGTCCCAACCACAGACAGAACGACGACATGCAATGCTGTTCACAGCTACAACCACTTTATATCCCTTTCGACTGACTGCAGTGCGCGACTTGAACTAGTTTAAACACATGACATACCGGCCGCAGCACATGCGTATATGCAAATATTGCAAAACTTTCTACTTACCCTCTGTACGTTCCTTAGTGGCGATTATGCATTTGAGAAAGACAAACTGGCGAGATCATCATTCTCATAGTCCAGGTTCCCGAATACAAAAATAACTTTTCAAATCTAACCTGTAAATGCAGGTATATGGTACTTCTAGTCGGATGAACAAGCGGTAATAGAAATACTTCTAGCGTCTTTTTTTATATCAAAAATGATAAAATATAAATTTTGAAGATGACAATCCGTTTTTGGGTGTAAATGCGGCAAGGATGGTAAGTCAGAAAATATCCGAATACTTGAAAATGTCGTCATCCTGGAGCGGGAATCGAACACGCGTCTCCCAGATAGCGCCAGTATATGCTAACCACTTCACCACCCAGACCGACCAAGTCGCAAGTTTCCGATTAATTTGAATAACACCATCACAGGATTCGCTAGTCGAAGCAATCGGCATTCATGTTTAGCGAATCTGGAGGTTAGGAATCCTATCGCGTAATTACCCCGGAGAAACTGATAAATCATGAATGAAATACGGGATAACACCATACAATACAGATTTTGAAGATGACAATCCATTTTTTTGTTTAAATATAATAAGGATGGTAAGTCAGAAAGTATCCAAAAACTGAATTTCGTCCGTGTTTCATTCATGATTTAGCTGTTCCTCCGGGAAATTACGGGATAGGATTCCTAACCTCCAGATTCGCTAAACATGAATGCCGATTGCTTCGGCTAGCGAATCCTGTGATGGTTATATTCAAATTAATCGGAAACTTGAAACTTGGTCGTTCTGGGTGGTGTGGTTGTTAGCATACCCGTGCGCTATCAGGGAGACGCGGGTTCGATTACTTCTCCAGGATGACTAAATTTTTAAGTTTTCGGATATTTTCTGACTTACCATTCTTGTCATATTTACACCTAAAAACGGATTGTCGTCTTCAAAATTTGTATTGTATGGTGTAATCCCGTATTTCATTCAAATCTTTGTAGTCGTTGGTTTAACTGTAATATTAAATTTAAAGTTTAAACTGGAACTGTAAGCTGTAGTTAGAATATTTACTTGCTTAAATCTTAACTCTGTTTAAGATATGGACTTGTGAACATAATATCAATCATTAGTAACTATAGATAAGACTAACAGCCAAGGTGGGGATTGAACCCCACATAATCCACTTACATGAGTTCACATTTATTTCATTTACTGGTACTTCATGACAGCCAGAATATGAACTTATACATTTTTTTTTTTTTTTGATTGGAGGTTTAACGACCACCGTGAGCAACTCAATGGGCTATAAGCAGTCGCCCGTCCCTAATTTAGGGTCACTGGTTCCAGGGAAGGGAGAGAGCCACTGCCGTAAGACAAACACAACATCCATGCCTCACCGGGATTCGAACCCGGACCCCTTTCGGACGAATGATCAGAGGCCATCGCCTTAGACCACTGCGCCACCGGGGTGCCAGATATGGACTTGTGAACATAATATCAATCATTAGTAACTATAGATTAGACTAACGGCCAAGGTGGGGATTGAACCCACATAATTCACTTACATGAGTTCACATTTATTTTTTTTACTGGTACTTCATGACAGCCAGAATATGAACTTATACATGACACGCTAGCAAGAATATGAACTTATAAATGACAAGCTAGCCAGAATATGAACTTATAAATGAAAAGCTAGCCAGAATATGGACTTGTCGGTTTTAGATCATATAACAATCATAACATCAAAGTGCCTCTATCAAATAGCACTTCTTTAAGCGCTGGGTTATGACCATTCGTCCAAGAAGAGTCCGGGTTCGAATCCCTGTGAGGCATGGATGTTGTGACACTAAATTAGGGACGGGAGACTGCTTATAGCCCATCGAGTTGCTCACGATAGTCGTTAAACCTTCAATAAAAATAAAAAAGCACTTCTGTTTTGCAAGTCGTTATCTCAAAAATACACACATTATCAAGACATCGAATCAAATGCATTTATCGTTAAGACGATCTTATCTCAGCAATACAACTCTATCATGATCATGTCGCTCTGTCTAAAATACACTTCTTGTTTGCAAGATGTTATTTGAATTCTACTTTGCTCTCCCTTTTACAATCAGTATTTATGTTTTCTTGACTTCTTACCCACTGTCAGTGCTACCAAACTTAGAAAGCTCGCCAGTAAAAATATTGTTTCATTAAGCCAGAATATATTTAACAAGATGAAACCAAATTTGCGTATGAACACAGTTCTTCAAAAAGAAGGTTAAATTATAGTTGTGCGGCAGAAGTGTTCTTCCGTACATGACTGCAAATATCTGCTTTCTGAAGCCACCAACCCTTAAATCGTTGTATAGTTCCTTACTTTATACGCTATGTAATCACAGACACCGCTTTTGAGAAGTTGATTTGACTGTATACGCCACAGCGATGGCCAGTTCAAATATTAAAGACACGCGTGGCCTGGAAAGTATCATAGACAAACATTAACAGTACAATGGGCGGTTCGGCAGAGCTCAGTAACTTGCAAAGTGGCATTGGCATGGCATGGCATCCAAACAATCCAGTTCGGAAAATGCTGCTACCCGGATCAAATATAAGTGATGTTTTTGGGAAGTGTGAACGCCTAGGAGCAGCAGGGCAATCGCGACCTAATGGAACACGTAAAATAACAGAGAGCAAAAGAGAACGCCGCGTGATGAAGGGGGTTGTGCGACAAAATTGCTTGTGCTTATTTTGAACACTCACTGAGTTCCAAACTGTCTCTGGAAGTAATGCTGGAACCCTAATGGCTCCTCGAGAGCCCAACAAAATGTGTTTCTATAACCGAACAAACTCACACAAGTCTTGTAACGTATACTCTAGATTCACTTTCCGCCGCCCCGGTGGCGCAGTGGTCTAAGGCGTTGGCCTCTGATCATTCGTCCGTAAGGGGTCCGGGTTCGAATCCCGGTCAGGCATGGATGTTGTGTTTGTCTTACGGCCCTGGCTCTCTCCCTTCCCTGGAACCAGTGACCCTAAATTAGGGACGGGCGACTGCTTATAGCCCATTGAGTTGCTCACAGCGGTCGTTAATCCTCCAATCAAAAAAAAAAAAAAAAAAAGATTCACTTTCCTTTTGATTTTTACTACCTCTGGTTATTTTATTTTACTATGTAAATTATCTTCTTACTGAACGAGATGTTATTTCTCCCGCTGAATGAGATCTGGCAATGAGTGTAAGTCATGACGTGGTGGTAGCCAGTATAAATAGGCGCATTCAACGATACGTAGGAGAGCGTTTGTTGTTGTATAGAGAGAGCGTTTGTTGTTGTATAGAGAGAGCGTTTGTTTATGTGAGAGAGCTTTTTGTTGATGTGCGTAGAGTGAGCTGTGGTTTATGTGTCAGAAAGCTGTTGTTGTATAAAGAGATCTTCGTTTATGTGAGAGCCAGAAGTTTCACTAATAAAGAATTTGTTGTAAGTACGTTTTTCTCAGTTCATAGTTTTGTCAGATTTCTGTCTGGCTGTTAGGTTTATTTCATTAGGTGATTATTATTAACAACCAGCATAAGACTTTATTCATCTTAATTACTACTACAACATTACTAGCAGTTAAAAGCTTGTTCATTATTATTACTACACTACTAGCAGGAAAGTGTATTCATGATATAATTAACAAACAACAACCATTACTAGAAGAAACTAGTAGCAGAAGCATTATATTCATTATAAAGCATTAGAAGAAGCTGAATTCATTATAATTAGCTTAGTAGTTAAAAGCTATATTGATTATAGTCTAGCATCAGCAAGATCAACGCCAAGTGTCGGCTGAAGTGGGGTAAAGCTCAGCACCTGTAAACTCTAGAGTAGTGGAAACGAATTCTGTTGGGGGGGGGGGATGAATCTTGCTTCACCATCTGGAAGTCCAACGGATAAGTTTCGGTGTGGCAGACGCCAAGTGAGATTTAATTTCTTGACTGTGTTTTGCCACCTGCGGAGTTTGTTGGAGGAGACATCATGCTCTGAGGCTGTTTTACATTTAGTCCCAGCCCCACTAGTTTCAGTGACTGGGAACCTAACGCTGCGGTCTGTAAAGACATTCTCTACAATTCTGTGCTCTCAGCATAATGGTAATGGTTTCCGTTTACGAACAGAACAATGCCCCCGTACACAAAGCGATGTTCGTGCAAGAATTGTTTGATGACATGGGTGTGGAAGAACTTCGGTGGAATTCAGAGCCTTGATGTTAACTCCAAAGAAGGTTAAATTATAGTTGGGAAGAATTGAAACGACCTTTACGAGCTAGACCTAAGCGCCTGCATCGGAGACAGACTTAATTTACGCTCTTGTGGAAGGCGATTCCGGCAGCCACGGTCCAATATCTAGTGGAAAGTTGATATGTGTTTATTATAGAAAGGGCCTCAATGGGCCAAAAAGCGCCTCTCGTGTAAATCTTTCCCAGAAGAGTGGAGGCTGGGATACCAGCAAAGAGTGGATCAACTTGATATTAATTCCTTTCCTATTACAAAGCGTTTGTGGATAGGAAAGTGTCTGATACTCTTGATCAGATAGTATGAGGAGTCACGAAATGTTATTTATCAAAGTATTTATGACCCTGGGATTCGGTTGTCTGCGAAAGAGTAGTGATTTTTACAAAACTTATTGTTTTGCCAGATGAAGCCGGCATCATTATTGCAGGAATAATTTGTAGCCACTGAATCCAGGGTAGGGAGAGAATTATAGCAGCGTAAGATAAGTGCGTCATCCGTGCGCCACGTGAAATTCTAGCCCACACCAATTTCGTATCAATGCTTAAAATCCAGCGCCTCGTGCTACTCGGCCAATGAGGCTGCACTATGGAAATACAGGACGCCCTGGAGTTTCTCAAATTTAAGACGTGTGATTACGTCACACGCATATAATAAGAATCAACAGGCTGTCCTTTATTTTTTGAGGTTGTCCTCGCTAAAAACGCCCAGAACATCTGGTAGAGCCTTTGTGTTCCCTCAGCTAACGTGCATACAAAACGAATGATGGGAATCAAAGGATAAATACATTTTTAAGAACGGTTGTCCCAAAAATTTGGAATGAAAGGACACATTGAGTATTTTTTGTACGAAACACGAACGAATGAATAATTAGTAATATACGTACGATTACAGATTTCTAAAATAAATGACATCATCAGTGACTCATTTGGCATATGATTCACAACTTCATGGACATTGAACGTTACGCAACTAAAATATACCTGAATTTTTCGTATGGACTTTTTAGATCTTGTGATCTCAGTTAGACATCCGTCCAGTTTGATCTTAAATAACAATAACAATGCATATTAATATTAAAACCGTCTTAGCACGCTTCAAACTTGCGTTAGATATCTTAAAGTTAAGAAATAACAACAAGTTAGAAGTATATTAATAAACTTTTAGGTCCTTCGGATTGCACAGTGAATCCATCTTCAGAAAACATTAATTGCATACAAAGAAACGTTGCAATTTAAAAATAAACATAAACATCGTACTGACAATGACAAATACCGCGCAATGCCCGTATTACGTTCACGCACGCAAAATACAGCTCCTTCTGGGTTGGGTGAAAAGTTTCGATATTATACAGATAAATTACTCTTAAGTAATACCTTCCAAGGTTGAGGAATGCTTACTGGGCTGTCTTCATTACAGCATCTGTGTGCCAATTTGTGTATAAAAATACTTTCTGATAATAGAGATCTTGATTTTAAAGGAGGAGTGGCAAGAATTGTTGCTTCGTCCCATTTTGAAAAGTGGGTACCTCCATGAACTAGACGAGATAGAGCTGTGGTCATAGCACCATTTTCAACATTAACTGAACATAAATATAATCTTTTTTTTAATGTCCGAGTCGTTGATCCAATATAACATACATTTGCATGTTCCGGGTGTACTGTTTTTAGGGGAATACAGTATATTCAGTATTTATTCTGCTCTTCTACACGGTCACGGTCTTTTTTAGTAATGGATAAGATGTTACTTGTCCTAATCCAAAGTTCAGGTTATGACGTCGGCAAATGTTGTTTAGAGAACTAGATATTCTAGGAATAAACTCCATGGATCCTACATAACTTGTAGAAGTATAGTGTCTCGATAACGTAGTCGTTGTCGATCTCTTCACTTTTTTAATGATGTTGTCAACAGTTGACAAGGAATATCCGTAGTTTTTAGCTGTGTCCTTTATCTGCCGAAGTTCTGCTCTGCGTAGTTTCATACTTGAAGAATGAGTAAATGCTCTTCTAACATGATAATAAATAGATGAAAGTTCATGTTTTAAAGGGTGTGCCGAGGCAGCTGTTATTAGAGCTGGGTAGAAGTATGTTTCTTATAAACAGGATAGGTGATTTCTGACGAATCAGAAGTTGGGTGTAAATGAAAATCTAGAAATGGCAATGTCAGTTTATCTTCTAATTCAACTGTGAATTTAAGACTAGGATATTGAGCAGATAGACATTCGGCGAAATTGTTCAGTTCTTCGTTAGAAGATGGCCAGAAGATGAGGACATCATCTACGAACCTTATGTAAAGGAGTGGTTTTATTGAGTATGATTCCAATATTTTGTTTTCCAGTTCTTGAAGTAATTCTGCATGGAAAGAGGAGAAGGGAAGCCATAGGAGCTCCATCACATTGACGGTAGATAACGCGGTTAAATTTGATGTACGTTGCTGAATCAATCTAAGAGCTGAAATTATAGCTTGAATTTCTGGAAGAATAGTAATACCCTGAGCAATCAGTTTGGATTCTATAAGTTCATGAACTACAGGCACTGGTATGTTAGGGAAAAGCGAGACAACATCCACAGAAGACATTATAAAGGAGGAGGTATTGTGCTGATTAAAAGACTTGATTTTGTCAAGAGCTTGCATAAAGCTCCTTACTGAATATTGAGATGAGTTAGTTAGAACTCATAGATAAACAGTCAAGGCTTATTCAACCGGTCTTGTTGGATAAGCATATGATGAAACAAGAGGTCTTATAGGGTTACCATCTTTGTGTAATTTCACCTTTCCAAATAATTCTGGCACCCGTGGGTCAAGAGGTGGATGTATGTTCGTAGAAATAGACTGGAAGAGAACTGTGAATACGTAGTCTACTAAGGGCTGCAAAAGTGGCTGATGTCTGGTCACGTTGGATAACTTGATGTGGCATTTTGTTTATGGCTTAGTGTTATAGTCGGTTGAGTTTAGTATTACCACTTGGTTAGATTTATCTGCTGCCACTAGAGACAACTGAGAATTTCTTCATAGTTATTTTAATTGTTTACATCCTTTTTTAAAGGTTTCAGGTATACTATATTTGTTTTGACTGTTAAAAGATTTGAAGTCATTCAAAATCCTATATCTAGCTTGTTCTTGCTGAGGTAGGACCCCGATGATGCCTTCTAATTGTAGAATAAGCTGAGTCTTATTTATGCGAGTAATTGGATAAGCAAATTTTAAACCTCGTTTTAGTGCTTTTCCTTGCATCTGGTTTAGTTGAACGTCACTTAAATTGATACATGGTGCAACATTACAAGACGTCTTTGTTGTACTTCTAGGTATCTGGTTGGCGCTTCTATTTAATATATCACAGGCTCACATATTTCTTAGTTTTTTATATGATTTGCTGTATGGCGCTCTACTATAATTTGCAGTTTGCGTGCGTCAACGCGTTGTATGTCATTGTCAGTACGATGTTTATGTTTATTTTAAAACTGTAACGTTTCTTTTTATGCAATTAATGTTTTCTGAAGATGGATTCACTGTGTAACCCGAAAGATCTAAAAGTTTATTTATATATTTCTAACTTGTTTTACTTCTTAACTTTAAGATATCTAACGCAAGTTTGAATCGTGCTAAGACTGTTTCAATATTAATATGCATATATTTCAGAGCGAAAATAATATTATTTGAATTAACAATAACAATTCAACGTAACATTTTAATACCATTTTATAACAGAAGACATTTTAACGTTAATCTTAAGTTTTGGAAGGTCTGTGGTTAGTATTTTGTAGATATTTAAGTTTGCAAAAGTGTTATTTCTAATTAGAGTAAATTGTTTAAAATGATGAGATTGCGCTTAAACGTTACGCATGAATAGTGTTATCTAAGTTGGAAATTCATGCATAAACGCCTTCGTTTTCGGAAGGTACCGCAAGAGATCGAAAGAGAAATACAATTTGTTTCTTAAGTGCCCTTCCAACTTTTCTTTGCGTGGAAAATTACAAAGGCAACTGAAACCTAAGACGTCCCAGCGGGTCAGAAGTCAATCTATCAAGCAGGTGCCGATACTAATGAAAGATGGAGTCAGAGATGCCTCTTGTAATTAGAAGACTACCGTAGCGACGTATCACTGTATCCCATGAGGCCCCAGAGCCATCCTCTTGCATTCCTGCTCTATCATCACCTTCGCTTAACCGCCGCTGCGATTCCCATTTCTCTAACAGGTATCGACTCTGCTTCACTCCCAATCTGAGGTAGAGTTCTGCATTAAGGAGAATGTTACTTTGAGACCACCGGTTTTCACAATTCTCGATTAACCAGCGTAATTTACACATTGATACAACGCAAATCAACATAAACATCATTTCAGTAATTTTGTCTTTATTCGAAGGTAAATCATAATTTCTCTTAATTTGGATGATATCCTACATTTGCCAAAACAGTAGAGTGGACTTATTTTACATAAAATACAAATGTTACCTTATAAAATATAACATTTAGCACCTTTTCTCATTAGTAAATTTAAAACCTGATTCCTACGTCCAACTGGCGGCAAGAAAATTAATCTACCTCCGAAATTATTTTCTCCTTTAAGAATTAACACATCGGGATGCAATCACATATTTTTGTTTAAGAATTGGGATTGGATCAGGCTTGATCATTAATCTTACAGCATAGATTGTCATCTCTGTAGCATCTCATCAGAAAATTCACAAATTGCTTCGTCCACAAGAAGAAACAGAACTTCCATCTTCCTTTCGAGTTCGCTTCATTACGTCACCCAGTACAATAAATCACTGACTAATGGAAGATCTTTAAGTTCAACCTGAATACGACTTTGTAACTGGGACGTTGGGTAGTGATGACATACAAGCTGTTGCTTCGAGTGGGCAAATCTGAACGGTTAGTCAGATCTCCTATATAATTACGTACTTCAGCTGGTGGGCGCTGCGGTATCGTGTGTGGTGTGACTGTTATACTAAAATGAAAATCGAGATAAGCAGGTTCCCTTCCACATCCGTAACGATACAATCCTAGGGTTTTTCGAGAAGCTGCTACATAGACCACAATATCATGTTACTGTGTGTGGGTCCGAATCTTAGACAAGATAAGGAATTGTTTTTTCTTAGAGAATGGGATCTCACGCACCCTCTCCTTGAACAAGTGGCTCTAAATTTTGGATCGGGAACTCTTCCTAGCGTTAGGATACTTGTCATGTATTCAAACCCGGAAGGAAGAAATGATGATAATCCTGGGACTAGCCTTTCATTTGATCTGAGATTATATCTGCACATATTTAAATGTATGTATGTATGTATGTATGTATGTATGTATGTATGTATGTATGTATGTATGTATGTATGTATGTATCATGCAATTTTTTTATCATCTGCTTGAAGAAGAAAGTGTTCTGATTAACGTATCATTGCTCAACACTTCACTTTAGTCCCTTTCACCTACGCGGGAAGCATCAGGTTTGTGAACAGGGCAGGAGATAAAAGGCCTTAGCACCACTGCAAGGCAAGGCTGAAAATGGGAAATGTAAATTGAACTTTTATTTTCGGTGGCTTACGAAAATGTTTTTTAACTATTTTATTATAAGCGCAAGTACTTTATCCTCGTTTATTCGTGTACCGCATGTTTAAAACAAAAGCAAAATTAAATATGATACAGCACGAACGATGGACAACTTAAAAGAAAGTACTTCTCGGCGTAAATAAGTCGGAACAGCTCCGCCAATGATTCTCTCACACATGAAAGCTTTATTTTCTTTTTCCGTTTTTTGAGAAACGTAAAATGTTAAAGAACATTGTTGACGTGGGAACGTTTTCGCTAAGTGTATCATTGCAGGCGATGTAAAACAGTGCTGAAGAGAAATCCTTGCGAGAGACAGGGAGAAAGAGAACTAGCTTTCAACTTCTTCCTATCCATTGTTTTGCCGTCAGTAGGAGTGGTTTTGCGACTCATGTGTGGACCAAGTGTTTATTGGCAGGAATCTGAGAGACTATTGATTTTTTAGTGGGGAAGAGAGTATAGGTTTTACTGTTGACCCCAATAAGAGGAGGCTACTTACGAGCACCAGCGAATGGGAATGAGTAATTCAAGATGGAGAACAAAGAAGCGAAATTCAGGATCGATAACTCCTGCACGCCCCTCCTGCAAAAACAAAAGGGTTGGAAAACTGCTGGGCAACAGCTGACAGCGATGGGTCACTGCTGGCTGAAATATGTTGCTCACGATACAGTAGCTGTCCGTTGTGGAAGCACTCTCCTTGGGCAGACATTGAGGGCACTGCAGCATCGCCGTAAATTGCGAGCCTCCAATCAAGCGTCACTACTGGTCCGTAGCAGGCAACCAAAGCAACACCAACACGAGGTGGAAACAACGAGACTACGCAGAGGCAGCGCGTACGCATTCTCTCCTAGTACCAGTTATTTGAAGACGAGAACATCACCATCGTCCTGTTTTAGTGGATGTTTAGAAAAAGAAAAGCCATATGGAGAACGGCTAATTAATTTCCTAATGAAATGCCACGTCGTTGCCGCCCCGGTGGCGCAGTGGTCTAAGCGATGGCCTCTGATCATTCGTCCGAATGGGGTCCGGGTTCGAATCCCGGTGAGACATGGATGTTGTTTGTTTTACGGCACTGGCTCTCTCCCTTCCCTAGAACCAGTGACCCTAAATTAGGGACGGGCGACTGCTTATAGCCCATTGAGTTGCTCACCGTGGTCGTTAAACCTCCAATCAAAAAAAAAAAAAAAAATGCCACGTTGACAAAGATTACCGTCGGAAGAAAATTATATAAATAATTAATGAACTGTGAGAAACAGGCAATTACTCTCGTGTATTTATAGAAACTTATTTTGTAACAAATTTCCTACACTGACACACAAAGAATCCAGAATACAGACAGCCATGAAACATATGCAATCGATTCCCATGAATATCAAGAAACAATTTCTATGTGATCTTTCGTTTTCCGGAAAGACATTAAAAAATCGTTATGCTTGTAAAAAATAAGAATTATACGCAAATAATATACACTGACGGAAAAAAAATCCCAACACCAAGAAGGGGTTGTGTTAGATAAACGACAGTTGGTAGGCGGTGAGAGTACATCTGTAAGATGACGTCTATGCAAATTTCGCGCTCGGCGCACCCGTGTAGCGCTAGTAGCGCCCCTCGGAACATGCAAAGCAGGTTTGCTGTAAATAGGCGCTGTAACGTTCGTGAGCGTTAGTTATCGTTGAGATTCGACGTAGTGTGTTGATGTTAGTCAAGAATGCCTTTAAGAAGACGAAGAAGCCATTATCAACAGCTCACTGAGTTTGAACGAGGTCGTGTAATAGGGCTACGAGAAGGTGGATTTTCGTTCCGCAATATTGCAGAACGACTTCGCAGAAATGTAGCCACTGTGCATGATTGTTGGCAGCGGTGGTCAAGGGAAGGTACTGCCTCAAGAACACCGGGTTCCGGCCGGCCACGTGGCACTACTGAGAGGGAAGACCGCCGTGTACGGCGTATGGCCGTAGCTCATCGTACCGCGTCTGCGGCAGCAATTCGAGCTGCAGTTGCCACCACAGTGACACAAGGAACAGTTACAAATCGGTTACTTGAAGGACAGCTCTGAGCCAGACGCCCTGTAGCGTGCATTCCACTTACTCCAAACCACTGCCGTTTGCGACGTCAGTGGTGTCAAGCTAAAGCTCATTGGAGGACGGAGTGAAGATCTGTTGTGTTTTCTGATGAAAGCCGGTTTTGCCTATGTGCCAGTGATGGTCCTGTTTTGGTTAGGAGGCCAGGTGAGCGCCTGCAACCAACCTGTCTGCGGCCGAGACACACTGGACCTACACCTGGAGTTATGGTCTGGGGAGCAATTTCCTCTGACAGGGGATCACTCTCGTGTTTATCCCACGCACCCTGACGGCACAGTTGTACGTCGGTATGGTGATTCATCCTGTTGTGCTTCCATTCATGAACAGCATTCCAGGGGGTGTTTTCCAACAGGATAACGCTCGCCCGCATACCGCTGTTGTAACCCAACATACTCTACAGAGTGTCGACATGTTGCCGAACCCTGCTAGATCACCAGATCTTTCTCCAATCGAGCACGTATGGGACATCATTGGACGACAACTCCAGCGTCACCCCCAACCAGCATTAACCGTCCCTGTATTGACCGACCAAGTGCAACAGGCATGGAACTCCATCCCACAAACTGACATCCAGCACCAGTACGACACAATGCGTGAACGTTTGCGTGCTTGCATTCAACATTTTGGCGGTTACACCGGTTATTAATGTACCAGCATTTCACATTTAAAATGGCTCTTCTCGCGCTTACATTAAGCTGTTATCTTGAAACCGTAATCGATTAAATATGTTAGCTATACAAATGTATTGCCGCCATTTCATTCCTCTACAACTATTTTTTCGTAGTGTTGGGAATTTTTTTCCGTCAATGTATATCAATTATTTGAAAAAAAAAAAAAAAAAGAAAACAGCAACGCGATGTGGATATAATGTACTCATCCATGGGTGGAATACACAAGTTTGGAGGAATTGGCTGCTAAAAATAGCGACCAGTAAAATAAAATCTTTCCTTTCCAGAACAAATGAACTTTAATACCGCGCAAAAAAAGATACAACGTTAAAAATGTAAAAGAATGTGACATGAACGGGTAAATATATTAATTAAACAATCGCCGTTCGAAACCACAAGGACAGCACAAAACTTTGGAAAACGTCTTTAAGTTGGTACACTCGTTGAAAATGAGTGAAGTTCCCTGAAGGTAAATAAAAGTAATCGTTACGTTGAAAACATAAATTTATGAATCAAATGAAACGGATATTTATGAAAAATAACTCGCAATCATGTAAAATTAAAAAGAAAACACTTCGTTTCACATCGTGCAAGAAAGGCTCACATTAAAGCAAACAGTCGTGCCCGGCAAACTAGTTTATTGGCTAAAGTGTCCGCCTAGCAAACAGAATGTCGTTCCAATGTAAAAGAAGTCCTGCACAGATGCAATAAACCACGGAAGTCAATAACTGTCAGTAGACGATACACAAGACACTCGCGAATACATAATCCAGAAAGTAAATATTTATTATATAATCGTTAAAAGTACAAGATCTTTCGGTTCAACAGCTGAACCATCATCATGTAAAAGACATCAGGAAGTTACAAGCTTCTGGGTATTAAATACAATCTGGACAGTGTTCATAACGTAGAAGAGCATACACAATCGGAAATTGGTCGTTCACATTAGTTACGTGGACTAGTTCATTGTCTCATCCTCAATAGCGGGGTGGGGGAGGGTAGATCATGAATTGCATGTGGATTTGGTTTTTTGACATGTGATTTAAATGTTTGCGGGATATTAAAATGTACATCATCGTTGCAACACAGATTTCCCATTTAATAAATAAACATTCCATTATCAAATTTGATTGCTTAGTTTTGGATATTCCTAAGATTGAGGCAGTGTCCCACTTGGGAGTGTGTGAGCCTGTTCTCACGAGAGTAAAAGAGTAATGGCATTGGAATGCATTCGTACATCATATTTATGTTCCATCAACCTAACCCTCAGTTTACGTAGTGTTAAACCAATATAAACATAATCAGACGTATTATGTGCATTGCTCATTAAGGGAATGGAATAAATGCCATGTTTATTATTATATGTGGCTTGATCACGATCCTTTGTAATTTTGGCAAATAAGCTGGATGTTGATTCGCCGAAATCATAATGAAGTCTTCGGCAAGCGTTCCTCAATATATTAGTCATTGGTGGTAGGTAATCCATGGAGCCAATACCTTTCATTTTTCAGGCTGCACGGAGGTAAATGCCAGACGTTCCATTTGTTTTAACAACTTCCGAATACAATCTGCAGAAGATCCATGGAGAGTAGCAATAGTAGTAAAGTTTTAACTCCTCGTTAAAGCGCCTTCTGTTAGAGCAGTGGGTCTGTGCGCGGCGTAAAAGACTACGCAATGCGTCCAACCTTTATCTCATAGGGTGAAAAGAGCATTTTGGAATAATGACCGGTGAGTGTGATGGCTTACGTTTTACAGAGTATCTCACTTGACTGACTGGATCACATTTAACCCTTTAACGACCATAACGCGCCAGAAGCCCGTACATACAAAAGGCCATCGCCGCCTGAAACGCCTGTGTAGAGTGAGTCAGGTTTCCTACCCTTACCCGTTCTTCAAGTTTTCTCGACCTATGAGGGATCAGCAGGAGTCACCCTCAGTTACTATTGTTATTAAACAAAGAAGTGAACCAACAGACAGTTTCGGTGAGGTACCAGCAAGAGTCACCCTCACTCACTATTATTGTTATTAAACAAAGAAGTGAGCCAACAGACAGCTTCGGTGAGGCATCAGAAAGGTGTCACCTCAGTCACTATTGTTGTTATTTAACAAAGAAGTGAGCCAACAGACAGTTTCGGTGAAGTATCAGCAGGTGTCACCCTCAGTCACTATGTTGTTATTTAACAAAGAAGTGAACCAACAGACAGTTTTGGTGAGGTATCAGCAGGTGTCACTCTCAGTCACTATTGTTGTTATTAAACAAAGAAGTGAGCCAACAGACAGTTTCGGTGAGGTATCAGCAGATGTCACCCTCAGTCACTATTGTTATTAACAAAGAAGTGAACAAACAGACAGTTTCGGTGAGATATCAGCAGGTGTCACCCTCAGTCATTATTGTTGTTATTAAACAAAGAAGTGAACCAACAGACAGTTTCGGTGAGGTATCAGCAGGTGTCACTTTCAGTCACTATTGTTGTTATTAAACAAAGAAGTGAACCAACAGAGAGTTTCGGGCGCTATGGCATTTGAAGTGATAAACGATTTTTGGCTCATGGTCGTTAAAGGGTTAAGCAGAAAATCCAGTTATGGCAATGTAAACGAGTTTTTAACCTCCATATTGAATTTAATTGTGAGAAAATGCGACGATATAGCACCGATAAATTGGGTAATTGTTTCAGATGGATGATACCAGAAAATCAAAATATCATCGATATCATCATCATCATCATCATTGTCAACCATTATCAATCCACTGCTGGACGAAGGTCTCCCCAAGTTTCCTCCACAACGGTCTGTCTTGTGCCAGTCTCCTCCATGTCACTCCCGCATATTTACGAATTTCATCCACCCATCTCCCATGTGGTCTTTTTCTGGGTCTTTTCCTGTCCCTTGGAATCCAATCTAAAATTTCGGCTGTCCATCTATGGTCTGTCCTTCTGGCAGTATGTCCAGCCCATTGCCATTTCAGGGATTTAACTCTGATCATGATGTCCTCCACTCTCGTCATTTTTCGGATCCACGAGTTCCTCTTCTTATCTCTCCTGGTTACACCAAGCATGCACCTCTCCATGCTTCTTTGAGTTGTCTGCAGCCTTTGTATGTCTCTTTTAGTTAAGGTCCATGTCTCTGCACCATACATAAGCACTGGAAGGATGCATTGATCAAACACTTTTCTTTTAAGACATAATGGCATATTGCTCTTGAAAATTATGCTGTTTCTTCCAAAAGCTCTCCAGGCAAGTTTTGTACGCCGATTAATTTCTTCATCAATGTGACCCTCACTTGATATCTGCTGTCCAAGATAAACATACGTATCTGTTATCTCCAGTTTTTCTCCATCAATCGATAAATCTTCATTTCTTGTAAAAGCATTGAACATCACTTTTGTCTTCTGAAAGTTCATTTTTAATCCTACTTCTTTACTCTTGTCAGCAAGTTCCTGGATCATACTCTGCAGCTCTGATGGGGTAGTTGCGAAAATGACTACGTCATCAGCAAAACGAAGGTGGGTTAGATAATCTCCATTAATCTTTATCCCTTTGTTTTCCCAGTTCAGTGATTGAAAGACATTTTCCAGTGTGGCATTAAAGAGCTTCGGAGATATGGTGTCACCTTGTCTCACTCCCTTTCCAATTTTTATGTGTGTTGTATTTTCAAACAGCCGAATCTTTGCACTTGCATTTTCATAGATGTTATTAATAATATTAATGTATGCATCTTCAATACCGCAGGATTTCAGAGCCGTGGTAACTGCTGATGGTTTCACCGAATCAAAGGCTTTTTCATAATCGATAGAAGCCATGCACAATGGAAGTTCATATTCCCTCGCTCTTTCAATTAGTTCTCTCAGTACGTGGATATGATCTATTGTGCTGTAGCCACTCCTGAATCCAGCTTGTTCTCTCGGTTGAGCCATGTCCAGTGTCACCTTCAAGCGGTGTGAAAGAACTTTAGTGAAGATTTTATAAACCACTGATAGGAGGCTGATAGGTCTGTAGTTCCTGAGATCCTCAATGTCACCTTTTTTTATGTAGCAGGATCATTGTAGCATTGTTCCAATCCTCAGGAATCTTCCCTTCATTAAGGCATCGAGTGAAAATTTGGGCGAGTACTGTTTCAATTTCTCCACTTGCTTCTTGTATGATGTCTATAGTAATTCCATCTTCTCCTGGAGCTTTCCCCGCTTCATGTTCTTGATTGCATGAGCAACTTCTGCTGGGAGGACTGGAAGAACTCTGGTACCTTTCATGAATTCTGGAGTACATGTATCATCCCTTTCATATAATTTGGAGTAGAAATCTTTCACTCTTGTCAAAATTTCGCCTCTATTTCTTGTTATAGAACCATCTTCTTTTCTCAGAGCCATAATCTGTTTTCTTCCCTTACTGAGATGTCCCTTTGCTATCTTTAGGCTTTGGTTGTTTTCCATTGCTTTCCTCACTAGCTCACAGTTGAATTTCCTTACGTCTTCAGTGATACTTTTTCGTGCTGTCTTGCATAGCTCTATATATTCCACTTTGGAAGTCACATCTTCTTTAGTTGTCCTCATCTCTCTTCTTTTTTGCATCAACATTTTGGTTTTTCCTGATAATTTGTTTACATGCAACTTGTTCTTAGACCCAGCTAATTTTGTTGCTGTTTCCATAAGAGCTTTGGTTACTTTTCTGTTAACTTCCGAAATATCCACTTCTTCCGATGTTAGGCCTTCTAAAGCAGAGAATCTGTTCTTCAGTTCCAACTTGAAAGTATTATGGTGTTTTTTAAGGTTGGTTATGTCAATACATTTTGTTTGTCTTATGAGCTTGCCACGTTCCAGTTTAGTGTTGAGGTGCATCTTACATCTCACCAATCTATGGTCACTACCTGTGTTGAACTTGTTCAGCACACTGCAGTCTTCGATGACGAATTTTTTGTTACACATAATAAAATCAATTTCACTTGTCGTCCCAATTGGATGTCTCCATGTCCATTTCCTGTGTGGCTTTTTCTTGAAAAAGGAATTCAAGATGAAAAATCCTTCTGCCTCTGCAAACTCAACGAGAGTATTTCCACGCTGGTTTCTGTTGCCGTGACCGAATTTACCTACTGAAGTTTCATTCTGTTGCCGTTGCCCTATTTTTGCATTGAAATCTCCCATAATTATCTTCAAGTGCTGCTTACCTTTATTATTTAGATGACGAATTTCCTCATAAAATTCTTCAATTTCTTCTTCAGGATGACTTGTGGTGGGTGCATAAGTTTGAATAATCTGAGCCTGGTATCTTCTCGATAGTTGGATAACGAGTCGTGCAGCTCTGTCAGAGGAACTTTCAACTTCTACCACTTTATCCTTCAGTTTCTTGTTTATTATAAATCCAACACCACTAGTTCTGCCAGTATCTGTCCCACGATAATAGAAGAGATGTCCACTTTTCAGTTCAATGAGATCTTCTCCTTTTCTCCTTACCTCACTTAGCCCGACGATGTCCCACTTGATCCTTTGTAGTTCCTCTTCCAATTCAAGAAGCCTTGAATCAGAAGATAGGGAGCGTCCGTTGTAGGTAGCCAAGGTCAGCATCAAATGGCAGCCTAGTCCGGTCCTCCGGGGATTCTTAGCACCCTCTGCCTTCATGTCGCACTGGCCGCTGCCTTGGCCAGGTACATTCCAGCTGCCGGAGACTGAGGGCCAAGATTTAAGTTGTGGAGTCATTTTGGAGGTGTTTGGCCATAACTCACCACGCTGGCCAAGCGGGTTGGTGAGTGTGGGATAGCATTTCCTCTGATCCCGATGGTATAGTTATACCGCTATTTGCGGTCGTCAGAGCCCCTTTAGTGGGAACAGGATGCACCACGAGAAGGCGGGGTTGACATTTGTCAAGGAGAGGCTGTGATGTTACGCATCACCTGACCTTACATCCCATCATCGATATACAGTACCTTAAGTAAAATGCTGGTTTTAGGTCACATTCATCATAAGATGATTCTCCAGTTCGTGCATAAAAACGTCGGCTAATATTCTTGGCAGAAGAGATGCCATAGGGTTTCCCCTTTCTGCTGGTAAAAAGTTCTATAAAAACGGAGGTAGGTGCGACTCACCTATGGTATGTAACCTTGTTACTCATCCTTTTACTTGACATCTGGGTAAAGCGAGCATCTAAACTGTTTTTGAAACTGCGACGTAATCTTGCCCTTGAAAATACTCATCTTAATTTTTTGATTAACTGTCGCAATCTGTATGCTACCCCAAAGTATCCTGCATTAATACGTTTGTCCATTTCTAAAAGAGACATCATTGCCTTCTCTAATGCAGAAAAAAAGCATTTATTGACTGAAATCCGTTTCAAAAGATTATTACTAAACTATTTAAATCGCTAGGTATACCACCCACATACAGATCTAGCTAAACACCCTCATCCTATTCTTCTGGGTGAATTCATGGTAGTTTATACAGTCATGATTGGTACATAATTGATTCAAGTACAAAATCGCCAAGTGGGCAAACTAAGAAATATAGTTGCTAATGAACTGGACAGAAGACAATTTGCCCATCGGCCTAGTGTTTCACAACCAGGAATACAAGTGCAACCACCCTACCTAAATCTAAGTTCCATAAAACTAAACAATACACAAAAAACAGCGTTAAACAGAGGTTTCAAATTCAATTACCCTATTAGCAAGATTAACAACTTGAATATCATACCACAAGCCGAAACTATCACCCGAGATTTTCAGCCTAATGAGCAAGACTACAGTTGACATAAGCTCACTAAGACCATTCTGGAGCCTGTTAAGCATGGCAGTCGGAAAGCTTCACAGTTTGACAAGGAAATCAGGCGTTTAAAGTCTTTGTCAAAAAACCAGGATATTGACATTATCTCCGTCGACAAGTCGCATCAGGTAATTATTCTGAAGAGTGAATATAACATTAAAATGAAGGACGCCATTTCGAAAATTCAGCATAGGATTTTGAAAGACCCAACAACGTCCACTATTCGAGCACCTAGTAAATTGAAAAAACAAGGCACCTTACCAATCTGTACCAGCTCTAAACTGATGCCGGAATTAGTTGGTAATATGAAATTACATAAAGACGATATACCTATCAGACCTCTTGTGTCGGGATACGTAAACCCATTAAGGCCCCTTGAGAAGGCTATATAAGTAACTACCTAAGAATCCTTACATCAAACTCTCAATATTTCTATATTCAATTAAAGGTTGTACTCAGGCTGTTTCAAGAATCAATAAATTCCCACCTATGGGCAAACCTTTTCAAATGCTTTCATTTGACATCATCACGTTATACCCTAACGTACCAATTCCTGTAGTCAATTAAATAATCAGAAATAAACTAATTCAGTGGGGAAATAGCACAGCTATGGAAACCCAGGCCATCGGAGATGATTTTACATTGATTTCAGGTCGCATCTACGTCCATTTTGATAGAACATTTTACCAGAAGAAGGGAGAGATCCCCCGAGGGATCCCCTTTGTCAGCGATATTAGCCGAAGTTTGTATGCAGGAACTGGAGAATCGTGTTATGACTGAATGTGACCTGAAATCAGGACTTTTCTTAAGGTATATCGATGACATTTTGATTTTCTGGAATCAACACTTGCCTAATTTATCTCTGTAGGTCGTTGCATTTTCCCACAAACAGATTCAACCCGGAGGTTAAAAACTTGTTTGCGTTTCCATATCTCGATATTTTGATTAAACATGATCCGGTCAGTCATCAAGTGAGATACGCTGGATAACGTAAACCATCACACTCACCGGTAATTATTTCTAGATGTTATATTCACCCTGTGAAATATGAGTTGGCCGCATTGCGTAGACTTTTACGCCGCGCAAGGACCCTCTGCTCTGACAGAAGGTGTTTTAAAGAAGAGTTAAAAAACATTACTACTATTGCTACTCACCACGGATTTTCTGCAGATTGTATTCAGAAGTTGTCAAAACAAATGGAACGTCTGGCATTCACGACCATGTAGCCTGAAGAAAGAAATGTTAAATATATTGGCTCTATGGATTACCTACCTAATATATTGAGAAACGCTTGCCGAAGACTTAATTATCATTTCGACAAATCAACATCCAGCTTATTTGTCAAAACTAAAAAGGATCGTGATCAAGTCACAGATAATAATAAACATGGCATTTATTCCATTCCCTTAAATACCAATGAACCTAATAAGTCTGATGCTGTCTATATTGGTTCAACACTACGTACATTGGGGGTTAGATTGATGGAACATAAATATGATGCGCGGATGCATTCCAATGCCACTGCTCCTTCACGTCTCATGAACACAGGCTCACACACTCCCAAGTGGAAAAATGCCTGAATCTTAGGAACATCCAAAATTAAGCAACCAAGTTTGGTAATGAAAATTTTATATTTGTCAAATGCGAAATCAGTATTGCAACGATGATGTACCTTTTTAATATCCCACAACATGGAAATCACTTGTCAAAAAAATAAATAATGAATTGCATGCAGATTAATTTATTTATCTACCCTTCCCCATCCCGCTGTTGAGGATGAAACAATGAACTAGTCCACGTAACTAAGTTAACAACCAATTTGTGATTGCGCAGTATGCTCTAATACGTCATGAACATTGTCCCTATCGTATTTAACACCCAATCGCTTGTAACTTCCTGATGTAGGCCGTGGGTGGCCTAGTGGGCAACGTTCGTGACTGCCACGGAAAGGGCCTCAGGTTCGATCCGAGCCATGTACGAACGCTCGATTCACTAAATATTCGCCATGCGTCGGATGGGCACGTTAAGCCGTTAGACCCCGGGTACTGGTCTCCGGTAATAAATAAGGGTGTTTTCCTCCCCCTTTCTACTTCGCTTCCGTGTCACTTTCCTATCGGGCACTCTAGCCCAAATCTCCTAGCTTCCTATTTCTAAGGGTTTGTTTAAGACCTGGGGACAGTCAATCGCTTCCTAAAATCCTCTACATATGATCTGAATCTGAAAACTTCCTGATGTCTTTATCTTGTGGATAGTTCAGCTGCTGAACCGAAAGATCTTGTATTTTTAACGTGAATATAATAAAATTTTACTCTGTGGATTATGTAGTTCCCGAGTGTCTAGTGTATCGTGTACTAACATCTACTGACTTCCGTGGATTATAGGATGTAGTTCGTTTGATGCTACCTTGATCCGAACAGGTGTTTTCCAGGACCTGTTGAGAAAAATTTCCCCAGCATCGTGCTGTCAGGCAGAAATTTCGTTGGGAAAAAAAGAAGAGTTGTGGCTTTGAGGAACTGTGGTAATCTATTTTTTTTTAATGTCTACTCCTGGGAAATTGTCGAACAAGATTCGGCAAGCTATCAGTTACGTTACGTAATTGCCGGCTGCAACTGCCGGGAAACTGGCGGACCACATTAAGTTAGCCATCATTTATGCCACGTGATTGCAGCATCACAAGAGACACTTGTAACAGCCGTTGCCTGTGATGCATAACTGGTGGCCTTGTTCTGGCATATGACAATTGATGGGGCGCCAACAATTCAGGCCTGTTGCTCGCCTGAATTGGTGGCCGCCGGTACATGTTATTGACGGTTGGGAAAAAGCAACATAGTGCTGGGCCACTGCTGGCTGCCAGTGCTGGCCCAGCAACCCCTACAGAAAAGAGCCAGAAGGGTAAACTAGAAAATATATTTTTTCATACTAATTGGAAGTTGTCTTTCCTCTAGCGATAATCACCCTGCAAGTCAGCCATCGTCAAACAAATTCTGCTGATGCGATTTATTTTTTATGTGTCAAATGTTTAAACTTTTCTCCCCACTTTCATATTTTGGATTTAATGTATTTTCTTTTTAACCTTCAGCATGAAGAAATGGTTTCTTAGTGAAAAAATTTAAGTAAAAGAACGAAAATAGCAAGCAAAACCTACATTGGATGAATATATGCAGAATTATCACTGAATTATGATCACCCTGATCAAAAGAGGATGCAGCCCGTTGACCACGTGCTTTTCAAGATGGCGTAATTAGTCGACCGATGTAGCATATGGATATACACTGAAGAACAATTGAATTACAGACAGCTGGCGTTATACAAATGGGCGCTGTGGGCGGACCTGTAAACGGAAAAGACATGACGACGTATGCAACGGGAATCCGAAGAGTCGGACGCAGTATGGGTAAGACGACGGATCTAAGCGTATTTCATCGTGGGCAAATTGACTGGGCCCGACGAATGGGTCACTCCATCTCGGAAGTCGTGCAGGCACTGGGATTTTCACGAGTCACTATGTCACGGGTGCACCGTGAGTATATCTAATCCGGTAAAACAATCCCTGCAAGGGCCAACTGCCGTGACCAACAGCGTGTGGATCAGCGTGGTCATCGTCGGCTAGCTCACATTGTAACAGCGGATAGACGGGACACAGTGCAAGAAATCACTCGGCAATTTAACGCTGGTGCACAAAAACGTGTAAGCAGCCACACCATTAAGAACCATCTCCTCGCTATGGGGTACAGAAGCCATCGTCCCACGAGGGTACCGCTGCCGACCGCACATCACAGGGTACAAAGATTATCATGGGCGCGGGAACATCGCCACTGGACCTTAGACATGTGGAAAAATGTTGCCTGGACTGATGAGTCGAGGTTCACGTTGGCGCATGCGGATAGCAGGATACGAGTACGGCGCAAACCACATGAAGCGATGGATCCTTCTTGCCAGCAGGGTACTCTTCAAGCTGGTGGGGGTGGCATTCTCGTCTGGGGACTGTTTCGGTGGACTGAAATAGGACCAGTGGTACCTGTGACATCGTCCCTCACAGGTCAACGTTACCGGGATATCCTGGACGACCATTTGATCCCGTTTGTGCGTCTTCAACATCCCACTGCGGACCTCATCCTGCAACAAGACAATGCAGCTCCCGAATTGTATCTGAATGGTTGGATGAACACTCCAACCATTCGGATTCCAACCATTCGGATCCCTTGACCTAGCTGGCCAAGGAAGCGACGTGATCTCGCTTCCTTGGCCAGCTAGGTCACCTGACCTCAATCGCATCTAGCAGATCTGGGATGCCATTGAGAGAGATGTTCGAGGCTCTGACCACCCTCCATCAAATCTTCGTGAACTGTGGCAGCTCGTTCAGGGGTCGTGGATCCGTATGGCTTCCCAACGCTTCCGGTGTCTTGTCGAGTCCATGCCGAGAGGAATAGCCGCCGTCATCACCGCTAAAGGTGGTGCTACACGTTGCTAGACAGGTATCTCTAAATAAATTCCTCTTCAGTGTATATATATAAAGTGTGCATGGAGTAATAGATAGTAAAATTCAGATGGTAATGCGCGAGAGGAAGGATATATCTGATTTTGTGAAAGAACAAATTGCCTCGATTTCTCAAACGGCTGAACTGGTGGGTTGTTTGAGCGCGGTCGTAGGTAAAGTGTATCTGGACTGGCGTGAAAATGGTCAAGAAAACGACCCAGAGGAAAAACTGTACAGGACAGCGAAAGGTGGATGTGAGAGGTGAGCGCCGGGTCCGACGAATCGTACAGGACAACAGAGGCAGCACGGTTCAATAACTGAGAACACAATACAACAGTGGTCAACTCGGAGCAGTATTTTTCATGACCAAGGGTCCCACGCTCGCATTTATGGGTTATAACAGCAGACGACCCAGACGACATCCTCTCCTAACCACGGTTCATCGGCTCATAATATTCGGCTGGCGCAAGGATCATGCAAGCTCAAAGATCATGCAATAGCGGTGAGTAAAAGGGCCATGTCCAATGCTGATACTTTCCAGAACAACTTTCTTCCTACGGTTCTGGTGAAAAGATGAAGTCCAAGAACTGGCTTGTTAGGACGCAGCTTTTTCTCTACAGAGCCTGCTACGTAGGTTTAATATGCTCCCACCATTTGAACACAAATCCTGGTAGTACAGTGGCAAGGCTGTGGACTCCAAGAAGAAATGGACCTGGTAGCCATATCAATTGACTCAAAACTCGGGATCCCCGCATATTTGAAAATCCAGCAGAATCTGATTTTAAAATCTCCTCGTCGTGCAAACAACGGAATAAGCGTCTCACGTTTGAACGAAAAGAACGGTCACTATAATCTGCTGAAGAGAGGAACTGCAAAACACTCGAGGAATCCAACTGGACCATAGTACGTCGATGAGAACGCTACTGGACGAGACCGAGTGCAAAGTACACAGCACGCATCTCCGCCGAAAACACAATAGACTCTGCTGGAATCCTCTCGACAAAACTTTTGTCAATACACACAGTAGAGTATCCCACGATTCCACCTATATTTGATACATCGATATACATTGGGAGGCAATCTGAATTCATGAGCCTAGCCTCGGCGAAGAGCTATACATAGATCAACGCAGGAGTTATGGTTATATCCTGTAAAGTGAAATTGGTATCAGCCGCTATACTAAAAAGGGTGCTAGCAAGGTTCCTCAAAGCTTCTATGTAGTCTCTCTGATGAATGACAAGTCTATTCCTGAATCTCGAGATAAGGCAGACATACGAAGTTCGAATGTTGGAATGTACGAGAGTAGGTTCTTATGCATACCAGCATGCTGAAGATGGAAAACTACATCATGTAAAGGATGTTCTGAGGTTTCAGTTTCAGGCACGAGATGACCGATAATATATTATATATTAAAAGCTTAGCTTTCTAGCTAATGGTGCTGCTGAGTCCAGGATTTAATCCTAGTGAAGACAAATGTATTCCCTTTCACTGTACTTCAGGAAGATTGTACACTGAGTGGCCACCTTATTATGACCATCCCCTCAGTACTTCGTTGGGCTACCTTTTGCCTTTAATACTGCGTCGATTCTTCGTGGCATGGACTCCACGAGATGTTGAGAGGTGGTTTGCGGAATCTGCCACCATGTTTGATGAATAGCACTTTCCAGGAGTGTGAGATTGTAGGGTTGTGGATCCAGCTGTCTGATGGCTCGTTCAACTTCATCCCACAAATTTTGAATGGGGTTGAGATCTGGAGATTGTGGGGCCACCTAAGCAAAGTAAACTCACCGGCACGTTCCTGAAACCAATCCTATACAATAGGAGCACTATGGCAGGACGCATTATCTTGTTGAAAGTAGCCTTTGCCATTGGGATAAACCATCCACATGACAGGATGCACTTGGTCCACAACGATGTTTAGATATGATGTGCCAGTCAGACGTTCATCAACACGAATTAAAGGGCCCAAAGCATGCCAGGAAAACATTCCCCAAATCATAACGTTACCTACACCAGCTTGACGGATTGTAGCAATGCATTTGGGGTCCATGTTTTCGTGCTGTTTCTACCAAATTCTCACTCGGCCATCTGCATGGTGCACCTGAAAACGTGATTCATCGGACCACATAATTTGTTTCCAGTTATCGAATGTCCAATCTTTGTGCTCCTGTGCGAACTGCAGACGTTTTCTCTTGTTAACTGCAGACAGCAAAGGTGTTCGAACAGGCCTTCGGCTGCCATATCCCATCCGATGCAGGTTACGGCGAACAGTGCGTGCAGAGATCATTTGAGGTGATCCTTGATTAAGCTGGTCTGTAATTTGCTGCACTGTTGCCTTTCTGTTGTCTGTTACCAGTCTGGACACTCTCTGTTCCGCCCGAGCAGTCACTAGTCGATGACGACCACACGTTGCACGTAGAGACCCAGGTTTTGGCTGACAATCCAGTCTTTAAAACACTTTAACAACAGCTGATCTGGAACATTTCACGAATGCGGCGGTTTTGGTGATACTCGCTCGATAGCTCCGAGCTCCTACAATCATCCCACGTTGAAAGTCGGTCAAATCGCATCTTTTTACCCATCTCGTCACCCAAAAATCTGTTCTACTACTGTCGCAAGCACTAAGCTTTCCCCTTTTAATACTAGCCTCGCCCTCTAGCGGCAACAGCGTGCAGCCATATCTCATTTGCTTAAAACTGTCATGTGGTCATAATAAAACGGCCACTCAATGTATAGCTTCAAGCAATGATATATGCTTCCTGACAGAGAAAATATCACACCATGAAGACAGGAACGCAGCGCCATGCAAATTGCAGGGTATGTGAACACGTACAAGTTATGCAAATGATTGCAATCGCAGGCCATTCGCACAAACGGCGCGCGGGATATAAGCGGACAACAAGTTCGCGAGGCCATTAGTCATGAAGTCGTCACTGCCGCAAGAAGTGAGTGGTTCTGCTGTAACCGAGTCTGGAGAACGAACAAGGGGTTCCAATGCCGTTAAGATGCCGTCTTACTCGATTTAGTCAAACGGATTAGTTCAAGGTATGTGTCATCGTCGGTCTTCGTACCGCAGGATGGTTCTTGCGTCGTATCGCGCAGGAACCGCAACTTGATGCCCAAACTCTCGGCCGCATTTCGAGACAGTGAACCCAGGAAGGATCTGAGCAACGGCGTAGGGGGACCGGAGTACGGAGACGAACGTCCGAGCTCACTGATCGTCGCATCCGAACAATCCGCAAATGCCGCAACTGGAGACATTTTGCGGAAAATACGGGCAGGCTTCGATGATCCGATATCGGCGCCGACAGTGTCGCTTCGATTGACTGCGTCTGGATTGTTGTCCAGCCGTCCGTTGCGAAGACTACCCTTAACAGCGAGCCATCGTCGTCACCGCTTGGCGTGGTGTCGATCCAAAGCTTCATGCAGTGCCGAATGGGACAGTGTGGTGTTCAGCGACGAATCTTGTTTCTGTCTCACTACGGATGATAGCCATGTGAGAATCTGGAATTGACGTGGCCAACGGGCGGATTCCTTCGCCATCGTGGAGCGCCACATGGACCGACAACATTGAATCATGGTGTGAGGTGCTATCAGCGCCAACAGCCGCTTACCGCTGGTACGCATTACGGGCACATTGACCGCACGCCGCTATGTTGACGAGGTGCTGCAGCCATGGCACTAGGATATCTGCAGATCATCCTAAACGCCGTTTTTCAACAAGATAACGCCAGGCCGCATGCTGCTTGGATCAGGATTAATGCTTTACTCGGTTTGCGGATTTTGCCGTTGCCAGCACGATCCCCCAACCTCTCGCTTATCGAGCATCTGTGGGACACGATTGGACGTACATTGAGTACCTTCCTACCCCAGCAAAATGAAGAGAACTGTGGTCTCGGATCAACACTACAGGATCCACGATACCCCAGGACTCTATTCGGACTCTCATTGCCTCGATGCCACGTCGGAATCAACGCTGCATCGCCCAAAATGGGGTTATACTCCTTATTGATCGTCATGTATATTCGGCGACTGGAGCCTAGTTTGTGTGTGACAATTAAATCATTTATTCAGGATCTACTTGGCTATCTGTGTATGTAGTTTGGTCTGTTTTCGAGCATTCCTTCATAGTGTCATATTTTCTCTGTCAGGCAGTGTATAAGAACCGTATTTTCTCTAAACGAATGGCCTTCAAAAATGAGTGTGTATCCGACATAATCTTGACTCACTGGCGAAAAGAAAGTTTACCAACGTTTTGATGATACATTTGAGGTAGGGAGCGTGGCAGAAAATTAGGGAAACGCATATACGTAGCAATGCATTAAGCCACAATGCCAGAAGACTATGTTTTTTTGTAGTTCTTCGAAATTTTCAAATTTCAGAGGCTTTTTTACTTTGAAATTTGCTATGCAGTGGAAGAAACAAGCAACAGTAACATTCTACTACGCCTAATAGTTGAATCAAAGTATCATCTTTGTAGAAGTGCGTTGACTCTTTCATAATAACCTGGTGTTTTCCTCTGGAAATATTTCACATGTCTTGACGCTACTTCACGAAATTGGAGGTCATCACGCAAAAGACATTCAGGCCACTTGGACACAATGAGTTAAGGCTGTGGTGCCTACTCTTCCGTCTTAGCGAACTATCTAAACGATATATCTGTGATGTAAAAGAAACAAAGACCAGGAGTGTTATTTTGCTACCTTGTTCGTGTTGCTTTTGTATTTTAAACAAGTTTTTTTCAATGAATCAAAAATCCATAAAAATCAATCTCTTTCTATGCTTTCGTCCAATACAACAAAATATCAAAGGCTTTTATTACTTCTTCAGGGACTGGAACCGCAATATTAATGCTATGTTCCTCACTAACTTTGCCACTATTAGTTTCTACATTTTAAACCACTTTTGTTTGATTGTTTTGGGGTTTAAAGACCACCGCCAGAAAGTCTAAATGTGGCCACAGACACACACGTTCGAGTGTCACGCCAGCAAATGGGGGAGTTTTGTGCCTGAGGCGACATGTAACGTGGAGTCAAGCACGAGTGAAGCTCTTCAACACCTGTCTGAAATCCTCTTATTCCACGCTAAATGCCGCTTCAAGCACAAAACTCGCTCATTTTGCTAGCGCGACACTTGGTTCAAACACGTGTGTGTTTGTAGCCGCCTTAATAGACACGAATAAGCAGTTGTTCGTTAGTTATTTAAAGCCACTCCTTCCAGGGATGACTGAGCCAGAACCGTACGACGAACACACCGATTACACATTGTGCGGGTCTCGAGTCCAGGTCCACTCGTACAACGGTCAGAAGCCAGCGCTTAGACCACTGCTCCACCGGAACGGCTAAACGATCTTTACCACATTCTTTTGTCGCTGAAACATTTTTATCGATACATAATGATTGATTTGTATGCTCTTTCGACATTGTTCAGTTGCCAACTGAACAATTTGTACATTTCTAAGCTATTCATCTCCCCGCTGATCAGATGATCAAAAGAGCAAACTTCTGGCTAAGACGGAACTGTGAGGCATACAAGTGTCATTAAACATACAGGATAATGTGAACACCACACTCAAAGACGTGACTTTTAATGCAGTTGCGTACGTCACAATATGCAAATTTATCCACTGCTTTTTAATTGTAATAGCTTTTTTAGAACCTCAAGGTCCTGTTTAAGTGCATTTAAAGTGTCTTGTTCCAAAATTTCTTTCAGGGTGACGACGAAATGAGCGACAGAAAGGACTTCGAAATAGGGCTAATTGTTGGTGGCAGCTAATTGGTGCTTCCGTAACAACAGTCGCCAGGGTAGTGGGGGAATCGAGAGGCACTGTGTTTAGCGTCATGATAGCATTCCGTGTTCGTGGCATAACCTCGTCTGCGAAACACAAGAACGGCCTGAAAACGACCTTGACTGGCAGATGCAGGAGAGCATTAAAGAGGATTGTTACCCGTTAAAAGAACACTATGGCGCCGAAAATTAATGCTGAACTCAATCTGCATCTCCAGAGAAGACACTGCTCAAGGAACTGCATAATCAAGATATTCATGGCAGAGCTGCTATTGCAAAACCTCTGATAATGCGGGTGAATGCACAACGGCGATGACAGTGGTGTCTGCTCGCCACAGTGCAGCATGGTGGCACTCTGACATGATCTGGGCAGTCATATTGTGTTTTTCAGCAGGCCCCCTGATCACCTTAATAGAACGGGTGACTGCCAGGGCGTATGAAACCCTTTTGGCCGCCCAAGTCCATCCAGTGTCTCTGGCATTTTTTCTTGTTGAGGATGTCATCTGTCAAGATGATAACGTCCCAACTCACAGAGCTCGGAATATCCCATCATGGTTTGGAATGTCCTATCATGGCTTGACAACGGCGTTGACAGTGGTGCCTGCTCGCAACAGTGCAGCATGGTGGCGTTCTGTCATGTTCTGGGCAGTCATATCGTGGTTTTCAGCAGGTCCCTTGATCACCTTAATATGACGGTTAACTGGCAGGGCGTATGAATTTTGCCGACCAAGTCCATCCAGTGTCTCTGGCATTGTTTCTTGTTGAGGATACCATCTATCAAGATGATAACGTCTCAACTCATAGAGCCCGGAATGTCCCATCATGGTTTGGAATGCCCTATCATCGTTTGACTACGGCGATGAGAGTGATGCCTGCTCGCAACAGTGCAGCATGGTAGCGTTCTGTCATGTTCTGGGCAGTCATATCGTGGTTTTCAGCAGGTCCCTTGATCACCTTAATATGACGGTTAACTGGCAGGGCGTATGAATTTTGCCGACCAAGTCAATCCAGTGTCTCTGGCATTGTTTCTTGATGAGGATACCATCTATCAAGATGATAACGTCCCAACTCACAGAGCTCGGAATGTCCCATCATGGTTTGGAATGCCCTATCATGGTTTGACAACGGCGATGACAGTGATGCCTGCTCGCAACATTGCAGCATGGTGGCGTTCTGACATGTTCTGGGCAGTCATATTGTGGTTTTCAGCAGGCCCCCTTGATCACCTTAATAGAACGGTTAACTGCCAGGGCGTATGAAACACTTCTGGCCGCCCAAGTCCATCCAGTGTCTCTGGCATTGTTTCTTGTTGAGGATGCCATCTATCAAGATGATAACGTCCCAACTCACAGAGCTCGGAATGTCCCATCATGGTTTAGAATGCCCTATCATGGTTTGACAACGGCGATGACAGTGATGCCTGCTCGCAACAGTGCAGCATGGTGGCGTTCTGTCATGTTCTGGGCAGTCATATCGTGGTTTTCAGCAGGTCCCTTGATCACCTTAATATGACGGCTGACTGGCAGGACGTATGAATTTTGCCGACCAAGTCCATCCAGTGTCTCTGGCATTGTTTCTTGTTGAGGATACCATCTATCAAAATGATAACGTCCCAACTCCCAGAGCTCGGAATGTCCCATCATGGTTTGGAATGCCCTATCATGGTTTGACAACGGCGATGACAGTAACGCCTGCTCGCAACACTGCAGCATGGTGGCGCTCTTCTGTCATGCTCTGGGCAGTCATATCGTGGTTTTCAGCAGGTCCCTTGATCACCTTAATATAACGGCTGACTGGCAGGGCGTATGAATTTTGCCGACCAAGTCCATCCAGTGTCTCTGGCATTGTTTGTTGTTGAGGATGTCATCTATCAAAATGATAGCGCCCCAACTCCCAGAGCTCGGAATGTCCCATCATGGTCTGACAACGGCGATGACAGTGGTGCCTACTCGCAACACTGCAGCATGGTGGCGTTCTTCTGTCATGCCCTGGGCAGTCATATCGTGGTTTTCAGCAGGTCCCTTGATCACCTTAATATGACGACTGACTGGCAGGGCGTATGAATTTTGCCGACCAAGTCCATCCAGTGTCTCTGGCATTGTTTCTTGTTGAGGATGCCGTCTATCAAGATGATAACGTTCCAACTCACAGAGCTCGGAATGTCCCATCATGGTTTGACAACGGCGATGACAGTGGTGCCTACTCGCAACACTGCAGCATGGTGGCGTTCTTCTGTCATGCCCTGGGCAGTCATATCGTGGTTGGTTCTCAGCAGGTCCCTTGATCACCTTAATATAACGGCTGACTGGCAGGGCGTATGAATTTTGCCGACCAAGTCCATCCAGTGTATCTGGCATTGTTTCTTGTTGAGGACGTCAATTATCAAAATGATAGCGTCCCAACTCCCAGAGTTCGGGATTTCCCATCGTGGTTTGACAACGGCGATGACAGTGGTGCCTACTCGCAACACTGCAGCATGGTGGCGTTCTTCTGTCATGCCCTGGGCAGTCATATCGTGGTTCTCAGCAGGTCCCTTGATCACCTTAATATAACGGCTGACTGGCAGGGCGTATGAATTTTGCCGACCAAGTCCATCCAGTGTCTCTGGCATTGTTTCTTGTTGAGGATGTCATCTATCAAAATGATAGGGCCCGAACTCCCAGAGCTCGGAATGTCCCATCATGGTTTGACAACGGAGATGACAGTGGTGCCTACTCGCAACACTGCAGCATGGTGGCGTTCTTCTGTCATGCTCTGGGCAGTCATATCGTGGTTTTCAGCAGGTCCCTTGATCACCTTAATATGACGGCTGACTGGCAGGGCGTATGAATTTTGCCGACCAAGTCCATCCAGTGTCTCTGGCATTGTTTCTTGTTGAGGATGTCATCTATCAAAATGATAGCGCCCCAACTTGCAGAGCTCGGAATGTCCCATCATGGTTTGACGAAGATGAGGACAAACATTCCCACCTTCCTTGGCCTCCCTAGTCACCAGACTTAAACATCTTCGAGCCACTGTGGTCTGTGATGGAAAACAGAGTAAGATCCCGTTATCCTTCTCCAGCATCTCTCAAGCACGCGGAGCAGTTTTTGGATGAAGAATGGTGTAACATTCCCCTATCCACCATCCAGGATTTGTATGCGTCCATTTCAAAGTGGATTCAGGCGGTTTTGAATGCCAAAGATGATCCCACACCCTATTAGATACGTAAAACCTTCTTTTTCTAGATGTTCACGTTATTATGTCCAACCCCTGTAGATAGTGCATCTATCTTACGGGCGTTTTCTGGTCGAAAAATTGGTTTTTCCACCTGCCCCACCCACAAAAACCAGTGGCTCGAAATTAGGAACTTTGAGACCTTCACGGTGGCCTTTAAACCTGGTAACACAAACAAATTCCAAGCTGAGATTTAGAAGGCTCCGTACGAGTTTCGAAAATGTCTGCATTTTGATTTGCTAACTGTAACTTGAAAATATTGTTTCAGTAATTTGCTGTTTATTTTCTCTCTATCACATCCCAAGTGAAACTTCGTTATATCAAAGCACTTTAGTTTTACTAAATATGAATATATGCGCATGAGTACAGAACAAAATGCTTTCTGGGAGCTTGCTGGAACAGGAATTTAACATCGTCTTTTAGCATGATTTTATTTTTCTCCTTTTTCGCTTTTGTAAATTACTTTCTATGGTATTAACTCATTGCGTTGAATGGAAATGCCTGAGATCCATTTTAGAAGAAAGTGCATTAGTTTTCGTTTAACCTTGTCTGGCCAATGCACTGCTACAAGGAAAATCTATTTTGTTTTTTGATTGGTCTAAGAGCTTTTGCTAAATGGCTGAGCGATTTTGAAGAGCTTATGACGAGACAAATGTCGCTCATTGTGCTACAGGGGCATGAGCGGAAATCTTTCTTTCATCTGTCGTTCTCGTACTGCCTGTCGCTCACTTAACAGATTAGAAAGAATTAATGATCATTGGATAATAAATGTGCCTAGGGGCACTAATGAAGAGAGTCGACGGTTTTTATCGTCCTCCCAAAAGGTATTATTTCACAATTTAAGGATGATGTCTTTGTATTATTCCACTTTTATTGAATGATGCATGTTAAAAGCACATTGTTGTTCTTCCTTTTTTCGTCAGGAATTCTTCATTCTTTGATATTTTTCCTATCCAAAACTCCCGCATGGGTTTTTCCCCTATTTCACTCGGTAGCTCTTAAGCTGCAAAATGTTTTTCCGTTCTATGCGATATGCACAATATACTGTCGTTCCCAGCAGCGTTTCATTAAATTATAGAGCCAATTTACCTCCACCTTTAGACAGAATGGTTCTCTTGTTTTTGATTTGTTTTTGTTTTTAAAGGAAGGGAGAGTTTCAAGGAAGAAAAAACTGTCTTTGAGAGTTTGGGCAGAACAAAATGGCGCCTCCGACAAATTTGTCCATTTGGTAAATGCTGCAGCTTTATGACGTCTTATTTGTTCATTTGGTAAATGCTGCAGGTATATAAAAGATGGTAAATGCTGCAGGTATATAAAAGATGGTAAATGCTGCAGGTGTATAGTAAATGCTGCAGGTATGCAAATAATACACGCTCAAGACAGAGAGAAATATACCTGCAGCATTTACCAAATGGACAACAAATTTGTCCATTTGGTAAATGCTGCAGGTATATTTCTCTGTCTTGAGCGTGTATTATTGCGTTCTCTTAAGACATTTTTAAATGATTTTTATCATTAATTAAAAACATAATACGCCTATTTCCTGCTGTAGCGGCATACCAAGATAAAATGTAGTATTAGTTTCAGTTCATTGAGGTTCACGGTTTTGTAAAAAAGTGATTCATTATCATTACTATACTCATTATTATAATTTAATAGTTTCTGCGTGTATATATTCATTATTATATATAATTCACTTGTGAAGACTAACTAATGTTGTAAAAGACGAAAATTTTAAAACTATCACAAGGAACATCAGTGACTAAGGAATAGCGTATAATCAGAGTTATATCCGCTTTTACGGACGTCCTCTTTATCACGAGTGGGTTAAACCTTTCCATGTTCCCTTTCATCACGAATAGGCGAAACTAATTCTCTCCCGAGATAACGTCCTTCTTCACATTTTTTCATTCATGGTATTTCTGAAAAAAATATTTCAGCAGAACAAAATTTGTTAGTGTTAAGGTCTGATAACAGCAAAACCCTTCATTTAGAGACACCCTCGGGACATATTTTGGAACTTGGGACGTGCCTGTCCTGCAGAAAGAACATGAGATAAAGACAGATAGCAAAGAGATCACATGCCAGTGTAGTAGAGTGGATAGTACTCGGAGCTCCGGAGCCGAGATTTGTGGGTTCGAATCCCGCCTCTGGCATAAATATTATTGTGGAATTTACTTCGTCATAACCTGAAAAGAGAGGTCCTTAAGCAAGTTAGTAAAATCGTGCAATGCATTGATTATGATACGCTTTCCAATATACCAGAAATCATTACTCAAGTTATTACTCAAACTATTAGGATAATAGCTGTGGAATAAATCTCGCTCCTGGGCGCTGACCTTTGACCCCATTTCGGGGATATTTAACATAATTGGTTCAGTATACCTCCGGAACAACATACTAACGTTTTGTCGCAATAGAAGCATTTCTAGTCAAGTTATGAGGACAATGGCTGTGGAATAAATTTCGCTCCTGTGCATTGACCTTTGACCCCATTTCGATGATATTCAACCGAAACAGTTCCGTGTATCTCCGGACATGATAAAGTTTTGTTACAATCGAAACATATTTGCGTAAGGGCAACGGAATGGATAGGGCAACGGAATGGATCCCGCTCCTATGTCCTGACCTTAGATCCTATTTCACCCATTTTCAACTGGGTTCGTCCCAGATAATCCTCTATCATATACGGAAATTTCATCGAACTCGAATCATTTTTACTCAAGTTATGACGCATAAAAGAAATGGAATGGATCCCACTCCTATGTCCTGACCTTTAACCCCATTTCACCCATTTTCAATAGGTTTCGTCCCCAGGTGATCCCGTATCATATACTAAAATTTCATCGAAATCGAACAATTGTTACGCGAGTTATCGTGGGCACAGACGGACGGACAGACAGACAGACAGACGAAAGAACGGACAAAGCTGGAGCATATACGCTTCTTCAACCTACGGTTGGAAAATCGTAAAGAAGGATTGTCTCTACTCAACCACGTTCTACTCAAAACTCTCATTTATTAATACGTTTTTCACAGTGTTAACGGTTTATGTTTACTGGCCACGTGGAAAAATAGTCATTCGCAATTTAACAGAACAGGTAATCCTAGACGACTTTTCCTGAGCTGCCATCCGTGCTGGCTCTGCAGGGTGTAATGGGACTCTTTTATCAAAATAGTTGTATGGTGAAGGTGTTGCGAATCAATCCTGCCAGGATCCGCTTGATACTTCCTCTCTGACAGGAGCCGACCTGCACGAATTACCTCTACGGTCCACCACCACCACCACTTACTTCATTTCAGACTCCGTGGATGCGACGAGTCAGTGGCTGGCGACTGGGAGATTTGTTCGCCAACGCTATTTCGCTTAGGTCTCTCTGGACCTTTTACTAAAACCACTGTGCATTTCTCATTTATTACAATGAATACTCATTTCCTATTTGATATTGCTTACTTTATTGTTCGAAATGGGAGTAATTAGAAATCACAAAAACACAACTATCTACACTATTCCTTAGCAACGGACGGTAGCTAGTCTTTTGACCCTGTGCAGGGTTCGTCTTCTGCTGCATCTCCGTCGTCAGTCTGATCCCAACTTCTGCTGGTCTCCTTTCTAGTTTGACGTCTTGGTTCGCCGCTAGTACTTTCACTATATCTGCAATACCCTCCATAGCTTTGGGCACACCTAGAAAAAGGGTAATGGTCTTCGTTTTACTTGCCTTTGGGATCAGGACTTCTCATCTTGCTGAAAGAGAAGAACATTCAAAAATCCTATATGCACGATATCCGATGTTTCGGGCGAGAATCGCAAACTCTTTACTCCAATCCCTGAGAAATACGAGGGCTAGGCACAATTGCCTGTTATGGCCTAGTTAAGGAACCCATTCGGTTCCGTCTTTTTCACAGAGACTTTTGGAAAGAACGAAAGGTAGTGTGGGTTCTCCTCTTGTCTCCAGCATCCCATCTAGCATGCCATTCCACCAGTATGGCATTCTTAAGGATGGTACGCGCACTCAGCAGTGATCTAAACTAACACCCACTTCTGTTACTCTGGTAGCATCCTTTTCCAGTTGGTCGGCACGCTCGTTGCCGCTGGTTCTTACATGGCTTTGGACCCAGTGGAAACTCACGTCTGCTCCTTCCCTGTTTTTCCAGCAGCTCCTTAATTTCTTTGAGCAGAGAATTCTTATTCCTGAACTCGCCTGTGACTTTTAAGTCCACACGGCTACCCGAATACAGTTTTATTTCTTCTGTACTCTTGCTGGGGGTTGCCCGAAGCAGCGCTTCTGTGATCACCAGAGGCTCCACGTGAAAGACCGACGCGTTCTCAAACAGTTTAGGTCGCTTTCCATAAGTCTTGTTACCATCGAGAGCGCACAAAACCTACTTGCACCTACTTGCTCCTCTAATTTGAATCCGTCCGTCAATAGCTCTTTTCCCATCCCAGTCGGAGGGTCCCTATCCCGGAAGCATCAGATCTCTGACGCCGGATGAATCAATCAATCCATTTTTGGTCTCTATCTCGGAGGCACGATATGTGACGGAGAAATTCAACATCCACACTACTCTTGAGGCGTTGCACCACCGTCTCTTTTTAAACCACTAACTCCGCCGGTTCGCGCCCTGCTAACATTTGTAGCGCAAGCGTGGACGTTATACGGAAACATCTTGTGATCCCTAATAGGGCTTGTCTTTGGATTTCATTCAGGCCTCTTTTCATTTTCGCAGTATCGCACCACCATGCCTCACACTCGTTAAGATTCGTTCTATTCCCCGCTTGTATACGATCCCTTTTTGGCTGCCCCAGTCAGCTTCACGCCGTTGATCCTGTTAAGGATTCAGGAGCACCTCTCCTCTTATTACTCTCCGGTGAGCCAACCCCGAGAACGTCGAGTATATGAAAACTCCTAGGTATGTCATTTCCTTTACTGTCTTAATCATTATGTTCCTGTAATTGACAATGCGGGAATGTCATGTTCCCCTTTTCAGCAATTGCTAATAGTGTCGTATTTCCCGTGCGAAGATAAGGTTGCATTCCCTGCTCCACTCCTCTAATGCCGACAATACTCCGTGAATTTTTGCTTGATTATGTGTTTCCCTGACGTGGAGACTACTAATACAAAGTCATCGGCATAGGCCTGTATTTTCTCGTGCTCTTCCAAGGTTATTCATTTACGTCTACATTCCACCACAGAGGGCCCCAGTTGAATCTCTACGGTCATGCCCTTCAGAAACTCCTATGGTATTGTCTTTGCCCCGTATCAAATTCCATTCTCCTATCCGATATAGTCACTAATCAGACAGAAGAGGTTCTTGGGACATCCCAGTTCGTTCAATCTAATGAGAACGAGGGACCACCAAACGCCATTAAACGCTTCCTTCCCGTCGAGGGAAACGAACCAAGTGTGAAATCCTTTTCTTTTAGGTTCTGAATCGCCTGGGTGCTGCTCTTTTGAGAAAAAACCCGAATTGCCTGCTGGATAGTTTACCCCTGACTCACGAGGAACTGGATTGCTCTAGTTGCTACGAGTAAATAAATACAGCACTTTGCTCCAGACTGTGAGAAGCCAGATCGGTCGACAGATCAGCCTTATTCCTTCCAGTCTTATTGAACAGCACTAGTTACGCTATCTTCCACACTTTCGGAAACATCCCCTCTTTCATTCAGCAGGCTGACTAAATACCCTTCTGTTGAATACTTCTTAAACAATGCTAAGGTCCAACCCGTCTTTTCGCAGTGCCTTGCCAGTGTTTAGGTTTCTAATGGCATATTCAGCTTCCTCTCTAGTAAAGGGTGGGTCGTCCTCCTCGTCGGAGGCACCCTGCATTCTCTTCTGATTTGACTTTGCCCCGGGGTATTATCAGTCTCATTGTCTGCTGGGAAGTGGTGGTCGAAAAGGACTTCGACCGTCTCATCCATGGTGGATGTTATTTCATCATTTGTTTTTCACACTGCCGTCATTATTAATGGAACCGACAGTCACACCTTCGTTATCTTATAGGAGACTTTGAAGGGATTACTCGGGGGCTGAGATCTACACAGCTTCCTCCATTAAACTCTTTTGAACACTAGCCTCTCTCTCTCCTATACTCCGCTTCAGCTTTGAGTACTCTGGCTTAAATACTTTAATCTCTCTCGGGGGTCATTTCTCACTCTTTGTATTATTATTCTTCTGCGGAGCCCGGCTCTGCTCCTCAGAATCCTCAGTTTTTTCGACCACCACGGAAACCAAAAGTAGGCTCCTTTCCAGGAATCTTCCTTTGTTCGCAAATGAATATCACCATCTGTGTTAGTGAGCTGAAGTGTTCACTCAGGCCGGTGATGCTCTCGAGCTCTTGACTCGTTCTTTCCCCTAGCCCTAGTCGATTTTCATCCCCTCCTTTCTATCATCTCCTTTTTATCTCGTGACCGCTCACTTTCTCGATCAGGAGGTTAATTTCATCTAGCACTTTGAAGGATGAGCTGTATGCCTTTACTATGAGCATTTTACTTCAACCGCTTTCAACTCCTATGGCCACCACTTTGACGGGTACAGCCCAGTTCCAAAGTCTTTAGGCCAGGATCTAAGATGGCCGTGGCTACCACAGGTGTTTTTGCTTGCGGGTAGAGCAGTCGATGGGAGTTTGGAAAGTCCGTGACTCTGCCATTATGACAGTATGGCTCCTGCAGGAGCAAAATCCTAGCATTGTGCTCATCCACCAGTATCTGTACCTGGGCCGTAGCAGCTCTCATTATTCAGTTGAATGATCACACTCGATCCTGCCGATCCGGACTCGCATATCTGGTCCTGGATTTCACAGGTTCATCTCACTAACTTAGCTCAGACAACGTTTGTCTAAACGGGAGTGCGCTACTTCCAGTTTGAGCTTAAATATTGCATTTGCACTCTAACAGTTTGAACAGCGAGGTGCCCTTTCACATTTGAAACGCTTGCGTCCTGCTTTACCACACCTTGCACACTCTAAAACACCTCTTGGTATTTGCTCTTAAAACGTCCAAAACCATTGCACTTGAAACAACGGACAGATACTCTTGAATGGAATTGATGGTCCACCCTAGACTGAGATTACCTTTTTTCATTGCGCCCTTGATGGCCGTTGGGTTCAGTTCCGCTACCCAGTGGTTCCTTCTTTTTCTTGCCTATAATCACTTACGAAAAAGTAAATTCAAGAGCAATCAAACAGAACAAGTAAAAATAATCACCTACAAAAAGCAATCTCATATCCAATCTACGTAATAGAACAGGTAAGAATCATCATGTTCAAAATTTCAAACTGATAAGCAATTTAACAGAACAGGTGAAAATAATCATGTCCCAATTGCAAACTCATAAACAATATAACAGAACAGAAACTTCAGTATAGGAGACAAGAAACACTGGGAACCGCTTCGAGAGCCCAGTAGTGATTGACAGGAGTTGGTTTCTGGCAAATGATCCCAGTTGGGACTGGGATAGAGTCTCAGATGAGGCATTATTATTGCTTGCTGCACGATACTGGCTCTCTATCTTCCCTGGAACCAGTGGCCATACATTATGTACGGGCAACTGTTAATAACCATTAAAATTGCACATGGTGGTCGTTAAACCCTGAAACCTTAAAAAAAAGAAGCACTGGATACATTTACGAGGAGTCAAGCCCAAAGGATTAGGACAGTTCATCCCTGAAATAAGTAGGGATGATTTGTCAGTTGTTCAGAGAAAACGCAGCCGCCGCCGGTAATGATTTTACATAACACTGTTGATATCAGCAGGTGAAATCATATGAGCTGAGAGGCTCTAAATTTGAGATGTTCTTACCAATTTCCACGTCCATATTTGGGAGTCCCCAAAACAGAGGGGAATGTGTCCATTATTCTATCCTGCAAGGACTGAAGACAAGGGCCGTAATTGGGAACGGTTTGTAAGTGATGTCCGTTAAAGGAAGTTTTACTGTGTTCTCAAAGCTATTTCTAAGTTTGAAAATGCATTCTGAAGGTTGTCATTATGAAATGTCACATTTCGCTTAGTGTGTTCAATTCCTCGGCATTCGTTTATGACAGGAACTGTGGAACTTCGCTATATAGAGAAAGTTGTCTGTATCTTCTTGGTAGTTACGTAAGTAGTTCAAAAAGCAACGAGACTGACGTGATAGTGCCAAAACAAAATTATACAGAAAAATGCAGCTGCCTGTGTCGGAACACCTGCAAGGTCAGTCACGTGACGACGCATCGTTACAGCGCTCCGCTAGTTCATTCTTGTTACAGACTGCGTTAAGTTCAGACGTGTTCCTGTAACCCAGTATGGGTTTAAAACTGGAGAAAAGAGCAGCTACAAATTTGGGTGCGTTTGAAAAACACTGTCGCAGAAATGTACGAAATCATTAAAATAGCCTATAAAGAAGATGCTTTGTTCCGTGCGAGAGTTTTTGAGTGGAACAAGAAATTTGTAAATGGTGAAGAGTATGAGGAAAACGCGCTACGCTCCGGTTGGCTTTCGGCATTGACTACGGAGTTGAATACCAATACCATCGAGGTAGGCCTACGAGTAGACCGTCGAATGATCATTGAGGAGGTTGCTAATGAGCTGCAGATGTCCGTTGGTTCCGTTGATGACATTGTGAAAAGCCGGTTGGGGTACAGAAAAGACGCTGCAAAGCTTATTTCCCACTTGCTCAGTGATGACCACAAGTAAAATCGTGTTATCACTTGCAGGGCTGGCTGCATAATTCGCGGGGCCCAGTGCAGAACGAAAATGCGGGGCCCTTTTCCCAGCAAGTTCTACATCTTCTAAATGTGCTTGGACGTTGGAACGCCTTTGAAAGAAAGGTGGGTTCAAGGAATATAATTTACTCACGAGTTTTAATAAGCTGTTATTATTACTCATGAAAAAAATAAAAAGAGGCATTTTAAAATTACACTATATTAATTTACTTTGCCAGATCAAATTGAAGTTGATTGAATTGAAGCGACAAAATATAATACCGGCACCTCGTCGAAATGAGTGCTGATGACAAAAATTAATGTTATGTATCGAAAAGTAAAAAACAAAAATAGCTGCCGTTTAAACAAATAAGGTAGGATTATAGGAAATGTCATTTTCAATGATTCATGGTTGAAACATTGAGGTTCTAAGTCCGGACAATACTAAATGAGTAATGCAATTTTCAGAAAACTCTTACCTTATCACTCTGTCTCTTTACTTCTAGGAAGAAAGATTCTTTTGATGGCCACGTTCTACAGTTCATTGTAATTTGTTTTAGTTTGTAGTGGGAGCTTTGTAGCTCAAATGAGGTGAGTCCGATAGCAGTCTAGTGAAGTTTTTCCCAAGCACCACTGGTTCGTCACGAGGTTTCCGCCGGTCCGCGGAAACGGAGGAAAACTTGAGAAATGGTAGAGATTTCCGAATTTGACTAGTAAAAACAGTGCAACAGTCTTAAAAGGATTGTTTCCAAACTTTAAGTAAATACTAAAATATAGGGGATGTTGCCTGTCCTAGGACAAAGTGAAATTTTTAATTGAAGCAGATTGAAAGCAAATCAAACAGACGCCGGATTCATTATATGTATATTGATTTCCATTTTTCAAAAAACCTCGCGATAGATAACATTCTGTGTAAAGTATTTGCTGTTGTTTAACAATTTTCCTTGCAGTCCAATTGTTTTCGTGTAAATTTTCACCTGATTAAGGTTTCGAGTATCTGCAATGTGCTTTTGTTGCGACACGTGTTTTTAGATGCAATTTTGCTCACTTTGGTTATATTGATTCAGAACTGTGCATAAATAAATACAAAAACGAATTTTGCGAAATCTTAACGAAACGGGCTGAAATTTTGATCAAGACCATGCATTGGCAATAGGAAGAGTCCCTCAAATTTTCAACGGAATCGATTAAAAGCTTTTTTTAAAATAGGCACGGAACTTTTAATTCATCCCTCAACAGAAATATACACACAGAAGCTATTAAATAAAATTTTGACGGCTAATTTAAAACGTTTTTAACCGATTCAAATGAAATTTGGAGGTCATGTTCCTATGAGCGATTTATGGTACTCATTAAGATTTCAGCCAATTTCATAAACAATTCGCAAAGACACTTTTTTCTCTTCTTTTTATTGATAAACGCACCTAAAAACTGACCGTGTATGATTGCGGCAGAATGTCGACATACTGTGTGACGTTGCTGTGACGTCAGCATTCCAGAGAGATCTGAGTGATTAGTATATACACTGCTGGCCACCCAAAATACAACACCAAGTAGGAAGCATCCGATTGGCCTGAAATTCGCAGCATGCGTCGCCCGCGAGAGAACATGCAAACGATTAGCATTGCAGGGCATATGCAAATAATGTGCTTCTGGCACGAAACCGAGAAGCACTATAAGAAGGGTGCACAGAAGGCGTGGTATAAGTAGTGGAAGTGTGTTGTCCTACCGGACCTGTGCGCGGGAAGCTTCCTGATGCCTCGTCGCAGAATACGGCAGTCATTCCAGCACGTTTCGGAGTTCGACAGAACAGGAATAGTTGCATATCGCAACAGCGGTTTATCGTACCGAGACATCGGCGCCCGTGTGGGATGACATCCAGCCACAGTGAGGCGAGTAGGGATTCGGTGGGTGCAGGAGGGACGGACGGACTGACGTGAGCGATTTGCCGCGGCACACCACCGATCGTGAGGACCGGCATGTTGTGCGGCGGGCATTGACGGCTCGCACAGCTACAGCACGAACGTTAGCGCAGGAATTAGGGTGGGTTGCGCAGCAACCTGTGTCAGCACGTACCGTTCGACGTCTTCTGCAGGAGCGGGGACTTGTCGCACGGCGCCCATTGCTCCGATTACCATTGACGTTACACCACCGGCGAGTGCGGCGGCAGTGGGCCGATTAACGCCAAACCTGGACTACGAAATGGCACGACATTGTCTTCTACAACGAATCCCGCTTCTGCCAGCAACACCACGATGGTCGGATCCACGTGTGGACGCACCGCGGCGAGAGACTGAATGACTCTTGGATTATGCTTCGCCATACCGGTCCCGTCGCCTGGCGTTATGGATTGGGACACAATTCGAGATGACACCCGCACCCGTCTGGTACGCATGGCCGGTACACTCAACAGCCACCGCTACATCTCCGACATTTTGGAGCCTGTAGTCCTCCTTTACCTGCAGGACCTGCCAGCGGCCACGTTTCAACAGGACAATGCGCGCCCGCACATGGCACGCATCGTGCAACATGTCTTTACGGCCCACCAGATGTCACTGCTGCCGTAGCCCGCCTGTTTTCCCGATATGTCGCCCATCGAACACGTCTGATCGCTGATTGGCAAACGAGTGGCCCGGCAAGCACCACCCGCAGCTACGCCTGATGAACTGTGGCAACTTGTGGAAGCAGCCTGGACCGACATACCACAAGCCCACATCCAAAGCCTTTTTCGTTCGATGCCGCGGCTTGTAGCGGCCGTTATTGCCAGCCATGTGGGCCACACGAACTATTGATGTCTGCGTGTTCCGCAAGTCGCACGGGCCTGTAAGCTCAATCGTTTCATGTTTGTATCTGTTGTTATGTGTCCAGTAAATCTGGCTTTGCTATCTCGTGTCCTTCTGGATGTTGCATTTTGGGTGGCCAGCAGTGTATGATGTCATTAATGCAAATTCTCCCTCGGTGATACGGTGAATCATCCCGATGGACCCAAGATACTTGAATTCTGTTCACTAAGGTAATAAAGTGTAATGATATAAAAATTTTAAAAATGCCATTTTTACGTTGTTAAGTGTTATTTATCTTAATACAAGAAAAAATATTATGGAAAAATTCAAAAACATCACACAAACGCGGGGCCCTGTGCGACTGCATCGGTCGCATGCCCATTAATCCGGCTCTGATCACTTGTCGGTAGTGGAAGTATGGGCTACGATGTAGGCAACACTCTTTGGATCGAGTTGTCACATGTGATGACACATTGTTTTCCCTGTTTCCATCCAGAAACAAAACAGAGCACCTAATGCTGGAGAGTAGCTGATCCTAGAAAGCAAAGGTTCAAGCAGGTACAAAGAAGGTCATGCACCTGGTTTTCTTTGATAAAAAAGGTAACTGTGTATGTTCCACAAGGAAAAACTGTTAGCGGTGCCAATTATTCTAAAGTTCTCAAAGGTCCTCTAAAGAAACGAAATCCCCGAAAGACCCAGAGTTTCCGTAAACTGATTATATTTTCATAAAGATAATGCCACTGCACATCGTATTTTGCTTACCTAGCAGGTTATTCAAGATCTGGGAATCAAAATGATGGCACACCATCCGTATTCACCAGATCTTGCGCCGTGTGACTCCCACATATTCTCTTAAGTGAAAAAAACAACTTCGCGGGCGTCGTTCTTTATCAAATTCTGGCCTGAACAATGCTGTGATGGGTATTCTGAACCACATATCGAGGAAGGACTTCGAATACACCTTCCGGAAGTGGATAGAAAGGCGTGACTGGTTCATTCAGGTAGAGGGAAAATACTTCGAAATTATGTAAGTGTAAGTACGTTTACTGCATTACACTTCTGCCCAATGTAAAATCAGACTCGTTATTTTTTGAGCGACGTTCGTATAAACAAGTCTGTTTGATCCAGTCTCTATATCAGAAGCATTGGTCACTTTCTAATCCCCGAAATTTCAGTCAGTTTCAGACAACTTCGTATGATTTCCTGTTATTTGCTGTAAGACACATACAGAAATCTGTAATGCTTAAAAGCGTGTTTACTTTAATAAATTTGTTGCCATCAAATTTACCTACAGTTTCTCTTTTATCATAATGCAATATAGTTTGCCTTTCTTAAGTGTCATCTTTATTTTCAATCAACGTAAAACCTTTTTTTTATTCGTAAGAACCAAAGATATATCATTTTGATCTGAAATACTCTTAAAATGATCCAAATTCCTTTGCTGCTGCGAAATCTAGGTCTCGCTTTTGGATTATTTTTTTACATATATTCAGTTTTTCAAGTACATCATCCTAAGTCACCTGAGAATGAGATCATACCAAATTTTAAATTTGTCATTAATACAATCTCAAAATTATTTTGCAAGCATTATCTTGAATGATCAGATATTTTGAAAAATGAGCATTCTAAAAATTGTGTTTCTTTATTTCTTCAACATTTGACCATCTTTTAGAGAAATCTTAGTTACTTAGATTATATGAACATTCGAGTAAGATATTTATAACGACGTATTATCAAGAAATTAAACATTCATGATATTTTGATCAACAATCTTCCTACAGTTTCGTAGTTCGTAATGGATTCTTTCCCAGTTTGTTCCAACGCGTCTCTTCTACAAGATCTGAAAAGAAACATAAAAACTGAATCATTAAAAATCGAAATATTCATAAAATTTGCATCCTTTCAATAATGCAGTAACTTGCAACGAGATCTACTATTTTTCGGCTTCTTTCGACCAGTTTCTGGTAGAAAATGCGTCAGCTCAAGCATATGCATGGGTGTTTGGGAAGTTTGTTACAATGAAATTTTATAATTTCACATCATTTTGATTTGATTTTTACCAAATGACAGCTTCTTTGATTTGCCTCATTTCAATACAGTCAAACGCGAAGTATGTTGCAGGAAGTGCTTTTCGTATAGTGATTGAACAACATTCTCCAAATGGGTGCAGGTGATAGAAATTAAACTCTTTGTTGCCTACTTGGTAACTGCACTGATTTGTTAAAGCATTTCCATTAGGTTTTCGCATCATCTTTTTATTTCAAGTTTTCACCAACGAGCTTTCTAAACCTTTTCAATCGAGATCTGAAAACTGCTATGTTCAGTGACACTTTATGATTTCAAGATGGAAGACCAATGGTATTTTCCAGTGTGATTTATTTTCTAGCAAAATCAGTTCGTACAGCTACGTATATCCAATCAGAAGATCAACATAGATATCTGCATCTGTGAGATACAGTAGCGAACAAAAGTATTTGGCGAAACACTTTTTCGACCATATTTTTTTCTGCTGGACCAAATCGGGCCATTTTGGGATATGATATGTGTTATTCAGTTGTAAGCATGACCCATATGCAGATGGGTCGGAAACCTTAACACAGATCAGGTACTGAGCTTAATCGCAAAGGTCATACAAATTGACCAACAAAGTAGGTGTGTATCACATTCATTTAATGCAACGATAACAGAAAACAAGTACGAGAAAACGACAAAACAATAACTAATACTTAGTGGGATAACCACGAGACTTAATAACAGCTGCACAACGGGCCGGCTTCGATTCCACTAGCTTCTGGACGGTGACCTGCGGAAGTAGCACCCATTCTGCAGACAGCTGGTCGAACTTCTGGGCCCTATGCCGGCAGGTTTTCTTCGAACATAGTCTCTCCAGCTCCTCCCACATGTGCTGGATGGGGTTGAGGTCTGGAGATTGGCTTGACCAGTCTAGAAGTGTGACCTGTTGCTGCTGGAAGGCTGCTTTCGTTACCCTGGAGGTGTGCTTCGGGTCGTTGTCTTGCTGCATGTTCCATCCGGGTGGCATGTTCTGGTTTGCCCATAGGAAGACATCGTTGATGAGCATGTTTGTGTAGCTCTGGCCGGTCATTATTCCGTCAATCTTGATGATGTGGCCCATTCCATTGCGAGAGAATGCGCCGTAAACCATGAGCGATGCTCCTCCGTGCTTGACAGTCGGCTGAATGAACTGGGGGTTGAATATCTGGCCACACGGACATCGTACGTGTCAGATGCTATCACTGTCGAACAAGATGAACTTGCTGCTCTCGTCGGTGAAAAGCACCTTACACCAGTCCGCCGCGGTCCAGGTCAATGACGGCGCTCGAAGGCGACTCTGGCTCGTCGATTCTTGACACTGATGAGTGGTTTCTTGGCGGGGCGTCTTCCATTCAATACACCAGCAATAAGACGACGGGAGATGGTCATTCGGCTGACGTTCAGGTCGTCGCTGTCGCGGAATTCGGTGGCGATGTCCACACCAGTCAAGGTGGGATCAGCACGAGATCGACGGAGGACGCTTCTATCCTGACGTAACGTAGTGGAACGAGGCCAACCACATCGCGGACTGTTCTCGACGGTCCAACTCTTCTTATAACGTTGCAGGATAGCTGAAATGGACTAGTGTCGGATCTTCAGGGCCCTCGCAATGTCGGTGACGTGCATTCCGGATTCCATCATGTTCACGGCCGCCTGGCGAGCTCCAACAGGGATCTCCGCCTTTTTACCCTTTTTGAAAACCTAAGATTGACTTATTATCACCCTACACATCACAAAACCCACAAACATCACAAAAAAAACATTAATACATGCAGCAAACAGATGGATAATAATTGGCGACTCTTGAATATGGCCCATTTCGAACAACAAATTCGCTCTGATCGAAATACAAACTACGCGGTATTGTAACCCACAAATCAACACATATCATATCCCAACATGGCCCGATTTGGTCCAGCAGAAAAAAATTATGGTAGAAAATGTGTTTCGCCAAATACTTTTGTTTGCTACTGTAAGTATGAAACAAGTATGAATTCTGTTTCGCAACGTTATTTTAAAGTTTACATAATATTTCCTTACACGTGTTTTGATATATTCTTTTCCTAGTTTAAATGTTTGTATAACATAATTTCATAAAATTTTTTAAAACAATAGTTTCATTAGTGTCAACAATGATATTGTCTTTAAATGATTTACGATACAGATTCTTTGAGAAGCAAATATTATCATTCTGTGATGGCTAATCTAGTGAATTCTTCTTCTACACAGGACACCAGATATACAAAGATCCGCTGTGCATGAAAGACTGCAGTATAAACATACCAAAACTAACTGAGTTGAAGTCACAGTCACGGATTAAGGGAATGCTTGCTTGCTTAACATGCTCAATTAGAAATCAGCATGTCCTGATTTCTACAAGAATTTCCTGATTTCTGCGAGAACATACTAAATTATCTTTCGGCAACTATTTGTATATCGTAATTGGAACTTACTGAGTAAGTTGTTACTATCACTTAACATCAGCCAAAGTTTATTAAAAATCAAAATTAATATATTTACACACACTTTTGAATGGTGTGCATTAAGCATATTATTTTAGTAGAAATACATTTTGTATATAATATATCAGTTGCAGCTTTATGCTGAATTCAATATAGCCAACATATCTCAGATCTACAGTGGTGTGCAAATTAATAGCGACAACGTTAGATTTCAACATTTATTGCACTTTCCATACATGAATGGATTACAAGCTTTCTAGTATTTTATGTTCCCAACTTTGGCTGCAATAACTTGTTTAACACGTTTTGAATGCATTAGTTTCTTACGAAACAAATTTCAGTTCTGGGTCATGATACTACACATGAATAATGTTCGAAATGAGGTCTTTCACTGTTGAGCAATTAGCCTTTTTGAGCCTAGATTTCACATTGGTCCGACTATATATTCTCAAATGGGACTGCGATCAGGTGAATTTCCAGGCCATTCTAGAATGTCAATCTTCTTTTCTTTCAGCACTTTTTTAAAATGTGGCATGGAGCAAGGTTATGCTGCCATGCACACCATTAAAGCACTTCTCCATTTATGGAACATCGTCCGTGGTATTATTTCACAATATTTATCGGAATTCATCATTCTTTCTATAGGACGAAGGCTTCCAGATCCTTCAAAGGTGAAACACTCCCGAAACATCTTTTTAACTGGGTGTTTCACATCCTGTTACAAATGTGCTTCCCGGACAGGCTCACCTTAACTCTGTCGTACAACAAATTTTCTCTGGTTGTGGACAAAAAAAATGGACCTCGTCACTAAACATCTATCTTTTCCAATCATCAGAAGTCCAGTGATTATATTTTTTTAGCCCGTCGCAAGTGTTTCTTCTTCATTGAAGCTGTCAGGAGCTGCTTTTTTACAGGTCTCCTTGCAGGTCGCCAGCTTCTGATAGTCTGCGGCGCACTGTGGATGATTGAATCTTTACACCTCTGACTGCTAACTGTCTCCGCAAGTCTTGACTTGTCATTGTTGAACATATTACACTTCTCCCTATTATCAATTTATCAGTTCGTGGTAATGTCTTGCGTTTTCTTCCACAGATTCATTTTCGTTTTGGTGACATCGACCCACTATCTTTGTAATTTTTCACTAGTCTTGTAACACTGGATTTACTGACGTCTGTGGCCGCAGAAATCTCACGAATAGTCATCGAAGTATTTTCCTTAAGCGCTAAAACTTTAGCGCCTGTCCTTGGCGAAATATCTATTACTGCACTTTACACCGACAACCCACTCGTGTATGCTGTTATCAAATGCCGGCTCAGAATTGAACGTAATCTGCCACTAGGGAGATGAACCTAGCAAAAACCTGTTCTCGACGGTTTCGGTCGGATTCCTGCGCAGTTTGGGTACGCCCTCTTCCGTCAATAACGAGCAACGTCCAGATAAACTCAAGGAAGCGAACTTTTTTACTTTGTCCCAATTAATTTGCACACCACTGTATTTGGAAATGAAAATATCACTAAGAAAAGTGTGAAGAAAAACAAAAATACCTTTTGCTAGTAATATATTGAATTTACTCACAAGCATGAACATTAAGTCGAAAACAGTCATTATTTCAAAAGTTAACTACTGGACAGCATTAAAAAATAACGCATTTTCATTTATTTTCATTTATTTTCTTATTCATTTTAAAGAAAATCAGTGCATAGCCAGGTAGCACAGATTTGCAATTTAACGTAGGCTCAACACTGAGCCACCGTCTTTCAGAAATAGAAAATGGTGGCTCAGTGTTGGGCCTACGTTATATTTCAAGGCTATGTTACCAGGGTAAACGCCCTTGTGTTTTCTTTTTTTGTGGAGCATGCCCTAAGATTTACGTAATTCTACGCCTATATTTGGAGTTATCTATTAGATCTGCTTCTTCCACAAGAAATTTTATTCATCTATATAATGAATATTATTTTCAGACAACACCATTTTGCCACCTTCTGCATTTCTTTAAATGATTTCTCAAGGACTTGCAGCTTTGGTTTTCAGATGAGACAATACGTAGTCCTTCGCTGAATTTTAGTTATCTCCCATATATTTTTGCCTTTAACTCAGATTTTAATCCATAGAACTGTACAATCTAACATTTAACCTCATATAGAAGTATTCCTAAGGTTTTTGTACAGTTTTACTTGTTTTGTGTGGCTATGATTCTGCATACTAGAAGTCGTTGACTTTTCAAACTCGTTTCTTCGTCGAAAACTTCAAATTCGTAATGCACTGCAGTGATGTACCGCATGAAATAAAAGTTAAAGAAAAGGCAAAAAAAGTTAAAAAGATCCTGTACTCTTGTCGGTTTCTCTATTCTGTCGTTACTGATCATTTTCCTTAGGTCTAAATTTTTTAAGAGTTCTTCCAGTAATAAAGGTGTCCAATTGCTAAAGTAAAATGCGTTTTTAAAGCAATTAAACCCTTAAAATCATTCAAAAAAAGATGCAGGTGTATCCAGCAAGATATTCGCTATTAGTTTGGTACACTATGTAGCACATGCTGTAACAATTCATTTTAGAGATGAAAATTGTTTATTCATGGGGGAATATATACAACCAGTTTCAAAGAAATTGGCTTTAAGAGTATGTAACTTTCAAACATTATTTTTTTATTTTGGAATTTCAGCCGAATATGATGGTAAGACATTGCTGTAATTACAAATATTGTTTTTCTAAAGCTTATGTAAAGGGTCGTTTTAGAAGTTTGAATGAGGAAAAAATCGGCTGTTCATGTAAAACGCACATAAGTAATCACAAGATTTTTACTTTTGTTTTACAATCAGCCGTTCATTTAAGAGGAAATCTGAGTCAGATTAGGAGGAACACGTCGAATATACGATGATTTCTTATGAGCACACCATTAGATATCATGAAAAGAAAGCAGGTGACATTTTTGTTTTCAATTAGTACAATGGAATCCAAATCAAACTTAATCTCAAAGGTAATGCACGTCCTGAACTGATAAAAGGATGTCAGCTATTGTTTTGATTAATTACGAGAGATTGTCTGCTGATTGCATTAGTTCATTAATATCTGTTCCAGACGATGTGTAGAAGCTGATAAAGAACATTTTCCAAAGATCATGGGGAAAGCGAAAAATGAAGAGCGATTTCGATTTTTGATTAACGACGCTAGGAAAATCAGGTGCGTTAAACCTTTACGCTGACATTTGGAAATCTCGAATATTATTCAACTGATTCTAAAACTTTCGCTTAATCATATTTAAGTGCATTTGATTGTTATTATTCAGACTAGAAGCATAAATGAAATCCCCTGTGATCTTTCGAGACTAATGAATGCAAACATCACTTAAAAGCTTCATTCAAAAGTCTAATTACTGGAAGAATTAAATCCTCCTAATTTCTGAATCAACAACATTTTCAGAATTTTCATCTATGCGAGGGTTTAAGTAAACATTCTTGAACTTTAACTTTTATATTTTTCATGTAATTTAGTGTTTTGATGTTTCTCTTTTGAACAATGCGTTCATTTCTAGCGCTTGTTTTAACACTGCACTACATCAAAGAAAATAAAGTTAAATTTTTAAATCGTCATTTCAAAGAACAAATTGTAACTATGGTATCCAGAATAAGGTTTTAATATGTTCATCTTTTGTTAGAAATATCGAAAGAGTAACCTAGTACTCTTTCTTAGATAATTTACGCATGCATCTTTCACGTGCCAAGATCTTTACCCATACAGCACAAAACGTTTCAGATATGTATCAATAATGTTACAATCTCTCATTTTTGTTACACATTCAGAGATATCTTACAATCACGTTTCAGCAACATCTATTTTGGAACATAATTCTTTGTACATTACGGTTACGTTAAAAATAGCATTCATCGATAATACTGTTACACAGTTCCCATTGTACGTAGTTGCTACCTTGATGTTACATTCCGGCGATATTTAAGATTTTGGGTTTGACAACGGCGTGGATGTGCATGAGCGTTTATGCCATTTCACCGGAGCACCCTCGTAGTCGTATTTCCACGTTCTACTGGGATATTCTTTAGTGATACTGTCGTACTCGAGTTAGCTACTTAGTTGATTTAATATTTCAAGCGTTTCTTTTTTTTTTTGTGATTCAAGATCATCTGAAAGTATAATTTTTAAATTCTAAAAAGCATTTTATAAAATCTAAGCAAATGGCTGTGTTGGTGTATTAGTATACTATACCAGCATGTTTTTTTTACTTGAAGCTGAGAAATTTCATGGTGGTAGGTATTTAGAAAAATGACGAATTTGATTTTCTTTCTTTTTTTCGCTGAAATATAGTCTATTCTACATGTACAATAGGCATTCGACACCCTCATTTGGGACCGATTTTTATTTCTTTTGTTATCTATGTATATCTGTTCCCAATGGACAGCGGACTGCGTTGAACCTGTGAAAACATAAACAACTCTTAATAAGACTGTTGTTTTCGCTTTTCAACCGTAGGTTGAAGAAGCGTATATGCTCCAGCTTTGTCTGTCCGTCCGTCGGCACGATAACTCGCGTAAAAATGGGTTCGATTTCGATGACATTTAGTATGTGGTAGGGGACAACCTGGGGACGAACCCTATTGAAAATGGACGAAATGGGGTCAAAGGTCACGGCATAGGAGCGAGATCCATTGCCCTTATGCGTCATAACTTGCGTAAATATGGTTCGATGTCGATTAAATTTTAGTATATTGTAGGGGACCACTGGGAATGAACCATATTGAAAATGTGGGGTCAAAGGTCAGGACATAGGAGCGGGAGGCATTCCATTGCCTTTATGCGTCATATCGTACCTAAAAAATGGTTCGATTTCGATGAAATTTTATTATGTGGTAGGGGACCACCTGGGGGCGATCTTATGACGTCACAATCTCGCGCTTGATATGTTGGCGCGCGGTCATGCCATCTGTCTCATTACGTCACGCGTTGTGTGTGGATCCTATTAAAGTTTTATGACTTCACACTCTTGCGAGCAGATGGTCGCGATTCCCATCTGCCTCATTACGTCACGCTTTGTGTGCGTATGTTCGTCGGCACGATAACTCGCGTAAAAATCTTTCGATTAACTTTTTTTATGTGGAAGGGAATCATCTGGGAAGGAACCCTATTGAACGTGAACGAAATTGGGTCAAAGGTTAGCACATACGAGCGGGATCCATTCCACAGCTCTTATGCATCATAACTAACGTAAAAAAGGTTCGATGCCGATTAAATTTTAGTATATGGTAGGGGACCAGCTGACGACAAACCCTATTGAAAATGGGCGAAATGGGGTCAAAGGTTAGGACATAGGAGCGGAATTACTTCCATCGCCATTATGCGTCATAACTTACGTAAAAATTCTTCGATCTGGATGAAATGTTAGTATGTTGTAGGGGCTTGCCTATTAAATGGGCGAAGTGGGGTCAACGAATCTTATTGAGAATGCGCGAAATGGGGTCAAAGGTTACGACACAGTAGCGGAATCTATTCCATAGCCCTTATGCATCATAACCTACGTACAAATGCTTCCATTCCGACAAAACGTTATAATGTTATTTCGGAGGTATACTGAACCGGTTCTGTAGAATATCATCGGAATGGGATCAAATGCCAGGGCACAAGACAGAGATTTATTCCACAGCCATTATCCTTATAACTTGAGTAATGATTTCTGGTATGTTGGAAAGCGTATCATAATCAGTGCATTGCATGATTTTACTAACTTGTTGCTTTTGAAACAGCTGTCGAGTGTAATATTTTTTATTTTGATTTTACAAAGTTTTTTAAAACTATAATGTTTGACGTAGTAAATACCTAAGAGTAATATGATTATGTCCCAAATATCTTTCAAATTTTTTTTTTTTTTTTGATTGGAGGTTTAACGACCACCGTGAGCAACTCAATGGGCTATAAGCAGTCGCCCGTCCCTAATTTAGGGTCACTGGTTCCAGGGAAGGGAGAGAGCCAGTGCCGTAAGACAAACACAACATCCATGCCTCACCGGGATTCGAACCCGGACCCCTTCGGACGAATGATCATAGGCCAACGCCTGAGACCACTGCGCCACCGGGGCGGCAATATCTTTCAAATGAATAACAATATTGTAACGAAGTTACAAATATCTTTCAAATACGTAACAGTAACATGAAGTTGGTACGTTGAAGTTACAAAGACCTTTCACTGCAACGTATCGTTATGTTTCAAAGTTATGTAACGTTTGAGGACATTTTGTCGTAACCGTAAGACTTCTGAAATATTACTGCTATATTGCGCAACGTATCTGAAAAGGCTCAGTGCTACGTACTTGTAACATTAACTTAGGAAATATTCTGCGCTGTGTGGGTATGGATAAGAAATAAAATTAGATTTTTCGACAGTATACATTTATTAATGTACAACACATTACATTTTCTGCGTCGCTCAGGACAACACCGAAGCACAGTCCGGCACATACAAACTGAAATTACGTCATAACAACAAACAAAAAGGTGTACTAATTTCTGACATGAGCGGTGCTTATGTAGGTGGATTAATTATCGTAGAATCAATGAAAAAAGATGTGAGTTATAAAGGTAAATGTTAACTAAATTATAGCTGCGGCGATAGTAAATATTTCTACTGTTTTAGCTTTTCGAAAACAGTATTTATTTTTATTAGTCAGATTTAGACAAACATATAAAACGATCCTGACACCTATGAAATGTGATGCACCTTCAAAAGCCCATCTGCGCAGGCCCAAGCTAAATTCTCACCTAAAGATAAGAAAAGCTGAGTTGCAATGCGTTAGTGAGGTGGATTGGTAACATTTGGTGTATGATATCTAGAGGTTACATCCCATCGTGATATACGATATCTTAAAGCTCTCGTTAATAGCAGGCAACTCTACAAATTTCGCTACGACGCATATTTTACTTCTGTCTGGAAAAATGCATAGAATCACTGGTTTATTTCATAGCATAATTGGCATTTAAATACATAGCATCATTGGCTTTTTTCATGGCATCAATGGCTTTTAAATGCATAGCATCAATGGCTTTTAAATGCATAGCATTAATGGCTTTCAAATGCATAGCATTAATGGCTTTCAAATGCATATCATCATTGGCCTTTAAATGCATAGTATCATTGGCTTTTTCATAGCATCATTGGCCTTTAAATGCATATCATCGTTGGCTTTTAAATGCATATCACCATTGGCTTGTAAATGCATATCATCGTTGGCTTTTAAATGCATAGCATCATTGGCTTTTAAATGCAATGCATTTATTAGGTTTTAAATGCATATCATCGTTGGCTTTTAAATGCATAGCATCATTAGCTTTTAAATGCATAGCATCATTAGCTTTATGAAAGAAATACGGCATTACGCCATATAATACAAATTTTGAAGATGGCAATCCGATTTTTGGCGTAAATGTGACAAGGATGATAAGTCAGATAATATTCGAAAACTTGAAAATTTTCATCGTCCTGGAGCGGGACTCGAACCCGCGTCTCCCAGAAAACGCCCGGGTATGCTAACCACTACAAAACCTAGAACAACCAAATTTCAAGTTTCCGATCAATTTGAATATAACCATCACAGGATTCGCTAGTCGAAACAACCGGCATTCATGTTTAGCGAATCTGGAGGTTGAGAATTTTATCCCGTGTTTGCCCGGCGAAGCAGATGAATCATGAAAGAAATACGGGATTACGCCATATAATACAAATTTTGAAGATGACAATCCGATTTTTTTAATTGATCGGAAACTTGAAATTTGGGCGTTCTAGGTGGTGGCGTGGTTAGCATACCCGGGCGTTTTCTGGGAGACGCGGGTTCGAGTCCCGCTCCAGGACGATGACAATTTTCAAGTTTTCGAATATTATCTGACTTACCATCCTTGTCACATTTACGCCAAAAATCGGATTGTCATCTTCAGAATTTGTATCATTAGCTTTTATTACATTTCGCATGAGGTTCCCGTTATTTCCGCAGGTTGCAATGAAATATTGTTACGTTAGTGTAAAACGTGATAAAATAATGTTGAGCGATAGTTTAGTAAAATGTATTGTTGAATAACAATGAAAGTAACAGTTTTAGCGTCATTCACGGGACAGCGTGCGGTATGATCAGATTTCAACAACGGTTTTGACAATGACGCACCTTTACCTATTTTCGTTACATCGAAACTTTTTGCATAGATTTTAGTTTACAAAAAAAATAATTATACAGTGTTCTAGGGTGTAATGAGAAGACCTTTGAATCCTTAAAAATATATTCTGTTACATTCTAGAATCATTAGAACACTTTCCGGAAATTATTTTCTTATATATTATTTTGTTTTGCGTTTCAAATACATTCAATACGAGGGTTGTACCAAAAGGAATGCGAAAGTGGGCATAACCTTTTTATTAAGTGACAGATGTAGTTCAAATTTCACGTGTTGGTAGAGCAACTCTTCCTCTATGGTACCACTTCTTCATTGTACGTAAGTAATGGATTCCAAGCAGAAGCAACGTGCAGTCACTGCGTTCTTAACGAAGGAAGGGTGCAGGTTGTCCGACATCTGCAGAAGGCTACAGAATGTTTACGGAGACGACACCATTGACAAGAGCAATCTCCCAATGTGCACAGATGGTTGAAGAAGCTCGAAGGGGAAACCAGCATTGTGAAGAGAAACCACGTAGTGGGAGACCATTATCTGCGACCACTGACACGAATCGTCAGCGAGTGGATGAACTGATTCGCGCGGGGAGAAGAGTCATAATCTGCGAGCTCGTTGCATAACTGGACTGTGGTCGCAATGCCGTACAGAAGATGGTGGAAGACATAGGGTATTGGAAAGTGTGTGCAAAACCGGTTCCTCGGCAGCTGACACCCAATTTAAAGGAGAAAAGGGTGGAAGTCTGCTCTGATCTGCTGGAATCGTTTGAAGCCAATGAAGGTATTTTTTTTCGATCTAGCGACTGGGCATGAAACGTGGGCGTAGCTTTATAATCCGGAAACGAAGAATCAATCCATGGAATGGCGTCACACCTCTTCACCAAGGCCTAAGAAGTTCAAGAGCTAGAGATCAGCACATAAAGTCATTGTGACTGCTTTTTAGGATGATATTCTCATTGATTTCCTGTAACGTGGCCGTACCGTGACCAGCGAGCGGTACATTGAGACACTCAAGAAGCTTAGAGAACACATAAGGGGAAAGATATCGAATAAGAATCTGAAAGGATCCATATTCACCATGACAATACGAAACCACATGCATCTTTGACACTAAATCAGGCGTTCAGAAAGTTAGGCTGGTCGGTGGTCTTCCATTCATCGTAGAGCCTAGATCTAACGTCCTCCGACTTGCACCTATTCGGTCCAATAAAGGACATTCTCCGGGGACACGATTTGATGACACAGACGAGGTGAAAATGGCTGTGAAGAAGTGGGTACAACAACAGTCCAAACCTGAATCTTTTCGAATAGGATTGGCCCATACATGCTCGATCGCTGACATGTCATGTGACTTCGGAGATCATGAGAGCATATGTACCCCTTTTAAGCACGCTCACGCCATGTTACCTGTTTGTGGCCAAGCGTTATCATGTGGAAAACGGCTTCCGGGACACCACCAGAAACTGCAACACCGGGGACTCAAAAACGTTATCCACATACCACCGGGCTGTCGCCGTGCCCGTAAAGCACAGCAGAGATGACTGAATATTGTAACTAATGGCACTCTACAGTACACTGTCAAAAAAACGTTATGGTAGGTTGCACCAAAAGGTGGTGCTACACCAGTTGTACCACTTTCTGAAAACATATACACCGTCGTGTTTTCCAAACAAAACCCAACAACGGGGTTCAACTTTTCACCAAGTTATTGTATAAGGTTGCACGCAAGGTTGCACCATGTTGTTGGGTTTATTTTGCATCGCAAAATGGTGTATCTGTTCTAAAAAAGTGGTGAAGTTTGTGTAGTACCACTGTTTGGGGTAACCTACCGCAACATTTTTAACAGTGTATGAGAGGATGTGTTGATGAGCAGTTCAGTGATCTTCTGAAATGCCTGGATCCTCCTTCTGATCACTTCGTTGGCACCGATACACGGTCGGTACGCATCACTGAGGCCTACATTGCGCCATTCTGGTCTCGACGGAGCTCTACCACAACCCCATTACAGCCAAGCTTGGCAATATCTTTTGGTCAATCTCAGTCGACATAATGGCTGCACGGAGCGTAGAACGGCAGCCACCAATCTTCGGTTCACCATATGAATCATGACGGAGATGTCTATAGTCAGAGCCCGATGAATACTCTCTGCAGTAGTCTGTCGCTCCTCGTAGCGAGGAATATGCCGATGGACGCGTTCTGTTGAACACCTGACTGCACTGGTCCTATCACGGCAACTGATGATGCTATCATGGAACCATCGATGACAACAGTGTCCAACTGTTCATGAATTTGGAAGAACATGGGCCACGACTCGGCAAATCGGCCAACCAGTTTCACAGAGACCTTCGATCATTCCTTTCTCTTAAACGCTTCCAGCTTCCAACAGGGATCATCACGAGGCCTATGAGTCATCATCTGTCCTTGGGTGAGCTGTAGCAGACCTCAACACCAGTTACATTTTTCCCGTATAACATGGTGCACGAGACACTACAAGGTTTCCCGCGACTCGTGTTCACCCTTTCATGTCTCATTCGTCTCGCGCGATTGGTTGCAGACTCAAGTGGTTTCCGTACACACACCTACTAATTTGCATGCCGATACGCGGAATCCTTCTTTGTGGGGCGTTTTCTATGTCGAAAACTGTACATGAAATATCTTGATCATGTTCGTATTCACTTGATACGGTTTGGGTTGGACGATGAGGCGGTAATACACATGTGTTTATAAATAAATAAATAAATAAGTGACACACACACACACACACACACACACACACACACACGCACACAAGATATTCACTGGTGTCCAAAATTAAAGTCGGGAAGGTATTCGCTGGGAAAAAAGAAAAACCCCTAGCATCAGGTAGAGATGTTTAACGAAAAAAATATAAAGATATTTTGCGTATAGAGAGTCATCTCCGCAAATGTTCCCAAAGGGAGATGCAAGAGTGTAACCTATAAATGTCTTAATAAGGAATATAATCTCTTCGTTTGGACTGACAACGATATGTATACTCATCACTAGGTTGTTGACGAACTCCAAAGAAAAATAATTCCGTTCCTCGATGACGGAGGTGCGTATCTGCAGAGGTCTGGCGAGCTGCTACATGTCGTCCTACAGCATACCAGGAATGGTCTATTGGCTTCAGATCCGGAGACCTGGCTGACACGCTACATGCTGATTATCCTCATTCTGCAAGAAATCATAGACAAGCTGAGCTTTATATCGGAGAGAGTTATCTTTCGTGAAAAGAAACTGGAGGCCAACAGCTCCCTGAAGATGAATGGCTTTGGGCTCTAGAATATCGTCTTTATAGCGCTTAGCATTCATGTGGCTTTCAGAAAGCACGTGGAGTGGTATGCGGCCGTTCAACATAATGCCACTCCACACGGGCAGACAACAGCCTCTGAAGGAGTCTCGTTCTCGGATGTTTGCAGGTCCACTAGAGGTTTCCCGTTTTGTGCAGATGAAATGCCGACGAGAATCTGTAGACTGAATATGGACTTGTCCATAAAATGAACGCCGGGCCTCCCGTTTGGGATCCAGAAACGATCTTGCCTCAATCTAACTCTCCTGTGAGATGCTGCTGGTGGGACACAAACCATGAGTCTCCTAGCATAAAGACCAATGCATTAACCCATTGATATGTTATTTTACTTCATACCGGGTCCCATTGGCAGCGTAGAGTTCCGAAGACAACCGCCGGACTGTATCGGACCTGTGACGTCATGCGGTAAAAGTCAAATAACGGCATTCACGAGGTGTCGTACGCCTTCGACGACCTTGGTCAGGGTTTTGTGACACTCCACCAGTGCTGCTGCTGCATAATCGTGAAACTACTCTGGGGTGGATATTCAAGTCCTTTGTGACCTGGGGCTGTGACTGGTCTGCTTATAGGTTTTTCTATAGCTTGCCACCGTACTACGTCGGATACACGTGTATGAGACTTACAAAGAAAGCATTTGCAGCCACCGGAACACTTCTTACACGCGCTGTCAGCGAGAAGTGCCTGTGACGCTCCCGGTAGGTTTAAGTATGTAACTAAATTTACATATCGGACAGAATTTTACTCACTTTAATTGAAGGTTGAACAACCACCGTGAGCAACTCAATGGGCAATAGACAGTCGCTTGTCCTTATTTTATGGCCACTTGTTCCAAGGAAGGGAGAGAGCCAGTGTCATAAGACAAACACAACATTCATGCCTCACAGCGATTCGAACCCCGACCCTTCTCAGACGAATGGTCATAAGCTATCGCTTAGACGACTGCGCCACATTGGCGGCCAGGAACATTTCAATGAGGCATTTTTTTTCTCGTGAATATTTGCATATGTTTCGTGATCATAGTAATAGTTTTCATGAATGGAATACGGGATTACACCATACAATACAAATTTTGAAGATGTGAGTACTTTTTTTTTTGGTGTAAATATAACAAGGATGGTAAGTCAGATAATATCCAAAAACTTTAAAATTTCGTCGTCCTGGAGCGAAAATCGAACCCGCGTCTCCCGGATAGCGCCCGATTATGCTAACCACTACACCACCCAGAACGATATCCGAACTATATTCAAATTAATCGGAAATTCGAAACTTGGTCGTTCTGGGTGGTGTAGTGGTTAGCATACTCGGGCGCTATCCGAGAGACGCGAGCTCGATTCCCGCTGCAGAACGACGAAATTTTAAAGTTTTCAGATATTATCTGACTTACACTCCTTGTCATATTTACACCAAAAAGCGGACTCACATCTTCAAAATGTGTATAGTAATATCTTAGTGCATCCTTTGGATTAATTGTACCTTATCGTCTCCCGAACTTTGATTTTAGGCAACAGTGTACGTATGTGTGTGTATTTTATATAAGACGTGTTACTAATTTTGTTTACATATTTTGTAGATTTTTATTTCTTTATTGCTAGTCGCGTCACAAAATTTGTATTTTTTCAAAACGTGAAAATATTTCGCTGTTGTGTACTTAATGATTTTCCCTTCTCTTTTTCGAATCGTAATATATAATCAGATGAAGTAGAGCGATAAATACGCTGAACATGTAAACTGGGATTTTGGATCAAATCCAGTTCAACAGATCCTAACTTTGTATTTCGTAAATACGAACAAGTATCCGTGATAAATCTCTTGCACCCCTTTTTATCAAGCGTACTATGTCTTTCTTGTTCAAGACAGAACTCGAATCTGGCCGCGAAGATTTTCAGGAAGAGGAAGCACAGGAAGAGTAATAATCATTGAACATGTATTTATGGAATATTCAGGAATTCCCTGCAAAGTTCTTATCAACTTGAAACGGAACTCTAAAAGGGAATCGAAGAAATTCGTCACGTCGGAAAGGGGTAATAATTCCTGCTGTTCTGTCTGAAAGTGAGTGGGAAATATTTCAAGCTCAGTGCGCACCAATAAAAGACAAAACCCCGTCCCTTTTTCAAGACGCCATTCGTTTATTGTGCGGATCTCAAGTTATCATTTCTCTCAGTCACTCCGAAAGTAGAACACCCTATGCGAAAATTAAAACTCTCGGGAAGTTTCAGACAGGAAAAGATAAATTGCAATTTGGTAAAGTAATTTCGGCGTTTGCAATTTATGATGAAAAGAATTAATATTTAGTAAGGCTTTAATTAAACAAAAAAGATGTTCTTCTTCTCATTCTATTTCGCTTTTAAAAGTCTTAAATTTGCATGTCTTACACTGCATGGTCTATATAAGTAAAGGAATACACATATCCATAAAACATTTTGAAAACATATTGAGACTGACAATATTCATCTAAAGCATTGAAATATAGCGTCAGTTCCTGGATTTTGAACTAAATTAGATGTTAAAACATGGAGAAAAAAACTTCTCGAGGGCAGAAATGTTTACCCTTATTTCTAATTTAAACCATAAGCTGGCACATTTACTGGAATCAATATAAATCAAATTTAGAATAGAATTTACGATGCACCATACTGATTTAATGAAATAGATTTTCTTTTCCGTTTAATCTACACTGCTGGCCACCCAAAATGCAACACCAAGAAGGACACGAGATAGCAAAGCCAGATTTACTGGACACATAACAACATATACAAAGATGAAACCATTGAGCTTACAGGCCCGTGCAACTTGCGGAACACGCAGACATCAATAGTTCGTGTGGCCCGCATGGCTGTTAATAACGGCCGCTACACCCCGCGGCATCGACCCAAAGAGGCTTTGAATGTGGGCTTAGGGTATGTCGGTCCAGGCTGCTTCCACACGGCGCCACAGTTCATCGGGCGTAGCCGCGGGTGGTGCTTGTCGGGCAACTCGGTTGCCGATCAGCGACCAGACATGTTCGATGGGCGACACATCTAGAGAACAGGCGGGCCACGGCAGCAATGACACCTGGTCGGCCGTGAAGAATTGTTGCACGATGCGTGCCACGTGCGGACGCGCATTGTCCTGTTGAAACGTGGCCGCTGGCAGGACCCTCAGGTAAGGGAGGACAACAGGCTAGAAAACGTCGGAGTTGTAGTGGTGGCTGTTGAGTGTACCGGCGATGCGTACCAGAGGGGTACGGGTGTCATATACAATTGCACCCCAAACCATAACGCCAGGCGACGAACCGGTATGGCGATGTATAATGCAGTCGTCATACAGTCTCTCGCTGAGGTGCCGCCACACGCGGATCCGACCATCGTGGTGTTGCAGGCAGAAGCGGGATTCGTCGGAGAAGACAATGTCGTGCCATTCCATAGTCCAGGTGCGGCGTTCAATGGCCCACTGCCGCTGCACTCTCCGGTGGTGTAACGTCAATGGTAATCGGAGAAATGGGCGCCGTGCGACAAGTCCCAGCTCCTGCAGACGACGTCGAACGGTATGTACTGACACAGGTTGTTGCGCAACACACCCTAATTCCTGCGCGAACGTTCGTCATGTGGCGGTGCGAGCCGTCAATGCCCGCCGCACAACATGCCGGTCCTCTCGTTCAGTGGTGTGATGCGGCTGCGGCAATTCCTCACGTCGGTCCGTCCGTCCTTCCTGCACCCACCGAATCCATACTCGCCTCACTGTGGCTGGATGTCGTCCCACACGGGTGCCGATGTCTCGGTACGATAAACCGCTGTCGCGATAAGCCACTATTCGTCCTCTGTCGAACTCCGAAATATGCTGGAATGACTGCCGTATTCTGTGACTAGGTATCAAGAAGCTTCCCACGAACAGGTCCGGCAGCACAACACACTTCAACTACTTACACCCCGCCTTCTTTGCACCCCTCTTATAGTGCTTCTCGGTGGCGTGCCGGACGCACATGATTTTCATATGCCCTGCAATGCTAATTATTTGCATGTCCTCTCGCGGGCGACGCATGCTGTGAATTTCAGGGCAATCGGATGCTTCCTTCTTGGTGTTGCATTTTGGGTGACCAGCAGTGTATATTAATAAAATTCCTGGGTCTGTCTGTCTTTTGCCTACAAGAGAAACTACGTAGAGACTAGATATTAAGCACAACAAGTAAGATAACGGTATGCCCCTCAGACTTTTTCTTCTTTTTTTAAAATTTGAATTTGCAGATTTTTAATAAATTTATTTAGTTTTTAAAGTTTTCAGCCATTGTTGAAATTTGATCTTAGGGTATGACGTCCCATGATATGGCGCAGCAATAGTTCATTTCATTGTTACGGAATATTATTTCATTATACTATATCCCAACGATATTTCATTGCACCTTACATAGATGCAACAACGTCGTATTGCATGCTTCCGTAAATTTACGAGAATCTTACGCCATACATGATAGGAGCTATTACAAAAATTCCTTTTTTATTCACCAGGCAAATTATATTTCCCAAATCTACAATCACTTACTGGTAGCTTTATTGAGACAGAATAATATTACCTCTATGAGAGAGAACATCTAGGAGGAAATAGAAGAGACAATAGTAATGGATTGTGCCTAAAATTTTGGGGATGTAGTTTCTAAATGTGATATGTATCGTTTCGCCGTAGTTTCAGGAGATTGAGTTTGCGTTTCAGTCAGCGGCTTTCATTGTGTTACTTCTACACCGTGTTCATGAAAGAATACTGAGATTTCACAGACGTGTAAATCCGTTAGTAAAGAAGTGTAATGCATGCATAGATTCGCCACTCAAGCTGTCCAAATTTCTTTTTTACGCACGCTTCGCGGCGGTGACTCCAAAAATGGCAAACCAGGAGGAAAAGGCTTTTTCGTGCCCCCGGTTTGAAGTGCCAATATCTGTCGTGACACTGCGACGTGAGTTCAGTTTGCGTTTTCAGACGGACGCATCACATGAAAATTATCTTCGCAGGTGTTACAGTTTGCGAAGATTATATACCTGTGTAAAGCCAACAATTCGGTCCGTCCAAGAGTGTCCGATGTCGACGTTGACAGAGTGAGAGAGACGTATCAGTAGAGTCCAAGGAAGTCATTGGTCAGAGGAAGAAGAGAGTTGCAAATGCCGCAAAACTAAGTTTCGGAAAGTGTGCAAACGATAAACGATGAAACCGCACAAGTTGCGGTTGCTGCACGCGCTGATAGCAGCAGACAAGGAACTGTGTTTGCCGAGGATATGCACGAGAAGATGGAAGATAATGGTTTCCTGGAGCGCCTCATTTTTCAGCGGTGAAACCACTTCCCATCTGAGTGGAAAGGTCAATAGGTACAACGTCCGTCTCTGAGGGACAGCGCCTGCACATGCAGAGATTAAGTCCGAGCGTAAGTCCCCGAAAGTCAACATCTTTTATGCTGTCTCGCACGGGAAAGAGTACGGGACTTTTTTCTTTTCCGATGCAACAGTGACTGGTTTCACCTACCCGGATATATTAGAAATCTGGTTGTTTGCCCAAGCGGACAGTGATTACAACGACTACATTTTCGAACAGGATGGTGCTCTTCCCCGACCCCGCACCCAATTTCCATCATGATGTGAGACGCCGTCTCAATCGTGTTCTACCAAAGTGCTGGATTGGACATGCTGCACATTCGAATAACCACCTCCTCCTTGGGCCACCTCGGCCCCCGGACCTAACGCCATGTGAATGTTCCCTGTGGGGGAAAGTGAAAGACACAGTTAATGAACCTCCAATGTCCCGGTCCGTCTGGGATCTCTAGGAAACGGTCACCCGTGCTGTAGAGGCCATCACACCGGACATGCACCTTTGGGTTTGGCAGAAATTAGACTAACGCTTGGATGTGTTTCTGTAGCTGAAAGGTGCGTACATAGGGACTTCTAGTGACGCACATCAAAGTTGGACAGTTGCATTTCCGATTGAGAGATGTCATGAATATATAAGGTATAAAATACAGAAAATACATATCTGTGAAAGCCCACCATTCTTTTATGAACATTCTGTAAAATTTCAAGTTAGTTTAATCGGAAGATTATGACAAGGTTTAATCAACCATTGTTTCAAAGTTCATTTCTTTAAAGCTTAATATTGCTGTTCCTCCTTTCAGCAATTCTCCCACCTCATCTTCATCATTTATTTATTTTATCTTGACGAAATCTGGATCCACCAACAATCTGCAATGGAACAGGACTGGTTGTCAAGAAACTCATGTCAAATGTCATCGAAGATACTCTTATGACGAGCCATGCTCGATAAAGCATGCTATTGTTCCAAGCATTCCAAGAGTCCCACCTGATCTTCCGTTTTAGTTTAAACTCATCTAATTTTCTGTTATACACATGGTCAACAGTTAAAAGTTGTTAGACTCGACCTGTAAAACTCATGTTCTTCCTATGGCCATTTCTATGTAGGTTGCTCCCGAGTTGGTAAAAATAAAAACCTCTTAATCTTGACTCCAAACGAAAGAACACCCAACTTTATTATTGACCCAGAGGCTCTTCAAGGACATACTTAAATGTGCTTTGGAAACAGAGACACGATAGGAAAATGCAGATGTTTAAAATATTCGAAATTCCCTGTATTTACAGTTAATAAAGACTGCTGGTTTAAGCCAATTGTGCTGGCACAAGTATAGATCTTACTCTTTTCTTTTTCAATTTTTTTATCATTATTGGAACATGCACTGCTGGCCACCCAAAATGCAAAACCAAGAAGCACACGAGATAGCAAAGCCAAATTTACTGCACACATATCAACAAATATAAAGATGAAGCGATTGAGCTTTCAGGCCCGTGTGACTTGCGGAACACGAAGACATCAAAGTTCGTGTGGCCCCCATGGCTGGCAATAACGGCCGCTACACGCCGCGGCATCGAACGAAAGAGGCTTTGGATGTGGGCTTGTGGTATGTCGGTCAAGGCTGCTTCCACACGTTACCACAGTTCATCAGGCGCAGCCGCGGGTGGTACTTGCTGGGACGCTCGGTTGCCGATCAGCGACCAGACGTGTTCGATGGGAGACATATCGGAAGAACAGGCGGGCCACGGCAGCAGTGACACCTGGTGGGCCGTGAAGAATTGTTGCGCGATGCGTGCCACGCGTGGGCGCGCATTGTCTTGTTGAAACGTGGCCGCTGGCAGGTCCTGCAGGTAAGGGAGGACTACAGGCTCCAAAACGTTGGAGATGGAGGGGTGGCTGTTGAGTGTACCGGCGATGCATACCAGAGGGGTTCGGGTGTCATCCAATTGCGTCCCAAACCATAACGCCAGGCGACGTACCGGTATGGCGATACATCAATGGCCCACTGCCGCCGCACTCGCCAGTGGCGTAACGTCAATGGTAGCCGCTGCAATGGGAGCCATGCGACAAGTCCCCGCTCCTACAGACGACGTCGAACGGTACGTCCTGAGACAGCTTGTTGCGCAACGTTCGTGATGTGGCGGTGCGAGCCGTCAATGTCCGCCGCACAACATGCCGGCCTTATCGTTCGGAGGTGTGCCGCGGCTGCGGCAATTGCTCGCGTCGGTTGGTCTCTCCGTCCCTCCTGCACCCACTGAATCCATACTCGCCTCACTATGGCTGGATGTCGTCCCACACATGCACCGATGTCTCGGTACGATAAACCGCTGTCGCGATAAGCCACTATTCGTCCTCTGTCGAACTCCGAAACGTGCTGGAATGACTGCCGTATTTTGCGACGAGGCATCAAGGAGCTTCCCACACAGAGGTCCGGCAGCACAACACACTTCCACTACTTACACCCCGTCTTCTGTGCACCCTTCTTATAGTGCTTCTCGGTGGCATGCCGGGCGCACATGATTTGCATATGCCCTGCAATGCTAATCGTTTGCATTTCCTCTCGCGGGCCACGCATGCTGCGAATTTCAGGCCAATCGGATGATTCCTTCTTGGTGTTGCATTTTGGATGGCCAGCAATGTATTTCAATTAAACGTTTTTATGAAATACAATCTATTGATAATTTCAGGAAAGCTATAGGACTATGCTGGGCCTGAAGCTGATTCATGTATTTTTTGTTACACTCGGTCAGCCTGGGGTACATTTGCAAGTACGTTTAAAAAGTAAAGATAAACTTGGTTGTTTTGTTTAGATTTAATCTCGTTCATCGTTCTTTTACTACAGATCTGAACTGTACTCTACCACAACAGCACACTCTTAGTCTATCTAAGAGTGTGCTGTTGTGGTAGGTAGGATAGCCACCTAACAGAATTTCCGTGGAACGCTACCAGTATGAATCACACTCCACTCCTGCACTTACTGTCAAGCATTACTCTAGCGATCCTTCCCCTACATTTACGGTTTTATGAGGTGAACTGCAGATGCTCCTTGCGTCGTCCTTTCTTTTCTCCTCTCCCTCTCCCCTACGGCTGCTTAAGTACATCTCCGTCGCATTTCTCCAATTATAAGCTTGTTGTATCAGTGTGTTTCGAACACTGGAAGAAGTCTTCCATCCCTTCCACACCGTTCCTCATCCTTCTCAAAGTTACACACGTTTCCCAGCTAGCCAGTCAGCTGCAGAAGGTAAAACGCTCTTCATTAACTTATCATTTTAAATCAATTTTCAAAAGGCTATGCCGCTTTTTAAATTTATCTTAAAGTGCATTTGTTCCGGATAAACTGTTGAACAAACGAAAGCTATCATTCTGAGAAATAATTCTGTTGCATTTCCGTCTAAACTATCATATCAGCGAAATCTATCATATCGGCGACATCTATTTAGGACTGAAGAAAGAAGCACACTCGAAAAATATAATTTACTTTCTTCGTGTGTGTGTAGCATGAGCTAAACACGTATTGCATTTTGAGATACTGTGGCGCTTACAGGCATGTAATAAATAAGGCAATAATTTACACAATTTTATATTTTAAGTAAATCTTAAATTTCAGTGAATTCAGCAAGACAACGAATTTTTATAAAATGATAGGGATACTAGTACTTCATATTTTTGCACTTAATCTGACGAAGACGGAGATGCCAAATTAAGGTTATAGTTTACATATACAGCAAAGTAGTTCGTTCTTGTACTCAGGAAAACGGAGAAACGATACGTCTGGAAACGAAGTACCAATCAGTTTACAGCAATTTTTATTTTTAATAAATTTCATGGATGAGCTAGATCTATGGATAACCAAAAGTGTCCACACTCTTGGTTACCCATAGATTTATTCTTAAAGCGATTCCATAGCGTGCTGAATTTAGGCAAGTCCACCAAATTTCAAGAAAAGAGTGGAAGTCAGAGTAAGGTTCCCCAATTTTATTCCGTCAACCTGAACCTAACCGCTCAATGGTGACTCTGCCGCCCCCGGTGGCGCAGTTATCTAAGCGATGGCCTCTGATCATTCTTCCAAAAGGGGTCCGAGTTCGAATCCCGGTGAGGCATGGATGTTGTGTTTGTCTTACGGCACTAGCTCTCTCCCTTCCCTGGAACCAGTAACCCGAAATTAGGGACGGGCGACTGCTTATAGCATATTGAGTTGTTAACGGTGGTCGTTAAACCTGCAACCAAAGAAAAAAATGGCGGCTCTGGTGTCAGTTAGTTACAGTGGCGTAACTACCACCCCAGCACTACATTTTCGACTGCGGACGGAGAGACAGACAGACTGAGAAAGCTGGAGCATATGCACTTCTTCAAACTACCGTTGGAAAGATAGTAAACCCCATTTCAATGATAGTAAACAGAATTGGTTCACTATACCTCACGAGCAACATACTAACGTTTTGTCGCAATAGAAGCATTTTTACTCAAGTTATGAGGATAATGGCTGTGGAATAAATATTGGTCCTGTGTCCTACCCTTTAGCTCCATTTTGATGATATTTAACAGAACCGGTTTCGCATATTTTTGGAACAAGATGTTAAAGTTTTGTCGCAATCGAAGCATTTTTTCATAAGTATGACGCATAAGGGCAATGGAATGGATCCCGCTCCTATGTCCTGACCTTTGACCCTATTTCGACCATTTTCAATGGAGTTCGTCCCCAGGTGGTCTGCTACCACATACTAAAAATGCATCGAAATCAAACCATTTTTACGACACTGCGGGCGGGCGGACAGACAGACAAAGCTGGTGCATATGCGCTCCTTCAACGTACGGTTGGAAAGCGTAAAAAACATGACAGCTCGGTTCTTCTAAGAAGAGCAAAACAATTCTTCCTGACTGTACCTCGAAAGGGCATTACTGAAAAAGCAACAAGTGGAAGGTTCGACGATTACGGTAGCACGCTCGATCACATGTGTTTCCCGATCACGAGGAATGGGAACTTTTTGTTTTATCTCCGCTTTGAAAGTGCCGGCAAGTGCAGTTCACAAGAGACTGACTCGTCGCCATCCCGGCTAGCTATGAGAACATAAGGCGTAGTATGGTACGGCTTTAAATCCTCCCAGACCCAGCGTATACATCAGTTTTAAGTAGCAACAGAAGTAACTGGCTGGCATTGGTTTCGCTACGCTTGTATATTTTTTCTGTTGTTTGCGAATGAAAAGTTGATGAATTAGAAATGATAATCTGCTGCTCAAAATTCCCATAGGCACGCGTAAATGTTTTTAGGATATGGTCGCCAATTTGAGCACACACTTTCAAAAATGTTCGCCACCACTGATCTAGGCTATTGAAAGGTCTGTAGGAGATAGGTTCCTTATCAAACGACAGATGACCACCAAAAGGCATGCTTAGCAAGCTCTTCTGGACTTCTCCAGAAGAGATACGTTGAAGAAGGAGAGGGATTGCTGGGCTGAATCATTACTGTAAATGAGTCGTTGGCGTTCCATCCCAGTTCAGATGCTGAAGGTGTAATCTTGGTGAATTTCACTCTTCGCAGTATAGCCGTCAATGCTGATCAGGTCGCATTCGTTGCACCAGAAGAAGGTTGTTCTCCGCAAATGGCCTGAATTATAGTAAAAGGGAGAACTGCTGCTCCCCAGTACCACCGGTCAGCACACTGTTGAAGGCACCGGAGATCAGTTCAACTCTGGACACTGGAAATTATTTCAGTGCCCCATATTTCCCTGATTTGGCATGAACATACTTCTATATTTTTCCGAAATTAGAAAAAAACGCCTTCAGTCCTAACACGGCCAATCTGATAGCGATATTGAAGAGGAGATAAGAAGGTGGCCACATCTGCAGAGCATCGTTTTACTGCCAAGTCTTTGGTTACTTGATCTCCCACTACAATACGTGTCGCAACAGGCTTGGCGACTGTGTCGTAAAATTAACCGCGTATGTGTCTATGTGTGACCTGTATCTCACATATCGTATCTTGTCTATTTTCGATGCCAAAATATGGGGAACACTTTCTAATTTTTTCTCGTTCTAGTTCTTGTTCCTGTATCATAAAGTATTACGGATATGAAAATACTTCCGCCGCACGCGGGCGCTGTAGGGGTCTAACCGGCCGGCGACCCGTGCTGTCAGTTCGTGCATGAAGCCAAGCATAGCGTTCGATAAAGTTCATTTGCGTCACTGTTTAATTTAGGGAAACGTGCGAGTGAAGCATACGGTTCAATATGTCAGGCATACGGCAAAACGGTTATGGGTGAGCGGACGTGTCGAGAACGGTTTGCAAGGTTTACGAAAAGTGATCTAAGCTTGGGAGACAAGCCACGTGCAGGTAGACCGCAGGAACTCTCAGACGAGGAGCTGGAATCGCTGTTGCAAGAGGATGTCACACAATCGGCCGCGCAACTGGCGAAACGTTTGAAAGTGGCTCAATCGACGGTAGGATGGCGTCTACCGGTCTTAGAAAACATCCAGAAGATTGGTAAGTGTGTTCCGCATACTTTAACGGAGCGTAATATTGGTAAACGACTGGGCATCTGCATGTCGTTGCTGAAGAGGTTTCAAGTGAAGAATATTTTGTGGGAGGTTGTCACCGGGGATGAAAAATGGGCCTATTGCGACAACCCCGTTCGCTAGCGATCCTGGGTAGACCCAGGCCATCCATCAACAATCAAAGCAAAACAGGATATCCACGGGAAAATGTGCTGTTGTGTGTGTGGTGGGATATGCCTGGAGTGCTGTACTTCGAACTGTTGAAATTGGGCGAAACAATCACTGCACAACGATATAGCTATCAGTTGATGAAACTGAATGCCGCAATCGAGCAAAAACGCCCGTTATCCTGTAACACGATAGGGCTAGACCACATATCGGCGCCACCACGAAATCAACCCTTGAACAATTACACTACGAGGTTTTACCGCACCAGGCTTACTCCCGGACATATGCACCCTCAGACTTTCATCTATTTCGCTCTATGCGATATGCACTAACCCGGCAGCGGTTCACCACAGTTCCAGAGGTGGGAAATTTCGACGCTGCGTTCTTCAGCTCAAAACCAGAGTCCTTCTATCACAGGGGCATTCTTTTGCTGCCTGAAAAATGGGAAATGGTCATTGATACTAACGGCCAATATTTCGTTGAATAAATGTGTACTGGTTTCCCGATTGTTCCTTTCTCCTTAAAATGGCAGAAACTTTTGCATACCCCTAATATATCATTTTAGTTGGAAATATTCCATTTAAGCTGAACTTAATATTAAAACAGGCTCGGAACTCTGGTGATACTAAACATACATACACATTTCCGCTTGCCAGTGAAGAAATAATTCGTCGGAGAATGCAAAAATGTACAAGAGAAAGGCGCAACCAAATCAGAGTGTTAATATCGTTTGGAGTCCGCACCATTCTTGATTAGCATTTTTAACTTCCTACCAAAAGAAATATTTACATTATTGTGATTGTTAATAACAGGATCATCGTAGTGTCTGACTCGCAGTTGTTTTATTTAAGTGCATGCATATATCATATTATGCGTGCTTTTGTTAGTAGTTTATCTTTCCCTTGGCCCGTGGATTCATCCAAACTAACAGTCGCGTTTAATAAATTACTTTTGCGCCTTTGCGTCGAAGAGATGCAGCTCAAGCTAGCGAAAATGTTCTATCGAATTAATCCGTTTTTGTGATGTACAGTATTATTACTAGGTCAAGTGATTGCATTCTTTTCATTGTTTCCACAGCTCTTTTTCCGCGAACTCGATCGATAAAATACTTTTTGATTCTGTCACCTGTGCATTAATGAAAAACCACAATAAATTTGTTATTTTGTCTGATGAACAATATTACCTCTCGGTGGCAAACATTTCTATTTCTGTTTGACACGCACAACATTGCGCTTTCTAGGTGACGGACTGGAAAATTCATTCTATTTCTTACAGAAGTGAATTTTTCGGAAAGCATTTTCTACTTTTTCCCCGAGAAGCACACTTCTCCTTTTTTCACGCCAATAGCAAAAGTCAAGCTATGTCTACTTCCAGAGACGGATTGCAATTTTTCTTTTGAATACGACACTGGAGAGAGAACCCGTGGTGTTCTTTTTATATATCATTTTTTTTTCCTTTGGAGAACCAACTCCCCGTTGGTCACGTTAACTCACGTTTGCATTTGTCACATTGTCCTGTCTTTTGTAAAGCGAATTATGTTTTTTATATATATACACCTATAGTTGAAATGCATACGAAGATTTTAAGTATTTTATTAGTAATTGAAGCAATGCGATATTACCTGTGAACGAAGAACATCGGTTACCTTGAAATTTCGGAGTAGATCTTTGGTCATTGAGTAATATGAAAGAAAATTTTAAAGCTGTTTTTTTTTTGTTTTGTTTTTTCATTTTGACAAATCACATGGTATTATACATTCAAAGCTTCGAGTCTGCATTCTCTGGGTAAAATATATTTAATCGCTTTCAACAAATGAAAGCAAATCAGAATTGACACCGTACATCTATTTTTCGTGCTTCAAATTATAAAGTGTAGGCACGAAAAAAGATGTACGGTGTAAACAAATCAAGATGCCTCAAAAGTTCATCTTAGCGAGAGAGATTCTCACTGGAGTCTTTTAACCAGGAAACAAAGATAAAGTAATCTTTCATCTTTCTGTGAAATCTTCTGCCGGACTAAACCTTAAGGGTCCTCCATATCTCGTGAAAAATAGCTCAAAACAAGCATTTTCAGAACGAAAATACATAAATAAAAGGACAATTTACAAATCCGTTTTTTTTTACATGTAGAATAAATATTGGACTTATCTTTCTGCGTTTCTATATTTGCGTCACTTTGCGGAGTAATATTTTAATTATTATACCAAAAGTGTAAAATAATGGACAGATTGACAACTATTTTTAAAATTTTCTAATTTTGATATCTGCTAGGTTTAAAAGCAGAAAAATAGTTTGATATTTTCTCTCGTAACATAAAAATTTGGAAGCACATACGAGTAATATGATATATTGATTTTTCCATCTTCATGATGCTATATTTGTTTTAATTTAGCATTCGGCAGAATTGAAACAATATGGGGTATGGAGGACTCTTAAGGATAAAAAGCAATCCTCAATGATGAAGCTTCAACCTTATGGTATTTCGCAGTAAACTGGTACCGATTCATGTTTTCGGAAGCTTATTGCCGCCGCCAAGATGACCGAGTGGTCTAAGGCACTGACATTGGGCCACTTGTTTGAGATGGCCACTAATGAGATATACTGGTAGGTGTTGTGCTTTTCTAATAGCCCTGGCTCTCTCCCTTACCTGGAACCCGTGGCCATAAGTAAGGTACAGGGGACTGTTTATAGCCCAAAGAGTTGTTCATGGTGGTCATTAAATCTGCGAACAAATATAACAAGTTAGTAAACTCATGCAATGTATCGATTATGATACGCTTTCCAACATACAGAAATCATTACTCAAGTTATGAGGATAATGGCTGTGGAATAAATCACTCTCCTGTGCCCTGACGTTTGACTTCATTTGGATGATATTCAGCAGAACTGGTTCAGCATACCTCCGGAACAACTTGATAACGTTTTGTCGCAATCGAAGCATTTATACGTAAGTTATGACGCATAAGGGCAATGGAATGAATCCCGTTGCTATGTCCTGACCTTTGACCCCATGTCACCCATTTTCAATAGGGTTCGTCCCCAGATAGTCCCCTACCACATACTAAAATGTCATCGAAACCGAACCATTTTTACGCAAGTTAGCGTGTGGACGGACAGACAGATTGACTGACAAAGCTGGAGTATATACGCTTCTTCAACCTACGGTTGAAAAGCGAAATAAAAACCCACCGTACAGCCGATCTGAACTCTATTTTTCAATAGTTTTCCTTCTGTGAGAAAACCTCACCCATAAAGTGTAGTTCTCGAACCTGTTTCGTACCATTAAGTGCAAAAATATTCGTGTTCAATAAATAGCATATTTTGTAAGTTGTTTATTATGATCTAGTTGATTTATCTGACTAGAAATCCTCCGGATTTCTAAGGTGGTAAAATAATTCTGGGCTCATGAAACCTCGATACTCTTCGTCTTCTTTTTTACACTTTTGAACCGTAGGTTGAAGAAGCGAATATGCTCCAGCTTTGTCCTTCTGTCCGTCCGTCCGCACGATAACTCGCGTAAAAATGGTTCAATTTCGATGAAAGTTTAGTATGTGGTAGGGGACCACCTGGGGAACAACCCTATTGAAAATGGGCGAAATGGAGTCAAAGGTCACGCCATAGGAGTGGGGTCCATTCCATTGCCCTTATGCGTCATAACTTGCGTACATATGGTTCGATTTCGATGAAATTTTAGTATGTGGTACGAGACCACCTGGGGACGAACCCTATTAAAAATGTCGAAGTGGAGTCAAAGGTCAGGTCATAGGAGTGAGATTTATTCTACAGCAACTATCCTCATTACTTGAGTAATAACTTGAGTAATGATTCCTGGTATGTTGGAAAGCGTGTCATTATTAATGTATTGCATGATTTTACTAACTTGTTCTTTCTCTTTGGAAAAATAGCCAATGTTTGTAGCTAATCTATTTAAGTCTCAACACCGTACATGCACACGCAGAGAAAGTCACAATATTTTAGCATGTGTATTGCATCTTATCAGCCATTGATAGCTATTTGCTCAATTCACAAGGTTAGGAAAAAATAAGAAGAATTCAATAATTACAGGGGTTGATGGTATTCGTACTAATAAAAGCAAACGTTGTGAATATCTTTTGTGTGCCTTTTCCTTTTTATATATTCCCTAGATTGTATCCCAGTGTAGCTCAAGTCGTGTGCAGTAGTGGTTAGGACGACTAATTAATGAAACAGGAGCCCTGTCAGACTTCCACAAATCACGGGAACCGGTTTAGCAGTAGCGTCTGTAACCGTAACTAGAATTGTTTGGTGTTTCAAAACAACAGTCATCACGGTTATGACTGCGTACACAAAGCTTGTAGTTTTAGAGGAATATTGGGGTTGTTTAAAACCAAAACAAGAAAACTTCGAATTTTGTAATATACACTGGCGGAAAGTGAAAAAAGAACACCAAGAAGGAATTTGGCGGACGATCATGAAATTTACATATGTTAATGGGGTCGAGTTTACGTAGGTGTGATGTTATTTTTGGGGACCAACCGGTGAGCGCTTACGCCACAGCAAGACATAATATGCAAATTATCGTCGGTGGTATTTAAGGAGTACGACGAAATGAATGTAATCAGTCGTCAGCGTACGGACACGTGCGAAGACCCTGAAGAAGCTGCAATGCCTGGACATGTAAGACGTGTACGATTTCAGCAGTTATCGGACTTTGAGCGAGGTCGTCTAGTCGGACTCCACAAGGCCGGGTGGTCGCATCGTCGTATTGCGGAGCGAATTGGACGGAAAGTATCGGTGATGGTACGATAGTGGCGTAGATGGTCCGAGAAACATTTTAAACACGAGAAGACGTAGAACCGGGAGTCACAGACGGACTGATGAGCGGACCGATCGACGCATAAGAAGAGCGGTGTTGTCAAGCAGAACATCCACTGCGACGCAAATCCAAGCTGCCGTTGCACTTGAGGTGATTGTGCGAACAATCCGCAACTGTCTACTGGATGCAGGACTACTTGCACGTGTGTCTCTGGCATGTGTACCTCTGAATCCAGCCCACCGTCAGGAACGGCTGCAGTGGTGTCACCAACGTCTGCACTGGAGAACGCAATGGTAATCTGTCGTGTTCAGCGATGAAAGCAGATTCTGTTTGGGAGCCTCCGATGGCCGTATGCGTGTTTGCAGACGCACAGGGGAGCAGCACCTCCTACATCAACAGCACCTCCTACATCAACAACATCATTCAGCCCGTTGTTCTGTCATTTGTAAGGCCGTTGAACTTGAGGTGATTGTGCGAACAATCCGCAACTGTCTACTGGATGCAGGACTACTTGCACGTGTGTCTCTGGCATGTGTACCTCTGAATCCAGCCCACCGTCAGGAACGGCTGCAGTGGTGTCACCAACGTCTGCACTGGAGAACGCAATGGTAATCTGTCGTGTTCAGCGATGAAAGCAGATTCTGTTTGGGAGCCTCCGACGGCCGTACGCGTGTTCGCAGACGCACAGGGGAGCGTCTCCACTCTTCTTGCATCATTCAGCGACACACAGGGCCTACACCTGGTCTCCTGGTGTGGGGAGCGATCAGCTATCACTCCCGTACACAACTAGTGTTTGTACCGGGTACGTTAAACAGCACCTCCTACATCAACAACATCATTCAGCCCGTTGTTCTGTCATTTGTAAGGTCAGTCCATCGTTGTGTTTTCCAGCGAGATAACGCACGCCCGCACACGGCACGTGCAACGTAACATGCACTTCAGGGTGTGAGACAACTTCCATGACCTGCACGTTCACCGGATTTGTCCCCCATTGAGCACGTGTGAGATTTTATGGGACAACGATTTATCCGGTCTCCACGGCCAGCCACGGCCATCCCCGATTTACGCGTCCAGGTTAAGGATGCTCGGAACTCAATACCCCAAACTTACATCCAACATCTGTACAACAGACTCCATGCCAGAATTTCACAGTGTGACGCAGTTCATTGCGGTTCAACCTCGTACTAACCATGTTACATGGAAATGTTATTTTTCAGTTTACCAGCAAATACAGCTGTATTTTGCCATAATGTTTTGATCACGTTATCCTCTGTATTCCGTTATTATGCTATATAAATTTCGTTGGTATCAGACGTCTCCTTCTTGGTGTTCTTTTTTCACTTTCCGCCAGTGTATAATTCCCAATGCAAAACCAAATTTATTTGGGAATATGCACGAAAAACTAAAGTAGAAATTGTCAGTGTTGAAACCTAAAATACTGAGAGATACTGAGAATCAAGTATATATTCGAGAAATATCAGAGGATGAAGGCTTCATTGGTACCAAGAACATGTTTCCTTACGCTTGGGTTTAAAACAAAGCCTAACCTTTGCAAAACGATGAATTTTCTTTGACGTAATACAGTAATGATGTATGAATCTTATATGCGAATCTTCTCGTTTGTCAGTCAGAACACTTCAATAGGCATAGGGCCGGGGTAAATGTAAAAAAATTACAAGCAACATACTTCCATACAATTTTTTGAAAATTTTTCCTACTATGTTCTAATCCAGAGAGAACAAATCTGATGCCAAAATTAGTAGGCGAGTATATTCTTCTTTAAAAGTCATAGTTGCGTTAGGAGGATTTCCCAGGAATGATGGGTTCTCAGGAAAGTCTCGATTGGATGTACATACATGAAAGTAAAATTGTTCCTATTCTGATGTACTGCAGTGAAACTAGGTACGGCAGAGAAGACGTAGGAGGGGTTTGTGTGCTGAAGAGATGCGTTATGGCAAGACACGCTGGACTCATGTGATGAATGAAGATGTGCTGCAGTTGTGTAATGTGAGGCAAAATGTTGTTAGTAAGGTGGAGACTAATAATATTAAGTGGTTTGGCCATGTTGAAAGAATGAGTGATGAGGAGCTAACTAAGAGAATTATTTCAGCCCAAGTGACAGGAAAGAAAGGTAGCGGAAGGCCAAGGAAATCATGGGAGGACCAGATTCAGGAATGTCTGCTTGAAAATAAATTATGAGTAGAAAGTACTGTAGCGTTTGTGTGTAGCTGACTTACTGATCACTACATAAATCGATTCTCAAAACTTCACCTACAGTGTTACAGGGGTCACTCAAATTAAGTTGAAGAAGTAGTTACTTACAGCTATTCCTTTATTTGCTGTCGACAGATACTTGAACAGTAGCATTCCAACGGAACAGAACACTTAATCGTCGAATATTAAACTTATCGTATTAATAGTAAACGTCAGAACTAAACAATGTTAACTGGTAGAAATATTAACGATAACTGCTGTATATAGATATCAGTACAGCACGCAGCCTTTCAATAGGCACAACTTTAAATAAACAACGTCTCTTTTACAAATAGCATTAACTTTCACCAACAACACAACAACTGCTGCTTCTCAAAACATTATCTATATCGTTCAGTTCTTATCTCGGACATAGGCGTAATTCGTTCAGACCTCAGGGTGTTGCCAACCATACTCTTTGCGTGAGAGAAGATATCACATTAAGTTTGAAAATTGATAAAGTGAACAACACAAATGTGCAGAGAAAGAAACTAAAAAGGAAAGTAAATACTTAAATTAGGGTACACGTCACAGTACAAAATTGTTATGTGCGATGTGTGATGGATGTCAATGAAGCTCGAGCTGTGTGCCGAGATCGTTGCAAATGGAGACATTTGATACACCAACAATAAGTAAATTCTAGTTCCATCAGTTAAACGTTTACTTGGCAGATTGTATTTCTTTTAGGAGCTAACATCTAACTATCAGAAAACAGCTTAATAGTATATGTGTGTGTGGTGTGTGTGTGTGTTCTAATCTAAGGGATGACATCAGATTTAAAACTTAACCGAGGAGTGGTTTCCTCAGACCTTGTTCCAATCGACATTGGATTTCTACAATGTCATCTGAATAGGGGGAAGGCACAAATCAATAGCGTAAGCACATCATATTTATTTATTCATTTTGAAAGACATGTATAATTATGTACACGAAAACACGCTCAAAAAGTACACGAAATAAGATAGGCAGTAAATCCGGAAGAAATGACACGTTATTTCGGCTCCAAAGAATTCCATTCGCTCTTATTAAAGTTTTAGAACGATGGGATTTGCGTGTGCGTACAGAGCTGTGTTAAAAACTTCACATAGCCGCCAATGACAGGAAGCAGAAGGATAAAACAACCCACTTATACCCAGAAATCTGAAGAAAAGTCAGGAAAAATAACAAATCCGCTCGTTGCGAGGCCACTGTTGCTACGGTAACTTTCTTGAGCAAACGACGCCATTCTTTCAGAGGTACAGATCGCTTATATGCATCAGCTGCTCTCTAGATAATCCGAGAAAGCGACGTCCTTCTTTGCTGCTGAAATCGTCGCCTACAGGTACTTTAAGGGGAAAATTGACGCCAAGCACGTTCGAGACTGAAACTAGAACGAACTCTTTATTCTTCCCTGGCTTAAGATTCTCCCAAATAAAATGAAAATGGTGATTTGCAATCGAAAAAAAAAGAACTTTTTCTGTTCCAAAGAAAACAATAATTCCGTTTGCGGAATTCCAAGCTTGTTAATAGCGTTATTCGTCGCATCCTTAAATCTCCACGACAGCAAGGTTTTCAAAGCAAGTCACGTTTCCAAAGCTTTAGTAATGGTTCCATTATCGTTCATAGACAAATGTTTGGCATGTAAACAAGCATTTCACTGATTTCACTTATTTACATCTTCAATCTGAACGTATTCATGTTTGGGTACCTGGAAAGAAATGAAAGACAGGGAATGATTATATGGCCAAAGCGATGATTTCAAGGAGGACGCGTGTTTTAAATTGATCTACAACATTTGGTGAAAGGCTTTGAATACATTCGGTAAAGTACTTCACTTCGGCATCATGTTCACATGGAATTTGTATGCACGGGTGTGGATAAAGGAACATCGTGACTGAATCTATTAATACAAAAACCGAAATACCGTAGCAGCGTTGGATGGATGATCTCTTTCAGGATTTTAAAACTCACGAAACGCCGTTCGTCTTTGGCTATATACAAAAGTCGTCCCAAAACTACTGAGAATGATTTTATAAAAAAATACCATCTTCAAAAATAAGTACAATTCCCGTAGGTGTCTTTTGCCATTTTAACTATTAATATATTGTCCCATCGAAGTCTGTTCATTGCAGAGTGGCTCAGTTCTTGAAGACTTTCTCCGCACCGGTCTTTAATATGGTCAGCCCACACACGGTAATGGCGTTCTCTTGTATTTCTCCTGTTCATTAAGCCAAATGCCAATGGCTTTATCTTTCTATCATTTTTCATTCTGCAGATGTGTCCAAAGAATCTTAGTTTTCTCTGTATGATTTTTTGGAACATTGTCTCTTTTAGTTGTATTCTTCTGTACTCCTCTTCATTTCGTATCCTCTGGGCCTATCCGATTCCTAAGATTTCACGATATCACCTTTTTTCAAAGCAAGTATCCAGAGAGAAGGATACTTGCTTTGAAACATAAAATGTTTACCTTAATTACCAAGAAAGTGCTCATCTGTTTCGAAATACTGTGCATTGCATTGAATACAGGTGTCCCAACTTTCATCCCACTTTTTGAATGTCTTCTGAAATCTGTCTTCTAAAATGTTGTTGAGGAAACCCTGCGCGGCTGTAATAAGTAGTTGATGATCCTTAAATTGTCGTTCCCGTAATACCTTCTTTTAAACAGGAAACAACCAGAAGTCACGTGGTGACAAGTCTGAACTATATGCAGGTTGGGGCATCAAATTAATATTCATATTCCCCAAATAAGAAACGACAGAACTGGCCACGTGAGACCTTTGTATTGGGCCGCACGTGAAAAGAAATGGGGAACCCAAGTTGAACGAACTCGTTTCATGCGCCGCACGTGAAAAGAAATGGGGAACCCTAGTTGAACAAACTTCGTTTCATGCGCCGCACGTTAAAAGAAATGGGGAACCCAAGTTGAACAAACTCGTTTCATGCCCCGCACGTGAAAAAAAATGGGAAACCAAGTTGAACAAACTCGTTTAATGCCTCGCACGTGAAAAGAAATGGGAAACCAAGTTGAACAAACTCGTTTCATGCGCCGCACGTTAAAAGAAATCGGGAACCCAAGTTGAACAAACTCGTTTCATGCGCCGCACGTTAAAAGAAATGGGGAACCCAAGTTGAACAAACTCGTTTAATGCCCCGCACGTGAAAAGAAATGGGGAACCCAAGTTGAACAAACTCGTTTCATGCCCCGCACGTGAAAAGAAATGGAGAACCCAAGTTGAACAAACTCGTTTCGTGCGCCGCATGTGAAAAGAAATGGGAAACCAAGTTGAACAAACTCGTTTCATGCGCCGCACGTTAAAAGAAATGGGGAACCCAAGTTGAACAAACTCGTTTCATGCCCCGCACGTGAAAAGAAATGAGAAACCAATTTAAACAAACTCGTTTCATGCCCCGCACGTGAAAAGAAATGGCGAACCCAAGTTGAACAAACTCGTTTCATGCGCCGCATGTGAAAAGAAATTGGAAACCAAGTTGAACAAACTCGTTTCATGCGCCGCACGTTAAAAGAAATTGGAACCCAAGTTGAACAAGCTCGTTTCATACGCCGCACGTGAAAAGAAATGGGGAACCCAAGTTGAACAAACTCGTTTCATGCCCCGCATGTGAAAAGAAATGGGAAACCAAGTTGAACAAACTCGTTTCATCCGCCGCACGTTAAAAGAAATGGGGAACCCAAGTTGAACAAACTCGTTTCATGCCCCGCACGTGAAAAGAAATGGGAACCCAAGTTGAACAAGCTCGTTTCATGCCCCGCACGTGAAAAGAAATTGGAACCCAAGTTGAACAAGCTCGTTTCATGCGCCACATGTGAAAAGAAATGGGAAACCAAGTTGAACAAACTCGTTTCATGCGCCGAGCGTGAAAAGAAATGGGAAACTCAAGTTGAACAAACTCGTTTCATGCGCCGCATGCGAAAAGAAATATGGAAACTCAAGTTGAACAAACTTGTTTCATGCGCCGCATGCGAAAAGAAATATGGAACCTAAGATCAAGAAACTCGTTTAATGCCCAAATGCTTGGTTAAAATTCTGCGAATTGATAGTTTTGAAATGTGAACCATGTCTTCGATATCTCTGATTGATAGGTGTCTGTCTTCCTGTATAATAACATCTATTGTAGTATTTATGTGTGTTTTGTTTTTTTGATTGGGGGTTTAACGACAACCGTGAGCAACTCAATGGACTATAAGCTGCCTCCCGTCCCTAATTTAAGGCAACTAGTTGCAGCGAAGCGAGAGAGCCAGTGCCGTAAGACGAACACAACTTCCATGCCTCACGGGATTCGAACCCGGACCCCTTTCAAACGAATGATCAGAGGCCATCGCCTAGACCACTGCGCCACCGTGGTGGCGTATTCATGTTGAGCTCTGTAACACTCGTGTAAAGTCTTCCTCCATGCGCGATTAAAGCAGCTGACTCACGACCAACGTTCCCTCTAAGTTGAGCGCGCGCGGCCGCGCAGCGACTTAACTTCCTCCAAGCAGCTGAGATATCTTTCCCGCCGTAAGCATTTTAGATTAAAATTCCCAAATCCCTAATTAATTTTCATTAATCCAAAATAAATTACCTGCAAAAGTAGTAATAAATAAATAAAATTCGAGCTTTCAAAATTCAAAACAACACTTTTCTTAAATGCCGTTCGCCTCCTTCTAAGTTCGTCTCATTGTCCTCTTTATTCTCAAAGGCTTCTCGCAAAGTAGCCTCGTGCCAGTTGATAGTGAACGCTGGAAAGCGGATTAATGATTTTCGCACGCGGAGAAAGAGGTAGATATTGAGTCTTTTCTCAAAAGAACAGATCGGCCCCAGCATTTAGTTGTTATTTGTTTCTTATTCTCCTTGGTATTTTGATATGCAAAGAAACTGTGTATTATGCGTAGACATACGTTACCTAATTTTCAGTGTTTTTATTCCAGAAGTAAGTCTGAGCTTCTCACTTTTTATAAAATAAAAATTGTAATTAATGAAATGTTTTTGATATTTTTTTTTATTTAAAATCAATTGCGGAAAGAACGGTGAAAAATGGGGGGATTAGAAAAACTAAGGGTTCTAATCCAAGTTTCAACTTCTACTACATTAGTATGAGAAGCTGAGAAACTAAAATTGTTTGCCCAAGTTGTTTTGATGCCTGCCCAGCTCATTTTGGTTGGGCGCGCATTGCCCATTTGCCGCTTAGAGAGAATATTGCTCACGACCATCCATAAATTTATTATGCCATCTGTAAATTGTTGTTTTTCTTAGACATACATCTTTATAAGCCTCTTGCATAAGACGAAAAGTCTCTCCGACAAACTTCTTCAGTCAACAGTAAAATTTAATGACGCATCTTTGTTCCTCTTTCACATCCATTTTTTCGAAAATTCACAGCGCGAAAACAATTGTTAGGGGTTCACGAAATAACGCTTATTAAACTGCATACCACCAACGATGCATGCGTGATAAACAGGTGTGTCCGGTTGCTATGGTTACTACAACGACTACCGTTTTTTCGAGACTCGTGCCGAGGTCGAACGCAGTATTGCACAATTTTTATAAAAACATAATCTGTTGCTTTGGGACAAGCTATGTTTATACATTGAGATTCTATTATAATAAATACACCCCATCTTATCACAAAATGGATCACTCCAACACGTAAGATTGCACGTGTTGTTGATCATCATTTGCGGAACGGAATGGAATGGGCAAAACCATTGGTCTGAGAGACTTTGAATATGGGCACAATAATTGGCACAAGCCGTGCCGATTCGAGCATCTCTCAAACGGCCGTTCTACTGGGCTTTCACCCACATCTGTAGCCAGGCTTACCGTCAATGATGCGACACGTAGCCAGGATTTACCGTGAATGATTCGACACGTAGCCAGGGTTTACCATAAATGATTCGACACGTAGCCAGGGCTTATCGTGAACGATGCGACACTTCGCCAGGATTTACCGTGAATGATGAGACAGGTTTACCGTGAATTATGCGACAGGTAGCTAGGATTTACCGTGAATTATGCGACACGTAGCTAGGATTTACCGTGAATGATGCGACACTTTGCCGAGATTTACCGTGAATGATGCGGCACGTAGCCAGGATTTACCGTGAATGATGCGACACGTATCCAGGATTTACCGTGATTGATGCGACACGAAGAATTTCCACCAGTTGGCGATCCTGTGGACAAAAAGAACTGGTAGATTACAGGGATCAAACCACACAGGCGAAAATTTTGCAAGCAAACAGACTGGTTACATCCCAAAAAAATCACTGGATACGAAGTTTTAGGTAAATAAATATTTTCCCATAAAAGCACATATTTTCGAAAATTTTGTATATAAGTACATATTTTTCAAAGTTCGTAGTAAATACATAAATTTAATGTTTCCTACATTTTTAACGTAAATAAACCCACAGTAATAATGCCTGACAAAACCTCTTCAAAAGTGCATCATGTCACAGTTGCTAGATTATTTAATAAATATATGCATTTGTTGTGACCCAATGGTGTGAAGTACGACAATTTATTACTCTTGCTTACAACTCAACACATGAAGAAAGCCGCTGACCGTCTTTCCTTGAGCTTTCCGAAAATGGCACACGTTACGAGTATCGTTCGTGCTTTGCACAGGTTATGTGAAAACATCTGAACCCTTTATTCTAATGTGCGCAAATTAGTGTCAATGGGGGAAAAGTATGTTAAATCACCAACAAGAATCGATCTTTTCAAAACAAAGAATCCTGATTTCCAACAGTCACACGATGGGGTGCTTTGTTCAATGGCGTGGAATACTGTGCAGATCATTTCGAAAGCTTCAGGTCCCTTCTCAATGGAATGGACAAAGACGGTACTTCTTCAATTTATATTGTTCAGGATTTAATAAATGACAGTAGTTTAAAAAGGTATATCTGATAATTTAAGTTTCTTCGGTCATTCGATACAAAAAAATTAGAAAATGTAATAGTATTAGGTGCACAAATAAGTTTGAAAGCGCTTTGTGTGACGTATACCGCTAATTTACATATCCGACATTCTCCCACATTGTTGCCATGTGACCGTAACTAGTCCAGGGTGTAAAATGTGACACAGAAGTTTGACCAACAGTCAAACGCACTTGCACATCGGTAGATGAAAGATGCCAAGCGATACTGCATTTAATCGACACTGCACTTGTTACGAATTTCATCAAGGAAAAAGTGCTGCAAAAGCATGTGTATCGATCCGTTCTGTTCTGGGGGAGAAACTGTATTGAAAAGCAGGTGTGAGTATTGGTTTAGGCGGTTTAAAGCAGGTGATTTTGATGTTAGCGGTCGCGAATGTAGCAGCACCCCGCAGAAGATTGCACATGAGGAACTACAAGCATTGCTGGACGAAAATTCGTCTCAAACGCAAAAATAACTAGCTGAACAACTGGAGGTAACTCAAGAAGCCACTTCCAATCGTTTACGCTCAATGGGAAAGATTCAGAAGGAAGGAAAATGGTTGCCACATGACCTGAGCCAGAGAAAAAGGATGAGCGCGTCATGAAGTGTTTGAATCTGTTGAATAAACAACACAGAAAGTCTTTTCTGTGGAAAATCGTTACGGGTGATGAAAATTGGATATGATACGACAATCTCAAAGGCAAAAATCACTGGGTAGACCCCGGTCAAACAACGGCTTCAACACCAAAACGCAATATTCACTCCAAGAAAGTTCTGCTGTGCATCTGGTGGAATATGAAAGGTGTGATCTATTATGAACTATTGGAACATGTTCAAACTGTCACTGCTGATCGCTACAAGCAACAATTGCTGCGGTTGAACCAGAAAAAATGTCAGAAACGTCCATTCGCAGGCAAAGGATTGCGTCCAGTGAAATTACCGCATGACAACGCTAGGCCGCATGTCACGAAATCGGTCAAGGAAACGTTATTGACGTTTGGCTGGGATGTTTCGGAGCACCCGGCGTATACTCCCGACGTAGCCCCTTGAGACTATAATTTGTTCCGATCGATGCAACATGGTTTGGCTGCTGTGCATTTCTATACATGTGACTAAGCGTAAAAATGGGCTGACGACTTCGTCGCGCCACACGACGAAGTATTCTTCATGCCTGGAATACGTCAGCTGTCCGACCGATGGCGGAAGGTGATAGATAATGGCGGCGCCTATTTTGATTCATAAAGGCATAGTTGTTTTCCCTCAAATTACATGCTGCTTTGTCTTAAAACGCTTTAAAACCTTTTTGTACACCTAATATAACTACACTAGTAATCCGAATTCATTGGCGTAGAATAAAAATCAGTTTTCCAAGCATTCGCACATAATCCAGATGGCTTTTTCAAGGAAGATAGAAACTGCAATCTGAATAAAAGAACGCTTTAACAATTTGAATGCGGCGACTTGTGTGTGTGTGACTTGACGATAAATATTGTAGATACGACCGAATATTCGTTTAAAGACAGAAGGCCTGACGTTGGTTGTGCCCGCGAATCCTGGTAGGAAAAAGGTGTTTCTTGAAGTACTGGTTCCAAGCTCGTGGCCACTCCAGAGTGACACTATACTTGCAAGCGAACCTAAGAATAACGGTCACTGCTCGAACCGGAAAAAAGTGACCGTTATTCGGAGGTTAGGCCTAAGTTAACAGTGTTACGCCGTTGCATTTCTGCAAAAGCCGAATAAATATATGAAGCTTATGCACAAGAAAGGAAACGTTGCAGTGCTTTTTCCAAATGCTGACTGCTGAATAAAATTGAATATAATAATTAAGTAAATAATTCATGTTGTAGAAGATTTTAAAACAGTGTCTGACGTCAGGTATTAAACAGCCCTTACCAACCGCAAGCTACGAAATTATGTTAGAGTATTTTACTATCTAACATTTAAAAAAAAATTTAGATAATAAAGCGTAACTACACAGTTACATGACCGTTCGCCGTAGAACAGGAGCATAGCCCACAGGGATCAAACAAAGAAACATCACCTCCAACGAGCAAAATTTCAATCCCCATTAACCACTCTTGCAGACTTCGTGGGCGATAATAACATACATGGGACCTGCAGCTCTTCTCACATATACCTAAACTTTTAACTCCTTTCTTTTCATGAAAGAAATACGGGATTACACCATATAATACAAATTTTGAAGATGACAATCCAATGTTTGGTGTTAAAGTGACAAGGATGGTAAGTCGAATAATATCCAAAAATTTCATCGTCCTGGAGCGGGACTCAAACTCGCGTCTCCCAGATAGCGCCCGGGTATGCCAACCACTACACTACCCAGAACGACCAAGTCTCAAGTTTCCGATTAATTTGAATATAATAATATTACACAAATCGGATTGTCATCTTAAAAAATTGTATTATATGGGTAATCCAGTATTTCTTTAATGATGTATTTGCTCCTCCGGGCAATCACGGGATAGGACTCTTAACCTCCACATTCGTTAAAGATGAATGCCGGTTGCTTCGACTAGCGAATCCTGTGATGATTATATTCAAATTAATCGGAAACTTGAGACTCTGATCATTCTATGTGCTGTAGTGGTTTGCATACCCGTGCGCTATCTGGGAGACGCGGGCTCGATCCCCGCTTCAGCAAGACTAAGTTTTCGGGTGTTATCTGACTTACCATCCTTTCTTTTCACTTAAGCATACCAGCCGTAATCCAACATATTATACCTTTAGCAATAAATATTCTATGTACCTATCTTATTTCTCTTCCTGAAGTACCGAAGGAACTACGCAAAATCCAAGGGACAGGTTGTCTGTTAGATCTCCTTCGGGGTTGACTGGGGTTGTCCGTTGACCGCTGTTAAGAGGTTTCTATGTTCGAGAGTTATCGTCAATGTTAATCTTACGGAAGATGTTCCGTACGAACGAAAACTTACCGTTGTTCCGAGGTGTCCGTTAATGTAGGTTTCACTGTATATCAGTAACAACTGGGCATACATGAAAGATATAGTTAATTTACAGCATTAGCACTAATAGTTAATTAATAAAGCCTTTCAATGCGGTCACGTAAGATTGTACTCAATTTTAACTACACGACACACATAAAGCAAAATTTTAACCGATTCTCATGATGCAATGCTCACTTGGAGAGTGAAAGGGAAAATGGACGCAATTCCAGAAGTTGTTATTTCCTGTTTCCTCTCCTGAGACATCCCCATTTCATTACTCCAATATTCTTCCCTGCAATCATCGCCCAGAAATCCACTTACATGTGCGTGTGCTCTATCTATCCTCTCTTTTTCTAAGAGTAGATGGCCTGTTTTCAATTCTGCTGACACTATACAGCCAAGCCATAGCCCCTTGGAGTAGGCAGCGGAAAGAGTCTCTCACACAATTCACTGTTTCATCATTTGATGTGTTTTTCCCCACAACTTTTCTACCAACATTCTTCCACTAACACACCAGTATTCTCCTGCGCTGTTGCAAGTTTGTCCTGTATGCCACCATTTCTATTCTTCCATTCCATGACAGTGAGCAGTAGATTTTCTCTGCCTTGTTAAACATGGAATTTCATTAAACCTTGTTGCTTTGAGTGTTAAAAGTGATAATCTCAAATTTTCACTTCCTCGTTAAAATACGGGGACTTGATTAATTTTTTTTTCCTCAAAAGCGATTAATTGGCTTTTAGTTAACATTATACGAAACAAAAGTTCTTGTTTTCCTTGTTAAATCCGAGATCTTGCTAAGAACGGGTTCGTTATAAAACGGGTTCTAATGCATAATGAAAACCTGGAAGTGGCAACATGTTATGATTGATTCTATATTTTGCAGATTGGTCACCTGGTATCAGTGGAAGAGAAGAAGACACCCAGGTGTATACCTGAGTGCTGTAGCAGACCAAGTGCACCCTCCAAAGTTACACTTTTTTCCTGCATGCGATGGCATCTTTTCGTATGACAATGTAACAGTACATCGTGCCAGATTCGAGCAAGAATATGATGCACGAGGAGTGTTTCCAACATTTTCAATTACCTCTATAGTCACTTGACCTCAATCCCATTCAAAATGTGTTGGATGAGTCGATGTTGCTTTCCGTCAACACTGAGAAATCTGAGAGACATTTTGCTGCTATCTTTGAAACGAAACGAACTCGAGCTTCTCATAAAATCCATGCAGCGTCGCATACTTGAACCTTTCGCAGCAAAGGCGGCCCTGCCCGATGTTAAATAAAGGTTCGTATTGTTTTTTGCCAGTGCTTGTTCTTGCTTTTATTGGTCTTCCAATTCCAGAAATCGGTTTTAGCTTCCGAATTTTTCTGTCGCACATGTTTTTAAATTAGCCAAGAAAATCATAAAATGTGAGCAGTAGTTATTCCCGTGTTTAATCAATGGAAAATATTCATTCTGTGCCGTACCTACCTCTGATGTGACGTACGTGTCAGGACGGCATGTAGCAATGACCAGCCCTAACAGGCGTAGCTTATGGTTAAGGTTCCGAATTTTGACGCTAAACGATCACAAAAAACACAGCGATTAAATAACGTTGGTCACAAAGTTAAAAAGGTTTTAGTTAAAACACATACCGTATGTAGAAATTAAAATATACTTTCAAGATCTTTCGAACAATCATATTGTTCATCATCAGGTAAATTAGATAAAAGAGTGAAACGGGGCTGACGAAGCCTTATATACAAGCCGGAGTGTTGTAGTCATGTTCGTTAATAATTGCTCAGACTCATGGAGTTAGACGAATGATAATCATTTGCAGTTTACAGGTGGTGGTGGAAGCAAAGTACAATGCTCTGACAAAGTATTCACCGGAGAAGAGGTTTCCAGGCTAGTGGAATTGTCGTAGGTAGTTCGTTGTTACAACAGCGATCGTAAAAATTATATACGTAGAAACTTTCTTCAAATATAGTCTGTCTCTTAGTCCCCAATGTTAAAAGGACATATGCGTCTTCCCACGTTGGTTAATAATTCTGAACTTTAACCATATTGTGTATACACGAATAATTATTGCCTAGTAGGCGTAGCTTAATTGGGAAAGCATTCGGCTCCGGTGCAGAACGATGTGGGTTCGAGATCCTCCACCGGCAAATTTGGGTTTTACATTCGCGCAGGAACGTAAAAATGCATCTGCAGGCCGGTGGGTTCTTCAAAAAGTATGTGATGCTCCTTCCACGCATTGTGTGGAATGAATGACAGTTTCGTCTTCGCTTCGAATAATGTGTGATGATTCTTCCACACATCGTCTACAATTAGTCAGAATTCATTCTTCTAGAGCTACTTCAAGCATGATTTGCCGGTTGACCCGGAAACATTCGATTCCCTCCCAGCCTGTTCTTAAGGGTTGGTGATATATATGACATGCCTACCTCAGATGTGACGCACATGTCAAGACGGCAAGTAATAGCGATAGTTCCTTACCGATGTAGCTTAATTGGGAAAGCATTCGGCTCCAGAACAAAAGGATGTACGTTCGAGTCCCGCCACCGACAAATTTCGATTTTACAATTGTTCTAATGCAATACTCACTCTCTTCATTCCAAATATCTTCCTTTTTCCTCTTCCTGTTTTATTTGTCTAAGGGTTCCAACACCGAATTATTATAGAAGATCTCCCATTCATACGCTTAACATGTCCATACTATTTCAGTTATTTGTTCTCATTAGTTTGAATCCTAGTTTTATTGCTTGTAAAAACACAAGTTTGTCCGTGTCCCATTACTACGGAGTAAGTCGCTCGCCCAGCCGAGCTACGCTGACAGAATATCTCGCTGCCGATTTGTCGTCTTGACACATGTTTTCACCTCTGTAGTACGTCACATGCTTTACGTTAAAACCAGACATCTTCATATCTCACTTACTTTAACTTTGATTTTCTTAGCACTAATCGCCACAAATCTACTGTATCTCTATAGCAAGAAATTTGTTCCCTTAAAGCTTCTTAATTGTTCGATAAAACATAATAATGTTAGGGTTTTGCTCACCAACTGAAATCTTTTTCGAATGATGAAGTGAAGAACAGAGCATATAGCCCTAAAGTTTTCTTTTGACCTTCAAAAGTTTCATTTTCATGTCACATCCTATGTACCTGGGCAATCAATCCCAAATATCAAAACCTGTTCAGTTATTTGGTCTCCCTGTCTGTGCGTTTAGGTTATATACATACGCTATATTCACAAAAGGCTCGGACACCTAGAAGAGAAACACAACATTGCATTTATTGACATACATTAGTACGGTGTCGGTCCACCTTTGGCCTTAATCTATGCACTGACCCTTCGAGACAGGCTTTCGACAAGGTTTTGGAGCACAGCGATAGGCATGCGTTTCCATTCAATACATAGTGCTGCCGCTAACTGTTTCTTAGTAGTAGGCCTTGTTTCCAAACTTCTTATGCGGCGCTCAAATTCATCCCATAGGTGATCTATGGGATTAGGATCAGGAGCTCTGTGCTGGCCAGTCCAGACACGATACTGAATTATCGTCAAACCAGACCGTAATAGTCTTTGCTATAGGTTTCGGTGCATCATCCGGATGGTACCAACAAAGTTCGGTTCCATAGTATTGCCACAGAGTTGGTAGGGCATAATTGTCCAAAATATGGACGTAGACGAGCTGGTTAACAGGTTTGTCCCCGATAACCAATGGGCCGAGACCATACCACGAAAAACAGTCCCAAACTTGACCGTAGGATGAGTACTCTGTGGTAAATAGCGTTCCTGTGGCTGCCACCATACCCACACACGGCCACTAGACTGATGGATCGTGTATCTGGATTCATCAGTCCATAGGACCGGTTTCCATTGATCTACGGTCGAGGATAAATGTTTTTTACACCATGCTAAACGACGAGTAGCATTCCGAGTGGAGATGAAAGGCTTATGAGCAGCCGCACGACCACGGTAACCCATGGAATGAAGTTATCTGCGAATGTGTACATACCGAGGTTCCAGCATTTTCACTCACCTGTACACTGAAGTCTTGTGCAGTACCCCGTCGATTAGCTGTAACGACTCTCCTGAGGCTTCGACGTCCTCTCTCACGGATTTTCTTTGGTCTGCTGGTACGTTTTGCTGCTTCAGGCACGCCATGTGTCTTCCACACATTCAGTACATCCAAAACAGTTGACTTGGGTATGTTTAAACGCCTCTCCGTTTCTCTTATGGACAACCCACTAATATAACACCCAACAATCTTTCCTTTCTAAAAGACAGTTCTCTCTCGTGGCGACATTTTCACTTAACCTCACAGTGCGACATGATCGCAGTCACCTGCAGGCTTGTTTTTATACCGTTTGCAGCTGTACCGCGCATCTTTTCAACGCAGCTGATCCGTTCATTTGGTTTTGAAGGGGTATCCAGTGACTTTTGTCAATATAGTGTACATATATATGTGTTTTGGAAATCTCAGTTTTAATCCTCTGGGAAGGATATATAACAATGTAAAAAACCTGACTATGCTGCTATATGCATCGAATATAATATTCAAAGCAAGAACCGACATGGAAGTGCTCATACTAGAAGGATTTCTTTTTTATATTTTTTCTCCTTTTGTACGGTACTTTCAGTCTTATCTGAAAGAGACGCTGTATTAATTTGAGTCTTATAGAGCAATGGAAGTTTATATAATTAAATTCCTTATCAACGTTCCATAAATTCAAGATTGGAATCTACCATGCTCGCAGTAACAAATTTCAACACGAAACAAAACCCAGCAATTCAGGACAAGTAAGAGAAGTGGATTAAAATAAAGAGAAGTGGATTAAAATAAAGAGAAGTGGATTAAAATAAAGAGAAGTGGATTAAAATAAAGAGAAGTGGATTAGTAAAGGGAGTTTTTCCATCGCTAAGAATTTATAGTTAAATAAAATTATTTTCATCAGCTTCTTTATAAATATTTTAAGGTACTCTCAGAAATTTCATGAACCCCGTGTAAATCAAATTGCTGTAAGCTCTCTTAGAGGCTCAAACCCAATTGACATATGCTTTAAAACAAATGGCAGACAAATTTCTATCAATTCATTGCTCTATTTTATCCGTTTTTTCCCACTCTTCTTTGAGAGAGGAGAAAGTGCGTATTTATGTAGCATACACTTAGCAGAGCATTAATATCATCCCACTTCATTTGCAAACGCTATATGTTTTAAAAACAAAACAAATATTTACTTCAGTTACGAGCGAATTCTGTTCATCTTTTCTCCTCCTTGTCCCTCTTTTTCCCCTTCAACTCCTTACTTCCCCTCCCCCTCCCCATGAGAATTATGATTAGAATGTGTCTGATGGTATTTATGCCTTACACAACTTCTGGAGATGAAATGATTTATTTCACTTCCTTCCGGCATAAATATTACCTTTCTTACATTCCTGTTTTTTTTTCATGTTGGATAACTGCGCTAGCTGCTTTATTTTCAACACCAAAAATTTCCCTTCTTTGCTCGGAGCAAAAGAAATAGAAATACGACTTGTTCGATCGAAGCATTCTTTATCTTTTCCAATATCGGACCATCTATGTATACCCACTTGGGAACCTACATACAAGCGTACACTGGCATAGCAAGAAAATGCTTTAGTATCTTACAGGATTTCAATGCAGTTCAGTCTGCCTGCCTCTGCAGTCTAACTAGAGTATTCCATTTCTTAAGGAAATATATTTTCAAGCTTTATATTCTCACAATTCCTTCCTTTTCCATATTCAAATATTCACTTACTTTTTTTAAGGTAAACATTCTACTTCAAAACTAACAGTACGAGCACTCGAATTCCGGTTTTAAAGATGGCGAACAACGGCTTTCTCAGCTTCAAAAAAAACCCTTCTTATTGAAGCGTACACAACTGGACGAATTACTATCAGCAATATAAACGGACTACTCCTATTTTATTACAGTCACATCTCACATGAGTTTGATTTTCGTGCTGATAGTAACTAATATATTCGAAATCTGCCGTATTTGCACGATCTATAAACAAAATGACGACACTAAGTGATCTTAGATGAGATGTTTATTTCGTAAAAATGATAGGTTAAAAACATATTAGTCTCACTTGTTTATATATAAGCATTTACTCTCACTTAAACAAGTGAGACTGAACCTTATGTAAGAAAAATCTCATCTACAGTTTTTAATCAACTGCAAGCAACTACTGTATTTGTGATACCAAACTTTCTGAAGTTCAGGTGCCTTCCGAAATGCTGAACATAAAAGGCTCACCATAGGAATTCGGCGAAAGTGTGAACATATCGCCTTCCTATCTGAGAAACCATATATTGCGTACCTATACATGTCAACTAAAGTACATGCCACAATATTGGACAGGTATGTTACTCGAATTCTACCTATTGCTTGTTCCCAACAGAGACTTTTGCAGAACACACACACATAAAAAAATTACGTAACTTCGTGGCTGACTCAACTATTCGGAACGAGGTTCAAAGACCAGAAAGAACTCATCATAACCTTAACAATCCACACCCACCTACTTTCATAAACCTCAGTGACTTAACATTAACTCCTCTTCAAACCACTGCGCTGCAGAGAGGCTTAAAATTTGCCTATCCTACTTCAAGAGTTAATAAATTTCAAATATCACCTCAAATCGAGCACATAATTCGTTCCCTCCCAGCCCCGGATCAGGATTTTGACTAGATTAAAGGTTAGTAAAGTTATTAAATCATATGCTCACCACTCTGATGATTCTAATTCGAAATTTTCACTGAAGAACAGAATCAACTAAGGTTATTAAGAAATAACCCTGACATAGCAATCGTCACCGCAGATAAAACCTCACAAATGGTTATACTGAATCGAAATGATTATCTTTCAAAAATGACGGAGACTATTAATTCAATTCAGTATAAAAGCACTAAAATAAACCCTACAGCAGTTACAATTAGTGCATTGAAGAACCATAGTGGACTACCACCGTCTATAATCTTGCAATTACACAAACAGTACGGTGCACGTACCCCTGAGTTATTTGGAAAAGTTAAATTGCATAAAGATAGAAATCCCATGCGACCACTTGTATCAGGACAACATAACCCCACCAGGCCATTGGTAAAAAGCTCTTTCAAACTTTTTAAAACCTTTTAACTACAGTGTCAAGTTACTCCATATCAAGTACCACCCAAGCACTCGGTCAAATCAAGTTATTTGATAATCAAGGTCTACCATTCTTTATGACATTATTGGATGTGACTGCGCTCTTGCCTAACGTTCCATTAAATACTCTGCACATTATCATATTAGACAAACTGACCACACAGAACTTGTTAACTCCTTCGGAAATCCAAAGCTGTTTTCAATGCATTAAGACTAATTCAAAGGCGGAGCTACTTTAAATTTAACGATATTACATATGAACAGACAGAGGGCGTACCGATGGGTTTCCCTTTATCCCCGATTTTGGCAGAACTAATACTACAAACCTTATAAGAAACAGTGATTAACAAAAGTTATATTCAACCATTTCTGTTTTTACGCTACTTGGACGACGTCCTTATTCTTTGGCAATCTACAATGGAAGAACTCGAACAGTTTAAGAACCGACTATCATCACACTACCCAACGATTAAATTAACTATAGAACTTGAAAATAACTACTCTTTACCGTTCTTAGATTTCATCCTCTATAGACAGCCTCAGACAAATCAAATATCATATACTGTCTATAGAAAACCAACTTATTTTACATATGTTATCCCAATGAATTCCTCCCACCCACTGAATCATAAATAATCTGCATTTCACTTTTTACTTCGACGTGCCTTCACACACTCGTCCACTTCGTCGGCACGTAGGTTGGAAATCTCTAGGATTTTTGCCTTAGCGTCACAAAACGGATATCCTAACTGTATTATTTCAAGAATAGTTGATAAAATTAGGAGGCAACTCTGCACTACTTTACGCCCTGCAAATATAAGTAAACGTTATGAGGGATCAACTACATTTATTCCAGAAATCGTCAATGTTCTAAAGAACAGCTGTCAAAAGGCACACCTTGATTTCGGTTTACGCACTACTAATATTTTATCCAGAGTTAAGAATGATAGGGGTCGAATCAAGGAAGAAGACGGTTATGGAGTATATCTCATTCCACTAAAACCGATAACCCTCACTGCAACAGAAAACGTTTATGTCGGATCTACTATGAGGACCCCTAGACTAGATTAACAGAACATCAATATAACATTAAGACTGGTTCCCAGACGATGGCATTATCTCGGCTACCTAGTAAGGGCACTCACTAACCAGACTGGAATGAGTCTAAACTTATGACCGCAGCATATAATAAGTTCCAGACGCTTTTTGCTGAGAGCTTTTGCATTCACCATTTCAAGGACAAAGCTTGCAAAGATGACACTCCTTGTAAAGTCCCGCTGCCATGACAACATATTCTGTGAATATGCACTTTCAAGTGCAACTTTTATTAATTTTTTATAATAGTAATGCTCTTTTATCTCACTCAATTGTTACTTCCATATTAACTGTTTTAATGTTGTAATTCTATGTTGTTTTTGATCTCTTTATTATGGTATTTTAAGGGAGGGGTTATGAAGGAAGGGGTGAGGTTGTTGACAGAGGGGGGATGTAATACTTGGTTTGTTTTAACTGTTTAGGACTATAATTTGTGGGGAGTTTCTTGCGGGGAGGGTGGATGGGTAGAAATTCCTGGTTTTACTCACGCACATGTGTACTGCGCAGAATTATCTACGCCTCACACCTGTATTTACGTCACTTAAACACTTATCTAGGCAGTATTTATAACGAAGTTCCTTGCAAACATCTTTTAATGGTGCCTCCATCTGAAGATAACCTTAACGTAAGGTTGAAAGATCTAATGGTTTTAATTGTAAATATGTTTTTAAGGTATTATTTTTACGAAATAAACATCTCATCTAAGATCACTTAGTGTCGTCATCTTGTGTATAAATCATGCAAATACGGCAGGTTTCAAATATATATTAGTTACATCTCAATTGCCCACTAGCGTGGCGCAGTTGGTGTACAATTCTAACGGGTACTCAAACCTTGTCTGCCGGACATCCTGTCCACGACTTTGTCGGGTTTTCCGCAAACTCCTGGGCTTGTGAACGCAAATGCCGAGTTGTCTCCATATGAAGTCAGCCTTGGACGCAATTTCCCCATGATTTCCTTAGCGTTTGGTTCGCTACCCACTCCGGTGTCACATAACTACGGAACCTCGATTACGGCTTGTTGTAGTTTAAGTAGGGGAGATCGGGCGAGTTGATACAATACCAAGTTAACAGTAACGCTCATGGGCACACTTGTCTCTGTGAAAAAGGGGAATGCTTCCATTTGTGTATTTAGACTGCGCTTGTGTTTCTCTATGCAGCTGCGATTTCGTGAAAATTAACACTCTTAATATCTTAGCTTGCTATTCCTGAAGAATGTTGAAGACCAAAGGTCAGGCACTACATTCCTAAAATCGTTGACATCATGATTTATACACCGATTATCCATTACATTATGACCACATACCAAATAAGCTGTAAGACCCCCTTTTAGCCCTCAAAACAGCGGTAACTCGGCGAGGCATCGATTCGATGAGGTGGCCATAGGTATCCTGGAGTATCTGGTACCATAATGTCAACAGCAGGTCCTCCAATTCCTGTACATTTCGGGGTGGTATTTAATTAGAGTGAACCCGCTTTCCCGAGACGAACCACAAATGTTCGTTTGGGTGAATTTGGAGGCCAGGGCATTAACCGAAAGTCACTAGCATGTTCCTCGAACCACTCCTTGATGATTCTGGAAGTGTGGCTTGGCGTTATCCTGTTGGTAATGGTCATCACCAGCAAGTTGCCATGAATGGGTGAGTCTGGTCTGCAACGATGTTCAGATACTTGACAGCTGTCAGGGAGTGTGTTCTTGGAATAATGGGGCCTAAAGTGTCCCAAGGAAATATCGCTCACATCATAACACCGCCACCGCCGGCCTGTTTCCGCCCAATAGTGCATCCGGGTGCCATTGCCTCCGTTGGTAATTGGTGTATTTGCGCTCGGCCGTCTACGTGATGCACCAGGAATCTTGATTCGTCAAACCAAACCACTTTCTTCCCATCATCCACGGTCCAATCTCGATGATCTTGGGCCTATTTCATGCGTTGTTGGCGATGACGTGCAGTGAGCATGGTGACCCGGATTGGTCTTCAGCTACACAGGCCGATGCGCAGAGGGATCCGATAAACTGTGTGCTGTGACACATTGCCCCTATTACCACTGTTGTAGCTCCGGGTGATTCGTTGCAGTGTGGACCTGCGGTCGCTGTGAATAATGCGCGATAGTTTCCGCTGTCCTCTGGCACCACTGCGCTGCAAACGACAACGGCAGAACGACGGTTCATCGTAGGGCCATCTGTGCACCATTTTTAATACGTACTCACTACAGTGACACGTGAATAACGTACAAGCCACGCCGTTTACGAGATCGTAGTTCCTAGGCGCCGTGCCATCACAATTTGCTCTTTATCAAACTCCGATAGATCGACAGATTTTCCGATTCTGACTCCGAACACTCTACTAACCGAAAGCCAGTCTTCATGTTATACATATACTGCTCTGCGAACTTCACCTACACCACAGTTCGGTCTCCAGGCGGGCTCACTTCTCTAGGCTGGGGATGGCTATAACGTAATGGTTCATCGATGTATAGGTTTTTATATTGATTAGTACTATTTTATTTGTGCATAGGCTTCACGCACTAACTCTGCTTTTGTACGAACGCAAGACTTGTAATGCCTAACCTTCGAACAACGGACATTTTCCCAGTCCTAACAGTGACAGCGTTTTTCGAGGTTTCGCTGTACTACATATACGTGTTATTCTCAATACTGTACTTACATAATGGAATCATGGTTATTACTGTATATTGCGATAAGCAAAGACCACAGCTCATAAGAACATGTCACAGAAGAAACAAAGGTGCTTACACACTTGCTATTAATATACTATTTTTGTAATGCAGTGAAAGCAGGGCCGGATTAAGGGGAGTCTAGCGGGGCTATAGCCTAGGGGTCCACCATTATCAAGGGCCGATGAGGCAAGCCGCTACACCGTAAATAATACACAGTTTATTTACACTATCTACCAACAAGTAATTGGACACCCCTGCAATCGAAGATATCTGCGGTCCTGATACACGTCACGGTCTCCGCCGTTAAATATCGTTTGGGAAACAACAACGCAACCAGTCGCATGCAAGATGCCACGCAGTTCGGAGCTCTCTGTTTTCGAGAAAGGTGTAATTGTCGGGTATCACAGAAGTGGCCGATCCATACGTGACATATCCAACGAGTTGAAGTACCCAAAATCTACAGTGGCCTACGTGTTTGGCAAGTGGAAGATGAGAGGTGAGTGTCGGAATATGCCCCGACCTGGCAGACCCACAAAACTGGGAGTTAGAGACCGACGGGTGCTGGCCAGAGAAATTCGGAAGAACCGCACCAAATCGATGGATCATATCCGCGAGGAGTTTCAACAGGCATCCGGGAGTGTTCTTTTGATGAATATCATCCGTAAGGAAGCCCATCTGCTCGGTTATCATGGACGTGCTGTCGCCCACAAGCGTTTGATCACCAAGTCCAATAGCGTGGCTCGGCTAACGTGGTGCAAAGAACGTCGACAGTGGACCGTTGAACAGTGGAATCATGTTCTCTGGAGCGACGAATCAAGGTTCACCCTCTACCGTTCGGATGGCAGGGTTTGGGTTTGGCGTCTGCCTGGAGAACGCCTCCTGACATAATGTATTGTGCCAACTGTGTAGTTCGGCGGCGGTGGAATTATGCTATGGGGGTGTTTCTCCTGGTATGGCACGGGATCCTTGGTCAGAATTCCTGGTAGAGTCAACGACGAGACCTACTGCGCCATTTTGCATGGCCATGCGCTTCCCATGTTGTGGCAGTTTTACGGGGTGGACCCATGTTACTTTCAGGATGACAATGCCACCTGTCATGTTGCGAGGTACACCATGGCTTGGTATGGTGACAATGGGGTTAATCGAATGGATTGGCCTGCGCAGAGCCCGGACCTTAACCCTATCGAGCACCTCTGGGACGAGTTGGAGCGTCAACTTAAGGGGTGCCCCCACCGTCCGAAATCGGTGAAGGAACTGACCTTTCTTCTCCAAGCCGAGTGGAAGAAAATACCGCTAGCCGTCATACAACGCCTGGTTAAGAGTATGCTTTGGAGGGTCGCAGCTGTAATCGCCGCTCGTGGAGGCTCCACCAACTATTGAAGGTGAATAAACTTCGTTTTCCTTTCCTATCACAGGTGTCCAATTACTTGTTGGTAGATAGTGTATTTATATAGAGAGAGAAGTGAAATAGTTTCTTTTATGTCTCACATGATTTCCACTCGATCCCAAACAGAGGTTATAAGACGAACAAATTTCAGGGAAGTGACCCAGTAAGGGTAAATGTTTTATGTTGCTGTGTACAGCAGGGTTGGTGAGACAGTATCATCATTTTGACTTCTATCCACCAGCACCTCCCTGTTTGCTCTTGGAATAGTTAATGGGCGAAATCCGATTTGACTTCTCATTGGTACCGGTTATAACATATACTATATTGACTAAAGTTACCGGACACACTTGAAAAGCAAATGAACGGATCCGCTGCGTTGTTAAGTGTTAAGATGCGCGGTACAGCTGCAAACATTATAAAAACAAGCATGTAGCTGGCCGCAATCGCATCGTACTGTGAGGTTGAGTAAAAATGTCGTGGCGGCAGAGAACTGACTTTAAGAAAGGAAAGATTGTTGGGTGTTATATTAGTGGGTTGTCCATAAGAGAAACCGAGAGGCGTTTAAACATACCCAAGTCAACTGTTTTGGATGTACTAAAGAAACGGGAGACACATGGCGTGCCTGAAATAGCAAACGTACCGGCATACCAAAGAAAATCAGTGATAGAGGACGTCGAATCATCAGGGGGATCGTTACAGCTAATCGACTGAGTACTGCACAAGACCTCAGTGTGCAGGTTTGTAAAAATGCTGGAACCTCAGTATGTACACGTACCATTCACAGAGAACTACATTCCATGGGTTACCGTAGGTCGTGCTGCTGCTCATAAGCCTTTCATCTCCACTTGGAATGCTACTCGTCGTTTAGCATGGTGTAAAGGACATTTGTCGTGTATCGTAAATCCATGAAAACGGGTCCTAAAGACTGATGAATTAAGATACATGATTCATCGATCTGATGGCCGTGTGTGGGTATGGCGGCAGCAGGGGGAACGCTAGTTACCACAGTGTACTGTTCCTACGGCCAAGTTTGGAGCGGGAAGTGTATTTGTGTGGGGGTGTTTTTCGTGGTATGGTCCCGGCCCATTGGTTATCGTGGACAAACCTGTTAACCAACACGTCTACCTTGATATTCTGGACAATTATGTCTTACCAACTCTGTGGCAATACTATGGAACCGAGCCTTGTTGGTACCAGCTGGATAATGCACAGAGTCATAAAGCAAGGTTTCAAAATCGCTTTATTATTATTCATCAAAAGAAAACATAAGAGGGAGACGTACACCGTTGGGCGTCTCACTGGGAAATAATACAAGGACTGTTACGGCGTGGTTTGACGATAATTTCGTATCATGTGTGGACTGGCCAGCACAGAGCCCTGATCCTAATCCCATAAATCACCTATGGGATGAATTTGAGCGCCGCATAAGAAGTTTGGAAACAAGGCCTACTACTAAGAAACAGTTAGCGGCAGCACTATGTATTGAATGGAAACGCATGCCTATCGCTGTGCTCCAAAACCTTGTCGAAAGCCTGTCTCGAAAGGGTCAGTGCATAGATTAAGGCCAAAGGTGGACAGACACCGTACTAATGTATGTCAATAAATGCTATGCTGTGTTTTTCTTCTAGGTGTTTTGTCAATATAGTGTATATTATTAATTCAAGTTTTTCTACAGGTAGTTTTCCTGATAGTCTGAAAATTGCTAAGGTTAATCCACTCCTGAAGGAGCTGGGATAGGGAATCTACTTGCAATTATAGACCAATATCTTTATTGCCTATTTTGAGTAAAATTATCGAAAAAGCAATTTACAGTTGAATGGTTTATTTTTGCACAAGTCGTGCTTTCTTTGGATCAGTTTCCAAGAAAAATAGATCTACTGAAATTGCTGTAGCTAAGCCGTCAAATTTTATTTCGGAAGCATTAGATGAGAGTTGTTTCACCATAGGTGTTTTTATTGTTTTTCAAAAAGCTTTCGATACGTTTAATCATGATATTTTGTTATATAAATTAGCCAAATATGGATTTCGTGGTAAAATACATTCGCTTTTAAAGAGTTATCTTTCAAATCGTAAGCAGTATGCTTCTATAAATAATATAAATTCTGATTTACTTAATGTTTCTTGTGGAGAGCCTCGGGATTCCGTGTTGGATCGGTTATTGTTTCTGTTATATATTAATGATTTACCTCTGTGTTTGCATTTAACTCATGTTATTTTTTTATAACTCTGTTATTTTTAAAAGCGTCATGATTTTTTGAATGCGTTGCAGATAATGGTCAATAATGATTTATTAATTTCATCTGATTGGTTAAACTCTAACAGTTTATCCCTTAATATTTTAAAAACAAATTCTGAATATTTTCAATATGTTCATAAAAAAACTGATGTACATAAATTTCCAGTTAGATTTACTGACTTTCCACTTGAAATTGTAGATAAGGTGTTTGGTTCGATGAATATTTTAATTGGAATTCTCATGTTCAGTTTGTTATAAAAAATATCCTTACAGGTTGGCCTACTAAGTAAAATTAGGCATTTTCCCCCGTTCATGTTCTAAAAGCATCTATATATTAATTCTATAAGGTTTTTGTACTGAGTCCTACTTTTAGAGAACGCCTGAAAGTAAAGATGCGGTTGAGGTAGCAAATTAAAGGTCTTACCATGTCGATGTGCCAGTTGAAAAGAAATATGAGATTAAGGCAACGGCTCGGGCGTTGTGGGGCGGCAAAGTTGCAATAAGTCAAAGGGAGAAGAGTGCGGTTGACATTCGATCGCCTGCGGTTGACTCATGCGCTGTTTAAGGCGGAAGCATGGAGGGATTGAGATAGTCCAAAGTCTTCTCTTTTCTGAGCGAACCGTTGCGCAAAGCAACGTTAGCAGGCATTCGTATCAAAGTTCTTCTCATCGGAACAGCAATCAATTTTGAAGACCTGATGGTGTTATGCCGTTGGACTGTGTGATGTATCCTTGTATACAATTTAATTTTCATTCGATCCAGTTTATTCACAAGGGTAAGACGTTTCCTATTATGTAAAGTTGTAAATATACATTCCATTGACCATTGTCAGTGAAAATATTACGGGCGACTGTTTATAGTCCATTGAGTTGCTCACGGTGGTCGTAAAACCTGAAGTGGTTGAATGAATTTGTCAATCAAATAAAATAAAGTTTACATTTGTTGTTTCATATGAGTTTATTCTTTCCAAAAAAAAAAAAAAAAAAAGAAAGAAAGAAATAACCGTCGATGCTGACGGGTTTTGTTTAGTTTTATTATGCTTTCATTAATGCTTATTTTTCTTATTGTCTGGAATCTTGGTATTCAAATATAAATTTAAGTAATAAGCTGTGTGTGTTTAAATTGCAGAAGAAATATGTTCGATATATGTTGGATAGTAGAAGCGTTTAATGGCACATTGAGATCCATTGTTTTCAAAATAAAATGTTCTAAAGATTCATGAAATAATTTCCTTGAAATTAGGTATTACGTTTTTTAAAAATAATGTATTTTAAATTGCCTATTTTTCAATCTGATATTAAATATTTAGATTATGCTGTGCTTACTAGATCTACTGCTAATAAGAAATTGTGTTTGCAAGACTTAATCATGGGTTAAACGGTATTTTGTATAAAGCTATTAAACTGTGGAATAATCTTCCGGAGTTCATTAGATCTCTGGAGAATAACAGGGAATTTTCTTTGTCTATAAAAATTATATACTTAATCATCCTGATCTTTTTAATTAATTTCTAATTTCATTTGTTTTACATATTTTATAAGGGAAAAAGCTTTAGAACTAGTTTGTTTAGATTCCTCCTGGTGTGTTCCATTTTCATGATTGTAAGTATTGAGTGTGTGCAATAAAGATTTGATTAATTGATTGATTGATTGCATAACGAAAAAGATGCACCAAGAAAAGTATAGAGTGCTAAATTGTTAAAAGTTCCAAAACAATTTCTCGGAATCTTAAGCTTTTAACTCATGTTGTTATGAGAACAATGAAAAATGCAGTGACTTATTATGAAAACTCTGTTGGTAATTTATTAGTTTGAAGAATGCACTACGTATTAATTATCACATATTTCTAGAGTTTCGTGTTTTAACAGACTTCAAAACTGATTGCCCGTCATAAGTTCTTTGGGGGCCCACTCAAATTTCTTAGCATTGGTAGCCAACTGAGATGAGTGAAAGTTAATATGATGTTATAAGCAAAGGTTTAATGTCCAAATAATATGATATAAACCAAGAATGTTATTTTAAAATAGTATAACTATACTAGTAATCTGAATTAATGAGCTTAGACGAGGAATCAAAGTTTCCAAGCTTTCGCACATCAACCAGTTTGCTGTCTGCCTCCATGAAAAAGTCATCTGGTTGATGTGAGAAGGTTTGGAAACTTTGATTTCTATTCTACGCCAATAAATTCGGGTTACTAGTATATAAATAAATACATCACTCTTTCCACGTTCCAGAAACACATAGCAACCGAAAAATTGTTTTCATCCCACCGCCGTGGAATTGAACTACGGAACTCTCGATATCTAGCCGAGCGCGTGAACTTTACACCACGGTGGCCAACAATCCACGGTGCTATGTGTATTTTTAAGTCGGATTCTGACATCATAAATCCGTAAAATGGGCTCAGCTACTGAGACGTCTCCATCTAGTTGGCATTAACGGCACTGGCTATATATATTATAGCAGTTAAATCCAAAGGGCGAGATCCAAGGTGAAATCCTCCAAATACGTGGCGACAGTAATAAATTAATACATCGGTTGCTATGTGTTTCTGGAACGTGGAAAGAGCGATGTATTTATTTATTTACTGACGCCACGTGTTTGGAGGATTTTCACCTTACTAGTATAGTTGCACTCAGGGGTCGCGTTACCGATCACATTGTTAGCAATTTGCGAAACAAAATTCGTTTTGGCGATAGATGAAAGTTTTGGTGAAATATTGGCGATATTTCAGACACTCCAGGTTTCATTTTGCGAAAAAAATTGAATTTGAATGGGTTGGAGAAAACTTTGAAAACGCTAGAGAAACCACTGGTTATATTAATTTAAGTAAATTTGGTGTACAGTTTCTTGTTACTCATTAAGAATGTTGTCACCAGTCTAGCCACTCTATGCATAGCTGACTGACCATCTACACGGCACGCTGTCGTGCATGCATTTCCTCCTCGATTGTTTTTATTTTTCTTTAAAAAGTGACAGTAGAAGCGTTTGAGGAACAGATATGTGCTAAACGTTAGTAAAGACATGACGTTGCCATAGGCGTGGTTTCCTGCTCCCTCTTGATAGCTTCACTTTTTTTTTTCATTCCATTGTCATATCTCGAAGTCCTTTACCTTAGGTTTCCTTCCTCGCCTGAATGCATTCAAAGTTTCAGTTTGTTCCACCTTCGTTAACTCGGAATCAGATGTCTCTTTTCTTCGCTTTCATCCGGGCCATTCAGGGGATATTAAACATGCTAAGCGCAGTAACCGAGACCTGACGGAGACTTAATTAAACTGCTTCTCGGGACGCTGGAACATAAAAGGCTATTGATAGAAGCCAGCAACTATTGGCAAAGTCATTAATGGAGGCAGGGGGGACACTGGAATTTTCTTTTCTCGACGCATATTTTATCGAGTCTTGGAGCTCTTATTAATTAAGTGGCTCTTTGATATTGACAAGAACTGTCATGATGATACTGCATATTAACTAATGGAGTTGATATTGATGCAGTTTGTCACATATCATTGTCACACTTGAAAAATGAAATACATCCCGGATTCTCAAGAACTCATTTAAGGAAGTCTTCGCTTCCTCGAAATCATCCTAGAAAGGAATTATATCTCAGCAAATTATCCAGAAAGAACAAACTACAGAAACAACGGGAGAGCGTTTTGTAACTTGCTTGAAAAAGAATCCAGGGATTAAGAGAAATGTAACAGCTTACTGAGAGGGATGCTTTAAATGAAATGTTTCACACATTCACATGAACACGTCCAAAGAGCTTTTCTCCGTAAACTGTTAGTCACAATGCTCTTTATTCATTGAAATAATACGATGCTCAAATACAAGCTCAGCAAACAAAATTTCTTTATAGGTGTCAGGAAAGAACCACCACCACGAACAGCTATCGGCTGTAAGAACTCACGCGTCTCAAATATGGGGCCACTCAAAGGGAACCAGACCTGTACCCAAATGAGTCAGAAATTCGTCTTGCTTTTAGCTACACATAATTTTGGGCCTCCATTACTAAACGAATGGGTACCGCGATGACGTGGAACACATGCGGCTGATAACGTGCACTTGGAACTAAAATACACTGCGTCATCAAGCGAGCATATGATGAAGATCGATAAACGTGCTGTTCGGGTGATCCTTTATTATTATTAGAAAAAAGGGTTAAACGTGGCAGCGACAGGAATTTGTGCAGTTGAAGGCAAGGAAAAACTGGACAGCAACAGTGCACGAAAGTGTTCCGACGTTTCAGTGCTCATTAGTCTCGAACACAAGACAAGGTCAGGATGTCCAACGACCACAAACACTGACATCTTGCTCGGAGCTGTGACAGCGACCCCTGGTTCTAGTACACGAAAATTGCCATTTCATGTTGGGTCTTCCCAATCCATCATCCTTCATTACCTGCGGTAGTTTTGTTTCTCCTCCAAACCCCATCGGATGAACTGATACCCCAGCATGCGAAACGACATGTCGCTCTCTGTACCCGATTGCTGTCAGTTCACAGGGCAACGGGATTTGGGGCTGTATCGTCACAGGTGATGAAAATTGGATATTTCTAACTTATTCTCCCACTGGGAATGAGTGGCTGAGTGCACGTCACGATGCAGAGCCAGTCGTTGGAAGAGGGGGGCTCAAGAGGAAAGTCATGCTGCGGATTTGGTGAAATTGTGAGGGTGCTGTGTATTGGGAATTAGTGCTGGATGATCAGGCTATGGACTGGAACCTCTATGCTAAACAAATGCAGCGGGCCTGTGATTATCGGCTCGAACGCTACCCAGTGCTTGTAGAAAATGGTAATATATGAAGCGGACATTGCTTCAGCTGGATAATATCCCAGGTCACACAAATAGAGTGGTCCCCCGAAAATAACTGGAATTACAAGCGGTTGAGATCTTACCCCCATCCTCCATACAATAGTGACATTGGCCCATTTGTATACTATATGTTTGACTTTATTACCAATTCTTACAAAGAATGGCACTTCGCTCCAGTCGTGGATGTGGAATCTGTAATTAGAAAGTTTCGAAACTCCTACGTTATACTACCACTGGAAACCAAATAAAGTAATATTGCTACGTCATACTACTACTAGTAACCAGTAGTTGAGGCTTCTTCAGGAAACATAACCAGTGATGCAAAGAGGGTGGTTCGAGAGGAAACTAATGCTGTTCATTTGGCAGAATTGTGAGGATCCTGTGCATTGAATGTATGCCACATAGTCAGGCTTTGCACGGGAACCTTTCCGCCAAACAACTGCGCTGGACCATGATCCTCTGCTGCAATGCCATCCGGCGCCCATCCATCATACCTTCGAAGTGGTCGTTGATTCAAGCTGATAAGGCCCTAAGTCACACCTCCAAATTAGTCAGCCGAAAATTACAGGAATTAGTAGGAGCTGTGATCCTACACCATCCTCCTTACAGTATGGAAGTTGCTCCATCCGATTACCACCTGTTTTGTTTCATGGTCCATGTCTTACAAAGGACGGCATTTCGCTCCAGTGGTAGATGTAGAATCTGCCATCAGGGTGTCTCTGTCCTCGAAACTTGTCGAGCGGTACTGCCGAGGGATCGTGGCACTGGTGGAACATTTCAAAGAGCTCTAAAAGACAACGGCCTATGCCTTGCAGAATAAGGTAATAGGATTAAACATGTATAGAGGGTGAGTCAAAAGGTATAGGAACGAGAGTCAAAGGTATGGGATTAAACATGTATAGAGGGTGAGTAAAAGGTATGGGATTAAACATGTATAGAGGGTGAGTAAAAGGTATAGGATTAAACATGTATAGAGGCTGAGTCAAAAGGTATAGGAACGAGTGTCAAAGGTATAGGATTAAACATGTATAGAGTGTGGGTCAAAAGGTATAGGAACGAGTGTCAAAGGTATAGGATTAAACATGTATAGAGGGTGAGTCAAAAGGTATAGGAACGAGAGCCAAATGTATAGGATTAAAGATGTATAGAGGGTGGGTCAAAAGGTATAGGATTAAATATGTATATAGGGTGAGCCAAAGGTATAGGATTAAACATGTATAGAGGGTGAGTAAAAGGTATAGGATTAAACATGTATAGAGGGTGAGTAAAAGGTATAGGATTAAACATGTATAGAGGGTGAGTAAAAGGTATAGGATTAAACATGTATAGAGGGTGAGTAAAAGGTATAGGATTAAACATGTATAGAGGCTGAGTCAAAAGGTATAGGAACGAGTGTCAAAGGTATAGGATTAAACATGTATAGAGGGTGAGTCAAAAGGTATAGGAACGAGAGCCAAATGTATAGGATTAAACATGTATAGAGGGTGGGTCAAAAGGTATAGGAATGAGAGTCAAAGGTATAGGATTAAACATGTATAGAGGTTAAGTCAAAAGGTATAGGAAGGTGAGTCAAAGGTACAGGATTAAACATGTATAGAGGGTGAGTCAAAAGGTATAACATGTACAGAGGGTGAAACAAAAGGTATAGGACGTTGAATCATTAAACATTTCAGCTGTAAACGGGACGAACTATTGGCTCACATTGGTTAGAAAAACAAACACCACTCATGTTTCATCCGGAACTCAAGCTCGATCCCAATTCTGAATAATAGCTAGAGACCTACGCTTCTGATCACTATGCTACCGGGGAGGCTCAAAATCTTTGGTATACCTGAAATATTAGAGAAAACACTTCTATTCTGTTGCTCTGTTCTTTACCAAATCCATAATCACAGGGTGATTCACAAGAAAAATGAACGCTTATAATGTGGAATATATGAGATGGGGAATATACGATGCGCGTGAAACCCGAACAGATCGGTTCTTTATTTCCTGACGAAGCAGTCGACATGCATTACCTGTCAATAAAAATTTCCCTGGCAGCTGGATGGCGCCGCACTGACGCGCCATCTGTCTAGTAGTAGTGGGTGAATAGCGTTTCTCCGCAGCCAGCATCTTTCCGACGCCGTATCATTGTGCCAATCTTTTTTAAGGGCACGGTGAATACCGAGCGATATTTGGAAATGTTTAATGAAACTGTGAACCAGCTGGTTGATCAGGAACTTGCAGATGGTAACTTTCAACAGGACGGTGCAACGTGCCACACCTCCAATAAGAGCATGGTAGAAATTCGCAGCTTTTTCCAGGACAGGGTTGTCTCGAAAGACTTGTAGCCGCCTAGGTCTCCCAACTAGACACCCCCACATTTCTTTGTCTGGGGGACTTTCAAAAAGCAAGGTTTATGCCAACAAGTCAAGGTCGATTGAGGAACTGAAATATAATATCACACGTGAAACTGCTGCCATCATTTTCTCTACGCTACATCGTACATTCGCCAATAAGGAACGTCGGGTGAATGTGTGCTTGGACGTTGGCGGTAGGCACTTCTAGCATCTTCTATGAGATATTCCTTTTTGTCCTAAATCAAAGTATATTTTACATTAATTTCATTCAAATGTGCCTTTGCAATCGTGAGTTAATTAAAAAAATAAGTGTTTAGTCCATAATGAATCACCCTGTATAACCATAGCTGTTTTAATACAACTCCTTTATGACTTTCAGCATGCATTCCTCTGGAGAGCAATTCCTATCCCCGAACAGTACCATGCTCACTTTCTCAGTATTTAAGATGGATATGAAAACTGCATGTCTGGGAAATTTTTGTAACTCATTTTCGGACAAGGTGAATTTGCTATATCCTGAAGCGAATGTGCTCTAATTTACATAACCTCTCTTTTCCTGATAAGTAAATTATTTCTCTAATGTAAATGGATTACTTCTAAAGCCTTTCATATTTGAAGTCTCAACACATGTAGGAAAGAGGAAGTGTATTTTTAAATTAAGAGCATCCCGAACTTGGGTTCTTTTGACTAAACTTTTTCAGGAAATATTTCAACATTAAATTCTATTAAATACTTATATTCAAGATAATTATTTTATGCGAGGTGTTTTGGCGAAGATCTAATCATCCAATCATATTATAAGCTTATATTCGAGATAATTAAATCACTTAAAAAAAAACTTGAGTTGACCGTCTTAATGAAATTAAATTAAATTACGTAGCATTGATTTAAAATATAGGGAACAAAAGATAATGAATAACTTCATTGATTATAGCTACATATGGGTAACAACAAAAATTTCGGATTTTTATTGGACTGCCTGAGAAAAAAATGTTTCAAGAAAAATTATATAAAAGGCACCATATTTTTATTCGGAACTAAAAACCCCCTGTGTTACCATGTACATATTTTTCTTTCTGGGAAACTAAATGCCAAAACTTAAGTTTAGTGTCATGTTTCAAACTTACTGTTTACTCACTCTTGTTAATTACTTGCGTAACAAAGTTGCTCAAAGAGAAGGGTCATTTAACACCAAAAACTCGTGCCAGACTTAAAAACATTTTCTTCTTCTATACGTCATATGTAAAACATATGTAAAACAAAGCATCCCTATATCAGATCGGCATTCTATGGAACATCTGAATTACACCGACGAGTCATTACATTATGATTACCTACCTAATAAGCTATAGGACCTGCAAGGCATCGATTCGATGAGTTGGCGATAGGCATCCTGGGATATATGGTAGCATAATATAAACAGCAGGTCCTCCAATTCCCGTACATTTCTAGGAGGCCGCGCGTGGCCTAATGAGCAACGTTCGTGACTGCCACGGAAAGGACCTCAGGTTCGATCCCAGGCAGGTACGAACGCTCGATCCACTAAATATCCGCTGTGCGTCGGATGGGCACGTTAAGCCGTCGGACCCCGGGTACTGGCCCCCCGGTAATAAAAAAGGGCGTCATCCTCTCCCTTTCTACTTCGCTTCCGTGTCACTTTCCTATCGGGCACTCTAACCCAAATCTCCTAGCTTCCTATTTCTAAGTGTTGTTTAAGACCTGTGGTCAGACACTACCTTCCTAAAATCCTCTACATATGATCATGATCCCGTACATTTCCGGGTGGTGGTGATTTAGCGCGAACACTCTTTTCCAAGTCGAACCACAAATGTCTGACTGGGTTCATGTGAGGTGAATTTTGAAGCCAGGGTATTAACTGAAAGTCACCAGCATGTTCTTCGAACCAATCCCTGACGATTCTGGTAGTGTGACATGACGCATTATCCTGTTGGTAATGCTCATTACCAACAGGAAACGCAGTTGCCATGAATGGGTAAACTTGGCCAGCAACGATGTTCTGCTACCTGACCGCTGTCGGGGAGTGTGCTGTTGGGATAATGGGCCCTACAGTGTCCCAAAAAAACATCGCCCACAGCGTAACATCTCCGCCCCATGGCCTGTTTCCGCCCAACAGTTTATCCAGGTGCCATAGCCTCCGTTGGTAATTGGCGTATCCGCGCTCGGCCGTCTACGTGATGCACCAGGAATCTTGATTCTTCAGACCAGGCCACTTTCTTCCAGTCATCCACGGTCCAATCTCAATGATCTTGGGCCCATTTTGTGCGTTGTTGACGATGACGTGCATTGAGCATGGGGGACCGGCTGGGTCTTCGGCTACGCAGGCCCATGCGCAGAAGGCTGCGATGAACTGTGTGCTGCGACACATTGCCCTGATCACCACTGTTGTAGCTGCTGGTGATTTCTCGCACTGTGGACCTGCGGTCGTTATGAACAATGCGCGACAGTCTCCGCTCACCTCTGACATCGATGAGCTGCGAACGACACACAGTTGTACAACGGTTCGTCGTTTGTCCATAGGTGCACCACTTTTGATACGTAATCACTACAGCGGCATGAGGCGCAGTGCTATCACAATTTGTCCTTTATGAAACTCCACTAAATCGGCAGCTTTTCCCATTCTGACTCCGAACATTCTACTAACTGAAAGCCGGTCCTCGGGTTGTATATTTACTGCACTGTGAACTTCACCTGCGCCCCCGTTCGGTCTTCAGGCGCGCTCATTTTTCTAGGTTGGGGGTGGTCATAATGTAATGGCTCATCGGAGAGTACTTGTTTATTTTCAGCAAAACCTCTTTTTTGAAGGTTTTACCATCTCCGTGAGCAACGCTATGGACTATTAGTAGTCGTCTGTTCCTAATTTAAGGGCATTGGTTCCCGGGAAGGAAGAGAGCTAGTGTGTAGGACTAAAAAAAAATCCATGCCTCACCGGGATTCGAACCCGGACTCTTCTCGGAAGAATGGTCAGAAGCCAGCGTTTAGACCACTTCGTCACTGGGGTGGGAAGAAAATATTTGATATTTACGTTTGTTTTCGTACATAGTGCAAAACCTTCCACAGCACAAATCATCAGACTCCTTCCTTGATGGAAGTTTTTGATCTTAATCCTTTGGCTGTTATTTGCTTGTAGTCACGCGGTTCGACGGAATGACTCATTTCGTGTAGAGTGTTGTAGCGTTTGTCATCTTGCCTTGCTATTACCGAAAGACATTCTCACTCCAGATGCCTCGAGTTCGCAATATCTCCACTGCGACACCTGGATTTTTATTTTGGGTTCTAGTACATCTCATATTCAGATTTTAGCACTGAAGATAATCATGTTCACAAATGTTGCCTTCTTTACATTAGTTTTTGTTATTCGAGTATTCCATGTGTCTCGATTTGGTTTTCCATTAGCAGGGGTATTTGCCTACTTTGAGACAAATTTTTGTCCTCTGAGAGGTTTTGGTAAGAAATATATGTTTCAAAACTTTCTTTTTACTTTACTGAAAGGTTTCAGTGTTCTGGTATTGTAAGGCCCCCTTTTTGTTTCATTTGGAGGTTCACAAAGCAGTAAAAAATGAATATGCGCCCAAAAACCCAAATGAAGGAAGTATCCAAACCGAAATAATTTACCATAAATTAATCCTTCTGTAAGTGAAAAAGAAATTCGGAAAATCACGGACCAATCTATAATACAAAGCTTTGATACATTATCAAATAATGTAAGAGAAACCTGTTTTACCAGAGAATATCCCATCGAATGCAGTCTCATCAAAGGCTATCTAACTTGAGTAATTAGAGGCATTCTGATTTAGTCAAGGTTATAAAAGTTTAGCCATGTTTTCTTCTTTTTTTAAAGTGCATTTTTATTCCGAAATGTATTATTTTTTACGACAGCATGAAGTCTTGTTTCGACGAAGCTGAATTGTAGAGGATAAGTTGTTCTGGTGACGATTGCTTGCTGGTGTGTCTACTAGATGTAAATAAAAAGAGGTTTTGTCGTAAGTAGCAGGGCTGTAGAAGAGAAGGGCTGGTTCTTAGAGCCGGCTCCTGTGAAGACGCGATCTGGAGATGATGACGTAGTCATGCTGCAGTAGCGGGTTGGTAGTGGGGTTCTCAGAAGCCACTGTTCCACGGGAAATCCGAAATAATCAGTTTAAAAGTCAACGAAAAACTACATAACTGTAAAGCACTACAGTAAAGGGAATGAGAATGAACTAAACTATCATCACTCTAGTTTTTTTAAAAAAAGTATTATTTAAACTTTAAACATATGTTTTTAACATTACAGTATTGGGCATATAAACACATCATTGTGTATTACGCTAAAGGCTCAGCGACTAATTAACAGTTGATTATATAATCAATATATATATATATATATTAATTATATAATCAACTTATTTATAAAACACAGCATTGGAAAAATTTTCCGAACACTGTGTTTTGCCGGTAACAAAAATCAAAATGCAGTTGTATAAATCATAATACTTGTTTCCCTCTTGTGCCTTGTTTTCTGTGTGTCACCTATTAAATACATATATATCTAGGGAAAATTTATGCCATTCTAAAGCGCTGATCATAGAATTTAAGTTTTCTGTTTTCTACAATTCTGTAATCACATTGTAGAAGATATATCTTATTTCTCCAAAACCGTTTCTAATTGTATTCTCTAATATTTTTTTCTTTTGCTCTAAGACCACAATTTTTGAATTAAGTAAGTTTATATTTTAGGAACTTCGAACTAACAAAAATCAGCTTGCATTTAAGTTAATTAAGCTGATCGGGACACATTGTGCCATTTTACAAATCGTAAATATTTTACATGTAAATTCCTTCTGAACCAAAAGTGAAAACTTTTTACTAACATTTACATTTGCAGCGTGATTTGGGAAGCATCCTTTGTTCGCTAAAAATCAGGTATCGGTTTTCTTTCTAGTATTTGAACGGATCCATTTCTGTGTTTTCTGCTGGGCCTTTTTTTGTGATACTAGTATTGCATTTCTGTTTAAAGAGCGAATTCTGATAAACGTTCGCAATCTACAAAATAAGCGAATTGCATCTTTGTTTACTTGAGGGTAATGGTTTTCCAGTTCGCTGACATGTTCGCGGATTACACCTTTTCCTTTTCGAAAAGTGATGCCGTGAAATGAATAAAAATGTTTTTCAAATTTTTGTACTGTATTCATCCATGAGCAGGACGGTACGGTAAGTCCACCTGAAGACAGTAATTTAATCCAATCGGATTGAATACGAAATTCTGGGCAATTTTTTGATAATGTCCCTAACGAAGGATCTTTATCTCGAACGTGATAAGCAATGTAGCCAGCTACATAGCTCATAGCTTCCTGCTCATGAACAGAAAGATCCCTTGATGCGGTTTGTTCTTCGACTTCCCTGGGCATAAGAAATACATCATTAACATAATCAAAGTTCACATCATCACAGCTGTTTTCATAAAGAGAAATTTCGGGAACCTCCTGCATTTTATCACATCCCAAAGCATTTTCTAATAATTCGGATTTTAGGTAAACGTCTAACTGTTTGTCTTCTTCCGAAGTGGATGTATTTACTTTTGATGAGAGTTTGGGCAGTTTGTTTGCAAGTAACAACTGCTTCAAACGGCTAATGACTTCTTTTGGCAAAGGGTGATCGTTAAATCTACCAAGCGCTCGAATTTGACTAAAAAGGCTTTCTATGGCATCTTGAGTCAACCGGGAAGTCAGTATATACTTAACACCAAGAAGTTTTAAGTCCTCAAACAATCCCATAAGCGAGTTTACGGATATCAGAATTCCTTTTTGAAAAGGCAGCATGCTAGATTTTCCACGCACCTTTAATCCGCTAATGACATCTTTCACTGCTTTTAAAATTAAAAATTGTTTTTCAAAATATGCGTCCATACCAAATGCAGCCTTCAGAGCTTTGTTGGAGGGAGGACATGGCTTGTAACTATTCATTATATCAAACAAGCCGTCAATTAATTTAAAACATTCAGCTGCTTTTTTTTATTTTCTGTTAAATGCATAATTGCTTTTGCTGTAGTTGCTGAAAATAACGTTTTTGCAGGTGTTACTTTCTGTCGCTCGTTTCCTTTTACAGTAAAAAAATTTGGTTTCAGTTTATGGCAAAATTTGTATTCTCCTGAATTTCTGTTTAAGACTTCTTTAATAACATCAGTTGTCAAAATGGTGTCATCTTGAAGCATGAAGAATCCTTTGTCCAGGAAGTGATTTCTAAGCAATTTTACATAATGGGCTAAATCTGCGAACACCCATATTTTGATGTTTGCTCAGCAGGGTTCAGGAACGAAAAATTGGTGGGGGAAATTTCAAGTTCCTTCCACAAAGTACCACATCCTCCTAAATCAGAAATCATTGCCTTTACTTCTATGCCACTTGTTTGTATATGAGTAATTACATTAAAAATGAGCTCTTTTGTCATGGGGATATCAAAATTAAAGAACATTGGCTGCTTCCATTGAGAAATCAGACCTCTAATTAAAATGAACTGAACTTTTCTGAATGGACCCAGTATCTGATCTATTCGAGAGTCATAGCACAACTTAGAATCTATGTGCATTTCATCAAAACTTAGAACACAGATTTTTTCACGGAAACTTAAACTTTCGCAACTTCTTTTCATAAGCAGAAGAACATCATTCTGTATCCCAGGACTGCATGTAAATTTTGCACACCAACGTTTCAGGGTGCTAGCGCTTGGAAGTGGAACGCCCATCTTTTCTTTCCAGAAATCATATGATTTTGAAGAAAGTGCTCGAATTACTATGCATCTAGATATATCCTCTGTCGTTCATTTTATCCTTTTCATTTTCGAAGTAAGAGCATCGACTTGGGTCTTCGTGAAAACGCGGTTGACAAATTTCCTCAAAGTTTCTAATTTCCGTTATTTTTTCTGAAGTATTTTCATTTGGCTTCTTAATTGCTGAATTTGAGATATTAGATATCTCCTAGAAGTGGCCCATCTTTTCGATCGCTGAACCGAAACTTAATGATTTCTACTTTTACCCTGGATTGTAGTTTGGAGATCTTTCTCCAGTGTTGAAACTTTTTCATTAAATTATCATTACAAATTTTCATGTACTTGCAGTTTGGGCATTCTGTCGTCTCTACGTTGCTACTGATTTCACAGTTCGTACCAACGTCCGTTTCACCTTCAGTATCCAGATTAATTTCCTTCGGGCTCAGTTCACTCAATCGTTCCAAAGCACTTCGAACAAATATTCTTTTCCGGTGTCTCTGGGTCCTCGGTGTTGTTTCTTTAGAAATTAAAGGAGATACATTTATACTAAGAGCAGCATCAGATTTGAGTACCTTTCGCAAAGGCAATCATAGTAATCGATTTTTCATATCATTTTCGTAATCACAACTCTGGAAATGTTCGCTACAAATTCTGGCGTACTTAACATTAATCGAGTCCTATCTGCGGCACCTGTTCATCCATTCTTTTACGAGCACTGGATTGGTCCGAGGAAAAGCATGAAACACAATATCTTGTCCTTTTCGGTTTCTGTGTGTATTCCGACACGTTGCGACAGCACACGAAGACATTTTAACAAAAGAAAAAGGCTAACCAACTTACGTAGGTAAACTATTTATGTACACGCATACAATAGATACATACACTCTTAAACATTCGCGCGATCTATTTGTATCTCTCTATATATATATGTATTACAGTAGGCTATATACACAAATAAATACTCGTATAATGCAAACGATAAAACAATCTAGTACGATGAAACATAACACGCTAGAAAACTGCTCGCAACGACAGCCCAGCAGCACGGGAGAGAGAACTCGAAGCAGCACGGTGACGTCACAAAAGGTCCCCCAACCTCTTCCCCGAGGACCGTGTCGGCATTCGGTTTGTCAAAGCGATGAACCAGCCCTTCTCTCTTTTATAACCCTGGTAAGTACGAGTTTTAACTCAACCTGGCCAATATCTAAAAGTTCGTAGTTAGCTCTCTGATATCTAGTTAAGAACTTTTCAGCTACAACTAATAATTCAACAGCTATTACAGTGAATATAAAGCGAACGTAAGTCTAACAACCTCAGAGTTATTTTCTTGCACAGAAACCAACATAACGTTAGAATAATAGTTGCTGCTAAGATGAACAATTCGCGCAAATTAACTGCTATCCTGCACATCATTGCATTGTCCCAGTCACAAGCCATCTTTCTTTTATTTAGGCAACTAATGCAAACTTGGACGAATATGGTTTCTATTTCATCACAGGCTTCCTGTAAAATATCGAAGTAATTTCTTCTCCTGAATCTTTTCTCCGTTCCATGATCTTAATTGCATGAACAACTTCTACCTGAAGGACTAGAGGAAACGTATTCCCATTCTTTGTGTGTGTGTGTGTGTGTGTGTGTGTGTGCGCGTGTGTGTGTGTGTGTTATTGTATATCTGTAATACTTATATGTATTATTCCTGTCATATGGACTTGTGTAAAACTCTTTAACTCTCCTAAAAATTTCGCTTCTATTGACAGTTACCATACCATTTTCTTCTCTGAGTGCCATGATTTGTTTTCTTCCATTATGAAGATTACCTTTCTTTTTTCTTCACGCTTTCGTTGATATCAAGCGCGTTTTTCTCACCTTTCGCAATTAAGTTATCTTATGTCTTCAGTGATACCTTTTCGTGCGGTCTTGGGTAATTTCTATGTATCACACTGCGGAATATTTATCTTCGTATGCTTTCTTTTTTACATTTGCATGTTTGTATTTTCGGACATTTACTTCATGTGGCTTTCTCGTTTTTGTACCATTAATTTTTGGCCCTTTTTCCTTAAACATTTTGCCAAATTTCATGTTAACTTTGGAGATGTCTACTTCTTCTCTCGATAGACTGTCTAGCGCAGAGAACAGGTTGCTCTGTTACAAATCGAAAGTTTTATAATGTTATTTTAAGGTTCTTCACGTCAATACTTTTCCTTTACTTTACGAGCTTGAGTCGTTCAAATTTTGTGAGAAGATGCATCTTACATCTAACTAATATATGCTCATTTCCTCTGTTGAGCCTGTTAAGTTCACATCGGTGCTCGACCAAAAATTGTGCACTTCCATGTCTATTTTCTTTGCGGCTTTTTCTCGGAAAAGTAGTTCTTGATGAAAATCTTTTCCTCGTCTGAAACTCTACAATAGTATTTCTTTCCACTCTCGTTAATGTTGCCATAACCGATTTACGTACCGCGATTTTATCCTCTTGCACTATTTTCGCATTGAAACCACCTACAATGAACTTCAAGTGCTGCTTACCCTTTTTACACAGAATGAACTTCAAGTGTGCCGCCCCGGTGGCGCATTGGTCGTTGAACAGACAAGTCGCATATTTTTTCGGCTCCTGCGTAGAAGTCAACGTTCGTTAGTTTACTTGTTCTTTTTGTGGTATTTCGTCGTTTTGTGTTTTGGTTGCAGTGTTTCGTACCCTCGCTTCACGAGCAGCGAGGCTGAGTGCCGAGTGGGTGCTCATTTTTTTTTTCATTTTCGTGTGTCGTCAGTTACGACGCATGAGTTTTGGTGGGCCAGTGGTCGAGAATGTCCACTCCCACTGTGAATAAGTCACCGTCGTCTACAGCTGCTTCGTCGATTGCTGATATGTCTTCGCTTCTTAGTTTTGTGCCTTCTTCGGGGAATGTTGCGTCGACTAGTGCTGCTGGACTTCCAGAAACTGTGCTTCTGGCCACCCGTGTGCCGGCTGCGTCTAATATTCCTGGTTCTGCTAGTTCTACTTCAACGTCGTTCGCACAAGCTGTGGGAAGTACCTCATATATTTCTAGTGATTCTGCACCACATTTCAAACGTGTAGCTTCGGCGTTGAAAATTATTATTCCAAGTGATTCGCCGCAAGGTAAGCAGTTGTCGTCTGCCTTATTATTAAGTGTTTTCATTCCTGCTTTGCGTGACACCTCCCTCCCCCAGTATCTGCATGCTGTGTCGAAGGTCGTTCCAGCCGAAAGCATTGTGTCCATTATTCGCTTGGGTGGAGGGGTGTATGTTCACTTCACCCACCAGCAAGCAGTAGATTTAATTATATTTCATGGGGTTGATATTGGATCCTTTCATCTACAACCTGTCGCTGCAGCCCAAAGACCAGTTACGGTGACCCTCTCTCCTATACCAACGGCTGTTCCTGATTCTCTGTTGATTGATTTCCTCAACACGATGGGTCGTGTTGTGGGAGTGACCAAGATTCTTCCAGGTACAGCCCGTGATTCCCCCTGAAACATGTGCAGGGTGGGCGCCGCCAGTACCGGGTTATTTTTCCAACTTCTCAGTCAATTGCGGAACGCCCTGCAACTCTGGAATTAGTCACTGATACCCGGACGTACATTTTTAATATTTTTGCAGGGGTTCAGTGCTTCCGCTGCAAAGGGGAAGGTCATCTCGCATCTGCTTGTCCTCATGCTACTCCTGGTGCTAGATCTGATTCTTCATTAGCTACTACAGTTCAGGTGGCCGCTGCCCCTGCGGATGTTGTGCAGGCCGCTGAGGCACCTGCTCACATTCTAATTTCATCAATTTTGCCTTCTGTTTCTCCAGTCGTTCCTTCCCTCCCGGTTCCTGTCGTCGTACTGGATGGTTTGGAGTCCTCCAATGAGGATTTTCCATCGCTGGAAGTGTCTGCACCTAAATCACAACGTAAACGCCCCAGCTCACCTGGTGTTTCTACTCGCTCTTCTCGTTCGTCTCAACGTCTTCGGTCCAAGAAACCAGCCCATTCTACCTCGGGTTCACCTAGCCATCATGAGCTAAATTCTGAATTACTAGTTTTGAACCGATTCGCATGTCTCCAGGATGATGATGTTATGGACACGGTTGCCCCTGATCCTGATGACACTGCAATGGTTGACTCTGACGATGATTCTCCTTCTCCTACACTTCTTGACATTTCTACTATGTTTGAAGAACTTGCGGTGCCTTTGCACCCTCTTACCTTAACTGATCTGTATGCATTGACCACTCGCCCGCGTAAGGCGAAGTTGATCACACTGCCTTGCATTAAGAGTAAGCTTCACTTGTTGCCTGAAATGATTGCACAGCTAAACCAGTTCCATGCATTTATAACTAATGTTACTTTGCCTGGCGGGACTGAGCAATATGCTCGCCGTCTGGGATACTTACTCAAGATTTTGAGGGCTGAACTGGAAGGCTGGATGCAACCTACCAGTGATGTCCTTGTTAACACTACTTAGCTTTAATGGTAGAGGGCTTGCGTCTTCTGCGGCGAATGCTTTGGTTTGCGAGGACGTTCGTTACCTGGTGGCTAATATCCTCCTTCTCCAGGAGACGAACTGTTCCTTGGATGCCGGGTGTTCCCGCTGGAGACGCTGGCCGTACATTTTTTATCATAATTACCGGACCCATCTCAGGTCTGGTACCGCTATAGCGTTTCATGTGCGTTTTCATTCTTCCCTTTCTGATCTTGTTGAGTCACAGAGTCTGCTGGGTTCTTTTCAACATATTTCTTTTTGTTTTTGTTCTAAACGTATTCATGTTTTCAATATCCATATTCCGCAATCTGCTACGGATGCAGAAACTCTCCTCCAACATCTTTCTTCTATCCTTTCGACCCTCCATCCAAATGATACAGTCATTGCTGCAGGCGATTTCAATTGCACTTTGCAACCCGGTTTTGACCGAGATGGTTCAACCGAAAGCCGTTCCGACCTTGTTTCCAATCTCACTCAACTCGTTGTTAATTTTGATTTGATTGATGCATTCCGTTCCCTCCATCCCCGGTCCAAGGAATTTTCTTGGTTCCCCCGGCTGCTTCACGCTGTGTCGCAGCACGCCTAGATAGATTCTATGTTTCCATTTTTCTCCATTCCTCTCTAGTTGAAATTACTCATCATCCTTCCGTTTCGTCAGATCATCGACCCGTTCTTCTAAAACTTTTTTTGCATTCTTCCTCTGTTCCCGTTTCCCCAGTCTGGTCGCTCGACGATTCAGTTTTAACTGATCCTGTTTTCTGTGCTGAAATTCGCTCTATGATCTCGTCTTCTGTGCAACAACTTTCTTCGTCTGACGACCCAGTGACTCTGTGTCTTTCCACGAAAATTTCGATTATTTCTTTCGCACGTCAGTTTTCTTTCTCTTCCCGTACTTCTCGCTTTCAAGATATTGATGTTCTCCGTCGTAAATTGCAGACTATTTCTCCTTCTGATCCTTCTTTTCCCGTGTTTCAAGCTCAACTTCGTCGTATTCTGTTTACTTTTGCTTCAACAGCCATTACTCGTCTGAAATTCACTCACTTGCGGTTTCACGACGACCCCTTTTCTAGTTTGAAGTCCCTTGAGGAGTATCATGTTAAAAGCAACACAATTTCCTTTCTTTCACTACCTGACGGATCTACAGTTACCGACCCTTATCGTATCTGTGAACTTACTTTTTCCCATTATTCGGATCGTTTTCAACACCGACTCCTTTCTCCTGCAGATACCTCCCCTCTTCTTCATGTCCTCCCTCAGGTTCCACATTGTTTTTTATTCTCTTGTTTCTCCTATCTCTCCTTCTGAAGTCCGCTCTGCAATTTCCAGTCTGAATGACCGTTCTTCTCCTGGCGCGGACGGTCTTCCGCTCTCATTTTATAAGAAGTTTCTTCCTTCTCTCCTCCCGCTTCTGGTTGCTTGTTTTAATGCCGTTTTTACTTCTTCAAATGTTCAGTCTTCTGATTTCACTTTTGCTCTTCTCCGTCTCATCCCCAAAACCGGAAACCTTGGTCTTTTTCTAACTGGCGTCCTATCTCTATTCTTAATACTGACTACAAAACCTTTGCTAAAATTCTCGCTTTTCGCCTCAATCCCGTCTTGCAGCATTTAATCCACCCCGATCAAACTTACACTATTCCCTCCCGTTCGATTATTACCAACATTTCCACCATTCGCAACTTATATTTTCTTGCTTCCCAACTTTCCGAACCTCTCGCAATTTTTAATATTGATCAGAAACAAGCTTTTGACTCCATTAATCACTCTTATCTATTTGCTGTTCTTCGTCATTTTGGCTTTCCTACTCTTTTCTGTCAAGCTCTTATTAATCTTTACTCTCACTCTTCTTTCCGTATTCGCACTTCCACATTCATGACAGCTACCATCCCCCTTGACAACGGGATCCAGCAGGGTTGTTCCCTTTCGGGTCAACTTTTTACGCTTGCATTTGAACCTCTCTTAATTTGTCTGCGTTCTCGTTTGTTTTCTGTGATTCCTCGCAGTATTGCTCCTACTCGTCACCACCGCATAGTGTTGTCTGCATATGCTGATGACCTCACTCTCTTTCTTCGCACTGAACGTTCTTTCGGTGTTGTCCTTTCTGCTTATCGTGAGTATGTTTCAATTTCCGGTTCCGAACTTAATATGTCTAAATCTGTTGGTCTGTGGGCCGGATCGTGGGTGGCACACGGTGATCGCCCTTGGGGTGCCCGTTGGTCATCCTCGGTCATTAAACTTCTTGGTGTGTACGTTGGAAATCCCGTGGCTGTTGCTGATGCCACATGGATTCCTTTGCTTCAGCAGCTCAATCGCCGTCTTGCTCCTTTTTGCCGGTTCAAACCTTTTTGTCCTTTTTTAGCAGAGCACATCTGGTTTCTTCCTTTCTTCTTCCCATTTTGACACATTCGTGGTTCGCTTATTTTCCCTCGCCCATTTTTCTCCAATCCGCTCAAAGTTTGATTACTGATTTCATCTGGAATAAAATTCACTGGGTTCATCGTTCTACTCTCGTCCTTCCTCTGTCTTTTGGAGGTGTTGCCCTCCCAGATCTTTTCAAAAATCTAATGCTGTTCATCTTCAGACCTTTCTCCGTTCTTTTTCTTATCCTCAGATTTCATCGCTTACTATTGTTGATACTTTACTTTTCCCTCGCAGTCCGTTTCTCACTCTCGCTACTTTCCTCCGTATGGATCTGTTCCTCCTCATTCCAGATCACTTTCCCGATCGCACCGTTTTTTCCTCTGGCATTCCTTATGTCCCGTCCGTCTCCCACCTACCTCAACTAATGATCTGCTTGCGGAACCTCTCTTTTACTCTTCTGCACTCCGTTCTCCCTCTTCACCGTACTTGTGCTTCTCCACCTGGTTCGCCAGTGGCGTGGTACAGGTATCCCAACTTGTAGATGCTTCTCTCCGCTGGAAGTCTCTTTCCCAAATCGACCCCCCTCTTGCTGACACTCCCTTACATCGCGCCCAACTCCGGTTGTTTCATTTTCAGCTTCAACGCCTTTACCCGTCCCTCGTGATTTCTTTTGGGTTAATTTTTTCTTCTTCGGCGTCCCCTTGCCTTCCTTTTCTGGTTTATTTGAATGATGTTCCCTTTCTGGTGCATCAAGTTACTGCAAAACTCTTGTACCACCACTTTCTTACTTATTTTCGAGCACCTCTTGCTATTCCTTTTGTGCCTCCTGATGAAACCTCTCAGACATGGGTCGATTCACACATTTCTCTGGCTTCCCCAAAAGCAACTGATATTCATTGGCTACATCTTCATCGCCGCTTGCTCACACCACGAACTCTTCATCGTTTTGGTCGCGTGTCTTCTCCTTTGTGTTTTTCTGTTCAACGCTCGGTGATGTTCATCCCGCATATGACTCCTGTTTAGTTTTACAGCCTCTTTTTTCATTGATGTTTGCTCTTCTCTCCAAGGTCTGTCCTTCCTTTCACTCTGTTTCACATTACTATTTTCTTCGCCGCCATCATCCTTCCGCTGCTGTTCACAATCCAGTTTGCGCGTTTTTAATTTTGCAGGCCAAACTGACTATTTATTTATACTATCATACCAGTGTTGATCGGCCTGCTCTTCGTCGATATCATCCTGCGAGAGTTTTCCTGTGCCGTAGGTTTCGTTCCTCGATCAAGTCCGTCATCCAACTTGAGTACGAGGTAGCTCTGGCCCGGCAGGCTGTTCCTGCTTTCTTCTCGATCTGGTCCCCCCACCTCCCCTGGTTTCGGGTTGAGCATGGGTTGATTCAATTCGTTTGATCAGTTGTTTTTTCTTGTTTTTGTTATGGTATACTGGTTTCTTCACTTTGTTTGTTTTTGCTTTTCCATGTTGTTGTCTTGTACTGTTTTTGATTGAGCTGCAGGTTTTTTGCCTTGTATTCATTCTTTTCTTCTAATCCTGTTGTTTTTCATTTTTTTTACCGTTTTCCTTTTCTTGTTTTTATGATGGCCCTTTGGTAATGTTGTACTGTTTTGCTTCCTTGAGATTCCGGTCTTTTTGTTGTTTTTTCCTCTGTGCTTTGTTAGCTCATTCTACTGGTCGGTATATTCTTTCTTGGATAGTGCTTTTCTATACTTTTCCTCTTACTAGCGGCCTCTGCCTCTTTGTTTGAATTTTCTTGTCGTTTTGCGCTGTGATTGGATGTTTTACAGCTAGTTGCTTTGACTTTTTTTCTGTCCGGAGTCCGTGGGCATTTGTGTTCCTGTGTTCTGTGTGTATTTTTTTCTGGTTCTTAGTGGTGCTGTGCAATCGGTTATTGTTTTTTGTGTCGGTATTTTTGTTGAGTTGTTTGTCTATGTATTATTGTGTGCTTGCTTTCTATGTTTTCGTCGGCCACAGTTATTGGTCGACGCATTTCTTGTTGTGGTGTTTTGTTGTACTGGTTGGCCACCAATTGTTTGTGATCACTGTTATTGTTTGGTATTAGTGTGATGCTTGTTGGGTGTTGTTGTTTTCCGTTGGGCTAGTCTGTGTTGTCTAGTTTTGCAAAATATTTTTGGCGTGTTGTGTTTCTTTTGTGCTTGTTTGTTTGTTGTTGTTCCTGATCTTCTTTTTTATACTGTGTTTCCTTAATGTGGTATTACCGTGTTTTTGTAATTGCTCTTGCTTTTTGCACGTGTTGTGTTTAGTTGTTCGGATGGCGGCTGTCCTACTCGCTCTGCTCCTGTGTGAGTTTTTAATACTGTGATTGTATTTTACCTTTACTTCTAATGTGATAATCTTGTTTTTTACTTGTTTGTGTATGTTCTACTTTCGTGTTTCAGCTGGCTCCGCAGTTTAGGGAGCCTTTTTTTCTCATGCCTTGTGTTTCATGTTCACTTGTTTGTCTATTGGGTTACGTTGACCCAAGGAGTTGGTCAACGCTCTATTTGCCTTGTGCTATTTTTTACTGTGCCTCTTGTGTTTTTTTCTTGACTGTATGTGATTACATGTGTAGTGAAGTAGTCAGTTGAGGCAGTTTTGTCTTTGATTATGTTTTAAGTGCACTTTTTGTGTTTTCGTTTTTGTGTTTCTTTGCACTCAAGCTAGGGTTCTACGTCTTGCTTCGTGCTTCTCCTGTCCGGGTTTTTCCTGTAATATTGTATTTTTTTCTCGGCACAGCCTTCTGTTGCCGTGCACGACTGGACGTACTTTGTGTTGTTTTCAATGTGTTATGATGCTATGCGATCTTGTTTCCGCGTGATTCTCTCTATAGCGCCACGTCGGCTTCTGGGGTTTGTCAACGCGCGTCTTCTTGTTTTGAGTATGAAATTTGAATTGAGTGCGATTTTTTTTGTGAACCTCGTGTGCCTGTTTGGCTACATTTATTTTGTGTGATGCAGCGGTTTTTCCCCTTATTATCATGTATTCTTCTGTACAGTGTTCCTCCTGACTTACATGCGTCACTTCGTATTTCGTTTTTAGTTATAGCGGTTGGTTAACACCCCTCTTTATGTGCACGGTTTTTTTTTTGTTTTTTATGTTCTTCTTGTACTAATGTTTTGGCCGCTGCTGCATGTTTTCAGAAGTACAGTTTTGTTTCTCCTGTCGCTGTCTTGCAGTGTCAGTCAATTTGTGTTGTGTTGTATTGTTGTTGTGTTTTTTACCTGTCACCTTTGTGTTCGCGCTGCTATGTACTAGATTTTGGAATGTGTTTTTCTTCCCTCACTCTGGGGTTTGGGTTTTGTAATGTGTGTGTTTTTCGTTTTGTTTTCTGTGTTCCTTTTTTATCTGTATATATTTTAATCTTGTTCTGATGTTACCAGTTTTCTTTCCTCCTTTCTTTTGTGTTGAGACTTCTTGGCCTCGTCTCTTTTAATACAGTCTCATGTGACTGTAGCGTATCACATGTACCTTGCTTTTAGACTAATAAAGGTTTATTTTGAAGGCAGTGGTCTAAGGCGCTGGCCTCTGATCATTCTTCCGTAAGGGGTCTGGGTTCGAATCCCGGTCAGGCATGGATGTGGTGTTTGTCTTACGGCACTGGCTCTCTCCCTTCCCTGGAACCAGTGACCCTAAATTAGGGACGGGCGACTGCTTATAGCCCATTGAGTTGCTCACGGTGGTCGTTAAACCTCCAAAAAAAAAAACTTCAAGTGTTGCTTACACTTTTTACACAGAACGAACTTCAAGTGCTGCTTACCCTGCTGAAATATGCTCCTGAAAAAATGCTCTTCATTTTTTTGTTAATTATAAATCCTATAGAATTAGTTCTGCCAGTATCTTACCCGTGATTGTAGAAGAAATGTTCAGTTTTCGTTTTTTTGTAAGTTAATTTTTAAAGCCCCTTATTTGATCTTGCCACCAACTTCATGTGTACGATGCAGTGTACGATCTAGGAATATGCCGACCAGTGCAAATAAGTGGGTTTAAAAATGAACTTACAGAAGATTAAATTGGTGTATAATGCTTTTACAAAAACTGAAGATTTGAAAGATTACAGAGCAAATTTAGACGTAACCTGCTCCTACATTAACCTTGGACAACAATTTTCAAGTGAGGGCCACATCGAAGAAGAAATAAATAGGCCTATTAAACTTGGGTGGAAAGCTTTTGGAAGAAACAGCACAATTTCCAAGAGCAATTTTCCATTACGTCTTGAAAGAAAAGTGTTTAATCAGTGAGTACTTCTAGTCCTTACTTGTGGATCACAAGCGTGGACTTTAGCTAGAAAAGACATACAGAGGTTTCAAACAACTAAACGAAGTATGCAGAGATTCAAGCTTGGTGCAAGCTGGAAAGATAGGAGAGAAGCACATCGATTAGGGAAATGAAAACAGCAAATGATATCATAACCAAAGTGGAGACTTTTCAGTGGCAATGAATTGGGAACATTTTTAGAAGAACTGACTACCGTTGAACAGATGAAATAAAAGACTGTATGACAAGGGATAGGAAAAAAACTCAGAAGAAGGCCATGTGTGGAATAGATGAATTTAGTTCGACAACAAGCTTGGAGTGACTTGGAAGAGACTGGCAGAAGACCGAAAGTTGTGGACACTTAGAGAGATTTTCATGCAGCAGTGGACTTATTAAGATTACTGCTGCGGTGAAATAGATAGACGGATATGAACTTAGAATGTTGTGCAAAATACTCGGAGTGATCTCCATCCAGCAGTAAGTTGATAATGGCTGATAATGATGATATATATACACTATCTACCAACAAGTAATTGGACACCCCTGCAATCGACGATATCTGCTGTCCTGATACACGTCACGGCCGACGCAGTTAAATATCGTGTGGGAAATAGCAACGCAACCAGTCGCATGCAAGATGCCACGCAGTTCGGAGCTCTCTGATTTCGAGAAAGGTGTAATCGTCGGGAATCACAGAAATGGCCGATCCATACGTGACATATCCAGCGAGTTGAAGTAACCAAATTCGACAGTGGCCTACATGATTGGCAAGTGGAAGATGAGAGGTGACTGTCGGAATGTGCCCCGACCCGGCAGACCCACAAAACTGGGAGTTAGAGACCGACTGGTGCTGGCCAGAGAAATTCGGAAGAACCGCACCAAATCGATGAGCCACATCCTCGAGGAGTTTCAACAGGCATCCGGGAGTGTTCTTTCGATGAATACCATCCGTAAGGAAGCCCATCTGCTCGGTTATCACGGACGCGCTGCCTCCCACAAGCCTTTGATCACCAAGTCCAATAGCGCTGCTCGGCTAACGTGGTGCAATAAACGTCGACAGTGGACCGTTGAACAGTGGAAACAGGTTCTCTGGAGCGACGAATCAGGGCTCATCTTCTACCGTTCGGATGGCAGGGTCTGAGTTTGGCGTCTGCCTGGAGAACGCCTCCTGACATAATGTATTGTGCCAACTGTGAAGTTCGGGGGCGGTGGAATTATGCTATGGGGGTGTTTCTCCTGTTATATCACAGGACCCTTGGTTGCAATTCCTGGTAGACTCAACGCCGAGAACTACTGCACCATTTTGGGTGACCATGCGCTTCCTGCGTTGTGGCAGTTTTACGCGGTGGACCCATGTTACTTTCAGGATGACAATGCCTTCTGTCATGTTGCGAGGTCCACCATGGCTTGGTATGGTGACAATGGGGTTAATCGAGTGGACTGGCCTGCGCAGAGCCCGGATCTTAACCCTATCGAGCACCTCTGTGACGAGTTGGAGCGTCGACGTAAAGGGTGCCCCCACCGTCCGAAATCGGTGAAGGAACTGACCTGTCTTCTCCAAGCCGAGTGGAAGAAAATACCGCTAGCCGTCATACAACGCCTGGTTAAGAGTATGCTTTGGAGGGTCGCAGCTGTAATCGCCGCTCGTGGAGGCTCCACCAACTATTGAAGGTGAATAAACTTGGTTTTCCTTTCCTATCACAGGTGTCCAATTACTTGTTGGTAGATAGTGTATATATAATGCAAAGACATAATTCACTTCATATTTTGTTGTCTAAGTCAAAGAAAACAAAGTTGCAATGTTTTTGAAAACAATAATTTAGTTTTGTTTCCCCAATTATTGACGGGTCAATCTGTAAATTAAGTAAATTTAATGAAAGAACCCGCCAACACAAGAAAGAAATGTACTCTGCTTGCAATCAGATAATTTCAGAGAATATAGTGTTTGTACATTTGTTTGCACTGAATACATTAATTTAGATTCCCGTAAAATTAATTCTGTGGCAACGCGCTGTCACTACCCAAGACCATGAGCAATAAATGTTTATGGTGAGAACAACAACAAAAAATATATGAAAAGATATGAAAGTTATTCTGACCAATGATTGACTCTTGAATACTGTTTTGAGGTTTCTTGTTAACTTCTTATTACTACGTTGCAAACAGTGGTTGTGATAAAAGGCTTGGGAGAAAAGAAAACGGTTTTGCTAAATTCAGAGAAAGCAGGGGCGTTTGCCGTCGAAAACGTGCTGGAAGAAAAGTATATTTAAAAAATGCAATAACTTGAATTTTGCTACATTTTTTTCAGAATGCCAAGAAACCAATGTAACTTAGATGTGGAATTCACAGATAAAAAAATGTTGTTAGCGTTAGACATTACTGCCAATCAATGGAAAACTTCTTTGCTTGTGAAATTAGAAAACTTGCGTCAAGTCTAATATTCCATGTGCAAAAACAGTATTTCTATCAATCCATATTATCCAAATAAAGAAACATAAGCACACCTGACTTTTACCAGACAAGAAAAACGACACGACTGTATAATTCCTAAAAGCCAAAATACTCTGATACACAGACATACAGCCGAAATATTACATGAGTAGATATGTTTTAAAGAGCGATAGCAGAAATACGAGCTAGAATTTGTAATTTCTACAAATCAGACCTCTACTTTTCTGTTAAATTAATTTCCAGAAAAAAAAGACTGCTGACACTTTTGAACTACGGACAAGAACAAAACAGACAAATGTAAATATAGCAGAACATCCTAATAATTGGCAGAGCGTCCTTGTTTGATTTCCTCTTTGCAATTTTACTGTTGTTACTCAGTTTATCGATTTGTTTTGCAATCGTGCTTCTGGATGGCGATACGAAGAAAGTGGATTTGAGTTCATTTTTTCAGCAGGAATTCTTTATAATCCTCGCGTAATGGTAATTACCTGGCAGTCCTCCTCGCTTTCGTTCCTTTTCTTCAGCTTATATCGTTCCTGGAACAGAAAGGTGATTATAGGCTGAATGCCGTCGCTTTCCGTTTGTATGCATAATATCTCACAATGAGCAAAGACTGGCATACGAAAAGCTAATAATGTTCACTCTGCTATGGGTTCTCGGTACAATGCAATACAATAATGTCTATATTTGTAAATCATGTAAGAAATATAAAGGTATAGTTGAATACAAAACTCAGATATTAAAAATTTTGTGATAAGTGGGTTTTGTTACCAAACGACGTAGAACGGGGGTCAGTGAAATGCAAACAAAATGAAGCAGTCACTTTCCGCAAAAGTTCTACCATATTATGTTGCTCAAAACCAACAAAATACTTTACATATGAATACTGATGTGCAGTGATTAAAGTTTAAGTAGCTGTAAGGAAAATTTACGTCTTTAACCATGTGTCTCTACTTATGTCCGTAGACAACTTCAAGAACAGATATTTTGATGGGAAAAAATTACCAACAGCTAAGTTAATAGAAATAACACTTACTATTTAATGAACTCTTGTTCATTGTTACAATCGTGGGAATATCCCATGCAATCGGCGCTCAAACAAACATCAAATCCAATCATTATTTGAATATCTTATTCGTCTTATGACGGAGAAATACACTGCTGGCCACCCAAAATGCAACACCAAGAAGGAAGCTTCCGATTGGTCTGAAATTCGCAGCATGCGTCGCCCGCGAGAGGACATGCAAACGATTCGCATTGCAGGGCATATGCAAATCATGTGCGCCCGGCACGCCACCGAGAAGCACTATAAGAAGGGTGCACAGAAGGCGGGGTGTAAGTATTGGAAGTGTGTTGTGCTGCCGGACCTGTGCGTGGGTCGCAGAATCCGGCAGTCATTCCAGTACGTTTCGGAGTTCGATAGAGGACGAATAGTGGCTTATTGCGATAGCGGTTTATCTTACCGAGACATCGAAGCCTGTGTGGGACGACATTCCAGCCAGAGTGAGACGAGTATGGATTCGGTGGGTGTAGGAGGGACGGACGGACCGACGTGAGTGATTGCCGCAGCCGCGGCACGCCACCGATCGAGAGGACCGGCATGTTGTGCGACGGGCATTGACGGCTCGCACCGCCATATCACGAACGTTAGCGCAGGAATTAGGGTGTGTTGCGCAACAACCTGTGTCAGCACGTACCGTTCGACGTCGTCTGCAGGAGCGGTGACTTGTCGCACGGCGCCCATTGCTCCGATTACCATTGACGTTACACCATCGACGAGTGCAGTGGCAGTGGGCCGTTGAACGCCGCACATGGTCTACGGAATGGCACGACATTGTCTTCTCCGACGAATCACGCTTCTGCCTGCAACACCGTCGGATCCACGTGTGGCGGCACATCGGCGAGAGACTGTATGAAGCCTGTATTATGCATTGCCATACCGGTCGGTCGCCTGGCTTTATGGTTTGGGGCGCAATTAGATATGACAACCGCACCCCCTGGTACGCATCGCCGGTACACTCTACAGCCACCGCTACATCTCCGACCTTTTGGAGCCTGTAGTCCTCTCTTACCTGCAGGACCTACCAGCGGCCACGTTTCGACAGGACAATGCGCGCCCGCACGTGGCACGCATCCTGAAACAATTCTTCACGGCCCACCAGATGTCACTGCTGCTGTAGCCCGCCTGTTCTCCCGATATGTCGCCCATCGAACGCGTCTGGTCGCTGATCGGCAACCGAGTGGCCTGGCAAGCACCACCCGCGGCTACGCCACTTTCATCTTTGTATCTGTTGTTATGTGTCCAGTAAATCTGGTTTTGCTATCTCGTGTCTTTCTTGGTGTTGCATTTTGGGTGGCCAGCAGTGCATTTGTCACAGGTATGTGGGTCTGCATGTCTACAAATATAATGTCCAAATGAAAATTGTGAATGAACATTGATAAGTTATCGTGTAGAATGTCGTGATGCTTTTGTGCAGCTGATTGTCGCTTCATAACTTTATATAATATGACATTTCATTTAATTTTCATTTTTAGTTTCTTTCCCTTTGTGAATTTTGAGTTCCTTCTCTTTAAGAGTTTCGACCTTTACGTGATATTTTCTCACTCACTAAGTGTTTTGTGGCAACAGTCATGAGGTCGAATCTGAATGACGTGTGTAGGTTTTGACAAGATTAGAAAGATGAATGTAATGTGCAGAGCGAGCGGTATTAAAAAAAGGTACATCACCGTAGCATTACCTGTATATCTTCTTCTTCCAAAAGTTTTTATAGCCAACTGAGGCTAAAGGCTTCTTTCACCTCTTTCTAAATGTCCCTGTCTGGGGCTTGTCTATTCCACATCTTTCCTGCAGTTTTGTTTATATCATTCATCCATCTTCCCTCTGCTCTTCCCACTCTATGGTCTTTATTCTGTTAGTATTTTTGTCCAACATTCTTGATATATGGCCTGCACATTTTCATTTTCTATTGTGTATCGTTTCGCCTATGCCTGAAAATTTTGTTTTGGATTTTATATCTGTATTAATAATTTTATCTTGAAGTCTTATATTTAGTAGAAATCTTGCCATTTTACGTTTGTTTTTGTTTTTTTCGCAGTTTCTCAAAGATGTTCTTCTTAATAGGCCAGTTTACAACGCCATATAATGTATTATAATATGTATTATACATTGATTGAAAAGTTCCGCTCTGTTTTCTGGCTCTATTTTGTTACATAGAATCTTCTTTAACTTCCCAAAAGCTGTCCACCCTCTTTTTATTCTTCTGTCAATTTCTTCCATAATTCCCTGTTTCTTTGTGATAGTTAGTTTTCCTGGGTGTATTTATTCTTCCACACATTCAATTTCTTTATAATTTATTCTAATATTTTCTTGTGCTTCGCTATTATTATATTGGCTTGACATTATTTTTGTTTTATCAATATTGTTTTCTAATACAATTTTTTTATAAATTTGTTGGTTCCTGTATCAGTCCTTTAAATTGTTTTTTTCTATTTTCTGAAATGAGAACTATGTCGTCTGTAAATCTGAAATTGTTCACCCTTGCTCCATTTCTGTTGATCCCAATGTTGAATAAGACAAGGAGATAGTATCTCCGTGTCTTATTCCTTTATTTATTTAAAACTTTTCACTTTCTTCATTTAGGATAATATTAGGTTTTGCATCTGGTAGATATACTTGATCAGATTTATATAAGGTTGATCAATACTCTAATTTTTCTGGGCGTCTATTCTTGATACTGTTTTTATGCTATCAAAGGCTTTTTTGAAGTCTATAAATGCTAAATGTAAAGGGATATTTCATTCGTTGCATTTTTCAACAAGAACCCTTATTGTTTGTATATGATTTATGGTATTACATTTTTTTCTAAAACCAGCTTACTTAGGGGATTGTAAGAAATCAAATGCGCCTTCTAATCTGTGTATTATGGTTCTTGTAAATAGTTTAAACATGTGAGAAAATAAATTTATAGTTCTATAGTTTTCTAGTTTCTTTTTATCTCATTTCATGTGTAGTAAGATGAAATGCGCATTATTCCGCATTGGTGGAATTTCCTCGGGTGTGATACATTCATTAAAAAAAATTTCAGTTCTTGTTCCATGGTTTCACTACCTTCTTTAATCATTTCAATTATAATACCATTTTCTCTAGAAGTTTTATTATTTTTCATGTGTTGCAATACTTCCTCAATTTCAAAAATTCCTTACTACTGTCAATATTTTCATCTCTAGCAGTTGTTTCGGTAGTTGTACTTATACTTTGTAGTTTTATGTAAAATATTTTTGCTTCTTCCGTAATTTCTTTTTTATCAAATAATATTTTTCCGTTTTCATTTTCCAGTGAAATAATATTCTTCCCCCTGCTGATGAAAGGTTATTTCTCAGTATTCTCAAGTTCCTGTAACGGTATATTATTTTTTTATTCATTTCGTCTTGTCTTTTCTGATATCTTCATTTATATTTATTCTTATAGCTTTGTTTTTTTAGTTATTTTGATTGTACCTCTTTTCCTACTGCAATTAGACTTTTTCTTTTATTTATTAGGTTTATTGTGTTTTCTGAAAGTTTGCTGGTCTAGTACTTTTAACGTTGTTTTATTTCTATTGTTGATTCCTTTATTATGTTACATATTGTTTTTTCTATGTTATCAATGGTAATATCTGGCTGTGCTGTTCTTTATTTTGCTTCTTATTTTCTAATTTCTTCTCTATTGTCTTTTTAAATAATTCTTTATTTAAAAGCAGAGTTTCTGGTTTCAGGTTATTATTTTTTTCTTGGTTTAAGTTTTTCAATTTTGTCTGGAATTTCCAATTTTCCTCTTACGATTCTATGATCAGTACTACAGTAGGTTTGGGTAGAAATCTTTCACACTTGTCAAAATGTCACCTCTATTTCTTGTTACAGTCATCTTCTTTTCTCAGTGCCATAATCTGTTTTCTTCTCTTACTGAGATGCCCTTTCCTTTCTTCAGGCTTTGGTTGTTTTCGATTGTGTTTCTCACTAGTTCCCAGTTGAATATCCTTACGTCTTCAGTGACACTTCTCCGTACTGTCTTGCATAGCTCTATATATTCCACTTTGGAAGTGACATCTTTATTTGTCCTCATCTCTCTTCTGTTTTGCATTAGCATTTTTGTTTTCCCTGATATTTTCTTCATATGCAACTTGTTCTTAGTATCACCTATTTTTATTGCTGTGCTGTTTCCATGAGGGCCTTGGTCAGCTTTCTGTTAACTTCAGAGATGTCTACTTATTCTGATGTGAGATCTCCTAGAGCAGTTCTTCAGTTCCAATTTGAAGGTATTATGGTGCTTTTTAAGGTTGGTCACGTCAATACATTTTGTTTGTTTTATGAGGAGCTTGCCACGTTCGAGGTTAGTGTTGAGGTGCATCTTACATCTCACCATTCTGTGATCACTCGCTGTGTTGAGCCTGTTCTTCACGCTGAAGTTTTCAATGACAAATGTCTTTTACACATTACCAAATCAATTTCACTTGTCATTCAATTCGGATGCTTCCATGTCCATTTCCTATGTGGTTTTTTCTTGAAAAAGGAGTTCATGATGAAAACCCTTTTTGCCTCTGCAAAACTCTACGAAAACATTTGCACGCTGGTTTCTGTTGCCATGTCCGAAATTACCTACTGAAGTTTCATTGTGTTGTTGTTGCCCTATTTTTTCATTGAAATCACCCATAATGATCTTCAAGTGCTTCATGCCTTTATTATTTAGATACGAATTTCGGCGTAAAATTCTTCAATTTCTTCCTCAGGATGACTTGTGGTGGGCGCGTAAGCTTGAATAATCTGAGGCTGGTATCTTTTTGAGAGTTGGATAATAAATCGCGCATCTATGTCCGAGAAACTTTCAACTTCTAGAACATTACCCTTCAGTTGTTTTTATTATAAATCCAACACCGCTAGTTCTGCTAGTGTCTGTTCCACGGTAGTAGAAGAGATGTCTACTTTTCAGTTCAATGAGATCTCCTCTTATCTCACTTACCCCGATGATGTCCAACTTGATCCTTTGGAGTTCCTCCTCCAATTCAAGGAGTCCTGAATCAGAAGACAGAGATAGCCTATTGAACGTAGCCAAGGTCAGCATCGGAAGGCAGCCTAATCCGGTCTTCCGGTGATTCTTAGCACCCTCTGCCTTCAGTTGGGAAGCCAAGATAGGGAAGAGCTGCTGGAAAAAGAACTATAGACAAAACAAAATGATATATCATTGGACTATTTGAAGTGAACAGAAAAGAGGAAAATTGTTTAACATTAAAATCAGAAAACATATTATAATGGAAAGGGCCAGATGATGTAAGAAAAAGAGGCGTCGGTTTTTAATCGACAGGAAAGTATCAAACAGAATCAACACTTATAGAGGGATATCAGACAGAACAGTTTATATTAAGTTAAAAATAAATAAAAAAAGTATGCATTAAAATCATACAAGTCTACTGCCCCACAAGCGAAAGCAATGATGAAGCAATGAACACATTCTTCAAAAAAATGAGCCAACAAGAAATTTACATGGATGAGACCGAACAGGAAAACAAAATGAAAAAGACTTCATTCTGTCTTCACTTACACATATTTTTAAAGACGTCAGTGTTTTGAATCAAGTGGAAGTTACTGTATATATATATTGTGTTACTGTAAGAAATCGGGTACTTAACTTATTGTACAGATGGTTATACAATGTGTATATATTAGTCTTTGGACAACTTAAGACAAAGCTATCAAGAGTAAATTTTATATTTAGGAGCTTTTTTTGTGAAATAATTCAATATAAAAGTACATTCTACCTTTTTTAAAGATAACTGAAAGTCATTTACAGTTTAAAAAAATCGCTTTGCAACGCATTTTTTTGCTTCGAAGAATCAGGATGAAAAATGCTTAATTTGTGAAAAGTCATCTTACAGAAAAAAAAATATTACAAACCTATTCAGAAAAATAATAAGCTCCAACAGAAAATAAAATGACTAAATCACTCGTATTAATGAAAAAAAAATGTCATTGTCGCGCAATTTTTTTCTCGATATACGTGATTCGCATTTCCGAGTGTCTGTGGCTCAGTAGTGAAAGGCGTGCGCTACCTGTTCAAGCGGCCCGGGTTCAATACTGATGGGAACGGAAGGAATAACTAGGGAAAGGGCTGAGAAATGTATATAAGTCGGTTTTGCGGAATTTCAGTTTAAATACGAAAAAAACTGAAATGAATTGTTTCTGAAATAAACGGAATTTCTGTCTACCGAAAATATGTGAAAACACGAAAGTTAAAATAAAAGGGCACTTTTAAAAACGGAAATTTCTGAAAAAACACGGACACCTACCGGCAACTTTGCTGCACGTTATTTTCAGAAATTTTCCGTGAATTCACTCCACTTATTTTTTTACAGTGTATAGACACAGATATAACCTTTTATCTGCATGTTATGTAAATTAGAGAGGTACTATATTGGAATCAAATTTTCTAGAAGATACGAGTTAAAGAATAACTACGTCAGTAAACGTAACGTTTCCAGTATGAAAAATAAAATTATCACCATGGATGAAGCGTTCCTTCACGAAATGTGTTAAAATTAGAATTGCGATCATGAATACGAAATTTTCGAGTAGATGCATGTTGAAGTAACGGACAATCGCAGATATAGCATTATGCAGGTATTTTTATTATTTTGCTTTCAAAAATAACATTTTGGGTTACTATCATAAATGCAACACATTTCGTGATTCTTTTGTCTCTCGAGAAATTCTTTTAATTATGTATGGTCTTTCATTTAACACTAAAATTCATTTGGTGAAAACGAACACACATTACGAAGTCCTTTTCCGAAATTTATTTCCTCGGGATATGCAAATGAATAACACTGTGAATGAATTAAATTCTCGGCATATGCTTTACTTATGAATGTTGACTTCTACACGAACAAAGTGAATGCCTTTGTCGTGAAACATCTTCCGAAGTTAACAGTTTTCCCGAATTTTTCCCATAACGGCATCCTGTGTTTCTACAGAAACGTGCTGCGCTGCGATTTCGTGCCATTTGTTTTCAAATTCATTGCATAATTTTCGCTACAATCCTGAATGCAGAATAAATGAATGTTTCCAGATTTTTCGCTTTTGTAATATATATTTTTCAGTCCTTGGAATTATATCTGCCTGACATGAAATAAATGCAAGATGATCCATTTAAATGTTTTCCCAATGCGTTCCTTCAAAAATTATGGGGCTGCATTTCTGGAAGATTATTTTGCACCAGAAGGCAATGTTTTCTCCTTCACATGGGTCTTCTTGTTCTAGGCGGGTTACAGCTGTTGGTTCGAAATCATTCCTGTACGAAACTGTCGCATATCACTTATTGCCTGCTGATCAAGTCCTTTTAGGAATGTTTCCGTCAAAGTTGGATTTACCCTAAATTTCTCTCCTGCTTTTCTTTTTCTTTTCTTTTTGTCAGAGAGTTTAATGACCGTCGTGAACAACTCTGAGGGCGTCATTAGTACTCGCCCGTTCCTGGTTTAAAGTCACTAGTTCCAAGAAAGGGGCTAAGACCTTTCCTGTTATCTACCCGCCACTATTTGATTTTGTTCATTGTTACATAAAATGTCACAATTTGACTTCCGCATAAGAACGCTTTCAAGCAGTTCCCGATTTTGAGTGTATCGTTCCGCTTTGTTTACATGAAACCTAATCACCCCCAACATGAGAGAAAGTAGTTCACGATAAATGTTATGGGATTTTTTTATTGGCTTATAAAATGACACTATAAATAGCAAAAATCTACTTATTTACTTTTTAATAAAATTTAAACTGTTTAAGAAATATATACAAAAAAAAAATTATACAGTATAAGAAAACAAATGTAAACAAATAGCTACAAATTAGGTACCAATACAATAGGAGCCAATACACTGCGATATCTTTCATAACATTTATCGTGAACTACTTTCTACTTGATCACAGCGCATAGGTGGTACGCATAGAGAAGCACTTGATCACTGCGCATCTGCTACCAAGTGCTCTGTGTTCTACTTTTGAAATCGGGAACTACTTGAAACCGTTCTTATTCGGAAGTTAAATAGTTGCGGGCAGATAACAGGAAAGGTCCAAGGACTGCTTCCTGCGACAAAGCCTAAGGGATTTTTATGCTTCTGAAATTTCAGGGAGTCTGTCGCTTCGTTTACTTTTATAAATTACTTCCAATATTTTTCTGTAAACTCACATTTCAGAAGCCTCTATTCTTTTCATAGAATCCTTATGTGGCGGACACGTGTAACTACACATGCCATTTTTAAACCGTTTTCTATTATTCAGATTTGTTCTTTTTCGCATTAGGATTTTTTGCATGTTTTTAGTGATGTAAAATTGGATCTGACTATTTTAACTAGTCGCCTGTCTTCAGTTAAACATATTCCGTCATCCGCAATTACATTAGGTTGATGCATAAGTTCATGCCCTTTTTATTTAACGAGTGTTTCTCAGGTCAGTAGTGACGGTGCAGATGGCTATTTGTATATCAAAATGTAGCCACATAATATCGTGTATCAAAATCATATTGCGTTGCGTGATTGTGGCTAATGGTTTTTTTGGTTTTCAGGTCCGGAAGTATGGGGTGTCAAGTAGAGAGGAATGAATATTTCCGACATCAGCTCTTCTAAGAGTTTATCAAGAGATCCTCAGCCGCCGAGTCTACTCGACAAATCTGTGCTGTGTATGAGGAGGATGTGATTTCCCCGAGGACAGCCAGCAAATAGTTTGCGTGGTTCCAAGGTGGCAATTTTAACCTCAACGACTCTCCACGCTCAGTTCGTCCACCTCACTTTAATCAGGATCGTTTGAACCATCTCATCCAATTGGATCCCTGTCACACCACATGCGAATTGGACACTGAAATGGACTGTGATTATGTCGCAGTGGTGCAACACCTGGAACGTATGGGGAAGGTCCAGAAATTGGGGTCTTGTGTGCCTCACACTCTCACCGAGGACAACAAGAATCAGTGTGTTGCCATATGTGGCACCTTGCTCGTCCAGTATCACGAATGTTCTCAGCAAAACAAACCCTTTCTGTCACGTATTGTTACTGGAGATGAAGAATGGTGCGTACGTGAATTTCAGGCATCGGAGGGAATGGTTAAGCCCAAGCAGGGCGCCCACATCACGTCCAAGACACGACCTTTATTCTGCGAAGATCACGTTGTGTGTCTGGTGGGACATGGGAGGCATTATTCCCTGAGAATTGCTGCCGAGGAATCGGACCATCAACAATGAACTCTATTGTGAGCAACTCCACCGTGTGGAAGGAAGGAGCAATTCAGCAGAAATGGCCACATCGGCGCATGGTGTCCTTCGCCAACATGATAACTCACGCTCTCACAGTGCAAACATGACCAAAATGTCCATTCAGGACATGAAATGGGTTCCTTCCACATCCGGCCTATTCCCCAAATGTCGCCCCTTCAGACTATCATCTGTTCCGATCTCTGTCGAATGCACTCCGTGGTAGAACGTTCAACAATGATGTTGATCTCCAGAATTTCCTTGATGATTTCTTCTCAGCAAAACTTGCACTTTTTTTTTCAAGAATGGCATCGCAGACCTATCCAGACGTTGGGACACTATCATAAACAAGAGGGGGGATACATAGTTGACTGATTCCGTTTTCCCTTCTGCCGTAATACATTCCTGAGTGCGGTGAAAAAAAAAAGGCACGCACTTATGCAACAGCTCAATGCATTTTCTGGCCAAGTCGAGGAAATTAAGTTACCCAATTACTTTATTGAGCATCTTTCCTGGAGATGATTTCATTGAGAATGATGGTTTTGTTTTTGAATCTCTGATTACAGCCAAATTCTTTTCACTTTCTTCGTTCGGTTAAAAAAAAAAAAAAAAAATTAAGGAGACGCATGTCTCTCATCTAAGCCACTGCTCAGGGGTTAGGGAATCAGTGCGATGGAGTGCTTACGCTACGTATGGATCATTCTCGATTCGATAAATACACTCAGTAGACAAAACATTAGAGATAGTGGTGATGACAGTTGATATGGGCATTCCCCGCGCAGAGTGGAACAGACACAAACCGAGCTCAAGTGATAAATAGGTGGACAACAGAGCTTCCTAACAGTACCGGCTGATCCAAAAGTCTTGCACATTTTGAAAACGTAATAACTCGCGGAGTTTTGAGAGTAGGGCAACGCGGTTTGAGTAGAAATGATCAGAATGACATCGGGTTTTTTAGGAAATCACATAAACTTTTACTCATTTTACTTATATTTTTCATCGCCAGATGGCGCAGCAACCACAGGTTGGAAGCATCGAGAAAACTAGACACCTGATTGCACCAGATTAGACACTTCATTTTACCAGGTGTTCAATGTGATGGCCGTCCTGTGCCAGCACTGCCTTCAGACGAGAGAAAACACCATGGACGGCATTAAAGAGCATGTCCGGTGGTATTGCTGCCACATGGTGTCGAATGGCATCTTTCAGCATAGCCAATGAAGTGGGGCGACATCTGTACACTTCTGATTTTTGGAAACCCCAAGAGCCAGAAATCGCAGGGTGTCAGGTCTGGTGACCGAGGAGGCCAGGCCTTCGGAAAGTGTCGGCTCAACACAGGATTTGCGCCAAATGTCTTTTGCAGCAGTTTTTTAAAGGAACGTGCGATGTGGGTGGTGCTCCATCCTGCATAAATATGCACAGATTCACTGCATCCCGCTCTTGCAAGCTAGGGAGAACGTACGTTCGTAACATGTTCTCATAACGTGCACCTGTCACTGAAACGGTTTCAAAGGAGGTGCCGCGGACCTCTTCAAAAAAAAAAAAAAAAAAAAGGACAGATAATGAAGGAAGCCGTGAATCCACACCACACTGTCAGTTTCGGCTGATGAAGTGGCTCTTCAACGACTACTCGGGGATGTTCCGTGGCCCAGATGCGACAGTTGTGCGTGTTTACCGCTCCCTTTTGGGAAAAGTGTGCCTCACCAGTCCATAAAACGTTCATCAGCCAGTTCTCGTCGACATCCATTTGTCGAAAAAAAAACCTTACTGCATACTCCTGACGCTGCACGTAATCGCCAGCTTGCAGTTCGTGATGCCGTTGCAGTTTGTACTGGTGTTTGTGCAGAATCCGTCGTAGTGTTCGCCATACAGTCCCGTATGGAATGCTTGTTTGCCGAGAAACATGGCGGGCACTGGAGTCGCCATGTGCGGATGACATTGCAATCACATCCATTTCCTGCGTAATCGTCTCTGCTGCAGCAGCACGTGTTCGTGGACTACCGCTTCGTGGGCGTGCTGCCAAAGATCCCGTGTCCTCGAATGTTTTCACCAGTCGCCGCAGCGCAGCACTTTCCATCGGTCCTTTCTCACTGCGATCATCTTTCAGTGACCGGTAGGCTCTCAATGTAGCACTCGCACTTTCAGCGTTGCAATAGAACAATTTCACCAAGAGCGCTTTGTCCGGTAATGACAGCATACTGACACGGACCGCTGTGACTTATGGTTGTTTCCCAACTGCTGCTTTTTTACCCACTATCCCAGACCTGTTCGCCTATGGCACCATCTGGCGATTAAAAATGTAAGTGAAATGAATAAAAATGTATGTGATTTCATAAAAAACCCGATGTCATTCTGATCATTTCTACGCAAACCGCGTTGCCCTACTCTCAAAACTCCGCGAGTTATTACGTTTTCAAAATGTGTAAGACTTTTGGATCACCCGGCAACTGACGAACATGGGTAAATGTGTTGGTCTGAGCCACTTTGATCGTGGACGCATTTTCTGCGCAATGCAGAGGAGTCATTCTATCGTCAAACTGGTAAGATCCCTCGGGTTCCCTGGGGTAACCGTAGAAAGGGTGTACTGCTAGTATACCATCGACGGACGTATCGGCGCACAGAAAGCAAGAGGTGGTCGACCATACGCTATTGATATCCTGGATCGATATAGACTATCCAGGCTCGTATAGACCTGCCGCTTGGAAACGGCTGCGTAAATAATATCCAGATTAAATGTCGTACACCCAACCAGCGTCAGCGTGCGAACGGTATGGCGCATGTTGCATACCCTGGGTTATGGGAGCCGACGACCTACTCATGTGTCACTATTGACTGCTCGTAATCGGAATTTACGCCTCGAATTTTGCCGAGAATATAAACACTGGGCCCCTTCAGAGTTTCTCTGCGTCGTGTGGTCGGATTAATCCCGTTTTCAGCTGTACCAAGCTGACAGGAGTATCCTGACCTTTGACCTCATCGGATGAATCCCGTTTTCAACTGTATTAAGCTGACGGGAGGATGCTGTTGTGCAGTCGATAGCATGAGGTCATGGCCCCGTCGTGCCACGTAGGCTCTGTTCAAAGTGGCAGTGGCTCTGTAATGGTTTCAGAGCCTTCGCATGGGGCACATTAGGTCCAGTAATGTGTCTGGAGAGGTCCTTAACAGCTGTGCGCTACCAGCATACGCTGGCTGATCTCCTACGCGCTTTCATGGTCTTCGCAAATCCTGCGGCAGCAGGATGATGCTGCCCTACCTGGTTTGCTTCAAAAGGATGATGCGCCGCCCCACCTGTCCGCAGCCTTCCAGGCATGGCTGTGGGAACACTCATCTGGGTTTGGAACCATCCAGTGGCCCCGAAGGTTCCCGGACATAAATCCTGTGGAAGCTGTCTAGGATGTCTTTTAGCGGAACGTGAGATGCTGGCCGGATGTACGAAATGTACTGGAACTGGAGGACATGCTGTTGACATTATTGTACCAGGTACTCCATGAGAGGTATCGCCACCTCATCGAATAGATGCCTCGCCGAGTGGCAGCTGTTTTGCGGGTTAAAGGGGGTCTTGCGGCTTATTAGGTATGTGGTCATAATGTAATGGATCATCGGTGTATAATAAAAGAAAAATTTGTAACATACAAAGTACTAGTTCGAATGAGAGAAGGTAGTCGCCATTGTAAACAGCTGCTGTGAAACTTATAAACCAGGCGAATTTGGGTGCGCAGAAACTATGTATGACATAAGTAGATAGCTTCTGCGTCAGTCGCCATGTGAGCTCTACAGCAGAAGGTGTTTTGTGTGCTATCGCTTGCGGAATTGAAGTCTGTGACGCTTCTACAGCGCCGTTTTCGCGACGAGTACAGCCTCAGATCAACGGCAGACGTCCCAACTTACGCGCCGCCCATTATGAAATAGGATAAGGACTCAGAAAAACAGGAAGTGTGTTACCGATGACTGCTAAATTTGCTAAGCGTACGGTGTCTGAGTAAAACGTTGAACGGATCCGAAAGTCAGTTCAGAGTAGCCAGAGGAAATCCACCCCATACGCTAGTATGCAGCTAGACATCCCACCAACAGCAGTGCATCGGGTACTTTGTGACGTACTATAGAGGTGAAAACATGTGTCAAGACGACAAATCTGCAGCGATACATTCTATCAGCGTAGCTTAGTTGGCAGAGTGACTTACTCCGGAGTGAGGGGACACGGTTTTGATGCCCGTCGTGGACAAACTTGTGTTTTCGCAACTTCATAAATGGTTGCGTTTACAATCGTACAAGATTCAACTGCATCAACAAGTTAAGCCGCATGACAAAAAGACACGGGAAAAATTTGGGAGACGATGCTCGCCAAAATGATCGCCGACGATACATTCCTAGACAGTGTATGCTTTTCAGATTAGTCAACATCCCACGTGACTGGTAAGTTAAACTGTCATAACTGCCGCATCTATGAGTCCGAAAATCCGTATTTTGTTCATGAACACGAACGGGATTCTCCAAAATGCAATGTTAGGTGTGGGTTCATGAAGGACAAAATCATCGGTCACTTTATTTTTGCGGAGGCTACAGTAACTGGATTAACATACATGGACATGTTACAGGAATATGCTGTGCAAATTTTTAAGAAACGTTTTTCCAAAAAGAAGGGGCTCCCCCGCACTTTGCCAATGAAGTCCGCACATTCTTCGATGACCACTTCACTACAGGATGGATTGGGAGAATATCAACGTTCACTGCATGGCTCCCTAGATCACCAGACCTCCACCTGACTTTTCCTGTGGATGGTTGATAAGGACCAGATGTATGCAACACCGGTACGTAATCTGGGAGACTTACGCGACAGAATGCGTGCTGCAATCAACAACGTGGCACTACAAATGCATCCCAACACTTGGGCTGAGGTAGAATACCGGTTTCGCGTTTGTCACGCCAACAGTGGAGCTCATGTTGAAATTTATTAGACATGTAAAACAAATTCTTAGTTTGTGTACCTGGAACAATACGTGTCGCTAATAAATTGTGGTAAGTTCAGAATTTATTATACTTCCTTTCATTATACGTCTAAGCGGAATATTACAATGCTGTTTAGAAATGTTTTCCTCCTGGAAAATTTCATATTCTTAGAACATCATTTTATTAACAATTTAAATTAGATTTCTTCTGAAGCATGCTTCTGCCATGTACTTTTTAAAGACGAAATTATTTTATTAATCAACCCCGGTAGCACATTACATCGATTCGACGCGGAATTTTTGATCGATTTTTGGTCATTATGAAACGTCGAGTATAGATACCCATGTCCACATTTGTTACGTCTTTTCTACGTCGAATTTTAAATCTATTAAGTCGATATCAAGTCAACAGTAGGCGAAGGTTCGACCTTTCGAGAGAAACGAATACATCATTGTTACGTAGTATAGACGTCGACTCTACTTTGATATTACGCAGTTTAGTCATCGATTCTAGTACTGTTGTTATGTCGAATCTACGTTTACTCTAAAATTTAGATGTTGAAACATGAAATTCGAAACGATTACTCGTGGCATAAAACGTAGAATGTATTCGTATTTGTAAAACGATTCTGCGACTCTGTTAATCATATAATTTTAAATTAAAAGATCATATAATTTTTCTTTATTGTTTCGACATTCAAGTCTTTTCGGACGCATTCTAAAAGACACATAATTCTCAAAAATTTCACAGAATGTTTTTATGATCAGTCAGCATCGCGCTAGGCCTATCCCTAATTGGGATATGCGTACGTACAAATTATATACCTTAAAAAGTAATTCTGCTTAAAGGAACGATACTGAACTTCTTATAAACAAACTTAAGAAAAAATTTTTAACTTACCGGCGAAAAAGGAGACAGGTAAGAATCTCGTCTTACAATAGAAAGGATACAACCGTCCAACACCCCAACATCCAAAAAGTTTGTTTGGCGCAATGGTTGCAGAGCCGCATGCGCGCGATGCTTACAGATCGTATAAAAAACATCGATTATAATTATTCGACCTAATGGAACTAAAGGGATAAACTGCGTAAAACGGTCTAAATGTATACTAAAATTCAGTGTAATGTTTTTTAAAATGTAACCAAAAGATCTGGTAACCAAAAATCGAAGTCGATTCGACATTACTATGCTACCGGGGAATCTGATAAAAAATACTTAACAAATACGTTCATTTCCCCCATTCTGATCTTTATAGACGTTTTAGCATGCCGTAGTTACGTAAGGAAAGAAATGGAAAAAATATTTAAAACGTTCTAAGGAGTTATCTTAGGATTAAATCTTTTCATTGTTCTGTTATTTCTTTATTCCACTCTTGTTGTTTGTTAGATATTTGTATGATGTTCTGCTATTTTCCTTGTTCGCCTTTTATTTCTGTTTGCATTAATTCGATAAATCTTATTATGTTGTTAATCAAACAGATAAGAAAATATTTAGCGTATACTTCTCTTTTTTCTTCTGATTTTTGTAGACGTTTTGGCTTACAGTCAGTATCAAATGAAAGACGGAAAAGCCTTTTCAAAATTCTAGGAAATTTTCTTTAAAGTTTCCCAATCATATATTCTTTATATATTTGATCTGTCGGCCAAATTTGTTTCAACGAGCTGTAGATAATTTATGAATGCTTATCAGCTTGATACGGTTTTTCAAAACAGAAACAGTGCAGGATTAGATCTTTTCGATGCTTCTATATTTGGGTTTTCTTTATTCCGGGTTAGTTCTTTGTCAGATTTCTACATTATTTTCTGTTATTTTCCATGTTCGATTTTTATTTCTGTTTGTATTAATTCCATAAATATGATAAGTTATTTTATAGTAAAATTAAATGCTGAAGCTGTTAGAATTATGAAATAGTGCGAACCTGAGGTAAGTGACCGATGTACCGGGATAAAAAGAAAGCTTCGTGAAATGACTGCCATTTGTGGACATTCTGTCATGTACACAAAAGGCAGTGTGAAAGATTGAATCCCATTTTGTTTATAATAATTTCTCTTTTTAAATTCTTGGTATTTCATTTTCGTTAAGAAACGATTTCAACAAAAACACTTTGTTCCAAAAGAAAGCATTTCTCTTCCTTCTAATATGCATTATTGTTGTATTTTGCTCTGTTCTTCAAGCATGCGAAATGGGACATCTCGTAAAATTATGTCTGATCTTCTAAGATAAACATCACGGCGATGTTGCCGGAGTTAATTAAGAAAGTATTAGTTGCATCGCTTCCATTTCAACTAAAATAAGCCTACTCTTGTAGCATAAGACAGCCCTAAGAAAAACAAAAAGAGAAAATCTGTTCACTGAGAACAACTAAGAGTAGTTCCTCCCTAGACAATAACATTTGTTTCCAGTAGTTGCTAATTGTGAAGATGGGGAAATCTCGGGAGAAAAAGAAGTTAGCTTCGGAAGAGTATCCTTTAGCCCGGTACCGCCCTCCCACAAGAGCCTTAAAGACCTAGAAAAGAGAGATCTGACCGCTTTCACTCTTTCCCAACGGATAGAATTACTTTGAGATAACGCTCTTCCTTTTTTACTTCTTTTTTTTTTTTTTTTTTTTTTTTTTTTTTTTTTCAATTAAATACCTTTTTGATGTTTCTCTTATTTTTATCGTTTTTGTGGCCAAGCATAACTTTTGAGATGTGTGGTACTAACTCTCTGTTGTGAACACCGTTCAGATCAATACCAGCAAAGGCTTCTATGCTTTATATGTCAGCCTATCAATTATTCGTTCTAATGTTTGCATGTGAAACAGTGTTGTAAGTTATTGGGAATGTATTTCCCCAAAAAATAATTTAACAAATAAATGATAGACTACATTGGTTTACAGGATTTTTTGCACATAGAACAATAAAGGTGTATCGAACACAACTTGCCACGCTGAATTCAAATATGCGATCAGAACTATTCTATCACCCACAGTTTTCTGTAATGAAGCCTTTCATTAATAAATATATTTAAACATTTGACCTATTTTGTCACAATTGGTTATGCAATTTTTTCCAGATGTATTTTTAGTATGTACACTGTACAGGCTGGCGGCAAAGAGACGAGTTACGCAGTGTGTCGAGACATAAACACACCACAAGTCTGAGCAACCTATTACAGTAGTGAGCTGACATTCACTGTGTACGCACTGAGAGAGGTTTAGTTCTCTATTGTTTAATTATTATATTACTGTGCGACTGTGTTGTGGTTGATACTGTGTCATTATATAAGCCAAGGAGCTTAAATAATCCAGATACCTTCTGTCATGTGTGTAGGGAACAGGCATTTAAAGCTCAACGGCGAAATTTTACTCGACTCGTTGAAAAATATTAGAGCTATATTTTGCTGTAAAGTAGTAACCCAGATAAGAACTGGCCCACTCGTATCTGCTGTTCGACGTGTGTGACGCGTCTGACACAATGGATAAAGGATTCCCGGCATATGTGCTTTACAGTTCCCATGGTTTGGTGGGAACCCAAAGCTCATTCCCAGACTTATTTTTTTTAACAAATATAAAAGAAATAACAAGTAAATGCAAACATACATTGATATCAATGAATGAAATATGGGATCACATCATTGTACAATGCAAATTTGAAAGATGTGAATCCGTTTATTGGTGTAAATATAACATGGATGTTAAGTCAGAAAATATCTGTAAACTTAAAAACTTCATATTTACACCAATAAACGGATTCACGTCTTCCAAATTTGTATTGTACAATGGTGTAATCCCGTATTTCATTCCTTGATATTCTGCGCCTCCGGGTAATCACGGGAATGAATTCTAAACCTCCGGATTTGCTATATATGAATGCCGGTTGCTTCCACTAGCGAATCCTGTGATGGTTATATTCAAATTAATCGGAAAGTTAAAACTTGGTCGTTCTGAGTGGTGTAATGGTTAGCATACTCGTGGGCTATCCGGGAGAACCCGATTCGATTCCCGCTCCGGGACTACGAAATATTCAAGTTTTTGGATATTATCTGACTTAACATCCATGTCAGATTTACACCAATAAACGGATTCACATCTTCCAAATTTGTATTATACAGTGATATACTCAATTTTGTCATCTGCTATCAGGCCAGTTTCTCGTAGTGAGGGACTTACCTACATCACAGCCTCCAATAAACGTAACTGTAGAAGATGAAGTCTCGGAAAACGATGCAGATATCCGCGTACAACATAACTCTGCTTTAGGAAAAAGTACCTCTTCTTTTGAGATATATCTGTAAACCCAAAGTGATTTAAACGACGTTGTTCCGGATTTGAATCTGTCCAAAACACAGGCCGAGCTTTTGGGGTCTAGACTGAAAGGTTGGAGTCTACCGCGCCGAGACATTAAAGTGTGTTCTTTTCGTAATCACCCTGATGAATTTAAAAAAATTATTCTCAGTCTGTCATCCCGTGCAGTCGTGCGAAATGTTTTGGTCCGTTTCCCGGGTTTCTTTGCGTCCGACCCTCATCTGTCCACTGACGCCTCTTTTCCATCCCTGTACTGGTGTTTCATCCCATACAAGGGGCAATTTCGCGGTTGTGGAGTCCATCTGCTCTCATTCCAACAACTCTTTCTTGCTCCAAATCCGTCAGGTGTTTATAAAACGACCTTCTTCGGCGACGGGGCATAGCAAGATACAACAAACACCCTTTCGACTGAGTGTGTCGGCTCTTCACCAATTGCAACATCTCGTTTGAGCTAGCTCTTTATACCCAAGACGAGAACGTTCAGAGGGCACTGCTCCGAAACCGCATGCGCATTTTCACTCACATTTTAATTATTTGCATATCCTAACCTGTTGTACATATCCTGTAAGTATCAAGCTAATACCAGCAGGGCTTTATTGGGGTTTGCAATTTACGCAAGCAGTAGTGTATTATTACCCAACGAAAACACAAGTGTTGGGAAACTGCTGGCCACCAGTTGGCAATGATGGGTCACTGCTGGTTGAAATCTGCCGCTCACGGCCCGACAGCTGTCCGTTGGTGGCAGCGCCATCAGTTGGCAGCCATTGATGGCCCTGCAGCATCGCCGTGAATTGCGGGCCTCCAAGCAAGTGCCACTAGTGGCCCGTAGCTGGCACCGATGCAACCCCAACACCAAGTGGAAGCAACGGGACTGCGCATGCGCAGAAGCAGAACGTACTGTGTCTCTCGTGGTACCAGTTAGTTGAAGAGGACACTATCGTCATCGTGTTATTTTAGTGGATGTTAAGAAAAAAAAAAGCCATTTGTAAAAAGGCGAATTAATTTCCTAATGAAACGCCACGTCGACGAAGATACCAGATTAACCTATGGGTTACAGCCATGAAATACACCCACTCCATTCCCATGAATAACAAGAGATAATTTCTCTGCAATCTTTCATTTTAACATACACTAAACCGCTTGAAACAACAGTCCTGGAAAAACATTAAAAAAACGTTTGTACTGTAGAGAAAAAAAGAATTATACGCGTACAAAATTTATCAATTATTTGATAAAAAAAAAGCGATGCTGTGTGGATGTACTCATCCATGGGTTGAATACACAAGACTGGAAGAATTCGCATCTAAAAATAACGAGAAGCAAAATAAAATACCTTTCCTCTTTAAAACAAAGGTAGCTTCAGAAAGCGGAAAGGAAAAATACAGCGTTAAAAATGTAACAGAATGTGACATGAACGGGTAAATATATTAATTCAACAATCGCCTTTCAAGACGATAAGGACAGCACAAAACTTTGGAAAGCTCCTCTAAGTTGGTACACTCCTTAAAAATGAGTGTTCCCTTAAGGTAAATAAAAAATATCGTCACGTTGAAAAAATAAATTTATGAATCATAAGAAACTGACATTTATAAAAAATACCTCGCAATATTGTAAAATTAAAATTAGAACCATTCGATTACACATTCCGCAGAAAAGAGACTCAGCTTCAAGCTAACGCTTGGGAGTGGCAAATCAGTCCAGTTTGTAGGTAGCGCGCTTCCCACGCAGGCCGTCCTTGGTCCGATTCCAGCCAGACCCAAACGCGCGTTTTTCCGGTCTGTTGAGAAAATTTCCACAGCGCAGTGCTATAATTCAGAAGTTTCGTAAGAGGAAAAAAAAAGTTGTTGTAGCTTTGGGAAACTTCGGTTGTCCTTTGATTTTTTTTTTCATTTTAATGGTTACTACTGGGAAATTGGCGGACAAGATTCGGCAAGCCATCAGTTACGTCACGTGATTGCCGGCTGCCACTGCCGGGAAACTAGCGGACCACATTAGGCTAGCCATCATTTATGGCACGTACTTGCAGGGCCGCTGAACGGCCACTTGTGGCAGCTACTGCCTGTGATGGATAACTGATTGCCCTGTTGGGGCATATGCCATCTGATGGGGGTGGAAACTGTTACCCAGCTGCAGGCACTTCTGTTGGTCGCCCGGACATTTTATTGACGGTTCGGCAGCAGAAACATAGTGCTGGGCCAGCAAGACTGTTTTCGCTGGATATTATCCATCGTGGTAAACCAAATGTGTGATCTGGCACGAGTAAGTTCAAAGCATAGAATATGCATACATTTGAGTTAGGTATTTTGCAGGCTGATGGTTTAAAACATTTCCTCAAATAAATTTCCCAAGACAGTTATATTTTTTAAAGCTAGTCTATATTTTTCACTCAAAAGCAAGATTGCTTGTATTGAATGTTGTTATTGCATCCAAATGCAAATACGATTCCTTTGAATTTTTACCAGGAGCTAAGCATGCTAGTATCCAGTATTACCACTGGAAACAGTTTTAAATTAAGAATTACAATTTCTTCAAATCGAAAATAGTAATGCACTGTAAGTTAGGTAAGAATTCGCTCAATCCATATTGGCTCTCGAAAGATATCTCGTGCTAGCCTGCCGCCTGAAGTACATCCGTCGGCAAACGACGTGAAATAACCAGTTCCCTCACAATTGACGAAACACTAGGGGCACAGCTTACAGCGCCTGCGCACAAATCAGGAGAGACACCGAAAAGACGAGGGGCTACAGAGTACGCTGCGTTTCTCTGACTGTCTCCGCCAGTATGGTGATACAGCATTTCTTAGGTTGTGAATATTTTTTTTTTCCTTTCATTTCAGTGCTGGCTGTTCTCGAGTTTGTTTTACGAAGCTACCTGCCGCATGTGGACAAATGTTTTATTTTCCTGTAGTGGATTATTTTATTTATTTTTATCTTCCATCTGTGTTTCAAACAATCAGAATGAACAGTAGATTTGCGTCGAACCCTTCGAATATTAGTGTCGAGATTGAGTATGCCCGTGTGGTAAAAGTTCATTCGGGTTCGATGAATTTTCATTTTTTTTTTTTGCCAGAAATTATGATGAAGTAAAGGAAATAATTTAAAAAGGTAGACCCACTCCTTCGCTAAAAATGCAGTTAGCCATTATTAACGCTTCTTAGCATTTTGTGGCTATTTGACTCAGAAAAGTGAACCATTAGGAGTAAATTCTACTTATCCAGAAACAAATGCTTGTGCAAAGCACGACGTTACACAGTTTTACAGTTTTCCCGTTTATGCAGTTTCCAGAAACAAATGCCTGTACAAAGCACGACGTTACACAGTTTTACAGTTTTCCCGTTTATGCAGTTTCAAAGTGTGAAAACAACGCCTTGGAATATCTCTCGGACGTGTTGATTCCGTAGCTGATTTGATTGAGTTTGGATTAAATCGAATAAAATTTTGTGTTTAGTTCAGCACTTTTAAGAAAAACATTGAGAAGCACAAACGGAACCACAAAGAGCAACCGATATTTTATCAACACCTAAATCGACGTATTCTTCTAAGTAAGCAAGAATTACTATTCAGAGACCACTGTGAAGCTAAAGATTCTGAAAATAAAAGTAACTGCAATTCTAATAACGCACAGCTACAACATGCCTTTCCGCACTATTCCCTATTATTATTGAACAAAATTTGAAGGAAACGGTAAAAATCCGCACTGCCATATCGATGTGCGACGTAAGAATAAAGTAATTTCTCGCTCTCCTTTTTTTTTTTTTTTCATTTTAATTTCTTTATCCATTTTCAGATTCGTTGAGTGTAAAATGCTTACAAATGGTGTTAAGAATAGGTAGTTGTGTTCTATAATGCTTTAGAGAGAAATATTTGGATCATGAAAGTGCTAGTTGCTTACAAATGGAAAATGCTTACAAATGGTGTTAAGAATAGGTAATTGTGTCCTATAATGCGTTAGAGAGAAAGATTATGAGCATGAAAGTGCTATATAGTTACTTCATATACTTTAAGATTCTGGTAACAGTATCGGAAAGGTCATGCTTCGTCACTGACGAGTACTTCGCGGTATAACACACCTGTTGCCAGATTGCTAAATGTTGTTTTCTCGTATTTGTGGACTAGAATATTTATTTTGCACTTTATCCATGGACGAAATTAAGGTTACAGGTGTTGAGAGGGGAGGTGCAGGCCTAAATAAAACCCCATTCCCGACAGTAAACCTATGGAAGGAAAGCTATTTTTGGGGAAGAGCTTAGCAATCCTAAGTGACCTCCATCATCCGCCTATTATTGCATCCTCTCCATATATAGTGATTCAACTATAAGAAGCAATTTCTTATTTAGCACGGCTTTCAGTTTAGACACTTTTTATTCAGCACATGATCAACATAACCTGCGAGTTAACCGTTTAACCGGCTGTAACGAATTAACTCGGAGTTAGCAAAATAGGTTCAAATCAGCTCGAACGAATATATTCGTTGTCTAGAAGTTTGCCGAACGCGGCTGGAATGTGGGAACTGATGCATCAGAAATCATTGATTCCGCTTTAGCTTTGTTATTCAAATTGGTCATAGGGTGTGAGTGACACTAACGCTTTCTGACTTATTACCTCCTAAAAGGGCCATAACAATGACGTAGAATCCGAAAAAGAAGGAGAAAATATTTGCGTCACTTGTTTCTACCCTGTGGCACGGTCTCCGCATCACTGGGTCTCGTCCTTTCCCATCAGGCTTTGGATTATGCATAGGAAAATCAGGGACTAGAAAGGAGTGTTTAACACCATTGACAAGTTTATGCTCGGTACTGATAAGATGATTGGAGAAAAATAATTGTTTCGCCGTAGCATTCGTTAAAGCATGCCGCTATATGAACATTTCTCTTTGGACAGCGCAGAAAATTTGGGGCACTATATGGTGGTCGTATATTAGCCGGTTAAATGGTCATATTGTGAGGGTTACACTCAGGAACGTAGGTCGAGGTGGTGCAGGGCGAGGTGTTCAGGGCGAGGTGGTGTTGAGAGGCCCATTGCCGGCTATATAATAATAAGCTATGGAAAGGACGAAAGGCAACATGAGAAAATCGATGATAATACGCGATAATAATCTTACAATTCCTGCTTAGTTAGTTGAATCTTGTGCGGCATTCTCAAAGGTAAAGCGCAAAATTCATCGAACACAATAGTAATACATATATAATTATCATTCGTGACTACGCTTACTCAACACTCGCCGATCGCCAGGTTGAATCAGTTATTTTTCTTACTACGAAAATAAATCCGAGAATGAATGTTTTTCCTGCCTTCTCTTTCCATCCTTTGAGACGTACTCTACAATAAGGCTCCATATGCGCGTTTCCGTGCTTTTTTAATCTTGCTGACTGTCGGAGAAGATGCTTCGTTCTCACGCTCTCTGCCCTGTCGATCATTCACATATCGCCATACGTTGCAGGCGGCTACATATTCATTGGGTTATCGCCTGCCGTATTGATATCAAACATCCATGGAACCGTGTGTATTTCAATGTTGAATTGCTTCACTCTATCAACAAAATAAGTTGCAGATCTCTTGTTGATTCAAAACCATGGGCTCTCAGGCAGTTTCGCAAAGTATGCTCCTCATACATTTTTTATGATTCCTGCGTCTGTGGCCGTAGCTGAAGGTTCTTCTGAAAACTAAAAGGTATTTACGAAGCACAATGGCGGACAAAAGTCTTAAGGTCTATCTTTTTTGTCAATTGAGAATGAACGTGCACGAAAATTGGGCATTTTCCAGATGATTGACCTTTCTCACAACAAAACACATATTAGTAAAATCATGCAATGCATTAATTATGATACGCTTTCCAACATACCCGGAATCATTACTCAACTTATTTCTCAAGTTATGAGGATAATTGATGAGGAATGAATCTCGCTCCTGTGTCCTGACTTTTGACCCCATTCCGATGATACTAAACAGAATTGGTTCGGTATCTCTCCGGAACAACTTAATAAAGGTTTGTCGCAATAGAATAATTTTTGGTCAAGTTAAGAGGTTAATAGCTGTGGAATAAATCTCGCTCCTGTGCCCTGACCTTTATCCCCATTGCGATTATATTAAACACAATTGGTTCAGTATACCTCCGGAGCAACATACTAAAGTTTTTGTCACAACAGTATCACATTTAGTCAAATTATGAGGATAAGGGCTGTGGAATAAATCTCGCTCATGTGCCCTGACCTTTGATCCTATTTCGATGATATTCAACAGAACCGGTTCAGTATACCTCCAGAACAACATGATAAATATTTCTCGCAATCGGAGCATTTTTACGTAAGTTATGATCCATAAGGGTGATGGAATGGATCCCTCTCCTATGTCCTGACCTTTGATCTTATTTCATCCATTTTGAATAGGGATCCTCCCCACGCTGTCCCCTACCACATACTAAAATTTCATCGAAATCGAACCACTTTTAAGCGAGTTATCGTGCGGACGGACGGACAGACAGACGGGCAAAGCTGGAGCATATACGCTTCTTCAACTTAGAGTTCGAAAACGTAAACAATAGGACCCTTCCTTTAGTGTTGATCGGAATTATATGGTGTAAGTTGATAACCTGATATCCTACATTCTATACTTTCGTTTGCATGAAAAGCTACCAGTAGAGTATGTAAGAAAATGTCGTATGATAAACGAAATTTGGTGCAATGCGCCTAAGTATAATTTACGTAACTATACAATATTTCACAAAACACCGGAGTCCACTGCATGATTCTACACCAGAGCCTGAACATTACTAGCTAAGTTATTGATTACACTCCTTAACTTGAAGCGTTGCAACAAAGAACAGTGCACTGCTATTTGATATGTTTGAGAAGAAACATGAATACACGGTTCTGCTTCTTTCAAAAATTGAAAAATTTGGAAATTTTTAATTCTCATTCTTTAGTGCTGTTGAATAAAACGTTTCGCATTTAGAAAATGTGTCTAAAAAGAGCAGTCTGCAAGGGTTCACGAGCAAAAATCCCAGTGCGCCTTCTACCACGCGAAACAGTCACTGTGATGTGGTATTAAGTGTTCTTTGTAGAATGACTTGACTTGGTAATTGAAGTTTTCACAATACGAATAATCGAAACGGGTATTTGTAGGTACCAATCTAACATATACACTATATTGAAAAAAGTCACCGGAAACTTTTTCAACAGCAAATGAACGGATCCGCTGCGTTGTTAAGATGCACGTTACAGCTCCAAACGGTATAAAAACAAGCCTGCAGCTGATCGTGGTCATATCGCACTGTGAGGTAGGGTGTAAATGTCGCGGCGGAAGAAAACTGACGTTGAGAAAGGAAAGATTGTTGGATGTTATATTAGTTAGTTGTCCATAAAGAAAACCGAGAGGCGTTTCCAAGTCAATTGTTTTGGATGTACTGAATAAGTGGAAGGCACATGGCGTGCCTGAAGTAGCAAAACGTACCGGCAGACAAAGAAAACCAGTGATAAAGGACGTCGAAGCCTCAGGAGAGTCGTTACAGCTAATCGACAGAGTACTGCACAAGATCTCAGTGTAAAGGTGAGGAAAAATGCTGGAACCTCGGTATGTACACATACCACTCGCACAGAACTTCATTCCACAGGTTACCATGGTCGTACGGCTGCTCACAATCTCTTCATCTCTACTCGGAATGCTACTCGTCGTTTAACATGGTGTAAAAAACATTTATCGTGGACCGTAAATCAATGGAAGCGAGTACTATGTACTGATAAATCCAGGAATGGATTCATCAGTAAATCCAGGAACGATCCATCAGTATGATGGCCGTGTGTGGGTATAGCGGCAGCTGGGGGAACGCTATTTACCACAATGTACTTTTCCTACGCTCAAGTTTGGAGCTGGCAGTGTACTCGTTTGGGAGTGTTTTTCATGGTGTGGTCCCGGCACATTGGTTATCGTGGACAAATGTGTTAACCAGCACGTCTACCTCGATATTCTGGACAATTATGCCCTATCAAGTATGTGGCAATACTATGGAACCGAGCCTTGTTGGTATCAGCAAGATAATGCACCGAGACATAAAGCAATGACTGTTACGGCGTGGTTTGAAGATAATTTCGTATCGTGTGTTGACTGGCCAGCACACAGCCCTGATCTTTATCCCATAGAGCACCTATGAGATGAATTAGAGTGCCGCATAAGAAATACGAAGCCAAGGCCTACTACTAAGCAACAGTTAGCGGCTACATTATGTACTGAATACCTACCACTGTTTTCCAAAACCTTGTCGAAAGCATGTCTCGAAGAGTCAGTGCATGCATTAAGGCCAAAGGTGGACCAACACCGTGCTAATGTATGTCAATAAATGCTATGTTGTGTTTCTCTTCTAGCTGTCCGGTGACGTTTGTCAATATTTTCGTTCAGTATGTCCGAGGTTTACTAAAACCGAAGTGTCTTCCTTTATCCCTTTAACGACTATAACGCCCGGAACACCCGTACGGACAAACGGTCATAGCCACCCAAAACGCCTGTCTAGAGTGAGTCGGATTTCCTACCCTTGCTTGTTTTTAAAAAAATTTCGACCTATGAGGGACCAGCAGAAGTCTCCCTCAGTAAATATTGTTGTTATTAAACAAACAAGTTAACCAACATACAGTTTCGGACGTTATGGTATTTAGAATGATACAAGATTTTTGGGTCATGGTCGTTAAAGGGCTAACCTGGATTGAGTGGAATTGTGAGCAAGAAAAAAATATGTACATATGTTTGTAAAAAAATATTTTTATGTACGTAGTGTATATTTATTAAATTAAGTAAGCAAAATTAATTTTACATTACCTTAATCAACATGAAAATAGTCTGTTATGTGTCGCTGCTTGCTGCAAACAGTTTTAATACATACTTTATGTCCTTTTCTAGAGTCTGTGCTTTTGCTACACTCGATTCTACACTTTCCATACACTCTAGGTCTAAAATATTGTTCTCAACACATTCTTTCAAGTTTTTACAAGAAGGTTTGTTTCGAGATAAGTTACAATTTCATGTTACAAGTACATTCTTTTCTTTGAAGTTTTATTTTTTGTGTTCACTATAACCAAAGTTGAGGGTTCACTATAAATGAAAATTGTAATGCACATTTCTGATGTTGCGCGACGAGACCAATGATTTTGGTTCACTCTAACAGAGTTCACTCCATCCAGAGTTGACTCTACTTACTATTGCAGCCGTCATAGTTTACTGAATATTTAATTTTATGGCTCACATACTTTCATTCGTTATTTTCCCGTCAATAACATTCATTAATCCATCTACATCATCATCATTGTCAACCATTATCAATCCACTGCTGGACGAAGGTCTCCCCAAGTTTCCTCCACAACGGTCTGTCTTGTGCCAGTCTCCTCCATGTCACTCCCGCATATTTACGAATTTCATCCACCCATCTCCCATGTGGTCTTTTTCTGGGTCTTTTCCTGTCCCTTGGAATCCAATCTAAAATTTCGGCTGTCCATCTATGGTCTGTCCTTCTGGCAGTATGTCCAGCCCATTGCCATTTCAGGGATTTAACTCTGATCATGATGTCTTCCACTCTCGTCATTTTCGGATCCACGAGTTCCTCTTCTTATCTCTCCTGGTTATACCAAGCATGCACCTCTCCATGCTTCTTTGAGTTGTTTGCATCTACATAAGCACCCATCAATATCAGGAATTAGTAAAATATATTGTTTGCCATCATAATTTAATTCCAGTTAATATGTACCGGACTGTGGCTTGGTGCGGTCGTGAGTGATGCGAATAAACGCAATGTGTTGTTCGTAAATAAATGAACACTCTCGAATCACTCGTTTTGTTCCAAACACGCAACGATCTTGTCATACGAAAGATGCATAGCATGAATTATCTACATATTGGGTCGTTTCATAATTATTGGCCGATGCCGACAAGGCGAATTTGGATAGCCGGTTACAAGGGACGCCTCGTAGGAGGAACTACCAAACGCCCATGCAAATTGAGCCTATTCAGTCCACGTGTACAAAACGGTATTTCAGACAGATCTCAGCAGTTAGGGACGTGATGGAGCAACCTGACGTGAGATCAGTGATTTTGCACGAATTCAAACTAGACGGGAATGTGTCCGAAACGGTGGCAAATGTCAATAGTGTTGGAACGACGAATGACAGAACTGTCCGTAGACTGTTTCCCAAGTTCCATGTAGGTGATGTTGCCATCGACCATAAGCCAGGAACCGGTCGTCCGGTTCTGTGTGACACTGTACATTTAAGGTGGAAAGTGGAAGAAAAACCAACGTCCACAGTACATGAGCTCAGTGCCGAACTTGTCGTATCATCAATGCCCAGTTTCCAAACACCTGGTAGCTATGGGCAAGGTTAAAAACTGGATACCTGGGTTCAACACAAACTCACCGAACAGCAGCAGATACGGCGTCTGGAAACATGCATTGCCCTCCAAAAACGTGAGGCTAGTGCTCCCTTTCTGCATCGGATCCTTACGGTTCAGGAAAAATGGGTGCTTTATGACAAAAAAACAGCGAACAGCGCTGTGGCTCGATAAAAGGGAACCACCCAAACACATATCCAAACCCGAGTTGCACACACAGAAGGTTCTGATCCCTGTGCGGTGGACTACCAAGACTGTGGTTCATTATGAGTTTTTGCCGCTAGGTCAAACAATCGCAACGGACGTGTGCTGCCGTCAGCCGAACGAATGTCACCAGAAATTATGCAGCAAACAGCCATCGTTCGCCAATCGCTTAGGTCCCATACTGCTTCAGGATGGCGCACGACCGCATGTGTCTATTGGAAGCATGCGAAAAATCAACGCCTTGGGATACCAGGTCCTCTCTTACCCTGTTTATTCACCTAACTTGGCCCCCTCAGGCCATTTGGACCACTTTTTGAGGGGCAAACGGTTCGCTAAAAAGGATGCTGTGATATCCGCCGTTATCGATTCCTCGGACCATTGTGATGCACGTTTCTGCCACCATGGCATTTTTGCACTGAAAACACGTTCGGCACAGTGTATTGCTGCCGAGGGCAGAAATTGTTTGGAATAAAATGAATTCCGTCGTCTGTTACTACTGTTTATTTCTTTGTGTCCGAATCGGCCAATAATTATGAAACGACCCAATAGAATACCAGGGTTCTCTCCCGATTTTTTTCACATTAGTGTCAAAGTGTTTTTGTTTTCTTAGATAATAAAGTTAGAACTTCAGTTAAATTACGAAATATAAGAAAATCTATTTAGTTAAAGTATTGTGAAAATAACTCTGGAAGAGAAAATCCATGTGGTTAAAGTAAAGTGTTGTGAAATGTATAATATATGAGGGGGAATGTTCACGCCATTTAACACTTGTCGGGTTTATGAAGATACGATAGTTAGCTTTAGGATGAGAATATTAGAAGACGAACGCGAGGATTTATTTTTGAATTGATAAAAGTAAACGTGATTTAGAGATTAAAACGGAATTTTGTCTCTAGAGAAACGTAAAATATTATATTTTCTGTTCGTAGACTTTCTTTCCTAGCCCTGTAGCGCTCCAAAATGGAAGCAAATTTCAACAATGTATCCTTATGTATATTTTTTCCTTAAAATTTGTTTTTATTACATCCTAGACTTCAGTGTAATGTCTCTATTTGAACAGCTTTCGGTTCAAGCTGAAAAAATAAAAGAGATTAAACACGGTGTACTAAACAATATTAATACTTTGAAATACAGGGAAAACACTGGGGAAATATATAAGTATATAACCTTTACTTAAAGCCGGTGTAATTTTCTTTGATATATTAGATAATTGTGCGTACGTTCTTTATCTTTCTTCGCGAATGGGAATTAATTTATCAAGACGGGCAACGCAAAGGAAACAGCTTAAGCAAAAAGCAATATATTACAATATAAATAATGTTCCCGCCAAAATGTTTTTTCTTCATAGCGGGAAATGTAACGGTAAGTTTATTTATTTGGCTGGAATCATTTTTTAATCTATATTTAGTAACGGCATTCATGCGATGCAAAATGTTTTCGGTTTTGCTTTGCGTCTGACGAATTGTCTGGTATCAACTTCTGTTACGAGCGACATTTTTCTCTGTTAAATACGCGTTCCAAATTTGAAGTCACGAGGGAAAAAAACATTTTCCACATCGGATCCTAATTTTTGGCAACTCTAGTCAGACGCTACTGTTGCACGCCTTACGGCTGGTGATAATTTTCAGAGCTTCTCGGAATGCTGTTGCTCTTGGGTTTGGGTAGGGGCTAGTTTTTAATACTTTCCCATATACAAACTGAGGACTTGAAACAGACTTCTGCGTCTTTTTCGTGTTCTCTGATACTGGTTTCGAACGAGCGTTTAGTCATTCCGTTGTAATATCTTTGCGCACCATCAGGGTATGACAGCGAAATGGCATATACACCAGCTTTCATTGCTGATCAGAGGTCTGTCAGAGCATTTTTGGAAGTATGCGCTGTATAAGGAAGGTGGAGCCTTTATACTCACACCGAGTACCATTTTCTTCGGGCATTTTTCAGGATGTAAGAAAAGCCTGGAATATATGATATTGATACCAAGTACAGTAGTTAAGTCGATGAATCAGTGCGTATTCCACGTGCCCCGGTGGCTCAGTGGTCTAAGCGATGGCTTCTGACCGTTCGTCCAGGAGTGGTCCGGGTTCGAATATCGTGAGGCATGGATGTTGTGTTTGTCTTACGGCCCTGGCTGTTTCTCTTCCCTGGAGCCAGTGGCTCTAAATTAGGAATGGGCGACTGCTTATAGCCCATTGAGTTGCTCACGTGGTTGTTAAACCTGTAATTAAAAAAAAAGTATTCCACGTAGCGTGTCCTTTTTTTCTTTCTGACGATGCTGAGTATATCTTTGTATGAATTTCCTCGCTTTTGTGGCTATATTTATTATTTTATCTAGTTCGGATTGACTGGCGGAGACATCTAAGCTTACAGTAAAAATTCTTCGAATCTGTGACCTGAAAAATGCTGATTATTTTCAGCTGGAAAGAATGAGCTGCTAAGTATTGAATTAGGGACAGACCTGGATTTATAATAGACTTGAGAATGAGTCGGTTGTCCGGTATTTTTGTTAAAAGTACGTCTAGATAGAGTAGTATTTTTCGATTTCATAGTGACGCGGATCGAAGAGTGTATAGAGTCGACTTTGTTTAAGGACAAAGGAACAGTGTCTTTCCCGTGAGGCCATACGAAGAGCACGATATCTGCATATATTAGCCAGGTAGAAGATGGGGTTAATGTCGATGAAGATCTTGGGTTAATTATGTCCACCTGTTTGACGTTCGTTCGTGATTTTATCACTTTTCAAAATAATTAAGTTACTAGTATGCTGTCAATTAACGTAGTACATCCATCAGTGTTAAACAAGTTGGCATTCGTTTTAATTCCGTGCAACGGAGCCAAATTGATCGAAAGCAACCGAGCGACCACACGAAATAACTTCACCACACAGAATAAGGCTCCACGCTGTACCACACAGTGGATATATGCAGGTACCTAAATTTGAAATGCCTGACGTGGAACATGCTTTCCAGGTCACTGTCCAATCTAGAGATGAGCACGGACCCGGGCTATAACCAGACGCCCAGAAACGGATCAGGGCCTGCCCCTAGGCCCAGGCCGGCTCTTATGTCAACATCATATATGACTAATACCCGGGCTCGTATGGACTCGAGCTCAAGTTAATTTTCCTTTTCGCTTTTTCAATTGATTTTATTTAACACTGCTAACCGAATAAACTAACGCAATGGCAAAAGCACAATTGAATGGTTAGGCTATATTCTCTCTTTGGTTATTTGCCTAAAATTATAAAATTATTGTGTAATGCGTGTTTCGCGTGCATTTTTTAACTCAAAAGCTCCTGTCAGTGTTTAAGGTAATTACTAACTAACTACATATACACAGTCGAGTCACATTATTGTGACCACCTCCTACTTTTGACATCAACAGCGCGTTGCCGAAGAAAGAAAGCATTTGTCGTGAGCTGGCTTGGAGGGTATATGAGATGTGCTGTAGACATTCTGAAAACATATCATTCGTTGCTGCCATGGATAAAAGGAGCGATTTATCAGATTTACAAAAGGGATTATTATCGGTATTCGGGCCAAGGGTGGCAGTACTTCTGAAAAAGCGCAGTTTGTGAACTGTTCGCGTGCTGCTGTGGTAAAAGTGTATCGTGATTGGAGAAATGGTGCCATTGCCAATAAGCGAAGTGGAAACTGCAGAGCACCACGTGCCATTGATGTGAGAGATGAACGTCGGCTGCGAAGGTGCGTGAGGGCCAATAGACATACTACAGTGGAGCAACGCACTGGCCGAATGAACCAGGGGCTACCGGAAGTATGTCTAAAACGAAAGTTCAGCGAAACCTGCCGCGTATGGGGCTCCGATACCGACGGATGGTCACTGCATTTATGCTAACGAAGGTGCATCGGCAGAAAAAGGCTTACATTTGCACGGCAGTATCGGATATGGACCTCCGCTGAGTGGCAAAGGATTGCCTTCTCCGATGAGTCACGTTTTCTGCTTCATCAAGCGGATGGACGTTGGCATATAAGGCGAGAAACATCGGAGAACAAACACTCTTCAATCACTGCTGGCAGAACACAAGCTGGTGGGGCCAGCGCTATGGTCTCGGGAATGCTTTTGTGGCATTCTCTGGGTCCACGCATACCTGTGGATGGCACTATGGACCGAATTCGTTATGAATCCATCTTTGCCGATCACGTACACCCAACATGCTGATTGGTTTCACTGGGGCGGATGGGATATTTCAGAACGACAATGCGACGTGTCACACAGCTAGAAATGTCCGAGAGTGATAGGATGAGCACGATGAATGATTCAAAGTACTTCCCTGGCCCCCTAATTTCCTATACTTAAACCTAATTCAGCATTTGTGGCACCACCTTGATCCAGTTGTTCGCTCTGTGGATTCTCCACCACGCACCCTATAGCAGCTGTCAGATGCACTACAGTCAGCATGGCTCCACATACCTGTGAACGACTTCCAGTACCTTATTGAGTCCCTCCCAGCGGGTCTAGCTGCTGTCCGCGCTGCACACGGCGGTAACTCTGGATATTAGATGGTGGTCACAATGATTTGACGCGACTGCGTATCTGACATCGAGGGAAAAAAGGATATCGAGAATTATATATACGGAACAACGATATTGGACCTGCGATGCACTCGCCGCCTCCCATCATTGGACCTGCGATGCACTTGTCGCCTCCCATCATTGGACCTGCGATGCACTCGTCGCCTCCCATCATTGGACCTGCGATGCACTCGTCGCCTCCCATCATTTGACCTGCGATGCACTCGTCGCCTCCCATCATTGGACCTGCGATGCACTCGTCGCCTCCCATCATTGGACCTGCGATACACTCGCCGCCTCCCATCATTGGACCTGCGATGCACTCGCCGCCTCCCATCATTGGACCTGCGATGCACTCGCCGCCTCCCATCATTGGACCTGCGATGCACTCGCAGCCTCCCATCATTGGACCTGCGATGCACTCGTCGCCTCCCATCATTGGACCTGCGATGCACTCGCCGCCTCCCATCATTGGACCTGCGATGCACTCGTCGCCTCCCATCATTTGACCTGCGATGCACTCGCCGCCTCCCATCATTGGACCTGCGATGCACTCGTCGCCTCCCATTATTGGACTTGCGATGCACTCGTCGCCTCCCATCATTTGACCTGCGATGCACTCGCCGCCTCGCATCATTGGACCTGCGATGCACTCGTCGCCTCCCATCATTGGACCTGCGATGCACTCGTCGCCTCCCATCATTGGACCTGCGATGCACTCGTCGCCTCCCATCATTGGACCTGCGATGCACTCGTCGCCTCCCATCATTGGACCTGCGATGCACTCGTCGCCTCCCATCATTGGACCTGCGATGCACTCGTCGCCTCCCATCATTGGACCTGCGATGCACTCCTCGCCTCCCATCATTGGACCTGCGATGCACTCGCCTCCTCCCATCATTGGACCTGCGATGCACTCGTCGCCTCCCATCATTGAACCACAAACAAGAACGAGAGTCATCAGACCAAATTGCTCGTTTCCAACCCTTCACAGCAAAGTTTTTTTGCCTCTAAGACCACTGATGACGTGCGATTTTGTGACTTGCTGTTAAAAGGGGTCTCTTCCCTTAGTACTCTGTTCCAGACGTCCGTCGCATGCGGCTCTTGTCTTAATATCCTTCCGGAAATTGGTTGGAGTGGACTTTTATTTACTGTTTGGAGCAATTGTTGCCTGATTTGAAACCGGTTTGCACTTACCAGGCGTGAAACATGGCGGTTGTCTCTGTTGGTGAGAATCGTTTTCCGGCCACAGTTACGTCGCCAATTTTAAGTTGACTGCAAACTACACAGCTGTTTGTAGACCCACTGGACAGTACGCTTCGACACACCAACAAATTGGGCGACTTCATTAACTTTGCGTCCGTGCGCATGGCCAAATTCGATGGCTCCTTTTTTACCACTCAGTAACGTCTGCCATGCGACCCGTATTGCAGCCTATACTCAACACATACGTTGCTTTTCACCACTGACGAGACAGAGATGATCCTGCAGACCCAGTCAGTACTATTTATCTCCCAACAATGCTAACACTGCGCCCTCTGTACAACCGGTAACTTCCTTCTGTCAATTCTGTTAGGGGTGACTAATTTTTTGCCCAGCGTGCTTATACTGAAAAGCAATTGAATTAGAGATACCTGTCTAGTAACGTGTAGCACCACCTTTCGCCCTGATAACGGCGGCGATTCGTCTCGTCATGGACTCGACAAGACACCGGAAACGTTGGGAAGCCATGCGGATCCACGACCCTTGAAAAAGCTTCCACAGTTCACGAAGATTTTATGGAGGGGGTCATTTATCTCGATGGCATCGCAGATGTGCTCGATTGGATTGAGGTCAGGTGACCTCGCTGGACTGTTCATCCAACCATTCGATACAATTCAGGAGCGATGGCACGGTGCATTGTCTTGTTGCAGGATGAGGTCCCCAGTGGGATGTTGAAGACGCGCAAATGGGGGCAAATGGTCGTCCAGGATATCCCGGTAACATTGACCAGTGAGGGACGATGCCACACGTACCAGGGGTTCCATTTCAGTCCACGTAAACAGTCCCCACACGAGAATGCCATCCCCACCAGCTTGAAGAGTACCCTGCTGGCAAGAAGGATCCATCGCTTCATGTGGTTTGCACCGTACTCGTATCCTACCATCCGCATGTACCAACGTGAATCTCGACTCATCAGTCCAGGCAAGATTTTTCCACATGTCTAGGGTTCAGTGGCGATGTTCCCGCGCCCATGCTAATCTTTGTACCCTGTGATGTGCGGTCAGCAGTGGTACCCTCGTGGGACGATGGGTTCTGTACCCCATAGCGAGGAGATGGTTCTGGATGGTGTGGCTGCTTACACGTTTTTGCCCACCAGCGTTAAATTGCCGAGTGGTTTCTTGCACTGTTCCCCGTTTATCCGCTGTTACAATGCTAGCTAGCCGACAATGGCCCCCTCATCCACACGATGTTGTCCACGGCAGTTGGCCCTTGCAAGGATGGTTTTACCGGATTCGATGTACTCACGGTGCAACCGTGACACAGTGGCTCATGAAAATCCCAGTGCCTGCACGACTTCCGAGATGGAGTGACCCATTCATCGGGCCGCGACAATTTACCCATGATCAAATGCGTTTAGATCCTTTGTCTTACCCATACTGTGTCCGACGCTTACTGATTCCGGTCGCATTACTCCTTATATTGTCGGATCGCTGCATATGTCATGTCGTTTCCGTTTACAGGGCCGCCCACAGCGCCACATTTGCGTAACGCCAGCCGCCTCTAATTCAATTGCTCTTCAGTGTATATACATAGTACAAACAACTGTAAATTGCGTTGTGAATCATTTAGTGCGGTCCTTGTATTTTTATATAATCTACTTTTTCAGAGCAGCCAGAGTAAATCCAAACCACTGGATCACCAAGTTCCATGCTTTATTACAAGCAATTTTACAGCTTCTAACTAGCCTAAAACAGTCAAATTTATTAAGTTGCAATAAAGATTGTTATATTTATAAATAAGAGTGCGTGTGATAGTTTCACCAAATAATGTACAAAATAAATGCCAAAACCAGTTCTGTTCCAGGAGATCTAATAATATAGATTTTCATGTGTTAATATTATGAATTACGACCTGTATATGCACATTTACTCAATACTTAATAGGACCAAATCCGTTAGCAAAACAGGAATACAAAATTCACATGTCATGCAGAAATGGCATATATTTTATAATTTTATAATGAAATTTAAGGGTTCAAAATCCTTATTTAAATCTGAATAGAAAAATTGAAATACAGTTAATTAGGTAAACGAATTAACTAGATACACCTGGGAAACAAAATGGAGGACATTTTGTTATCTGAATATGATGCACAAAATAATTATTTTCCTCTTTTTTTGGGAGTCGATATTAACGGGGAGCACTGACGTTCTTACCTGATAGTGAAAATACAAATAGGCGTAAAACAATATGCTTCGTTTTTTCCTTATTCACCTAGGGAAAATTTACACAAATGTTCAAATCGGGCAGGGCCCTGGCCAGTCATAAATAGTTATATAACGGACTGGGCTTTAAATGTCCGGGCCCGGGCTGGAAGCGGGCCTTAAAAAAAAGAGCCCGTGCTTATCTGGAGTCCAATCCTTTCCATATTTTCATGCCTAGCTCTCCGCCACCTATTTAAAATGGGTGTAAAAAAACTGGCAGCCGAATTGGCCACCGGAGAACTTGCCTCAAAAATATTAAGGGACCGTATAATAAATGTTCTTTTGACTGCTCTGTGTAAACATTCCCAGTTGTGATTCATAACGACTCTCATAATTTCGCGTTTCTTTTTAATTGAGATGTTAAGCTCATTATAGAGCTGTGAGATTCCAGCTCAGTTCTTGTTACCTGCATTATTACTATGGGGTTTGTCTCAAAAATGTAAAATACAAATAAAAAATTAAAAAAAAGAACGGCAATTCTGATCTCTTCCATATTTTACGAGTTTTCAAAGTAGAACTCGGCAAAAGATCTAGAGCGTCCCATGCGTTCACAACCTTTGAAGATCTGGGAAGGGAAGGGGGCTAAGCACTTCAACTGAGGACATATTTTATGGGTTTATGAAATAAAACTCCACAAATTCCTTACCGGCATCGGCTACCGATGAAAATTGTGTGTGCGTGTAGGGGGGGGGGAGAACAATCCCAAAGATATAAAATATAAGAAATTTGAAGCCTATCGATTTTCACAAACTACACAATTCAACAAATTGTCAGCGGACATCTGCTACCACTGGAAGCCTGTCAGCGGAAGTCCCCCCGCCCCCAACCAACAGCTTTCCTGCGTCAGCACATGCTCGCAGATGATTTATTATTGGGTTGTAGTATACGTGTATAAACGCTGAAATAACCCGATCGAACCGGCAATTCTTTATATGTTTGGTAACCCCCCCCCAGACATGTTCTCTGCATTAGCGCATGCCCACAGAGAAACAATTGTTTAGTTGCAGCTTGTATACGCTGAAAATATCACGATGGGACCAGAAATTATTTTTATTTTACATTTTTGTTATTAAGCACCCCCCCCCTCCTTCCTTCGACGCACACACAGTGTTGATGCGGCAGCAGCTTGAGTTGTAGTTCGTAAACACCGAAAATCTGCTTTCCATTCGGCAAGAAATTCTTTATATTTTTTGGTGCTAAGCCCCTTACAAGCACAGGATTCCTGCGGCAGTAGATACCCACAAAAAATATGTTGAGCTGTAATTTATAAATCCCGAAGTTCTTTTGTTGAGTTGTTGATTATAAACATTCTGTATAAAAAATGTTATTAAATATCGCAATTTAGAAAATACGAAATTACTGAAATTTTATGTGAGTCAAAATTAAAACCTCTGGGGTCGTGGCCACAGACCACTTTTATGGCACGTCGTTTGTAAAAAAAGATCGTTCTTATGATACCGGTTTGTCCGTCCGTCCGTCTGTACCCACGATATATCTACAACTATTAGTCCGATATGAAAAATTCTTTTTGAATTAGGAAGCTTGAAATATGCGAATGATGATCCTTTATTTCGTTTTTTTTACGATGTACAGTTTCACCGCTAGGAGGCGTAAATGCAGATGATGTCGAATTCAAAAATACGTTTTATTCCACATATTTGCTTCTAAACATCCGATTAAAAAAATTATTTTATCTTTCGATTCCATTTATGTCGAAGAGTATTTTACATATAGTTACTTTTTCAAATTACGCATAGAGTTTCCGCTAGGGAGCGTAAAAAGTAAATTACATTTTCCCCGATAACTCTACTTCTAAACCTCCGATTTGAAACATTTTTTCTTCAGATGTTACACCTCCTGATGAAAAATATTTTGCATATAATTTCAAATTTTTGGTAAAGAATAATTTGGCCACAAGGGGGCGTGAGTGTTAATTTTTGCTTCTGATGTATTTGCCATAAAATCTGAGCTTCTAAAAATATCGATTGAAAAAATTATTTCGTGGACTGATGCCACTCACATCAATAAACATTTTAGGAATATTTTCTTCTTAAAATATGCCACAGGTTCTCCGCCAGTGGGTGTAGATGTATATCTTATTTTTGTCAATATCTCTAATTCTATGAGTCCAATTTGAAGAATTTCTTCTTTGTTTTATAATGTTTCCAGTGTGACATGTTTTTTATATAATTTGAAAATTTTTCATATAATTCATTGACTTTTCGCCAGGGGCGTAAAGGTAAATTGATTTCCCCCTATATCTCTGCTTCTAAATCTCCGATTTGAAAAATTCTTTCTGCACCAGATACAGTTCTCCACATAATTTCTAAATTTTGTAAAAATTGGTTTGACCACCAGGTGGCGTAAGTCTTAATTTCGCCCTCTATGTATTTGCAGCAAAATATGAGCTTCTAAAATCTCGATTAAAAAAACAGTGGTTTGTTGACCGATACCACTCATGTCGGCAAACATTTTAGGAACATTTTCTTCTTGAAATAATGCATGGTTTCTACGCCAGGGGGCGTACATGTATATCTTATTTTTGTCAATATCTCTACTTCTAGGAGTCCGATTTGAAAAATTCTTTCTTTGTTGGATAGTGTTTCCGATGCGAAATGTTTTTCCTATAAATTCAAAATTTTCAAGTAATTCATAGACTTTCCGCTAGGAGGTAAAAAGGTAAATGGCGTTTTCTGCGTTTTATCGGCTTTTAAAACTCCGATTTGAAAAATTCTTCCTGTATCAAAACACACATAATTTCTAATGTTTGGTAAAGAATGGTTTGGCAACCAGAGGGTATAAGTGTTAATTTCTGCTTCTGATGCATTTGTAGCAAAATCTGTTGTCCTGAAAACTCGACTACATTTTTTTTTTCGTGGCCCGATAGTGGTCATATGAGAATACTTTCTTCCCAAAATAATGCATGGTTTTCCCACCAGAGGACGTAAAGTCACATCTTATTTTTCTCAATATCTCTGTTTCTAAGAGTCTGATTTGAAAAATTCTTTTTACGTTGGAGAGAGTTTCGGTGCGAAATGTTTCTCATATAAATTCATGTTTTTCTTAACGCACAAGTCTGCAACCAAAGGGCGTAAGCTCACAATACCATTTACAGCAATATCTGAGGGATTAAAAACCCTATTGAAAAAGTTCTTTCTTCCGTCAGACTATTGTTTTCCATACCGGTTCCATTGACTTTGGATAGCTTTGATAAATTTAATTTGCGTCAGAACGGATTCAAAAGACGTGCTTATTACACCCGAAAATTCGGTGTCATCTTTCTTGTTAAACATCTGGAGACGTGGCCAAGGTTAGTCAAGAACGCAATTTTTATACGGCCCCTTTAAAATTTTTGTGGCCAGTTCTCCGATGATCATTTCTCTGGGTTGCTAATTGTCCGCTTTGTCTTTGGGTCGAAAATGTTGGAAATGTCTAGCTTTCTTATTGAAAATGAAATATTAAGAAAAAAAATGTGAACAATAGTTGCTCAAGTAGTTGGAAATATAGCCACACGACATTTGTTTGTGCAGAACAATTTTATGGCACTGAAATTGCAATGTGTCCAGTTCTCCGTTGGCCACTTCTCCGAACCCGATTGAAAATAATGCTGATGTGCTGAACGGAACTCCCTCAGCAGTAAATGGAATGCGATATTTCTTGTAGCAACTCCTCTCACAGATGAATTTAGATCTGTCTGCCTATTGCTTTTATACATATAAACATATTTCCTCTTCCCCACTTAAGTATAAACGAGACAACCTCGACCGCAAAATATGCAAACAAATTCTTCGAACTTCCTTATCTCCGTTGTAGCAACGAGTTGCACCAGAAGCTCGTTCATCTAGTTTCACGAAGCTGAAAATTCTCTTTTGTATAAAAATTTCTTCGAAAAGAAAAGAAAACAACTACCGTGTTGCTGTCGCTAACTATTTGTAGGTACACAAATATCGCTCGGAAATGACAGTTAGGTGTTGTGCGATATACAGAGACCCTGGCTACTGTCAAATCCTCGTTAATTATCTCATTTTGCATGAAACCTGTGACGTGCCTGCCGAAGCGAGAGTTGTGATTTCGAATCCCTCTCGTGGCATAAAAAATGATGGAGAAATTCACTTCGTCATAAACTTTTATAGCAGTCAAGCTGGCAGTTGATGGTATTTTGGTCATAACTGACTACTAATATAAATGTCGAAAAAATCTCACATAGCCATGAAGTAATTTCATCGTCTTTAAAAATCCAGGAGGCAAATGCTGAACTTCCAAACACAGGCCTGGTCTGTGTAGAACTCTACCATACACTTTCGGATGCTATGTAGGTTGAGCAGCTGAGTGGCTATGCGCAATAATCAATGTGATAACAGATCACTAAAATTTTTTAATGCATTTCGCTTTCTATTAGAAGCGCTCTCGCAAGACCATGTTTTGGAAGTTACTGGATTTTAGAGAATATTTCATTTAATATTTCAATATTGCATTACATTTGTAGTTGTTCAAGCACTCACACTTACGAAAAACAAGTGCCCATTTTGCTCTATAGCACTTAGAATTTCAATTGGAGCTATTACTTTCTGATAAAGCAATATGAAATGAAATAAAGCCTTCAGGTCTGCCCTGATCAGGAAGACAACCAGTGGGGAGGATTTACAAGCTCTTTATTTATTTATTTTTTTTTATTTATTTTTTTTTTTGAGAAGACGACAGTCTTTTATTGTATTTTATTTTGCAGACGCTTAAGGCTCTACGAGACCCGCCGTCTTGTATTGTGCCTTCTCTTGTTAACCAACGGCCAAGCATATTTCACAAATAGCTCGGGCAATTTTGCACATTTTAGAACACCGTTTGTGGCTAACGCAAGATATATGAAAAATAAGAAGTTCCCTGGTTTCAGATTTTCATTTTGGACCCTTTAAGTATTTTTTATTAATTAATAAAGCTATGGAAGACGCCTTGGCATGACTTTCTCTGCAGATAAAAAATGAAGGGAAAGGTCAATAAAAATTCTGAAACCAGGAAACTCTTTATTTATCATATATCTTGCGTTAGCCACAAACGGTGTTCTAAAATGTGCAAAATTGCCCGAGCAATTTGTGAAATACGCTTACCCGTTGGTTAACAAGAGAAGGCACCAATACAAGATGGCGGGTCTCGTAGAGCCATAAATAAAATGAAATAAAATAAAACAAAACTAAGCATTTAAGAATAACTTTACGTTCTTTAATAAGATTTTACGCCCAACAATAATGATTATAGTATCCGTCGAATTACTAACTGTTATTAACATAAACCACTAGACAAATTCTTCATTTTCTTTCTCGGTTTGAGCTGCCAAATCCCACTGTAAATAAACGGCAATGTATTTCGGTATAGCTTTTTAAGATAATTAGTATTTGATATTTAAGACCGCTACTCGATCAGAGTTGAGTAATAGAGATAGCAAAACCCAGTACCTCCTCGGGGTATCATTCACTGTAAAAGTTAAACAGTCATTCACAAGTAATCGTTCAAATGCAGGTTAGTCAATTTTCTCTCACTTCAGTTAGAGGCTTCACTCGTATTCGCCTCATGTATTCATTCTCACATCACATTTCGCAACTACATCAGTAAGCGTGACATCTGTTGCTCGAGAAAATTATTACTGCTGATGTTGCTCGTAGAATGGGAACAAATGTTTAATAAGTTTGTAGTGTGTAATCGTTGTTTTGCTTTAAGTGCATTTAAAAATTAACTATCAGTCGTCTGTTATCTTCAGAGAGCAGCGGAAGACACAAACATTTATCATTTTCAAAGAAGAAATTAATTGCATTGAAACTAAGATATATTATTGCAACTTCTTCCAATAATAAGAGTTTTTACTAACAGCTCAAAGGTGCTAACACAAAATCAAAGCGATAAAACTGAGAGAAAAATAGATAAGGTAAGTTATTCGTATTTTAAGTCAAATACAAAATCATATGGCAACTCAACTATTGAAGTAGTTTAAAAGGAATACACGAGAAAGTTCATAAAATAGGACAAGCCACGGTTTATTTGGGAAACGTCAGTAAATTGAAGTTTCCCAGCAGTCACCCTTCTAACTGTAAAATAAGAAAGGTGATTTCATTATTAATTGTTTCAATAGTCTAAATCATATATCTTAAAATGGAACATTTCAATATTATTCAATGTGTATTTTCTGCGCCTGTAAAAGTCGGAACACCATGCCAAGAAACGGAAAACAAACTACTAGGTTAGAATAAATGATGAACGTTTATTCACAATTAGATATTTTATTAAATCGACTATAATTTCGCAGTGTTGGCCTCTGATCATTCGTCCGTAAGGGGTCCGGGTTCGAATACCGGTCAGGCATGGATGTTGTGTTTGTCTTACGGCACTGGCTCTCTCCCTTCCCTGGAACCAGTGACCCTAAATTAGGGACGGGCGACTGCTTATAGCCCATTGAGTTGCTCACGGTGGTCTTTAAACCTCCAATAAAAAAAATATATAATTTCGCAGTGCGTTTGGCTCGGCATCATCAGGGCGAATGATGATGATGCCGAGCCAAACGCAATGCAAAACTATAGTCGATGTTTATAAAATATTAAATTGTGAATAAACGTTGATAATTTATTCCATCTCTACAGCGCAAGTATGTAGACATAAATTACATATAAATTACTAGTTTGTTGCAAAGGAAATGCCGGAATACCGGGAGAAAATTCAAAATCACTGCCTGCAACAACACACTTTTGGCAAAAAAGGTACGGTATTTTATACGCGGTCATACAAAATGTCGAGTTCGGGATGAAACCCTAAGCTAGACTGCAGTTTCAGCTAATGTTTAATGGAGAGACAATTTATCTTGCGGAAAGGTGCCCAATTTCTTGAAGAAATGGTAATCCATTGGGGACAGTTCAGGTACATATGGTAGTAAATAGGAGACAGTTCAGGTGACATGGTAGTCCATAGGGAACAGTGCAGGTGAAATGGTAATCCCTAGGGGACAGTTCAAGTGAAATGGTAGTCCATAGGAACAGTTCAGGGGAAATAGTTGTCCATAGGGAACAGTTCAGGTGAAATGGTAGTCCATAGGGGACAGTTCAGGTAAAATGGTAGTCCATAGGGAACACTTCTGGTGAAATGGTAGTCCATAGGGAACAGTTCGGGTAAAATGGTAATCCATAGAGAGCAGTTCAGGTGAAATGGTGATCCATAGAAGATAATTCATGTGAATAAAGCGAATGAGGTAAGGCTTCATACCTAATTGGTGCAGCTTCTGAATCATCTAGCGTGTAACGTGGGGTCTCGTGACGTAATGGAGAATATGGACCCGTGGCGATTAATAAATTTCGGTTCTTTGGTGAACAGTTTTTCATGCACAGTATAATGGCAAGTTCTTGATAATACCTCTCTGCCGTGATAGTTTGATCTGGTTGTAAGTAGGAGAAGTGGATCACATGAGATAAGGACCACTAAAACACTGACCATCACCTTCCTAGGAGTTAGTACCGTCTTTGTGGTGAGTTTCAGGGGTTTCACCGCGTTCGAACAATTGGACCGAATGCCGTCCATTGTCATACAGCTTTCATTTCTTACAACACGTGACGAGTCGTCTTGAAATGATGTTCATTTGGTTCTGGATAAGCAGAAGACATGAAATCGTCGTGTTTTGTGTTGTTCGATAAAAACGTTTGGGACCCATTTTTCCATCTTCTTAAATGTACTCATGGCTGTTGAGTGTCGGGAAATGGCCGCACAATAGTTCCTCGCCAGGTTCTTGTACCATTTGGTGTGGTTCGGATTCAGTCAAGTTCAACTCTACATCATCAATAAATTCTTATGGTCTTCTGCGTGGTTCATTTTCGAGGCTCATATTGCCAGACAGGAATTTAACAAACCAAGTTGTGTCTAGCGTTTCATTAACGGTGCTTTCCCAAACGCTGTGCTGATGCAGCGAGCTGCCAGTTGATACATGCTGTCCAATTTTGAACTCATATAAGGACACGAATTTGGCTCTGATCCATCGTCTTCTTAACTGTAGCACAATACCCTAGGAAGTGATGCCTCTGATGGAATGGCCAGTACTTTATAGGAAGCCGCTTGAATATTTAAATTTAGATATCACAAGTCTCATTGCGCAATGTGTTTGTTCCTAAATTACCTGCCAATTGCGCGATTCTGCGAAATCTGACATTTCACATTCAAAAACCTAATAGCTGCATACGGGTTTTGAAAATGGGAACTTGCAGTCGAATGTTTTAATGATCATCAAAATATTGTTATAAATTACTGTTGACGTAAATGGGCATGGAATTTGCAAAGAAAGTGTAAGCCAGTTTGGAAACTTCTTAATGCAGCAAAAAGAGCAATGGTTTCGTTATAAAAATTACAATTCGGTGTGGAAGATATCAGATTTATTTTTCCGCGCTTTTAAGGGTTTTGGTAAATTGCTTGGATAAAGTTACCACAGAAAATGAAAGCGACTGAAGAGCAACACTTCGGTTTAGAATTGAAAATAAAAGTAACTTCAGTACAGTGCGTTGAGTTACGGTTAAAAATGTAAGAAAATAGCAAGGCCATTATTTCGATAAAGACAAAAACATAGGAATAGCTTTGTACCATTGAATTAAATATCAAGCTACGCACAAGCTAAAATGGTCACCGAAAGTTCTAACAGCTTCGGAGTGGATCTTTGATACCTACGGAATCAAGGATATAACAGAACGGCATCGCTGAGTTTATGATTTTATAAGTTAGAGCAGCATGCATGACATGGCCTTTTATTTTTGGTGTTGTTGTTTTTATGGTTAAAAAGGTTTACGTTACCTCAGCTTCTCTTAGTTCCATTTGAAAATTCAATAGACACATCCTATAAAAAAACCACTGGATTGAATGAAATATAAATGCTTATCGCATGGTGGTGGAATTAATGGACAGATTCACTTTTCCATTACATTCTTTCACTTCAACAATAAAAAACAAACATTTTTGAGATGACTGGTGATCAGAAATTGATGCTGAAAGACTATGGAGTATGGGAACGGTATAGCTCCACTAAAAGGTAATCGCCATTAAATTCCAGGAAATCAAATTTTCATTAAAAGAGGCAATTCCATGCCTTTGTTGGGATTGCCGAGTTGTTGTGCATTATGAGCTTCTAAGATCTGCCGAAACAATAAATTCCGAAAACTACTGGCAAAGGGTTAGAATAATTGTACAAAAAAGTTGTGCGACTATCATTAGGGAAGAGAAAAGGTGTTTTTTTCCACCAAGACAATCCCAAAACATAACCTTGTAAAAGCACCTAACTGAAGCTGAAACAGCTTGGCTTGTAAGTTTACACTCACCTTCAGTATTTACGGGACATCGCACTTCTAATTAACATTTCTTTTCGTTCTTTTCATCAGCATGCTGAAAATCTTCATTAATTGGATGCTGACAACATGTACAATGATAACCCAATTTCGAGTCCAATCGATCAACCTTCATGAAAGTGGTAGCACATAGGCTTGCAGGAAGATAGAATACTATTCGAAGTAAAAATGGAAATGACTTGTTGATCACCTGAAGTATAGTTTTAAAAAAACACTGTGTGTTTTGCATTTTATTTCAGAACTGTTATCCTACCAACCCAATTAAATAACATAAATCTATATAAATATAAAATTTAATGTTTGTTTGTTTGTATGTCTGCTATACAAATCTACAGTTTTATATTTAGAACCACTAAATTTGGTATACTATCTCATGGTATCCAAACTTAGACCGCAGACGGTTTTTGGAAGGGATCGGAGCCCTAGCTCGGTCGGATCCCGGGATCAAGTGGCCCCCACACAAAATCTCTGTAAAATCTACAGTTTTCAATTTAAAACCATAAAATGTGGTATACTATCTCATGGTACTCATAACTTAGACAGTAGATTGTTTTGCAAGGGGGCCCATATAACATTTTCGTAAAATCTACAGTTTTCAATTTAGAACCACCAAATTTGGTATACAATCTCATGGTACCCTAACTTAGACCGTAGATGGTTTTTGGAAGGGTTCGCAGCCCAGGGTCGGTCGAAGCCCGGGGTAAAGGGACCCCCGCACAAAATTTCTGTAAAATCTACAGTTTTCAATTTAGAACCATTAAATTTGTTACACTACCTCATGGTATTATAAGTAAGACCGTAGGCAGTTTTCGGATGGATTATGAGCCCAGAGAATCATGGGTTTAGGGGGCCCCCAATGCAAAATTTTTGTAAAAAGTTCCATGTTTTGCTTTTAAGAACTGCAACACAATTCATCCTTCCAATACCCAATCTGCAGTCTAAATTAGAGACTGTATATTAGGGTGGGCCGGAAAAAACTTGTTTTTTAATTTGCTTTACGCCTAGCAAGGAAAAGTTACCATTTAAATCAACAAGAATAACGAAAGATTTGTTTTTGAAATCGACTAATATCCTATGTCTCCGCACGACACACTTAGTTCGTGTTTTTTTGACTGAATTGGGCCGTAAGCAAAGACGTGCGGAAACATTTTGTAATTGAAATCGAGTATCCCCTAGAATGGAAAAGTGTCCTTTAGTGTTTCCAATAACAGTGAAAAAAATGTGTTGTAGTTGATCAATATGCTACGTCTCCGCACTGCTCGCAAAGTTCAGCATTTTCTTTCCACATTTGGCCCGTAGAGCTAGGCTAGGTAAAGGCATCCTGGCATGTAGGGCATCGGAAAAAACCGTAGGAAATTGCACTGTTCTGAGTGCACCATACGTGTGCATGTGTAGTACACTAAGTTTGTTTTGGAATGTGTAGCGTGTAGCTCTTCGCTTTCTTCCAATGTCACATATGGAAACAATCCAGAACTCACCACGAGGAGGTAGCTACTGGCAACACTTCGAGTTCCACCCACCGTCCCTCCAGCTCAGAATTTTATTTCTGCGTGGTATATCTTGTCTGGTAATCCGCTTTACTCGACAAATGTGGCATTAATTGCCGTGATGCAATTGTTGCTTTTATGAACGAATCTCTAGCTTTAAAACCACACACTGAGGCAGCTGCTTCTGTCATCAGTTCCATGCAACGTTCCACAGCTTGCATGTGACAGAGAAACTTGGTTATTTCTTCGCCAGCTGCGGCAGAATTTGCGATTAGTAGTTCCAGATCTTAGTCTGAGAAGTGTTTTGTCAGGGGTGGTTCGGTAAGACGCGTGTTAGTCCAATTGATCATCTTATGATATTCCTTAACATCCAAATTTAATTGTAGTACTTTGAATTCTCTTATGGAATCATCCATTTGTTGTTGTCTAGCTTTCTTTATTCTTTTCCATCCAAAGCTCTAACGTGGGTGCGTTCGTCCGCAATCACACTTAGCAATAAATTCTCTGGGTGACTAAAGAACGAGTTTCTCTTGATCACTGCATCAATGTTGTCGCCACTCAAAACCCATTGCAAACTTTGATCTTATTGCGCTTCACGGATTTGAAGTCCAAAGTTATCATTGATGCAGTGATCAACAGAAAAACGCGTCCTTCAGTCCCCCGGAGAATATATTGCTAAGTATGATTGCGGATGAAACACCCACGTTAGAACTCTTGGATGGAGAAGAAGAATAAAGAAAGGCAAACGACAACAAATGAATGACATCATAAGAGAATTGAAAGTCCCGAAATTAAATTTGGATGCTAATGAATATTATGAGATCATCGAATGAACTAAAATGGGTCTTACCGCACCACCCCTGACAAAACACATCTCAGGCAAAGATCTGGTTTGACTAATCGCAACTTCTTCCGCAGCTGATGAAGAAATAACCAAGTTTCCCTGCCACACCCAAGCTGTGGAACGTTGCGTGAAACTGTTGACCGAAACAGCTGCCTCAGTGTGTGGTTTTGAATCTAAAGATTCGTTCATAAAAGCAACAATTGCATCACGGTAGTTACTGAGACATTTTTCGAGCAAAGCGGATTGCCGAACAAGTTATACCAAGTAGAAATAAAATTCTGAGCTGGAGGGAGGGTGGGCGGATTTCTAAGTGTTGCCAGTAGCTACCTCCTTGTGGTGAGTTCTGGCTTGTTTCTATATGTGACATTGGAAACAAGCGAAGACATCGCAAAGCAAACTGAGTGTACTACACATGCACACGCATGGTGCACTCCGAAACAGTGCAATTTCCTACTGATTTTTCCGATGCCCTACATGCTAGGATGCCTTTACCTAGCCTAGCTCTACGGGCCAAATGTGGAAAGAAAATGGTTAACTTCGCGAGCAGTGCGGAGACATAGCATATTGATCAAATTCAAAACTTTTTTTTCAGTGTTTTTGAAAACACTAAAGGACACTTTTCCGCACTAGGAGATACTCGATTTCAATTACAAAAAATTCCATCCGTTTTTGCTTACGGCCCAATGTGGTCGATAAAACGCGAACTTAGTGTGCCGTGCGGAGACGTAAGATATTACTCAATTTCAAATAAATTTATTTTGTTATTTTTGTTGATTTAAATGGCAACTTTTCCGCTCTAGGCAATATACAAATTAAAAAAAGGTTTTACCGGCCCACTCTACTCCACAAACTTTGCCGCTTCGAAAATGCTCTAAATTTTAAAGGCACTAAGCCTGGCTGGCCGTGAGCACCCTCACAAGCTTTGCCGCTTCGGAAATGCTCTAAATTTTGAAGGTACTAAGCATGGCTCTACCTTTTGAAGGTAATAAGCCTGGATGGCCGTGAGCACCCCCAAAAGCTTTGCCGCTTCGGAAATGCTCTAAATTTTGAAGGTACTAAGCATGGCTCTACCTTCTGAAAGTACTAAGAATGGGTCTACCTTTTGAAGGTACTAAGCCTGGCAGGCCGTGAGCACCCCCACAAGCTTTGCCGCTTCGGAAATGCTCTAAATTTTGAAGGTACTAAGCATGGCTCTAACTTTTGAAGGTACTAAGCCTGGCTGGCCGTGAGCACTCCTACAAGCTTTGACGCTTCGGAAATGCTCTAAATAGAGAACATTTTTGCTTTTTTCCGTCTTACGCCACAATCAATTCTTCAATTATCAACAGTTACTTGCAGCGAGGTCTACAGATTTTTTCCTGTCACAGCGTTTTCCAGCATATTGGTTTCCATTTACTCTTGCAAAAATATATGCTAGCTCTATGCCACCTGATTAATTACGCAATCACGCGATTTTTGACTGTCATCATTTCAATGAATGAAATACGAGATTACACCATCGTACAAAACATATCTGAAAGTTGTGAATCCGTTTATTGGCGTAAATGTGACTTGAATGTTAACTCAGGTAATATCCGTAAACTTGAAAATTTCGTTGTTCTGGAGCGAAAATCGAAGCCGCATCTCCCAGATAGCGCCCGAGGGTGCTAACCACTACACCGTCCAGAACGCCCAAGTTTCAAGTTTCCGGTTAATTTGAATATAACCATCACAGGATTCGCTATTCGAAGAAACCGGCATTGATATATAGCGAATCTGGAGGATTAGAATTCATTCCCGTGATTGCCCGGAGGCGCAGAATATCAATGAATGAAATACTGGATACACCAAGACAAATACACCAGGACGACGAAATTTTCAAGTTTTTGGATATTATCTGACCTATCATTCATGTCATATTTACACCAATGAACGGATTCGTAACTTCCAAATCTCTATAATCATTTATTTATTATGGAAACCAAAATATTCCGTTACCCTTTTGGAAATCATGCATCGTTGTTAAGACAGACACACACACACACACACACACACACACACACACACTGTGAAAACACAAGTTTATCCGCGACGGACTTTGATCCCGTGTCCTCTCACTCCGGAGTAAGTCGCTCTCCCAACTGAGTTAGGCGGACCGAATGTTTGGCTGTAGATTTGTCTTCTTGACACATGTTTTCTCCTCTGTAGTACGTCACAAAGCGCGCGCGCGCACACACACAGACACACAAAATTGATACAATAGGTTTTCCGATAACAAATAGTCAAAAGAAAGCTTTAAGTATGGCAATTCAAATCAGGAGAGCAACACGGTTGTGACAAAGTGAACAAGCCTCTCCGGTGTCGTAGTTCTTTAAAGAGATGACTTCTGGCCATTCGTCCGAGTTGGGTCTGGGTTCGAATCCCGAAGGAGACGCATGGATGGTGTGTTTGTCGTACAGTATTGACTCCTTGAATTCCGTGGAACCAGTTACCCTAAATTAGAGACCAGCGATTGCTTACAGCTCATTGAGTTGGTCACGTGTTCGTTAAACTTCCCCATACAATATTAAAAGACTACGACTTCAAATCCATTTCGACCAGTAAAGCCCGTAGTAGAATTTTGACTGAGTTAGGTATAGAACATGAAAAAAGTATCAATTTTGACCATACGATGATGAAGCGCGTCAGGTGAAAAGAAAAAATGTAAACACACATGCCAGGTAAGAATAACGAGCAATAATTTGTTACATATCACACCGACATTTTTACAATGTGAATTTACATAAATAGAAATAAAATAAAGCTTGAAATGGATTTTGCAGTACATTAGATGCAAAACCATATTGCACACCATTGCAGTGTCGAAGTTACAATCACCCAAAGGAAAAATCCAAATCCAAATCTAATAAATCTGAAAACTGCAGAACTGGCATAGCAGAAAGAATTTTTAAACAGAAAAATGCATTAGATATGTCGATAGATTTAGCACTCACAGTTCGCATATCTTCTAAGATATTTTTTACGAGCAGAAAAAAATAAAAAGAAAAAAGGAGGGAAGTTTCTAGTGAGCTGAAGAGGAATGAAAAAGTAAAAACTGAAGTCAGTTGGTGACAGAATGAGAGAAATGAAGAGAGATAGAGAATGAGAAATGCTTGTACGTATTCTAAGGGAATCTGCGCATAAGAAAGATCCAGGCAGTCGATGGGAAAGTCATTAGTTGCTTTGGCTGGAGATGCCCGCCAGGAGTGCCGCGCCGGGAGATTACCAGCTCCTGGGCATGCACGACCCAGGTCGTAACAATCCATGACTGTGGTAATTAAACATGAGCTCAGTGTCATGAACGAAAAGTTACTCTCTCGTTGTATTGGTGAACTTCAGAGTGCCAGAGCTTCTCCCTCGGAAACGACTAACATCTTGTTTCTAGGAAAGAATAAAAGCCACTTGTCGATTCAACTTGATGCTTTAGCACTTCACATATGAATTCTTCAAGTCCTTCTGCACGCAAATGTTATTTTGAAATGATAGATGCATCGTGGAAAACAAGTATCAGCCAAAAAATAGCGCTCTTTGGTTAAATCACATGAAATTTAAAACACAGAAGAACCGCAGAGCTCAGCATGTTTTTCAATTGTGGGTTGACATTCCCATGGCCAGAGCTAACTCATTTTTTTTGGGGTGAGTGTATGTATACTATATTGACAAACGTCACCGGACACCTAGAAGAGAAACACAACATAGCATTTATTGACATACGTTAGTACGGTGTCGGTCCACCTTTGGCCGTAATGCATACACTGACCCTTCGAGACATGCTTTCGACAAGGTTTTGGAACACAGCGATGGGTATGTGCTTCCGTTCAGTACATAATGCTGTAGCAGCGATTGGTTCCAAACTTCTTATGCGGCGCTCTAATTCATCTCATAGGTGATCTATGGGATTACAATCAGGGCTCTGTGATGGCCAGTCCTCACACGATGCGGAATTATCGTCAAACTACGCCGTAACAGTCCTTGCTTTGTGGCTCGGTGCATTATCCTGCTGGTACCAACAAGACTCGGTTTCATAGTATTACCACAGAGTTGGTAGGGCATAATTGTCCAGAATATCGATATACACGTGCTGGCTAACAGGTTTGTCCACGATCACCAATGGGCCGGGACCATACCACAAAAATCACCCCCACACGATTACACTGCCAGCTCCAAACCTGACCGTAGGAATAGTACACTGTCGTAAATAGTGTTCTCCCAGCTGCCGCCATACCCACACACGACTGATGGATCGTGTATCTGGATTCATCAGTCCATAGGACCCGTTTCCATTAATCTACGGTGCACGATAAATGTTCTTTACACCATGCTAAACGACGACTAGCATTCCGAGTGGAGATAAAAACGCTTTTGAGCAGCCGCACGACCACGGTAACCCATGGAACGTAGTTATCTGCGAATGGTACGTGTACATAGCGAGGTTCCAGCATTTTTACTCACCTGTACACTAAGGTCTTGTGCAGTAAGTACTCCGTCGATTAGCTGTAACGACTCTCTTGAGGCTTTGACGTCCTCTATCACTGATTTTCTTTGACCTGCCGGTACGGTTTGCTACTTCAGACACGTCATGTGTCTTTCACTTATTCCGTACATCCAAAACAGCTGACTTGGGTATGTTTAAACGCCTCTCGGTTTCTCTTATGGACAACCCACTAATATAACACCCAACAATCTTTCCTTTCTCAAAGTCAGTTCTCTACGGCCGCGATATTTTCACTCAACCTCACAGTGCAATATGATCTCGGTCAGCTGCAGGCTTGTTTTTATACCGTTTGCAGCTGTACCGCGCGTCTTAACAACGCAGTGGATCCGTTCATTTGCTTTTGAAGTGGTTTCCGGTGACTTTTGTCAATATAGTGTATATACATATATATATACACTGGTGTCCAAAAGTTAAGCGTAATCAACAATAAATTTTAAATAACTAAAACAGGACACAATGAAATAGACTGTTTACTATACGTACACTGAGATGCCAGAAAAAAAAACGAAACTGGAAGGGGCGCTACCATTTTCATTACATGCCACCACACCCATGAGGTAAATGGTATCGTTCGCAAACGACCTATATATAGAGGCAAAGCTCAGATAGCAGCATTCGCAGTTCTGATGGCAGCTTATCAGGATTAAAGCAATTTCAAATATGGTATTATAATCTGCGCACGGGAGATGAGTCACTCCATCTCGGAAATGACCACGAAATTTGGATTTACACGATCAACAACATCAAGGGTGTACCTGGAATGCACAAACTCAGGGGAGGGGGAAGTCCACAGTGTGAGACCGATGTGGCCTTGGACGTACTAGAGGATCGTAGACAGCGGCGGCTGGCACACATCCTAACATCCGCCCTGGGTGCAACATTGCCGCAAATCATCGCTCAATGCAATTCTGGGGCAAGTAGTAGCATCAGCGTTCGGACAATGCAACGTTACCTGTGTTCTATGGGGTTCCGGAGATGACGGCCCGCCAACGGCCATTGCGGGCCCGACGTCACAAGGCTGTTTGCCGCGCCTGGGCTCTGGAGCCCCGCCAATTGACGCAAGTTGACAATAAACACAGCTTGATGCGACGAATCGCGGTACCAACTGTTTCGGGCAGATGGACGACTCCAGATGTGGCGACAACAACAAGAGGAAATGGATACTGCAGGCCGATGGTGGTTCTGTTGTGATGTGGGGTGCTTTCAGCCGGCCAGCATTAGGATCACTCATGCGTCTGCAAACCTCTCCGACTGGTGGAGGCTAAGTAACCATACTTGGGGATCATTTGCACCCGTTCATGTCAAGCAAATTCTTGCTTGACATGTTAAAGGAAAGACGGTGAAAATTTGTCAATTTCAAAACTACGTTAGTGGTGTGAGCCATTCAATAGTTTATAGAAAGAATAGTCTTTCATTTGTTTCTGCGCATTTCATCGTCGATTGCTTCAATCAAGGATGTGTGTGTGTGTGTAACTTTGGGACAGCGAGGAAGTAAAAAGGGAATTGAAAAATTGAAACATTTTTGCCTTCATGCAGACTGATCTGTTTGTAAGGGGAACCACTCGGGTGTTGTCCGTGTTGGGAGTTTCTAGTCTTCCGATCAAACAGGAAGAGCTAAAATATGGGTGTATATGTAACTTATTGGGCTTGCTGATAAACGTGCTACATTTATATACGTACAAATATGCCGTTTCTCCAAAAACATTTGTTCGTGATATGCGGTTTTAACATTGGAGAGTATTATGAAGTTCAAAGGTTTTACAAAACTTTCGGTTTATGAGGAACTTCGTATTATACGAGCTAGTTATATATGGGTTTGAGTTTAAAATACGTTCGACGATTATTGCTCGACGTCATCTCATATAATCCACTGAAATCAAATCTGCCATACTTATCGTAATCCACCCGTAAAATGTCGTACTTCTCGGGATATATCATATCAATATAGTTCTAATCTTCATAACATTCTACCCACTCAGAAAACGGCGCTGTTATCTTTTATTAAACTTTGATTTCACTTTGACCCATTGTCTGGTTGCCAACTTTGAGAAGCCCGTCCAGATGAATAATGTGCGTTAATTGAAAAAAGGTATTTAACTAGAATAAACAAAATTTAATGATAAGGTAAAAACGCTGTGTTATGTACGAAAAAAAACGAAGTCTGAAGGTGACAGATGTACTTCAAAAAATTACATTTAATGAACTATATACAAGGTTATTTAACATGAAGCGGGGAAAAGCTCCAGGAGAAGATGGAACTACTGTAGACATCATACAAGAAGCAAGTGGAGAAATCGAAACATTACCCGCCCAAATTTTCACTCGATGCCTTAATGAAGGGAAGATTCCTGAGGATTGGGAACAACGCTATAATGATCCTGCTACATAAAAAAGGTGACATTGAGGATCTCAGGAACTACAGACCTATCAGCCTCCTATCAGTGGTTTATAAAATCTTCACTAAAGTTCTTTCACACCGTTTAAAGGTAACATTGGACAGGGCTCAACCGAAAGAACAAGCTGGATTCAGGAGTGGCTACAGCACAATAGATCATATCCACGTACTGAGAGAACTAATTGAAAGAGCGAGGGAATATGAACTTCCATTGTGCATGGCTTTTATCGATTATGAAAAAGCCTTTGATTCGGTGAAACCATCAGCAGTTACAATGGCTCTGAAATCCTGCGGTATTGAAGATGCACACATTAATATTATTAATAACATCTATGAAAATGCAAGTGCAAAGATTCGGCTGTTTGAAAATAAAATACAACACACATAAAAATGGGAAAGGGAGTGAGACAAGGTGACACCATATCTCCGAAACTTTTTAATGCCACATTGGAAAATGTCTTTCAATCACTGAACTGGGAAAACAAAGAGATAAAGATTAATGGAGATTATCTAACTCACCTTTGTTTTGCTGATGACATAGTCATTTTTGCAACTACCCCATCAGAGCTGCAGAGTATGATCCAGGAACTTGCTGACAAGAGTAAAGAAGTGGGATTAAAGATGAACTTTCAGAAGACAAAAGTGATGTTCAATGCTTTTAACAAGAAATAAAGATTTATCGATTGATGGAGAAAAGCTGGAGATAACAGGCACGTACGTTTATCTTGGACAGCAGATATCAAGTGAGGGTCACATTGATGAAGAAATTAATCGGCGTACAAAACTTGCCTGGAGAGCTTTTGGAAGAAACAGCACAAATTGCAAGAGCAATATGCCATTATGTCTTAAAAGAAAAGTGTTTGATCAATGCATCCTTCCAGCGCTTACGTATGGTGCAGAGACGTGGACCTTAACTAAAAGGAGACATACAAAGGCTGCAGACAACCCAAAGTAGCATGGAGAGGTGCATGCTTGGTGTAACCAGGAGAGATAAGAAGAGGAACTCGTGGATCCGAAAAATGACAAGAGTGGAAGACATCATGATCAGAGTTAAATCCCTGAAATGGCAATGGGCTGGACATACTGCCAGAAGAACAGACCATCGATGGACAGCCGAAATTTTAGATTGGATTCCAAGGGACAGGAAAAGAGCCAGAAGAAGACCACATGGGAGATGGGTGGATGAAATTCGAAAATATGCGGGAGTGGCATGGAGGAGACTGGCACAAGACAGACCGTTGTGGAGGAAACTTGGGGAGACCTTCGTCCAGCAGTGGATTGATAATGGTTGACAATGATGATGATGATACAAGGTTAAAAGACACTCATAAGATCTTTCAGACTCCTCTGGAGTCCATCAGGTGAAAATGACCGCATAAAAAGATGTCATGGCATATAAATAAGGTAGTTCTTGCCACTTAACTCAAATCACAGAAGCAAATAAAAAGTCAAGCAATTTACATACCTGAGGCCTGCGCCAAACACAGGTAGGAAGTGACACACTGTGCCAGACTTCAGGGTGGAATGTAATTATCTTTACCTTTTACAGATACAATGGCTTTCTAGGCCTGGGAAATTTGAGTAGGTGAATCCTCGTTGCAACACATATTAAAGAATCTGTGGATGTACAGACTCTCTGTAAAGCGGATTTGAGTGTTACTGGCTGGAGTTGTCAAAATCCTGGCTTCTTCCCAGCGTGGGTAGTAAGTTCCCGAAGTGACGAGGCGAGATAAAGCAGTAGATGAAGCATGCATTTTAATGTTATATTTGTGTTCCGAGAAACGCAATTTCACATTCCTAATCGTGGAACCAACATACATACATCTGTGAGGAGCCTCTGGGTCCACTGGCTTCAGAGAAATCTTGTACATACCAAATCGTTCCAGGTGGTTCACCGGATCTCTGTCTTTGCGAACCAAGCTAAAGATAGTGTTAGTTCTAAGGCCGAAATCCAGGTTATTCTTATGACATGTTTTTTTGAATGTTTGTGACTCCTGGGACAAAGTTCATAATACCCACCAATCGGTGTTTTTATTGGTCACCCCTTAAACTGGTAGATGCCAATCTTCTAGTTTTTGCTATGATCCTGTTGACAGTATGATTGGGATACCCAAACGTTGCAGCAAGATCAGAAATCCACTGTAATTCTGTCGATAGAAAAGCACGATTGGAAGAGTGAGTGAAAGCCCTACGGACTAGGAAATAAAAGGTAGATAGTTTGTAGCTGATAGGGTGTGCAGAGGAAAACGGAATAATAGTCGGTGAAAAAGAAGATTTGCGGTAAACGGAGAAACTTTAATGATTGGAAATCGGATGCCTACGAAGTAGAAAATCCAAGAAAGGAAGCGATCCATTGGACTCCAATTCCACCGTAAATTTAATGGAAGGAAGGATGGACGACATTAAATCTGCAAATTTTAACAAATTATCCAACGAGTTAGGCCATAGGACGAGCACGTCGTCCACGTGGTGCAAAAATAACAGAGGTTTATTGGGGCAAGATGCCCAAACAGAATGCTCCAAATGTTACACAACAATTTCTGCCAGTAGTGGGGAGAGGGGTGACCCCATTGGGGCACCCTCAAGCTGCCTGAAAATTTGTCCGTTAAACCTGAAAAAAGACTTACGATGGATGACGCAAAGAGCCCTTAAAATTGCGTGAATAACGTCATCCGTGTAAACTGCCAAAGTGGTGGGTTTTTCAACTATGAGATCATGGGCAAGGAGAACTGGTACATTCGGAAAAAGTGAAACAATATCTAAAGAAGGAAGAATAAAATTGGAGGATAAAGAAGTAACATATTTGATTAGATTAACGGCCTAAACCGAATTAGATACGGAACACGGTGACCCAGCAAATGATGGGGAAAGGAGGCGGGTCAACGCCTGTTCTAGAGGATAAGTGGGGCTGGAGCATCCCAAAACAAGGGGGCTAACAGGATAGCCCTCCTTGTGAAGCTTAATAGTGTCAAAAAACAACGAGGATTCACCTACCCAAGTTTATCAGGCTTGGAAAGAAATTGTACCTGTAAACATTTAAGAAAATTACATTCCACCCTGAAGTCTGGAACAATGTGTGTCCCCTCCTACCTGTGTTTGGTGCAGGCCTCCGGTATGTAAATTGCTTGACTTTTTATTTGCTTCTGTGAATTGAATTAAGTGGCAACAACTACTTTATTCATATGCCATGACAACTTTTTATGCAGTCATTTTCATCTGATGAAGGACTCCAGGGGAGTCTGAAAGATCTTATGAGTGCCATTTTAACCTTGTACATAGTTCATTAAATGTAATTTTACGAAGTGCATGTGTCATATTTAGACTTCGTTTTAATCGTGCATAACACAGCATTTTTACCTTATTGAATTTTAGTCTGCTCGCACCAACATAATCATCAAACAAAATTTACATAAGGTGGTTAATGTTCAGAATTCGGTCGCTACACGATCCCAAAAAACACAGCGATTAACTAAAGTTGGTCACAAAGTTGAAAAGGTTTTAGTTAAAACACATATAGTATGTAGAAATTAAAATATACTTTCAAGATCTTTCGAACAATCATATTGTCCATCATCAAGAAAATTAGATAAAAGAGTGAAAATGGGCGGACGCAGCCTTATATAGAAGCCGGAGAGCTGTAGTCATGTTCGTTAGTAATTGCGCAGACTCATGGAGTTAGACGAATGATGATCATTTGCAGTTTACAGGTGGTGGTGGAAGCAAAGTACAATGCTCTAACAAAGTACTCACCGGATAAGAGGTTTCCAGGCGGGTGAAACAGTCGCAGGTAGTTTGTCGTAACAACAGCGATGGAGAAAGATATATGTACAAACTTTCTGCAAACATAGTTTGTCTCTTAGTTCCCAAGATTAAAAGGACACATGCTGTCTTCCCGCGTAGGGGAGTAAGTGCCACACTGAATTAATCTTGATGATGGTGTAAAGGAGCTGCCACTTCTGATGTTGCATTTATGTTCTTTAATTCGGACTTCCAGCGATCGAAGTGTAGATCCGATATATACGATAACTTCTTGTGCAGGATCGTGGCTTTTTATCGGTATGCAGTAGATACCACTTTTTTGAAAGTTAGAGACAGAATTACGATAAAATGTTTGCAAAAAAATTAAATTTTTGTAAATGTTACTTAAAAATATTTGCAAAAATATTAATTTGGCCTTTGGTGAGAGTAGTCGCAACCTGTTCTCCTTGATCGTGACCCTCTTCCAAACTTTCAAAGGAGTGGCATCTACTGCATACCGATAAATGCCACGTTCCTGCCCAAGGAGATCTCGTATTTATCGGATCTACACTTCGATCGCTGGAAGTCAGAATTAAAGAACATAAATGCAACATCAGAAGTGAAAGCTCCTCTATGGCATTATCAAGATTAATTCAGTGTGGCACTTACTCCCTACGTGGGGAGATGCATATGTACTTTTAACCTTAAGGACTAAGAGACAGACTATTGTACATATATAACTTTTACGATCGCTGTTGTAACGACGAACAACCTACGACTATTCCACTCTCCCGGAAACCTCTTATCCGGTGAGTACTTTGTAAGAGCATTGTACTTTGCTTCCACTATCACCTGTAAGCTGCAGCAAATGATTATCATTCGTCTAACCCCATGAATACGCGCTATTACTAACGTACATGACTACAACACCCCAGCTTGTATATAAGGCTTCGTCCGCCCCGTTTCACTCTTTTAACTAATTTTACTGATGATGGACAATATGATTGTTCGAAAGATCTTGAAAGTATATTTTAATTTCTACATACTATATGTGTTTTAACTAAAACCTTTTTGACTTTGTGACCAACATTAGTTAATCGCTGCGTTTTTTGGGATCGTGTAGCGACAGAATTCTGAACCTAACCATATTGGTGTATACACGAATAATTATTGCCTAGTATTTACATCAGAACAGAGAAACTCAAAAGCAAGGTTAAAGTAGAGGTTTGCGCCACGTAATTCTCCGAAAGATTTTCGTTCTCAACGGCACATTACTACCATGACCTTTCTTGAACGTTTTGGCAACACTGATAGTGAATACATTTAAATGAAACATCATCGAGAGCAAAGTGTGATGTGGTATACAGATTTCTTGCAAGAGCGTAGAAATTATACATAGTGTTAATATTGCAGTCAGATGATTTATTTATTGGGACCGCTAATCGCATGCTACGATAACGTGATTGCTGCTGCATATCAAAGTTCCATATTAGTGCGGTGCTACGACTTTTGAAGCATAAAGAGTTGGAATTGTTACCTAAGTTAATTATTTCTATGACTTTGGGAGTTATTTTGATAAGTAACTCATATGTTTTCCTTTTTTGTTAAGGACATAGCATAGTCATCAAATTAACTAAAACACTACATATTGTTGCTATGCATCTTTCTCGATGGCAGTAAACTAAATCCCATGCAAAACATTTCGGTGTAACGGAAATATGTAAAGGAAGTACTAGTGTCTCGTGAAAGGCAAGAGATCTGCAGAATTCCTGATTGGGAGTCCGGCGCTGACCATTCGTGTGGTCATTTCAAATACACGGCGTATACGCTTGATAGACACCCGGCTGCGAAAGTCCTTTTAGGTCTATGCCTAGGGAAAGTAGCAGTTTCGAGGGTATGCATCTCTCCCGACAGGAGTAAAATAAACCCGATGCATGAAATTACGATGTAACAAAAATGGGTAACACAAGTAGGAAAACTGTTGTTGGAACCTGAGTTTTGAATGATGTCACATGAAGCAGGCACATATCCAAGGGAGAAGGGGAATCCAGGGGGTCAGGACTCCCCCAAAGTTTACCCAACAACAACTAAATATAAGAAAATTTTAATTTTTTAAAATATTTATTAATAATAGTCTACAAAATTATTTTAGAGGAAGTGATAAACAAATCTGTAGTTGGGTAGGGGCACCGGGGCACCTGCGCCCTCCACACGTGCCCCTACTTTGAATCCATGCCTGGACCCATTTCTACCTACATATTAAAAGCAGTAAAGAACTTCTTATGCTTCCTTGTGCAGTCTATTAAAATAAATTAATGAATATAGAACGCTTTGTTTATGAATGATCTTCAAAGCAAATTTCTGCGCAATTTATATAAATTGATAGTTTAATATATTTCTATAAATTTCGCATTTTGTCTTTTCGTTTATTCCTACAAGCAAACCTAATTTATTGTTTTATTTCTACTACATCAGTTTGAAAATTTGTCTCTATATTCTCAGAGTTCCTCCTTCATACCCCCAAGAGACGTGGCATAGTAAAATGCACATTATGCAGGTGGCAGGTCACTTCAGCATATCATCAATACAACTCGTCACCATCATCTGCTATGCATACATTATTCTTAGTTTTTGCTCAGTCTTGGAACCCCCAAATAAAATTCATGGATACGTGCCTGACATGAAGTGACGCAACATTAGTTAATTTAATTATAACTCAACAATATACTAAACTATCGCCTAAAATCAGTTAATCAACTTTTACATAAACGTAACAATATCTCATTGCAATATGCGTATAGATTACGAAAAATTGATGCTAAATGTAATAAAAGCCATTACAAAAATGCATTTTTGATGTTATGAAACCGGTGAGTCGTAGCAAAAGGTTTGCTTCCTCTCGGTTGCCAGGTATTGATGAGAGCTTTAAAATTATGCAAAACACGATAGGATGTAAGCAAAACAGGTGGAATCAAGCACGGGTACCAAGATATCGCCCTAAACGTATGACAAGGCGTTTGAATTATTTGCAAAGTATGCCCGAAAGCCTGTACAGTGTGTTCCATTGCCCACAGCACGCAAAAAACTATCTGCCGATAGTGTGGTAAACACTCCACAAGGAATGAAGAGCAATGGGCCAAAATTCTGTTTACAGACGAAAGCCTATTTGTCTATCGTCTGACTTAAGGCGTCAATACATCTGGCGAGAATCCAGCACTGCCAGATCAGCCAGAAATGTCCTAGAAATTGGTTATTACAAGGGTAGTGGAGTAATGATTTGGTCTGGTATTATGATCAATAGTCGTACAGAGCTCCTAGTATTGGAGAAAAGGTCCATGAATGCCTAGTGTTATTGTGAGGGGGTCATTTTAAAACATTAAGGGCTACTTTGTGGTGCTGTGTGAAATTATTTCGTTTTAATGGACAATAGCGTCTGTCCTCATTTATCATCATGTGTTCATGAACTGATGGAGATCGAGGGGATCGGCTGGATGGAGTGGTCTGCGGACACGCTTGACCTGAATCCAATCGAAAATGCTTGGAACTCTCTGGGAAGCGCATCGCTAAACGCGAACTCCCTCCTGGCACCAAAACATGACGTGATGATAGCGCTGAAAGAAGAATGGAGAAACCTCTCTCTCTCTGGACGATATCTTAAACAGGGTAGCCCACCAATGCCAACGATGCATTGCAATCAGGGGTGAACATTTATTTATTTAATTTTGTGCTTTTATTTTTTATGTCCATGAAAAATTATCAATTTTTTCTGTAAAATTTTGTTATTGTCAGCCAATATCAGAAAATGGTATGTTTGTTCTTTTATCGATTTTATTTATTAATAAGCACAACTTCATGCTTATGTGTGTGTGTTCATATCCTTTTCCTCTTTCGTTACTCCTTATTACAGTATTTTCGTCCACATCCTGTTGGAGTAAAGTATGCTATGAAAATATAAGTGATCCTTAATATCTGGATGAAATTATCGTGCATAGTATTAGCGTAGATAAACAGGCCGTCTTTTACACGGTGATCAGAAGGATTGAACACATATCTGTACTCATTTATAACAAAACATAATTTAATACTTTAATGCTAAGTGCACATATATATCGTACAAGATTTTTCGAAATTGCAGAGCATTTCATCATCAGGTGCATCCTACATCAAGGAGGAAATTACTGGAACAGGAACAATACACCGTAATTTAAAGAAATAAACAAAGAATTAAACGCTAATGGCGCGTGATATTAGCAAATAGTCAGGCGTGACATACACACACGTGCATGTGATAAATAGGGGAGATGCATAGCATGTGCGTGTGCGTTTTTATGGCATGTGATTAATGACGTAATGCTTGTATTGTACTGTATTTAGGTCATATTTTTTTAACACAGTTTTTGGTTAAATTAAGGACGCCATTACTTCTAATCAGTGAAAGCCATGTTCGATGGATACAAACTGGAGGGTGTCATTGCAGCATTTGGGTTTGTGACAGAGGATCAGTAAACTTTCTTGCGTACAATAGAGAGCTTCTTGTGCTCGAGGTTGCTAAGGTTTTGCTTTGTGCCCAGTCTGGATATTGCGTGCCATTATTGATTAGACGGGACAGTGAGGTGGAATTGGGATGGGCCATAATGTTGTATTTATGTTCAAGTATCCTCGTTTTTTACAGTTCGTGAAGTTAATCCAATGTATATCGAGTCCTCATTTTTGTTGCTGCAGTGTTGAAGGGGAATACTGTACACACCATGCTTGTCCATCTTGCATACGGGATCCCTGTCTTGTTTAACAAGTGGCAATAAGTCAGTAGCTTTATCACCAAACTGCAAATTTTGTTTTCTGAGAAAAAGACAATGCTTGCAACGTAACTCCATCACCCTCACCAGAGAACAGAATGACATCAAATATATTGGTTCTTGAGAACGTTTGTAAATGTTTGGTGAAACCGCATAGAACCAATATATTTGATGGCATTCTGTTCTCTGGTGAGGGTGAGAGAGTTACGTTGCAAGAAGTTTCTTACATGTTTATCTGCATCTTGTTTGCTATATCCATTGTCCTTATCAGTTTTACGTATTAGTCGTAGTTCTTGGTTTCTGTCCTTGATAGTTATGCTGTGCTTGAATGCGCGTTTAATGAATAGTCTTAAGGCAGCGTGCTTATGCTGCATGGGGAGTGTGAAGTTTTTAGGAATGATGATCGGGATAGCCATGGGTTTTCTGTACACTTTCAAAGTAATTTTGTTGTCGCTGTGGCGTTTGATTAGGAAGTCTAAGAATGGTAGTTCACAATTTTCTTTATATTCAATGGTAAACTGTATTGTTGGGTACTGGCTTGAAAGTTCCTTTGCAAAGTTCTAGATGAGTTCTTTTTTGTGAGGCCATAAGATCAGTATATCGTCAACATATCTTAGATATAGTAATGATTTGTATTGGAATGTGCGTAAGATCTGTTCTTTAATCTTTTGCATGATGATTTCTGCAAGGACGCTTAATAGAGGGGAGCCCATAGGTGCCACTTCATTTTGGCGGTAGATGATACCATTAAATTTGAAGAACGTGTATTTCTTGATGAGATATAACGCTTTCATTACAGTTTCGGCTTCATTAGGTGTGATATTAGTCATGGGTTTAAGTCATGTCTCCATTATGGAGTGTACCGCGTCCAAAGGTACAAATTTCTACATTTCAGAATAAGGCAACAGCATCCAGGGAAGCCATGGTGAATGTGCGTAAATTGGTTGGAGATCGTAGATTTTCCTGATATCATTTTCAGGGCTAGTAACAGAGTATATGGAATTAAATGTCATTAGTTTCAGAACGAAGCTAGTGTTTTTAAAGTTGTCTGGTAGGACTAGTATAGGCAGACAGGAGAGACCGTATTGGCTCTTCAGTCTTGTGAGTTTTGAGTTGTCCAAATAATTCAGGAACCCTCGGTCCGATTGTTGGGAATAATTTACTGGAGACATCTTTTGGTAATCCGCCATGATTTTTCAGTTTTGCCACTGCACTAGTGGTGGAATAGGATTTTTTTGAGTGATGGTGCGGGGTATTTTACTAATCGCGTCTTGCATTTTGTTGTAGTAGTCAGTTTTGTTGATTATGACTATTTGCTGTGTTTTATCAGATTTGATTATGGATATTCCAGTATCAAAGTTTAGTGCTTTAAGTTGTTAGATCTCTGATTTATATTGGTGGAGTTTCTTGTTGGCTCTTTTTCTGTTTAGTTTGCGTATAATTGCAGCTAGTGTTTGACGAACGCATTCTCTTTCATTCAGAGGAAGGTTTTCTACGATGGTTTCAAGCTTTGGTATTAGTGTGAATTTGTTTATCCTATTAGTTGGATACGCGAACTTTGGACCTCTGTTCAACGCCTTGATCTAGGTACTGTTTAGATGGTAGTTGCTGATATTTATAAATAGAGGTTGGTTTTTTATATAATTGCTGGTTTTTCTTTCGTTGGACGTATGAAGTTGATTAGAGTTAGTTACTAAAAGACGGAGTTTGTTGGTTTTTCTGGTTTGAGCATTTGTTTTCATTTATTCTAGTCTTGCGTTGAAAATTTCAACAATGAATTGTTGAACTCATCAACAATTTTGCAAAGGAACTTTCAAGCCAATGCCCAACAATACAGTTTACCATTGAACATGAAGAAAATTGTGAACTACCATTCCTAGACTTCTTAATCAAACGCCACAGCGACAGCAAAATTACTTTGTACAGAAAACCCATTGCTATTCTGATCATCATTCCTAAAAACTTCACACACCCCATGCAGCATACGCACGCTGCCTTAAGATTATTCGTTAAACGCGCATTCAGGCACAGCACCACTATCAAGGACAGAAACCAAGAACTACGACTAATACGTAAAACTGCTGAGGACAATTGATATAGCAAACAAGATATAGATAAACATGTAAGAAAATGCATGCAACGTAACTCCATCCCCCTCACCAGAGAACAGAATGACATTAAATATATTGGTTCTATGCCGTTTCACCCAACACTTACAAACGTTCTAAAGAATGCACTCAAAAAACAAATTTGCAATTTGGTGACAAAACTAGGAACTTACTCTCACTTGTTAAACTAGACAGTATGTACTGGCAGTATGTACAGGCAAGATGGACAGGCATGGTATGTACAGTATTCCGCTTAAACACTGCAGCTACAAAAATGAGGACTCGATATACATCGGATCAACTTCACGAACTATAAAAACGAAGATACTTGAACATTAAATACAATATTATGACCCATTCCAATTCCACCTCACTATCCCGTCTACTCAATAATGACACGTACTATCCAGACTGGGCACAGAGCAAGATCTTAGCAACCTCGAACACAAGAAGATCTCTATTGTACGCCGAAAGTCTACTTATCCTCTCTCAGAAACCCAAATGCTACAATGACGACCCTCCAATTTGTATCCATCCAAAATGGCTTCCACTGATTGAGAAGAAACGGCATCTTCAATTTAACCAAAACCTATGTTCAATAATAAGACCTAAATACAATACAATCATTACGTTTTTAATCACATGTCAAAAAATCCGCACACGCACATGCTATGCATCTCTACTAAATATCGCATGCACGTGTGTGTATCTCACGCCTAACTATTTGGTAATATCACGCGCCATTAGCGTGTAATTCTTTTTTTATGTTTTTAAATTGCTGTGTATTGTTCCTGTTCCAGTAATTTTCTCCTTGATGTAGGATGTACCTCATGATGAAATCCTCTGGAATTTCAAAAGATCTTGTACGATATATATATATACACTTAGCATTAAAGTATTAAATTTTATCTTGTTATAATTGAGTACAGATTAGTGTTCAATCCTTCTGATCATCGTGTAAAAGACAGCTTTTTTATATACACTAATTAAGTAATCCTTAATTTTGGACATGAGCGTATTTACTTTTATGACTCATTTATTTCATTGGTTTTACGTCAATAACGTTCATTAATCCGCCATCTAAGTATCGCTTAATGTCAGAAATAAATATACCTTATTGTTTGTTGTTACGATTTAATTCCCCTTAGTATGTGCGGGTCGGTGGCTCGGTGTGGTCGTGAGTGATGCGAATAAATGCAATGTGTGTTAAGTAAATAATGTACACTCTCGAATCACTCATTTTATTTCACACCCACAAAGATCATGGCACTCGAAAAATTGTGAAAACACAAAGTAGTCCGTGGCGGAGATCGAATCGCGCCCCCTCACTCCGGAGTAAGTTGCTTTCCCAACTGAGCTACCCGGAGGGAATGTATCGCTGCAAATTTGTCGTCTTGACACGTGATTCACCTCTGTAACACGTCACAAGATGAGTAGCATAAATTATCTACAAATAGTACTAGGGTGCTCTGTCGATATTTGAATACCAAAAATTATATCTTTGCTAATTTTTTTTTGTTGTTTAATTGGAGTTTCAACGACCACCGTGAGCAACTCAATGGACTATAAGCAATCGCCCGTCCCTAATTTGAGGCCACTGATTCCAGGGAAGGGAGAGAGCCAGTGCCGTAAGACAAATACAACATCCATGCCTCACCGAGATTCAAACCCAGGCCCCATTACGATCGAATGATCATAAGCCAGCATTGTGCCACCGGGTCGGCATTTTTGCTGGTTTAATATATGATTTAAAATTATTTAACATTTTACATTTTTGACTTTAATTCAGTCATACAAGATTTTCATTCACAAGCATTTCGGAGATACGCGAACTTGATAGCATATCGTTTAAATTTATTTGGCACACTTGGTAACAAATTAAGAATTTAATGCTTTTGGGAATTTTATGAATCAACTTTTAACACCACCTACGTTTCCAGACTTAGTGAATGCACTGCACCAAGCGCTTATGATCCCATCCGAAATTCCAAATCTGCGCAGATGTCTGAGTCATGCAAGAAAGCAGACAGAGAGATATTTACGAACTGAGATTGATAATTACTGTTGCTTCACATTGATTTATCGTAATTCCCAAACTCTTAGGATCATTACTATTACGTCGAGACGCTTTTCTGCTGGTTTCAGATGATGTTAACGGTGAAACTTTCTGGTACATTGCTGTTGTCACTTTAGTCTGCTCTGCGAAAGCAACGCAACAGCAATTTGTATAATTTCCGCTGCAATCCTCAGCGAGTCAACAAGTCGAAATCCGAAACCGCGCCGTAAACGGGGTGTTCAAGTGTTCATCGAGCAACCTGCTGATACAGCGGAAGTAGCATTACATGCGCTAATTTAGTCGAGATAACCACTGCATAATTACCAGGGAGGATTCCGACAATGTCCAGTGTTAGCATTCGAAAGCTTACGCTTGATGCTCTAGAGCGTGACTTTATCGAGAGCATCTGAGGTCTCATTTCCCGATCTGAAGGCAGTTCTACATAAAGTGGATTGCACGTATACATGAGTACGATGAATTCTTGGAAGCTCAAGATTATTGCGACAGGGCGAGAAAGCAATGTGTGATTTCTGTTACAATTTTCGAAATCTTTAGTGTTCTTCCTTAGTCCTTTACCACGTGATATTGCTATGCTCTCAATAAAATGGACTGGAATCGAAGGTTTCAACGAAATTTATTCCTTTCCGTTTTCATTTCCTGATCTCCGATACACACTGGAGCATAGATGTTGACTTTGAATTATTGGGTGGTCTGGAAAGTTTTTCAATTTATGTTTAACAATGTGCTCCGGAGTGTTTAAAATTTTCTAGAAATGTGTTACAAATGAAATTCTTTAAAGACAAACTACCCATGAATCTTTCAAGAATTTAAGTTTAATATTAATTCTATTTAGTCAGGTTATCTATCACTGTAACACTAAAAAGACTGCCTGAAATGCGTAAGAAAAAATTACAATTCATTCCTGATAAATACAGAACCTCCTTTCCTAGGTATTTATTCCACTGATTTTAGTTTCGTAAGCAATCAACATTAAAATTCTACGCCTAAATTCGGCTCGGTTTTTGCCATTTGAACATTTGCATGGTAGCGGCTAAGTGCTTACCTCATTTTTCTAAAACTAAAGTAGAATGTTTTACTTTGTGATAATTTCGTTGGAAAAACTCGGCTGCAACTACATCGTCTACGATACATGAGGCTATTTCTTGATGTATCTACAGAATGGCTGCACCAACAAGTGTCGTGATGGATCTGTTGAACGATTTAACACGACGGAGGTTCTACAGGCCGACACTGGTATAGTTGAAATTATACAAGTGTATTGCCAAACTCCAGTAGAGTGTCAGCTACGAATACGTCTTTTTGAAGAAATTTACAACGCTTCAAAATCAGTCAAAGTGAAATTTCGTGAACGCAAAATGTCAATTAACGTAGATTTATGTAAAACGACCTTTTCTCATCAGTAATGACAGTGCTTTTTTTTTCTTATTTTTTTTTTTTTTTTTGAGGGAACTCTGGTGGGGAGAGAAAAAAAATCTGATTTGGAAATTTCTGTACAAACTTTGATTAAACCAGTACATGGGAAATAAACAAAGAAAAAAAAGTAAATGCACGTTCACCCTCACCATAGATGTATTAAGAAAAATGTCCGAAATATTGGCTGTTCGAGGAACTCACATTATTGGGTGTTAAAAAAGTGCCTCGAACTCCATGAAGTCGGCCGTATGCATTGGAGCAGTTAAGAAACTTCAATGATTGAAAACGGTGACTGTTTTACGAAAGGGTAAGCATTAAAAATCCATAAATCATTTGACTGCGGTGCAATTAACACACCCGAGACCTTCGCAATGGCAAAACTTAATTTTATCGGTTTAAGTGCACATTTTCATTTCAGACCTCTGGGAATTTGAACCATCCTAGCTTCCCCATATTCAATTTCTTTCATTTGAGGAGTAAATTATATAATATTTATTATTTTATTACAGACAAGAGGTCTTCGCTTTCCTGGCTAATGATAGTCGTCAATATACTTCGACTTTCTAAAAGTATTAAATTCCTGTTCTATGAAAATAATGCAATTTAAGGTTTAAAGAAAGCGAAGATTTTGATATCCAAATTGTCATTCATTTATATTCGCTTAAGAAATCACAGTTAATATGATCACACATTTCAGATCTCCAGTAAACATTTATTTTAGCGTTCGTTTAACACTTTAAGTAAACGATGTACATGAACCAATTGGTGTCAAAAACTTTTGCATTCTCCAAACAGAAGTGTTCAAACGGCTGCCGGTTTAACGAAAGCAAAACGTTTCCTTTCCCCCATCATATCAGCAATACAGACCATAAACCTATCAATACCAATAAAGGATCCCTTGTAGTACACGGTGATTCACTCGAGCCGAACACTTTTTTTACGCTTTCCAACAGTAGGTAGAAGAAGCGTATATGCTCCAGCTCTGTCCGTCCGCTCGTCCGCACGATAACTCGCGTAAAATTGGTTCGATTTCCATGAAATTTTAGTATGTGGTAGGGGACCACCTGGGAATAAATCCTATTGAAAATGAGCGAAATGGGGTCAAAGGTCAGGACATAAAAGGTCAGGACATAAAAGCGGGGTCCATTCCATTGCTTTTATACGTCATAACTTGCGTAAAAATGGTTCGATTTCGATGAAATTTTAGTATGTGGTAGGGAACCACCTGGGGACGAATCCTGTTGAAAATGGGCGAAATGGGGCCAAAGATCAGGAATAGGAACGAGATTTATTCCACAGCCGTTCTCCTCATAACTTGAGTAATGATTGCTGATATGTTGGAAAGCGTATCATAATCAATGCGTTGCATGATTTTTCTAACTTGTTTTTCAATTAACTCAAGATTGCAAAGGCACATTTGAATGAAATTAATGTAAAACATACCTTGATCCATGAGAAACATACACTGATTCTTTAAAAAAGATTGGCCCAATGATACTGCGTCGGGACACTGCATACGAGACGCCATTTTTCACTGGATAGCCCTTCGTGGGGATTATATCACTGGTCCACTCCCGTGTAGTTTGCGAGTTTACATAGCCAGATAAATGGAACAATGTTTCGTCAGTAAACCTTAATATGTCCAACACGGCGGGGTTTTTAGCGAAAAATTTGGCAAAACATTGGTAATATCTCAGTCGCTTTGCAAAATTCTGGGACTCTAACTCGTTCACAGCTGTGATACGGTACGGCTTAATCTTCGCCTGATTGGCTGCTTATTGTCATGTCGAATACGATCATCCAGTCTCTTGGGATAGCCGCCGAATACATTTTCGTGAGGATGCTGATAACCACTGCTTCACATCCTCTATTGTGTCCTCCACCATCTGGGGTCGTCTGCCAGTATGCGGATCCAACAAGCTTCCTGTTCTATCCGGCATCTTCGCCAATTTCGAAATGGTGGCTCTGGTGGGGTGGTTTACGTCCACCAAAGTTCTTCAGAAACTCCTTCTGGCAATTTTTGAAAGAGTCGGTTACCCAGTATTGACGCACAATGAACGCACGCTCTTCAATTGAGTACACCATCTTCACTCGATCTCCTCACTTAAACTGTCTACGGAGCCACGCTATTCCCCCACCACTAGTAGACAGATGGCGCATCAGTGCGGCGCCACCCAGCTGCCGACGAAACAGTGTATTCACAGAAAATGCATGTCGACTGCTCCGTCAGGGAATAAAGAACCGCACCCCTCCGTCCGGGTTTCACGCTCATCATATATTCCCCATCACATATATTCCACATATGAAGTGCTCAGTCACGAGTGAATCACCCTGTACTTTATTCTTTGCTCCATTAACCAAGGCAATATGGGGAAGGGCTGGTAAGATGGAGGGCAGATATCGTGCCACTGGATTGAAACAAGTGACTCAAACATCTTGCCTCCCCTTTCATAGGTCCTTTATTTATTTATTTATTTTATTTTGATTGGGGATTAAACGAACGCCTTGATCACCTCGCTGGTGTACAACTAGCCGACAGTCTCTAACTTAGAGCCATTGGCTCCACGGGAGGGAGAAAGCCAGTGCCGTAAGGCAAACACAGCATCCATGTCTCACCCGGATTCAAACCCGGACCCATCTCGGACAAATGGTCAGAAGCCAGAGCTTAGACCACTGCACCATAGGTCCGTTATGATTTCGATTAGCGTCAAACATCCCATAAGTGACTACTATGGAAAAAAACGGCGAGGGGAGAGCAACGCTTTCTGATACGCAGGTTCACTCACTCCAGCCGCGCTCGACCCACTTCTTAGAGAGTGAATATATTTGTTTGACCTAACTTCAGCCCGAGTAAATTCTTTTCCACCGGTCAGGAGGTTAATTACTTTCGATTTAAACCCTAATAACTCAGCGGAGAGTTAATCAGGATAAAATAACATATAACTGGCCGTAGGTGTATATTTTTTTAAATTCCACACATTCCCGCGAGAAGGTTAATGCTTGCAAAACACTGATCCTGATATTTATTAATCATCACAGGGCATATCAGTTGCTTGGGTAATTGGTATCCTTTTACAATGGAATAAACATATAACGAGCTCGCATAATACGGAATTCTGTGCAAACCAAGTTTTTATAGATTCCTTCAACTTTGTAATATTACTGCTTGTTTTTAACCGCATATTACGAGCAATAACTTTTGAACAAACCGTATATATCGAAGTTCATGATTATTATCAGCAAAACAAAATACGTGACATTTACCCCGTTTTTAAACCTTCTTCTTTCACTGGAAAACAATGAATTACCTGCTATTGAGAAAAGCTCGTGGTTCTCCTCACATACAGGGCAGTTTGCATTAAGAAAAGAATATTTCACTTGGTTATTTTTCTGCTTCCCACCTCCCAATCCACGCTTGCCAAACCTACATCTACTGGGAAAATGCTGTCTTTTATCCCCTCTACTGGTCTCCTTCCAATCTCTTAAGCTCTGTTTTAAATTTTTTAGAGTTTCTTTTGCATCACCAAACAGAAATCATGGCTCTTTCCGCGTTAATAAGTGAGACACGGAAAAATTCTCATCAGCCGCCACCGGGAATCGAACCCAGGGTCTTCCAGTTACGCACCGGACTGGATGACCCTGGGTTCGATTCCCGGCGGCGGCCGATGAGAATTTTTCCGTGACTCCCTTATTAACGTGAAGAGAGCGATGACTTCTGTTTGGTGTTCCTGATTCACGTCTAGTGTATGAATGAATTATTTTGCATCAAAAAGCATCTTAACCACCGCGTCAGAGGAAGTTGAAAAACATTTAAAACAACTATGACGATAAGCCAAAAACAAGCAAGAACTAGCTCATATATCCGATGTAACATGAAACAGTTGAAATTTCAAATATTCATTAGTTACTTTAATTTTTACATTCGTTAAATATTTTGCTTATTGCAGATCTCACTTATATTACTTTGCAAGCTATAGTTTTCAATTAACGAGTATTATTTGCATTCGATTAATTGATAAACAGATTATTATTGACTAGTTTTAACCTGACAATATAATATGCCAAAATACACCGTTTGTTATCTGTTCGACTATAACGAAGTTTGCATGTATCGAATATTTTCGACTCTGCCTTCAACTTTCTTACATACGGGGTTCGAATGTAATACTCAAATCATGTCAGAATAATAGCAAACATCACGTACAATTCTCAGTACGATCGGTTTTCCTCTTTTTTGTAGCCTGTAAAGATATAGTAACAGAGCTTTTGTCTGACTATCGATGTTACATTCAATCTAGTCGTACTACTAAAATCATCACCGGGGAAACAGTTTGCGTTGCGATATCAAGATTCTCCTTTTTTCTAACTAAAATTAGCTTTGATCTGACATTCAAGGCACTGGTGACAAATATTCTTCCTAATAAGGAAAATACAAAAGGATAGCCATTTTGCTTTTTCGAAGAACAAAGATGTAAAATAAATGAACCCTCTGCGTTGCTCGAAATCACGTGTGATAGGGCACATGTAGTTAACATTTGGGCGTGCTAAAGATCTCCTTTTTGTTATCTTCGGAACATTAAACATCCAATGACTGATCCGTTATTGCAGAAAAAGAAAAGGACGGGAGAAGGAGAAAAGAAAATAGCGCATTGATTTTACATATATTTACAAAATCATCTGTGAGTTGCAATAAACGTACAGCGTATGATGAAATCAGAAGGATGACAACCGTAAAAAGTAATTTTGCATTAAAAATGAAGTCATTGGAGTCCCTGGTGAAACCGTCACGCTTTTCCACGTTTAGAATGTAACGCGACAAAATCACCCTTTTGAAAATATAAATGGTACGTTACTACAACCGAAATGGTGGCGTAGTGGTCTAAGCGATGGTTTCTGGCCATTCGTCCGAAATGGGACCGGGTTCGAATTCCGGTGAGGCATGGATGTTGTGTTTGTGTTACGGCACTGTACATCTCCCTTCACTGGAACCAGTGGCCCTACATTAGAGATGGGCGATTGCTTGTAGCCCACTGAGTTGCTCACGGTCACGGCGGTCGTTAAACACCCAACTAACAAAACACGTTAGGAAAATCATGCAATGCATTGATTATGATAGGCTTTCCAACATACCGCAAAGGATTACTCAAGTTATGAGGATAATGGCTGTGGCATAAATATCGGTCCTTTGTCCTGACCTTTGATCCCATTTCGACGATATTCAACAGAACCAGTTCAGTATACCTCCGAAATGACATGACAAAGTTTTGTCGCAATCGAAGCATTTTTACGTAAGTTATGATGCATAAAGGCTATGGAATAAATCCCGTTTTTGTGTCCTAACCTTTGACCCCATTTTGCCCATTTTCAATAGAATTCGTTCCCAGGCAGGCCCTTACAACATGCCAATATTTCATCCAAATCGAAGCATTTTTACGTAAGTTATGACGCATAATGGCGATGGAAGTGATTCCGCTACTATGTCCTGACCTTTGACCCCATTTCGCCTATTTTCAATAGGGTTTGTTCCCGGTCTACCCCTACCACATACTAATGTTTCATCGAAATCGAAACTTTTTTACGTTAGTTTGACGCAAAAGAGCAGTGGAATGGATCCCAATCCTATGTGCTGGCCTTTAACCAAATTTCGTTCACCTTCCATAGGGTTCCTTCCCAGGTATTCCCCTACCACATACTAAAATTTCATCAGAATCGGAATCGAACGATTTTTACGCGAGTTATCGTGCGGATGGACATACGCACACAACGCGTGATGTGATGAGGCAGATGGGAATCGCGACCATCTGCTTTCAAGAGTGTGACGTCATAAAACTTTATTAGGATCCACACACAACGCGTGAAGTAATGAGACAGATGCCGTGACCACGCGCCAACATCTCAATCGCGAGATTGTGATGTCATAAAGTTTCTAAGCATGGGTAACATTAATGGGACAACTTCAAGACACTAAAAACGTGGTAATTTGGGGTGGTTATTTAACCCACTAAACGAATTTTCCTTAAGTCGAATCAAGCTAAATCGATTTCTAGTACCAGAAAACGGTAGGTAACTGACTTTCATCAAAATCTTTAGAGCCGTTTTAAAAATAAAATGTAAATATATACAAGAATTTCTCCTTTGCAAGATGTGATGGAATGCATCACGCTCCTATGTCCTGACCTTCGTACCCACTTCGTCCCCAGGTGGTCCTCCACGACATACTAAAATTTCATCGAAATCGTAATATATTTACGCAAGTTATGACGCATAAGGGCAAAGGAATGCAACCCGCTCCTATGTCCTGACCTTTAATCCCACTTCACTCATTTTTAGTAGAGTACGTCGCCAGGTGGTACCCTACCACATGCTAAATTTTAATCGAAATCGAACGACTTTTACGTAAGTTATAGTGCGGACAGACGGACGGACAAAGCTGGAGCATATGCGCTTCTTCAACCTATGGTTGGAAAGCGTAAAAAACAAGTTAGTAAAATCATGCAATGCATAGATTTTAATACGCTTTCCAACATACCAGAAATCGTTACTCATGTTATTACTCAAGTTATGAGGATAATGGCTGTGGAATAAATCTCGCACCTGGAAAGCGTAAAAAACAAGTTAGTAAAATGCCTGACCTTTGATCCTATTTCGGTGATATTCAACAGAACCGCTTCAGTATACCTCCGAAATAACACGATAAGGTTTTGTCGCAATAGAAGCCTTTTTACTTAAGTTATGATGCATAAGGACTATGGAATACATATCGGTCCTGTGCCCTAATCCTTGACCCCATTTCGCCCATTATCAATAGGATTCGTCCCCAGACAGGCCCCTACAACATATCAACATTTCCTCCAAATCGAAGCATTTTTACATAAGTTATGACGCATAATGGCGATGGAAGTGATTCCGATCCTATGTCCTGACCTTTGACCCCATTCCTCCCATTTTCAAAAAGGTTTGTCCCCATGTGGTCCCCTACGACATACTAAAACTTAATCGAAATCGAACCTTTTTTACGTTAGTTATGACGCACAAGAGCAGTGGAATGCATCCCGATCCTATGTCCTGACCTTTGACCCCATTTCGTTAACTTTCAAAAGGGTTCCTTTCCAGGTGGTCCCCTCCCACATACTAAAATTTCGTCGAAATCTGACGATTGTAACGCGAGTTACCGCGCAGACGGGCATAGGCACACAACGCGTGGCGTGATGAGGCAGATGGGAATCGCGACCATCTCCTCGAAAGAGTGTGACGTCATAAAACTTTAATAGGATACACACACAACGCGTGACGTAATGAGACAGATGGCGTGACCGCGAGCCAACATGTCAATAGCGAGCTTGTGACGTCATAAGATTTCTAAGCATGGGTAACATTAATGGAGCCACGCCATGACACTGAAAACGTGGTAATTCGGGGTGGTTATTTTACGCACTAAACGAATTTTTCTAAAGTCGAGATCAAGCTAAATCGATTTCTAGTACCAGAAAACGGTAGGTTAACGACTTTCATCAAAATGCTTAGAGCCGTTTTCAAAATTAAATTTTCATAGATACAAGAATTGCTCCTTTAAGGTGGACGTCAAGTAATTTTGCTTCCTATACTTCCAATGGAAAGACTTCTGTACACATTTTCTTCACAATTAATGCGTTCCGAAGGATGAAAATTTGAGCTTCGATTAAAATAGCTTCATTTTATAACTTGGAATACTTAATAATTTCTAAAACATAACCATAATTTGCAATCCAACATTTATTTGCCTACTGACGTCATCAAAGTACAGGTTGCGCTATCTTTTTTCTGGCTTCAACACCACCAAAGGAAACATTGTTGTATTTTAATATAATTATGGTTATGTTTTAGAAAATGTTAAGTATTCCAAGTTATAATATGAAGTTATTTTAATCGATGTTCAAATTTCCTTCCTTGGGAACACATTAATTGTGAAGGAAATGTGTAGAAAAGTTTTTCCATTGGAAATATAGGAAGCAAAATTACTTGACGTCCACCTTAATAGTATGGGATAAGGGCGATGGTATGGATTCTGATCCTATGTTCTGTCCTTTGACCCCATTTGTTCCATTTTCAATAGGGTTCTTCTCCAGGTGGTCCCCTACCACATACTAAAATTTCATCGAAATTGAACCATTTTTACGCACGTTATGACGCATAAGTACAATGGAATGCATCCCGCTCCTATGTCCTGACCTTTGACCCCACTTCACCCATTTTCAATAGGATTCGTCCCCAGGTGGTCCCCAACCACATGCTGAAATTTCATGGGATCGAACCATTTTTACGGGAGTTATCGTGCCGACAGACGGACGGAAAAAGCTGAAGCATATACGCTTCTTTAACCTAAGCTTGGAAAGCGTAAAAAACAACCGAAACTGACATTGCAGAATGTCTCTCAATCACTGAACTAATAAGTAGGGTCAGTCCCCCCCCCCCGGTGAAGCAGTGGTCTAAGCGATGGCTTTTGATCATTCGTCTGAAAGGGGTTCGTATCCCGGTGAAGCATGGATGTTGTGTTTGTCTTATTGCAATGGCTCTCTCCCTTCCCTGGAACCAGTGGCCCTAAATCAGGAACGGGCGACTGCTTATATCCCACTGAGCTGTTGACGGTGGTCGTTAAACCTCCAATCAAAACGAAACAAAAGCAGGGCCGTAGCTACCGGGATGACACGCCCTCCCAGAAAGGCCATTCCAGGGGTGAACATTCATGTTCGGGGACGGCGGTGTGTAAAAATAGGCATTGTAACAAAAAAGAAAGGTAATACCTGCTATTTTTTTTAAACTTTAGTTTTTTGTTGTTGTTTTTTTGATTGGAGGTTTAACGACCACCGTGAGCAACTCAATGGGCTATAAGCAGTCGCCCGTCCCTAATTTAGGGTCACTGGTTCCAGGGAAGGGAGAGAGCCAGTGCGGTAAGACAAACATAACATCCATGCCTGACCGGGATTCGAACCCGGACCCCTTACGGACGAATGATCAGAGGCCAGCGCCTTAGACCACTGCGCCACCGGGGCGGCAAAACTTTAGTCAGTCTTATACAGTTAACAACCAGGGTACAGAGTAGCATACACTATTAGGTGTGAACATCTCATATCCATGAAGGGAATTTTCCAAAACAGTGAATGAAGGCAGAGAAAACAATATACTGATATGTGTAACCTCCATGACCTTTCGAGCATGTCGGTGGCATAAAGAGCTAATTAATAATTTGTGTTGTGTCGTAGAAAGTTCTCTAGGTGTTTAACCTTGAACAGAATTTTTCCAAGCCCAAACTATTGTTACGTTCACTATCCGATACTCATTCGTTCTGTGCTGGTTTGTTTTTCGTTTTGCATCTCCGTGGAGTGTTGCGTTGTCGCCGTTCACATAACGTTTACGCTTAACATGGTATCTACCGTCTGTGGTTCTTGGATATTTACCTAGTTTTTACATTTTTAATGAAATTACACTGGCCGAAAGTGAGAAAAGAACACCAAGAAGGAGACGTCTGATACCAAAGAAATTTATACAGCATAATAACGGAATACAGAAGATAACGTTATCAAAACATTATGGCCAAATAAAGCTGTATTTGCTGGTAAACTGAAAAATAACATTTCCATGTAACATAGTACGAGGTTGAACCGCCATAAACTGCGTCACACTGTGCAATTCTGGCATGGAGTCTGTCGTACAGATGTTGGATGTAAGTTTGGGGTATTGAGTTCTAAGCATCCTCAACCTGGACGCGTAAATCGGGGATGGTCGTGGCTGGCCGTGGAAACCGGTTAAGTCGTTGTCCCATAAAATCCCACACGTGCTCAATAGGGGACAAATCCGGTGAACGTGCAGGCCATGGAAGTTGTCTCACACCCTGAAGTGCCTGTTGCGTTGCACGTGCCTTGTGTGGGAGTGCATAATCTTGCTGGAAAACACCACGATGGACCGACCTTACAAATGACACAACAACGGGCTGAATGATGTTATTGATGTAGGAGCTGCTGTTTAACGTACCCGGTACAAACATTAGTTGTGTACGGGAGTGATAGCTGATCGCTCCCCACACCAGGAGACCAGGTGTAGGCCCTGTGTGTCGCTGAATGATGCAAGAAGGGTGGAGACGCTCCCCTGTGCGTCTGCAAACACGCATACGGCCATCGGAGGCTCCCAAGCAGAATCTGCTTTCATCGATGAAAACGACAGATCGCCATTGCGTTCTCCAGTGCAGACGTTGGCGACACCACTGCAGCCGTTCCTGACGGTGGGCTGGAGTCAGAGGTACACATGCCAGAGGCACACGTGCACGTTGTCCTGCATCCAGTATATGGTTGCGGATTTTTCGCACAGTCACCTCAGCTGCAACGGCAGCTTGGATTTGTGTCGCAGTGGATGTTCTGCTTGACAACGCCGCTCTTCTTATGCGTCGATCGGTCCGCTCATCAGTCCGTCTGTGACTCCCGGTTCCACGTCTTCTCGTGTGGGAATGTTCCTCGGACCATCTACGCCACCATCGTACCACCACCGATACTTCCCGTCCAATTCGCTCAGCAATACGACTATACGACCACCCGGCCTCGCGGAGTCCGACTAGACGACCTCGCTCAAAGTCCGATAACTGCTGAAATCGTACACGTCTTCCATGTCCATGCATCGCAGCTTCTTCAGGGTCTTTGCACGTGTCCGTACGCCGACGACTGATTACATTCACTTCGCCATACTCCTTAAATACTACTGACGATAATTTGCATATTATGCCGTACTGTGGTGTAAGCGCTCACCGGTTGGTCTCGAAATTAACATCACACTTACGTAAACTCGACCCCATTAACATATGTAAATTTCATGATAGTCCGCCAATTCCTTCTTGGTGTTCTTTTTTCACTTTCCGCCAGTGTATATCAAAACCTGAAGTGCGATTTTTTACGCTTTCCAACCGTAGGTTGAAGAAGCGTATATGCTCCAGGTTTGTCTGTCCGTCCGTCCGTCCGTCCGTCCGTCTGTCCACACGTTAACTTGCATAAAAATGGTTCGATTTCAATGAAATTTTAGTATGTGGTAGGGGACCACTGGGGACGAACCCTATTGAAAATGGATGAAGTGGAGTCAAAGGTCAGGTCATAGGAGCGGGATGCATTCCATTGCCCTTTATGCGTCATAAGGTGCGTAAAAATGGTTCGATTTCGGTAAAATTTTAATATGTCGTGGAGGACCACCTGGGACCGAACCCTGTTGAAAATGGACGAAATGGGATCAAAGGTCAGGACATAGGACCGGGATCCATTCCATCACTCTTATCCCATACTATTACAGGAGCAATTCCTGTATGTATGTAAATTTTATTTTGAAAACGGCTCTCAGGATTTTGATGAAAGTGGTTAGCCTACCGTTTTCTGATACTAGAAATCGATTTAGCTTGATTTCGACTTTAGGAAAATTCGTTTAGTGGGTTAAATAACCACCCCGATTTACCACGTTTTTAGTGTCATGGCGTCGTCCTATTTTGATGTTGGCGCGCGGTCACGCCATTTGTCTCATTACGTCACGCATTGTGTGTGGATCCTATTAAAGTTTTAAGACGTCACACTCTTGCGAGCAGATGGTTCGCGATTCCCATCTGCCTTATTATGTCACGCGTTTTGTGCGTATGTTCGCCCGCACGATAACTCGCGCGTAAAAATCGTTCGATTTCTTTGACATTTTACTGTGTGATAGGGGAACACCTGGGAAGGAACCCTATTAAAAGTGAACGAAATGGGGTAAAAGGTCCGGACATAGGAGCGGGATCCTTTCCACTGCTCTTATGTGTCATAACGAACGTAGAAAATGTTCGATTGCGAATAAATTTTAGTATGTGGTAGGGGGCCACCTGCGGACAAACCCTGTTGAAATTGGGTGAAATGGGGTCAAAGGTCAGGACATAGGAGCAGAATCACTTCCATCGCCATTATGCGTCATAACCTACGTAAAAATGTTTCGTTTGGATGAAATGTTAGTGTGATGTAGAGGCCTACCTGCGGACGAATCCTATTGAACATGGGCGAAATGGGATCAAAGGTTAATACACAGGAGAGGGATCTTTTCCATAGACCATATGCATCATAACTTACGTAAAAAGGCTTCGATTGCGACAAAACTTTGTCATGTTATTTCGGAGGTATACTGAACCGGTTCTGTTGAATATCATCGAAATGGGGTCAAAGGTCAGGGCACATGACCGAGATTTATTCCACAGCCATTATCCTCATAACTTGAGTGATCACTTGAGTAATGATTTCTGGTATGTTGGAAAGGGTATCATAATCAAAGCATTGCATGATTTTACTAACTTGTTGAAAGATCATAATACTTTCCTATAACGGCGGTGAGTGAGAAAGTGAAAAACACGTGTTATTTGAGTGGAACGCGAAGGGAAATAATTTTGAACTCGAAGAGGCGCAATTTCAAATCCCGCCCTCCCAGATAAGAAAAGCTTGCTACAATCCTGCTAAAAAGAAAAGGAGATCTAAATTAATTGAGATTGCTTAATGCATCTTCATTTTGCTGACGACACAGTCATTCTTAAAAGTACATCATCAGGGCAGCAGAGTATGATAAATGAAAATTCAAGGGCAAGTTTCTGCTGCTCTAGGATACAATACGTGTATATAAACGTTGGAAAGGGAGTGAGACTAGGTAACACTAGGTCTCCCAAGCTCTTAAATTTCGCATCGCAAAATACCTTTCAATCATTCAACTGTGGAAGCAAAGAGAAAATAATTAAAGAAGATAGTTTAGCACACATTTCGTTTAAATAACTACACATATAGTTATTTTGCAAGTACGCCCTCAGAGGACCAGAGAGATGACCTTACGGAAAACAAAATTGATTTTGTTTTACAAAGTCACCAAAATGACGCTTTCAATACAAATGAACTTACAGAACTGAAGATTTAAAAGTTAACAGGCCATATTTATAGAAGTAACTGATGCCTACATTGTAGCGTTTTAGTTAACTTCTTTCTCAACAGGACTATTTTAATCAACGTTATCACTGAATTACGTTATCCAAGCGTTCCCATAATTCCACCAAGAAAGGGTGAAAGTGAATTGAAATAAAGACTTGCAGTTTTTATTTCAATCAAAGCATTAGCTACATATCTTTGGATACACTGTAACTTGCATAACTCTCAGAGTATCACATGAAAGATGACGGCACATGCTTGAATAATGTTAGCGCAGTTATACAACTTATAAAGTGACGAAGAACATCGTAACACTTAAATAGCAAACCAGACTAACATTGACATCTAAACACGTATCACCACCCCTCACCTACTCAAGTGCAGCATGAGTTTACTTACCGCTTTTGCCTTTGGCCCATTTCCAGTGTGGCTACGTTGTTAGAACCTTTTTTAGGAGTTCAGATATGGCGTTAAGTTTGAAGGTTATCGAGAAATAAACAATTTACGCAAAAAGTTTGAAGGTAATTGAGAAATAAACACAATTTACGCAAGTGGTAGAAGTAAAAACCGAAAACTATAAATTAGATTACATACGGCTCCATATCTACCATAGACAACAGAGATCAAGTGAGATTTACATATTGAAGAGAAATTAATAGGGGTATAAAGCTTGACTGGAGTACATTTGGAAGAAATCGTACAACTTTCAAGAACAATTTACTGTTGCTTTTTAAAAGAAAAATGTTTATTCAGTACATCCTTCCAGTTCTTACTTACGGATCCGAGACTTAGACCTTAACTAAAAAATACATACAAGGGCTGTTGGCAACTCAAAGAAACGAAACTCATGGATCAAGAAAATAATAAGAGTTGATAACATCATGAGTGAAGTAAAGACTCCAATGGGAATGGACTACAATATTGATAGGATTAACTACAGTTCGGTGATTGAATTAGACTGAATTCCAAGGGACGGCAAAAGACCCAGAAGAAGGCCACGCGGAAGGTGGGAAAACAAATTTCAACAGCATGTCGGAGCGACGTAGAAGAGAATGTGGAATAGAACTTGCGAATAAGTATAATTATCATCATCATCAACAAGGTGATAATAAAGAAAGAGAAAGAGACTTGCGAATGGTGGTTGTTGATGATGATGATAAGTATCACCTAGAAGAAAAACCCTAGAAAATAATTAAAAAAAAAACGCTGAAAAGGCTGCTAAACCTCTAACAGCAGTTTTTCCTATAAAAGATTCAGAATACTTCTTCAAAAAACAAAGATATCGTAAAAGTATATTTTCACATCTAGAAGAAAAACTGTCCCCCGGTGATATTGTCCGAGCGTCCAAGATGGGTCCAGGCAAGACTACAGGACAAACCGCGGTGGAAATGCTTACGGTTCTGAATCTCTCCTCCACTCCGTGGAAGCAGTGGCCGTAAATTACGGACAGGCAGCTTCTTGCAGTCCGTAAAATTTCTTACGGTGGTCGTTTAACCCCGAAATAAAAAAAGGAGAGAAGAGAAACTGCTGCTAGTAAGGATCTGGAAGTCATCTCGATGGACACGTGGTGTGCCATCCCTTCCCTGGAACCAGTGGCGTCTGCTTTTAACCCTCCGAGTTGCTCATGGGGGTCGTTAATCCATCCCCCTCTCGGGAAGAGAAAAGAGGAGGGAAAAATATTCAGACTTGCACAGATATGATTCGGAAAGGAGTTTGTTCTTTAAATTGAGGAAAAGAGGTATAAAGATGCTCTAACAAATTAATACATGCAGTCTTTCTAATACAAACAAAGAGTTAAGCAGAGTCACTTAAGTTGGCGAAACTTGAAAGCAAACGTGCTACAGAAAGTACTGATGTACCATAGAATGCAGAAAAAGGTTTTATTGATAATCTTGAAGATCTGTGAGATATTGCACATGTAAATGCATTGGCCGTGATAAAAATAAGTGATACATTATTTTTAACCACCATAGAAAAAGGAAGGCAAGGTTCCTCTTGGTACAAATTTGGCAAAGCTAGAAAAGCGACGCACTCAATAAAAATCACATTAGAAAAAAAGAGGAGGCTGAAAGGATTGCTGCATAGTCCAAGACTTTGAAAATCAGTGACGTAAGCAATTCGGATAGTTACTCTAATGAAGCTGGTGATGATGTCGTAACTTCTGTACCAAGCACCGTTGTGTCTGCTGAATTTGCTTCTGCATTACTCCGAACTAAGGCCAGCGAAAGAAACGCTGCACATATTCCATCTATCTTCCCAGAGAAGTCCGTCACGTTATGGCTCTTAACAAAGAATCGATAAGATCTCCTTTGCGCACACAGAAAAGCAATCGCCGAAGCAGTATTTGATTCATTTGCTCCTAATTCACTATTTACCGGGATAGAACAATACAAGGTATTTTATTCGCTCTCAGCCGCTGAATTTTAAGTATAACGTTTAAACTAATGGACGTAATTCAGTGTAATTTTAAACGGACCTACCTTGCAGTATAAGAAGCAAGTGTTTAAAGTGATCGCCATTTGCATCAAGGCATGTCTGCACATGCCTCTCCATGTTACGGAAGTTATTCACCAACACACTGGAAGCCAGACTCGATTTCCCACCGAATGTTTTCCTGTAATTTCTTGAGAGTCCGTGGATGGTGGCAATACACTTTGCCTTTCAGCATGCCCCATAGGAGGAAATCCGGTGTGGTACGAACAAGTGACCTTAGTGTCTAAATAACCTTAGAAAGGACACGATCTTTGAAGAAGGAAACAATTTCAGCCATGCTGTCATTGGAGGTGTGGCAGGTGGCACCATCCTGCTGAAAATAACCAGTACGGAGTTCCACGTCGTCCAACTGATTCACAAACTCATGGAGGATTTCCATGTAGACTGCGCGATCCATTGTTGTATGGAAGAAGACTGGACCAATAAGCGGCGCAGCGACAGAGCACACCACACACCAATTTTTTCATCATGAAGAGGGGGATCATGCACGGTGTTAGGATTCTCACTAGCCCAAATATGGCTATTCTGGGAATTGACGTACCCACTTGGGTAGAACCGCGCCTTGTCGGAGAACCACGTGTAGTCCAGTATTCCCGGGTGTGGATTGACAAACTGTTGGAACCAATGGCAGTAATTCAGTCTCATCTGTTCTTCGGGAAGTTTCAATTCTTGCACAGCTGTAACTAGATATGCATGCAGCTTTTTTTGCAGCTAGTTGGCACGTACATGTGGAAACCCCCCACCTCTATCGAAGGTTGCGCAAGAACTTCTGTAGGGATGCCAGTAGTCTGTTTTTCACTTCTTGCACCGTGGCTTCAGGCAGTTTCGGACGTCCTCCTTCGAGGACATCCAACAACGTTCCCGTGGTTTCCAATTTCTTCACCAGGTACTGAACGGAATATTTTGCCGTTGGTTTCCGAAATCCGAACTAAATTGTCCTTGGCACTCCTTTATCGACACAGTTTTCCAGTAGGTGTGGAGAATAAACACGTGCTGTTCCATTATGTCCCGATTCGTATTGTAATTGCTCGCAACACAAACGCACGATGACTGTTGATGATCACGTAACAACATCACAGTCAGACGCGTCACACCAACTGCCGAGGACGACGAACACGCAATCGGCCTTCACTTTTCGTGGGTGCGAAGTGAGGGCCGATTGCGTGTTCGCTGTCTACGGCTGTTCGCTGAGCTTGGTTTTCAGACACCAAGGTAGGTTCGTGTCAAATGTTACTGAATTACGTTCATTAGTTTGCAAGTTATAAGGAAAAATCAGGGGCCGAGTGAAACACCCTGTATTACCAGCTTTGCTGTCCGAAAATTCTTTAGATCAGCTTGCTAATTTTGTGTCATAAGAAAGAACAACGAAGCTATTTGGTGTTCGAAAATTGGACATTGTACAGTAGTTTCTCAAGGACTATATAGAACTTAATGCAATTGGGTAATGGGAGCTTACTGAGATAGTAAAACTAATGCGTTTTTACATTCGTTGAATATTTAGCCAGCTCTGGTATTTACAACGGGGATTTATTCTGTTACAAAAAAATCAGAAACAAAACTTCTGAGTTCAGCCTATATCCTTGAGTTGGCTCTCTCGACGAAATTGTGTTTTGGTAACTCTAGCAGCAGGTCAAAGTAAAATTGCGTAGTCGAAAGCGAATTAAAAGAACAAACGTGATCAGTCTTCAATAAAAAAAATCGCGAGAGTGCCCTAGTTTTGTTTGTGAATAATTTATGCTATACATCTTTCGCATGCCGAGATCTTTGTAGGTGTGAAATAAAATGAGTGATTCGAGAGTATACTTTAATTTACGTGCAATATATTGCATTTATTCGCATCACTGACGACCACACTGAGCCACAGTCCAGTACATACGGAGTGAAGTAAAATCATAACAAACAATAAATTTTACTAATGCCTGACATTGAGCGGTACATATGTAGGTGGTTTAATGAATGTTATTTTCGTAAAACTAATGAAAGATGAAACGTGAGTCATCAAACGAAATGGTTACTGAACTATGGGCAGGAATAGTAAATATTTCGACTGTTTAGATTTTCAAAACAATATTTACTTTTATTATCATAATACACTGCTGGCCACCCAAAATGCAACACCAAGAAGGACACGAGATAGCAAAGCCACATTTACTGGACACTTAACAACCGATACAAAAATGAAACGATTGAGCTTGCGGAACACCCAGACATCAATAGTTCGTGATCGGCTTGCGGAACACCCAGACATCAATAGTTCGTGTGGCCCCCATGGCTGGCAATAACGGGCGCTACACGCTGCGGCATAAAACGAAACAGGCTTTGGATGTGGGCTTGGGGTATGTCGGTCCAGGCTGCGTCCACACGTTGCCACAGTTCATCAGGAGTAGCCGCGGGTGATGCTTGCCGGGCCACTTGGTTTGCCGATCAGCGACCAGACGTGTTCGATGGGCGACATATCGGGAGAACAGGCGGGCCACGGCAGCAGTGACACCTGGTGGGCCGTGAAGAATTGTTGCACGATGGGTGCCACGTGCGGGCGCGCATTGTCCTATTGAAACGTGGCCGCTGGCAGGTCTTGCAGGTAAAGGAGGACTACAGGCTCCAAAACGTCGGAGATGTAGAGGTGGCTGTTGAATGTACCGGCGATGCGTACCAGAGGGGTGCGGGTGTGTTGGCCATGTATAATGAAGGCGTCATACAGTCTCTCGCCTCTGTGCCGGTACACGCCGAACCGACCATCGTGGTGTTGCTGGCAAAAGCGGGATTCGTCGGAGAAGAAAATGTTGTGCCATTCCGCAGTAGTAATGCGGTGTTCAACGGCCCACTGCCGCCGCACTCGCCAGTGGTGTAACGTCAATGGTAATCATAGCAATGGGCGCCGTGCGACAAGCCCCCGCTCCTGCAGACGACGTCGAACGGTACGTGCTGACACAGGTTGTTGCGCAACACACCCTAATTCCTGCGCTAACGTTCGTGATGTGGCAGTGCGATCCGTCAATGCTTGCCGCACAAAATGCCGGTCCTCTCGTTCGGTGGTGTGCCGCGGCTGCGGCAATCGCTCACGTCGGTTGGTCTGTACTTCCCGCCTGCTCCCACCGAATCCATACTCGCCTCACTGTGGCTGAATGCCGTCCCACACGGACGCCGATGTCTCGGTACGATAAACCGCTCTCGCGATAAGCCACTATTCGTTCTCTGTGGAACTTCGAAACGTGCTGGAACGACTGCCGTATTCTGCGACGAGGCATCAGGAAGCTTCCCACGCACAGGTCCGGTAGCACAAGAAACTTCCACTACTTACACCCCGTCTTCTGTGCACCCTTCTTATAGTGCTTTTCGGTGGCGTTCCGGGCGCACATGATTTGCATATGCCCTGCAATGCTAATCGTTTGCATGTCCTCTTGCGGGCGACGCATGCTGCGATTTTCAGGCCAATCGGATGCTTCCTTCTTTGTGTAGCATTTTGGGTGGCCAGCAGTGTATTAGGCTATGTTCTTTAACGTATGTAAAACAGTCCCTGGCCATAAGATCCGTCGGAATTTTGAGGTGGTCGAGTTCTCTCTTCAGATCCTGTTAGGGCATGCCCAAAGGAAGGATAAAATCTTGGGTAGACATCTGGCAACCCGGGCATAAATTTTATACGACGCCATTTTGTTTTGGGCATTTACGTCCTCTAGTTAATATTGAATTTCGTAATTTTCTGTTCTTTTCAATATACCTACAGGAAATGCGACATGTTTTTTGCATTCCTCATAAACTTTTCTATAAGATAAGGCTATTTTTACTTCTCTGGAATCCTTGGCTGTGAATATTAAATGATAAAAGAAAAAAACAAAAAAACGAAAAAAAACATACAACATAGGAATAGAAAATAATGTATTGAAGTATCACTATTAAATTATGATACATAAAGAATCACAAATTATACACAGTGTTAAATGGTCATTTTAAGTATTTTATACATGTTTCTGAATGTCACAAGACATGTTGCATTTGCAAAAGGACGTACAAGAAACATTGTTTCTGAGGCACCTGCATCGTTTTGTATGACGGCTTTTGCAAATACTAATGCAAGGGTCTAACGAGAATGATGAGTCATCAGCATTGATTGTCCATCCAAACTCAGTTGAGGTTAATGGGTCGTCCATCATTAACGCTGTAGAGCATGAGTATACCATGTAAAATGATCTTTTCAGGTGACCTTGTAATGAAGAGCTTGTGAAAAGGAAGCCTTGTAGGTTTGGAATGCCAGCTTTGGTCATTATTCCAAATCAAAGTGCATCAAATGTCTTTCACACGGAGCTTGGTTTTAAAACCTTTCACCAAATACTCCTCGGCTTGCTTAAATGATTGAGTACTTGGAATATAACACTTACCAAAGTTGTGGAGATATTTCTCTGGTTTTGCCTTGAGCGATGACAATTTGGTGCCTATCTGACTGGTCACATCATAGCCTACTCGAAAATGGGTAGATATGAGTTGGCAAGATATCTGATGCCGACTTTCTCATCCATAGTTCAGAGAGTCCATTTTCATTAACAAACTTGTAGAAATAAAATATATCACGAAAACATCTCTGTGACTTGAAAGCACTACAATACGCTGTAAACCTTCTTTAATAGCGTGGAAAACATGAGGAATCATAAGTAAGCCGGCCTCCTGAACAGTTACTAGAAGGGTATCCTCGATTTGTGTGAAGCTTTCTTCTCTTATTTCTAAGGCGGGAGTAGGTCCACTTTCAAGCAACACGCCGCTGAGGATAGTTTTCCGTTATCGATTAGCTGATACGGTCTTCTAAAACTCGCTCAGGGCATCTTGAATCAGAATTTTGCTGTCAGCTGATGCCCAAAATGTTTCCACTTATACAGGAAGCTTCGTAGTGGTGGCAATGGATGTCAACGGTAGTGGTTGCACGGAAGACCTTCTTCCTCTCTCAGTATTTTTGAGTGACGATTGAAGGTAGCTATCAAAAACTAAGTCCACGCGAATGAATTTACAAACATTATTAACATTACTGTCAAAGATTGTAAACACATCTTCAAATGTTTCATTTCACTTAACTGGCAACCTTCGAAACTGATTCATGACATCAACAACCACATTGATTTTCAGGGTATGCTGTTTTTGGAAAACGACATGTTGTAACGGAAGATTTGCTCTTAAGATGACAGTATGAATGCCAGACCATGTCAATGTACTTTGGTTTGTAAATCCTCCAACACTTTGCAACATACGTATCACTATGTCTTTTTTCTTGATCTCGTCACACATGGTTAAACGTTAACCTCTTCAAGGATTTTGAAATCTGGTGGAATGTTTACTGGTGTGTTCCTTTTGTTGTGTTTTTGGCATAACATACATTTTGAAATGTCCGTATTTATTGAAGTTTTACTCGCTCGGCACAGATGTAGGCCAACAAGTTGCGTGTTATCCTCCATTTCATTTATTTAGTCTGAAATAAACAAAATTCTCATCACTTAAATTTTTTGTGTAGATAAATATAAGTATCCTTTCAAGAAATCACAAAATAAAATACATAAAATGGTTAGATTTTGATAAACTCGTTTTATTACTGGTTAAATAGTCTTTTCTTACAGGAAATTTTATGAGGAATCCAAAAAACATGTGATAATTCATATAGGTATAATGGAAAGAACAGAAAATTGTGAAATTCAATATTAACTAGTGCGTGTATATGCCCAAAACAATATGGCGTCCTATAAAATGTATGCCCAGGGTTGCCAGATGTCTACCCAAGATTTTGTGCTTCCTTTTGGCATGCCCTAACAGGATCCGAAGAGAAAACTTGTCCACCTCAAAATTCCGACAGGTCTTACGCACAGGGACTGGACTAATGTCATGTAAGTCATGTTGACTATTTTATTCTTTTTACTAGTGGCCCGGCCCGGCTTCGCAAAGTAGCAATTTAGAATTTACGGCGAATCTAAAGAGAGAGAGAGAATTATTAAGTTCAACAGGCGACTGTCTTTCTCTTTGTAAAACCATTCTTTGTCTGTCATTTCCCAATTGAAATTCTGTTTCTTGGAAAGTTTCATTGTGACGGGATAAGCAATTTTTTTAGGGTCCGATGTACTACGACCTATACTCGATTTTCGTGTCGGCATAATGTTAATACAATATTTAAATTTTAATTAAAGAGCTACTCAAAGCGATACATGCCTGTGGACGAAAACAACTACGCATTTAGTCTGTGCGAGCGCCAATAAACCAATTCTCTTTCAGCGTCCGATGTAACTACGCATTTAGTCTGTGCGAGCGCTGGTAAACCAATTCTTTCAGCGTCCGATTTAACTACGCATTTAGTCTGTGGCCTTACATGCTGTCGGACCGGCCGCTGCGTATGCGCTTCGTGCATTTTTCCCAACGGCCGCAGCGCATGTGCCTTGCGTCTTTTCCCCAATGAGCAAAAAGTTTCGTAAACCGGTAGCCGCGCATCGTTGTTTAGGCAGTGGAAGCCACCAAAGATTGCGAACAGCGTTTTTTTCTTTGACGTGTCACTAAAATCGTTACTTCTCGGCTCCCTTTTGTCATAGATTAATGTTTCATACATCTAAACCTCCCTCGAGAAATGCTCTATGGAATGGTGAAAACCGCATCAAAATTCGTCCAACGGTTCTCGAGATTGGCCCGAACAAATGAACAGATGCCTATCGAGGACTCTATTTTATACTATGTATAGCTAGACCAATGTGGCAATCCCTCTTTAAGGCAATGGCGTTTTTAGTGATCTGAAAGCAGCCAGAACTGTGGTAGTTTATCAAACAATGTATTTGGCTGTGTTCTCCAACGCATGCTATTTAAGTCATGTTGTTGATTTGATGTTCAAAAATGCCTCGGCGCATAACTTGTGTTAGTCAACCTTTGATGCTACATTAATAATGCTTAATCAACAAACGATGTGCGTATGTTAAAGTATCAGATAATTTAGTTTAAGTTGTTATATTCTGTTACCAAGCCCTTGGATTGTGGGGTGACATATTATTCCGTTTGGACGAACGGGAAATAAAAGACTGAAACCTGTAAGTTAGATTTCTTTGACATTTTACTGGGCGTTATGGTTTCTAGTGTTAAGCCCCGTAGCACAATCGTGGCGACGGGCGGCGTACGTCGCAGATTTTATTTTGGCCCTCCAGACAAAAAATATATCCCCATATTCTTTATTGTGGTCCAGCAGAAAAAAAATCTTCAGAATCCTTTTTAATCCGCTCTTGCAGATTTGCGATCATGAGCCCAAGTTTTCCATCTGGGAACGGAATTCCGTCTTTCAAGACTGTCCGAAAACAGACATTAGATCAAGTAAACATTTCGTTTTGTTTTTTGTTTTTTGTTTTTTCAATTTTTTCCCTCTCGCGATATTAGTTCTGTTCATGTTATTGTTAGATACCATTTTATTGTATAAATGTCTGTGCTGCAGCTTGAAAACGGAGGCAGTAATTTCCGAACACGGTGTAGTTAGACAAAGCGCTGTAATCTTAAACTGTTTCTCAAGTTGTTGTTTTTTTTTTTTCGCATGCCACGTTTTCTCTATATTGTTGTTAATTGTTTTATTCCATAAATATTTGTATTTGAGCTTGTTAATGAAGGAAAATTTTCCCAAAACGCAAGCTGGACTGAATAAAGATTATTCCCGTAACCATAATGTGTCGTTCCGCGATGCTACCTCTGCCTAAATATTGTTGCTAAATATAATTTGGTTGCAGAAATGTCTGTGTTTCAGCTTAAAAATAAAGAAAACATTTTCCGACAACGGAAGCTAGAGGGAGCGAAGAAATATTTTCTCCGTGATCGTAATTTTTTTCACGGCGTTTCCTCTGATTTATATTGCTGTTGAATACCATGAATACCATTTAGTTATATAAATGTTTGCATTTAAATTTGAAAATGGAGGGAGAATTTTTTCTTAAACGAGAGTTGATGTTGCAAAGATTTATCGGCGTATTTTTCTTTCTCGCAATGATCCCTTTGACTGAAAGTCAAAGGGATCATCCTGAGAAAAAAAATTAGATTTAGAGAAAGCTTACGACCAAGTAAACATGACTCTTCTGTGGAACGTACTGAAAAATATAGTATTACTGGGAATCTATTAAATGATATAAAAGTCATCTACGCTGGTATTATCGAAATGGTGCTGGAGTCAGGCAATGTTGTATAGTACCACCCTGGCTGTTTAATATATTTATGGATACATACATGCGTGATGCCAAAATAGATAATACTGGTTTATGTCTTGGTAAAATGCGTGTGTGTAGATTGCTGTATGCTGATGATACAGTCCTGTTGGCAAAGAGCAAAAGTGAGTTGCAGAGTATGTTGTCCCGGATGTACGAAGTTTGTATGAAATTCAAACTGAGTACAAGTAAGGAAAAAACCAAAGTTATGGTTTTACGAGCGAGGAACTGTTCGTACTGAATGCAAGATAAGTCTTAATGGCATGGAGATTGACCAGGTGAATGAGTTTGTAACTTTAGGAAGTATGTTTGACAGAGAGAACAAATTAGATGGCGAAATTAGCAGGCGAGTGAATTCTTCATTGAATGTCATAGCTACCTTGGGGGACTTCACAGAAAGGATGGGTTCTCAAGGAAGTCCCGAAGGGCTGTATATGAAAGTGTAATCGTTTCTATTCTGATGTACTGCATTAAAACCTGGGTACTGTAGAAAAGACATAGAATTCGTTTATGTAAAAGGAGATGCGTTACTTGGGAGGTGCGGTGGTGGTGGAAAAACAAGCTCTGATCATGTGAGGAATGAAGATGAAGTGTTGGAGATGTCTAATGTGAGGGAAAATGTAGTTGGTGAGGTGGAGACTAATTAGTATTCTTTTGTGGATTAGCCATGTTGAAAGAAAGAGTGATGCAGGGCTGACTAAGAGAATTTTTTCAGCCCACGTGGCAGGAAAGAAAGGTAGAGGAAGGCCAAAGAAATCATGGGAGGACCAGATTCAGGAATGTCTGCTTGAGGGGTCTGGTACGATTCGTCCAACGACGATTAGTCCAATGCCGATTCGTCCAAAGGGGCGATTCGTCCAATGGGCAATTGGTCCAAAGATACGATTCGTCCAATGGTACTATAATGAATTAGCTTTATTTTGCTTTCCGCTAAGCTAATTATAATGAATAAGCTCTTTCTACCAGCTAGCTAATGATAATAATGAAGCTTTCCTACTGAGCTTCAAATAGTGAATTCAAATGGTTGTTGTTACTAGTTAATTAAGAACATGAATAAAGTCTCCTGCTAGTAGTGTAGTAATTAGAATGTATAAAGTCTTAACGCTGGTTGTTAATGGTAATAAACTAACGATATAAACCTAACAGCCAGACAGAGGTCTGACAAAAACTATTAATTGAGAAAGACGTACTTACTCAAATCTTTTTTTATTATGCGACTCTTGGTCGTCCAAAGCACACACACACAACTTGTTTCACAATAATGAAGAATCCAACTAATGGCATAGAACGAAACTCTCTCCTCTAGTATAACAACAAACGATCTCCTTATAACAACAAAATCTCTCCGTACAACACCAAACGCTCTCTTTCGCTATCGATGAACGCGCCTATATATACTGGCTACCACCACGTCATGACTTACACTCATTGCCAGATCTCATTCATCGGGTGAAATAATATTTCGTTCAGTAAGAAGATAATTTACATAGTAAAATAAAATAACCAGAGATAGTAAAATCAAAAGGAAAGTGAATATAGTGTATACGTTACAGTACGATTGGTCCAATGCCGATTTGTCCAATGGACGATTGGTCCAATTCCGTCGTATCTGTCCAAAGTGCTACTCGTGTTATAAAAATCTCAGCTGTTCTGATTTTATCTCCGATGTTATACGAAAGTACCGGTAGTACAAAGAATGTAAAACAATGTTACATTTCATGCGTAATATTGTGGTTACAGATTTTTCATTTTTTTTTCGGAATCGCGTTTTTTTTTTAATTCTTACTTGCTGCCGTATGAAGTTACTGATGTACGAGCCGTTCAATCAACTTCAATGTTTCTCTTTTGCATGAAATAATATAAAATACTAGTTTTCCGTTTCTGTTTGTAGCATGCAGCGGGGTTCCGCCAACTGGCCATTGGAAACGTTCTGGTCGGGTTCGGACAGAGGCCTTTTCAACAGTTTTTATTCTAGCGATGTCATATTCATAACGTTTACATACCAAATCAAGTTAATAATATTGCGTTTTTACTTAAAGCACGAAATATTAATTCATAGCCTATAAGCCTAGGCCTTTTTAGCACTTTTTATTCTACCGATATCATATTCATCACGTTTACATATTAAATCAAGTTAATAACATTGCGCTTTTACTTAAACACGAAATATTGATTCATAGGCCATAGGCCTAGGCCTTTTTAACAGTTTATATTCTACCGATGTCATACTCATAACGTTTACATATTAAATCAAGTTAATAATATTGCGCTTTTACTTAAGCACGAAATATTAATTCATATGCTCTAGGCCTAGGCTTTTTTAACAGTTTTAATTCTACCGATGTCAGATTCATAGCGTTTACATATTAAATCAAGTTAATAATATTGTGCTTTTACTTAAATATGAAATATTAATTCATAGGCCCTAGGCCTAGACCTTTTTAACATTTTTTATTCTACCGATGTCATATTCATAACGTTTACTTATCAAACAAGTTAATATTGCGTTTTTACTTAAGCACGAAATATTAATTAACAAGCCCCAGACCTATGCCTTTTTGACAATTTTTATCTTACCGTTGTCAGATTCACAACGTTTACCTATCAAGAAAACTTACTAATGTTATGCTAGTATTTTGAAATTTACTTAATATATAAACGTTAGAATATGACATCAGCAGAATGAAAAGTGTTAAAAGTCCTGTGGCATAGGTGCCTTGGAAAGACATGAGAAATGATATGATGAGTGCCTTTTGTAAGGTTTTATAAAAGGTTTGAAATACCAAGCACCTAGGTTGTAACTCAAAATCTTCTAAAAAGGCCCGCGGCCTGGGTGCCTTGTAAAGACCTGAGAAATGATACGATGAGTGCCTTTTATAAGGTTTTATAAAAGGTTTACAAATACCAAATTTCTAGGTTGTAACTTAAAATATTCTAAAAAGGCCCATGCCTAGGTGCTTTGCAAACAGCTGAGAAATGCTCCATTGAGTGCCATAAGGTTTATGTAAAACGTTTACAATTACCAAATATACAGAAATGATCTTTCGAAAGGATATAATGAGCAGAATAATTTAAATCATTATTCCTTTCTGGAAAATAAAACAGTTTACCGTTGGTAAGATGATACCATTGGACGAATCGGCGTTGCACCAATCGTACCATTGGACGAATCGGCATTGGACCAATCGGCATTGGAACAATTTTCCCTTTGGACGAATCGGCATTGGACCAATCGTCGTTGGACGAATCGTGCGGGACCGTTGCTTGAGAGAAAGATTAAGAGTATGAAGTACAAAAGATCTTATGTGCGGCATGTGATGTATGTTAATGAAGTTCGTGCGGTGTGCCGAGATCGTTGCAAATGGAGACATTTGATACACCAACAGTAAGTAAATTGTAGTTCTATCAGTTAAATGTGTACTTGGCACATGGTCTTGCTTTGATGAGTTAACCTCTGAATCTCGAAGAACAGCTTAATGATACTTAGTGAGAACAAAAAGTTCCGAGACTAGATACATAGCGCGCCAACAGATGGCAGTACGCTGATGCGCGAGCAGCGGTCGAGGGCAGTGACCTTCATGAGTCATTGTGCCAAGTAGCGTCGTTTTGTGTACATCGGGAGCTGTGCTACACGCATTTAGTGACACGTGCGGAACACAGCTGCAATTTCAGTATGGACTGCAAACCAGAGCAGAAAGCGAAAATCAAATTCTGCGTCAAATTCGGAAAATCGGGAACGGAGACGCATGAAATGTTGCCCTATGTTTATGGCAATGAAGCAATGAGTCATGTGCGGTGATTTGGGTGGCACTCGCGCTTCAAGAACGGCAGAACGGCACTGGAAGACGACGAGAGGTAAGGACGACCGTCTACGAGCAAAACCCCCGAAAATGTGGACAAAATTAATAAACTGGCGCATGAGGATCGTCGGAGAACAATTCAAGACATTGCTACCATTATCAATGTGTCATACAGAACGGTGCAAGAAATTCTGACGTCGGTTTTAAACATGCACCGCATTGCTGCAAAGTTTGTGCCAAAGATTCTGAACGCCGAACAGAAGGCGCTCCGTGTCAAACACTGTCAAGATCTTTGTCAGCAGGTGGTGAATGAACCAACGTTCCTTTCGCGGGCCATCACAGGGGACGAGACTTGGGTCCACAGTTACGACCCGGAGACCAAACAACAGTATTCTCAGTGGAAGACCGAAGAAGGCCGGACAGTTCCGGAGCGCACGACCGAAGAAGGCCGGACAGTTCCGGAGCGCACGACCGAAGAAGGCCGGACAGTTCCGGAATGCAACCAAAAGCATGCTCATCTTGTTCTTCGACATTCGTAGGGTTGTGCAGCATGAGTTCGTCCCCCAGGGCCAGACCGTCACCCCCTTTTTTACTGCGATGTTCTGCGGCGTCTTAGGGAGGACATTCGCCGCAAACGACCTGAGATGTGGCGCAGGGGCTATTTCCTGCTCCATCACGGCAATGCAGCAGCTCACAGAGCGTTAGCAACACGCCAGTTTTGCAGCCGCAACAGCATGACTACCCTTCTTCACCCGCCTTACTCGCCGGATTTGGCCCCCTGCGATTCTTTCTGATCCCGAAGATGAAGCTGAAGCTCAAGGGTCGCGTGTTAAAACAGTGAACGAGATCCAGTGCAAATCACAGACGGTGTTTGACATGATTCGCGAACAGGACATCCATGGAGAGTTCCAACAGTGGCAAAAATGCTGGCAGAGGTGTATCGCTGCCAAAAGAGACTACTTTGAGGGAGATCATAGCCAAACGTAAGTAACGTAAGTACTTCGTTGTATATCGGCCTAGTCTCCGAACTTTTTGATTGGACTTCGTACTTTTTGATCGGATATGTATGTATGATCCGTTTGACCACTTTTCTTATTTAATATCTCTTTATTCTATAAATATTTGTGTTTCAGCTTGAAAATAGCTGTAATAATTTCCGAAAACGTAGGTTGGTTGGAAATTCTTGGAATAGCCTCTTTTTTAATTTTTTATTTTTACTTGTGCAAGTTTTTGTTTTTCGCACCCAGTTGTGTTGCGCAACGACCCGCCTCCACTCCACGCAGATTATTTTGTAGCAGCACTTTGCATTCTAATCTGGAACTTTATGCGATGGGGGTGTTAAGTAGCAGCTGCGACTAAATGAAGCCTATCTGGGATTCAGTTAAAGCGATTCACCTAAGATAATGGACTAAGCTTTACAATGACGCTATTTAGTTCACCAGGCTTCAGTTTTAGCCTGAAATCAGATTAGTGCTTCGCAGTGAAGTTCATGTTGGGGTATTAATTGAACCATAAGCATTTATTAGGCAAAACAAATATTTATTCCACATCGAACCATTATCCCACATTTGACACCATAACCTTTCCGAACGTATTGTCAGTAGTGAATCCAGGAGGTCAATGTGCTGACTCTTCTGAGCGTACGCGTAACAGAGGTTTGCTTGCGTCAATATCTAGTCCTAAACGGAACCTGTGAAGCCCGCGGCTTTGATGTTTATGAGAGGGACTCTACAGAATTTGAAACCAATATCTCCAAAATATCAACCACATTATCTCAGTTCAGCATAAGTACAGTAAACGAGTTTCAAGCTAGAACTAGGTGTATTCAACCTTCTGTACCGGCAGCAAGTTGGAGCCGAATTCTGAGCCACTATGCACCACATGCCGGCTTAATTACCTTCAGTATCAATGACGGGTCCTTGAAGATCTTGGAAGACATAAAAGATCATTTTGACATTTATGGCATCGCGGGGTACTGTAAAATATAAATAGGGGACACTTTTTTAAAAAGACGCTGCTAAGAACTTGTATCGACAGTGAAAGTTAAACCAAAGGCCATGCTGGGATTATTTTCGTTCTGACTTTCTTAAGCGTTCCCCTGTGGCCTGAACAAAGCGGGGATATCACAAAAGATGTTCTCCAGAATGCAAACATTGACTTGAGTCGTGAAACCTTTGCTCTGGTGACATAGGGTCTTTATAAATTATTGGTTTCATTAGCTTCCAATGAGGACATTTTGGACACTCTCCTACAAAGACTCTGTCCATATCTCCAGAATTTCATTGAAGTGCGCAAACCCGCATACCGTGCACGAACGGCTAAGATCAATATGAGTATAGGAAAAGCACCATGGTTGTCGTGGCCTTCATATCAGGCTCCGAAGCCACAACAATCACAATCTCAATCACTAAGGCAATTCCAGCCACACATTCAGCAGTTACCACAGCATAGAATTCAACACACAAGCTCTCATCAGTCGGTAACGCTGTCTTCTTCCTCATCGGCAGGCTCAAGCTGAGCGCCAGCCGTCTAGCCAAAGAAATGACAATTTTGAGGAAGTGCAAGACTATCGCCCTCGGGTACCCAATACCCAGGACAACAACGTAATGATTTTAATAATTACAATCCAAATTATTTGCGCGCTGCTGACTCACCAAGAACTGATGAGACATTTATTGTGAATAGATATAATCAAGGGGTCACAAAATATTCTGAATCAGCGTTGCTCAAGGTAAAATAATAAACATTTATGTTCAAAATACAGGAGGTAGTAACACTTATTTCTATATTAGAAATCAAACTTTAAATTATCGGCGGAGGTAGGAGTAAGGTCGTCTCTACCTTCCTCTACTTCTGAAACAGGCCTTACCACTGTATTGTTGACAATTAACGCAATGGAATTACCGGATGTGTTGTTGACGTCAGAAAATGAAATCATGGCAACAAAGTTTGGCTCCGGTTCTGACACTTCTGCTTTAGATATAGACTAGTTCAACTAGTACTTTCACGAATGTCATATTGAACCTCCTTCGCAAAGCGTGCGAGGGGAAATCTTTCTGAATCGGGAGCTATCACGTTTTCCTACCTCGCTAATAAATTAGATAAAGTTGGTCTTTCTCATACCTTTCTGTTAATCAATGCTTTACCAGTCAAGTGTTTTTGGTGCTGGGTTTTATAAATACCTTTCAGCGGATACTGGATTTTGAAGAGGGTATTATTGTTATGCCAAACCCGGCAGAAATCACTCAGGTAGAGGAACAAATTTAGAGGTTAAGACTAGTACAATAATATTTTTTTTTCTGAGTGTTACAAACTACCGCGGAGTTTGACCTTTTAGGCCAGATGAGTCATTCAAAACGAGGTATGAATGTAATATTACGGCGTTGAATGTAACCAGTTCATGCTCTCGATCACGGCGGTTCCTCCCATACTCAGTAATTATCATGCGAAAATCAAGAGATTCTGTAGTTACGTTGCAGGTGGTGACAATCTGTCTGCTGCTCTTGAATTTCGCACAAACACAACACTAAGCACATCCACAGATGCACTCTGTTCGATGTGATAAACTTTTCACCTTGCTAATATGGCAAACACGGTGGAAGAGCTGCACAATGTACTCGGACACCGGAGTCACCTGTGGAAATTAGACTCCGTCTTCTCGTTGCCCAATTATTTTTGACTTAACGGAGGAAGGATATCATTCCTCCCTCTCCTGCAGCCACTCTCTGAAAGGGGATAGAGGCGGAGTTAGAATTGTGAGTTACATTAGAATAAAATATAAATGCAAATTCTGCTGTAGCGATACTAGTTTAAGAAACGGGTAATGATATAAAAATACCCGGTTGACAAATTCTAGAAAAATATCAGTTTCGCTAATTATATTGATCGAAGGGGATGCAAGAATGTTGTCGGCTGTAAACCAAAATGATCAAAAATCATTAGAAGTACCCTGGAAATTAAAAATATTGATATCACGAGACTGAAATTGATTGTTTGAGGCCTCCTGGACGCTCCCATCGGTGGGTAAAGCCTCTGACTCCTGTCGGATGAATCTTCACTGCACTCTTAGGTTTCTCTCCTTATTTCGAAAGAAGTACAGGGATTTTGCTCAATCGTCTCCTTAGGAGCTGGATACAGCAGGTTTCCCATTCAGGTACTGTGAGCTTGTATTTGACGTTTTTTGGAGACTCGAATTGCAGCGGTTTCCACTCAATCACTTTTCCCTTCAGCGTGCAATCTGCAACAGCTTCTGACAGCCTGCTTGGAGATTTCACTCAATCGCCTCCTTAGAAGCCGGGTACAGCAGGTTGGCCTCTCAGACACTGTGAAAATGTATTTGTTGATTTTGGTGGCTTAGGCTGCAGCCGTTTCTTCACAGTCATTTTGCCCCCTTCAGCTTGTGATCTTCCACAGATTCTATCAGCCTGCTCTAGCTGCTACCTAACTTTTTAATTGCATCCTGGTTTTAGAGGGCTGGGTGGCGTCCCACTCAGCTAAAAACAGTCGGTGCAAACCGGCATATCTCTTTGTATCTCTCCGAGGTCCACGATTGCTGCTGCTATTCGTCTCTTGTTTCTTTTTTTTTTTTTCTCATTCCAGACTTTATTGAAAGCCGACCATGTGGAATTAATAAAGAAGTGGCAAGGTTTTACCATTTTTTTCCTATTTCACATTTATACACAACCTTTACACTCTTTTATAACATTTGCTCATTTGGTAATTTAAACCACTTATTGATTTAGATAAAACTATTATAAATATTTAGACATCGTGGGGCTAAGTGAGGTAAGATGAAAAGGAGAAGATCTCATCGAACTGAAAAAGTGGACATCTCTTCTACAATCGTGGGACAGATACTGGCAAAACTAGTGGTGTTGGATTTATAATAAACAAGAAACTGAAGGATAAAGTTGTAGAAGTTGAAAGTTCCTCTGACAGAGCTGCACGACTTGTTATCCAACTCTCGAAAAGATACCAGGCTCAGATTATTCAAACTTATGCACCCACCACAAGTCATCCTGAAGAAGAAATTGAAGAATTTTATGAGGAAATTTGTCATCTAAATAATAAAGGTAAAGCAGCACTTGAAAATAATTATGGGAGATTTCAATGCAAAAATAGGGCAACAGCAACAGAATGAAACTTCAGTAGGTAAATTCGGTCACGGCAACAGAAACCAGCGTGGAAATACTCTCGTTGAGTTTGCAGAGGCAGAAGGGTTTTTCATCTTGAACTCCTTCTTCAAGAAAAAGCCACACAGGAAATGGACATGGAGACATCCAAATGGGACGACAAGTGAAATTGATTTTATTATGTGTAACAAAAAATTCGTCATAGAAGACTGCAGTGTGCTAAACAAGTTCAACAGAGGTAGTGACCATAGATTGGTTAGATGTAAGATGCACCTCAACACTAAACTTGAACGTGGCAAGCTCATAAGACAAACAAAATCTATTGACATAACCAACCTTAAAAAACACCATAATACCTTCAAGTTGGAACTGAAGAACAGGTTCTCTGCTTTAGAAGGCCTAACATCGGAAGAAGTGGACATCTCTGAAGTTAACAGAAAAGTAACCAAATGCTCTTATGGAAACAGCAACAAAATTAGCTGGGTCTAAGAACAAGTTGAATGTAAACAAATTATCAGGAAAAACGAAAATGTTGATGCAAAAAAGAAGAGAGATGAGGACAACTAAAGAAGATGTGACTTCCAAAGTGGAATATATAGAGCTATGCAAGACAGTAAGAAAAAGTATCACTGAAAACGTAAGAAAATCCAACTGTGAACTAGTGAGAAAAGCCATTGAAAATCAACCAAAGCCTAAAAATAGCAAAGGGGCATCTCAGTAAGGGAAGAAAACAGATTATGGCACTGAGAAAAGAAGATGGTTCTGTAACAAGAAATAGAGGCGAAATTTTGACAAGAGTGAAAGATTTCTACTCCAAATTATATGAAAGGGATGATACATGCACTCCAGACATCATGAAAGATACCAGTACCAGAGTTCCTCCAGTCCTTCCAGCAGAAGTTGCACATGCAATCAAGAACATGAAGCGGGGAAAAGCTCCAGGAGAAGATGGAATTACTGTAGACATCATACAAGAAGCAAGTGGAGAAATCGAAACAGTGCTCGCCTAAATTTTCACTCGATGCCTTAATGAAGGAAAGATTCCTGAGGATTGGAACACCGCTACAATGATCTTGCTACATAAAAAAGGTGACATTGAGGATCTCAGGAACTACAGACCTATCAGCCCCCTATCAGTGGTTTATAAAATCTTCACTAAAGTTCTTTCACACCGCTTTAAGGTGACATTGGACATATCTCAACCGAGAGAACAAGCTGGATTCAGGAGTGGCTACAGCACAATAGATCATATCCACGTACTGAGAGAACTAATTGAAAGAGCGAGGGAATATGAACTTCCATTGTGCATGGCTTTTATCGATTATGAAAAAGCCTTTGATTCGGTGAAACCATCAGCAGTTACAATGGCTCTGAAAACCTGCGGTATTGAAGATGCATACATTAATATTATTAATAACATCTATGAAAATGCAAGTGCAAAGATTCGGCTGTTTGAGAATACAACACACATAAAAATTGGAAAGGGAGTGAGACAAGGTGACACCATATCTCCGAAGCTCTTTAATGCCACATTGGAGGGTGTTTTTCAGTTGCTGAGCTGGGAAAACAAAGGGATAAAGATTAATGGAGATTATCTAACCCACCTTCGTTTTGCTGATGACGTAGTCATTTTCGCAACTACCCCATCAGAGCTGCAGAGTATGATCCAGGAACTTGCTGACAAGAGTAAAGAAGTGGGATTAAAAATGAACTTTCAGAAGACAAAAGTGATGTTCAATGCTTTTACAAGAAATGAAGATTTATCGATTGATGGAGAAAAGCTGGAGATAACAGACACGTACGTTTATCTTGGACAGTAGATATCAAGTGAGGGTCACATTGATGAAGAAATTAATCGGCGTACAAAACTTGCCTGGAGAGCTTTTGGAAGAAACAGCATAATTTTCAAGAGCAATATGCCATTATGTCTTAAAAGAAAAGTGTTTGATCAATGCATCCTTCCAGTGCTTACGTATGGTGCAGAGACGTGGACCTTAACTAAAAGAGACATACAAAGGCTGCAAACAACTCAAAGTAGCATGGAGAGGTGCATACTTGGTATAACCAGGAGAGATAAGAAGAGGAACTCGTGGATCCGTAAAGTGACAAGAGTGGAAGACATCATGATCATAGTTAAATCCCTGAAATGGCAATGGGCTGGACATACTGCCAGAAGGACAGATCATCGACGGACAGCCGAAATTTTAGATTGGATTCCAAGGGACAGGAAAAGACCCAGAAGAAGACCACATGGGAGATTGGTGGATGAAATTCGAAAGTATGCAGGGGTGACATGGAGGAGACTGGCGCAAGACAGACCGTTGTGGAGGAAATTTGGGGAGACCTTCGTCCAGCAGTGGATTGATAATGGTTGACAATGATGATGAATGATGTTTATAAATATTTAAAAATATATGGTCTCAGGTTAAAAAAAATGTTAGAACCCAAACTGAAATCCACTTCTCATCTACTGATCTACTGCAAAATCCAAATTCTCATGGATCTAATAAAAATTTACATATAATTTGTTGTAATTATTTTCGATTTTTCATCCATACAGCTCTTTCGCATATTTGGGGGTGGGGAGGTAACCTGATCAGGAAGAAACACCCGGAATAAGTTTTGTACATATAGTTTAGAATCACTGCTTTAGGGAGCACTAAAAAGAGTCCCGAAGTGAAGTGATCGTTCAAAAGTGGGAAAAAATAAAAAATAAAATAAAAAATAATTTACAAAGATAGTAAACATTTGAAGACGAAATTGCCACAGGCAAATTAAAAATTCACAACATAAAAGTTTGTTCTTGGATCCTATTTTAAAGTGCAAGTTTTATATTATTTTTTATCATTTGTATTATTTTTTATCATTTGTATTATTTTATTCCAATATTTTATTAAGAACATATTTCCATTTCTGCAAACTATTGGTTTTAATGATATCCATTTCTTAAAAGTCATATTTACTCCAAATTTTCTAGTTTTAAATTTTAATACTCGTCGAAAAACACATTTAGTTTCATTTGTTTTGCATTTCGATATTTTTTATTTTAAAACATTATGTTTCTATTTTTCCAAAGATTATGCTTTGTTATGGCTTTTAAACAGTGTATTGCATTATTTTTTAAATTACTATACTTTAATTCTACATGATATAGAATTTGATTATTATTTAAATCTTCTGTTAAATTTAAGTGATCTTTAACCATGCCCAAATATATTTTGCAAAGTTGCATTCTACAAAAATGTGTTCAGTGGTTTTAAAAGTCCACAGGATTTACAATATGGGTCATTTGATAAATTAATTGGATGCAGCCATTTATGATTTGTAACGATGTTACGTGAAATTTTAGAATTTAAATGGCGAATGTGTGTTCCCAATATTATTTGTGTTTACTGTTTCCAAATAGATTTTACAAGTGGCGTGTTCAGTATATTTTCTAATTTTGTTTGATTTTTTAAGTTTAGAGCTTTGTAGATATCTTTTGTTTATCAGTATGTGTGATATTTTCAAGAATAGAAATGTCATTCAAATGTTTCCAGAGATCAAGAAAGTTAGCATATTTGTTACTTGTGAAAGGTGAAAAGGTTTTTCTGGTTTCAAGGAGCTAAAACACCACTATGTAACTTGAAAACAAACATGGCTTTTAAAATGTTCCTGATTGTTATCTGATCTTTCTCATGATGACTCTCTGCAGTTGGAACTGAGGATATTTTGCTAAGGGGGCCTTGAAGCGCCAGCCAGCTCTTCAGGCCTTCTTTCTTATGACCGTGGTAGACATTCTGGAACCCAAAACCACGTCTCCGAGGTTGTAAAGGGAACGATATAAACGGCGAACCTTACCGATCGAAGACAAGACAGATTAGTTGCCTTATTTTTCGCTTTTCCAATTGTCTCCACTGGAAGACCCAATTGGGGAGTAAGGCTTAAAAAGTGCTTTAATCTCTTTTAGAAAGTTGATCCTTTTATCTACTCTTTTAAATTACCAACTCTTTCATGCCCGTTATAAAAAATGCCAATCGCTACAGTACATAGTAAATTTACACCATCAATTCAGTTTGACTTCCGGCCAAATTAAATTTTTGAAATAAAATTTTCTACGGATTGGTAGGCCAAATTAATTTTTTGAAATAAAATTTATGAATAAAATACTCCATGTATTATATTTTTATAGACATTTTGATATTATTAACCTTCCTCTTGTAACTCAGGAAACATTTCGATAACTTTCGGTGAACTTCTGCATTTCTCATGTGAAACACTTTTTCTTTCTTCGAGAAAATATTTTTTGCACTCTTATTTGAAAAACCTTTTACTAATTTCTACGGATTGGTAGTTTAAATTGGAAAATACTGTCTTCTACAATTTTCCTTTATCAACCTTATTAGTGTGTTTGGAAGTTAACTTGCTAGTACATTCCCAAAGCGGTTATAGGTTTTCTGAATCCTTCCTGTTTTGAAGCGGTTATAGGTTTTCCGAATCCTTCCTGTTTTGAAGCAGGAAGCTGCAGCCTGTATATAATATTTGCGTTTTGGTCTGTGCACGTTTACTTTGCTGAGGAGAAGAACGAACACTGTGCGAATCTGCAAAACATCCTTGATATTATTTCAAAAATAATAAGTTCTGGAATTCAAGCTCTGAAAACATTTTCTTTAATCACTTATGAAACAGCAAGTTCTTGTCTTTTTGAGTAACATTCACGAAAGGAAAACAGTCAGTTCTGCTGACGTGAATATTCCTAGCTCGTTAAGATTTCCTTTGACTTAAAGAAAATGAAGGGATCTCAAGCGAAATACGTGTTTCTGTCTTTCGTCTAAGATTTATCCTTCTGCTATTGATTGACGCATTTGCTTGCAACAGGAGATGAGGACTTGGGTAGAAGAGAGAGAGAGAGAGAGAGAGAGAGAGAGAGAGAGTATGTGTCTGGTCTTTCTCTCAAGATGCCACTAACAAAATTTACTTCTCGTTTCGTACCTTAATCTCATAATACAAATCTGTCTTTCAGTCCCTTTCATCTACAGACGAATGCCGAATTTTATCGCCTTCATGGCTGAATGCTAAATGGAGAATAAAGGTTAGGTCTTGAATAATGAATCCTTCCTAAGAAAATTCATTTAAGCACTCGACCTAGCTTCTCATGCTATCCATTAAAATAGGCGAAAAGAAGGATATACTTTGTTTAAGGTACCATGGTCTACGTATATTTCACTTGTTTAAAAATTCAGCATGTCTTTTGACATGTATGCAGTTGTGTTCTAAGATGGCGTATTTGGCGTTAAGTTCCTATGTTTAACTATGCGTGTGAAGCATCCCAATCTGTATTACATTAAAAAACTCAAGACTTCCCATATATTTCTCTTTTCTTTTGTTTCCTAGTTTCCCGCTGGGAGCTGAATAAATGGATTCTACTTATCATTAGGTCACACTTTGATGAAAGGTATTCGAAAACCCTTTGGCGTCAGATTGAATTCAAGAGATTGAAGATTATCTGTACGTTTCTAAACTTTCCCTGGTTCCTAATGTTTTACTAGGTTTTTGGGGAGATGAATTGAAAGTATTTTTCGACTTGATCAGTTTTCTCTATCCGATTTTAGAAGGAAATTTGTGGAATGATCCCAAAATATTTCCAATATTTACTATTTTTTAAGCCCACAGTTCTTCCAGTAGGAAATGATGGCAGACTGAAAAAAACAAAGAAAAAGGAGCAATAATTTTGTTTGGATCGAATCCACGTAAGTCCAAGATTTTTATATAATTTCCAGTTTAATGAATTACGCGGATTACCCATTTTTATATAATTTCCAGTTTAATGAATTACGCGGCACCACAACCAGATGGTTCAAGACATTTCGCTCAGGTGACAGAAACCTTGACGATCAGCCAAGGTCAGGTAGGTGGCGAACCGTGGATTCAGAGGCTGTGCGCTAGGCCGTAGAGACAAATCCGACAACTAGCACTCGGAGATTATTAGGCGAGCTGGGCATATGAAAGACCACCGTGGTTCATAACCTTTAGGACCTCCACAAGATCTACAAAAGAGCTGCCGCGTTGTCCCGCACAAACTGACGCCAACTAAAACAAACCTCCGAGTTGAAGTGTGCACAAAACTCCAAGAAAACCTGCACGATGTATGTTTCATCAAGAGAAATTGTTACGTGCGATGAAAAGTGGGTCTATTTTCGTAATACTAACACGCATGAAAAGTGGGTCTATTTTCGTAATACTAACACGCAACCGCAGTGGTTAAGCCCGAGGCCAACTTCTGGAACCTGTTGCAAAACGTGGGCCTTCAAGCACGAGGTGGTGCTCTGCGTCTGGTGGAATTTTGAGTGGATAATCCATTACGAATTTGTTCCAGACGCATCGGATCATCTACAACAACCTCTACTCTGATCAGCTGGAGCGGATGTACGCCGTTTTTGGAGGAGAAGTACTCGGCACTGATGAACAGAAAGCGCGCTCTCCTAGAGCTCGACAACGCTCGGCCTTATACCGCGGCGATCGACCCGGACAAAACTCCAGGAACTTAAGGGCATCAAACTGATGCCACACTCAGCATGTAGTCCGGACCTTGCCCCGTCGGATTGTTACTTGTTCCGGTCCATGGCACATTTCCTCCTCGAGCAGCACATCAACAACCAGGAGAAAGTGGCAGCTGGAGTGAAGTGTTCTTCGCATCGAAGGAAAAGAACTGGTACCGCCGCGGAATCGAAGAACTGGTTAACAGATGGCTATAGACGGTGCAACACGATGGCCTATACTTTGAATGCTAGTCAGCTATCGTCGTAAAGGTACGTAAGAGGACATAAAGTGATCCAAATGTTGCAAAAGTTTCGACTCACCCTCTTTTTATCCCCATACAAAGGGGCTTTTTTTAGCAGTATACATGGCAAATTTAATTTTTGTTTCCTGATAACCATCTTAAAGCGGTTCCAAGAGTGGATCTGTTTTGTTAAATTAAGCGTTCCGCACCGAGATTTTAGCTAACAGAATAATGTTCTGCGCTCACCTCTGCAGGAGTTTCTTAATAACAGGTTTGGTGATGATAAAAAAAGACAAAAACAAAAATAAAAGTAGCTATATTCTCAAAAAAGAAATGTCAAGTTTAAAAAGGCTGGAAGTGAATGAAGCAGCAAGGCAACAAATACAGAAGAAAGTGTAAAACTGGGATGATAGAAAAAGGAAATAGGTAGAAAAAGAGAGAGAGCGAGAACGTAGAGCAAGGGGAAAATACGGGGGAAAGGGGTGAAAGCCATTGCTCCGTCAAAACACATTTGGCCCCCTTGAAAAAAGGAAAAAAAAGTAATACAAACACAAAGTTAATCCTCTGGCCAGGAGACTAAAACAGACTTCCATAATATAAAATAAAAAAAAAGTAGAGAAAGAGTGATGTCACCGAAACGCGTCTCCGTAATGACACGTATTAAAGAGATTACGATCAAAGGCCAAGCTAAACCCTTCCGCTGCGAGATTATTTCACGTATTTGTTGCTAGGGTACCTGAGACAGTTGCTTTCTACTCCGGGTTTGCAACAGAATACAGCTATAGAGATGTAGTTGTCATATTTATTTATTTCTTCCTCTTCTTGTTTCACCCCGTTATTAGTTATTTGCCATACCAAATCTTCTTGCAGAAGTTTCGATGTCTAGCTTTGGATTTTTCTATTTTTTTTTTATCTCTTACTTCTTTCGATTTTCATTTTAGTTTTTCTTTCGTGTCGCAATCAATTAATTCGCTGTTTCCTGGAGCTTCACGCAGAACTGAATTCTCGGTGAAAAAATAATTTTTATATCTTTGCCAAAAGCTGTTATTACGTGTAAAACGAGAAAAAAATAGTTTTACGCCATGCCCTGTTGTATCCCTACTTTGTTCCGTTTGCAAATGGTCATTAACAGAAGGTCCATACCTCCTTTTAATGTTTAATCAAATTTCTGTGAACGACCGACATTCAAAAGGAAGTATTTAAAAATATATTTAATTCAAATTCACGGGAAAACTTGTGCTGCATACTAAGAGAGAGAATTCCTGTTTAAGGAGCTCTACGTCCGGCTTACCATAGTCTCATAGCCCAGGAACCGCGGGTTGGTTGCTTTTTTCAGGGTTTAACGTATTCCGAAAAGAACCAAGATAAATGAGGAGCCACCCATTCCTATTTGGGATCATTGGTTTCAGGGATAATGCAGAGCTAGGCCGAAAATGCAAGCCCACTACCCATACTTACACTGTGACTCGAGTCCTTGCTTATTTAAGATGACTAGGCATAGACCTGCGCATCTGACCACTCTGCCGAAGTAGCGACGACAGAGCAGGCGGAAATAAAAAAAACTTCCAAAACCTGGTTTTGCATCCTATTCCATTATTTACACTTACGTTCCAGTTTTTTCAACCTGGAACTCTTTCTACACGAACAAAAGCTCTCTTTGCATTCCCATTAATTTTTTCGGTGTTGAATTCTGTGACGTATATTGTAAATTAACTTTCCTTTTGAGTTTCTTTCCCTATATAAATCTTGAGTTTATTCTCAGTTATATTTCACTCTTAACGTGATATCTTTTCTCTCAAACGAATACGTTTGGCAACATTTTTGAGGTTGAATGAACGTGACGTATGCCTGATGTAAGATAAGAACGAGAGATAAAAACGACGACTAAACTGTTGCTTGGCGAGCGTTTTGTTGTAAACTGATTATTGAAAGGAGCGTTGTTTAAAGGGAGCGTTGTTAAAGAGAGCCTTGCTTGGAGAAGTATTGCAAGTTGATCGTTGCTTGGAGAAGTGTTGCAATTTGAGCGTTGCTTGGAGAAGCGTTGCAAGCTCAGCGTTGTGTTGTAGAGCTGTGTGGTGTGTGGAGTACAATGTGATGTTATGTTTTGTTATGGAAGTGCTACATTCTGAATAAAGCTTCTTTTCCGTAAGTTTGACTTCTGTTGTTTAAATGTTTCGTCTGGCCGTTACGGTTTAATTTAGGAACTGTTTCATCTTATGGTTATGTTTTAAATTAACGTAGAAGTACGAAAAGACTTCTACGTCATAAATCATTCTCAATACCTCGCAGTTTCTTACGCACCCGGGGTTTTTTTTTGTGGGTTTAACGGGCACCGTGAGCAACTCATTGTGCTGTAAAGAGTCGCCCATATCTATTTTAAGGCTAGTGGCGTAAGAAAAGCATAACATCCATGCCTAATTGTAATTCAAACACTGACCCTTTTTGGACGAATGGTCAGAAGTCAACGCCGAGACCACTGCGCTTCCGGAGCTGCGCCTGGTGTGCATATATATGTCATTTAATCGTTGCCTCCTTTCCCCATTATAGTCATAGTCTCTAAGACAAAGCAATTAATCCGGGGTCTCACAAATGCTGTCATACCATACATTGCACTCATCATCATTACCTGTACCACCGTATTCCGCGCAGAGATCTCAGAAGGAAAGGGGTCCACGGCGGGGCCCTTTGGAGATAGAAGATCATGACTCTTTTATTGTGATAATACGCTGTCAATCCGACTCAGAGAGTTAAGTTAATTTTTCTAAAAGTAAACATCGGTCACTTTGAGATGCTTTCATCCAGCTGACTTTTATTTTAATTCAAAAGACATTCTTCTTCAGGTTCCACGTCCAGACAGAGACGCTTTACGATTCGTCGCCATGAGCTGTGCACAGCCATGCTGATGAATATTCTGAGGAAAAGGGATTTCGAGGAGATGGCTTTCCGTTGCCTTTCTCATCAAGCGCCCCGTCTTCTTCATCTTTTTCAGGTTCTACGTCGAGACAAGGACGCTCGGGGGTTCATTGTCATGAGCTGTGCGCAGACATGGTGATGAATATCCTGGGGAAACGGGATTACGAGGAGATAATTTCACTTTGCCTTTCTCATCAAGTGTCACGTCTTCATCTTCTTCAGGTTCTACGTCTAGACAAGGACGTTTGGGAATAAATCCATGGGTTGTGCTTAAACATGGGGTGAATATCTTGGGGAAACGGGAATACGATGAGATGGTTTCTCATCAAGTGTGCTGTCATCTTTATCTTCTACCGGTGCCATGTCGAGACAGGGACGTTTTGCAATTCATCATAATGAGTTGTGCACCGTCATAGATACGAATACCCTGGGAAGTGAGGATTACAATGAGTTGGGTTCTCATTTCTTTCCGCATTAAGTGTCCCCTCTTCCATTTCTTCTTCTAAAACCATGTCGAGACAGGGACGCTTGATAAATTTTTACCATGCGCTATGCACAGTATTGGTGACGAATATCCTGAGTATTGGCGATTATGATAAGGTGTTTTCCCATTCCTTTCAAGATAATATCCAAAAACTTGAACATTTCGTTGTCCTGGAGCAGAAATCGAACCCGTGTCTGAGTGGTGTAGTGGCTAGCATACTCGGACGCTATCCGGAAAACGCCGGTTCGATTTCCGCTCTGCGATGACAAAATTTTCAAGTTTTCCGATATTATCTGACTTACCATCCATGTCATATTTACACCAAAAAACGGATTCACATATTCAAAATTTGTATTTTAAATAAAATTGACTGTATCAGACGGATAGTGTGACGTCAGTTTGTCGGTTCCTCTAGGCCTAAGCCCATGCCATCCTCTGCAATTTGTGGGGTACACTTGTGTGTATATGACCAAGATTTCTTTTGTAGCTATACGGAAGAAAAATAATGAAAGGTAACATTTTGGAATAAAATGTTTTCTGTATTTATTCACGTTCTCAATAATAACTTCAGGCTTTTGTTCAGCTCTGCAAGAAATGGAGGAGTAGCTAAAACTTCAAAGTTTGCCGCGGACATATGTATATTGCACACTAAAAGTTAAATTGCTGGTTTAAAATGCTCCGTTTTAATTACTATACCAAAAGGCATTCATAAACAGTCGAGTCACATTATTGTGACAACCTCCCACTTTTGACGTCAAAAGCGCGTCTTCATGGTAGATGCAATGGGTCGCCGTTGTGATAGCAAAGTAATTTGTCCACAAATAATACAAAAATTATCCGCACTGTTCACACATTCACGAGGCAACCTGAACGATACGTCTGCACTTACAGAAACCACAACGCAAATGATGAGAACAAAGAAATTTGGCTGCAATGATTGCTACAGATTGCGTCCTCCGATTGCAATCAAGAATATACTTCTCGTAGGGAATCACGGGCTCAAATATATCTCACTTCCGGTGCAGACTATCCGTTCCCAAACCCTCACCCCCCATAACTTAAAAACCCGAGCTAATTCGCGATTTTGAAGTTCATATTCGTGACCAGTACGTTAAAATTAGCTACAACTGGCTAATGTTTTCACACATATATTTTGGCTGTTTTCCAGTGTAATTTAAGAACCTGGTGTCTTACGGTAGCACAATATACACTCACAGACAATGAAATGTGCGCACCTAGAAGAAAACATACTACAACCGCGAAACTTTGCAAATAGCTAGAGTAAATGCCGGTATGCAAATGATCCATGTTTGGTGCGATTGCGCATGACCACACACCCTGTGGTGGCGCTGCAAGTGCGAACGGGCAGCCTTATAAAGCGGCGTGTAGTCGATACCCCATGAAAGCGAAAAGCACCGGCCAACGTAAGCAAGAGTACAGACTGACAAGAATGCCAGGTAGATGCCAGAGACATCAATTTGCACATCTTACGGACATCGGGCTGAAAAGCGCGTGGCGATCAGTGGCCGTATAGCCTGCCACGTGGATCGCTATGACCATACCGTCCGACTGTGTTGAGAGCAGTGGACATATGACGGCACTGCCACACGGCGGAGCGGCTCCGGTAGGCCCACGAGAACCACCGTTAGAGAAGATCGTCGGATTGAACCCCAGGCACGAACGGATCCCACGGGGACCCGGTCCACTATCCAGGCAAATGTAGCGACTCCTGTGTGCCCACGAACCACTTCCGGACGCCTCGCGGAAGCAAATCTTCTATCCCAGCGCGCTTTACGTGTGCTGTCATTAACATCGGTACATCGCCGGCCCCGTGTGCTCTCGTGCCAGGCAAGAGCGACGTGAAACGCTACAGAATGATGACGTGTGGTGTTTAGCGATTAGTGCCGCTTCGTTTTGGGGACAGATGATCACCATGTCCGGGTGTGGGGATCCCCGGATGAACGGAACACACCCAACCTCGCTATTTTGAACACGCCCAACCTCCCCCACTACAGGCGTTATGGGCTGGGGAGCCATAGCTTACGGTAGCCGATCAGCTCTAGTAGTAGTACGTGGATTATTGACGGGCCAGCGACATGTGGATGAGATCCTAGGACCCCATGTGCGATCATTCCTGGTTGGGATATCAGGTGCGCTATACCAGGAGGATAATTCCCGTTCGCACACGGCCCGTGTTGCCCAGGATTGCCTAAGTCAGGTCCCGACGCTTCCATGGCCTGCCGGCTCCCCGGACATGTCTCATATCGATCATGTGTGCGAACAGTTGAAACGTCAGCTGCCGCCGTCCGTGCCGCACTATCCGGGATTTGGAGCACACCGTCCTACACGCGTGGGCCAGTCCGCCGCAGGACAACATCAGGCGTCTGTTCGCTTCCATGCCGGACCGTAATGCAGCATGTATCGCCGCACGAGGCGGTGCGACACACTATTGAAGATGACCGGACTGAGTGCCACATATCCATCTGTAATTGTACTGCAGCTCTGCTTTTGCCATCATGTGTGTCATTCATCTGTATCATTATGTCCATAAAATTTCAGTTCAACCGGCGCTTCCTTCTTGGTGCGCAAATTTTATTCCACAAAATGTGGGAGAGGAGAAAGAATATCCGGTGCCACGATAACCAAAATTTCATACGGTATCTACAATATTCGATCTAGCTGCAGAATTTTAAAAACAGATCCTTCGACAGGTAATTGAAATTTAATAGTTAATTAAACCTTAAGTATTCCCACGAATATACCCTATTACCGTAAATCTTTCGTCATATGGGTACGGAAAAAGTGAGAACACAGATTTTCCGTTAATATACAAAAGAATCAGCGGAAATGTTTCTGAAAATTCAGGATTTTCCGTTAATGCATTTTAAAAACAGCAATTTACCGTCAATATAAGAAAGGATTTGCAGAAATGATCGGTGAAATTCAAGTTAACAAAAAATCCGTGAAAATCAAGTTTACAAAAAATCCGTCAAATTCAAGTTTGCGAAAAATCCGTGAAATTCAGGTTTCTTTCTGTCATTTCACGGAAGAGGTTGTATCAGGGATATGATTCGGTAATTCACGGAAGGAATCACAGAAAGTGGCTCGTAAATTTAAGAAAAACTTGTACAGTGTACGATTACTTAGATATTCATAAAAAAAAGCAAATGTCCCATCATGTTATGCATGGGTTCCTGTTTCCTTCATCTGTATCGGATAGATATCCACTGATAACGTAAAACCGCAGGCAGTCAGTCTTACAGCTCGAGCAGTCAGTCTTACAGCTCAGGCAGTCAGTCTTACAGTGCAGGCAATCTGTTACACAAAAGCTACGCTACAGCACCATGTCTCTTGATTTCAATTGGTAGGTCATAAAACACTTTGGACAGTATAATCTAACGAGCCCTTCGTTATTGATCCAAGCGTCCTACGCAGTAACTTCAATCTGTCGTCCTTTCTCTGACTGATCCCCTCCCTCCTAAAGAGCCCGTTAATTCTTGTTTTCAATAAGTAAGTGATCACTCATGCGTATAATAAAACTTATATAATAGGCTACGTCTGTCTCTAGCGCTTTAACGTCAACGGTCTTACGCCATTCAGTACTTGCGACGCCATCTGCTTTTATCCGGTCGCCGAAATCGGAACTAAGCTCTCTGCTATCGCACGATACGTAATATCAAGGAGAAATAACGGAAAATAAAATAAAGTTAGCAAGACAAACGACTTCATCTGTGACAACACGCACGTGCTCGAACAACTGTCTGCGACGTTTGTTCTGTTACGCAGGTGTTATGTCGTGTTTTATTTCCTTTTATTGGCATTGCAGAGTAATTCCATGAAATGGCGTTATTATTAAAATTTCAGTCACAGCGTTTTCACCTGTACATGGCACGGACTAGTTACATTTATATTTTAATCCAGAATGCCTTTGGTGTTTTTTGTTGAACAGATTAGCTCATTTTTTTTTTTTGATTGGAGGTTTAACGACCACCGTGAGCAACTCAATGGGCTATAAGCAGTCGCCCGTCCCTAATTTAGGGTCACTGGTTCCAGGGAAGGGAGAGTGTCAGTGCCGTAAGACAAACACAACATCCATGCCTCACCGGGATTCGAACCCGGACCCCGTTCGGACGAATGATCAGAGGCCATCGCTTAGACCACTGCGCCACCAGGGCGGCATTAGCTCATTTGGGAAACGTTCGGAACATCGTTGATGACAGCTCAGCTTATGTAATTTTATTTTTACACCAAACAATGAATTTTATCCATGAGCATTTACTATTCCAATATCATTTGAAAGTGCAAGATACCAAAAATAAAAAGGCATTCTTTTTAAAAAGTAATTATAAGTATTGATTATGGCTATATTTAAAACATTAGAAATGACTTACGAGCAAGTTCTATTATTCGAAATATTGATTTTTCTACGTACAAAGAACTACGGCGGACACTAAGCTTTTCATAAACTTAGATCATAACTATTTTAACGATCTTGGTTTAAACAGTATACGAATGGATGTTTAATTTTATGGGAACTTTGAAAACGTCTTAACCAACAAGAGGAGCTAAAAATAGTAGTATAATAATTCTCAGTTTTCAGAAAACCTTTTATCATATTTTTGAAATCTGGAAAAGCACATTACCGATACCCATAAAGAAATCGCTAATTGATGGCTAAGTATCGTTTAGAATAATAAAAATATTTGAGAGAGAGACGTTATCCCATTAGAGCAATTATTCTCTTTCCCACTGTACGATATAATATTATGGATCAGCTTTTTCCTTGCGATATCACTAAATTTAGGAACGTGGAAAGATATTCTCGTCACCGTAATATCTTTCCACGTTCCTAAATAAATTATCAACTTAAGTTCACTTCGGTGTGTCGTTCGTAATATGAGAACATTAATGGTTGCTTCATTAAATTCAAACCCACGGTAAATAAAATTTTAGGTTACAGCCGTATGTCGTAAATGTCGCTTTGGAACGGTTATGTCAATAATGTACGATCATGAGCATAAGTTCAAGCCAATACGCTTTACACACGCGAGATTTCGTACGCAAGGTATCGATGCTTGAAAAAATGGTGGCTGAATAACATTTGATACCCGACAATCAAAATTAATAGAATTTTGACCACGGTCCAGATGTGGCAAACGTGTCTACCCCGTAGAATTTCGATCTAGTTCTACTTCTCTATAGATAGTGTAGGGTCAAAAAAATTTAGGGTCAGTGAAGAACATGAAAAATCGAACAGGTCATTCAGTACGTTCTGTGCACACAATCACTGGGAGTTATATTTTATCACTAATGTATGATTACTTTTAGACACGGTTTCAGTAACTTCATGAGGCATGTTTATTACAGTTGTGTCAGTTCTTTACAGTTAGTGCCTTAAATATCTTCATCTCTTGTAAACTACGCTTTTGTGGCCTCTTTGGTCTCTTCAGTGTCTCTGAAACATAATCATTTATCTACAGTGACAAGACTGATACGTCGCTCCTTCAAAAGAAAATTGTGTTCTGCCATATTTCGAACAACATAATCACAAGACCGATGAAAAGTGATTTTAACACTATTAAAGAACGGACATTTGACATTGCTTCATCTTTACCCCAAACTGATTGAAACTGTATCGCCATGAATTAAACTGCAAGTATGTACAGTCTTGTGGTGGCAATTTAGCCAACGGGAATTTTATTTCATGTTACTTGAATACTTTCGGGCTCATCTATATAAAATATGAGATTTCATACCAACTATATACAATCAACACTATGTGGATTGTTTCCTTACCGCGGCGCATTCTGCTGCCAAACCTTCTCCACGTTAATGATGCGCACCTACCTTGCAACAGAGAACGAGATTCGTCTAACCACATCACCTTCTTCCAATCATTCTAGGTCTAGTTTTTCAATCTTTCTACACTGGGGGAAAGGCTGACCTGACTATGGAGTTTAGGTTACGGAGTGTGTACTTCCAATGCATAATATACACTATCTACCAACAAGTAATTGGACACCTGTGATAGCAAAGGAAAACGAAGTTTCTTCACCTTCAATAGTTGGTGGAGCCTCCACGAGCGGTGAATACAGCTGCGACCCTCCGGGGCATACTCTCAACCAGGCGTTGCACGACGGCTAGCGGTATTTTCTTCCACTCGGCTTGGAGAAGACAGGTCAGTTCCTTCACCGATTTCGGAAGGTGGGGGCACCCCTTAAATCGACCCTCCAACTCGTCCCAGAGGTGCTCGATAGGGTTAAGGTCCGGGATCTGCGCAGGACAGTCCATTTGATTAACTCCATTGTCACCATACCACGCCATGGTGGACCTCGCAACATGACAGGTGGCATTGTCATCCTGAAAGTAACATGGGTCCACCCCGTAAAACTGCCGCAACGTAGGAAGCGCATGGTCATCCAAAATGGTGCAGTAGGTCTCGGCGTTGAGTCTACCAAGAATTGCAACCACGGGTCCCGTGCCATAACAGGAGAAACACCCCCATAGCATAATTACACCGCCGCCGAACTTCACAGTTGGCACAATACATTCCGGCATGAGGCGTTCTCCAGGAAGACGCGAAACCCAGACCTTGCCATCCGAACCGTAGAGGGTGAAACTTGATTCGTCGCTCCAGAGAACCTGTTTCCACTGTTCTTCGGTCCTTTGTCCACGTTCTTTGCACCACGTTAGCCGAGCAGCGCTATTGGACTTGCTGATCAAAGGCTTGTGGACGGCAGCACGTCCATGATAACGGAGCAGATGGGCTTCCTTACGGATGGTATTCATCGAAAGAACACTCCCGGATGCCTGTTGAAACTCCTCGCGGATGTGGCCCATCGATTTGGTGCCGTTCTTCCGAATTTCTCTGGCTAGCACCCGTCGGTCTCTAACTCCCAGTTTTGTGGGTCTGCCGGGTCAAGGCACATTCCGACAGTCACCTCTCATCTTCCACTTGCCAATCACTTAGGCCACTGTCGATTTTGGGTACTTCAACTCCCTGGATATGTCACGTATGGATCGGCCATTTCTGTGATACCCGACGATTACACCTTTCTCGAAATCAGAGAGCTCCGAACTGCGTGGCATCTTGCATGCGACTAGTTGCGTTGTTTTTTCCCACGCGATATTTAACGGCGGTAACCGTGACGTGTATCAGGACCGCAGATATCGTCGATTGCAGGGATGTCCAATTACTTGTTGATCGATAGTGTAGTTCCAGTTTAAAAGCCGTGTTCGAGCTTCAACTGAGACTTAAGAAAGCACATGGATATATAGATGCTCTAAATGTCGGACGTAAGCACATTAAAAAAAATGAAGATCCTAGTTTTGGCCGTGTTTCTAAAAAATACAAATATTAGCATTTCGGCTGCGTCATTGTCACTTCCGTTTTGCTACAGAGAAGCTATACGTTAAGGAGAGGATATTTCTTGCGACTGGGAGGGTAGAATTGTTAGCCGGAGTCGGAGATAATGGCTTGGTGGTCATTGTAATGAGCTTACTCCTTTCATCGTGGTTGCTGTTTTAAAATACTCATTCAGAAATCGTTTGTCTGGTGTTCGGCAAGGTTGCGAAGGTGTGGAGGTGGAAAGGGGAGGGGCATCGTGATTGAAAGCGGGAAGTTTTCTTTTGTCTCGCCTTCAGTCACACTTAGGGGAAAGGGTACCAGACATACAGCACCCCATTAGTGTGCGGAGAAATACTGATAAACAAGAGATATCATGTCGTTGAATCTGTTTAGCAACCTTAACAGTGTAATCATGTTAGCTTTGCCCCGAGTATAGGTCTATGTTCGCGTGCCCATTGCATGCGCTTTCGATGGTGAACCGATGTTATACCATGGTCACGCAGAGCGGCCAGCAGCTGCGCAGACCCATTTGCAGCAGGGTTCGACGTACTAGGTGTTGACGCACATTACTCCCGTCCCCATTCATTCAAATTACCTGCAAGCTGCAATACAGTTTTCCTTCTGTTTGCTCGTATCATACTGGATAACCTTAGCTCACCTCTACTAGCACTGATGAGCCGTTGTTGGCCCACACCTAGTCGGCTGTTGGTGGGTTTTCGCTCTTCGGACCACTTTTTCGAAGGCACGTTCAGCAGTACTAACCACTGCTGACCGTGAACACCCAAAAAGCATTGCCGTCTCGGAAATGCTCTGACCAAATCGCCTGGCCATTGCGATTCGGTCTTTAACAAACTCATATACGCCCATTGCATTTCCCATCTAAAGAACAAGAATATCACTGACTAACAGAGCTCAAGTGTTATTTTTACTGTTTCATTACCTTCACACGCGCCGCCGTATACCTGTATTTGCTTCGATTTGCATAAAGACGCGCTGGTCATAATGTTTTTGTGTCTTCGGTGTATATTCAGTAGTAATGCTTGCAAATTACCTGCAAGTTGCACCACATTATATGTCTACAGAAACAAGTTAGTAAAATTATGCAATGCATTGATTATGATACGCTTTCCAACATACTAGAATTCATTACTCAAGTTATTAGGATAATGGCTGCGGAATAAATCTCGCTGCTGTGTCCTGACCTTTGACGCCATTTTGATTATATTAAACAGAACCAGTTCAGTATACCTCCGGAACAAAATGCTAAAGTTTTGTCGCAATCGAACCATTTTAGTCAAGTTATGAGGATAATGGCTGTGGAATAAATCTCGCTTCTATGTTCAGACCTTTGACCCCATTTCGATTAAATAATTAAACAGTATTGGTTCAGTATACCTCCGGAACAACATGCTAAAGTTTTGTCGCATTCGAAGCATTTTTAGGTAAGTTATGACGCATAAGGGCAATGAAATGGATCCCGTTCATATGTCCTGACCGTTGACTCCATTTCGCCCATTTTCAATTGGGGTTGTCCCCAAGTAGTCACATACCAGGTACGAAAATTTCATTAAAATCGAACCATGTTTACGTAAGTTACGATACATAAAAGCAAATGGAATGGATCCCGCTGCTATGTCCTGACCTTTGAAGCCATTTCGATGATATTAAACAGAACTAGTTCAGTATACCTCCGGAACAACATAGTAACGTTTTGTCACAATCGAAGCATTTTTAGCGAAGTTATGAGGATAATGGCTGTGGAATAAATCTCGCTCGTGTGTCCTGACCTTTGACCCCATTTCGTTCATATTAAACAGAATTGGTTAAGAATTGGTTAAAATATACCTCCGGAACAACACGCTAAAGTTTTGTTGCACTCGAAGCATTTTTAGGTAAGTTAAGAGGCATAAGAGCAATGGAATGGATCCCACTCATATGTCCTGATCTTTGACCACATTTCGTCCATTTTCAATAGCGTGAATCCAGAGGTGGTTCCCTACCAGATACTAAAATTCCATTGAAATCGAACCATGTATACGTAAGTTACGATGCATAAGAGCAATGGAATTGATCCCGCTCCTATGTTGTGCCTTTGACCCCATTTCGTCCATTTTCAATAGGGTTCCTTCTTAGGTTGTCCCTTACCACATACTAAATTTTAATCGAAATCGAACCATTTTTACCTTAGTTATTGGGCTGACAGACGTACAAAGCTGGAGCATATACGCTTCTTCAGTTCAACACAATTTTATTAACAAGGTTGGGTTCAGGAGGCGAACATGGTCGTCCTGATACATGTATTGACGGTACAATATACAAACTCTAAAATCTATGTACATTATATACAGCACGATGTATTGATTCTCAAAGGATCCTCGTGGTAAGGGGTGTAGACATTTTGCACATGAACAATAATAGAGACTGTCGCAACATTTCGTCTCAGAGCACAAGTACATTATAGTGCTGACAAATAACAGAACGAAAATACAATAATGAAGCACTGTGCAAAAGGAGAAATGTAGATGACAAAGTAGACAATATGAAACCTAAGGCAAACAGAATTAGGATTTCTTAGTACTGGGAGAAATTATGATAATCATAGGGAAGACAAGTAAGACTATGTACATTTGTACAGCATGGTGTATATTATATTCACATTTGTTAGAAAATATAAGCTTTATGTTGAAGTTTGATTCCAAAAGCCAATGGTGAGCATGCACGTTGAACTGAAGTTCAACAGAGCTAGGAGAATTGAGGGTATGAACTGCCGACGGTCAGTTGCAACGTCGCTGGCATGCCGGCGAACCAGGAGGCGGCCGGATACCAGGTGGAACGGAAATGTTGTTCTCTCTCAGTTGGGCAACGGCCACAAGGTCTTCTAGACGAAGTCTTGAGAGGAGACGCTTCCGAAAGTGACACAGCAGTTCCACAGAAGCTTGGTGGATGGTATAAGGAGATGAGATATCTCGGCAGCGCTGATGAAATACGTAGATGAAGTGTTTTACCAGGATGAAAATATATGCGCAGATGGGTGGAAGCTTGACTGGCGGAGAGACCTGCAGGAGGAGTGTCTTATAGGCATCGAAAGGAAGACCAGTTGTGGCTGAACGTTGAGCTATGGAAAATGCAAGATGGAGTAGTCGAAGAAGGATGACACAATGTAGATAAAGGTGAGATACGTCAGCTTCTTGAGCACAGAAGAAGCAAATAGCTGAGTCGAGAATGGTCATGCGGTGGAGGATGGGTGGAACGGGAAGACGGCGGTGGAGAAAACGCCAATGAGTGTTTATTTCAAGAGCAGCTGAAAGACGAGAAAGGGCGGTAGACCAGACAGCGGTGAGAGAGGATTGGGAGACATCAGGGATGTGGAGGGGAAAAGGAGAATGGGATTTTAGAAGGAACCGATAGAGAACTGAGGCTGAAAGAGAGGAGAGTGGAAGTGTGGATCTGCCGACTCAAAGAAAGAAAGGAAGGGGAAAGAGAGGCGGAAGGAACAAAGGTTAGGCCGGTGGGGGTTGCGAGATGAGGGAACTTAGCAATGATGGTAGAGAGTAGAGAGTCATAGACAGAGCGAGATGAGGGTGAAAGAAGAAGAGTGGGGGGGGAGAGAAGGCTGGCGTAGGGTCGCCAAGACAGGTCTTAGGTTACTAGGTCTTTGACGGTTACAACTCCGACTCAGAGCCAAGAAGGATAGGCGAAGCATGGAAAATGAGGGGTGTGACGAAGAGAGGAAAAGAACAGGGGTTCGGCAAGGAGTTCAGTGGTGGAATCGGGTAGGGATCGAGTGAGCGGGAGAGAGCGGAGGAAGGTAAGAGCCTCCCGTAAGGCAGGAGGAAGGCGAGAGTGAGTGGTAGTTCGGAGGTCCACTAGAATGAAGGAAGAGAAAGTGAAATTAGTGTTGCTCGAACAGGTGATGACATTCCGTGCGGTAACGGCGTCGGCAACAGGTGAAGTATGAAGACGGAGGAACGAAGTAATCCGGAGAGCTTGATAGTACAGTCGTGTATCAATTAGGCCAATTCCACCTTGGTCAGGAGGAAGGCTGAGGTTGGGGGCACTGAACCAGTGGTGTCCGGTCCAGATAACTGAGGTGAAGTAGCGTGTGATATCATTGAGTCGAAGAAGTGGGGATTTAGTAGCAAGCCATGAATGTGTGCACATGGAGAGAAGATAGATTTGCACAAGACGTGCACGTTGAAAATATGAAGTTCATAACTGCGCATTTCGCCAAAACGCAGTTGACCGATGTAGACGTAGCTGGATGGTATTCCACATCGTGCTGGAGGCTTCACTTGGGACGTCAAAGTGTACGCCAAGGAAACGTTGAGAGGCTGAAGACCAGTGCGCTCCCCATGGGGAATCAAAGCGGTCAACCCATGAGCCGCACCACAGGCCTGTGCCTTTGGTTATAATAATTGCAGCGCCGGAACAGGAGGCGTAATCGGCGAAAAGACTTTGGAGCAAAGAGAACTGTGAATCCAGGCGTATACAGAAGGTAACGTCGTCTGCATACGCCACGGAAGTGGTGACATGGTGTCTCGTGTGGGCGATGAGTGGAGGCAAGATGGCTTGAAAGGAGCGTTGAACGGAGCGGAGAAAAGGTTCTAATGCTATGGCGAAAAGTTGACTGGAGATTGGGCAGCCTTGTCTCACCCACGGCGGAAGAGGATCGGTGCTGTAAGAAAGGTGGGCAACTGGACTTGGAAACTGGCGTCCTGGTAGCGGGAGGTGAGTTGAGATACAAACGGAGGTAGAAATCCAAAGCGGAGAAGTTTGGCGGAGAGATAAGTGTGGGAGATGTTATCAAAGGCGGACTGTTGGTCTAGAGACAGGCGAGCGAGGGGTTCAGAGCGGGAGCGCGCAAGGTGAATTATGTCAGTTAGGAGATGAATGTTGTGAGATAGGGTACGGCGGGGAATTGTGTAAGTCTGGTTAGGGAAGAGGATGTGATTGAGGATGGGATTTAGTCTCTGTGAAAGAAGCTTAATATAAAGTTTGTAGTCGAGATTTAGTAGGAAAATTGGGCGCCAGTTCACCAAGTCAAGGAGATCACCTTTCTTGGCGAAAAGGACAACGTATGAAGCTGTGAATCTCTTCGGGAGAGGAGAGTAGATGAAGGCAGCAGAGAAAGCGGATAGGAGAAACGGAAGAAGAAGAGGTAGAAAAATTTGATTAAAGCAAAAAGTCAGGCAATCCGGGCCCAAAGCTGCACTAGAATTCATAGAAGAGAATGTAGTGTTTAGTTCAGAAGATGTGGGGGAAAGAACAAAAGAAGAAGCGAGATGGGGGAACTTGAGGTAGATTAGTAAGTAGAGAATCCATTGCTGCAGAGGATGGTTGAGGAGGTTCACATAACTTCGTGGAAAAGTACTGACGGACATAGGAACAAAGCGCAATCGGTTCATCTGATACTTCCCCAGAAGAAAGGCGTAGATGATGAAATATGGTCAAAGCTCGTCGGGTGTTTTCCACAGACGTCAGGAACTCATAATTGCGAGCATCCGGCTTCAGATGTTGCAAACGAAGTCGTCGTAGAGTTTGTTGCGCCAGAAGAGTGAGAAGAGATCGGTGCTCTTCTTGAAACGAGGAAAAGAGAGGATCACTGAGACTGAGCATGGATAGCATTGAACGAACATAGTCTAGGCGTATGTTCTGGAGTGTCTTTGATTGGAATGAGTCGTTTCGGACATGCAGAACGAGTTGTTGCTTGATCTCCATCCAAGAATGTAATCCGCAGAGAGCATATTGAAGTTGCGGTCGTCTGTCATTCAGGAATGACCGGACCGAAGAGCAGAATGCCGGGTCGGAGAGAAGTGCATCATCAAATGTCCACGGGCGTAGCATCCTGGGTTTGAATGGTGCAGCATGGACTATGATGTCAATGGTGCAGTGGTCAGATGAGACCGTAAGATGCACACTTGATTCTGTTACGCCTGGAAGTAGAGAAGTAGAATACTTGAGGCATAAAACCTGTCAAGGCGGGCTAAGAAAAAGTTTGCGCATGAGAGGAGCGCCAAGTGAAATTAGTCGACCATGGATGAATATGCCGATGTACATCATGAAGAGCGTTGTTGGTTACAACTGTCTGGAGCCGGTTCGCCAGGGCATGGCGGCGCTCTCTATTGGTATAAGACCTATCCAGAAGAGGATCCATTGTACATTTATAATCACCACCAATGAGAACATGGTCTGACGGTGGGATACGATCCAGTGCTCTGCGAAGACGTGTGAAGAGAATCGATAGATGAGTTGTAGTGCATGGAATATAGATATTGAAGAAATGGTATCTGGAATACGCGATGGTAAAGGATGCATGCTGTAAGAGATCTCGATAAATATTTCGCACAGAGAAGGATGTGACATTAGAATTGAGAGTATGACTAATGCCGATGGCAAGGCCGCTATGAGATATTACAGTCCATAGGCGTGATGAAACACAAAGTTCCACTGGCGCCAACAAGAATAGATGGTAGTTGGTTTCCAGTTGTCTCTTGATGGAGGATAATATCAGCCTCTAACAGGTTGAGGTCTTCATATGCCAGAGAGTTGTTGAGGGAGGAAAGCGCGTCCCCTGCAATTAAGCGACACGATCTTGAATTGTGGGGTTCCTTGCCTCTAGCTGAAGATCTTTCAGAGCTAGAGCAAAAGACTTGAGACGATTATTGAAGATTTGTGCCCACGGATGGGTGGGTACATTCTGACGGCAGAAATGCGACACATTGAAGATCTGCTCCGGCACAAGGTGGCGAAGTGAAGGATTCTTGATTGCTAAGGCACGTGCTATTGCGTAACTGGTCGTATTCGTTAAGCATGTATGGAAATCAATGTATGAGAGAGGGTGTTACGGGAGGTATATTGCCTGCCTGGAGAAATGCAGTGAACTCTTCGACCGTGGGGAAGGAGACTTCGGCTGGCGAGGTGTGTCGAGAAGAACTGCTGGAGAGGGAGGTTGAACGAGGTGAAGTAGAGTTTTGCTTCTTAGCTACTCGCCTGCTGCGACCAGCGCCGCGGCGCTTCAGTGGAGGCATGGTCGTCTCATCCTCACACTGCGTCTCTGGACCAACGGACTCCACATCAGCTGTTTCGGAGGTCCCAGTGGTAATGGCTGGTTGTAAACCCTCTGAAAGGGACTCAGTGGTGGAGCGACGACGTTGCGGGAGTGAGGAGGCAATTGTAGGAAAGTTCTCTGGTGAAAAGTAGGAAGCGGTCGTGGGAGCGTTGCGTCGACCAACGTCTTTAAGCGAACTTTTTTCGTCATATCTTGGCTCAGAGGACTGCTGTGCTGAAGCAGATGGTGTCGTACGCTTCGGGGTAGGAAGAGTAGCTGATGAAGCGTCAGTCGGTGTCGGTGGAACTTGATGTGGGCAGTGCACGCGTCGATGGTTTTCGCCATGGAAAAGCGTGCAGTGCAAGGAGGTAATGACGTCAATTTTCCGACGTTGCTGGCCACACCGTACGGTTAGGATCTTCGGGCACGCCAGCAGATGATTGTCCGACGGAAAGATGACATGGGCACTTCGACGAAACCCTGCAATGGATTTGTCATCGGGGTATCTGGGCGCCGCTGAAAGGGTCGTTATTGGTCCAACCACTCGGCCAAATTTGCTCAGTAAAGTGTATAGAGCGACATCTGAGGCTTCAGGCGGGACTGAGTGGAAAGTGACCTGCATAGGTCGCTGCGCCACAGGTTCAGCTAGAAGATGCACATCTTTGATGGATAATCCATCAGTCATCACAAGGTCTGCATGTTCTTTACGGGCAAAATACACTAATACGGCCCGTGGCTTTCGGGCCATACGAGTGATATAAGCTCCTGTAGGAAGTGTCTTCTTTAAGGCAATACTACATTCCTTGAGCTTATTGTCTGGCAAAGGGTCTGGTACGATTCGTCCAACGACGATGGTCCAATGCCGATTCTTCCAAAGGGACGATTCCTCCAATGGACAATTGGTCCAAAGGTACGATTCATCCAATGGTACGATTGGTCGAATGCTGATTCGTCCAATGGACGATTGGTCCAATTCCGTCCTATCAGTCCGAAGAGCTACTCGTGCTATAAAAGTCTCATCTGTTCTGATTCTATCTCCGATTTTATACGAAAGTACCGGTAGTACAAAGAATGTAAAATAATGTTACATTTCATGCGTAATATTGTGGTTAGAGATTTCTTTCTTTTTTTTTTCTTTGAAATCGCGTTTTCTTGTTATACTGTCCTTGCTGCCGTATAAAGTTACTGATGTACGAGCCGTTCTATCAACTTCAATGTTTCTCTTTTGCATGAAATAATATAAAATACTAGTGTTCCGTTTCTGTTTATAGAATGCAGTGCGGCTTTCCGCCAACTGCCCAATGGAAGCAACTGGTCGGGGTTTGGACAGAGGCCTTTTCAACAGTTTTTATTCCAGCGATGTCATATTCATAACGTTTACATATTAAATCAAGTTAATAATATCGTGCTTTTATTTAAACACGAAATATTAATTCATAGGCCATAGGCCTAGGCTTTTTTAACAGTTTTAATTCTACCGATGTCAGATTCATAACGTTTACATATCAAATCAAGTTAATAATATTGAGCTTTTACTTAGGCACGAAATGTTAATTCATAGGCTCTAGGCCTAGGCCTTTTTAGGACTTTCTATTCTACCGATATCATATTCATAACGTTTACATATTAAATTAAGTTAATAATATTGCCCTTTAACTTAAGCATGAAATATTAATTCATAGGCCCGCGGCCTAGGTGCCTAGCAAAGACCTCAAAAATGATACGATGAGTGCCTTTTATAAAGTTTTATAAAATGTTTATAAATACCAAATATCTAGGTTGTAACTTAAAATCTTCTAAAATGGCCCGAGGCCTAGGTGCCTTGCAAATACCTCAGAAATGATACCATTAATGCCTTTTATAAAGTGTTATAAAATGTTTACAAATATATAGGTTGTAACTTAAAATCTTTTAAAAAGACCCGCGACCTAGGTGCCTGGTAGATAGCTGAGAAATGATTCGTTGAGTGCCTTTTATAAGGGTTTATAAAATGTTTACAAATACCTAATATCTGGGTTGTGACTTAAAATCTTTTCAAAAGGCCCGAGGCCTAGGTGCCTTGTAAAGACCTGAGAAATGATACGATGAGTGCCTTTTATTAGGTATTATAAAATGTTTAGAAATACCAAATATCTAGGTTGTAACTTAAAATATTCTAAAAAGGCCCGGGGCCTAGGAGTCTCGTAGAGACCTGAGGAATGATGAAATACGATGAGTGCCTTTTATTAGGTTTTATAGCATATTTACAAATACCAAATATCTAGGTTGTAAATTAAAATCTTCTAAAAAGCCCCGGGGCCTAGGTGCCTCGTAAAGACCTGAGAAATGATAGGATGAGTGCCTTTTATTAGGTTTTATAACATATTTACAAATACCAAATATCTAGGTTGTAAATAAAAATCTTCAAAAAATACCCGCGGCCTTGCAAACAGCTGAGAAATGCTCCATTGAGTGCCTTTTACCAGGTTTATGCAAAATGTTTACAATTACTAAATATACGGAAATTATCTTTCAAAAGGATATAAAGAGGAGAATATTTTAAATTATTATTCCTTTCTGGAAAATAAAAAAGTTTACCGTAGGTAAGATGAGAGCATTGGACCAATCGTACAATTGGACGAATCGGCATTGGACCAATCGTACCATTAGACGAATCGGCATTGGACGAATTGAACCAATCGTCCCTTTGGACGAATCGGCATTGGACCAATCGTCGTTGGACGAATCGTCCGGGACCGCTGGTAAAGCATCAAAACAGACACCGCAATCCGTTGTGGCGAAAAACTGTTTCCCGGCTGGGGTGTCCTCTGGAATATCGATGGTGACAGAACTGGCCTCAACACTGACGTAAGAGTCAGGAAAAACTGGAGCAATAAACTTGGAAGGAACTCTGGCTCCGCCGGTCACTTTGGAATAAGTGAGAGAAGTAAAGTTGGCAGGGGTGGGCTGCGACACAGTGCTGATTGCTAATAGCGGCTTGGTAAGCTGAGTTGAGCCAGTGGAATGCAACGCAACCGTGCTATCGGTGACATCCATGGTTTCGTCAAATGAACCAGGGACGTGCGTCACGGTGACATCACTATCCTGGGCAGGATACCAGCTTACGCCTTTGCAGAAGAGTCGCGCGCCACATCTTGTATGCGTATGACGTCTCTGATGTGCATAAATGCTGATTGGTCTCCTGAGTGTGAGGAGGAGGGGGAGGAAGAGGTTGAATGAGCATCACTGATGTAGGCGTGAACTTCACCTTTATCAGTGCCCGCCATTGTTAATGGCGAGGGCTAACTTAAGGATCGATCAGCTTGATCGAAAATAATAAAACGCTGAATGCAAACAAAATATGCTACTCACTGACTTGGGAGCCGAACTAAAAGAAAGTACAGACCTTCTTCTTGAAGGGGAGCACAGAAAATAGGAACAACACCCACTATACACTTCCAAAACCGTTCACAAACTTAGAGATCGAAACGAACGTGACTAAATCCCTAATACGCTTCTTCAACCTACGGTTGGAAAGCGTAAATTACTTATAACTAGCGATAGGACATTCGAATCCTCGAATCCCAGCGTCTTGAAAAAGATTCGAGATTCGAAAACTCGAATCTTCACGAGTTTTTCATCATTCGAATCTTTCGAATCTTAACCTAAAAAACTTGGCGTTTGGTGCCTATTTAGAGCAATATTTCTTTGAATTTTTGTCAGCATGAAATCTTCATTAAAGGTTTCTGTTTTTTTTACAGTGCCCTGAAAGATTTAGTGTTTAGTGTTTTAATTAACTCTTAAAACAAACATGTTTTTGATTTTTCTTAATTTTCTGGAAAGAATTTATTCAATTTAATGTTCCATGTTTGGTGTTTATCTACATTAACTCTTGAAATAATCCTTCCCACATCTACATTCGCTTTGATTTAAAAAGGTTTCGGAACTATTGTTATTAAAGAAAAATGTAAATAATGTGAATTGTTTCTCAAATATTTTGTTTGTCAAAGTTTGTTCAGAAAATGGTAATGAACCTCAAGACTCAAGAGTTATGTACTTCATATCGTAAATGTAAATTATAAATTTCATTTGCATCTTGTTAATAAGTATGGGTATATTTTTTGAAAACTGTAATCTTGAATTTGGTTTTCATTAAACACAGACTTCAAATTTTTCTTTAATTAAAAACCTTTTAATTTTAAGTAGAAGTATTTTATTTCCCCTTTTTTCTTATAATTATTCTTATATGAAGGATTGGAAAGATTCGAGTGATTCGAGAACCTTTTAGGATTTGGATTCGAGAAAGTTTAGGATTCGTCCCACCTCTACTTATAACTAATATCTATGGAAATACTTAGATATTCGTTAACAAGTGGGGATTTGCACCTTTGATTTAATGACTCTGAAAAGCATTCCCAGACAGGGTTAGATTTCGATAGGGATCCCATTTTAGTGAAAAGCACTTTACGCATCCTTTTGTTAATAACTGCTTCGCGCGCGAGCAGTTTCAAACGGAACGCGAAGCATCAGGGATCAATTGTAAATCACTGGAAGAATTGTGTGCATAATTTTATGGTGGATGATGAAGAGTGAAATGCTTGAATGAGCACAATGGAGACTGAACAGTGAAATCCCTTTGTGCATTAACAGGATTGCAGAATGGATATTGAGTGCTTCAAATAATTAGATTGTACCGAACTATGGTTAATACATAGTTGGGAAAATTATTTTCTGACAACGTATAAGCAAGTATCTTTGATAACGCATGGTAAACCGCATGATGACGCTGAGATACGCGATTCAGAATCCTTACCTTTTCCATGGAAAACTCGAACAAAAGTATTTTAGCAGCAAAGTAATATTACGAGTCATTAGCAAAACCGGAAATGATACCACACACATTCCGATGCGTAGTTTCCAGAAAAATTATTTTAATAAGTGAAAGCATATTTAACATATCGATTAAGTTTTGCATTTTAAGATTGTTCTAAGAATTATGTACGACATGTCAAAAGTCAAAAATGGATTTCTTCTCCAAAAAATAAGGGCCAAATCGTTGAATCATTTCGGATCAAACCACAGCGGACACGAATGTCATCCCTGTTATTCATTTCCGCGCTAGAGGAACATCGTAGTATTGAGCAATTTTTGTGGTCCCAAAAGACATTCATGGAAAAGAAATCGTTCACGGGGCAGGCCACATATGCCAGAAAGTCATTTGATGCTACAATTTCGGATACAAAACTCTCCTAAGATTGTTGAAGCTTAGTAAGCTCGTACAGTATAAGCACCATATATACAAACTCCAAAAAAAATAAATCTTGTCTCAGCATCTGCTGGGAGAAACCATTCATTTACATCTCAGCCTAATCTTTTATTTGTGTATCGCAACATCTAGATAATGATAAAACATGTTCAACAAAAGGAGTAGCAAAGACTTCAATTTTTCCTTTTGGCAAGCAACTCAAATTTAAATTGGGAGTTAATAACATAAGTGCTTATTTTACAGCTTCTTCTTTCCGGAAAAGGAAATGTCTTAAATTTTTTCCAGAAACGAATGTACGTAAATGCAACCCATTTAAAGAATGCTATACATAAAAAAAAAACTTGCTGAACTTGATCTTTATTCAAAGCATACTTATGTAGGATGTTACGTTTCTAGGCAAATTACTGTAGAAGGTATTTGAGCGAGGAAGCGGTTTACAGCTTTATACTACCGTCACTTCACAATGAAATTTGTTTAAACTGTGTCGATAATTTATCTACTGTACTCAGCAGAAATAAATTGATGCGCTCCGTACGAACGAGTAGTATGGGTTTCCAACGTGTCACCGGAAATGACATCACAGGTGTTCGTGGCTGGGCTCCGGAAGTGACATTTTGCATGCCTTTGACGTCAACGATAAACCTTCTCGCAGTAGGCCCTACTATGGCGCCGGAAGTGGCGTCGCAAGTGAGCGTGGCCAGCTTCCGGAAGTGGCGTCGCAGGTGAGCGTGGCCAGCTTCCGGAAGTGGCGTCGCAGGTGAGCGTGGCCAGCTTCCGGAAGTGAAAAGTAGCATGCGTTTCGCTTGGACATACGTCGATATTTTGACTGGCGGGCTTTGATTCATTGTGGTGAAGTCTTGAATCCGTGGTCTCGGTACAGCCATTTATTATTCCGCCATCTTCAGTGACGTCACGTGTCCGCCATTTTGATTGAGTTCACGTGTCCGCCATTTTGATTGAGTTCACGTGTCCGCCATAAAGACAGATATTTTTGGATGGCATTCGTCTTTTTGGATAACGCAATGTTGGTTACCACGATAACGGAAATTGTTAACTCTTTTGCTTCCGGGGATTTATTTTTTTCCGGAGAAAAACAATTCAGCTTGTGTCGGTGCTGAGCAACGAAAAGCACGAAGAGAAGATAGGCAACACAGTCCGGTTTTCCTTTTGCACCACGTATTCGATGGAGTATCTCGTTAGAGCTTTTTTTAGTATTTTGTTGAATGCTTCAATCCACTGTGGTGAAGTCTTGAATCCGTAGACTATGATACATAATGTTAATTTTTTCTGTGACTGGAAGCTTGATATTATTTTATCCCTGCTGAATTGCTCATAATATTTCTAGACTTCATTTTTATCGTGATTTATTCTACGCAGTTTATGTTTTTACAGCTTAAGACTTTTTTTTTCTTTGTGGTAGTTTAGCTACCACCCTGAGCAACTCAATGGGCTATAAGTAGTAGCCTGTACCTATAGTCACCGGCGGGCAGGGTAAGTTTCTTCCGGTCGTGTCTAAAGAAAGTCAGTATTGGAACTCATTCGTTTTTTTTTTTTTTTTGTGAAATAGAGAGATTTATTTCCTATGCGTACCGACACACACACACACACACACACACACACACACACATATTATTATTATTTTCTTTAAGGGTTTATTATAATTCACTATTTTCTACATAATGTCATATTAAAAATTTTCTTCATTATTTTTCGAAGATAATTTCCTGTTTTGAAAACTCAAAGGTTTTTCGATTTTCTAGAAGTACTCTTCAGGAGAAGAAGAAGATGACAATATAACAGGCCACTTACGATAGAAAGAGAGATGATTTCAGAGATGCAAAGAATTTTCGGAATCTTTGTTAAGCACCACACTAATTTCACTGGTTTATAAGGTTGTTAAAACATGAATAATTTTGCTACCCTTTAACTATTTTCCGGGTGATTTCAGATCTGACCTAAAAAATGGCTGCATGTCACGTTCTTATGATATTGGTCATTTTGACTCCTATTGAAATATTCCTATACCAATACCTTCAGGCTACTAGGAGGATACTAGATATTTTACTTTTTGTGGATGGCAACACTGATTGCCAAGTAGAAGAAAACATGTAATCGTAGCTTAACCTCAGACCACCATTCTTTTTGTTTTCAGTGTAGGAGGAAGACGTGCTGTACGATGAAGAGCCATTTTTGTCACAAAAATTGCACAAATGCAGAGTCACCTATGTGTTAATGTGCCAGATAAGTTTTGTTATGTGTGTGGAAATTATATTTTAAAATTCCAGGGTCATTCTCTGACAGATATTGTGAAGAAGGCCTGTAACTTGTATACCGAATATCATTTTGGAGAACAGGACAAAACATGGGCTCCTAATGTATGCTGCATTCGTGGTTTGTTGGCCTAAGTGAATGGTTGAAAGGTAAGATAAGATCCATGCCCTTTGCACTTTCTGGAGTGAGCCAAATAGTCATTTGAATGATTGCGATTTTTGTTTAACTAAAGTGACGGGCTTTTCGAAAAAGGACAAAGGCAAAATACAATATCTAAATGTGCCTTCAGTCATAAGTCAGTTCCTCGTGGAGAAGACCTTCCTATACCAGCACCTCCAAGCAACTGGGAGGAGCTGAATTCACATTCATCAGAGGAAGACGTCGAAAAACATACAAATTCTGATCGTACATGCGCCCCAAAAATGTTAGACAAGGATCATGTGTTTTAGCAAAATGGACTAAATAATCTTGTTCGAGACCTAGGACATTCCAAACAACAAGCTGAGATTTTAGGTTCGAGACTTCAAGAGTAGAATCTTCTGGCCCAGGATACCAGATTTTCTTCACTCAGAAAGAGAAATTTGGCTTTATCTTCTTATTACGAGATGTAAGATGGGTTGTGTTTCTTCACGGGTATTTCAGGGCTGATGGAAGAAATTGGAACAACTCACGACCCTAAGATCTATTTATAGATTCCTCAAAATTAAGCTTAATGTTGCATAACGGAAACCAAAATCTTTCCATTCCGGTCACATACGCTGTAAGCATACAAGAAACTTATGAAAATATGGGGAAATAAGCACTGCAATAAAATATGACCAGTTTAAGTAAACTATGTGAGGTGACTTTAAAGTCATTCCTATCTTGTTCGGGCTTCAAGGAAGTTTCACAAAAGTTTGCTGTTTTCCTGTGTATGTAGGGCAGCAGGGCCAGAAATGAACACCACAAAACAAAATACTGGCCTAAAAGAGATGTTTTATTCCTGGAAAGAGTAATGTGAGGTGCAAGTCAATTCTTTACCCCACTGACCTTATGCTCCCACAACTACACATTAAATTGGGGCATATGAACAACTTTGTAAAGGCTATGGACAAAACTGGTAATGGTTTTGCACTCGAAGGAAACATTTCCAAAATTAAGTAATAGCAAACTCAAAGTAAGGATCTTTGTTGGTCCTCAAATCAGGAAGCTACTGAATGATACTGTCTTCGAAGGAATACTGAATGTGGTGGAGCGCGTTGCATGGAAATTATTCACGTCTGTGTTCAAGGGTTTTCTGGAGAATCACAAAGGAGAAAACACCCAACAGCACATTCAATTTCTTCTCAAAAACTATGAAAATGTTGTCTACCGAATGTCTTGAAAGATCCGTTTCTTGCACTTGCATCTGGACTCCTTTCCCGAGAACGTAGGAGCTGTGATCGATGAACAAGGAGAATGATTCACCAGGATATTCCTAACCATGGAGAACAGATACAAAGGCAGGTGGGGCGAAGCGGTGATGGGGGACTACTACTGGTTCTTGTAGAAGGAAGATACCTCAGAACAAGAAAGACAAAAATGAACTTCGTGTAAGTGTAATAGATCCTTACCGATGTTATTTTTTTTTATTTTGCGTTTCAATATTATTTCATTCGTTGCTTTATATTCAGTGGTCTATAACTATGATGTTTCTAAGTTTTTAACTGTAATTCCGTAATTAATTAATCAGTTTAAGTTGCAATTTAATAAAACGGTCACATTTATTTCCATTTACCAGATATGCATATTTACTAAAGTTTGAAATACCTCAATCTGTAATTTAAAAAAGAAACTGTACATGCTGTAGATTTTTCACAACCATATTTGAATTCAGCACCACAAAATTAGTTTAAAATATCCTATTCAAGCAATGGTTTATAAAATATTCACTAAAGTTCTTTCACACCGCTTGAAAGTAACACTGGACATGGCTCAACCGAGAGAACAAGCTGGATTCAGGAGTGGCTGCAGCACTATAGATCATACCACGTACTGAGAGAACTAATTGAAAGAGCGAGGGAATATGAACTTCCATTGTGCATGGCTTTTATCGTTTATGAAAAGGCGTTTGATTCAGTGAAACCATCAGCAGTTACAATGGCTTTGAAATCCTGCGGTATTGAAGATGCATACATTAATATTATTAATAACATCTATGAAAATGCAAGTGCAAAGATTCGGCTGTTTGAGAATACAGCACACATACAAATTGGAAAGGGAGTGAGACAAGGTGACACCATATCTCCCAAGCTCTTTAATGCCACATTGGAAAATGTCTTTCAATCACTGAACTGGGAAAACAAAATGATAAAGATTAGTGGAGATTATCTAACTCACTTTCGTTTTGCTGATGACGTAGTCATATTTGCAACTACTCTATCAGAGCTGCGGAGTATAATCCAGGAACTTGCTGACAAGAGTAAAGAAGTGGGATTAAAAATGAACTTTCAGAAGACAAAAGTGATGACAATGCTTTTACAAGAAATGAAGATTTATCGATTGATGGAGAAAAGCTGGAGATAACAGATGCATACGTTTATCTTGGACAGCAGATATCAAGTGAGGGTCACATTGAAGAAGAAATTAATCGGCGTATAAAACTTGCCTGGAGAGCTTTTGGAAGAAACAGCATAATTTTCAAGAGCAATATGCCATTATGTCTTAAAAGAAAAGTGTTTGATCAAAGCATCCTTCCAGTGTTTACGTATGGTGCAGAGACGTGGAACTTAACTAAAAGAGACATACAAAGGCTGCAGACAACTCAAATAAGCATGGAGAGGTGCATGCTTGGTGTAACCAGGAGAGATAAGAAGAGGAACTCGTGAATCAGAAAAATGACAAAAGTGGAAGACATCATGATCAGAGTTAAATCCCTGAAATGGCAATGGGCTGGACATACTGCCAGATAGACAGACCATCGATGGACAGTCGAAATTTTAGTTTGGATTCCAAGGGACAGGAAAAGGACTCAGAAGAAGATCACATGGGACATGGGTGGATGAAATTCGAAAGTATGCGGGAGTAACATGGAGGAGACTGACACAAGACAGACCGTTGTGAAAGAGACTTGGAGAGACCTTCGTGCAGCAGTGGATTGATAATGGTTGACAGTGATGATGACGATGATAAAGAAAAACGTTTCAATTTGCTGTCTAGTGTTTTTATCTCTATTAAATTATAAATCCATCGTGGCTAACTCTTAGCGCTGTAAGCAGTACCCTATCCTGCATTTGGCCCCAAGAAAAGAAGTAAGCCAGCGCCATAGGAAAAGCACACTATATACGAATGTCATGTTGCGCCCAATCAGCCTTCAATTTGAGATCTTATTTGGATTGAATTCGCCAGCAAGATCCTCAAGGTTCGTCTACATGGAATATCTTCTCGTCACCTTTCCGGAAATTTTCATAATTTTCCATAGTACATTTTTTCGTGTGCTATTCAGAGACAACACTTATACAAACGCCGTGAATTGTCAGTAAACCATTGCACTACGTGTCCATGAAAAAGAACATTAAAATGGTCTATTTATTGCATGTAAATAAATTACCTCAAATATTCACATCTATCACCATGCCTTTACAACATTTCAAAAACACCAGATCTTAAATCTATTTTCAATTCATATACTGTATTATTTATGCAAATTCAAGTTTACCGGGTTTTTTCGCGACCACAGCGCCCGAGTCGCCCGGATAGCATGAGTAGGATTTCCTACTCTCCCCACATGTTCTTTGGATTTGCATGGCGTCCGAGGGAAGCACAAGTCACCTTCAGTCATCTTTATTGTCTCTAAACAAAGAAGTGAACCAGAAGATGTTTTGTCATTGGGATGTATCATTCACCCTTCTGACATCACTCAGTTGAACTCTTGCTTTGTTGATGCGTGCTTTGTTTGTCTGTTATATTTTGCTTTGTCACCAACGCGAAGTGTATGGGGATAAATTTGTCGTAAAAATTATTTCATTTTGCTCAATCGAAATGAACAAATGGAGTGTATATTTTTTTACAAGAAAGAACAACAAACGTAAAGTAAACAAATGTTCCAGCTGCTATTCCTATCATATCTGCCTAAAGCTATCAGTAGAAGAATGCACTGATTGCTCCAAGTCAGTGTATGTCAAGCCTAGAGATCCAAAGTTTCGCGTAGTGGCACAGCACTAATCCTTCTTTTGTTATTGAAGAATGGGAGGGGAACGCAATTCGGAAAGGAGTAGCAGCTATTTTCGGGCGTTGTGGAATTCTGAAAGACAAAACATTTTACGATAGTGGTCTTTAAAGGGTTAAATCGAATTTACTATTCCAATATGTGTGAAGGCGTACATGAACATACTTTCACTTTTATTCAAAATCAAGGGGAATATCAGCCCTGGAAAAATTGGCCTCAAACGTTTAAGCTCCCATGTTACTTATGCGACTGAAGTAACATTTCAGTGATTTAGATAGGGTCACGTTGAGCTTCTCTTTAGTGCAATCTTTCTCAAAAAACTGAAATATAATTTTTGCGTGGTTATGACCTTTCTTTTGAGCCAATATAATGTTGTTGCGCAGCATCTACACTGAGATGAAAGTTTATCAGGCCTCTTGCATATAAATGGCTCGATCCAGCATGCAGTGCGATGTGCCATGTCCGACAAGTGATCTAAGAAGCATTAAACGTTATATGATAGTTGACTCTAGATGTGCCCTTTCGAGAATCTCCTAAACGGACGTCCTCCTGGGCTTTTCACGTACAACTGTAGCAAGGGTTTACAGTGGATAGAGCCACCAACAGAAACTTCCAGCCACCGGCGATCCTACGGAGAGAAAGGTCAAAAGTAGCTGGAGAGAGTCGTGCAGGCCAGCAGAGCGTCATAACACGGAGAAGAACTATAGACTTTAATAGTGGAGTGTCGAGGCTCATTTCTGAACGCATCACGTATCCGATCACGGTGTGAATGGGATACAACAACCGACGAACGTGTCGAGTGCCAATGTTTTCACATAGAATAGGCAAGAGATCTTTCAGTTGGTCTTGTGTCGACAAAACCTCTGAGAACTAAGAAAACGTGGGCTGGACGGACGAGTCAGGATTTATTTTGCCTCATTCGGATGGCAGGAATCGAATTTGATGCAATCAACATTACGCCATGTAACCATCCTATCAGTTTGCAACAATACAGGCCGGCGGAGGCGGTGTGCTGGTCTAGGAAATGTTTTGGCAGGCGATTCGGCCTTTGACGCCCACCGAAGTTAATCGTAACGCAATGGGGTATCTCATCATCATTGCCAACCAAATTTATACCATCATGGCCACGGTTTATGCTCAAACTAATGGACTTGTCCAGCAGGTTAAGGCGCTCATTCACAAGACTCGTGCCGTCACCGAATGGTTTTAAAATCATGCCAACGAGTTTTCGTCTCATCAGTAGTCGACACAACCTTCGGATTTAAACTCCATCGAACATCTCTGTGATGTGGTAAAACGCGCTATTCGTTGCGATACTACGAATAGCCCGTTTTACCAAACTGTGCCGTCGTTGAATTTGCTTCAACTACGCGACTCAATCATTTCTCATGGTCAACATTTCTTCATGAGGCTTCCAGCATCTAGTATGTTCTATTCATTGAGAATTCGGGAAGTGTTGAGGGCAAGGGGAGGGGGCAAACACGCTACTACAGTAGGTAGGTGTTGTGACGTATATTCTAAATTAACTTTCATTTTTAGGTCCTTTTCTTATATAAATTGGAGTTTGTTCTTTTTCGCAGTTTCCAAACTTAACGTGATATCTTCTCTCGCACATGAATGAGGTTGACAACACTTTCGAGTTCAGGGAGAGTGACGTATGAATGTGATAAGAACGTTTCATAAAGAGACGATACAGCAGTTGCTTTGTGTGCGTGTGTGTGTGGAGATGTTCAATTGTTGTTAAGCTAGATTATACGACAGATAATTAAGGTATTATGTGTGAAGTGTAAAACTCGCAGTGCTATATTTTGGATTTAATCTACTGTGCTGGTCCAATAAAAGGTGAAATGCCAGTTGGACTTCTGTATGTGTTTCGTCTTGCCATAAAACATTAATTCCGTGTAATTATTGAATTTTATTCTCTTTTAGTTTAACATTTCCTCAGTCATTGTTTTAAATATAGCGTAACACCAATCTCGCACACGAAAAAGGGTTACGTTACATTGTGCCTAATAAACTGATATCTCAGTATATTTTTATTTACTTATTTATCTTTGTTTTATAGAGGAAGACAATGAATTGATAAATGCGCACTACTTATTTAAGGCGCGCAGGGAGTGATAGAGCGAATCGCCATTATAAGACAAATGTAGGGTATTTATGTACCTCCCCGGTGTCAGAGTGGTCAGCAGGCTTAATTTTCTTTCTAGTCGCCAAAGATGGACAAGGATCTTGGACGACTCGACAGAATTGTCCCGGATGAGATATAGGTGGTGCGTTTGCCTTACGGCACTGTCTCTCTCCCTTAACTGAAACTAGCGGCCCTAAATTAGGGAAAGGTGATGGCGGCTGCTGCGTGAAACCCTTAGAGTTATTCATGGTAGTCGTTAGACCGCGAAACGAAATAGAAAAGAAAAGAGTGTATGCATGTAATTAGTGTTTTCAAACATTTCGCACTTCCGCATTACAGATATGAGGCATTTACAAAAACCCGTATTCATCGAAAGAAAGTCATCCCACAAGAAAAAATCGATTTACTGCAGAAGTTATTTCTAGTCAAATTTCAAAGAAGTGGACAAGCTGCAAAAGCAAATAAGACAAAGTTCGACAAAACGAAAACTTAACTGGATAGGAAGAGTCGGTAAAAAATCCAGAAAACGACAAGAAGAACATTGTCAAATTAGAAGGTATGTAGAATCTGCTTAGAAATGAAGTCTGAGCAAACAATTATACACTGAAGAGCAATTGAAGTAGAGATACCTGTCTGGTAACGTGTAGCACCACCTTTCTTCCTGATGACGGCGGCGATTCGTCTCGGCATGGACTCGACAAGACACCGGAAGCGTTGGGAAGCCATGCGGATCCACGACCCCTGAACAAGCTTCCACAGTTCACGTAGATTTGATGGAAGGGGGTCATCTATCTCGATGGCATCGCAGATGTGCTCGATGGGATTGAGGTCAGGTGACCTAGCTGGCCAAGGAAGCGAGGTCACGTCGGTGGAGTGTTCATCCAACCATTCGATATAATTCGGGAGCGATGGCACGGTGCACAGTCTTGTTGTAGAATGAGGCCCCCAGTGGGATGTTGAAAACGCACAAACGGGAGCAAACGGTCGTCCAGGATATCCCGGTAACATTAACCTGTGAGGGACGATGCCACACGTACCAGGGTTCTAATTTCAGTCCAGGTAAGCAGTCCCCAGAAGAAAATGCCACCCCCATCAGCTTGAAGAGTACCCTGCGGGCAAGAAGGATCTATCGCTTCATGTGGTTTGCGCCGTACTCGTATCCTGCCATCCGCATGTACCAACGTGAATCTCGACTCATCAGTCCAGGCACAATTTTTCCACATGTCTAGGCTTCAGTGGCGATATTCCTGCGCCCATGCTAATCTTTGCACCTTGTGATGTGCGGTCAGCAGCGGTACCCTCGTGGTACGATGGCTTCTGTGCCCCATAGCGAGGAGATGGTTCTGGATGGTGTGGCTGCTTACACGTTTTTGTGCACCAGCTTTAAATTGCCGAGTGATTTCTTGCACTGTAGCTCGTCTATCCGCTGTTACAATGCGAGCTAGCCGACGATGAACCCGCTCATCCACACGATGTTTTCCACGGCAGTTGGCCCTTGCAGGGATTCTTTTACCGGATTCGGTGCACCCGTGACACAGTGGCTCGTGAAAATCCCATTGCCTGCATGACTTTCGAGATGGAGTGACCAATTCGTCGGTCTTCGACAATTTGTCCACGATCAAATGCGCTTAAATCATGCGTCTTACCCATACTGATTCCCGTCCGACTCTTCCTGATTCCCGTCGCATCACTCCTTATATTGCTGGATCGCTGCACAAGTCATGTCGTTTCCGTTTACAGGGCCGCCCACAGCGCCACATTTGCATAACGCCAGCTGTCTCTAATTCAATGACTGCTCAGTGTAATTGAGGGAATCCTTTAAAAGAAAAAGGAATGAAAAGCGAATCTTTTAAAGGAATCCTACATTCAATCGAGAATGGATCGTAGGTGATGTCGATGATATGTATAATTTCCTGCTCTCCGGAAGTTATGTGGTATCGTTCAAGTGTCATTTAACTATTCATATGGCAATCTTCGGCAGAGAAACTGGAAGCAATTGCGAGCCAACGGCAAGCACAAGTTCTATGCTGCGGAATTAAGCATTTGATATCTGTCGTTTAAGTGTCTGTCGTTTAAGTGATTAAATGATGTAGCTAGCTAATGTTCGTAGAAAACTTCGTTGAAAATGTATTCACTCTTCTTGAATGATTAAGTAAATACTACAGCCAGGTAGAAAGAATCAGCAAAAAAAAAACTTAAAGATAATTTCTTTCTGTATTGTCCCACTTACGGGAAGTTCAAATGGCGTCAACATAAATCACTGATTCAATATATCTAGCTGATATCAACACAGATCTCAATCGCATGAAAACAATACGTGTTCTTCTATCTCATATACACCGTAGAACCAAAACATTATGACCACCTGACTAAAATAACATTCTTCCTCTACATGTCACCATAACAGTTCGTACCCGGTGAGATATGTACGCTACAAAATTTCTGAAGTGTCTTGTGACATCTGGTAAGAACACATTACCAGTAGATCCTTTAACTATTGTAAGTTACGTGATTCAGCCACCGAGACAGAATCTGTGGTTTGTGTTTTAACAGAAATTCTGTTCCAACACAAACAATAGATGTTCGATTGGATTAATATCTGGGGAATTGGGAGGCCAGAGCAATACCTGGAAGCCTTCATCCTGTTTAGTGGACCATTCTAGAACAATCCGCACAGTGTGGTATTAAGCATTATCCTGCTCAAAGAAAGCACTACCACAGAGGAATTCTGTTGTCATGAAAAGATGTATTTGGTCTGCAATGATGTTTAATTAGGTAATAAATCCAGGATTTTCCAGCACAACATTACCCAAAGCATTACACTTTGCCCACCGGCTAGTTTTCGTCTCACGAGAAACTCTAGTGCCAACACTTCCCGAAGTAAACGACACAAACGTAGTGGGGCGTCCACATGGTGCAACAGCGAGATTGCGAATGAAATATAGATGTCAGCACATTATCAAGGAAAAAACATGAAACTCAAGAATGCAGAGAGGAGCACGTGATCCTTCAGCCTTTTCGCACACATAGAGAGACCCAGTAGGGAATCATCTAGTGCACATTATCGGTCTGCAACATCGTGGTTTGGACAGATGTTCTGAGGATGACTTTAAAAAAAGTCAAAAAGCTTTAACAAGTGTTTGGTGGATTGGTGGTGATCTCAAGCATGCCGTGATTTTAAACTTTTTATTGGATTTTTATAGTTAAATATTTTAAACTTCAAATTTAACTGCTGGTGCCACAGGTACAGTGAACATAGATGGAATGTGATTTTTACTGATGAATTTTTAAATTTCAAATTAAACTACTGGTGCAATATGTACAGAGAACATCGATGAAATAGGATATTTTATCAACATGTATATAGTGATTTTAACATTTAAAGAGCTGGAACTAGATTGTAATAATGTTTGTACAACAGTGTACATAAAACAAAAGATTAAAACCGAATGTTTCATCTCCCAAGGAATTATCCTTTGAAATATCGCGACATGTATTGAAAAACGTCAATAATTCCATAAACAAAGAAAAATGACACACCAATAATGAGCATCATATAAACTAAGGATTAGAGGTACGTAATTGTATTTGATCTATTAGTTCATATTTAATGTTACTATGAACTTTCGGTGTGACTTATCAACGAGGGCCCGAAACGAAACTTTTGTGGTTCTACTGAGATATTTTATTCTTCTTCCAATCATTCAAGGTCCAGGTTTGATCCTCGCGTACCCATTGTAGACGCTTTCAACGGATAACCGAGGTTAGCATAGGCACTCGGAGAGGCCTGAAGACACGCAGCCCCATTTTTGAGCAGGGTTTGATGAACTGTGTGTTGTGGCACCTTACTTCCTTTATACCAGATTTCAAATTATAGGCGAGTTGCGCCACAGTATTTCTTGTGTTGGCTCCTATCACACGGGATGGCCTTCGCTGATTTTCTGCATAGATGAGCCGTGGTCTGTCCATACCGTGCAGGAGGTTCGTGGTTTTTTATCTCCTCGGACCATTTTTTGAAGGAATTAAACAGGTCTGACCGTGAACCTTGCAGTCTTGAAAATGCTCTGACCCAGTCGTCTGGCCATTACAATTTTGCCTTTGTCAAACTCGCTTAAGTTATCTGCCTTTTTCCACCTGAATAACAAGAATAACACTGGTTAATAAACCTCAGTATAAGGCGGTCTTTAAGCAGTTTCATTACGTTCATCCGCGCAGTCGTTCACTTGCTGTTGGCGTAATGACGGGTTGATCATAATATTTTGGTTCATCGGTGCATATCAAACAGGCTTTAATCTAATCTCAAAATCTCTCTACATCTCCACAAAACTTCTCTACCCACACATTCAATGTCGTCACTTTATGTTGTTCTGACTTAATGTCAGCGTTGCAGAAATGTAAAAGCTGTTCGGGGAATTAATGTGCCGTTTTGTGAGAAAATATTTAATTAAGAAGTAACGAAATTTACTTAAGAAAACAGAAACTCGAAGCGAAGGTTTTTCAGAGTAGTAGGTGACGATGCTGTTCAGGAATTAAAACTCATTCTCTTGCGGAGAAGGAAAGAAATCATTAGGAGTACCTTGTTGCATTTTTGATATACCACCATAGCTAGCTGAGATTTTGGATCGAAATTTATCTGCTATGTATTAAGTTCCTACAGTGCCACATACTTCGCTTAAATTTCATTACTTAAAGAGCCTTTATCTCTTAAATGAGAACTTAACATTTTATAAACCCTGTGCAAATGAAAAAAATGAAATTCGTCTTCTTTGAACTATTTCTTCTCATAATTAACTTAGAAATGGTAATAAAGGAAGCTTACTGGTGCGTTACACTCCAAGTTCACTTAATCATCATTCTTTGTTTTCCATTTGTTAAGGCATCGGTGATAATCTCTTAGCGTATGCTTGAAATGAGACTTCTTCGGAAATTTCATTATGAGATTTGAAAAGAAAGTATGCATCCCATTGTTGAATCATACAGAAAAAAAAAATAACTTGATTTCAATTCATTTAAAAGTCGCTGATTGCGCACCTCTTAGGAAGACTGATGATTTGCGTCATTTTTTTAGATCTATGAAATGTAATTCTTTCTTCATTATTAAGCTTTCCACTCATGTTAACTTCTTGAAGTTTTATTCCTTCAAATATAAATATGAAATGTAGAAACTTTATTATTCATATTGTAGCTTACAGGCCTATTGCTGTTTACCATCACGAACACCTGTTATTTTAGGTTATCTGCACGTCGCGCGTAACTTTTTATTTATTTTGTACATTCCATAGCTTCTGGTGTGTATGCTTCGCACTTTTTTCAGGACGATTTGGGTTTAATAAATGTTAGAAATAATGCAGCTCTCTTTCTGAATGAATGGAAATCTCGCCTGCAATAATTATTTTTTTCGACATGCAGGTTTATATCTCATGAAATGCGACAAACAATCAGAGATACACTTATTCTAAATATAGAATCATTATATTCTAAGCATAAAATTAATATAAAAATTCTTTTACCATCCCTGTGGTTCTGAGTGCCACATAATTTTCTCTTTCCATATGCTCCGTTTAAAAAAGGAAGTAAGAAAAGGGCCTATTTTGAAAACGTAATTCTAGTGTGATTGACACTTTTTTCTTCTTTAGTAGCTGTTGTTAAATACAGCCACACACCAAATTATATTCCATAATTAAATACGTGAAATTCCATTACTTAAAATTCTAACTGGTAGGACGTGAATCAGGTCATCAACATTTCTCTGTTTTTGCTTTAACAGTACCGTTCGAAGTTACGAGTTGTTCGACTGTTTTTTCCTTCTTTGCAAAACTTTGCACAAAAAACGGTAATCAACCATTGTGCGTACAAAAAATGGACTAAAGAAAAACAGAGTTGCCATTTTTGTTATGCTTTTTTTTAATGTAGTAGCCAATTCTGGCCATGTTTCTTGATGCAGAAGTAACATTCCAACCCAATCAAATAAACAATATCTTTCCACAATGTCTAGGATTAGCTGTTTAATGCGAGGTTGAATAATGTCGACCCAGACAGCTTACGGAAGCAAACAACAGCCCATTTGAACAGTGAAAACGAAATTCGTAGTTAACGAAAGGAGACGTAAAGCGTGATAATGTATATATATATATATATTTTAATTGAAGGTTTAACTACCACAGTGAACAACTCAATGGGCTATAAGCAGGCGCCTGTCTCTAATTTAGGGTAACTGGTTCCAGGGAAGGGAGAAAACCAGTTCCGTAAGACAAACATGGCATCCATGCCTCACCGGGATTCGAACCCGGGCCCTTCTCAGACGAATGGTCATGAGCCATTGCTTAGACCACTGGGCCACCGGGCGGCCTAAAGCGTGATAAGACAAAGTAACGTTTAATGTAGATTTCGAAATATAAGAAAGATTAGAAAACGAATGTAAAACGGAATGATTAAAATCAGAAAATAAACAAATCTGGATTTGTTTTCTAGTTTCCGTTTTTTACATGTTTCATCGAAATCCTTTATTACCGTAAATAAAGTGTTTACCATAGCCCACTCTGAATAGTTTCTCTTTGAGTTCGTTTTATTAAATTATGTTCACCGCATAACTGATTTGGTAATCGCGCATCTACAACTCGAGGGAAGCGGAGGCCGTCGAACTCTTTCAGCTTCGAGATACTGCTAAAATGTTCAGCTGTACTTCAGCCAAAGTCAGATTTCCCGTCTTGTCTCCACGTACAGTATGAAAAGAACAAAATAGCAGATGAGAAAGATTCTGACGATCAACCTCGCTATAGTAATTTGAATCACACAAAACACTCTTCCCGTGTTTTTTTTGTTTTTTTTTCACAAAACAAGGTGTATTTATTCTGAAAGAACTTAGGCATGCTCCTTCAATCAATAAATAAGGTAAAAGCAAAGTCGAAACCATATGACAAACATACTTTACATAGGTAAATTTGTTTTAGATGTTTCGAACAGTGGCGATCGTAATGCCGACGGTCAAAATGTCGACAGTCAAAATTTCGACACCGTAACGCTGTATACTTCGTCGAATATCTGCAGCAGTGCACTATTGTGGGGCTGCCATGGCATGCCTGCAAATCCAGCAACCGAGGCTTACGGACGTTCGTTTACCTACACCTATCCCACTATGCCGACGCACCTTACCATCCTTTAACCACTATCTTCATATACGCCTGACACGTTTTGCATCCTGATGCGTTTACGTCGCGATGCGACTCGGGGATCATCGAGCCGTGCGTAGCCCAATGACGAAGAATGTGATAAAGGTGCCTGTGGGATGTTAAGATCCCCGATAAAGTCGCAGATCAGTTCCCACACCATGCACGCGCTTTCGCCACTGAGATCACTCCGATGCAGTATTCCATACGCCTATGTGAGGACAATCAAATTTAGTTATTTTGAACCGTTTTGCCGTTTTATCTTGCTCACCTATCACGTGGTTGCTTCTCAACAACAATCATTTACATAACCCAACTGTCGATACATACCTATTAATATACATGGAGCTCTGACAAATATTTCCTGATTTGTCATTTGCTATTTTTTTTTTGATTGGAGGTTGATGGTACAGAGACATGACAAACAGGCAGACATAGAAAGGATACAGATGTTTCACGTCAACAAGTACATATCAAACATGGCTTTTACAGTATGCTAAATGGCCAATGTACACAGAGAGCCAATGTTGATCAAGTAACATATTGAGAGCCAGTGCCGAAAGACAAACACAAACATACATGACTCTCCCGGATTCGAACCAGGACCCAAGTAAGACGAATGGTCACCAGCCAGCGCCTTAGACCACTACGCCACCGGGGCAGCGTCATTTGCTATGTCGAGCAGTGTATTTACAAGACGACGCATAATTTCGTAGGGATGTCTCTCCCTGTACTAATGTCAGGAAGACAAAATAAGAATACCAACAGACCGAAAAATAATCACGGTAACTAAATTAATCGGTTTTTATATTTTGGGAATGCTTTTATTGGGTAAAAGAGAACTTTAAAAAAAAACACGGTTGCAGCCGCCATTGAACTTACTTTGTGTCTGGCCTCTTCAACGGTTGACCTAAACCTCACTGACAAACAGGAAAATGCTTACAATAGCCAGATATAGGCGTTTTTTATACTTTCGGAATGTTTTTGTTTAAAAAAAAACAAGTTCGTAAAATCATGCAATGCATTTGATTATTATACGCTTTCCAACATATCAGAGATCATTACTCAAGTTATTACTCAAGTTATGAGGATAATGGCTGTGGAATAGATCTCGCTCCTGTGTCCTGACCTTCGATCCCATTTCGATGATATTCAACAGAACCGGTACAGTATACTTCCGGAACAACATGATAAAGTTTTGTCTCAATCGAAGCATTTTAGTCAAGTTATGACGGCAATGGAATGGATCCCGCTACCATGTCCTGACCTTGGACCCCATTTCGCCCATTTTCAACAGGGTTTGTCCCCAGGTTGTTCCCTACCACATACTAAAATTTCATCGAAATCGAACCATTTTTACACAAGTTATGACGCATAAGGACAATAGAACGGAATGGATCTCTCTTCTATGTTCTGACCTTTGAACCTATTTCGCCCATTTTCAACAGGATTCATCACTAGGTGGTTCCCTACCACATACTAAAATTTCATCGAGATCGAACTGTTTTTACGCAAGTTATGACGCATAAGGGAAATTAAATGGATCCCTCTCCTATGTCCTGACCTTTGACCCCATTTCGCCCATTTTCAACAGGGTTTGTCCCAAGGTAGCTCCCTATCACATGCTAAAATGGCATCGAAATCGAACCATTTTTACACAAGTTATGACGCATAAAGGCAATAGAACGGAATGGATCTCTCTTCTATGTTCTGACCTTCGAACCTATTTCGTCATTTTCAACAGGATTCATCACTAGGCGGTTCCCTACCACATACTAAATTTTCATCGAAATCGAACTATTTTTACGCAAGTTATGACGCATAAGGGAAATTAAATGGATCCCTCTCTTATGTCCTGATCTTTGACCCCATTCCGTCCATTTTCAACAGGATTCGTCCCCAGGTGGTCCCGTACCACATACTAAACTTTCATCGAAATCGAACCATTTTTACGCGGGTTATCATGCGGAAAGACAGACGGACAAAGCTGGAGCATATACGCTTCCTCAACTTACAGTTGGAAAGCGTAAAGATAGGAGTTAAAATCTTATTTAACTCCTGCGCAGCAGCCCGTTGATCTTTGTTCGCTAACAACGCCGTGAACCACAGGAAAATGTGGGATTTAGCGAGGTTCTGATTTTATTTTGTGACCTTTTGGCAGTTATATCACAGCTATGGATAATAACTGTTATCTATAATTCCCAGGCGAAGTAGGATGCAAAAACGGAGGCACCGTATTACTTAGAATCTGTAAAAATGCGGGGGTTTGTGCGTAACGAAGAGCAGCATCTCGGCTTCGAACGTACATCCAGAGCCCTACTGATAGGAGGGAAATACGTTTTTAACTTGTTTTCATCTAAAAATATTACGGAAATATGAAAACGTACTATATTTGGTTACTGCGAACTTTTTCTTGTCTTTTGGTATTCTTATTTTGCCATTCATGCGGCGAGATACATAACTACTAATTTATAAGATACTATAACGTAATACAAGATTGATTTTACGCTATACCTAAGGAATGTTGAACTAAATAAGAATACGAAGCAATAGTTCCTAATTAAGCTTTTACGGCCAGACGAAACATAAATAGAAATCAGACTTACGATAAACTTTTATTGGTCCAGCACGAATTTCAGTAGAACTCCACAATATATAAGACAGCAGATATCAGATTATATTTATCCAATTGAACGTCTACACACACACACACATCCACACGAGCAACTGTCGTATCGTCCTTATCACAGTCCTACGTCATTTTCTCTGTGACCTCAAATGTGTTGCCAACAGTATTCTCGTGAGAGAGAAGATGTCACATTACGTTTGGAAGTATAACGGAGAACAAACTCAAATTTACATAGGAAAAGGAACTAAAGATGAAAGTTAATTTAGAATATACGTCACAATATATTGTAAATAATTTGCACAAAGAAATGGATACATTCTACATGTGTGTTTGTAAACATAAGTCTTTTACATTTTGTGATCTTCCACGTATATAACTATCAAATTGTCATATTTTACGACAACAGTCAACATACGTGGGCACTTACATTTAACTATAGTAAAGAAAATTTTAACTACACAAAAGAAAAGTTTATTGTAAGTACACCCAAGAAAATTTTAGGAAAAAACTTTCCTCAGTATACAATAAAACATTTTCCGAAATTCACGAGCCATGTACCGTGATTCCTTTCGTAAATTAAAGAAACATATTCCTGATTCAACCTTTTCCGTGAATTTCACGGAAGGTTTCGTCAGCGAGGGAGATTCTGAATTTTCAGAAAACTTTCAACAGATATTCTTACTTACGTTGAGCATTTGTGTCACGAATTTATGGTGATGTGTGGTTTATAAATGAACTCTATTTATCCTAAAAATGTTTCTGTCTTTTTATAATTTGTTGTTTTGTTTTTTACGCTTTCCAACCGTAGGTTCAAGATGCGTATCTGCTCCAGCTTTGTACGTCTGTCCGTCCGTCCGCACGATAACTCGCGTAAAAATGATTCGATTTTGATAAAATTTTAGTATGTAGTAGGGGACAACCTGGGAACAAATCCTACTGAAAATGGGCGAAATGGGATCAAAGGTCAGGACATGGGAGCGGGATGCATTCCATTGTCCTTATGCGTCATATCTGACTTAAAAATGCTTCGATTGGGACAAAACCTTATCATGTTGTCCCGGAGGTATACTGAACCGGTTCTGTTTAATAACATTAAAAATGGGATCAAAGGTCAGGACACAGGAGCGAGATTTTTCCACAGCCATTAACCTCATAACTTGAGTAATGATTTCTGGTACGTTGGAAAGCGTATTATAATCAATGCATTGCATGATTTTTCTAACTTGTTAAAACTTTGAAGGAATCAATGGATCACTACTAAAAAAATCAGTCATTTTTATTTGGAGGGGTGCAATGAATGCTCTTCCGCTTCACTAGTTAAGAGCTAACTATAAATCAGTAACTAACATGATTTAAAAAGGATTGAGCTCCGGAAAAAACATCTCCTAATTCAGAATTAATATGCAGTCATGTGGGAAAAAGTAACAGGAATGAGAATTTCAGTATTCAGTAAAAGACAATGCTGTTTCAAAAGTCTGAAAACTAATTTTCGTTAAATGAAGTTCCACGATTTATTTGTCTTCTAAGCACTCAAAAGGGCGTTTCTTCAAAGAAATCTCTCCTGGGAAATTTTTTAAATTTTAAATGAAATGTTACAAAGCAAGCAAAACGGAAGTTGGCAACCGCCGTTCGGCTCTTCTATTTAAAGACGGCAAACCTCATTATTTATGCTACTAAAACACGGTTTTCAAATTCAAATACTTTCCTGTAATCACAAAAAATTGTCGTTCCCTTTCCTTTCTCCATTGTCGTGGGAAGGAATCTTTAATGACCCTCAATCAACCAATTAAAATGAAAAAAGGAATTCTAGAATAGAGGCATATGTGCAAATACAGAAACTCAATGGTTTTTTTCCGAAATGCATTAGTTGATTTTGATAATGGTTCGCAAAAATATTCTCATAGATAATGATACAAGCATAATTCTCCAGGGAATTTATGCGCATAATTCTCGAGTGAAAGTCGGGGAAAGCAGTATTCCTAATAAGTTTCTATATTTTTAAGCATGCAACAGTCAATTAAGGAAATTTATGGAACAAAAGAGCACACAGACGAATACAAAATAAAAGCATCATATAAAATAAAATAAAATAAGTGTGACTTGAACATGAATATCATTACAAAATGAGAATATACATATGGATTTGAGGAAGCAGTGTTCATGGTTGCTGCATATGAGACGTCCCACCCACTGTACTTAAAATTGTTGCCCAGTCAATCACTTCGGCATATAAAATTGTATGCTGTTTTGCTTCTCAGCTTCCAGTCCGCCCTGTTGACCCAGAGGTTTGAGGGCGCTGGCTTCTCTGACCAATCTTCAGAGATGGACCCAGGTTAGACATGGGCATTGTGCTTGACTTGTGGCACTAGCTATATCCGTTTCACGGAACCGAAGACTCTAAATTAGGGATGGGATAGCCATAGGAGTTGCTCACAGAAGTCGTTAAACTCCGAAACAAACAATCTCGGCGTCCAGTGTGAGTTCTGTGAGTCGAGGTGTGACCAAAAACGGCATTATTTTGACCATATGCACTGGATTTGGTGTATAGCAAATGTGCATACCGCGAAAATTAGCATTCTTTGATGACACAGATTTCGAAACATATACGAAATTCGGGAGGATTCAAGCCCCGACTACTGCCTGTCCAAAGGAAAAGTTGCCGAAATGGTTTGTGCAGTCACACGGTCGTTGGAAAATAGCTCACCAACGTAACTACTTTAATGATAACCATAATACCTCAGTTCCGATATGTTTGCTAATTAATCACTCACACTTGTTCAGATAGTCACCTTTCGTGTAGCAGCAAAAATTTATTGGTCAAGTTGTCATAGCATCTGCAACTTAGGTAAAGTTCGGTGCATAGTGTCCAATTTTACATGTGCAGTACTAACAAGACTCTACATAACTCATAACATCATTTCTTTTACAAGATTAGCTTCTTGTTACGTGTTTCTGAGATTGGTTCAGCATACGAACACTCGTGCCTTGAAACTGAGTCAATGCCTATGAGCTCTTTCATGAAATGGTGAGTTTACTCCAAACAATCACTTATTCTGATCATTATAATATCATTTTTCGTTTCGATATCAAACACTAAGATGGACACGAGGCTTCTTAAACTTCTTATGCGCTCTGTGTTGTCCATATTCTTTCTTGGTTTTCCGAATCAGCAGGATTGACAGGCATTTTATGTTCCCGTTGTCTGAAGAGAACTGGCATCCATGGCATTCACTGAAGCGCTTCTTAAGGGCTGTCTGATATACTATATGATCAAAAGTATCCGGACATCCCTTTTGAGTAGTGAATTCTCTCATATCCGTCGCATCCATTGCTCATATAGGTATAACACGATTCACGTGGCTTGGCAAATATCATAAGTGAGCATGAATATTTGAATGGGTCGTATGGTAGAGCTCAGTGACTTTCAACTTGTCATGATCATAGGATGTCAACTTAGTAACAACTCAGTTCGGAAAATTTCTCCCTATCAATTATAAGTGAAGCCATTGTGAATTGGAAACGCCTAGGAGCAACAAAAAGCGACCTGGTAGGCTACGTAAAACGATAGAGCGGGACCGCCGAGTGCTAAAGACGGTGGTGCGGCAAAATCGCCTGTCCTCAATTGCAAGTTACACCACCAAGTTCCGAAAATGCCTCTGGATAATAGTTCGCCGATAGCTAAAAGGAATGGGTTTTCATAGCGGAGCAGCCACACAGAAGCATGACATCAGCCAGATCAATGCCGCACCTCGTTTCGTGTGGCCTAAGGCTTGGAGCCAGTGGACTCTAGAGCAGTGGAAATGCGTTCTCAGGAATGAAGAATCACGCTTCACCGTCCCTGAGTTCGACAGATGAGACTGGGTGGGGAGGAAGTTAAGTGAACGCTGCCTGCTGGACTGTATTTTGTCAACTGTGAAATGTGGTGGAGGAGACATCATACTCTGAGGCTGTTTTTCATGATTTAGGTGGATCCCCTTAGTTTTAGTGCCCAGTGTTCTTAACGATGTGGACTAGAATGACATCCTCGACACTTCTGTGCTCCCAACTTTATGCCAACATTTCGGTGAATGTCATTTTATTTATCAAAATCACAATGCCCTCGTCCATAAAGCGAGATCCCTGGAGAAATCTAGTATTAAAAGAAATCCGTCTTGTTGCACGATGATATTTATTCAGCTAAAAAATGAAATCTATATACAGTTTAAAAACACATGAGCACTTTCGGTGTCACATTGACACCTTCATCAGATGTAATTTCACCATGTGGCTACATGCTGGTCTTAAGTACGTGGAGTAGATGCATCATGGGAAAGGTAATGTCAATGTCACATGATATACCAGATAACAAGACAATCAAAAAAAGGCATAGTTAGCCAATGATCACTTAACAGAAGCAATTGCTATTGTGCTGTCCTTCCCAACAAGATTGCTCCAAGGTTCAGGTAAAACATAAGGATAATAGTCATTACAGCAACGTGTATTATAAGCCGAAATATAGAGGCTTTCTGCAAATAACAAGGAATAAACAGAGTTAGGTGTGTTTATGATTTTAGCGTTGTCCCAGTCTGGGATGGAATTTCCAGCACTTATGGTTCTTGCAAAAGCGGTGCTTTGGTGATTCATTTTTAGATCATATCTGTGTTCATTTAATCTCAAATCCAAATTTCTTTTGGTAGAACCCACAAAATGATTGTTTAGTTCACCAGAGATAGTGTCGAGCATAGGAATAACATACACACCCCATTTTTTCCCTTTGTCAATTTTGTCACGATCATTGCGGATAATGGTATATAGATTGCATGATCGTATTCCAAATTGTATTTTATGACGAGAACATATGTTGGTAAGGAGGTTTACAATATGTGGATTAAAATCAACAGATCCAACATACTTTTTAGGCACTTGCTCACTAATTAAAGCAGTTGACATAGAAAACCGTACTTTATTCTGCACTCCCTTAACAACGTTGTCCGGGTAACCGTGGTTTTTAGCGAGGGATGATATCCATTGTAGTTCTTGAGCTCTGGCGAAATGGCTAGAAGAATGTGAATATGCTCTTCTAAATAGGAAGTGCAGAGCAGAAATTTTATGCTGAAAAATGTGAGCAGAATTGTACGGAATTAGAGTGGGTGTGGAAGTAGGTTTTCGATAAACGGCAAAAGACAGGGAATTGTCAGAAGGGGTACGAGTAATTTGAAAGTCAAGATAAGGTAAGACGAAATTATTTTCAAGTTCTATCGTGAGTTTGATGGAGGGGTATTGAGCAGACATAGCGTTGACAAACTGCTGTAACTGATTTATGGTATATGGCCAAATTACCAAGATGTCATCAACGTAACGGATATAGAGACTAGGTTTTTGTGGGAATTCTTGTATGACTTTATTTTCAATATGCTGTAGAAGAATTTCTGCTAAGACTGCGGATAAAGGTGAATCCATGGCTGTCCCGTCGGTTTGTTGGTAAAATATGTTCTGAAATTTGAAAAATGAACGCTTTTTAATGAGATGAAGAGCATTCATTATGAAAGCAATATCATTGGCAGGAATGTCAGAATCAATGAGCAAAGCCTGAATCAACTGAAATGTAGCTTCCATAGGTACATTCGTGTATAAAGAAACTACATCTAGGGACGCCAAAAAATAGGAATTTGGTAGTGGCTGAATTAACTTTAACCTATCAATAGCTTGTGTGGTGCTCTTTATTGAGTAGGAAGAATTCACTGTAAATTTGGTGAGATAACTTGTCAAAGCTTTTTCCAAAGGTCGGGTGGGGGCAATGTAACCTGATACAAGAGGGCGAATAGGGTACCCTTCCTTGTGTAGTTTTAATCTACCAAATAAATCAGGCACATGGCAGCCGGGGGTGGATTGAAGGCTTTTGAAAAGGAGTCCGGAGGAGCTGAAGAGTTCTTAAGGCGGCCCAAAGCACTAACAGTAGCCCTGGTGGGGTCTCGTTTCACTATTACATGAGGGACACTAGAAATAGCATTGAGCATTTTTTTAATATAATCACTTTGATTTAAGAGCACAACTTGACTAGTTTTATCAGCTAAAAGAATGGCAATATCTGGGTCCTTTTTCAATTCAATCAGCTGCTGCATTTCCTCATGAAGCTGGCATTCTTCGGTGGTTTTACACCGTCGTGGATTGTGTTTGTGAAGAGACCTTGCGAATTTTATTCTTGCGATTAGAAGAGCATATTCATTTAGAAGAGCATATTCACATTCCTATTTAGAAGAGCATATTCACATTCCTATTTAGAAGAGCATATTCACATTCTTCTAGCCATTTCGCCAGAGCTCAAGAACTACAATGGATATCATCCCTCGCTAAAAACCATGGTTACACGGACAACGTTGTTAAGGGAGTGCACAATAAAGTACGGTTTTCTATGTCAACTGCTTTAATTAGTGAGCAAGTGCCTAAAAAGTATGTTGGATCTGTTGATTTTAATCCACATATTGTAAACCTCCTTACCAACATATGTTCTCGTCATAAAATACAATTTGGAATACGATCATGCAATCTATATACCATTATCCGCAATGATCGTGACAAAATTGACAAAGGGAAAAAATGGGGTGTGTATGTTATTCCTATGATTGACACTATCTCTGGTGAACTAAACAATCATTATGTGGGTTCTACCAAAAGAAATTTGGATTTGAGATTAAATGAACACAGATATGATCTAAAAATGAATCACCAAAGCACCTCTTTTGCAAGAACCATAAGTGCTGGAAATTCCATCCCAGACTGGCACAACGCTAAAATCATAAACACACCTAACTCTGTTTATTCCTTGTTGTTTGCAGAAAGCCTCTGTATTTCGGCTTATAATACACGTTGCTGTAATGACTATTATCCTTATGTTTTACCTGAACCTTGGAGCAATCTTGTTGGGAAGGACAGCACAATAGCAATTGCTTCTGTTAAGTGATCATTGGCTAGCTATGCCTTTTTTTGATTGTCTTGTTATCTGGTATATCATGTGACATTGACATTACCTTTCCCATGATGCATCTACTCCACGTACTTAAGACCAGCATGTAGCCACATGGTGAAATTACATCTGATGAAGGTGTCAATGTGACACCGAAAGTGCTCATGTGTTTTTAAACTGTATATAGATTTCATTTTTTAGCTGAATAAATATCATCGTGCAACAAGACGGATTTCTTTTAATACTAGTATTCATGCACGAATTATAGTGTCTACCTGGAGAAATCTTTAAAGAAACATATTCCTGATTAAACAGAAGCGGAACAACTGCGGGGGAGGTTGAGAGAAGCAGAAAATTCGCATCGAGCCCACGTTGCTGGCATTAGGAACTCTCAGGGGCCCAACCCTCAATCAGGGAGAAGTCATCCGGACGTAGGAAGAATTTCATGGGCCTGCTTTAAGTGTAATGCCTTCGGGCATTTTCGTAGGCAATGTCCACTTAACAGAGGGGATACCGCATACAATGAGGGCTCCTGCGTTAGTACATGGGATAGGCAGCGCAATCCTTTCGTACCAGGATGCCAATCCAACTTCCCTAGCGGGCGCACGCCGAACTACTATCGCTCCGATGTAAACAACCGCAGCGCAGCTTACCGGCGGGATGAGGGCGCAGTCGATTACAGTAGAGGATCAGGAAATAGGCAGGAGGCGTGAGTACGATTCGAAGAGAATTCAGTAGGACCCAGATCATACCGCTCAAATAACCCTAACGCCGGGAATTTAAACTGAGATCGGGTCAAGGCAAGGGGACCTCCCTTGGCCGAAATAGCGATAGGGTCCATAAGGTTACGTTGACGAATTGTTACGTTCAGAAAGACGGAGCTCTCCCTTTAGTGCAGGTTAAAATCGGAGGAGTCACGAAGGTCGCAATGGTCGACAGTGGGGCAAGTATATCGCTCTGCTGCGCATCCGTCATCCGGGAAATTAAAGGGAAAGTCAAAATTCAGCCTCGGAGATCAGCTGCAACAGTGAGGGGCATCACTGGCGACCTGCTCCCGACATCTCAGTGCTACGAGATACCCATCCGCATAGGTGAAGAAACCATCACCCACCCCTATCACATTACCCAGGGAAAATTGCATACCGACTATTCGGTAATCCTGGGCTGGGATCTTTTAAAGACCCACGGGTACATTTTTGACGCTGGTAAAGGAATATGATACCGGAAAGGGCGGTCAGTGCCCGCGAAAATAAATTCCAGGAAGTATAAGGGAAATAGGAAATACAGGTCAAAGGCACGGGTAGGAAATCTATAAGCTCGGGTACCTGTCGTATCACCACATTCCCTAGAAAGGAAACCGATTATTCCCCCCGACGTTACGAAAGTAGGTAGAGCGGTTAGGAAAGAAATCATTCCTCCGTGTTCACAGAAAGTTGTCCAAATTCGATGTAAGGGATTTTCCGACAACAAATTTAGCCAAGTGCTTGTGCAGCCTCTAGAAAATTATGCTCAGGGTAACCTACGGGTAGGCCGATCTGTCAACACACTGGATGAGTCAGGAATCATGCCAGTACTAATAGCAAACCTTTCAGATCAACCTTTTCACATAAATATGTTGACAAAGCTCGTGATAGTACAGCCGATTATTTCGGTAAACGCAGCACAGCGTAAGGAATCGGAAAAGTTGCCCCTCCTCACCCCAAAGGATCTCAATTTGGAGGGCGTGAACACAAATTGGAGAAAACCTCTGGTCTCGCTCCTTATGAATTATAAGGATGTTTTTGCCCTCTCCTTGACAGAACTAGGAAAGTGTAACTTATTGTACCACGAGATCAACCTCACCACCGACGTCCCGATCCGAGGGAAATTCTACAGGGTCCCTCATCATTTGCGAAAAGAAGCACAACAGTTACAGAAATTACTTCAGGCAGGTATTATTACGGAAAGTGCCTCCCTTTATTCGCCCCCTGCTTCTCGTGAGAAAAAAGGATTTTTCTTTTCGTTTAGTTATTGATTACAGGAATTTGAACGAAGTGGTAATCTCAGACCCATACCCATTGCCCAGAATAGAGGACCTATTGGAAGCAGCGAAGGGCAACAAAGTTTTTACCACCTTTGATCTGAAGAGTGGGTTCCATCAGATGGAGATCGTAGATGGGGATAAATACAAGACAGCATTTTCATCTCCTTGGAGAACGTTTCAGTTTGAACGTTTACCCTTTGGGTCCAAAAATTCCCCCAGTAGTTTCCAAAGATTAAGTGACGCGTTGCTCCACGGGTTGTCGGAGCATAACATAATGTGCTTTATTGATGATATCATCATAGCATCGGTAGATGAGGAAACCCATCTGTTAAAATTAGAAGAGGTACTCAAAAGATTAAGGGAGCACAACTTGAGACTAGCCCCCCAGAAGTGCACTTTCATGCAGCCAGCTGTGAAATATTTGGGCCATATTGTAGACGGTGAAACAATTCGACCAGATCCTGCAAATCTATGCAAGGTAAACGATTTCGCCACCCCTAAGACTCTCAGAGCACTACGGGGATTTCTTGGGCTCTGCAACTACTATAGAAGGTTCATCCCGACTTTTTCCGATATAGTGACACCGTTAACAGAACTCACAAAAAAGGGAAAATTTAAATGGAGACCAGAGGCCGAGGCGGCATTTCATAGGATTAAGGCATGTCTTTTAGATAGGCCTGTTTTAGTCCATCCTGACTACGAGAAGCCCTTTTATTTACATTTCGATGCTAGCGGTACCGGAATTGGGTCAGTCTTAGAACAAATGGATGAAATGGGAAATCTTCACCCCATCTCGTTTATGTCTCGTAAACTATCGGCAGCGGAAAAATTGTACCCAACCATTGAGAAAGAACTCCTTGCTGTCGTATCTTCCGTGAAACATTTTAGGCATTATCTTTTGGGAAAAGAATTTTTTATTATTAGTGACCACCGCCCCCTGACTTATCTTCATAATTTAAAGGATGTAAATTCACGATTGAATCGTTGGAGAATATCACTAAGCGAGTTCACCTACAAGATACTCTATGAACGCGGGAAGCAGAACGTCATCGCTGATTGGTTGAGCCGGCAATACGACGCTCCGGTTGAGCACGGCGATGAAGTAGGAGCTACGGCGAGGGTTAACACCACAGACCCGCCTACGCTGGAGGAAGAGATAAACCGCATCCGAACTTTGCAACGGGCAGACCCGGAATTAGTCCCAATTATTGAGGCGCTGGAGAAACGTCGCATCTCAGGAGCAAGAGGCAGAATGAGGGACAGCTTTTTCTTGAACGAAAACGGACTACTCCACCATTTTCAAAAGCCTGATCGAAGTAGCTCTTGGGAAGATTTTTGGGAACAATTAGTAGTGCCAACCACCATGAGGCCTGAAATTTTACATATCTGTCACGGAATCCCTTCATCGCCTCACTTCGCTTTTCAAAAACTTTGGCTACCGTCAGGTCTCGTTATTTCTGGCTGAATATGTATACAGATATTCGGAACTTTGTAGAATCGTGCCTGAAATGCAACGAACGGGCAGGGCGCAAGTTACGGACAAGGGAGAAATTACAGCGGGCAGCAAACTGCTCATACCCATTCCAAAGAGTAACGGTGGATATTTCCGGTCCCTTCCCCACCTCCTTAGCGGGGAATAGGTACATTTTGGTGATGATAGATGTGTTTACCAGGTATACTATTTTAGTGCCTATACCTGACCAGCGTGCCTCAACGATCACCACGGCTTTCATCGACCGTGTGGCCTCTCCGTTTGGCCTACCAGAACAGACGCTCACAGATAACGGTAAAAATTTCACTTCGGAATTATTTACTGAACTCTTAAATAGGCTGGGTGTACGGAGATTAAACACGACCTCGTTTCATCCGTCCTGTAATGGAATAAACAAACGGTCCCATTTCCTAATCAATAAGTCGTTGAGTTCCCTAGTGAATGACAGACAGACAGACTGGGACCTACACCTCTCACTAGTGAGCCTAGCAATGAACGACAGCACACATGCGTCCACCAAATTTAACCCGAACTATTTAATGTTTGGGAGAGAATTCAACGTACCCTCCGACATCTTAATTCAGCCCCATAGGACAACATATTACAGCCACGATGACTACGTCGAATCTTTTCTAGAGAGAATGAGGGATGCCTACAAAATCGCTTATGGGAACCTTCAAGAAGCAGCCGCGAGGCAGGAACGATATGCCGATAGATACGCGGTAGAGAAAGATTTGCATATTGGCGATAGGGTTTTCCTTCACACGCCTTATGTGAAAAGGGGGTTATCCAGAAAATTAGCCCGCACTAACCGTGGAGATTGGGAAATAGTCGCTTTTCCCACCCCAGTTAATGCAAAGTTGAAATCAGTGGGAAGTCCTACAAAGTTTCAAACGGTCCACCGTAACAGAATCTTTAAGCAAATTGCCCGTAAGGAGCAATTGAGGTCAGATTTACCCCCGCCATGAGGAAATTATTCCCAGAACAAGTGTAGACACCGAGGGAGACAGCGAAGACACGGAAGATTATGAATTCATACCGTTCTTCGACACCTCCATGCCAGCAGCAGCGCCTACCGTCTCTGCACCAGGGCCCACATTCGAAGCCCCAGCGCAGGAACCAACCGCACCGAACGTCGACATACTGGACGAAGAGGAAGGCCAGCATTGCGAAACGAGGAAAGTGAAATTTGTCAGGTCCCCGTATGTTCTAAGGTCCCACAGTAATATTCAGGAAACGTCTACAATTCAGCGCACCGAAGAGGAAAATATTCCGTGCTACACAGAGCAGTCACAATAAGGTCGTTTTTAGACATCCGAATCTGCAGAAAGTTCAAGCAGAACTTATATGCGCCTGTCTTGTATGATGTAATCAGCTACAAACGAGGCAATCTTAAGCTCCTCTTTCAGCTATGCATCCAATGTTCAGAAGATCAACTTTCCAAAGCATTCCGACCGTATACATGGCGTGAACCAAATGATATGATGTCTGTGCACGGATGCGTTTGCAATTTTCAACAGTACGTACACTTCATATATAAACAAGTATGAAAGTGGTTTCATCTAATTGTACAGGTGGGCATAAAGTCTTTCCCTCAATAAGATAATTTTTGTTCATAGAAGTGTGATAGGTAAGAAGAAGCAGTTTGTGGCATCATGCATGTAAACTAATAGTGTTCATTCTATGCATTGTTAGTACACATGCACATGAGCGCAGTTCGTGTCCTCGTGCACATCTACTCGGTATTCAGTTTCTGGCCATGTTTTGCCTAACATCTCTTTGGAGACTAGGGCAATGGTATCTGTTTTTCTCCTCCTCAGAGTTTTAATATCAGAAATGGTGTCAAATTCACTTCATTATTGACGTAACCCTACAGGGAAAAGTCTTGGGGTATTATTTCCGGTGATCTTGGCAGCAATAATGTTGGACCGTCCCTCCGAATCCATCTATTGGGAAATGTGGTATTGCGAAATTTTCAAAGAATTAATCCCCAATGAGGTGTGGCACCATCCTGCTGTAAAGTTGCCCATGTTTGGCATTCGTCCAACTGAGGTGCAACAGAAAGCTCCATCATTTCCAGGTACACATTTGATGTTATTGTGCATTTACAAAGAAAGGTCCTATGACTCTGTTGTGCATGAGACTACACCAAGGATTCGCTTTCGGGCTGTCCCACTGTTTTTTAAGATGTTTCGACCCCTATATACCCACATTGTGTCTATTTACTGCATCAAAGGTGTGAAAAGTAGCCTCGTCTGAAAAACACACATGCTGGAGGTAGTTGTTTTTGCCATCGATACGCTGTAAAATCTCAGTTGAAAAAGCAACACGACGTGGGAGGTCTTCCACCTGTGAAGCTTAAACAATCTACACATTCCACGCATCAAATGTAACCTTTTGTGTAGATTTTTTTCAGTGTAGTACAAGGGATGCGGAGTTCAAACGAAGCTCGTAATGTGGGTTTCAGCCGCCCCGGTGGCGCAGTGGTCTAAGGCGCTGGCCTCTGATCATTCGTCCGTAAGGGGTCCGGGTTCGATTCCCGGTCGGGCATGGATGTTGTGTTTGTCTTACGGCACTGGCTGTCTCCCTTCCCTGGAACCAGTGACCCTAAATTAGGGACGGGCGACTGCTTATAGCCCATTGAGTTGCTCACGGTGGTCGTTAAACCTCCAATCAAAAAAAAAAAAAAATGTGGGTTTCAACGGACTGCATACGAAATATATCCAAACTATATCAACATTTTATTCACTAACACCAGGTAGGTCAGTTCTTTTTCGGTCATCAGCACTTACTGCCTTCTTAAACGTTGCTTATCAAGCTGTTATGGTTTTATAATCATGGTGGACGTCTGTACTGTGGCCTGAAATTACGCTAACAAAATCGATTATTTGGTCTCGTGATACGAAAGAACACATTTCGCCTTTTCCTGCAAAGACGCCATTTTGACTTTCTGCGCTGACAGCGCCACCTAGTTATTACTCATCATGCACCTACAACAACAATAACAAAAACCCTATTAGTTTACTTGCATCATGCCACACAATCCACTTGTTTCTATTTATCATAGCTTTTTAAATAAAAATTTACTTAATGAAAGAAGAGCTTTATATGCACACTGTAATTCGCACATTCCACAACCACTATATGACCGTTCATCGCTACCGATTCGTATACCCGTGGTTTGAGAACATAACTTTATTCTAGCATTCTCTTAAATCACTAGATATCAATCACTTTTAAAACCTTTAGGAGCTCGCCATTAAAGCACATTCATTCTTTCATAGTTTACTTCGGTAATTAGAAGCTCGCTTCTCGTTCAGTTGCTAAGCATACAGAAGACACGTGGAAAGCTTCAGACTCTCTTCCCGAGCTAATCAAGCCTTTGCCAAATGCAAAGAAAAAATACAGGAGTCTTTCTCCGCGGCTCTATGACCCCACTTGTATTGGTAAACCAACTGACAATGGCAGCCTATCCAGAAGGTAGGTGGATAACTGGCCATGTGGTTCACAACTTGAGATCGTTAGTAACGAAGAGCCCAACAAGGTATTAGTCAGTCAGATGCTCTTGCTAAATTGTCCAGGCACTGTGAGTGTGTGAGAATGAGTGTGTATTCCGAATTAAAATAAAACAACGCGAAACACGGAACTTTTGAAATTTACCACTGCTTGTTTACTGGTTAATGGCTCTCTTTTCGAGCATTTTTCGATAAATAGACGGAGTTTAGGACCATACGGATGCAACGCAAGAACAACCTACGTCGCCTCTTTAGTTTCTTTACATTACTTTAAAAAAATGGTTCTCCACTTTTAAAAAATACGAAGCAGCTGTTCCCTTAGAATTAATGAAAGGTGTCTCTCCGTGGTCTGATGCGGTGCTCGGATTCGAAGAAGTGAATCAGTTGGAAAGGAATCGCTCAACGCATAACAAGGGATCGGATAACTGGAAACGTAAGCTAGTAAATGATGTACAGAGTCACGAAAAAATACGCTTAGACTTTTAAATGATGGCCAGTAATTACTTTTGAGGGGAAAGAAGTGTTTCATGGAATAAATAGCATAGTAGGGAGAGAAAGATAGAGAGAAAGCAAGGGAAGGAAGCTGGGTATCTGGAGACAGGTTGAAGATGAATGAGAAATGCAGAACTCATTGACTTCAGATGACTTGGTGTTCCATCAGAACAGCTCCTACGGGTGATTTAAAATCCCCGTTCATGACAAACGATCTCTTTCCCTCTGCTTTCCAAGTCAACTACAAAATAACCGCCTACCTTGTTTCCTAGAGAAGTCCGAAGTTTGGTTCGTAGCATAGAAAGGAAAAGGAATATTTTGCTGTTCCACGAGATTAAAGCTAAATCTTGAAGAAAAGGCAAGGTATTTAGGTAGATAAAATGCGCCTTGAAACATTTCGAGATGGCGGGTTGAATGATATTTATATGCAACTTCATGACGAGAGACTAATATTAAAAAACTGTCAACACAGTCTTTTTTATAAAGTAGATAGAACTGTTTTATGATAATAGAAAATAAAAACGAGTTTTCCTTGAAGAAAAGAAACATTCTCTTATACTGTAAGCGACACCGAAGAACGACTGCCTTCAAGTTGTATTTGACAATAAAAAATCATTCTTCCGGATCCTGAAGTGCAATGACAAATGCTTTCAATGAAGAAGCCCAAAGTTAACATCATAATTATATCTCACGATAGTTAAATGTGCGTAATTGGTAGTTGTTTTTAAATTGCATGATACATACCGTGCCTCGGATTCTAACCCACGCACATCCAGATGATTGGTCAAAGTCATACACCTCAGACTATACGGACACTGGGTCAGACGTCAGTGAAAAACTAAATATTGTTACAGATTTCCAATCGGAAATTGAAAAGAAGAGAAAACAACAGGGAAAAGATGTCGAAATCAAGGAAAAACTGTTTATCATAAATACATGGAATATTTTTAGACTACAGATTTCTAATTTCGAAATAAGCCATCAAATATTTGTTTGTCCACTGACATCCTCAATGTACAGGTCGCGCCATTTATTAGCAGATCTCAACATTAGCCAGCGAAAAATTATTGATTTTTAATAAAATTATGGTTAAGTTTTAGAAAATATTAAGTATGCCATGCTATAATTTACAGTTATTTTTATCGGTGTGCAAATTTTCGTCCTGCACATTAATTGCGAGAAAAATGTCTACACAAGTGTTTTACCATTGGAAGCATAGGGCAGAGTTTTTAGGCTGAATCACCCTTAAGGACTGCACGTGCTCAGTTAGTTGTCTTTGAATGTTTTCCAAAATATCCATGAATTCCTCTTATCCACTGGTGAGGAGCTAGTAGATTCAAATAGTATTGCATATACTGGTGTTAACGTAACCCCCAAAGAATAAAATCCGGAGGAGTTAGGTGCGGTGAGATTGAGGCCATCTAACGGATAAGAGTGTACAAGTGCTACTTGTAAACCCTTGTGCGTTGCTGCCCTGCCTTTTTGCCAGTACGTGTTTTTCACTGTATATCTGCTGTGAAAAAATTGCTAAGAAATATTCCACATCCGTTCTATCCAAGCTGCTAATAGAAACAAAAAGGCTCACTTAAAGGCCACCCAAAAGTTTGGCTAGCAATTTATGACCCTCTGATTGTTGTTTGGTGAACCTTCTGATTATATTTTGGTAGGTCATCTGGCCCTCTGATTGTATTTTGTTGGGCCATCTGTCTCTCTGATTGTATTTTGGTGGTCCATCTGACCCTCTGATTATATTTTGGTGGTCCATCTGACCCTCTGATTGTATTTTGGTGGTCCATCTGACGCTCTGATTGTATTTTGGTGGTTCATCTGACCCTCTGATTGTATTTTGGTGGTCCATCTGACCCTCTGATTGTATTTTGTTGGGCCATCTGTCTCTCTGATTGTATTTTGGTGGTCCATCTGACCCTCTGATTATATTTTGGTGGTCCATCTGACCCTCTGATTGTATTTTGGTGGTCCATCTGAGCCTCTGATTGTATTTTGGTGGTCCATCTGACCCTCTGATTGTATTTTGGTGGTCCATCTGACCCTCTGATTGTAATTTGGTGGGCCATCTGTCTCTCTGATTGTATTTTGGTGGGTCCATCTGACCCTCTGATTGCATTTTGGTGGTCCATCTGACCCTCTGATTGTATTTTGGTGGGCCATCTGTCTTTCTGATTGTATTTTGGTGGTCGATCTGACCCTCTGATTATATTTTGGTGGGCTATCTAACCCTTTGTTTGCATTTTGGTATGTAATATGACCCTATATATTGGATCTCTCGTTCTTTATGGATTTCTTCCAAAGCAGTAGTGCTCATAATTTCTATATACTGAACCACCTTTCTTGAACTGGCACTCCTCTGTACATCAGATGTTCGACAAGAAATCTGTTTCCTCTTCTACCTCATTCGGAACGCAGTTGTTAAATTCCATTCACTTATCTGGATCTCTAGGGTGCAGAAGTTGGTGAAAATCGCATGAATTGGAATGCATATGGCGTGGTTACGAAATCAGTAGCCCTCGATGATGCCTCAATGCACTTCTTTCGCCAATGTTGGGCAAGCTGGAGTGAAAATACGCAAATACAATGAAGTAGAAAATTATTACCAACGCCTCACTTACATAGGAAGTTATGACGTTTAGATGGCTTTTCAAATATATCACTGCAACGAATTTACATATGTACGAAGCATAAATATCGGCAGTACGGGAAAGAATCGTGATTTAAGTGACTTTGGCATGGTAGTAGACGCTAGGCGAGCACGCGCAAACATCTCAGAAACGGCAAATCTTATAGGCTACGCAAGAACAACTGTATCGGGGGTATACAATAAGTGATGGGCAAACAACAAACCAATCGGAGGTCTTCCTATGAGCGGACAATCCTCTCATTCAACAGCAACGGTGGCTGGAGAGGATTGCACGTGAAAACAGACGAGCTCCATTGCATCAAGTAACTTCACAGTACAGTAGCGGTATCTAAAGGAGAATTTCAGCAAGCACAGGTCACTGCACATTTGAAGCGATGGGCTACAACAACATTCGCTACCTTCTCTCATCACTGTGCTATGCTAAGAACGGGTTAATTCGACTGCACTGGGCAGGGCGTTACCAAAACTGGACCCTTGAGGACTGAAAAAAATATCCTAGTCCAATGAATCACATAAACAGTTAATACATGCCAGCGAACAGTCCATAATGTGGCATCAAGAGCACGAATCGATGGATCTCAGCTGCCTGGTGTTAACTGTACAGACGGCGTAGGCAGTGTAATTATACGGGGTCTGTCTACATGGCAGCTGTTGGGGTTTTTAAATATCTCTAAAATAATATTTCGATGTCACGAGGTATCAAAATATCATTGAAAACCTGGCACGCTTATACATGTGCATGGTGTTTTCTGATAGAAAGAGCTATTTCCAGCAGGATAGTGTACCATGCCACAAGATTCGAATTGCCCCAGGGTGGTTTCATGAAGACCACTGTGTGACGTACCATCTTCAATGTCCCAAGATCTAAACTACTATCTGTCTCCAAAGTGCTAAAATGGCGCCCAAAGTCCCAAGATCTAAACTTGATTGAACACCTGCTGGATGAGATTGAGGGAACCATTCCTAACAGGTCCTCTGGAGCTAACATTCGGCAATTGACCAGCACATCTTCTTCGTCAGAACTATGCGGTAGAAATATATCAGCTCTCCTTTCAATCAGCGCACGGCCTCTGATCATTCGTCGAAAGGGGTCCGGGTTCGAATCCCGGTGAGGCATGGATGTTGTGTTTGTCTTACGGCACTGGCTCTCTCCCTTCCCTGGAACCAGTGACTCTAAATTAGGGACGGGCGACTGCTTACAGCCCATTGAGTTGCTCACGGTGGTCGTTAAACCTCAAAAAAAAAAAAAAAAAAAAAAAGATCAGTGCACGTCGAATCAAGGCCGTTTTGACAGACAATGTGTAACGTATACTCTAGATTCAGTTTCCTTTTGATTTTACTATCTCTTGTTATTTTATTTTCCTATGCAAATTATCTTCTCACTTAACCAGATGTTATTTCTCCCGCTGAATGATATCCGGCAACGAGTGTAAGTCATGACGTGGTAATATGCAGTATATATAGGCGCGCTCAACTATACCAAGAAGCTTCGTTTTATGTGATAGATTCTTCTTAATTATTGTTATGCGATTCTACAAAAGTTCGGATATTCAGTAGTCGTGTGATTTGTTGAGTGTGTGTTTGATAATACCAGGAGCTCTCCAATAAAAGGTTTAAAGTGAGTATGTTTTGTCAGTTCATATTATTGTCAGACCTCTGTCTGGCCGTTAAGTCTCTTTCATTAAGTGTCTCCATTAAGTCCAGGATATATTGTGTTTACCGCTCTAATAAGGAGCCTTCAAGGTACTAATGTACTAAAACCGAAGTTATAGTACTGATATTCAAGATAATGAGGAACGCTGAGTAAAAAGAAGTTCCATATTCAATGAATTTATTGCACGTGCGAGTCTTACCTAAACAAACTCTAGCACTTTGAAGATTAGGTACACTTTAGCTACGTCAAGTAACCTTCCAATAACTCTAACGTGACTTAACGTAAGCTTGCCTGCACTACACGTCCAGCGGAGGACTTTATTCATTATAAATGATAGTAATAACGCTCATAATTTGCTACTTCAGTTTAGTATCATTTTGGCCGTGGCCGGCTTGTAAGTTAGTGCCGTATTATACTGCCTGTGCAACTCGATTGACACATTTCGTTTCTGAGAGCCCTATGACGTTTTGGAGTTTGACAACTATTATGAGCAACTCTTGGGGATATAAGTCTTATCTCTTCCATAATTTAGGGACATTGGTTCCAGGAAAAGAAGAAAGCTAACACCATAAGACAAACACACCACTTATGCCTCGTCGGAAATCAAAACCCAGCCCATCTCGGATGAATAGTCAGAAACTAGTGTCTCAAACTACCTGGACACAGATATGGTATGACCATGTTGTCTCCCGTTAGTAAGCCGCTTCCCAAGCACCAATACCACTGTACGAGCATTCCGCTTGCTTCTACCATAAAGGCGAAACCAATTTGCTAAATCTATCTCTATCTTTCACAAATCCACACGTCGTTCAAAGGAAAAGACAATTTTATGGGGGCTTTTCTGAGCCAATGATCAAAAACGCTGCTCCAAAAAATCGCTGCTTGGGGCATCATTCATTGATTAAAAACATTAGATACACCGCATAAGCCAATGCATGCCGTGCTGAATGAGATGGTATCATGAAAGCGGATATCTCTGAGAATGTACTGAAAAGACTGTGTGTATATTCGTCACAGAAAAACTGACTGTATATTCGGGGAATTCCTTTCCATCTTTTGTTTCAGCACCAGGACGTTATGTATTATTTGTGTCACGTTTTACAACTTCTTTAATGACTTTATTGCGCTAGCCCTCTGATCCCTCCATTTTGGTCGAGGATATCCGACGTTGTCTCATATGCAGCTCCATATCGGTTCTCTTCATCTCCTTGTAAAAGGTAACGTTCTCCTGTAAAAAGGTAACGCTAGCTATCATAGTTATCCAGATTTTGACCTGGTTCACGATTTTCCTTCCTACCTCTTATACACTGCTGGACAATTGCTAAGGACGGATCATAAACGGCTATATAGCGCATAAAAAAGTAAGTGTGGTTGGATGCCAAGTGAAATAAAATAATGTCAGAATGCCAGGACATTACAAGAAAGACAATTTATTGTGCTCTGAAATCCAGAAGGCTTTGGAACGTGTTCAAGGGACAAAAAGGCCATTTTGTGCAGAATACGTAAACGTGAAAAAAATGCAATTACCGTCCGCAGGCGTTCCGGCGTAAGATGTCAATACGGGATATGGCCACCATGGAGGGCGATGCAAGATTCCACACGTCGTGTCATGCTTTGCACAACATTATCAAGCAGCTGTTGGGGTAATTTATCCCATTCCTCTGTCAGTGCACGGATGAGGGTGTCCTTGTTTATTGGAGGGCATTGGCGATCAGCAAGACTCCTCCCCAAAGCATCCCACACATTTTCAATGGGATTCAGATCTGTAGAACGTGCTGGCCATACGAGGCGTTGAATATCGTCGCTCTCAAGACACTCCTGGACAGCGACTGTTCGATGACATGTTGCGTTGTTGTCCATGAAAATGAATCTATCACCGAGAGCACCACGGAACATGCGAACATGAGGTAGCAGAATATCATTAATATATCGTTGGCCAGTCATAGTCCCAGTTGGAAGCACATAGAAGGACGTACGGCCATTGATCATGATGCCATCCCATACCATGACACTACATGTCGGATATCGGTCCCTTTCCTGTATGTTTGCTGGACAATATGCAGTACCACTATCACGCCACATAAGTTGTCATCGACAATCAGACGATAGACTGTATGCACTCTCATCTGAGAAGAGGACTGCAGACCAGTCGTTATCAGTCCAATTGCGATGTTGATGGCACCATTGCAAACGGGCAGTACGGTGACGTCTGGACAATGGGATGCACACAACAGGACGGCGGGCGTATAGTCCTCCTTCATGCAAACGTCTGGCGACAGTTTTTCGGGAGATCCGCTTGCCAGTAGCAGCCATAAACTGATTTGCCACCTCACTAGCTGTGCTGCGCTGGTGTCTTTTTGTTGATCGCACAATGTACCGATCTTGTGCAGGTGTCGTACTGCGAACACGACCTCCCCCGTGACGTTTGCTACACACTCCATTTGTTTGAAATGATTTCCAAAGCCTTGAATCAGCACTGTGGCTGACATCGAACTCCCTGGCAACATCTGTTATTTTTCGCCCTTCTTCGATCTTGCCAATAATACGGCCACGCGTAAAATCATCTAGGTGATGTCGGGAAGACATACTGAAAATTGCAAGTTCGTCAATTGAATCTTTCCCTTTCAACTTTGCGTTTGAACAACAACGGTCAATGCGCGTCAAATCCTTTATATCTCTTATCAGCGCTATGACGTCACGAACAAGTTCGGCAATCCAAAATTTGCATACGCACAACACGTCTTACTGTATCCCGCACTTATGCTAATTTCAACATTTTCTTGCCTTCCATTTTATGGTTGCTATCGTTGCTATTGTCATCTGTCCTTAGCAATTGTCCGGCAGTGTACTTAGTATGCTATTTGACCGAACATAGGCGTTTAGCCTCCATACAGAAAATTACACGTAATTGTCGTTTAACTTATTAACGGATGCTTTGGCGTCCATTAGTAGAACTCAACAGGGAGTGTAACGTTAAACACAGAACTTTCGCCATTAACAAATCTGAATGAATGGATTTCAAATCTTACTGCCACTACAGTTGCGAAGTTGTAGAAGTGCTGGCGTCCCAGCAAGCTCGGGTTCGAGTCCCGAAACGAGCATGAGTGTTGTGTTTGTCTTACGGCTCTGTCCTTCTCCCTTTCCTGGAACCAATGACCCCAAATTAGGAATGGGCGTCTGCTTATAGCCCTTGGAGTTGCTCATGGTGATCGTCTATTCTCCCCCCCCTTCCCCTCGAAAAAACAAAAGAAATGGGCATACTAGGTGTTCTAGTAGGTTTTAGTAAAAATGCAGAACTGTAAGAAGCGCACCGTGCTTGATGTGAAGGGCAGCAGCTGTCGATTAAGGTGTCATGTTCTGCCGAGTTCGGATAGATAAAGCGATGCACAACCCTGCGTATGCAAAATGTCGTGTCTCCTTCCTCACTAACAACAAAAGGAGTGCAGCTGTGTATGCAGCGGAGAGGGATGATTGTTGTTTTGTCTTTGTGTCCACCATTAGTGAACAAATGTTTTCGTGTTTGTACTTTATGTTACTGTTGAGAAAGCAAATGGCACAACGTCAATCATTATTTTTTTCGGCTAATTAAGTAAATTGTCGATTTTCCTTCTTAATGAATGAAAATAAGGCACCAACTCGTAAATATTGATATATTGAGTATTATTAAAAACAAGTCGAGTTATCACTACAAGGTGTGTGATTTTCACAGATTGGTGAATGCTTTTCAATGTTTCTTTGTTTATTCTCTACACTGGATCAGTTTCGCTGAGCCGTTCTATTGAAGATCTACATTACACTAACAAAAACGTCCATTTGAAATGCTCCTGTGAAATACAGGTACCTTATTTTTCCAGATTTCGCGAGAGAAGACAAGACCGGCAGCAAACACAGACAGGCAACCAGTCAGTTGATGACTAATAGTAAAAGTCTTTGTCAAGGTTTTTGGACGCCTAATGCCAACGATTGAAATTCACAACATTAAGGACAATGTACCTGCAAAAACAGCAAACTTTAGCCTTTTATTGAGTAACGAATTGCCTGATTGACGTTGAATTAGATTGATGACTTAATTTGTCGCAAATAACTGTGCAAAATCATAAGCAAAATGTTTTCGAGTTCGCTGAGTTACAATAATGTCAGGCACCGAATTTTGGAATTTAACATGCCTGAAAGGAAAAGCTGAATGTATTCTGTGTACATTAATATGAGGCCTTAGGAATAGTTTAAATTGTTATTTAAAACGCTTTCGTCGGTTTTGTGATACAGATGTCCCGTTTTATACTTTTAGTGAGGGATTTTGATTGGTGTAGACTACTCCTAACATCTGTTCCCATAGCAGCGAAGCGATTTGTTTACGACAGGGCTTGGTTACGCCACACGTACGAAGCATTCCCTTTCTAGCATGCAGAAATGCGTCGTTTTAACACATGCTTAGAGAAACGGAAAGAAGACCGTTTGACACGAATTTTAAGCTTCTCAGTTTTCGATGATAAGCAATTTATTTTTTTTGGAAACAACTAAATGTAATTCTAAATATTTAAACAATATAGGCCTCCTGTTTGCTATCATTTCTTTTGTATTTGTACACAGGGGTGGATGGGAGGAATAACTAAACATTACACTTGCGTTTTTTTATAATGTTATTTTGAAATTACAATTGACACTCTCACTCACTTCAGAAGTATATTCTTTAATATGGTTGGAACAACGTCAACCCAATAGCTTTGTCTGTTTGCAAAATCATGTGCGCATTAATTCAATAGGAAACAGTCGGATTTCCAGATCAAAAATAAAACTCCTGCCATCCTATTAGAAAACTGGTGAACACATAAAACACTAAGTAGATTTCAATGGTGTAAGCTCAGCTTTCCTTGGCGCCTTTTCTTATTGGTGCGTATTTCACCAGAGATGGAGACTTCTTTAAAGCAAAGACGGTGGCCGAGGGGTACGAACAGCTGGCTTCATACCGTTCGGCCGAAAGCGCAGCCTGGTTCGGATCTCGGTGAGAAATGAGTAGTGTGCCTGTCCCACATCACTGGCTCTTTCCCTTTCTTGGAAACAGTTTTTTTTCAAATTAGGAACGGGAACTTCTCATAACCCACTTAGTTGTTCCTGGTGGTCCTCGCATAAAAGCACCCCCGCCAAAACAATCTTCTACAGAGACGTACTAGGGACATACAGCTATGCTGTATCTTTTCCAGTGTTAGAATTTAGGACAGATTGGGATCTACGGACACTTAGAGGTGATTTTGCGCATGATGGTTGTGTATTTCAAATGCTCCTTCGTAGAAGATTCAGCCTTGATATAAAACGTACCAGCAAGGAATAGCAGTGAGTGACCTTCAGCTAACCTACTTCAGCTCTATCTTAGTCTCTTGCAGTTACACCAGTATTTTGATTATATGTTATTACGGTTAGTAGTCGGTTTTGGTATATGCAGATTCCTACGAGATTTTCAATGGCATGGTATTAAAACTAAAAAACTTTCCAGTTGGCTTATAATATAAAATGCATAATATTTTGGAAAGGATAAACTGTTGACTTTCTGAAATGATAACAACAGAAGATTTAAAGAAACCCAGAAGAAGCTGTTAAACAATTCGAGAATTGGAAACTCCGGATAGCTTCGAAAATATTCACGGTGAACAGGAAGAACCCCCACAACAGAAATAATCAAAGATGATGATGATGCAGATCACTGCATACGGAGAATGTCAAAATCAGGAACATGGTATGACGTACTGCAGGGGTGAGGCACATGTCAAGACGGAAAAGTAGCAGCGATGAATTCTGTCGGTGTAGCTTAATTGGTAATGCATTCTGCTCCGGAGAAGAGGGGTGATAATTCGATCTCCGTCACCGATGAATTTGTGAGTTTCACATTGGCGCTTGATTGTGGAATCTACTTGCCGTTGGGGTATTCGAAAAATGTGTGGTGTTTGTTCCACACATTGTCTGGAATTAATAAAAATTCCCGTTTTGCTTCAAAAATAAAAAAATTACGAGGTAGATGATATGATGTATTACAGAAGTGGGGCAGAAGTCAAGACGAAAAAGTTGCAGATTTGAATTATGTCGGTGTAGCTTCATTGGCAAAGTATTCGGCTCCGGAGCAGAGATATGCTGGTTCGATTTTCTTCGTCCCCGACAAATTTGTGAATTTCACAATGGAACAAAATGATTGAAGCTGTAGAAATACAGAAATTAATCATACGTATTATTAATCTGCAAGCAGGCCCAGCTTGTAAACCACTACTAATGAAGGGAGATGTAACAAAGTAGATTATCACGTGAAAGGTTTTTAAAAAGTAGATTATCACGTGAAAGGTTTTTAAAAAGTAGATTATCACGTGAATGGTTTTTAAAAAGTAGATTATCACGTGAAAGGTTTTTAAAAAGTAGATTATCACGTGAAAGGTTTTTAAAAAGTAGATTATCACGTAAAAAATTTGACTAGAAATTTTACATGTTTTGTTACGGTGGTAATATGATTTACATAAGTAAAAAAGGTCCTGTTCTTTTCTTAGAAAAAGAACATGGCTTCACTTTTAAAAAAAGCATGATTTCTCATCAAAGATCTATAATTTATCTACAGATCTTATTAAATGAATAATTTAACCGGCTGGAATTAATTAACTCGGTGTTTCATTTCATTTATTTTGTTATGGGTTACATTTTACCATATTACATTTCAAAATTAATTTTATAACATATACTATTAAGAAAAAAACAACATACGTAATATGAATACGTATGTACAGGATAACTACACAAGAGGAAATTGAATAAAAGGCTATATATATATATATAGGGATGTAAGGTCAGGTGATGCGTAACATCACAGCCTCTCCTTGACAAATGTCAACCCCGCCTTCTCGTGGTGCATCCTGTTCCCACTAAAGGGGCTCTGACGACCGCCAATAGCGGTATAACTGTACCATCGGGATTAAAGGAAATTCTATCCCACACTCACCAACCCGCTTGGCCAGCGTGGTGAGTTATGGCCAAACCCCTCCAAAAATGATTCCACAACTTAAATCTTGGCCCTCAGTCTCCGGCAGCTGGAATGTACCTGGCCAAGGCAGCGGCCAGTGCGACATGAAGGCAGAGGGTGCTAAGAATCCCCGGAGGACCGGACTAGGCTGCCATCTGATGCTGACCTTGGCTACGTACAATGGACGCTCCCTATCTTCTGATTCAAGGCTTCTTGAATTGGAAGAGGAACTACAAAGGATCAAGTGGGACATCGTGGGGCTAAGTGAGGTAAGGAGAAAAGGAGAAGATCTCATCGAACTGAAAAGTGGACATCTCTTCTACTATCGTGGGACAGATACTGGCAGAACTAGTGGTGTTGGATTTATAATAAACAAGAAACTGAAGGATAAAGTTGTAGAAGTTGAAAATTCCTCTGACAGAGCTGAACGACTTGTTATCCAACTCTCAAAAAGATACCAGGCTCAGATTATTCAAACTTATGCACCCACCACAAGTCATCCTGAAGAAGAAATCGAAGAATTTTATGAGGAAATTTGTCATCTAAATAATAAAGGTAAGCAGCACTTGAAAATAATTATGGGAGATTTCAATGCAAAAATAGGGCAACGGCAACAGAATGAAACTTCAGTAGGTAAATTCGGTCACGGCCACAGAAACCAGCGTGGAAATACTCTCGTTGAGTTTGCAGAGGCAGAAGGGTTTTTCATCTTGAACTCCTTCTTCAAGAAAAAGCCACACAGGAAATGGACATGGAGACATCCAAATGGGATGACAAGTGAAATTGATTTTATTATGTGTAACAAAAAATTCGTCATAGAAGACTGCAGTGTGCTAAACAACCATAGATTGGTGAGATGTAAGATGCACCTCAACACTAAACTCAAACGTGGCAAGCTCATAAGACAAACAAAATGTATTGACATAACCAACCTTAAAAAACACCATAATACCTTCAAGTTGGAACTGAAGAACAGGTTCTCTGCTTTAGAAGGCCTAACATCGGAAGAAGTGGACATCTCTGAAGTTAACAGAAAAGTAACCAAAGCTCTTCCATGGAAACAGCAACAAAATTAGCTGGGTCTAAGAACAAGTTGCATGTAAATAAATTATCAGGAAAAACGAAAATGTTGATGCAAAAAGAAGAGAGATGAGGACAACTAAAGAAGATGTGACTTCCAAAGTGGAATATATAGAGCTATGCTAGACAGTACGAAAAAGTATCACTGAAGACGTAAGAAAATTCAACTGTGAACTAGTGAGGAAAGCAATTGAAAACAACCAAAGCCTAAAGATAGCAAAGGGACATCTCAGTAAAGGAAGAAAACAGATAATGGCACTGAGAAAAGAAGATGGTTCTGTAACAAGAAATAGAGGCGAAATTTTGACAAGAGTGAAAGATTTCAACTCCAAATTATATGAAAGGGATGATACATGCACTCCAGACATCATGAAAGATACCAGTACCAAGAGGTCCTCCAGTCCTTCCAGCAGAAGTTGCACATGCAATCAAGAACATGAAGCGGGGGAAAGCTCCAGGAGAAGATGGAATTACTGTAGACATCATACAAGAAGCAAGTGGAGAAATCGAAACAGTACTCGCCCAAATTTTCACTCGATGCCTTAATGAAGGAAAGATTCCTGAGGATTGGAACACCGCTACAATGATCCTGCTACATAAGAAAGGTGACGTTGAGGATCTTGGAAACTACAGACCTATCAGTAGTTTATAAAATCTTCACTAAAGTTCTTTCACACCGCTTGAAGGTAACACTGGACATGGCTCAACCGAGAGAACAAGCTGGATTCAGGAGTGGCTACAGCACAATAGATCATATCCACGTGCTGAGAGAACTAATTGAAAGAGCGAGGGAATATGAACTTCCATTGTGCATGGCTTTTATCGATTATGAAAAATCCTTTGATTCGGTGAAACCATCAGCAGTTACAATGGCTCTGAAAACCTGCGGTATTGAAGATGCATACATTAATATTATTAATAACATCTATGAAAATGCAAGTGCAAAGATTAGGCTGTTTGAAAATACAACACACGTAAAAATTGGAAAGGGAGTGAGACAAGGTGACACCATATCTCCGAAGCTCTTTAATGCCACATTGGAGGGTGTTTTTCAGTCGCTGAGCTGGGAAAACAAGGGGATAAAGTGTAATGGTGATTATCTAACCCACCTTCGTTTTGCTGATGACGTAGTCATTTTTGCAACTACCCCATCAGAGCTGCAGAGTATGATCCAGGAACTTGCTGACAAGAGTAAAGAAGTGGGATTAAAAATGAACTTTCAGAAGACAAAAGTGATGTTCAATGCTTTTACAAGAAATGAAGATTTATCGATTGATGGAGAAAAGCTGGAGATATAACAGACACGTACGATTATCTTGGACAGCAGATATCAAGTGAGGGTCACATTGATGAAGAAATTAATCGGCGTATAAAACTTGCCTGGAGAGCTTTTGGAAGAAACAGCATAATTTTCAAGAGCAATATGCCCTTATGTCTTAAAAGAAAAGTGTTTGATCAATGCATCCTTCCAGTGCTTACGTATGGTGCAGAGACGTGGACCTTAACTAAAAGAGACATACAAAGGCTGCAGACAACTCAAACTAGCATGGAGAGGTGCATGCTTGGTGTAACCAGGAGAGATAAGAAAGAGGAACTCGTGGATCCGAAAAATGACAAGAGTGGAAGACATCATGATCAGAGTTAAATCCCTGAAATGGCAATGGGCTGGACATACTGCCAGAAGGACAGATCATCGATGGACAGCCGAAATTTTAGAGTGGATTCCAAAGGAACAGGAAAAGACCCAGAAGAAGACCACATGGGAGATGGGTGGATGAAATTCGAAAGTATGCAGGGGTGACATGGAGGAGACTGGCACAAGACAGACCGTTGTGGAGGAAACTTGGGGAGACCTTCGTCCAGCAGTGGATTGATAATGGTTGACAATGATGATGATGATGATATATATATATATATATTTGAAGAATTGTCATCCAAGATATATCCACCCAATTTGAAACTGATAAAATCTAAGAAACAAAATAATCAAATAGATTTTTTTGGACATAGAAATTAATAGTCAGCGAAGTGGCTTTTTAAATACAGTTTTTGATAAAAGTAATACGTATTATTTTGTCATAAATTTTTACATTAATTGAAATTCAAATATTTCTACCTCAATATATCGAAATGTTATCATTTCACAGTTCCACAGGATTATGGATATTTGCAATAATTCAAATATGGTAACCGTTGAATTGAGGAATCTGTGGAGAAGACTGCAAGAATGAACTGCCAGTCAGGTTTATTATAAGGTTATTCAAGCAGCTACTTGATGATTCCAGAGCCAAGAATTTCTTCGAAACTCGTCAACAATTACATATTTCAGACATTATTAATATAAGCCCTACAAATTTAATAACTTAGGTTGCTAAATGCCACTTGGTGGGCTGCTTGTGGCTAATTATTTACTAATCTACTTCATAGGTTTCTTACACAGCTTACACCTATTTGCATACTGTCACGATTGGACCACGTGATCGGGTTTTTTCCCTCTCTGTCAAATGGTCTTCGTATATAAGATTAGTCTTTATCTATTGTTTCCCACGACATAGGGAGCGCCTCAGCGGGTCTTGGGTTATTCCGTCTTTTTCTGAGTTTCGAAAGGTCATGATCCACGAGCTGGTGTTCCCCTGATGAGATCGGCTTGAGAGGTTTGTTTTTGATTATAATACTTTCTTGAGTCTCTTTGCATTAATAATGTTGTTGTTTTTTTTGTTTGTTTTTTGTTTTTGTTCTTAAATTGTGGTTTACAGTGGTATGTTTTTATCGATAGTATGAGGTGGTTTGTTCAGGATTGCTGCTTAAGCGCTTCTGTACGAATTCTACGTCTGTACATTGTATCATAACTAAATTCAGCTTGCATCAATTTTATTAGTATATATATATATATATCATAATCATCATCATCATCATTGTCAACCATTATCAATCCACTGCTGGACGAAGGTCTCCCCAAGTTTCCTCCACAACTGTCTGTCTTGTGCCAGTCTCCTCCATGTCACTCCCGCATACTTTCGAATTTCATCCACCCATCTCCCATGTGGTCTTCTTCTGGGTCTTTTCCTGTCCCTTGGATATATATATATAGCCTGAGGTAGTCCCAATTCCCTTATACAATACAATACAATTATTTTATTTCACACATTTAAAATTTAAAGTTATATGAAAATGCAATACACCAGGAGGAATCTGAACATATTGGTTGTAAGGCGATTCTCCTTATCAGATGTACGAAAAGAAATAAAACATGTGAAAGATATAAAAGCAAGTAAGATGGTTATAATAGAAGCACCACTGACAGCAGCATGCTTGGGAGTACAATTTAATGATATTACTGATATTCATTATGGAGATCAGGTGATTTACAATGTAATTTCGCAGAGACAAGGAAAACTTTTTGATAGTTACCAGAGATCTGATGCTCTCTGGGAGATTATTCCATGGGTTAATGGCTTTATACAATATGCTATTTAAACTGTAATTAAGTCTAATAGACGGTTGACATAATTTGTTACTAGCAACAGATCTGGTGAAGATAGAATAATCCATATATTTGATGTCAGATTGAAAAATAGGCAATTTAAGATGCATTATTTTAAACAACATAATGCCTAGTTTCAAGTTAAAAATTTCATGAATTTTTTATAATATTTAGTTTTAGAAATGATGGTTTTGAATGAGACCTGTTACCTGTGTTCAGCATATAGCTAACATATTTCTTTTGTAATTTGAGCAAGCATAACTTATTGTTTGCACTTATATTTGAATACCAGGATTCCAGACAATAGGAGAGATGGGTATAAATAAAAGCATAGTAAAACATTTTATAGGGAAGAGATGCTAAATTTTACCAAGTAGGCCAATATGTAAGGAAACTTTTTTTAAAACAAACTGAACATGCGCATTCCAGTTAACGAATTCATCAAACCAAACGCATAGATACTGAACGTAGTCAAGTCAAACATCCTGCACATATAATACACTGCCGGACAATTGCTAAGGACGGATGACAATAGCAACGATAGCAACCATAAAATCCGCCCCGGTGGCGCTGTGGTCTAAGCGATGGCCTCTGATCATTCGTCCGAAAGGGGTCGGGTTCGAATCCCGGTGAGGCATGGATGTTGTGTTTGTCTTACGGCACTGGCTCTCTCCCTTCCCTGGAACCAGTGACCCTAAATTAGGGACGGGCGACTGCTTATAGCCCATTGAGTTGCTCACGGTGGTCGTTAAACCTCCAATCAAAAAAAAAAAAAAACCATAAAATGGAAGGCAGAAAAATGTGGAAATTAGCATAAGTGCGGGATACAGTAAGACGTGTTGTGCGTATGCAAATTTTGGATTGCCGAACTTGTTCGTGACGTCATAGCGCTAATAAGAGATATAAAGGATTTGACGCGTATTGACCGTTGTTGTTCAAACACAAAGTTGAAAGGGAAAGAATCAATTGACGAACTTACAATTTTCAGTATGTCTTCCCGACATCACCTAGATGATTTTACGCGTGGCCGTATTATTGGCAAGATTGAAGTGTAGCAAACGTCACGGGGAGGTCGTGTTCGCAGTACGACACCTGCAGAAGATCGGTACATAGTGCTATCGACAAAAAGACACCGGCGCAGCACAGCTAGTGAGGTAGAAAATCAGTTTATGGCTGCTACTGGCAAGCGGATCTCCCGAAAAACTGTCGCCAGACGTTTGCATGAAGGAGGATTATACGCCCGCCGTCCTGTTGTGTGCATCCCATTGTCCAGACGTCACCGTACCGCCCGTTTGCAATGGTGCCATCAACATCGCAATTGGACTGATAACGACTGGTCTGCTGTCCTCTTCTCAGATGAGAGTAGATACAGTCTATCGTCTGATTGTCGACGACAACTGATCTGGCGTGATAGTGGTACTGCATATTGTCCAGCAAACATACAGGAAAGGGACCGATATCCGACATGTAGTGTCATGGTATGGGCTGGCATCATGATCAATGGCCGTACGTCCCTCTATGTGCTTCCAACTGGGACTATGACTGGCCAACGATATATTAATGATGTTCTGCTACCTCATGTTCGCATGTTCCGTGGTGCTGTCGGTGATAGATTCATTTTCATGGACGACAACGCAACATGTCATCGAACAGTCGCTGTCCAGGAGTGTCTTGAGAGCGAGGATATTCAACGCCTCGTATGGCCAGCACCTTCTCCAGATCTGAATCCCATTGAAAATGTGTGGGATGCTTTGGGGAGGAGTCTTACTGGTCGCCAATGCCCTCCAATAAACAAGGACACCCTCATTCGTGCACTGACAGAGGAATGGGATAAATTACCCCAACAGCTGCTTGATAATGTTGTGCAAAGCATGACACGACGTGTGGAATCTTGCATCGCCCTCCATGGTGGCCATATCCCGTATTGACATCTTACGCCGGAACGCCTGCGGACGGTAATTGAATTTTTTTCACGTTTACGTATTCTGAACAAAATGGCCTGTTTGTCCCTTGAACACGTTCCAAAGCCTTCTGGATTTCAGAGCACAATAAATTGTCTTTCTTGTAATGTCCTGGCATTCTGACATTATTTTATTTCACTTGGCATCCAACCACACTTACTTTTTTATACGCTATATAGCCGTTTATGATCCGTCCTTAGCAATTGTCCAGCAGTGTATTTACTCATATGTGGTTTGATTAGTAAATTTTACCATGGAATTTTATATTTTAGTTTTTTAGCAAATCTGTTTTTAGTTGCTTTCGAAAATAATTATAATTATTAATACGTGTTAGTTGACAAGGTAGGTTATTCTATAACATCAAACCCTGGTAATCAATAAATCTTTGTTGGGTTACAGTGTTGGACATTGGTAACAAAATTTCATTTCTGTCTCTTGTTTGATAGGCGTGACAAACAGTATTCAGCTGAATTAAATGTTGATATCTGTTCTCGTTTATTCTTTTATACATGAATCCTAATAATTTATATTGCCATAATTTCTCAATATCTAGAAATCCATAATATTAATAATTCATCCCTACCACCATATTCAAATTAATTCTCCTAAAATTATTAAAAATTTTGACCATCCTATTTTGTAATGATTGTAATTTATATAAATTAGTATTAGTAGTTTGCCCCATACTGATAAACAATAAGTCAAACATGGATTAATCAGACTGTAATACAGCATTTTCAATGTTTTAATTGTTAAACTATTTGAAATTCTCGTAATTAAACCCAATGTCCCCCATATTTTGTTTACAATATTTGAATATTAATATTCTATTTTGGATTATCCTCAATTGTTATTCCCAGATATTTAATATTATTTACTATTTCAAGGGTATAATTCTCCACACAAATAGATGATGGCTCAACAACATGTCTATCTCCTTTTTTGAAACTCATAATTTTAGTTTTTCTTCTGTATTTAGACACAGAAAATTTGTGTCTAGCCATTTCATCAATTTTTCAATAAACTTATTACATTTTATTTTCCCCTCATTTATATCTACACCCGGAATCAGAACTGTGGCATCATCCGAAAATAAAATAAAATACTCATTTGGATCAATGTTAAAAATGTCATTAATAGAAATTTTAAGAAGTAATGGTCCCAGAATTGAAACCTGCGGTGATCCTATTTCATTAATTAACTTGTGCGATTTTATTTTATTAATCTGTACATACTGTTTCCTGTTATGTAAGTAGTTCTCTAATAAATTATAATATGTATTTCTTATTCCATTATTATAAAGATTATCCAAAAATATCCCATGATCGATAGTATCAAATGCCTTTCTCAGGTCCACGAATATCACAATGGTTACTAATCTCTTTTTTTTATTATTTAATAAGATATTCTGAAATGTTAAAATGGCTATTTCTGTTGATTTTTCCTTTTGAAACCCATACTGATTGTTATTAATAACATGATATTTCTCAAAAAAATTTACCTAATCTTGTATATAATAGTTTTTCCATAACCTTAGTAAAAAAAGATAAGTTAAAAATTGGTCTGTAATTATTTATATTATCCCTGGACTCAGTCTTATGTTTTGGAGTTATTTTTGTTATTTGTAATTCCTCAGGTATTTTTCCAAATTCAATAATCACATTAATTATATAACTGAGAGGTTTAGAAATTATTTTGGAAATCCTTTTAATAGCCCCTGGATGTATGTCATCTGGTCCCACAGACGTTGATTTAATATTTCTTATGCATGCCGTAGTGATGTAAGGTCAGGTGATGCTCATTATACTACAGCCTCTCCTTGAGAAATGCCAACCCCGCCTTCTCCTGGTGCATCCTGTTCCCACTAAAGGGGCTCTGACGACCACCTATATCGGTATAACTACACCATCGGAATTAGAGGAAATGCTATCCCACACTCACCAACACGCTTGGCCAGTGTGGTGAGTTATGGCCAAACCTCTCCAAAATGACTCCATAACCTAAATCTTGGCCGTCAGTCTCCGGCAGCTGGAATGTACCTGGCCAAGGCAGCGGCCAGTGCGACATGAAGACAGAGGGTGCTAAGAATCACCGGAGGACCGCACTAGGCTGCCATCTGATGCTGACCTTGGCTACGTACAATGGCCGGGCCCGATCTTCTGATTCAAGGATCCTTGAATTTGAAGAAGAACTACAAAGGATCAAGTGGGACATCGTCGGGCTAAGTGAGGCACGAAGAAAAGGAGAAGATCTCATGGAACTGAAAAGTGGACATCTCTTCTATTATCGTGGGACAGATACTGGCATAACTAGTGGTGTAGGATTTATAATAAACAAGAAACTGAAAGATAAAGTTCTAAAAGTTGAAAGTTCCTCTGACAGAGCTGAACGACTTGTTATCCAACTCTCGAGAAGATATCAGGCTCATATTATGCACCCATTACAAGTCATCCTGAAGAAGAGATTGAAGAATTTTATGAGGAAATTCGTCATCTAAATAGTAAAGGCAAGCAGCACTTAAATATCATTATGGAAGATTTCAATCCGAAAATAGGGCAACGGCAACAGAATGAAACTTCAGTAGGTTATTTCAGTCACGGCAACAGAAACCAGCATGGAAATACTCTCGTAGAGTTTTCAGAGGCAGAAGGGTTTTTCATCATGAACTCCGTTTTCTAGAAAAAGTTTTAAAGGAATTGGACATGGATGCGTCCCAATCGATTGGCAAGTGAAATTGATTTTATTATGTGTTACAAGAAATTTGTCATGAAAGACTGCAGTGTGATAAACAAGTTCAATAAACGTACTGATCATAGAATGGGAAAATGTAAGATACACCTCGGTGCTAAACTTGAGCGTGGAAAGCTCATAAAACAAACATTGTGTACTGACATGACCAACCTTAAAAAGCATCATAATACCTTCAAAGTGGAACTGAGGAACAGATTCTCTGCTCTAGAAGGTCTAACGTCGGAAGAAGTCGATATCTCTGAAGTTAACAGAAAACTAACCAAGGCTCTTATGGAAACAGCAAGAACAAGAAAGTTGACACCGAATTTTCGGGTGTAATAAGCACGTCTTTTGAATCCGTTCTGACGCAAATTAAATTTATCAAAGCTATTCAAAGTCAATGGAACCGGTATGGAAAACAATAGATCTGACCAAAGAAAGAAGATTTTCAATCGGGTTTTTAATCCCTGAGATATTGCTGTAAACGGAATCGTGAGCTTACGAACTCTAAGAAACAGAGATATCGACAAAAATAAGATGTGACTTTACGTCCCCTGGTGGGAAAACCATGCATTATTTTAGGAAGAAAGTATTCTCAAAAGGTTTATCCGTATGAGCGGTATCGGTCGAAGAAAAAAACATTGGTCAAGTTTTCAGGAGCTCAGATTTTGCAACAAATACTTCAGAAGCAGAAATTATGACATATGACCCCCGGTGGCTAAACCATTCTTTACCAAACATTAGAAATTATGTGTAAAATATTTACCATCAGATCTTGTATGCGATACAGGAAGAATTTTTCGAATCAGAGCTTTAGGAGCAGAAATAACGCAGAAAACGCAATTAACCTTTGTGCCCCCTAGCGGAAAGTATATGATTTACTTGAAAATTTTGAATTTATAAGGAAAACATTTCGCATCGGAAACACTATCCAACAAAGAAGGAATTTTTCAAATCGTACTCTTAGAAGTAGAGATGTTGACAAAAATAAGATATACATCTACACCCCCTGGCGTAGAAACCATGAATTATTTCAAGAAGAAAATTTTCCTAAAAGGTTTGTCGACATAAGTAGTATCGGTCAACAAACGACGTTTTTTTCAATCGAGAATTTAGAAGTTCATATTTTGCTGCAAATACAACATAAGCGGAAATTAAGATTTACGTCCCCTGGTGGCCAAACTAATTTTTTTTTAAATTAGAAATTATGTGCAAACGATTTCCTATCAGGAGCTGTATCCGGTGCAGAAAGAATTTTTCAAATCGGAGATTTAGAAGCAGAGATATAGGGGGAAACGCAATTTACCGCTAAGCCCCCTAGCGGAAAGTCTATGAATTACTTGCAAAATTTGAAATTTATGAAAAACATGTCACATGGTAAACACTATCCAACAAAGAAGGAATTTTTCAAATCGGACTCCTAGAAGTAGAGATATTTACAAAAAATAAGATGTATATCTACGCCCCCTGGCGGAGAAACTGTGGAATATTTTAAGAAGAAAATATTCCGAAAAGGTTTATTGATGTATGTGGCATCAGTCCACGAAAGAATTTTTTAATCGATATTTTAGAGGCTACGATTTTATGGCAAATACATCAGAAGCAAAAATTAACACTTACGCCCCCTGGTGGCCAAAGTATTCTTTAAAATAAATTGGAAGTTATATACAAAAGATTTTCCATCGCGAGATGTATCCTCTGAAGAAATATTTTTTCAAATCGGAGTTTTAGAAGAAGAGTTATCAGGGGAAATGTAATTTACTTTTACGCTCCCTAGCGGAAAATCTATGCGTAATTTGAAAAAGTAGGATTATCATTTGCATATTTCAAGCTTCCCAATGCAAAAATATTTTTTTCAAATCGGACTACTAGTTACTGAGATATTGTGGGTACAGACGGACGGACGGACAAACCGATAACAGAAGAACGATCTTTTTTTACAAAAGATGTGCTAAAAATAGCTGGTACTAAGGACAAGTTCCATACGAACAAATTATCAGGAAAAACCAAAATTCTGATGCAAAAAAGAAGAGACATGAGGACAACTAAAAGAAATGTGACTTCCAAAGTGGAATATTTAGAGCTATGCAAGACGGTACGAAAACGTATCACTGAAGATGTAAGGAAATTCAACTGTGAACTAGTGAGAAAAGCAATTGAAAACAACCAAAGCCTGAAGAGAGCAAAGGGACATCTCAGTAAGAGAAGGAAGCATATTATGGCTCTGAGAAAAGAAGATGGATCTGTAACAAGAAATAGAGGTGAAATTTTGACAAGAGTGAAAGAGTTCTACTCAAAACTATATATGAAAGGGATCATACACGTACTCCAGACATTACGAAAGGTACCAGAGTTCTTCCAATCCTCCCAGCAGAAGTTGCAGATGCAATCAAGAACATGAAACGGGGAAAAGCTCCAGGAGAAGAAGAAATTACCGTAGACATCACACAAGAAGCAAGTGGAAATATTGAAACAGTACTCGCCGAAGTTTTCACTCGATGCCTTAATGAAGGGAAGATTCCTGAGGATTGGAACAATGCTACAATCATCCTGCTACATAATAAAGGTGACATTGAGGATCTCAGGAACTACAGACTTATCAGCCTTCAATCAGTGGTTTATAAAATCTTCACTAAAGTTCTTTCACACCTCTTGAAGGTGACACTGGACATGGCTTAACCGAGAGAACAAGCTAGATTAAGGAGTGGCTACAGCACAATAGATCATATTCACGTATTGAGAGAACTAATTGAAAGAGCGAGGGAATATGAGCTTCCAATATGCATGAATTTATCGATTGTGAAAAGACCTTTGATTCGGTGAAACCATCAGCAGTTACAATGGCTTTGAAATCCAGCGGTATTGAAGATGCATACATTGATATTATTCATAACATCTACGAAAATGCAAGTGCAAAGATTCTGCTATTTGAGAATACAGCATCCATAAAAATTGGAAAGGGTGTGAGACAAAGTGACACTATATCTCTCAAACTCTTTAATACCACATTGGAAAATGTCTTTCAATCACTGAACTGTGGAAACAAAGGGATAAAGATTAATGGAGATTATCTAACTCACCTTCGTTTTGCTGATGACGTAGACATTTCTGCAACTACCCCATCAGAGCTGCTGGGTATGATTCGGGAACTTGCTGACAAGAGTAAAGAAGTGGGATTAAAAATGAACTTTCAGAAGACAAAAATGATGTACAATGCTTTTGCAAGAAAAGAAGATTTATCGATTGATGGAAAAAAGCTGGAGATAGCAAATACCTATATTTATCTTGGACAGCAAATATCAAGTGAGGGTCACATTGATGAAGAAATTAATCGGAATATAAAACCTGCCTGGATAGCTTATGGAAGAAACAGTATAATTTGCAAGAGCAATATGCCATTATGTCTTAAAAGAAAAGTGTTCGATCAATGCAACCTTTCAGTGCTTTGATGTGGTGCAGGGACGTGGACCTTAACTAAAAGAGACATACAAAGGCTGCAGACAACTCAAATCAGCATGGAGAGATGCGTGCTTGGTGTATCCAGGAGAGCTAAGAAGAGGAACTCGTGGATCAGAAAAATAACAAGAGTGGAAGACATCATGATCAGAGTAAAATACCTGAAATGGCAATGGGCTGGACATATTGCCAGAAGGACAGACCAACAATGGACAGCTGAAATTTTAGACTGGATTCCAAGGGATAGCAAAAGACCCAGAAGAAGACCACATCGGAGATGAGTGGATGAAATTCGAAAGTATGCGGGAGTAACATGGAGGAGACTGGCACAAGTCTGACCGTTGTGGAAGAAACTTGGGGAGACCTTTGTTCAGCAGTGGATTGATAATGGTTGATAATGATGATGATGATTATGCTGCATGCCGTAATTTCTTCTGCTGTGAAATATTCAAAATAACACAATTTTTTTAATGTTTCTTTTTGGTAAGTAGTTTCCGATTTTCTTTTATTATTAGTTTTAATTTTACTTTTTATTTCTTTCTGAGCATTTATAAAATAGTAATTAATTTCATTTGCTACAGATTGAGCATCAGAAACACTCTGACCACTTTATACTTAACGTAATTGTTTCAGTTTTATGTTGTTTCCTTCCCAACATCTCATTTATATTTTTTTCCAAATAATTTCAGTCAATTGTGTAATGAGTAGAATGTTATAGTACAATTTTATTTTATATTTAAATTCTTTATTAAGCAAATTTCTAATTTTTTTGAAATTTAATAAATCAGTTGGTTATCGAGTTGAAAGACACTTTTAAACAATTTATTTTTTTATTAATGTTTCTCAATATTTAATCCAAAGTTTTCTTGCGCTTTTAGGCTGTGTTACAAATTTTATTGGAAAGCATTCAATATAGACAGCTGCAAATTGATCAAGAAATATACTATATAATTTTTTTGGAGAATCATGTATTGTAATACAATACATGATTCTCCAGAAAAATTATATATATATATCCCAATTATTTGATGAATTAATTCATAAAATTTACCCATATTAACCTCACTAACATCTCTGATTTTATATTTTATTTTAGTTTGGAAAGATATTGATTTTTTATTATGAATTAAATAAGTAAGTAAATGATCACACTTATATCATAATTTAAAACGCCAGCATACATGTAATTAATATCAATGTTATTTATGCATAGATCCAAAATAGAACTAGAGATGTCAGTGAGTCTAGTAGGCAAGTTTATATAATTCTTAAATCGATAAGTAGTTATGAGTGTTAATAATCTTTGAGTATTTATATTTATTGAAGCAAGATCTATATTAAGATCCCACATAATTATGTCTTGTTTATGTGATAATGTTGTGTATTCAAGATAGTTAGTCAGCAATGTCAAAAAACTGGAGATATTTCCCCTAGATGGTCTACAACAGACAGTGGTCTAAGCGATGGCTTATGACCATTCCTCCAGAAGGGGTCCGGGTTCGAATCCCGGTGAGGCATGGATGTTGTGTTTGTCTTACGGCACTGGCTCTCTCACTTTTGCTGGAGTCAATGACTCTAAATTAGGGACGGGCGACTGCTTATAGCCCATTGAGTTGCTCACGGTGGTCGTTAAACCTCCAACCAAAAAAAAAAAAAAAAAAAAAAAAAAAAACAGACAGCAATAATATTAACATCATTTTCAACAGTTAAAATGTTCATGTCATGATTTATGTAAATGCATTCTTGTATTTCTGCGGATAAACCATAATTAATTTTAAGATAGCCACTCCCCACCCGCCCCCCAATCCTATCAAATATATTTTATATTATACAATCGATAGTCATTTAAATGTATTTGATATTGTTTAGATAGAAACCAAGTCCCAGTAACACAAAATATGTCTATATTTGAAATTAATAATTTCTTTAGAATTTCCAACAATGTGAATTTATATATCAAACTTCTAGCATTAACACGAATCAGTTTCAATCCACTCTGTGAAAAATTCTGAAAACCTGTATTCAAGGAATCTATTTCAGTGTAAGTATGTATATTCATTTTCTTGCTCCTAGGTTACCACGAATAACTATTATTTAGTGAATTATATTGTGAATTAGTTTCAAGATATCTTCATAAGTTGTAATAACATGAATTCTGTCAGAGTCTGTTTTCTTAATAAGAATTTTCCCATGTAAAAACCAAACATATTTAAAGTAATGTTCAGCTGCAAAATTTGTAACTCTAAAGGAATAGTTCTCTGTTAAATGGTGACATGTTTTCATTGATGTAGATCCTGGACGAATTATGAGACACTCCAATCGTTATGAGCAACATCAACATGTGAAGGTTTATAATCATGAATTTCCAATTTTTGTGCTAATAAGGTAACAATCTCTCTAAGTTTTTCTCCACAAGTTTTGGGCTCCAGATCCAATCCATGTATTCGAATATTTCTATTTCTATTATATTGATTTATCTAATTCTGATTTTGTATTATATTATTAATTTTGTCATGAAGTTCATAATTTACTTTCTCGACTTTCCAATTTTAAAACTCGAAATTTAATTTTCATTTTCTAGCTCAGTATTTTTTTAAATTAAGTCATCATACCTAGTATTTAATAATTCCATAGCACATCTCAAGTCATTTAATTCTTTTTTTACTTGTGTTTTTTTATCTAATTTTTTATTTATTGGTATAAGTGCCATATTAATAATCAATCCGTGGAATGGCGTCACACTTCTTCACCAAGGCCTAAGAAGTTCAAGAGTCAGCGATCAGCACAGAAAGTCATGGTGACTGTTTTTTGGGATGACAGGAGTGTCATTCTCCTTGATTTTCTGGAACGTGGCCGTACCAGTGACCAGCTAGCGGTACGTTGAGACACTCGAAAAGTTTAGAGAAGCCATAAGGAGGAAGAGATTGAACAAGAATCTGAAAAGGATCCACATTCGCCATGACAGTGCGAGACCACACGCATCTTTGGCAACAAATCAAGGGATCAGCAAATTAGGCTGGTATGTGGTCCCCGATTTACCGTACAGCCCAGATCAGCCACCCTCCGACTTCCACCTGTTCGGTGCAATTAAAGACAGTTTCTTGGGACAACGATTTGATGACACGGGCAAGGTGAAAGTGCCTGTGAAGAAATAGGTGCAACAGTCCACACCTGATTACCTGAGTTTTTCGAAGAGGATTCGAGAGTTGGGTTCAACGATGGCACAAATGCATAGATTGTGATGGAGACTATGTTGAGTAGTACTTTTGTATAGTGAAAGAGTTACTCTACCAACATATGCAACTTGAATTGATCTCTATCAGTTAATAAAAAAAGTTATGCCCGCTTTTGCATTACTTTTGGTACAACTCTCGTATTTGAAGCAACACCTGGGCATCAGAAACCCTGATTGAAAGATATTATTTTTGTTTGATTTAACGCTATCTTCCACACCATTTCATGCGCATTTCCCGCCCAGTGTAATGTACAGTTTCTCAGTTAGGGTGCGCAAATGACTAATCTGTTTTTCTCGATAACTCTGCTTCTAACACTCCGATTTCGAAAATTCGTTTAATGCCGCATGTCATTCATTTTATGAAACATCTTGCATGTACTCTCATGTTTCACGTATGCAACGATTGTGCATGTAACTATGCACCAATTTTTATAGTGTGCAGTTTTGACACTACGTGGCGTTACTCTGTATTTCTATTTGCAACTGTATCTCCACTTCTAAAAATATTATTGAAAATATTTTTTTTTGCACTGTATGTCATTCTTTGTCCTAAAGATTGGAAGCAGTATCCTATTTAAATGATGCACAGCACTCCCAGTAGGTGTCTTTAATGCAAACATATTTTTCTGGCTATCCCTACTGCTAGAAAACGTATTAAAAAATTATTTTTTCCATCATTTAGATATTGCTATGAAGTATAGACTGTTTGCATATTTTCTACTATTCCATTATTCATAATTTTTCCACCAGAGGCGTCGGCGTTTCTCGGATTGTAATAAACATTAGGAAAATCGTTGCTTGTTACGATATTCTTTATTATGCGTATTTTGCACCGTACGACTGCTTATAACATTTAGAATCGCTCACAGTGGACTGTACACCCCAGAAAAAGAATGTTGGACATGATACATAGCTTCAAGACCTACTGTAGGCGACTCTGACGAAGCGTTTGAGATTGTGACTTTTTCGGGGAAGGGGTGAGGGAGGGTTAACGACCACCGTGAGCAACTCGATGTGCCATTAGCAGTCGCCTGTCCCTAATTTAGCGTCCCTGGTTCAAGGGAAGGGGAGGGAGAGAGCCAGTGTCGAAAGATAAACATAACATCCATGCCTCATCAGGATTCGAACCCAGACACATCACGGACGAATGGTAAGAAGCCAGTGCTTAGACAACTACACCATTGAATGCACTTTAAACCACTGCACCACTGAAGAAAAAGTTGCTGATTGAGATTGTGGTTCATTGGGAAAAAAGCTACCGACTATCGGCTCGGCAACTTTTTCTTCAATGAACCACAATCGTAATATGCCACAACTGTGTCCTGAATCTAAAAATTGCTACCTGACATGTGGTCTTTTGAATGTGTGACAGTTTACTGTAACAATGTAAAAACGTTTTATCAGTGTTGATGTCTTATATTTTAATTGAATTTATTTATTTATTTATTTCAATATTTATGCTGTTACATTATAACAGCATGAATCAGAAATACTTATGTGCAAATAAAAATTAATAGCAGCAAAAGGAAACAGGAAAAAGCTCTCACAGAGACCGGACGTGCCCGGAATCCCAAGAACAAAACAAATGAGTCAAGTACTGGCCGTGTCAACACAGTGATGTGAGAAATGTATGCTAGTTTTTTTTTTGTAGTGGTTAATTAAATATGTTTAATCTTTTTAAATGATTTTAGATTATTGATATCAATTAACTCCACAGGCAACCCATATCAGTACTCCGGATCAAAGTAGTTAATGCCTTGCCTTGACATCTGTGTTTTTGGTAAAATAGGTCAGAAAATGCCTTTTTCCTTGTTTTATAATTATTAGTAATGAAATTTAAATCTATAACATCGGAAAACAAATTATTTTTATCTTTTTAAACATCAATTTCCCAATGTTAAAATGAAATAGTTGTTCAACCTACAAAATTCCATACCTATCTGGGTCAACACGATTATGATGATAGTGGAATAATTGTAAGTTGTTAACAGTAATGGGAGAGATCTTTAAATCCAATAATTTTATACTGTATACTTATTCTGTAAAATTTGTAACTTATTTATATTAGTTTATGTTGTCTGTCCCCAAGAGGCAATGCCATAATTAATATGTGAATGAATATTTGCATAATACAACATTTTAAGAGTTTTAACTGTCAAACATGATATAACCATAGAAACAATGCCAAGGAACAACAAGGAACTGTACACAATTGGTACTTAAATAGTATAACTATAGTAGTAATCCGAATTTCTGGCTGTAAAATAGAAAATCAAAATTCCCAAGCTTCCGTATATCAACGAGATGGCTTTTTCAAGGAAGGTATACAGCAGACTGGATAATAGAACGCTTTAACAATTTGAACGCGGTGACTTCATTTGACAATAAACGAACAGATGCGAACGTAATTAGGTATCCAAAGACAGGGGGCGTTATGCTCGTTTAGTAAGCGGAATCACGGAAGAAATACAGAAGGTATTCACTATTTGAAGAACTGATTCCAAACCCGTGGAAACTCTAACGAACGAGACGCTATCATTGCATGACTCGCTGTTGGTTGTGATCTCCAAAGTTTCAGAAGTCAAGTTCAAGAGAGGAAGAGATATCAAGTTCTAGTACGCTGCTTCTATATGAGGGATGGCGTAAAGAAATTACCTTCCTATTTCATCCCAAAATCTACAGCTATTCGCGAAACTTTGGAGATCATAACCAACAGCGAGTCATGCACTGATAGCGTCTCGTTGGAGTTGCCACGGGTTTGGAATCAGTTCTTCAAATAGTGAATACCGTTTGTTTTCCTTCCATGATTCAGCATGCTAAACGAGAATAACACCTCGTGTCTTTGAATGACTAATTACGTACGGATCTGGTCGTTTATTGTCAAGTCAAGCCACCGAGTTCAAACTGTTGAAGCGTTCTATTATTCAGTTTGCAGTTTACTGCCTACCTTCCTTGAGAAAGACATCTGGTTGATGTGCGAAAGCTTGGCAATTTTGATTTTCTATTCTACACCAAGAAATTCGGATTACTAGTATAGTTATATTATTTACGTCTTATATTTTATTGTACAGTTGTTTGCCCAGGGATCCTTTTAAACAATGAACGTGTTTTCCATTTAATTCCAGTGCATTATTGAAACCATCTCGCCTTCCAAAATTAATATTCGCTTCTTTTCGGTCTTGAACTTTCGGTTCGATCGTAAAGTGTAGCACAGAACAAAGCACTGACTCGCTGCTTTCTCAATAAGCGTAGCAATAAAGGGCAGATTTAACTTTCATTCTTAACAAACATTTATTGTGAAAGTGTTGCGAAAGGTTTCATTTCTAAGCACATAAATATAAGTCAAATTTTATGAATAACGTAACTGGAAGTATATTATTCTAATACTTCGCGTAAAATACCAACATATAAGATTAAAATGGTAACTTCCGCAAACGCTGTTTATTTCTCGAGTGCCTGAGCATCAAATTTAATAACCGTTTCAAAGAAATTTCACGAAAAGCGGAAGGTCGACGGCAAATTTCCCTGCTGTACTTAAGAATTGCATTGCAGAACATACGAATTCGACACAGTAATAAAAATAAATATGCAGCGTGTAGGCGTCTTAAAGTAACACGCTAGAGGACGGATGCTACGCAGTTTTCAGTGATGTAGTCTGATTCTCTCAGTGGCCACAATATGCGTTTAATTATATGCACGTAGTTGTGAAAGAAAACATATTCTTTTACGTGTGTGAGCTCATGATTTTGCTTGGGATCTAGAAATTCCCACAGTTTGAACGGAAAACTCAAGGTTTCATTGCTTTTAGTCCAATTGGTTCGTATCCTATTGTAGTTCAATTGGTTCGTATCCTATTGTAGTTCAAATATTTCGTATCCTATTGTAGTCCAGTTGGTTCGTATCCCATTGTAGTCCAATTGGTTCGTATCTTATTGTAGTACAATTGGTTCGCGTCCTATTTTAATAATTTGGTTCCTATGCCTCGATAAACAAGAAAATTCAGCCCAGCCAATATCTGGAGAAACAAACATGCCGTTGTGAAAGAATGTTTTGTTGTGTCTCACACTACCCATGGACGATAATATGTAGCAATATTGCATGCTCCAAGTAATATTTTCCAATAAACCTCAAATTTCGAACATTTTTAAATAACGTGATATTCACTTAATCAGCCAAATTTTAAAAATTTTGAACATGTGAATCGCTTTTTTTTTGGTGTAAATATGACATGGATAGTAAGTCAGATAATATCTGAAAACTTGAAAATTTCATCTCTTGGATACCGCCCAAATATGCTAACCACTACACCACCCAGAACGACCAAATCTCAAGTTTCCGATTAATTTGAATATAACCATTACAGGATTCATCACAAATTCTAAAAGTTATTAGATCTGGTCCTCCTACTTGATGTCCAGTAGGTATTTATAAATTTGCCATACTGCCATGAATTTCATCAAACGTGAAGATTAGTTTATTTTATGCTACAAGTTTCCTAACAGGAAGAACGACTTATTTCACAGTAAGAAAACGTACAATGCGCTCTTTTACGACTGATGCATGAAGAATTTGTATATAGGAACACAGGATTTTGTTTATTTAACAGAAAAAATGAATTTTGTAATATAGTGGAGATCTTTTTATTTATTGTTATTATTGTTATTATTTTGCCTGGAAAATAATTCAGTTAAGGCTCGTAGAGCCGAAAAATCTGATGATTTGCAAGTGTTGCAAGCAGAAAAGAGTGCGCCATTTTTCTTGAAGGACGTTTGTCTGCTGTAAATAGTTAAAATAAACATGTGCATTAGAATCGGCGTGTACACTGATTCAGCTAATTTGCGCAGGAAATTCTAATTGCAAAAAATATTTTCAAAAAGTTTCAATTAAATAGGTCGTTGTTATCAAGGATTTACTGAGCGAAGGGAAAGTCGTGCTACAAGTTGGTGCTACCTTACCCTTTGCGGAACCACGTGATATGTACCAGCCGTTAACATTTGTGTGCCTTGTATAATTATTGCCTTTCAATCAATTAAAATTAGTTATGTTTTATATTATGGATGTAATGAGTACGTACTGAATTAAAATTATGCTGATTGTAATGAGTACGCATTGAATTCAAATCAGTAATTTAAAGTTTATGGAATATACACCATTTTCTGGGCTATTTTTGATGCTATCATATTTCCTGACAGCAGTGAAGTAAACCTTCTGCTCTGTGGACGACATACAGTTTTGCGTCCAGTGCCCCTTCCTGGGATGCCAGTGCCGGAGAGCTAGCGGTATTTGGATGCGTAAACCGAGGACGTGCATGTGCCAGCTGTGCCGGAATACGACAACCACAGAGCAGGAGACTCAAAGGTAAATCTTCCATAGAGGCTCATGGCAACACTTTGGCCCCGAAGATCTCAGTGGAATAACCCACTAGTGGACGGACATGGAACTAAAACGTCGAACCGTAACCGTCTGCCTTTTTCTTTTCTTTTATTTTTCAAGACTTTGCAACTCAGATCAGATCACGTGTAGAGGATTTTGGGAAAGGAGTATTTGATCCCAGGTCTTAAGCAACCCTTAGGAGTAGGAAGCTAGGAGATTTGGACTAGAGAGCCCGATAAGAGAGTGACACGGAAGCGAAGTAGAAAGTAGGAGGAAGACTCCTTTATTTATTACCGGGAGGCCAGTACTCGGGGTCCGACAGCTTAACGTGCCCATCCGACTCACGGCGGATATTTAGTGGTTTAAGCGTTTGTACCTGCCTGGGATTCAACCTAAGGTTGCTCCGTGGCAGTCACGAACGTTGGCCACTAGGGCATGCCCGGCCAAGTTCACAACTCAGACTAGATCAGATCATATGTAGAGAATTTTAGGAAGGGAGTGTCTGACCCCAGTTTTTAAACAACCCTTAGAAATAGGAAGCTATGAGATTTGGGCTAGAGTGCCCGATAGGAAAGTGACCGGGAAACGAGGTGGAAAGGGGGAGGAAGACGCCCTTATTTATTACCGGAGAGCCGACGGCTTAACTTGCCTATCCGACGCACGTTGGGTATTTGATGGTTCGAGCGTTCGTACCTGCCTGGGATCGAACCAGAGGTCTTCTCCATGGAAGTCACGAACGTTGACCACCAGGCCACGCGCGGCTCAAGTTCACAACTCTCTCCGCGGCGCTACTTATATAGTCACTGGTACCGTATCATGTGACGACGCTATCGTAATTTCATGTCCAACTACTGGAGCGCTGTAATAAACACGGCAGTTGGACCTCTATATCTCCTCCGCTGTCACGACAGCGAAGCAGTGTGAGCCATTTTCGTCTCTGCCCTTAGTCATGCAACGGAACAAGATGGCGGCCAACATGGCGGGCTTCAGGTTGGTTGTTTACTGATTTTGAAATCTTCTCGGGAACTTACGAATTTTTGGTGCTATGAATCTTTCCCGTCAGTAGTAAAGTAAATCCCAAGCAAAAAAATAAAATCGAAAAAGCACCTTGGTACTCTTCGTAGATAATTATGCTATGCATCTTTCGTATGCCAAGATCTTTGTGGCTGTGAAATGAAACGAGTGATCCGAGAGTATTCATGTGCGATTTTGTAATCACTTAGGATCTCTTCGTAAATATTAGAAATCGTTATCCTTCCTTGTTGATGCATCGATTTTAAATACTTCTTTCAGAGGACGATAAGAAAAATGAGAATTTGTGAATTGATAGAAAGGCAGCGGAGTCATACAGTAGCTTGCGCATGTGCAGATGAACTTTCGTTGCTACGTCACCTTTCATCAGTGTCAAGGTCGTTTCTTACGTTCTTCTAAATCTGAATAATATATAATAACAATAAATATAAATATTGTTTTTGAAAAGTAAACAGTAGAAAAACTTACTATTACCGCCATAGTTTAGTAAATACTTTTATGATTCACATATGTTCTTTCATTAGCTTTACGACAATAACATTCATTAATCTACCTACCTAAGTAATACTCAGTGTCAGGAATTTGAAAACCTTATTGCTTGTCGTTATGATTTAATTGTACTTACTATTGTTGTAGTAGTTATATTATTATGTATATGCAAGTGAAGAAACAAACTAGAATATTGAATTCACGTCTATGTTAACTTTGTAGATGACATTTTGTTTTTGTGTGTTTGTTGTTGAACGGTGTTTTGCACCTGAAAAGTATAAAATAGTATTTGGTGTTACATGTGTAGGTTATGTGTTACACAGTATAACGGGAAATAGTATTTACTGTACACGTGCACCAGATCTGTGACCAATATTGATCGTTAGTAGGACAAAACGGTTGTGTATGCAAAGTGAATTTTCCCCAGTCCATAAATCCTAAAACCACAGTCAGAGCTGTGGCGGAGGTGAGCTGTGTTCAGAAATTGTGAATACCACGTACACTAAGTGAGTACTAAAGCATATTGAGTAGATATTTGAAAGGCTATTTCCTGCATGTTTGACACCTGGCTACAACGTTGGAATAGAACACTAGCTGACCAAGCACGTCACCTAAGGGAGAGGGGCGTGTAATTCAATATCTTGATCTTGATCTGAGGCAAAATCCGGCACTACCTTCGTGCAGCTTAGCTTTGAGAGAGCTTTTTTGACACTTGGATACCATCAACGTACATAAATTACTGATGCGGAACAATTCTTCTGACCACCAACAGACTGATATTACTAGAAGGAAAACGATAAATCTTAGGTGAATCTCTCGTTCTGCCTCAATGCTTCGCCTAACGTGGTATAACTTGTGGTGTTTCTAGATGCCCTGACTGACTGCTAAGCTTTGTCTAGGGCATGTGGGCTGCCGAGGGGATGGCGGTGACCGAAGTTAACGAAGATATCCAACGGTCACGTTTTGACTGAGAGCGTCCTTCTTCCTAGGCATAGGAACCCTTAAGAGACAAACCAGATGTGGCTATGAGAGCAACTCAGACCCCTTCCCCCAGAACGACAGAATGGGAGGAAAGGAAAGAGAAAAGAAAAAGCTTTACTTAACAGGGTCGAAATAACCTAAATGGATACATATCAAATACAGAAAAATGTAATTTCAACATTCATACACCCATGTATTTTCAACATCCTAGTTAGCTTTCACCAGTTTCCTTTCACTTTTTTTTCTGAAATTCGTAATCTCTGTGACCAATGAAATCAAGAAGTGTTATTGTACAACTACGAGAGAGAGAGAGAGAGAGAGAGAGAGTAAAAAAAACAAAATGATATCCTACCATGTTTTTTATCCTTTTTGACGGATTTTTTTAATATTAAGCTCTGCTTGCTACTAGCATGTCTTTACAAAGTTAAAATTACATGAGAGTAACTCATTTCCATAATTAATCAACTGCGACATTACCACAAAACAAAACATTTATACAGTGAATCATAATAACATGTTAATAGCAGACTCGTATATTAAAATAAAATATAATGTATGCTGCTTCCCTTTTTTTGGTTCGAGGTTTAACGACCAACGTGAGCAACTCAATGGAATATAAGCAGTCTCCGTCCCTAATTTACGGCCACTGGTTCCAGGAAAGGGGTAGACAGACACAACATCCATGCCTCGTCGGGGTTCGAACCCATCTCGGACGAGTGACCAGGAGCCATCGCATAGACCACTGCGCCACGTCTACTGCTTCCTTAATGCACTAAAACGAAATATTACATACTACACGCTTCCCTGTATTTTATTTATCTTTACTCTCCTTCTGGAATGAATAAAAGAAAAACTGCACTGATATTTCGAAAATACTTACAGCAACTAGTCGCTCAAGTCATTTCACCTACTCAAGCTGGAAAAAGAAAGAAGAAACTCCGCTTTTGCCAAACGCCATTACACTGGAACAAAAAAACAAGAAAGATGACACCGAATTTTCGGGTGTAATTAGCACGTCTTTTGAATCCGTTCTGAAGCAAATTAAATTTATCAAAGCTACTCAAAGTCAATGGAACTGGTATGGAAAACAATAGTACCTGACGGAAGAAAGAAGTTTTTCAATCGGGTTTTTAATCCCCCAGATATTGCGTTAAACGGAATCCTGAGCTTACGCCCTCTGGTTGCACACTTGTGCGTTAAGAAAAACATGAATTTATATCAGAAACATTTCACACCGGAAACGCTCTCCAACATAGAAAGAATTTTTCAAATCGGACTCTTAGAAACATAGATATCGACAAAAATAAGATGTGACTTTACGTCCTCTGGTGGGAAAACCATGCATTCTTTTAGGAAGAAAGTATTCTCAAAAGATATTTCTATATGACCCCCATCGGTCCAAGAAAAAAAAAATTTAGTCGAATTTTCAGGAGCCCAGATTTTGCTACAAATACATCAGAAGCAGAAATTAACACTTATGCCCCAAGTGGCCAAACCATTCTTTACCAAACATTAGAAATTATGTGAAAGATATTTTCTATCAGGACTTGTATGCGATACAGGAAGAATTTTTCAAATCGAAGTTTTAGAAGCAGAAATAACGCAGAAAACGCGATTTACCTTCGTGCCCCCTTGCGGAAAGGTTATGATTTACCTGAAAATTTTGAATATATAGGAAAAATATTTCGCATCGGAAACACTATCCAACAAAGAAGGAATTTTTCAAATTGGACTCTTAGAAGTAGAGATATTGACAAAAATAAAATATACATCTACGCCCCCTGGAGTAGAAACCATGCCTTATTTTAAGAAGAAAATGTTTCTAAAAGGTTTGTCGACATGAGTAGTATCGGTCAACAAACCACTTTTTTTTTAAGTCGAGATTTTAGAAGCTCATATTTTGTTGCAAATACATCAGAAACGGAAATTAAGATTTACGTCCCCTGGTGGCCAAAACTATTTTTTTACAAAAATTAGAAATTATGTGCAAACGATTTCCCATCAAGAGTTGTATCCGGTGCAGAAAGAATTTTTCAAATCGGAGATTGAGAAGCAGAGATATAGGGGGAAACGCAATATACCCTTACGCACCCTAGCGGAAAGTCTATGAATTACTTGAAAATTTTGAAATTATTTGAAAATCATGTCACACTGGAAACACTATCCAACAAAAAAGGAATTTTTCAAATCGGACTACTACAAGTAGAGATATTGGCAAAAATAAGACATACATGTACGTCCCCTGGCGGAGAAACTGTGAAATATTTAAAGAAAAAAGATTCCGAAAATTTTTATCGATGTGAGTGGCATCAGTCCACGAAAGAATTTCTCAATCGGTATTTTAGAAGCTCAGATTTTATGGCAAATACATCAGAAGCAAAAATTAACACTTACGCCCCCTAGTGGCTAGAGTATTCTTTACCAAAAAATTTGAAATTATATGCAAAAGATTTTCCATTAGGAGGTGTATTCGCTCAATTTTTTTTTCAAATCGGAGTATTAGAAGAAGAGTTATTGGGAAAAATGTAATTTACTTTTACGCCCCCTAGCGGAAAATCTATGCGTAATTTGAAAACGTAACTATATCTAAAATAGTCTTCGACATAAATCAAATCGAAAGATAAAAATATCTTTTCAATCGGATGTTTAGAAGCAAATATGTGGAATAAAACGTATTTTTGAATTCGACATTCTGCATTTACTAGAGGCGAAATTGTACATCGTAAAAAAAAAAAAGGAATAAAGGATCATCATTCGAATATTTCAATCTTCCCAATGCAAAAATAATTTTTTAAATCGGGCCAATAGTTGCAGAGATATCGTGGGTACAGACGGACGGACGGACGGAAAAACCAGTAACATAAGCACGGTCTTTTTTTACAAAGATGTGCTGAAAACGCTACACGAAAAACAAAAAAGATGACACCGAATTTTCGGGTGTAATAAGCACGTCTTTTGAATCCTTTCTGACACAAATTAAATTTATCGAAGTTATTCAAAGTCAATGGAACCGGTATGGAAAACAATAGATCTGACGAAAGAAAGAAGATTTTCATTCGGGTTTTTAATCCCTGAGATATTGCTGTAAACGGAATCGTGAGCTTACGAACTCTTAGAAACAGAGATATCGACAAAAATAAGATGTGACTTTACGTCCCCTGGTGGGAAAACCATGCATTATTTTAGCAAGAAAGTATTCTCAAAAGATTTATCCATGTAAGTGGTATCGGTCTAAGAAAAAAAATTAGCGATTTTTTAGGAGCCCAGATTTTGCTACTAATATTTCAGAAACAGAAATTAACACTTATGACCCCTGGTGGCCAAACCATTCTTTACCAAACATTAAAAATTATGTGAAAACTATTTTCCACCAGGTCCTGTATGCGACACAGAAAGAATTTTTCAAATCGGAGCTTTAGGAACAGAACGCAGGAAACGCAATTTACACTTCTGCCCCCTAGCGGAAAGTCTTTGATTTACTTGTAAATTTTGAATTGAGAGGAAAAGCATTTCCCATCGGAAACACTATCTAACAGAGAAGTGATTTTTCAAATCGGACTCTTAGAAGTAGAGATATTGACAAAAATAAGATATACATCTACGCCCCCTGGCGTAGAAACCATGAATTATTTCAAGAAGAAAATTTTCCTAAAAGGTTTGTCGACATGAATAGTATCGGTCAACAGACGACTTTTTTTTCAATCGAGATATTAGAAGCTCATATTTTGCTGCAAATACATCAGAAGCTGAAATTAAGATTTACGCTCCCTGGTGGCCAAACTATTTTTTTACAAAAATTAGAAATTATATGCAAACGATTTCCCATCAGGAGCTGTATTCGGTGCAGAAAGAATTTTTCTAATCGGAGATTTTGAGGCAGAGATATAGGGGGAAGCGCAATTTACCGCAACGCCCCCTAGCGGAAAGTCTATGAATTACTTTAAAATTTTGAAATTATATGAAAACATGTCACACGGAAAACAATTTCCAACAAAGAAGAAATTTTTCAAATCGGACTCCTAGAAGTAGATATATTGACAAAAATAAGAAGTACATCTACGCCCCCTGGCGAAGAAACTATGGAATATTTTAAGAAGAAAATATTCCGGAAACGTTTATCGATGTGAGTGGCATCAGTCCACGAAAGAATTTATCAATCGGTATCTTAGAAGCTCAGATTTTACGGCAAATACACCAGAAGCAAAAATTAACACTTACGCCCCCTGGTGGCCAAAGTATTTTTAAAAAAATTGGAAATTATATGCAAAATATTTTCCATCAGGAGGTATATCCGCTGAGGAAAACATTTTTCAAATCGGAGTTTTAGAAGAAGAGTTATCATGAAAAATGTAATTTACTTTTACGCCCCCTAGAGGAAAATCTATGCGTCATTTGAAAAAGTAACTATATCTAAAATACTTTTCGACATAAATGGAATCGAAAGATAAAATAAGTTTTTAAATCGGTTGTTTAGAAGCAAATGTGTGGAATAAAACGTATTTTTGAATTCGACATCATCTGCATTTACGCCCTGTAGCGGCAAAATTGTACATTGTAAAAAAAAAACGAAATGAAGGATCATCATTCGCATATTTCAAGCTTCCCAATGCAAAACGAATTTTACAAATCGGACTAATAGTTGTAGAGATATCGAGGGTACAGGCGGACGGAGGACAAACCGGTAACATAAGCACGATCTTTTTTTACAAAAGACGTGCTAAAAATGAGAGGAAAAAAGGAAGAAATTTCTTTTTAAAAGAGAAAGAATTTCCCTTTGGCTTTTTGTTTACCTCTCGCAACAAAGCGTACCCTAGGGAGTTCTTGAATATCTAGTTTAGAAAAACAGAAATCACTCAGGGAAGGATCGTCACCCTCCCCTGAACCGGCCTCAGCTTTTATAAATTTTTCTCATAAAAATGCGTGGGTATGTCGCAGATAAATTTGGAGACAGTGATCAGGTGTCAGCAGATTTTAGCGACATATCAGTCTGTACCGAACGGTGGCTTGGGGTGGCCGTGACTGACGCGAATGAATGCGATGTGTTATATATAAAGTACGCTCTCGAATCATTCCTTTTATTTCACACCCACAGAGATCTTGACGTGAGAAAGATGCATACCATAAATTATCTGCAATGACTACCAGGATACTCTTTCGGTTTTATATTTGATTTGGGGATTTAACAACCACTGTGAGCAACTCAATTGGCTATAATTAGTCGTCCATCTCTAATTTAGGGCCCCTGGGTCCAACGAATGGGAAAAGCCAGTGCCGTAAAGCAAACACAACATCCATGCCACACTGGGATTCGAACTCGGACTCATTTCGGGCGAATAGTCTGAAGCCAGTGTTTAGACCACTGCGCAACCGGGACAGCTCTTTGAGCTTTAATTATCAGAATAAACCTGAAATTATGCGGCTTGGACTACTGATCCAATCCTTCTAGAACGTAAAACGTAACACAAAGAAATATCCGATCATATGTTGCGTGTGTATGTGTGACGTCACATGATTTCACCAGATGCTCTTCTTCATTTCGAGAGTTCCGCGACTGTGAGGGCGCTGCTATCCTGCATTTTGAACAACATCATCTTTTCCAGGAAAAACCTGAGTCAAATAAACTAAGATTGTGAGTACGATAATTGGGACATTCACGTTAGTTGTTATTAGTCCTAATTAGTTCTAACGAAATAAGTCAACAAATAGAAGATGCGATTCAGTCTACGGAACATCAAGTTAAATGAAGTAACAACTTAATTGAATTATCGTCAGGGGATTACATGAAGTTAAAAGAAAAACTTGTACTATAATGTGCCCATGCGCCTAATGAGGAGACGGATGCCAAGATTAATTCGAGTATTTGACATCTGCTATGTTCTGGAACAAGTCACTGTCATTAAAGGCCTTAACCAAAGTGTTTATATTTTGATTTTCTTGATGTTCAATTCACTTCAGATTTTCGCATATTTAATCCATTTCTTAATGTTCAATTAAATATTAATTAATATCGAATCTGTGCAGAAAATTATTGTTGACATTGGTTTGAATATCCCAGAGAAATTTATTTGGGGACTGCCAATATGCCATGCTGGTGACATGTTTTAATGTTATTAATGACACTTGTGAAAATTAATCACCTAAAAAATTAAATGATATGCAGGAACAGTATTAAAAAAGTTCACAGTATTCACAAAATTATTCCTAAGACTAAGATTTCCTCTGCGTTATGCTACTTCTATTATTTTATTCTAGACCGTAAACATTAATATGAATGAAAGATAAAACAAGTTATTTGATATATTGAACAAATAAAATATGCATACGATGATAAACACAAGATCCAATTGTTAGCTCCAGTGCTACACTACAGATTTGTCACAATCTCCGTATTTCTTAAGGAAGACAGGAAATACCAGGCAGCGTGTCGAACACCACAGTCGATTATTTTTTCCAAAAGTGACACAAACCGGGTTTGTAAGAGCATTTCCATGGACGATTTTAACATTTCGCTGCGCTACTTTGGCAAATTTCTAAGTGACAAAATTTTCAAATTTAAAGTTATGTCTTCAATATGTACTGTTTGTCATTCTGTATCGAATAGCCGACTTTGAACAGTCTATCATAGAACTTTATGGAATTAGCAAAAGTGACACAGTTGTAACTGCAGTGCTACTAAAAGAAATCATAGAGTGACAAGGTTGTAACTGTTAAAAAGCCATAATAAAGCATTTTAACGAAAGCCAGTAGTTAGGCAAAACATATTATGTTTTGCCAAATTACTGACGAACTTGTTTGGGCAGTATTAGCTTATCAGTAAAACGCTGGGTCCAACCGTTTTTATACCGCCAGGGCGATATATTTCCATATACACAACATCGGCGGGCAGTTGCATTTAAGCCAGCCAGTGAGTCACGGAGCACCCATACCTTGCTGATTCCTGGTGGCCAACGCTAGAGGTTGTTTAGTTTTACGTTCGTATTTGAGTAGGTATTACTGCTGTTATGTAATTAAGTGCAATGAACAGAGAAAGTGATACAGAAAATGTGAGTTGCGTTTCTTTCAGCATTCAGTCATCAACGAACTGCAGCGACAAAACTCCAGAATCTCCGTGGAAGAGAGTTCGAAAAGGTATTGCCAAACCATGGAAATGGAAAAGCAATGTAAGACAGGCAGCATATCAGTCAGGTAAGTTATATGTAAGTCGGCTAGGAAAGAATGTCCCTGCGAAAGAGGGAAGAACATTAAAAACTTGTCTAATTCATTGCAAATTCAAATGTAGTCAGAAGATATCTGAGGATGAAGGTTTTGAACTGCACAAAACATGCTATTCTTTGTCAAATGCAACAGAAAAGACACATTTCATAATTTACACTACAGAACGTTCTCACACGGTTAGGCCAAAGAGAAAAAGGATTGATGATCTTAATGTGTCTGATGATGAAGACACTGATAATATTGATGGGTTACCGAGAAATAATCAAATGCAGTCGAGAAGGAATTACTCATTCAAGTATTTCTTTCATGTCAAGGATGAGAAAATTCAAGTATGTAAACAATTTTATTTGGGAACTTTATCCATATCCCAGACGCCAGTATATACTACAGATATGACTAAAATACTCAGACCAACACCGCTTATCCTGATCACAGAGGCAAAAGTGTTGGCAGTAGAAGAGTGCCAAAGGCTGATGCTGATTTTGCTCGGCAACATATTAAATAATTTCCTAAAATTGAATCACACTACTGTAGGGCTAATACAACGAGAGAATACCTTGATTCGAATTTAAGCACTTCCTAAAATTTAATCACACTATTGTAGGGCTACTACAACGAGAGAATAGCTTAATTCGAATCTAAGCATTTCCTAAAATTTAATCATACTGTTGTAGGGCTACTAAAACGAGAGAATACCTTGATTTGAATTTAAGCACTTCCTAAAATTGAAACAGACTATTGTAGGCCTACTACAGCAACGAGAGAATACTTTGATTCGAATCTAAGCATTTCCGAAATGTATTTTTTATATAAAAAGTACAAAGCAAAACATTAATCCTGTTATAGAATCTATGTATTACAAAATTTTCGTGACGGAATTTAATTTAGGGTTCCATGTTTCAAAAAGCGACTGTTGTGACTTGTGCAAAAAATTCCAATTTGCTGAGAAGACAGGAACACTTACTGATGACTTAAAAAATAGTTATCAGCATCATTAAATTGTTAAAAATTGCGTTGAAAGAAGAAAAGAGAAGAATAAAGACAAAACAGGAGGTAAACCAGTGCTTTTTGTTTGACCCTGAAAATGCTCTTGCTCTTCCACGATCAGACGTAAGTTGCTTTTTCTATCTTCGTAAATTAAATGCTTACAATTTAACCGCGTACTTAAATTAAGTGACTAAAAACGTTTATTGCGCTATCTGGCCTGAGACATTGGCAGGGCGAGCTGGAAATGACATTGCCAGTGCACTTAGAAAAATCCTTGATATTTTGATTGAAGAAAATGACTTATCTGAACTAATTACATGGTCTGATTCATGTGTACCACAAAACAGGAATTCAATCATATCATATGCAGTCCAACTATTTATAAAAGAAAAACCAAGAATTACTTCAGTAACAACGAAGTATTCAGTTCCCAGCCACTCTTGCGTTCAAGAGTTAGACAGTGTACACAGGTGCATTGGAAGAATACTGAAACACAATGACGTGTACTCTCCAATCGGCCTCGTCTGAGCATTACTTAAAGTTAATCAGAGGAATCCGTATAGAATTGTACAAATGAAACCGCAAGATTTCAAAGATTTTGCTGCATCTGTAAAGGCTTTGCTGCAACTGTAAGGCTGCTGCAACTAAGATTTTGCTGCAACTGTAAGGCTGTTCCTTACACTCTAGTGACAAACTTACAGTTCACAAACAAGCTTCATGAAGTGGGCTAGAAAGTTAATCATAAACCAGATACTGGTGAACAAGTTGTTAATATTACGTTTCAAACATCAAACAGGAAATCAGTTGTTCGTCCAAGTGAATCTCTGTGAGCTTTCCAAGTCACACCAAAAAAGTACAAAGAACAAAAAATGAAATATCTAAATTAAAGAAAAAGGACATTAAAGCTGATTTTCCTTTCATTCCATTACAAGACAGGCAATATTATTGTACTGTACAAACTAAATATAAAGTAGGCTCCTTTGCATTAATATTGGAGACTTGGTTTTCTGTTATTTCTCCTTTTGCTTGAAATACATTCTTTTGTTTATGTAATAACCTACTATATATTTGTTTTTCACCTTTTTTAATATTTTAAACTTAACATTTCAATCCATATAAAGTACTGGAATTAACTAAATACCTTAGTTTGACAAAGTTGTATGTTCACTTACACCCTTGTCACTTTCCTGAATTGGCAATATGAAAGTGACAAGGTTCTAACTGCAAACCGGACCATGTCAGTTTTCTATATATAAACACAATATTTCGTCGGAAAGTAGGCTAAAAGTATTTATAACATGCTTCAATAAATGCTCAGCATTTCACTTTGCTGAAACTCCATTAGAAACAAATTTACAACGATATGAAACTTTAAACTCATTTTTCTCAAAATATTACTCCGATCAGTTAGAACCTTGTCAAAGTAGGGCACCGATTTGTTTCTTTGCGGTTTTTGGTTACAATCTCAGGTACTGTGAGAGGTGTGGCTGGGGGGCGCATTTAGCTTTCGCTGCGTTGAGCCCATACCTCTAGGACTTATTACGAATCTTAACCTGTGCACTCTTCTTGTGCTGTACTGCAACCAGTGTTTATTTCAGGCATACATCCAGGGGGGGCGAAGCCCTCCCGGAAATGACCATTGCCCCCCCTCCCCCGGAGACATTTTAGGTTACCGAACCAAATTTTAATAAATTCAGGCTATGATGAAAAAGGAAGTTTCGTTTCTTTTTATGCTACAAATATTTCTCCAATTATATTTTTTAAAATATTTGTTCGAATGGAACTAGTTATAATTTATTAAGTTAACGAAAAATTTAAGAAAAACTAATGCATTTTTTTTAATGTAAGTCGATACATTTTTATTAAATTAAGGAATTTTTTTCTAATGTATGTCACATTTTAAACAAAAAACAAAAAAGACACATTTTCCGGGGTGGCGAGGCTCTCTAAATGTGCCCCTGTGCTAGATATATAGTAATTACTTCTATATATATAAATATAGTAGTTAAAATTATATGTATATATATATATATACGTATACAGCAGGGATGTAATGTCAGGTGATGCGTAACATCACAGCCTCTCCTTGACAAATATCAACCCCGCCTTCTCGTGGTACATCCTGTTCCCACTACAGGGGCTCTGACGACCGCCAATAGCGGTATAACTATACCGTCGGGATTAGAGGAAATGCTATCCCACACTCACCAACCCGCTTGGCCAGCGTGGTGAGTTATGGCCAAACACCTCCAAAATGACTCCACAACTTAAATCTTGGCCCTCAGTCTCCGGCAGCTAGAATGTACCTGGCCAAGGCAGCGGCCAGTGCGACATGAAGGCAGAGGGTGCAAAGAATCCCCGGAGGACCGGACTAGGCTGCCATCTGATGCTGACCTTGCCTACATATAACGGACGCTCCCTATCTTCTGATTCAAGGCTTCTTGAATTGGAAGAGGAACTACAAAGGATCAAGTGGGACATCGTCGGGCTAAGTGAGGTAAGGAGAAAAGGAGAAGATCTCATTGAACTGAAAAGTGGACATCTCTTCTACTATCGTGGGACAGATACTGGCAGAACTAGTGGTGTTGGATTTATAATAAACAAGAAACTGAAGGATAAAGTTGTAGAAGTTGAAAGTTCCTCTGACAGAGCTGCACGACTTGTTATCCAACTCTCGAAAAGATACCAGGCTCAGATTATTCAAACTTATGCACCCACCACAAGTCATCCTGAAGAAGAAATTGAAGAATTTTATGAAGAAATTCGTGATCTAAATAATAAAGGTAAGCAGCACTTGAAGATAATTATGGGAGATTTCAATGCAAAAATAGGGCAACGGCAACAGAATGAAACTTCAGTGACCGAGTAAATTCGGTCACGGCAACAGAAACCAGCGTGGAAATACTCTCGTTGAGTTTGCAGAGGCAGAAGGGTTTTTCATCTTGAACTCCTTTTTCAAGAAAAAGCCACACAGGAAATGGACATGGAGACATCCAAATGGGACGACAAGTGAAATTGATTTTATTATGTGTAACAAAAAATTCGTCATAGAAGACTGCAGTGTGCTAAACAAGTTCAACACATTCAGTGACCATAGATTGGTTAGATGTAAGATGGCACCTCAACACTAAACTCGAACGTAGCAAGCTCATAAGACAAACAAAATGTATTGACATAACCAACCTTAAAAAACACCATAATACCTTCAAATTGGAACTGAAGAACAGGTCCTCTGCTTTAGAAATCCTAACATCGGAAGAAGTGGATATTTCTGAAGTTAACAGAAAAGTAACCAAAGCTCTTATGGAAACAGCAACAAAATTAGCTGGGTCTAAGAACAAATTGCATGTGAACAAATTATCAGGAAAAACCAAAATGTTGATGCAAAAAAGAAGAGTGATGAGGACAACTAAAGAAGATGTGACTTCCAAAGTGGAATATATAGAGCTATGCAAGACAGTACGGAAAAGTATCACTGAAGACGTAAGGAAATGCAACTGTGAACTAGTAAGGAAAGCAATTGAAAACAACCAAAGCCTAAAGATAGCAAAGGGACATCTCAGTAAGGGAAAAAAACAGATTATGGCACTGAGAAAAGAAGATGGTTCTGTAACAAGAAATAGAGGCGAAATTTTGACAAGAGTGAAAGATTTCTACTCCAAATTATATGAAAGGGATGATACATGTACTCCAGACATCATGAAAGGTACCAGTACCAGAGTTCTTCCAGTCCTTCCAGCAGAAGTTGCACACGCAATCAAGAACATGAAGCGGGGAAAAGCTCCAGGAGAAGATGGAATTACTGTAGACATCATACAAGAAGCAAGTGGAGAAATCGAAACAGTACTCGCTCAAATTTTCACTCGATGCCTTAATGAAGGTAAAATTCCTGAGGATTGGAACAACGCTACAATGATCTTGCTACATAAAAGAGGTGACATTGAGGATCTCAAGAACTACAGACCTATCAGCCTCCTATCAGTGGTTTATAAAATCTTCACTAAAGTTCTTTCAGACCGCTTGAAGGTGACACTGGACATGGCTCAACCGAGAGGACAAGCTGGATTCAGGAGTGGCTACAGCACAATAGATCATATCCACGTACTGAGAGAACTAATTGAAAGAGCGAGGGAATATGAACTTCCATTGTGCATGGCTTTTATCGATTATGAAAAAGCCTTTGATTCGGTGAAACCATCAGCAGTTGCAATGGCTCTGAAATCCTGCGGTATTGAAGATGCATACATTAATATTATTAATAACATCTATGAAAATGCAAGTGCAAAGATTAGGCTGTTTGAAAATACAACACACATAAAAATTGGAAAAGGAGTGAGACAAGGTGACACCATATCTCTGAAGCTCTTTAATGCCACGTTGGAAAATGTCTTTCAATCACTGAACTGGGAAAACAAAGGGATAAAGATTAATGGAGATTATCTAACCCACCTTCGTTTTGCTGATGACATAGTCACTTTTGCAAATACCCCATCAGAGCTACAGAGTATGATCCAGGAGCTTGCTGACAAGAGTAAAGAAGTGGGATTAAAAATGAACTTTCAGAAGACAAAAGTGATGTACAATGCTTTTACAAGAAATGAAGATTTATCGATTGATGGAGAAAAGCTGGAGATAACAGACACGTACGTTTATCTTGGACAGCAGATATCAAGTGAGGGTCACATTGGTGAAGAAATTAATCGGCGTACAAAACTTGCCTGGAGAGCTTTTGGAAGAAACAGCGTAATTTTCAAGAGCAATATGCCATTATGTCTTAAAAGAAAAGTGTTTGATCAATGCATCCTTCCAGTGCTTACGTATGGTGCAGAGACGTGGACCTTAGCTAAAAGAGACATACAAAGGCTGCAGACAACTCAAAGTAGCATGGAAAGGTGCATGCTTGGTGTAACCAGGATAGATAAGAAGAGGAACTCGTGGATCCGAAAAATGACAAGAGTGGAAGACATCATGATCAGAGTTAAATCCCTGAAATGGCAATGGGCTGGACATAATGCCAGAAGGACAGACCATCGATGGACAGCCGAAATTTTAGATTGGATTCCAAGGGACAGGAAAAGACCCAGAAGAAGACCACATGAAAGATGGGTGGATGAAATTCGAAAGTATGCGGGAGTGACATGGAGGAGACTGGCACAAGACAGACCGTTGTGGAGGAAACTTGGGGAGACCTTCGTCCAGCAGTGGATTGAAAATGGTTGACAATTATGATGATGATGATGATATATATTCCCGCATATTATGTCTTAAAAGAAAAGTGTTTGATCAATGCATCCTTCCAGTGCTTACGTATGGTGCAGAGACGTGGACCTTAACTAAAAGAGACATACAAAGGCTGCAGACAACTCAAAGGCGCATGGAGAGGTGCATACTTGGTGTAACCAGGATAGATAAGAAGAGGAACTCGTGGATCCGAAAAATGACAAGAGTGGAAGACATCATGATCAGAGTTAAATCCCTGAAATGGCAATGGGCTGGACATACTGCCAGAAGGACAGATCATCGATGGACAGCCGAAATTTTAGATTGGATTCCAAGGGACAGGAAAAGACCCAGAAGAAGACCACATGGGAGATGGGTGGATGAAATTCGAAAGTATGCAGGGGTGACATGGAGGAGACTGGCACAAGACAGACCGTTGTGGAGGAAACTTGGGGAGACCTTCGTCCAGCAGTGGATTGATAATTGTTGACAATGATGATGATGATGGCGATATACGTATATAGCAAATGGACCATGCCAGTTGCTATATACGTATATTCGAATCTAAGCATTTCCTAAAATTGAGAAAAGAAGATGGTTCTGTAACAAGAAATAGAGGCGAAATTTTGACAAGAGTGAAAGATTTCTACTCCAAATTATATGAAAGGGATGATACATGTATTCCAGACATCCTGAAAGGTACCCGTACCAGAGTTCTTCCGGTCCTCCCAGCAGAAGTTGCACATGCAATCAAGAACATGAAGCGGGGAAAAGCTCCAGGAGAAGATGGAATTACTTTAGACATCATACAAGAAGCAAGTGGAGAAATCGAAACAGTACTCGCCCAAATTTTCACTCGATGCCTTAATGAAGGGAAGATTCCTGAGGATTGGAACAACGCTACAATGATCATGCTACATAAAAGAGGTGACATTGAGGATCTCAAGAACTACAGACCTATCAGCCTCCTATCAGTGGTTTATAAAATCTCCACTAAAGTTCTTTCACACCACTTGAAGGTAACACTGGACATGGCTCAACCGAGAGAACAAGCTGGATTCAGGAGTGGCTACAGCACAATAGATCATATCCGTGTATTGAGAGAACTAATTAAAAGAGCGAGGGAATAAGAACTTCCATTGTGCATGGCTTTTATCGATTATGAAAAAGCCTTTGATTCGGTGAAACCATCAGCAGTTACAATGGCTCTGAAATCCTGCGGTATTGAAGATGCATACATTAATATTATTAGTAACATCTATGAAAATGCAAGTGCAAAGATTCGGCTGTTTGAAAATACAACACATATAAAAATTGGAAAGGGAGTGAGACAAGGTGATAACATATCTCCGAAGCTCTTTAATGCCGCATTGGAAAATGTCTTTCAATCACTGAACTGGGAAAACAAAGGAATAAAGATTAATGGAGATTATCTAACCCACCTTCGTTTTGCTGATGACGTAGACATTTTTGCAACTACCCCATCATAGCTGCAGGGTATGATCCAAGAACTTGATGACAAGAGTAAAGAAGTGGGATTAAAAATGAACTTTCAGAAGACAAAAGTGATGTTCAATGCTTTTACAAAAAATGAAGATTTATCGATTGTTGGAGAAAAGCTGGAGATAACAGACACGTACGTTTATCTTGGACAGCAGATATCAAGTGAGGGTCACATTGGTGAAGAAATTAATCGGCGTACAAAACTTGCCTGGAGAGCTTTTGGAAGAAACAGCATAATTTTCAAGAGCAATATGCCATTATGTCTTAAAAGAAAAGTGTTTGATCAAAGCAACTTTGCAGTGCTTACATATGGTGCAGAGACGTGGACCTTAGCTAAAAGAGACATACAAAGGCTGCAGACAACTCAAAGTATCATGGAGAGGTGCATGCTTGGTGTAACCAATAGAGATAAGAAGAGGAACACGTGGATCCGAAAAATGACAAGAGTGGAAGACATCATGATCAGAGTTAAATCCCTGAAATGGCAATGGGCTGGGCATACTGCCAGAAGGACAGACCATCAATGGACAGCCGAAATTTTAGATTGGATTCCAAGGGACAGGAAAAGACCCAGAAAAAGTCCACATGGGAGATGGGTGGATGAAGTTCGAAAGTATGCGGAAGAGACATGGAGGAGACTAGCACAAGACAGACCGTTGTGAAGGAAACTTGGGGAGACCTTGTTTCAGCAGTGGATTGATAATGGTTGACAATGATGATGATGATGATGATAGCAAATGGAAATCTTGCCCCCTCTAAGGTTCCATTTGCCCCCCCGGCCGAAAAGTCCTGAAAGAAACATTGACTGCAACACATCTAAGACAAGTAAAAGACAAAACATAAGCCGAACCTTATTTCTATTTTTAAGTTGCTAAGACATAGAAAAATACTATCTACCAACAAGTAATTGGACACCCCTGCAATCAACGATATATATTGCCGCCCCGGTGGCGCAGTGGTCTAAGGCGCTGGCCTCTGATCATTCGTCCGTAAGGGGTCCGGGTTCGAATCCCGGTCAGGCATGGATGTTGTGTTTGTCTTACGGCACTGGCTCTCTCCTCCCTGGAACCAGTGACCCTAAATTAGGGACGGTCGACTGCTTAAAGCCCTTTGAGTTGCTCACGGTGGTCGTTAAACTTCCAATAAAAAAAAAAAAAAAAAAAAAACAATCAACGATATCTGTGGTCCTGATACACGTCACGGCCGCCGCCGTTAAATATCGTGTGGGAAACAACAACGCAACCAGTCGCATGCAAGATGCCGCGCAGTTCGAAGCTCTCTGATTTCGAGAAGGGTGTAATCGTCGGGTATCACAGAAATGGCCGATCCATACGTGACATATCCAGCAAGTTGAAGTACCCAAAATCGACAGTGGCCAACGTGATTGGCAAGTGCAAGGTGAGAGGTGACTGTCGGAATTTGCCCCGACCCGGCAGACCCACAAAACTGGAAGTTAGAAACCGACGGGTGCTGGCCAGAGAAATTCAAAAGAACCGCACCAAATCGATGGGCCACATGCGCGAGGAGTTTCAACAGGCATCCGGGAGTGTTCTTTCGACGAATAATATCCGTAAGGAAGCCCATCTGCTCGGCTGTCATGGACGTGCTGACGCCCACAAGCCTTTGATAACCAAGTCCAATAGCGCTGATCGGCTAACGTGGTGCAAAGAACGTCGACAGTGTACCGTTGAACAGTGGAAACAGGTTCTCTGGAGCGACGAATCAAGGTTAACCCTCTACCGTTCGAATGGCAGGGTCTGGGTTTGGCGTCTGTCTGGAGAACGCCTCCTGCCGAAATGTATTGTGCCAACTGTGAAGTTCGGCGGCGGTGGAATTATGCTACGGGGTTGTTTCTCCTGGTATGGCACGGGACCCTTGGTCGCAATTCCTTGTAGACTCAACGCCGAGACCTACTGCACCATTTTGAATGACCATGCGCTTCCTACGTTGTGGCTGTTTTACGGGGTGGACCCATGTTACTTTCAGGATGACAATACTACCTGTCATGGTGCGAGGTCTACCATTGCTTGGTATGGTGACAATGGGGTTAATCGAATGGACTGGCCTGCGCATAGCCCGGACCTTAACCCTATCGCTCACCTCTGGGACGAGTTGGAGCGTCGACTTGACGGGTGCCCCCACCGTCCGAATTTGGTGAAGGAACTGACCTGTCTTCTCCAAGCCGAGTGGAAGAAAATACCGCTAGCCGTCGGACAACGCCTCTTTGAGAGCATGCCCCGGAGGGTCGCAGCTGTAGTCGCCGCTCGTGGAGGCTCCACCAACTACTGAAGGTGAATAAACTTTGATTTCCTTTTCTGTCACAGGTGTCCAATCACTTGTTTTTAGATAGTGTATAAACAAACCCATAGCGTTCGCCATTTTGCAGTAATTACCAGAAACTCTTCCGTTTCAGTCGATACATCGACTCAGAAAAATTGTACTGTTGGTCTTTCCCACTGCGTTTGCTTTTTTCTACTTAATTCGATCTCTGGAATAAGAACAGCACCAAAAGTATCAGTTCTGTTACCCAATAGAGAAAATATTGTGTTGAGTAACAGAAAGAATGAATCTAAAATTTTATATTTTCATTAGTTATAACTCAAAAATGTTTCTTCTGTAATATAAAAAACTAATATTTCCCAAAGTGAAGAGATGAGATAGCAGAGTTCTCTGACCCAGGATTTGCCACTGGTCATTATTTTTTTATTGTACCGTAATCCAAACTTGGAGCTAAATTTCATCTTATTTTTAATGACACGAAACCTTAAGAAATCCACTGAACGCTTCTTTCATACGAATCTATCCCTTTTCTTAAAATGCGAAAGCCTCACAGGCAGATTTTTATTTATTGGGATGCCGATTACTTGTTATCAACTGCATTTATCTGTGTTCACAGCAAATTCCTGCGGAAAAGTTGCAAGATAGGCTTAACGATAGTTTGGAGAATCAAGATCAAAACTATGAGATACCCTTGAGGGTAGAAAAACTGCAGTCTGCTCAATTAATGAACATTTGCGCATAAGGAGACTTGAATGGCTTGTTTGAGGCTCCCATCAACATTACGAAGTATTCATCAATGACATCGTTTCAGCAGGAAATCTTGAAGACAGTTAACACGAATCTACAGAAGAAATTATTAAACACTGCTCAGAAACTGCTTTAAAGTACGAGAATGTTTTTACATAGCAGCCAGCGATTATTATTTTGAAAAATTTACTATTCGGAAAAGCAACAGAAAAAAAAAACTATTCAGCATTGATTTTATAAAATGGTAACTCAAGATGATATGATCAACACAGCAAAAGAAGCTGTCTGTGACAGTGCAATACAAAAAAAAAAAAAGGTAAAAATGTATGTTACAGTTTTCACATAATATCTGGAAATGTGAAATTCTCAAGATATTCGAGACTGAATGAATTTTGTTTCTCTACCAAATTTTAATTGGGGAAAAGGAGGATCCATTGTAATTTGTTCCAGGTGGATGAAAAGACCGCAGCCCAGAAAATGTCAAGTAATATTAGAAGCCCTAACCTTCCGAGGCTTTCAATTACCTGAGCACGCATGGGCGGTGATAATGGACGCTTCGATGCTCTAAATTTGTCATCTACACAATGCATGATTTAGCAGCAGTCAGCAGAATCTAGTGAGGATTTATTAAAGCGACAAGTTTACAGGTTAGGGAGGATGGTGTGTACCAGCCTCGCGAATGTGATGGAACACAAAACGCAGCCATCAGAGATATTTATGCGGTAGACACTAAAAGTTTCTTTCTGACCTCAGTTTCACTTAATCTGAATACATGAATTTGACAAAAACCGCAGCAAAACATGCATAAGAAACTATAACAAGTTACTAAAATCGTGCAATGCATTGATTATGCTTTCCAACATACTAGAAATCATTACTCAAGTTATTACCCAAGCTTTGAGAAAAATGGCTATGGAATAAATCTCACTCCTGTGCCCTGACCTTTGATCCCATTTCGATAAGATTCAACAGAACTGGTTCAGTGTACCTCCGAAATAACATGATAAAGTTTTGTCGCAATCGAAGCTATTTTACATAAGTTATGATGCATAAGGGCTATGGAACAGATCCCGCTTCTGTGTCCTAACCTATGACCACATTTCGCCCATTTTCAATAGGAATCGTCCCCAGGCAGGTCCCTAAAACATACTAACATTTCATCCAAATCGAAATATTTTTACGTAAGTTATGACGCATAATGGCTATGGAAGTGATTCCGCTCCTATGTCCTGGCCTTTGACCCCTATTTCGCCAATTGTCAATAGGGTTTGTCCCCAGATGGTCCCCTACCACATATTAAAATTTAATTGAAATCGAACCTTTTTTACGTAAGTTAGAACGCATAAGAGCAGTGGAATGGATCCCGCTCCTAAGTCCTGACCTTTGGTCCCATTTCGTTCACTTTCAATGGGGTTCCTTCCCAGGTGCTTCCCTACCATATACTAAAATTTCATCGAAATCAAACGATTTTTACGTGAGTTATCGTGCGGACGAACATACGCACAAAACGCGTGACATAATGAGGCAGATGGGAATCGCGACCATCTGCTCGCAAGAGTGTGACGTCATAAAACTTTAATAGGATCCACACAAAACGCGTGACGTAATGAGACAGATGGCGTGACCGCGCGCCAACATGTAATGGCTCGACGCCATGACACTACACTAAAAACGTGGCAATTCGGTTTGGTTATTTAACACACTAAACAAATTTTCCTAAAGTCGAGATCAAGTTAAATCGATTTCTAGTACCAGAAAACGGTAGGTTAATGACTTTCATCAAAATCCTTAGAGCCGTTTTCAAAATAAAATTTACATACATACAAGAATTGCTCGTAATTTTGCTTCCTCTACTTCGAATGGAAAAATTTCTGTACACATTTTCTTCCTAATTAATGCGTTCCGAAGGATAAAAATTTGAGCATCGATTAAAATATCTTCATTTTATTAATTGCAATACTTAATATTTTCTAAAACATAACCATAATTACGCAATCCAACATTTGTTTGTCTACTGACGTCATCAAAGTACAGGTCGCGCCATGCTTTTTATGGTTTCAACACCACCAAAGGAAAAGTTATTGATTTTTAATAAAATTATAGTTATGTTTTAGAAAATGTTAAGTATTCCAAGTTATAATATGAAGTTATTTTAATCGATGTTCAAATTTTCATCCTCGGGAACACATTAATTGTGAAGGAAATGTGTACAAAAGATTTTCCAATGGAAGTATGGGAAGCAAAATCACATGACGTCCACCTTAATAATATGGGATAAAGGCGATGGAATGGATCGCAATCCTATGTCCTGACCTTTGACCCCATTTCATTCATTTTCAATAGGGTTCGTCCTCAGGTGATCCCTTACCACATACTGAAATTTCAGCGAAATCGAACCAGTTTTACGCACGTTATGACGCATAAGGGCAATGGAATGCAACCCGCTCCTATGTCCTGACCTTTAACCTCAATTACCCCATTTTGAATAGGGTTCGTTTCCAGGCGGTCCCCTACCACATAGTAAAATTTCATTGAAATCGAACCATATTTACGCAAGTTATGACGCATAAGTGCAATGGAATGGATCCCACTCCTACGTCGTGACCTTTGACCCCATTTGTCCCATTTTCAATAAGGTTCTTCCCCAGGTGGTCCCCTACCACATACTAAACTTTCATCGAAATCGAACCATTTTTACGCCAGTTATCGTGCGGACGGACGGACGGACAAAGCTGGAGCATATATGCTTCTTCAACCTACGGTTTGAAAGCGTAAAAAATAAGTTAACCCTCCTCACTTGCCGCAACTTTGCGGAACATGACTATCACTGTAGTAAATTAGTGAATAATATTTGCTGAAATAACACAGCAGGAATTCAATTCTCTGCCCGTTTTAAATTTATTGATTCGGAGTTTAAGAACACCAGCGTTATAAACAGTAACCTGTCTCTAACTTGAAGCCACTGGTTAGGGAGACAGCCAGTGCCAAAGGAGAAACGCACCACCTATAATACCTTATCAGGGACAGGAGATCTATCCCATCATGGACGACTTGTCAGAAATCACCACCTCTGGTCACTCGGTCAAGTTGTTAACATTTGAGTACAACCCTTTCACCAAATGCACATACGGAAACAGTGTCATTACTCGTTTTTTTACGCTTTCCAACCGTAGGTTGAAGAAGCGTATATGCACCAGCTTTGTCCGTCCGTCCGTCTGTCAGCACGATAACTGGCATAAAAATGGATCGATTTCCATGAAATTTTAGTATGTGGTAGGGGACCACCCGGGAACGAACCCTATTGAAAATGGGACAAATGGGGTCAAAGATCACGACGTAGGAGCGGGATCATTCCATTACCCTTATGCGTCATAACTTACGTAAATATGGTTCGATTTCAATGAAAGTTTACTATGTGGTAGGAGACCACCTGGGGACGAACCCTATTCAAAATGGGGGAAGTGGGGATCAAAGGTCAGGACATAAGATCGGGATGCATTCAATTGCCTTTATGCGCCATAACGTGCGTAAAAAGGGTTCGATTTCGATGAAATTTCAGTATGTAGTAGGGGACCACCTGGGGACGAACCCTATTGAAAATAGACGAAATGTGGTCAAAGTTCAGGACATAGGATTGCGATCCATTCCATTGCCCTTATCACATATTAATAAGGTGGACGTCAAGTAATTTTGCTTCCTATACTTACAATGGAAAAACTTTTGTACACATTTCCTTCACAATTAATGTGTTCCCAAGGATGAAAATTTGAACATCGATTAAAATAACTTCATATTATAACTTGGAAAACTTAATATTTTCTAAAACATAACCATAGTTATATTAAAAAACAATAACTTTTCCTTTGGTGGTGTTGAAACCAGAGAAAAGATGGCGCGACCTGTACTTTGATGACGTCAGTGGACAAAGAAATGTTTTTTTTTTTTTTTTTTTGATTGGAGGTTTAACGACCACCGTGAGCAACTCAACGGGCTATAAGCAGTCGCCCGTCCCTAATTTAGGGTCACTGGTTCCAGGGAAGGGAGAGAGCCAGTGCCGTAAGACAAACACAACATCCATGCCTGACCGGGATTCGAACCCGGACCCCTTACGGACGAATGATCAGAGACCAGCGCCTTAGACCACTGCGCCACCGGGGCGGCAAAGAAATGTTGGATTGCATAATTACGGTTATAGTTTAGAAAATATTAAGTATTCCAAGTTATGAAATGAAGCTATTTTAATCGATGTTCAAATTTTCATCCTTGTGAACGCATTTATTATCCAGAAAAAAGATGGCGCGACCTGTATTTTCATGACGTCAGTAGACAAACAAATGTTGAATTGCATAATTATGGTTATTTTTTAGGAAATATTAAGTATTGCAAGTTATAAAATGAAGATATTTCAATCGATGCTCAAATTTTCATCCTTGGGAACGCATTAATTGTAAAGAAAATGTGTACAAAAGTTTTTCCATTGGAAGTATAGGAAGCAAAGTTACTTGAAGTCCATCTTAAAGTAACAATTCTTGTATGTATGTATGTACATTTTATTTTGAAAACGGCTCTAAGAATTTTGATGAAAGTCGTGAACCTACCATTTTCTGGTACTAGAAATCGATATAGCTTGATCTCGACTTTAGATGAATTCGTTTAGTGGGTTTAATAACCAACCCGAATTATAGCGTTTTTAGGGATGGCGTTGCTCCATTAATGTTACCAATGCTTAGAAATCTTATGACGTCACAACTCGCGTTTGAGAATATTGGCGCGCGGTCACGTCATCTGTCTCTTTACGTCACGCGTTGTGTGTGGATCCTATTAAAGATTTATGACGTCACACCTTTGCCGCGGGCAGATGGTCGCGATTCCCATCTGCCTCATTACGTCACGCGTTGTGTGCGTATGTCCGTCAGCACGACAACTCGCGTAACAACCGTTGGATTTCGATGAAATTTTAGTATCTGGTAGGGGATCACCTGGGAAGGAACCCTATTTAAAGTGAACGAAATGGGGTAAAAGGTCAGTACATAGGAGAGGGAACCACCCCACTGCTGTTATGCGCCATAACTAACGTAAAAAAGGTTCGATTTCGATAAGATTTTAGTATGTGGTAGGGGACCACCTGGCGACAAACCCTTTTGAAAATGGGCGAAATGAGGTTAAAGGTTAGGACACAGGAGCGGGATCTATTCCATAGCCCTTATGCATCATAACTTACGTAAAAATGCTTCGATTGCGGCAAAACTTTATCATGTTGTTTCGGAGGTATACCAAGCCGGTTCTGTTGAATATCATCGAAATGGGATCAAAGGTCAGGGCACAGGACCGAGATTTATTCCACAGACATTATCCTCATAACTTGAGTGATAACTTGAGTAATGATTTCTGAAATGTTGGAAAGCGTATTATAATCAATGCATTGCATGATTTTACTAACTTGTTTAGAAAACAGATGCACATATGGAAACAGTGTCATTGCTCGTATATGCTCCAACTTTGTCCGTCTGTCCGTCTTTCTGTCCGCACGATAACTCGCGTAAAAATGGTTCGATGTCGACGAAATTTTAGTATGTGATAGGGGACTATCTGGGGACGAACCCTGTTGAAAATGGAAGAAATGGGATCAAAGGTAAGGACATAGGAGCGGGATCCATTCCATTGGCCTTATGCGTCATAACTAGCATAAAAATGGTTCGATTTCGATAACATTTTAGCATGTGGTAGGGGACCACTCGGGAACGAACCCTATTGAAAATGCAAGAAATAACGTAAAAGGTCATGACATAGGAGCGGGATTCATTCCATTGCCCTTATGCGTCATAACTTGCGTAAAAATAGTTCGATTTCGAAGAAATCTTAGTATGTTTTAGGAGACCACCTTGGAATGCATTGTTTTAAAAATGGAAGAAATGGGGTCAAAGGTCAGGACATAGGAGTGGGATCCATTCCATTGCCCTTATGCGTCATAGCTTGCGCAAAAACGTTTTGATTTCGATGAAATTTTGGTATGTGGTAAGTAAGGGACCACCTGGGGACAAAGTCTGTTGAAATTAGGTGAAATGGGTTAAAAGGTCAGGACATAGGAACGGTATCCATTCCATTGCCCTTATGCGTCATAACTTACGTAAAAATGGTTCGATTGCGACAAAATTTTATCATGTTGTTCCAAAGGTACGATGAACTTGTTCTGTGGAATATCATCGAAATGGGGTCAACGGTCAGGGCACAGGAGTGAGATTTATTCCACAGCCATCATCCTACTAACTTGACTAAAAATGCTTCTATTGCGACAAAACTTTAGTATATTGTCCCGGAGGTATACTGAACCGGTTCTGTTGAATATCATAATATCATCGAAATAGGGGCATAGATCAGGGCACAGACGCGGGATTTATTCCACAGCCATTATCCTCATAACTTAACTAAAGATGCTTCTATTACGACAAAACTTTAGTATGGTGTTCCGGAGGTATACTGAACCCGTTCTATTGAATATCATCGAAATGGGGTCAAAGATCAGGACGCAAGAACGTGATTTATTCCACAGCCATTTTCCTCATAACTTGACTAAAAATGCTTCTATTGCGTCAAAACTTTAGTATGGTGTTCCGGAGGTATACTGAACCGGTTCTATTGAATAGCATCGAACTAGAGTCAAAGGTCAGGGCACAGGAGCGAGATTTATTCCACAGCCATTATCCTGATAACTTCAGCAATGATTTCTGGTATGTTGGAAAGCGTATCATAATCAAACTGCATTGCATGATTGTACTAACTTGTTTCTCTGGAAAAAAGAAAAACCACCGACCACAGTAACACTGTAAACCTTTGGGCAATAGTAGTTAAATCAATCACGTGAACATCTTTGGCATGCAAACGCTGACTGATGGGCCCCATGGATTTGATTCTATCCAATCCTCGAAGAAAGAACTTTTTTTTAACGTCAGCCTGCAAAGAACAAAAACAAATAATAATAATAAACTCAACGCAGGTGCAAGACGCTGATTGTACACCAGGTTTTCCTTTAAAGAAGCACAAGCTGCGGCAACTCTTAAATTGATATATATCCAAACCGAAATCTATGAAAGCATTTTAAGACTAGGCCAGCACTGGAAAATAACATCGCTACAAACATAAAACGTAGAAGACCGCATGTAAACCCCGAAAAATGGATGTAAAAGTGATTTATTGTTTATATCCCAGAAAGAAAAATTCGGAAGACTGGGTTGTCTTTCAGTTCCATTTCAGATTACAGTACGTTTATATACATATCGTATTCTATTAAAACAACATACTTTCTGCGGATTTATGTTTCTTTTGTTTCATTGTCAAAAATAGCATAATTCCAGGTTGTGTAACAAAATCTGAGCAATTACGTGTTTATCAGAATTTTTAGTGTGTTTTTTTTTATAAATTTTGGTGCGGGGATTTCAAATTTGTCGCTATTTTGTCATAACATCAATAGTTTAAGACACAATTTAAGATACTCCAAAATCTATGCCGTTGTATAATGTAAAACGCGCATTACAATGCTTAGGCAATAGGACACAAAATGTAAGAGAGTACAAATCATGAATACTATCAATACACAGCACGAATGGAAAAAATTAAAGACAAGAAGTATATCTGTCTTAAAAAGGAAATTTGGATCAGGCGCAGACTGGACCGCCGGGATATCTGAGAGAATTCACGGTGGGCCGCCATATTCTGGGCCAGCAGGCATTGTGCTAACTCAAGAGAAAAAAGAAAAAGTAAATATATACTCGCATTCAATTATTCTTGTAGAAGAAAAGCAATAAGGCTAAAAAGAGAAAGTTTGTTTGCCACTTACTTGGACGGCTTCGAAAAACAAGAAACTTACGTAGCAAATGTTGTAATGAGCCAAATTATATTTTGGTAAGCCCCCTTCCCCTTTCCCGAATTCTTAGTTTAAGCCCCGTCTCTTTCGACTGATATCATCAACGTCAGTGCGCTTTTGCCAACTGCAGTTGAAAAATCAATACAATCTAATCAGCTATGCTATCCGTAGTCTGGCATCTGATTTACTATTTTTGGGGAACTTCCAGTTACACCAATTCTTGAATTATAGTTTTGGGAAGTCTGTTTGAGCTACAGCAAAAATTATTTTTTCCAGTTGAAAGTAATTAAATAAATATTAATTTTCGCATTGTTTAATATTTCTCTTACTTTATAAACTTGCACTGAAATTCTGGACACTTTCAATTTTCTTTGCAATTATTTTATTAATGATAAGACAGTCTCGAAACAGAAATTAATTTTCGGCACATTTGGATTTCTGTTCTCATTAAAACCAAAGAAACTATTACAAAATCTGAATTACGTTATCGCAATAAAATTCTAAGAATGGAATAAAGTCTTCTATAGTCTCTCTCAGAAAATGTCTGCTGCTTCTCAGCAACGGACGTAATTTTTTCCTTGCACTAAATTTTACTGGAGTTGCGGCGTGTCCAGCAAAATGGGTAAATGTTGTTAAATAGTTTTCCTAAAAAGAAGAGCCTCAATTGTTTGTATACTTATGCTGAAAAGATGTTTAAACATTAAACGATTATACGGATATTACTTGCGGGGTCTTTGGTAATTTTTCCCAAAATTGGGCCGCTCAAAACCAACTTTAGTGCCGTTTATCGATTGCCAGTCCGCGACAGATTTGGATCGCCTTCGCCTCTTATGAACTCTACTAGCATCACGCACCAAATTTCCAGATGTAGTCTGTCATCATGACTTCATCCCGTCTTTCTTACTTTGCATGCCTTGATGAAGTGTATATAAATGTCCTAACTAAATCTTTCATAATTGTTTTATACTTTGCTTATCAGTGATTATGTTGGCATGTGTTAAGATTACTACGTATTGTAACTGTACTGTCCTATATGCCACCTAATTTTTTTAATTAGCGTTAATTAACATCATATATTCCTTAACTTACCTGTACTATTCTATTATGATGATTCGTGTCTCACTGTGAATTTCTGTGCGCTGTGTTCTTGGCCTGTCACACACTTCTTGGGGACCGGGGGCTCGTCAGGCTTTTTCTTTAAATCCTTTTTTCCCTGGCTCCATGTCATCCACATACAGTGCTATATGTAGACATAGATTTTTCTTTTACATTTCTTAACATCTTCTTCATACATTTTGGTTTAATTGTGCAAGTTCTTTAATTGTAATTAATGCAATGTTTATTGTAATTGTGTTATAACATACCACGGATGCATTACTGAAACTTTATTTTCATTGGTTTAACTACTTAGCACGGATTTACTGTAATAATGTATTGCTGTGTGGAATTCTGTCATGTATGTGTATGGTATTGCTGTGATGAATGGCAGAAATATTCGATAAATTCAAATTCAAATATTCATTACCCACTGCTCCCAAATTTTCTCTGAAAAATTCGAGATGTAAGCGCAAGTAATGAAGTTTCACTGACATTCGACACTCTATTCTCCCAAAATTGTTTACTAAATTGCTGTTTGTAATTGCGACTCTTAGAGTTGCTTGTAGTTGGGCCTCTTCGAGCTGGTTGTAGTTGGTGCTGTTCGAGTTGCTTGTAGTTGGTGCTCTTCGTGCTACTTATAGTTGTTGCTCTTCTCATTTCTAGATATTCCGTCATAACAAGACTGCTTATAGTTGGTGCTCTTCCTATTTCCATGAAATTCAGTCACAACAAAACGAAATGACTTCCAGTCATCCTTTTCAGCAAGAGTTATTTTGCTCTCTAGTTCTTCTGAGAACCGCATTGCTCTTATCTGTGGCCCCACAAATATACCATCATAGAAACATTTAGTGAATGAACTTGAATGTAATGTGTGTCCACCAGAATTCAATGCTTTCACAAACTAATTCGTCAGTTCCAACTTGATATGCAGCGGGGGTGGTAAGAAGAGTATCTCTACTGGAATGAGGGCATTGTGTATGGAATTCCGTGTACCAGCTTGGAACTCACCTCTCAGAGAACATTTTTTTTTGTTTTGTAATGGTCGCTGACTGCTCTGCTGCCACACAAGCAAAGGAATCAAGGATACTTTGCAAAGCAATTTGCAAGCCCAAAATGAACCCAATCATCTTAAAATCAGCCCAGACATCCCAATTGTATTCATGATATATGATTATTTTTAGAAGCTTGACATTCGTGTAGTCGTCTTCTTTCACGTGCATGGAGTGTCCTACTGGAATTAAATGGTATATATTTACATTGAAGGGATTTTTTTCATATTTGGCGATATCACTGTCTTCACACACTTAACTGAACTGTATATAAAGTCTCCAATCTTCAGGTATGTGTGAAATGCCAGTGTTCTCAAAGAACCCATTTATATCGAAACAATGGCAAAGAGCATCAGTCACAGCATAATATTATGCGTATGTTTCATTTTTTTCTCTACGTGGTCGATTTACTGCTGGGATCCAGTAAGTTCCTCTCTTTCAAACGCGAAGCCAAAAGTTCAGCATTTGAATTCGTTAGCCCCAAGTAGCTCATTAGATCATCTAATTATTTTTGATTTGGAAAAATGTGGCTCAGCACTGCAAGACGCACCTTGGAAGTCGATATATTTGTTGGTCTCGCAATAATCGCTAGACTGGACATCTTCCTCTACTGTCTCCACACTTTTTGTTGGTTATGGAATGGGAAGCTCATCGCAATGTGGAACTGGTACAGTACGTAAATGATGCTATGTTGGGATATGTAATGCATTCCTGTCTCTAGACTTCTTATACTCGGAAATATCCACCAAACGAAAGAAACAGCCATCAAAATAACATTTTAGTAGAAGTTCAGTTTATACATACATATATTTGAACACTAAATTACGTTTGAGGATAAGCAATGTATATTAAGACAAAGTCCTCTATAATACTGTTACACACGTAGTACATGAGTTTCGAAAAGACAAGTTGACTTCAATGATAATGGAATATGTATAGTTGAACTTAAGAATATTTCTTTATGTACAGTATGTATACATTTAAATGTTGAAACATCGCATAGGTTATATCCATTGAGACATAAAAAACAGCAATGAAGCATATGGAACAACACATATGGCGCTCACCTTACTCCGGCTTCAGTCCCTCTGGCTTGCAATCAATCATGCTTCTTGTCCAGTGTCCACTGTTGTACCACATCATTAAAGGTATTCCACGTTCAAAGTTCAACACAAACACGAATATCAGCACAATTCTAAAAGAAGGGAGTGATGAGTTAAAAACTCATCCTTGATTCCTTTGCTTGAAGGGGTGATGAGCTTTTAACTCATCACACCCTTCTTGTAGAATTGTGCTGATGTTCGTGTTTGTGTTGAACTTTGAACGTGGAATACCTTTAATGATGTGGTACAACACTGGACAAGAAGCATGATTGATTGCAAGCCAGAGGGACTGAAACCGGTGTAAGGTGAGCGCAATATGTGTTGCTCCATATGCTTCATTGCTGTTTTTTTATGTCTCACTGGATATAGCCTATGTGAGGTTTCAACATTTAAATGTATATATACTGTACATAAAAAATAGTCTTAAGTTCAACTATAAATATTCCATTATCATTGAAGTCTACTTGTATTTTCGAAATTCATATACTACGTGTGCAACTGTGTTATAGAGGACTTTGTCCTAATATACATCAAGATAACATCTTGGTTCCCTCCAAATTCGAGGAAATAGCAAATGGTACTGCTTTCGTTGCACCACGAAGCCAACCTTCCAAAGTTGACCTACAACTACCACAAAAAAAGCAGTGCCCACGCCTTGTCTTTATCTTCTATAGGCATTTCAAAGTAAGCTTGATATGCAATGGAAAACTTAGTCCCTGTGGTAATTTTGTTCTTAACTTGCTTAGGACCTATATATTACCCACAAACATAACAGAAAGAACCAGGGAGAGAGCTTATAACACCTTGTCGTCGCCATGTCTAGCCTGTAACAAAGGCGAATGACAGTGTGCTAATATTAATACAGAATTTAAGATAATAAAACACATTTGCATGATACAAAGGAACTAAGACCACCGTTGGAATCAGCGCCACTGAATTGTACAAGAAACATTAAAAAACCAAAATAAACAATTTTTGTGCTGCACAGTGTTTTCTGTGCAGCACAGCAATTTTTCTCAGAGTGTAGAAAATATTAATGAAGTGCCGCCCTGGTGGCGCAGTGGTCTAAGGCGTTGGCCTATGATCATTCGTCCGTAAGGGGTCCGGGTTCGAATCCCGGTCAGGCATGGATGTTGTGTTTGTCTTACGGCACTGGCTCTCTCCCTTCCCTGGAACCAGTGACCCTAAATTAGGGACGGGCGACTGCTTATAGACCATTGAGTTGCTCACGGTGGTCGTTAAACATCCAATCAAAAAAGAAAAAAAAACCTCCAATCAAGAAAAAAAAAAAATTATTAATGAAGTACACTGCTTGTACAAGTAGTCCCATTATTTCAACAAGTGCGCGCCAAACACCTGCAAACACAGCCTTATTGCAAAACTCTTAAGTAACTTCTAGCAATCTCTCGTAAACTACGTATTAAATTATGCCATCTGAGATGTGGTGGTCAAAGTCTTAAGATGGCCCTACGTTCGATGCACTACCCTCGTTCCCAGAGAAACTGGATAAGCCATGGAAGCACAGCTGGTTGTTTTGAGACAATCTTCAATAACCATTTGTAGAGTTTTAACTTTGTTATGCTGTATTTTAAATGTGCAATTTAATAGTTGGCAAATGTTCTTCAATTGCTTCGTAGCTTCACATAAATCGCATTTGCAAACAAATAGCAAAACGGCTAGGTATAAAGAATCAGCAAATCACTTAGCATTATTCCACCAATTTATTCTACTGTATAAAGACTTGTACTTCAAGACATCAAGATAATCTCTTGCCAGAATGTAATATCGCTGGGGTTTAGACAGACATCTGTCTCATAACAATGATATTTGTTCGCAGAACGTCGAACACATATATCTCAACAGAATTTATATCAGCGCTTTAAAATATATTCTCCGTCAGCTCTCTCTCTCTCTCTCTATCCTTCTTTATTTTCTCATTCCCTCTCATTCTGTAAATTCATTGTAGGCATTTGACGTTACTCTGACTCCCTGTTAGTGTTGGAAAATTGTAAGCGCTGTTCAGGGAAGTAACATGCTTTCAGTAAAAAGACGTTTAACCAAGAAATAATTAAATTTACATAAGAAAACAGAATCTCAAAGGTAGGTTGTTTAGAGGTATACACCACACATTATAGTGTAAGGGCTTAGTTTCTGGAGTGTCCGGGGAAATGAAAGAATATCGGGCCGACTTTTTGTTTTGACAGCGAATGTTACCATACGCTGTTCAAGAAACTATACTGAAGAGCAATTAAATTAAAGACAGCTGGCGTTATGCAAATGTGGCGCTGTGGGCGGCCCTGTAAACGGAAACAACATGACGTATGCAGAGATCCGACAATATAAGGAGCGATGCGACGGGAATCAGTAAGAGTGGGACGCAGTATGGGTAAGACGAAGGACCTAAGGGCATTTAATCGTGGGCAAATTGTCGGGGCCCGACGAATGGGTAACTCTATTTCGGAAGTCGTGCAGGCACTGGGATTTTCACGAGCCTCTGCGTCACGGGTGCACCGTGAGTACATCGAATCCGGTAAAACCATCCCTGCAAGGGCCAACTGCCGTGAACAACAGCGTGTGGATGAGCGGGGTCATCGTCGGCTAGCTCGCATTGTAACAGCGGATAAACTGGCCACAGTGAAAGAAATCACTCGGCAATTTAACGCTGGTGCACAAAAATGTGTAAGCAGCCACATCATCCAGAACCATCTCCTCGCTATGGGATACATAAGCCATCGTCCCACGAGGGTACCGCTGCTGACCGCACATCACAGGGTGCAAAGATTAGTATGGGCGCGGGAACATCGCCACTGGACCCTAGACATGGGGGAAATGTTGCCTGGACTGATGATTCGAGATTCACGTTGGTACATGCGGATGGCAGGATACGAGTACGGCGCAAACCACATGAAGCGATGGATACTTCTTGCCAGCAGAGTACCCTTCAAGCTGGTGGGGGGGGTGGCATTCTCTTATGGGAACTGTTTACGTGGACTGAAATGGGACCCCTGGTACGTGTGACATCGTCCCTCATAGGTCAACGTTACCGGGATATCCTGGAGGACCATTTTCTCCCGTTTGTGCGCCTTCAACATCCCACTGGGGACCTCATCCTGCTACGAGACAATGCACCGTGCCATCGCTCCCGAATTGTATCCGAATGGTTGAATGAACACTCCACCGACGTGACCTCGCTACCTTGGTTATCTAGGTCACCTGACCTCAATCCCATCGAGCACATCTGGGATGTCATCGAGAGAGATGTTCGAAGCTCTGACCCCCCACCATCAAATCTTCGTGAACTGTGGGAGCTTGTTCAGGTGTCGTGGATCCATAAGGCTTCCCAACACGTCCGGTGTCTTGTCGATTTCATGCCGAGACGAATCACACGCCGTCATCAGGGCGAAAGGTGGTGCTACACGTTACTGGACAGGTATCTCTGATTCAATTGCTCTTCAGTGTATATGACCTTTGAGTTGTGCTTACTCCCCATGAAGAGATAACAGTTAAGGGCATACCAGCCATTTTCCACGGATTATCTCTCACTTCCGTATGTGACATTTCCGTAAAAAAGGAATTTCGTCCCATTTCCGTACATTGCAGATCTCTTAGTGTCATTTGGGATACTGATTAAGAAAGTAAATGCCGATCCTCTGTCCGAATTCCCACGACTTAGCAGAGACAGAGATCACTGTTCATTGTTTTCGTCAACCAATTGGCGCTCATGGTGGATTTTGCGAGAACAGCAATAAAAACTGAAGGGCAAACAGGATGCCGACTAATGCCATCTTTGCAGTCTTCAGCATTCGTTCGTCGGAAATGTTTAATTTCACGTGTGATTTTTTGCGTCTTTTATTTTTAAATGGAAAGCATTCAGACAACTTAAAATAAATCCGCTGCCATATACGAAGGGCATCAGTACCGGCAACCAAACAGGGCGTCATTAGTTGGTTAGGTAGTCGCCTGAAAAAGAAAGAAATGGGAATTGCAGTGTAACATTGAAGAGTAAAGACGGTATCGTCGTAAATGTGTCTCCACACGTCTGCAACCCAGACATAGCGATGACAGAGATAAAGAAAAGCGTTTTTCATGCAAGAAAAAGGGGCGAGAGAGGATGAGGAGCCTATTTTACAAATATACCTGGAAGAAATGGATCCCCTTTTAAAACAAGGTTACGAATTCGTAACAGAAATTCGACTGTTACCTTCACTGAAATCTTCTTTATACAGAATCAGAAGAAAAGCGACTGACGAAACATGGGAACTACCAACTGCAAAGCATACCAATATACTTATGAAATATCTGTAAGTTGCGGTAAAACTGGAAAATGCCGACTCCGGAAATCTCCCCCACATTCGGTATTTCGTGTGAAATTCAATTTGTGCATGGCCCTTGACTCAAAAATGCGGGGAAATTTTCCTATGGGGAATTTTCAAATGTAGGGGGACTTTTCCGTGCATGGTAACAGCTCAAATGAAAAAGAAAGATAAGATCTTTGACTTAAACCCTTTGCAGTGGCGTAGCAGAAAAACTCGGGATCTTCCCTCAAATAATATCTTCAAGACCCTTTTGCGAAAATCTATTAGCTTTCAATTACTCAAATTTTAAAACTCCATATTAGGTTTTATGGGCATTTAATAATAGGTTTTATGGGCGTTTTAATAATTAAAAACCTATGGTATCTACATTCATGTTTCGTAAACCCAAACTTACTGCACTTTATTGCGTGTAAACAAGTGTTTACGTGGTAATTAAAACGATTGCCTTTGTTGTATAACAAGAGCAAGTACTGCAAACAGTTAGACCAAAGTAAATCACATCATGCAACTTTTATTCCTTTAAAGAAGTAAAACAAGATTCTGTAAAATGCCTCACGGTCACACACACACAAAAAACTCGTATCTAATGACATTTTGCAATTTGTACGAAAATACAGAACATCCATAAGCAAATAAATAACAATAAGGATTTGTAACGCAAAAAGGTAGATATAGTTAAATTATATACGCTTTAAAAAATGCGCTTAACGGAATGCCGCAACGTTTTGGCCATTGAAAGAGAATCCCATAAAAGTTATAAATAATTAGGTAAATTTAAATAAACGGGCTCAGCAGTTACGCCAGAGAATTCGCTCTCTGCACCGAAGATGAAATTTAGATTGTGAGCTCAGAGTCAAAAGTCTGAAAAATATAAAAGTGTAAAGCGAAAAAAATGCAAACAGGAACAACATAAACCTATTCTCCTAACAATTTTGAAAGAAGAGAAGAAAAAAAAAACAATAAAAATGTCATGACTGTAAATAGGGCCTTAAGCCCTCTAGAATACTTACTTTACCGTCATCCTTGTTTTATAAACTAAAGCAGCGCAAAAAAAAAAAAAAAAAAAATTGCTTTTCCTTCTAATATTTCGTTGGAAGCTGCTTCAAAAATTCCTGACTATTTATTTATTAGTTTTGTATGGAGTTTCCACAAAAGATTTCGTAAAATATTTTTCCTGAGGCTAGCGTTCATACACCAGAAGCTCCTACAGTCATGAACCCTCCCGCACTGGAGAGGGGAGGAGGAGTTTGCGGGAGTTATCAGTACGTACCTGATACTCTTTCTTTCTTCACGCATATCTCGCTCTTGCCGCCCCGGTGGCGCAGTGGTCTGAGCGATGGCCTCTGACCGATCATTCGTCCAATAAAGGGTCCGGGTTCGAATCCCGGTGAGGCATGGATGTTGCGTTTGTCTTACGGTACTGGCTCTGTGCCTTCCCTGGAACCAATGACTCTAAATTAGGGACGGGCGACTGCTTATGGCCCATTATTTTCTCAACACGGTGATCGTTAAACCTCCAATCCACAAATATATATATATATATATATATATATATATATATATATATATATATACACTGCCGGACAATTGCTAAGGACGGATGACAATAGTCACGATAGCAACCATAAAATGGAAGGCAGGAAAATGTGGAAATTAGCATAAGTGCGAGATACAGTAAGACGTGTTGTGCGTATGCAAATTTTGGATTGCCGAACTTGTTCGTGACGTCATAGCGCTGATAAGAGATATATAAGGATTTGTTGTTCAAACGCAAAGTTGAAAGGGAAAGAATCAATTGACGAACTTGCAATTTTCAGTATGTCTTCCCGACATCACCTAGATGATTTTACGCATGGCCGTATTATTGGCAAGATTGAAGAAGGGCGAAAATTAACGGATGTTGCCAGGGAGTTCGACGTCAGCCACAGTGTTGTTTCAAGGCTTTGGAAATCATTTCAAACAAATGGAGAGTGTAGCAAACGTCACGGGGGAGGTCGTGTTCGCAGTACGACACCTGCAGAAGATCGGTACATAGTGATATCAAGAAAAGACACCGGCGCAGCACAGCTAGTGAGGTAGCAAATCAGTTTATGGCTGCTACTGGCAAGCGGATCTCCCGAAAAACTGTCGCCAGACGTTTGCATGATCAGTTGTCATCGACAATCAGTCTATCGTCTGATTGTCGATGACAACTGATCTGGCGTGATAGTCGTACTGCATATTGTCCAGCAAACATACAGGAAAGGGACCGATATCCGACATGTAGTGTCATGGTATGGGCTGGCATCATGATCAATGGCCGTACGTCCCTCTATGTGCTTCCAACTGGGACTATGACTAGCCAACGATACATTAATGATGTTCTGCTACCTCATGTTTGCATGTTCCGTGGTGCTGTTGGTGATAGATTCATTTTCATGGACGACAACGCAACATGTCATCGAACAGTCGCTGTCCAGGATTGTCTTGAGAGCGAGGATATTCAACGCCTCGTATGGCCAGCACGTTCTCCAGATCTGAATCCCGTGGAAAATGTGTGGGATGCTTTGGGGAGGAGTCTTGCTGGTCGCCAATGCCCTCCAATAAATAAGGACACCCTCATCTGTGCACTGACAGAGGAATGGGATAAATTACCCCAACAGCTGCTTGATAATGTTGTGCAAAGCATGACACGACGTGTGGAATCTTGCATCGCCCTCCATGGTGACCATATCCCGTATTGACATCTTACGCCGGAACGCCTGCGGATGGTAATTGCATTTTTTTCACGTTTACGTATTCTGCACAAAATGGCCTGTTTGTCCCTTGAACACGTTCCAAAGCCTTCTGGATTTCAGAGCACAAGAAATTGTCTTTCTTGTAATGTCCTGGCATTCTGACATTATTTTATTTCACTTGGCATTCAACCATACTTACTTTTTTATGCGCTATATAGCCGTTTATGATCCGTCCTTAGCAATTGTCCAGCAGTGTATATATATCGCTCACATCTGTGTACGGAAATGGCACTAGACGATCTGTATGTGTACGGAAATGGGACAAAAATCCGTTTGTGCGGAAATGACACGTACGGAAGAGGACGACACCATCCTACGGTAGTCATGTGTTTATTTAATATATTTAATAAAGTCACTCACCTCAAACGCTGCATGGTTTCGACCACGTTTACCCTACAATGTCATGAACATTGTCAGCACGAAATCTATTTTAAATGCTGACATTTAAAAATGGTACGTTGTTGACGAATACATCAACACACATGCCGTATCAAGAAAGATCGGGAAATGTTTAAGAAAAGAAGAAACTTCACTAATATATGCGCTTTCATCAAATGAAGGACAGGAAATAAATCTCATTCTCTGAATTTGCCTGATGGCTGTTCAGTTACAGTTTCCTTACCTCTGGTGGCAAAATAACTCACAACGAGCATGGAAAAACTATATATTTTTTGAGTTTACTACTTTTGGTTTCTTTCTATAGATTCACATAATGGCATCGACAAGTTACTGATTCCGTTTTTCGTCGCTTTCTACTCCCTTTCTTAGGTCACACCCCCGTCATGAATCTCGCATTTTTTCTCTTCGATGCTGCTCAAAGTCCTCTGTTCTTACCGTGGTCAGCATCCAAACTCACTCTCCCTCCTCCACTCAGAGAGCAAGAGCCCTCAGATTCACGCCAGAAAACCCCTTTTATTCCACATAAACATCGTAAAAAAATTGCTATTGTGCTATTGACAGGAAAACAATGAACAAGTAGAAACTGCATTCAATCAGTTAACCTTGTTCAGGTATTCCACTACTCGATGCATCAAAAGTAAATGAATTAACCATTCCTACATCGAGTAGAGGGTAACTATACTCTACCCTCGAAAACCGTCTTTTTAGTGGGATTTAATCATACACTGCTGGTCACCCAAAATACAACACCAAGAAGGACACGTGATAGCAAAGCCAGATTTACTGGACACATAACAGCAGATACAAAGATGAAACGATTGAGCTTACAGGCCCGTGCGATTTGCGGAACACGCAGACATCAATAGCTCGTGTGGCCCCCATGGCTGGCAATAACGGCCGCTACACGCCGCGGCATCGAACGAAAGAGGCTTTGGATGTGGGCTTGGGGTATGTCGGTCCAGGTTGCTTCCACACGTTGCCACAGTTCATCAGCCGAGGGTGGTGCTTGCCGGGCCACTCGGTTGCCGATCAGCGACCAGACGTGTTCGATGGGCGACAAATCGGGAGAACAGGCGGGCCACGGCAGCAGTGACACCTGGTGGGCTGTGAAGAATGGTTGCAAGACGCGTGCCTCGTGCGGGAGCGCATTGTCCTGTTGAAACGTGGCCGCTGGCAGGTCCTGCAGGTAAGGGAGGACTACAGGCTCCAAAACGTCGGAGATGTAGCGGTTCCTGTTAAGTGTACCGGCGATGCATACCAGAGGGGTGCGGGTATCATATCCAATTGCGCACCAAGCCATAACGCCAGGCCACGGACCGGTATGGCGATGCATAATGCAGGCGTCATACAGTCTCTCGCCGCGGTGCCACCACACGCGGATCCGACCATCGTGGTGTAGTAGGCAGAAGCGGGATTCGTAGGAGAAGACAATGTCGTGCCATTACATAGTCCAGGTGCAGCGTTCAACAGCCCACTGCCGCCGCACTTGCCGGTGGTGTAACGTCAATGGTAATCGGAGCAATGGGCTCCGCGCGACAAGTCCCCGCTCCTGCAGACGACGTCGAACGGTACGTGCTCACACAGGTTGTTGCGCAACACACCTAATTCCTGCGCTAACGTTCGTGATGTGGCGGTGCGAGCCGTCAATACACGCCGCACAACATGCCGAACCTCTCGTCCGGTGGTGTACCGCGGCTGCGGCAATCGCTCACGTCGGTCCGTCCGTCCGTCCGTCCTGCACCCACCGATTCCATACTCGCCTCATTGTGGCTGAATGTCTTCCCACACGGGCGCCGATGCCTCGGTACGATAAACCGCTCTCGCGATAAGCCACTATTCGTCCTCTGTCGAACTCTGAAACGTGCTGGAATGACTGCCGTATTCTGCGTCGAGGCATCAGGAAGCTTCCCACGCACAGGTCCGGCAGCACAACACACTTCCAGTACTTACACCCCGCCTTCTGTGCACCCATCTTAGTGCTTCTCGGTGGAGTGCCGGGCGCACATGATTTGCATATGGCCTGCAATGCTAATCGTTTGCATTTCCTCTCACGGGCGACACATACTGCGAATTTCAGGCCAATCGGATGCTTCCTTCTTGGTGTTGCATTTTGGGTGGCCAGCAGTGCATTATCTTCTCAGCTTACTTTTTAGCACGTCTTTTGTAAAAGATCGCACTTATGTTATTGGTTTGTCCGTCTGTCCGTCCGTCCACCTGTAGACATGATATCTCTGCCACTAATAGTCCGATTTGAAAAATTCTATTTGTATTAGGAAGCTTGAAATGGGCGAAGGATGACCCTTTATTTTGCATTTTTTTACGATGCACAATTTCGCAGCTATAGGTCGTAAACGACCATGATATCGAATTCAAACTAAATTTTATTCCCTACATTTGCTTTTAAACATCCAATTCAAAAAATTATGTTGCCTTTCGATTCTACTCATGGCGAAGATTATTTTAGGTATAGTCACTTTTTCAGGTTACGCATAGATTCTCCACTAAGAGGCGTAAAAGTAAACTGCCTTTCCCCCGATATCTCTGCTTCTAAAACTCCGAATTGAAAAATTCTTTCTGCAGCAGATACAGCCCCAGATGGGAAATCTTTCGCATATAATTTCTAATGTTTGGTATAAAACGGTTTGGCCACGAAGGGGCGTAAGTGGTAAATTCTGCTTCTGATGTATTTGCAACAAAATCTGAGCTTCTAAAATCTCAATTCAAAATTATTTGGTGGACCGATACTACTCACATCAACAAAACGTTTCGGAATATTTCCTTCTTAAAATAACGCATGGTTTCTCCGCCAGGGGGCGTAGATATATATCTTATTTTTGTCAATATCTCTGCTTCTAATGGTACAATTTGAAAAATTTCTTCTTTGTTGGATAGAGGTATTTATTTCATATATTTCGTACTTTTCAAGTAATTCGTTGACTTTTTGCGGCGGGTAACAAAGTAAATTGCGCTTTCCCCGAAATCTCTGCTTCTAAAGCCCCAATTTGAAAAATTCTTCCTGAACCGGATACAGCTCTAGGTGGGAAATGTTTTAATTGTAATTTCTAATTTTTTATAAAATATGGTTTCGCCACCACGGGGCATACACGTTAATTTTTTCTTCGTAGGTATTTCCATCAAAATCTGAGCTTTTAAAATCTCGATTGAGAAAATTCTTTCGTGGACCGATACCGTTCATGTCGATAAACATTTGAGAATATTTTCTTCTCAAATCATGTATGGTTTATCCGCCAGGGGGCGTAGATGTATATCCTATTTCTGTCAATATCTCTGCTGCTAAGAATCACATTTGAAGAATTCCTTCTTTGTTATATACCAGTTCCAGTGTAAAATGCTTTCATATAATTTCAAATTTTTGAAGTAGTACATAGAGTTTTCGCTGGGAGGCTTTAAGGTAAATTTCGTTTAGCCCGATATATCTGCTTCTAAAAATTCCAATTAGAAAACATCTTTCTGCACCGGATGCAGCTGCTGATAGGAAATGCTTTATCTATAATTTCTATTAATATTTGATAAGGAATGGTTTAGCCACGAGGGGGCGTAAGTATTAATTTCTGCGTCTGATATATTTGTAGCAAAATCTGAGCTCCTGAAAACTCGATTGAAAAAATTCTTTCTTTGACCGATACCGCTCATATCGAAAGACCTTTTGAAAATACTTTCTTCTTAAAATAATGCATGGTTTTTCCGCAAGGGGGCATAAAAATATATCTTATTTTTGTCGATATCTCTGCTTCTAAGAGTCCGATTTGAAAATTATTTCTTTGTTGGAGAGCGTTTAATTGGGGAAATGTTTCTCATGTAATTTGAAATTTTTTTGTAGTGCACAAGTCTGCCACCAGAAAGCGTAAGTTCACGTTTCCGTTTACAGCAATATCTGCGGAACTAAAAACCCGATTGAAAAACTTCTTTCTTCGGTTTCATACTATTAACTATGCAAACTGTGTGTGTATTTTCTTTCCAAAATAGTGTAGAATTTCGCCGCTAGAGGCCGTACGCTTATCCTGTTTTTCTCAATATTACTGCTCTCACGTGTGCGATTTAAAAACATCATTCAACACCGGATGCCATTTACCTTGTAGAACACTTAAGCCAAGTATATGAGGAATTTTGTAGTTCATAGTTCTGTCAGTAGGTGTGTTTCGGCAGTTTGCGGCTGCATCGCCGCTTCTTAAAACGCTATTGAGAAATTTCTTTTTCACTGTATGCCATTCGATGCAATAGAGATGTGGAGCATTATCCTCTTTAAGCAACGCAAAGATTTCTCACTAGCTGCGTAAATGTCAAACGCTTTTTCCATGAAGAATAATTTTCGCCTATTTTCAACTTTTCCGCTACGCAAAAATTCTTCCGCTAGCAGACGTAAACTTATATCATGTTTCCTTTTTATACTGCTTCTTTTAACTGTTCGATTTGAAAATCTCATTGTCTCTGGTACCTTCTTTGCAGTATGAGAAACTTTTTGTTCGCCATTTGTTAATTTTCGTAACCTGCTTTTTATCAGCTGGTGGAACTAAGTGGAGGTTTCTATTTTTGGATGTTTTATCGATTGTTGGAACCAGTTGATTATTTTCCAAACCGGTTCCATTGATTTTGAATACCTTTGATAAATTTAATTCGCGTCAGAACGGATTCAAAAGACGTCCTTATTGCATCCGAAAATTCGGTGTCATCTTTCTTGTTTTCTGATAAAAACGAAATTCTGCAATGTTAGTGGCATACTCAAATATAACTTCCATTTTATAATGTTTAAAGTCCGTAACACCAAATTTTGATTAAATACCCTAACGTGTCCTTGAAATTTAATGTATTGATCTGAGTTTCTTCCTTTCATTGGTTAAATGATTTCAATCAAACAAATAATCTTTTTTATTGTAATGAAGCGAAACATCACTGGAAGATATTTGCTAAAATATCTCCATATTTTATGAGATTATTCAAAAAATATTTTTATCAAGCAAATGTAGTTTTAAGTAATAGCCCAAGTACGCTAGAAACTGCGATACAAATAAAATCAATTATTTTTTCTCATGTCATCTAATAATGTAAAGCTTTTGCATAAATAATCCTAGAGCCAGTCACTATTCTTTTCATAGGCAAAAAAGGCAAAGGAACAAAGAGCTTCGTAATAGGCACAAGTAGTTTTTTGTAGATAGAGGTTTTGTTCACGTTACTTTTTTCATGTAAGACCGCATCGATGCATTCCGGAAAAAAAATACTGTGAGTTCTTCAGCTTGAAGAAAGACCAGACTTTGTATTCCCGAACTAACGTGCTTTGATGCTTTTTTCCAGTAGGTCTTTTGACATCTCAGATGTGTATGAATTAGACATTAGACAATTCTTAGAATGCACAAGGCAGTCACTTCATAGAATTCTAAGAAAAACAACCTCTGATGGCAGCGTCGTCAAGGGAAGCACAAATCCATCTAAAACATAAGAGACAGCCGTCTTCGCCGATGCCAAGTAAACAACAACGGCATGACATTTTTTTTGTTTTCTCAGACTTCAGTACAAAAAAATAGAAGAAAAGATAAAGAAAAGCAGAATTTTCAACGAAGGGCGGTACATTTTCTACGTAAACACCCGCTTACGCAAGCCCACACACACAAATCAGAATGCATTGGAAAACATACACAAAGCAAATTTAGTGATTCGAATTCAAGCAGATTCATCTTCTTCATAGGTCACGTCACCTTTGCCTTGTATCTCCAGTGAATATATACATTTGTGGAAGAGAAAATTACATTTACGAAAATCCTCCAGTAAATGTTAAACCCTGATATGATAAAAGATACATGTAAAAAATACAGGGTGATTCATAAAGAAGTATACAGTTCCCAGATGCTGTAAAACAGTAACAGTTGAAGACACGGACCACAACTGCGAACCGTTAGGTAGATGCACTCATAAAGTTTGTGTCCCGCTACTGAGGGAAGTGACGTAGGCGATAGCTGGCGTGTCACGTGCCTAGTCAGTCAAAGTGGCAGCGTCTGCAGTGGAGAAGGCGTTTTGTGTTCATGAATTGAGCAAAACGGAATCTGTAAATGTTGTGCAACGGAATTTTCGATCACGATTCGGAAAAGTACCTCCAACCAGAAAATCTATCTACGATTGACATAAAATATTTGAAACTATGGTCTGTTTGTGCAAATTTAAAAGTCCTGGACGGCCACGTGTATCGGAAAAAGTCGTCGATAGTGTTTGCACCGCCATTCAACGAAGCCCGGGAAAATCAACGCGGAGGGTGAGTCGTGAAGTGCAGATTACACAGCCCACTGTCTGGAGAATTCTGAGAAAGAAGCTGAAAATGATTCCATACAAAGTGCAGATGCTGCACTTGATTCAGATATCTTACCTCGCGTTTGGGCGGAAATGGATTACCGGCTCGATGTGTGTCGTGTGACTAAGGATGCACACATAAAACATCTGGGACTGTCTCTAAAAAAAACTTGAAACATTCCCCTACAATTCTGTTACAGGTAACGTAAAATATTTTACATTGTTTTGTTTTGTAGTGCCTTGAAACTGTATACTTCTTTATGAATCACCCTGTACTACATAATCTTATTATACAAAAACGACGAGGCCGCTACTAACTGTCTCACTTCAGCGGGATAACTGATAACTTTCGTCACGGAAATACTACTAATGTGAGGTATATGAGTGGTAACTGATTTTTAAAGATAGATGGAGTTGGGAAGCTACCCAGCAAAAGCACAAGTACTGGGAAACTGCTGGCCACCAGTTGGCAGTGATGGGTCACTGCTGGCTGAAATCTGCCGCTCACGGCCCGGTAGTGGTCCGTTGGTGGCATCGCCGTGAATTGTAAACCTCCAAGCAAGTGCCACTAGTGGCCCGTTGCTGGCAACCAATGCAACCCCCAACAGCAGGTGGAAGGAAACGGGGCTGCGCATGCGCAGAAGCAACACTTGCTGTGTCTCTCATGGTACCAGTTAGTTGAAAACGACGCTATCGCCATCGTGTTATTTTAGTGGATGTTAAGAAAAAAATCCATATGTGGAGAGGCGAATTAATTTCCTAATGAAATTTTACGTCGACGAAGATATCAGATTTAGCCGTGAAATACTAGATTACAGCCATGAAATACACCCACTCCATTCCCATGAATAACAAGAAAATATTTGAAACCGCTTGAAAACAAATATCCTGGAAAACCATTAAAACAACGTTTGTTGGGAAAAAATAGAATTATACGCGTACAAAATTTATTATTAATTTGAAAGAAAAAAAAAGCAACGCTATGTGGTGTACTCATCCATGGGTTGAAAACACGAGACTGGGAGGAGTTTCCTTCTAAAAATAACGAGAAGTAAAGTAAAATATCTTTTACTCTTTAAAACAAATGTAGCTGCGGACAACGGAAAGGAAAGACACAACGTTAAAAATGTAACGGAATGTGACATGAACCAGGGTAAATATATATTTATTCAACAATCTCTTTTCAAGACTGCAGGGACAGTACAAAACTTTGGAAAGCGACTCTAAGTATGTACACGCCTTGAAAATGAGTGAAGTTCCCTTAAGGTAAAAGAAAAAAAAACTATCGTTACGTTGAAAAAATTAATTTATCAATTATATGAAACCATGACTTTTATGAAAAATACCTCGCAATATTGTAAAATGAAAGAGGGAAGCATTCGATTACACATTGCATACCAAACAGACAGTTTTAAGCATATGCGCGAGCTTGGCAAATCAGTCCGGTCGGTAGAGAGCTTAGCTATCACTCCAACGGCCCAGTTTCAAATCTACTCAGATCCAAACGGGTGTTTTTCCGATCTGTTGAGAAAATTTCCCCATTGCAGAGCGTTAATTCACAAGCTTCGTAAGGGTAGAAAAAAAATTGCAGTTTGGGGAAACTGCGGTTATCTTTGCTTTTTTTTTTTATTATTATTGTTATGGCTACTACTGGGAAATTGGTGGACAAGATTCGGCAAGCCACCAGTTACGTCACGTGGTTGCCGGCTGCCACTAACGGCACACTAGCGGGCTACATTAGGCTAGCCATCATTTATGGCACGTGCTTGCAGGGCCACTTGTGGCAGCTACTGCCTGTGATGGACCACTGATGGCCCTGCTGTGGCATATGACAAGTGATAGGGTGCCAACTGTTGGCCAGCTGTTGGCCTGAACTTCTGGCCCTTCTGTTGGCGGCCCGGAAATTTTATTGACGGTTCGGCAGCGGCAACATAGTGCTGGGCCATTGCTGGCAGTGCTGGCCCAGCAAGACTGTTTTTGCTGGGTAACATTAACTAGCGCCTCGTTTGAAGCTATGGAAGTTCCGTACAGTCGTAAAACTCCTGTCTAAAACACTTTCAAAGAAACAGCACTAAAAACCAACAGACGCAACTATCTAAGAGAACTTTTTTTAATTACAAAAACTGTTGGCGTTACTTAATGTGCATTGCAAATCCGAGGAAATCCGATTGTTGTGGCAGTGACGTCACCGATCCTAGTATGAAGCAGCACCATTTTGGCGACTCCAAGGACTAACTAATTGGGCAGCAGCATTTCACGACCAGTATGTATAGTCCCGAACAACGTTTGAAGCCGAGAAGAGAAAGAAAAGTATCGCGCACGGAAATATTTAAATAATGTTTGATTTTTTAACTTTTACTTTATCGATTAACGTTATGAAAGTGTTATTCCCATATTTTGTGCTGCATTTGATAACGTTTAACGTTTTCATCCGTCTCCTTCTTCGCCATCATCGTGATGTTCAATAAAATACCTCTGTTTCTCGTCGTACAGGTAAGTTATTTAACGTTATACTAGTAGGTACAAGTTTGCATAGAAAATTAACTGCCAAAAATTTAGGAATATTACACAAACAAGTGATCGACAGCTCGTAAAGCAACAGTAAGCATTTAATTAAGACAAAAAGTAGACATTAAATTGTTGGAAAAAATGTGTAGCTTGGTACTTTGTCGTTCAAACGAGAGAACGTTTTATTGAGTTGGAAGAAAACAGCTGTAAGTTGTGGTGGCGTTTCCAGAGGTGACGAAAACCAGAGAAAGGTTCGCCGATATGAACCACAGCAAAAGAAGACCGGTATTTGGGTTTACTGTCTTGCAGGAAATGCCAACAAAATGCAACAGAATTGCAATACAAGGTGTGTTTAAAGATTACGATAAATCGTATAAGATGAACCATACTCGTTAGACACATACGGTTTTCCAATATACCTTACCTGATATCCATAGTTTTTTCAGTTTGCAGCAAACGCTTCAGTTATTTTTCCTTCAAAAATGCAACTGGTGTTGCATAAACTTGATCCTTAATGTAGTCCCACAAAAAGGCGTCAAGGGGCGTTATGGGTATGGGACCATCTCTGTCTATCCATCTGTTAGGAAATTTGTCGTCTAAGAATTGACAAACAGGTACACCCCAGTGCGGGGGCGCACCGTCCTGATGGAACACTACTACCCATGGTTTCAGCTCTTCCCATTGAGGTGCAACGTTCAGCTGCATCATGTCGAGGTAAATTCCCGATGTAATGGTGGGCTCAATGAAAAAGAACTGTCTAATTACTGTGTTGTGCATTAGTTCTCACCAAACATTGATTTTAGGGCTATCTCTCTGTTTCTCCAAAACCCCATGTGGGTTCTCTGAACCCCAGATACAGGCATTATGCGTGTTCACTTCACCTGAGGTATGAAAATTTGATTCGTCTTTAAAACAAATCCGCTTCAAGTAATCATTATCTTCGTCTATTCGTTCAAGAATATCCATAGCGAATGTGACACGTCTGGGTCCCATCATTAGGTTACCAGGCTTGAACAATTTGCAATTTTTATTCAAAAAAGCAAAGCCGCTTTGTTAAAATGTGGTTCACTGTCTTCATAGGTATTCCCAGTTCACTAGAGGCCTGACAAATTGTTTTTTTGGGCTTCGTACGAATGCATCACTCAGGGCGTAAGCACTTTCCTGAATAATGGAAGGTATTTCACTTCTTGCACTTTCACCGACACTGCCCGTCTGTTTAAACTTTTGATGCCAGCTCTCAATGCTCTTCACATCAGGAGGAGCTCTATCATACTCACGCCTAAACTTCCGCTGCACTGAAATTGCAGATTTGGTTTCATGAGAGCAGAGAACACAATTATCCTTCTTTCAGCAACAACAACAAACTACGCTTCAGGCGTTCAGCGTAGTTTCAACAACAAACTACGCTTCAGGCGTTCAGCGTAGTTTCAACAACAAACTACGCTTCAGGCGTTCAGCGTAGTTTCAACAACAAACTACGCTGCAGACGTATAGCGCCATCTATTGTTCCAAAAGTACAACCAGCAAAAAACTTGAGAATATGACACAATCAATGCAACAAACCACGTACGTCTAACTAGCTCGGTTCATTTTATACTATTGTAGATAAAAGATGCCTAGTAAGTTATGGTTAAGAAAAGGCCATAACGCTTCGTACAGCAGACAAACCAGAGCTGCAGCCACCCTAGCCCTCTCTTAAATGGGCTTTGGGTATTACCCTTTTGTAGCAATTTCATAAGAACGTTTTATTTGTACTTCTTTTTTCGTAAAATCAAGCAGAAAACACAGGAAGTCTTAGAGTCGGCATACATTACATAACGTACACGCTCACAAGACCTCTTTACAATGATATCACGACGAAGTGCAAAACACGCATGTGACGTACCTGCCAGCAGGACGCACATGACATAAAGGCAGATAGGAATCAGAATACATGTCTGCGTAGCTCAGTTGGTAGAGCGACTTGTTCCGGAATAAGCGGCCTCTGGTTCGAATCCCGGCATAGACCAAAAATGACGGAGAAATTTACTTCGTTATAATGGCGCCCGAACTATCCGGATGACCCGACCGTTCAAAATCTCGCATTGTTGTGATGTTATTTCCACACCGCGAGATAGGAAAAATAAGAGAATCCTTTCTCCAGCACTTCGAAAAAAAAAAAATAAATAAGGGGGAGATGATGTGACGTACCTGCCCGAAGGACGCACACGACATAAAGGCAGATAGGAATCAGAATACATGTCTGCGTAGCTCAGTTGGTAGAGCTGCTTGTTCCGGAATAAGCGTACTCGGGTTCGAATCCCGGCGTAGACCAAAAATGACGGCGAAATTTACTTCGTTATACGCGTATACCCTTAACAATCAAAAAATGAAATAGCACTAGTAGAAAAAGTCTTGGCTTAGCAGAAAACACCTGCTTGTTGCTGCTCCTGCTGATGATGTGACATCACGCCTATGAAATAAACGCTGAACGTAAAGAACAAATAGAACCGAACTCTAACAAATATCCACACAAAACATACGCAGTCGGCTTTACCAAAGGAGATTGTATATCCGACGGTCGATTGTGTGCGTGCCCGTCTGTGCTGATCACCGGAGTGTCAGGAAGATTGCGCTGAAGAGTACTGTGATTGTAACCGTGAATAATGATATACAATTATTTTCTCGCATGAACCGCGGTTCAGCCTGAGGTCCGGTGGTCGTCGAGTTCTTCTGTGCGGTTAACGAGTAACATGGAATCATCCAGACATTATGCACGAAAACGATGCCTTTAGTAGTTGCAGAATCCTCTTTCGAGCGAGCACCAGCATTAAAGGATGTACTGATCTTTAGGTCATCCGGAATTGACCACTGATGGCGGTCAGACATCTATACTCCGAGTCAACCCAAGAGCGTACCACTATGAAGGGTGCGAAACAGCTACCTCCGCTACGAAAAATAGTTCCTAGCGTTTCTATACTGCTAAAGAGGGTATAACGAAGTAAATTTCTCCGTCATTTTTGGTCCACGACGGAATCGAACCCTAGTCGACTTATTCCGGAACAAGTCGCTCTACCAACTGAGCTACGTAGACGTTCGTTTTTGCTACTATCTGCCTTATGTCGTGTGCGTCCTGCGAGGCAGGCACGTCACATCTCCCCCCCCACGAAAAGAGGTCCAGGGGCATGGCCCACAGGTCAGCCGTGACCATGAATCGTCGCCGCCCCGGTGGCGCAGTGATCTAAGCGATGGCCTCTGATAATTCGTCCAAAAGGGGTCCGGGTTCGAATCTCGGTGAGGCATGAGTAACTGGCTCTCTCCCTTCCCTGGAACCAGTGACCCTAAATTAGGGACGGGCGATTGCTTATAGCCCATTGAGTTGCTCACGGTGGTCGTTAAACCTCCAATCAAAAAAAAAAAAAAGAAAAGACCATGAATCATCGTAGGCATCCATCCGCTGTAGAACGTGCACTTGAGAACTCCCAGTCAATCTGGTGTGTGGAATGCAACATCACACACATTAATTTTCGAAGCGCTGGAGAAAGGATTCTCTTATTTTTTGTATCTCCAGGTGTGGAAAGAACATCACACCATTGCGAGATCTTTAACGGCCGGGTCATTCGGGAAGTTCGGGCGCCATTGTAACGAAGCATTTTTGGTCCACGCCAGGAATCGAACCCGAGTCCACTTATTCCGGAACAAGTCGCTCAACCAACTGAGCTACGTAGACGTTTGTTCTCGCTGCTATATGCTTTTATGTCGTGTGCGTCCTGCGGACTAGGCATGTCACAAGGATGAGTGGAAAGTTTTGCAATATTTGCATAAACGCATGTGCTGCGGCGGGTATGTCACGTGTTTAAACTAGTTCAAGTAGCGCACTGAAGTCAGTCGAAAGGGATATAAAGTGGTAGTCGTTGCTGTGAACAGCATTGCATGTCGTCATTCTGTTTGTGGTTGGGACGCCTAAAAGATGAACAGACACAAACCGGCTAATTAGGGAACTTTTGCTCTACGAGTTTGAAATCGGACATAACCCTGCTGAAGCAACACGAAACATTGGTCATGCGAAAGTGGAATGTTCCATGCACCACAGCACAGCAACCAGATGGTTTAACAAATTTCGCTCAGCTGACAGAAACCGCGACGATCAGCCAAGGTCACGATGGCCAGGAACCGTGGATTCGGAGGCCGTGCGCCAGGCCGTAGAGGCAAATCAAACAACCAGCACTTTGAGATTATCAGGTAAGCTAGGAATATCACAGACAGTCTTGGTATGTCAACTTCAGGACCTCGTTAAAGTCTACAGGAGATGCCACATTGTCCGTCATGAACTGACGCCAGCTGAAGTAATTCGCCGAGTGGAAGTGTGCACGAAACTCCTAGAAAATCCGCGCGATGTACGTTTCATCAAGAGAATTCTTACTTGCGATGAAAAGTGGGTCTAGGTCCGTAATTCTAACACGCAACGGCAGTGGTTGATCCCAGACCAGCTTCCTGAACCTGTTGGCAAACGTGGGCACTTAGGGCAAAGGTGATGCTCTGCGACTGGTGGAATTTTGAAGGGATAATCCACTGCAAATTTGTTCTAGACGGACGGACCATTTACGCCAACCTCTACTCTGAACAGCTGGAGCGGTTGTATGCCATTTTGGAGAAGAAGTGCCTGGCACTGGGGAACAGAAGGCGCGCTCTTTTGCAGCAAGACAACGCTCGGTATTATGTCGCGCGAATGACCCGGGCAAAACTCCAGGAACGTGAGGGCATCGAACTAATGCCACACCCAGCATATAGACCGGACCTTGCGCGGTCGGATTATTACCTGGTCCGGTCCATGGCCCGTTTCTCGCGGGCGGCACTTCAACAACCATGAGGAGGTGGCAGCTGGGGTGAAGGAGCTCTTCGCCTCGAAGGACAAGAACTGGTACCGCCGCGGAATCGAAGAATTGGCAGACAGATGGCTAAAAACGGTGCAACACGATGGCCTATACTTTGAATGCTAGTCAGCTTTCGTCGTAAAGGTACGTATGAAGACATAAAGTGATCCAAATATTGCAATACTTTCGACTCACCCTCTGTAGAATCGAAGAACTGGCAGACAGATGGCTACAGACGGCGCACCACGATGGCCTATACTTTGAATGCTAGTCAGCTTTCGTCGTAAAGGTACGTATGAAGACATAAAGTGATCCAAATATTGCAAAACTTTTGACTCACCTTCTGAAGAATCGAAGAACTGGCAGACAGATGGGTAAAGACGGCGCACCACGATGGCCTATACTTTGAATGCTAGTCAGTTTTCGTCGTAAAGGTACGTATGAAGACATAAAGTGATCCAAATATTGCAAAACGTTTGACTCACCCTCTGTAGAATCGAAGAACTGGCTGACAGATGGGTAAAGACGGTGCAACACGATGGCCTATACTTTGAATGCTAGTCAGCTTTCGTCGTAAAGATACGTATGAAGACATAAAGTGATCGACATATTGCAAAACTTTCGACTCACCCTGTGTATGTTCCGTTCTCCGAAGGACTCACATTTAATGTTTTCGATATCAGTCCAAAATATCGTTGCCTGTTTATAGTTGCTATCACAGTATTTCCAAATTATTTGAGCAGTGTATATCACGAAGCAGATTTTATATATACGTTTGCCTGTGCTGATGTACGTCACACATTGAGCTTTAAAATATAAGCATTTTGGTACTGTCTTAAATCACATGGCCAGCTTCTCAATAGAGGCATCCAGAACTGATGGATGTTCCCTGCCAGCTCTGGAATTCGAACCACCAGTAATGACGTAAATCATGTAAACAACTTTAGAAAACATATACTTATTCACTTTCGAAATACAAAATCAATTAAGTATGTTTTTCCCAAAGTTTATCACGAGACTTTCCCCGTTGAAGATTTATCATATGATGAGTTTTGGAACACGGTTATACACAGTGCGACAATTAAGTAATGATATTGATTTAAAAAAAATGGTATAGCAGGAGGACTTACGTGTACATATTTTATTTGTAGTAATTCGTTCCTCATGCCTTAATACAAGAAGTTGTACAATCAGCCAACGAAAGCGAGGACTTGCAGAGGTCATCTTTTTGTATGGAGTGAAGTGCTGATGTCACAGATATATTATCTATATGTCTTGAACGTCTTGAAAACCTTTTCCTTCTAAGGGCAGCTTTGATTTAGAAAATAGAAAGTGATTACACGGCGACAAATCTGTAGAACAGGGGGATGGTTAAGTACATCCCCATATTCTCCAAATTTGAATGTTCTCCAGAAGGAACCATTTCCCGTTTTTGTACTCCGGCCTGGTACGAAGAATCCTCTTCCACAATCGTTCCAAAACAGATTTGTAAGCATTGCCAGTGGCAGTTGCACCTTCAGGAATGAACTCGTGATATAGAATTCCCTTGCTGTTGTAAAAGCACACTGTCTTGAATTTGGACTTCTGTAACCTAATATTCTTTCCTTTGGGCGACTGTGGCGACTACCCCAGAGCACTATGACGCTTCGTTTCAGGATCATAACGACAATGTCTCGTCACCTGCCACAATTCTTTGGAGAAAATTTTGCATTGTTTCTCTAATCTCCAGGATATCCTCTGCGTACTCTCCTCGTGCATATTTCTGGTATTCTGACAAGGCATGCGGAACAAAACGAGCATAAACTTGTTTTCCCAAAATCTTGCCCTAAAATTTAACGAATCGTCTCCTCATTAACACCGAGCTCATATTCCAGCTTCTTCAGAATTACGCAACGGTCACTTTTTATCCTTTCGTGAACTTTCTCAATGAGTTCCGAGATGCACACTGATATCGGGCGTCCGGGTCTTTCGTCATTTTCTAAATCTTCCCGCCCATCCTCGAACCGTGCATGCCATCGGAATATTTGTGCGTGAAATATACAATTAGCCCCATACATATCACGCAAAAATTCACCTGCCTCAGATGACGTTTTACCGATTTTCACACAGAACCGGATATTTGCTCTGTGTTCCATGACAGAGTTTGACAATGTTCTTCCACCGAATGACGTCATGCACAGCCTAAATAATCATCTGCGCAATTCTCATGCAAACGGTTTTGCCATCGCATAGCAGATAAATGAAGTCTCAAAAAACATGAATTCCCGTCCCGTGTGGGTTTTTTTTTACCTATTATTTTTTAAGAAATCAGTCTCATTACTTAATTGCCGTACTGTGTATAAACGGGCTTAATTGTCCGCACTTTTACAAAAATATACATGATAATTGGAAGATGACGTCTAATTTCCCCTGCGCCTAATGTGAACAATTTGGGACGTGAAAAGTAATTGAACATATGAAATGAAAACCTCACCGTCTATGTACGATATTTAATAAAATACGAAATATATTTACAGTTAAAATACCCCGAAAGTGCTAGTGGGGTATTTTAACTGTAAATATCTTTCGTATTTTATTAAATATCATGCATAGACGGCGAGGTTTTCATTTCATTTGACGTATTGTGCGAAGTCATTCTTTTATCGTAATTGAACATATTTCACGCTTCTCTTCTAAAGTGGAACTCACCTCTCTGTGCTTCGCCCTCCATCTGTTGAATCTGGAAAAAACAATGGGTGCATCTTCGTAATCGCCTAGGGAAAGATCTTTTGGCTGCTTTCCTTCGCCAGCAAGGAATGCCTTTTCTTACTAAATCAGTCGGAATGAGGAAAAGTTAAAAATGGGTGAAATTGTCATACAACTGTTTTCTCAAGTTTTTGCAAAAGATCTCAGAGTTTCCAGGTCAGAGCACTGACTTCACACACACACATACATACATTCAAGGTGATTCAAAAGTTTGGTGCAACAGTAAAATGTGATTAAAAAGGGATCTATGGGTCGGAGAGACATGCAGTTTGCAGATCAATATTCACCGAGGTACAGCATTTTGTATGGCATCAAGAAAAAAGGAATAGTTCAAAAACTGGACAATAGAGAGCGCTGCGGCAGGAAATGTCACATTAGGGGCGTTTGCAGATTACTCGCACAAAGCAACATTAGGGTGAAACATAAAAACCATTACGGAGAAATGCAGTCACATTTTCAATGTGCGAAAATAATAAAGTTTCGTGCTCACATTCTGATTGCAAAACCACACGATTTTTATTAATCTAATAATTTGCATATAACGTGAAATCAAGAGTGCACCGAATCAGGCCTGCACATTTAGCACCGATTGTCTATTGAGCAGGCATAATGCACACGAATGGCCTCCTAGATCTCCAGGTTTCACACCCGCTGATTTCTGGTTGTTTGGCTACTTGAAATTCCATGTCTATAGTGGCAATCCGCAGACCTTACCATCGCTGAAAGACGCCATACAGCAGGAGCTATCAGCCATTCCCGTTGACATTGTTCAATGCTGTATCAGGCGTAATACCACGACTGCACGCAGTACTGGAATGTGGGGGTGGACACAATGAGCATTTGCATCTGTACATCATGCTGAAATAAAGTAAGTGTCACTAATTTAACGTAGATCTCATTTCACAATTTTTACCTCTTGTTGTTTTCTCTGCAGCAGCGCCCTCTATTTTCGATATTTTGAAATATTCTTTTTTTTTCTTGATGCCTTACAAAATCCCGTAACTCAGTGAATATTAATCTGCAAACCGGATGTCTCCCCAACCCATACATCTTTTTAATCGCATTTTACTTTTGCACCAAAATTTTGAATCACCCCGTACATAGACACAGGATTTATAATATCTTACTGCGTGTAACATTAATAATCTTGAACACTAGGGTAGACTTTGGCGGATATTTTTGCCCATGGTTCGGATTCATAGGTTTTGGGCCAGTCCCCCGAGCTATTAGAATCTCGGATAATGCATCTGTCCTATTGCGCAGTCTCTCTCCTTCCTCGGAACAAGTGACCCCTAAATCATATCAGATCATATGTAGGGGATTTTAGAAAGAGAGTGTCTGACTCCAGGTCTTAAACAGTCCTTAGAAACAGGAAACTAGGAGATTTGGGCAAGAGTGCCCGATAGGAAAGTGACACGGAAGCAAAGTAGAGAGGGGTAGGAAGACGCCCTTATTTGTTACCGGGGGGGGGCAGTACCCGTGGTCCGACGGCTTAGAGTGCCCATCTGACGCACTGCGGATATTTAGTGGATCGAGCGTTCGTACCTGCCGGGGATCGAACCCGAGGTCCTTCCCGTGGTAGTCACGAACGTTGCCCACTAGGCCACCCGCGACCCAGTGACTGCAAATTAGGGACTAGCCGTTATTTATAGCCCTTGGATCTGCACACGGTGGGCGTTAAACCCCGAAGGGAAAAATAAAAAGGGAAAGGACTTGACTAACTGCCCTCCTTATCTTACTCTCTTTTTCCGGGAATATTCGTATATCTCTGAACACTTCATTTCTGTAGCTGTCTGGCTTTATTATCGAGGTGCCTGACACACTATGCGTGCCCGAAACTCTTCCCAGGAGTCATGTTCATTCATGCGCATGGAACTCCGCTTGACTTGGGACGTAAGGATTGCTGTATTCCATATACTGTATTACAACACTAGTATCTCCTTATACGCATAGTACACCTCGAAATGAAGTATCACGGCACAGATCTCCGGAAGATGTTCCCATATTTTTCGAACCTTTTTGATAAGAATTTACAGCAAACGAAAGAAGTTCAAAAAATTGAAACTGGCAACAGCGTATTAGATGAAAACGAAAAAAACATCCGCTGCAGTTAAATATCGTCTGCTAAGAAAATGGCGCGTGTAAACAAGCCGTGGGCAGAAGTTTTGTTCTTTACGAAGATACATATGCGTATTCTGTAATAAAGGAACTTTGTAAAAATCATGGAATTCACATTTCTAAATGTAAAATAAACAAAATTGTTAATAATAGAGGGAAAATTCGTCAAGCATTGCTTTTTGCAGGAAAATGAACACTAAACGAACATCCAAAGAAGGTATGTACTTTTACGACTATTTCAAAAGTAAGATTTCTGGTCTTACTTTTGAAATATTCGTAAAAGTACGTACCTTAGAGATTCCTCGATCCAAAGAGCAATCCCTATGTCGTTAAAAATCTCTGCGTAGACTGTTAACAAATATTTGAATGTGAAAGAAAAACAAAAAAAAACTAATGTTCATCGCCTTTTGCTAATCACAGGGCTAAGCGCAGAACACGGTGTAGACTTCTTTATGGAAATCACTTAGCCTGAGACAGATGGAAATTTATTGTGTTTATTGATGAACCACGGAAGCAAAAGCCACTGTAACAAAAAAGGTCGATTTACTGTCGGTAAAGAGCAGAAAAAGACTTACAAACTTGGTTCCACGAATCCAAGGAAAGTTTCAATAAAGGATTTATAATTAATGTTGGTTTCTCGCACAATGGGAAATTAAAGTTAAGAAAAGTTGAAACAATGCCAAAATCAATTCCACATATTACCAAAATAATGTTTTAACTCCTATATTTAAAGAGGAAATACCATTCTTTTATCCACAGAGCCTCCAAAGACTGGAACTCCACCTGGATAAGACTACCAGTCATACATCGAAATCCAGCACTCTATTTCTTGAAAAAATGAAACACAAAACGGGTATCAAGTTTATTTCTTTTTCTCATATTCCTTCAAAGTCCCCTGATGTGTTATCAATAGACTAATGTGCCTTCGGAGTAGTAAACAGAGCGCTTTCTAAACGCAGACTTAAAACAATGATTGGACTAAGGAAAGCAGTGGAATAGGAGTGGAAAAGAATTCCACTGCCAATTTTAAGAAGTGCCCTGTTATATCGCAAATCTAGATGTAGGTTCATGGTCCAGAGAAAGGGATATCAGATAGATTATTATATTTTAGAAAGAAATAGTTTTATTTTAAACATTAATTATATTGCTGAAAAATGTTTTAAAATGTGTGTACATCATCTGCACGTTTCATAAGATTATTACAAGATTTATAAAAAGAAACATAAAAGAGATCTGCAGACCATTATTACGATGTTAATTTTTTTGCAAGCGGTACTAACAAACGAATCTAAAGAAAAGAAAGGGTCACCACCTTTCCAGAGATATTACGTTTTCTTTTATTCGAAAACTTTTGTTTCTTGCATCTTATTAGTCCGAATATTTTTCAGAGAATCCTGTTGAATAGTACGCACACATTTTATTTCATGCTTCGAGACCTTGGTCTAATCGGGCTAATTTTATTCCTCAAATGTAGTTCAGCACGATTAAAGCGGCGGTCAATAGTTTTCTTCCACCGAAGAATAGTTTAATTTTATTTGAAAAAAAAAGGAAAAACCATGTGTGTGTTAGCCAATGCTTCATTCGCGCAGACGTTCTAAAGATCGAAACGTAAACTTTTTACACCGTCATAGTTCTATACCTAACGTGAAATTCTTGTGTGCTAAATTATGGCAACAGATAACAAAACACACAATGCAGTAGTATGTCAACTTAGGCAGTGTCTATCTTTTGTGAATGCAAATAGTATCACGTATAAAACGTTAGCAAACATGCATAGATAAAAATTTCGTTCTTTTTTTACCTTTCTAATAAAAATACACCATCCTATAGTGGAAAGAGCTATGGACCACCACTTTAAACTTGCTTTTCGACATTTAAAAATAAGAGTAGCGCACATAAAGGACTGGAAGGATGAAACAAAAATCAGTGCTTACTAATAATGAGGCACTGGCAAACGTTCATAGGTAAAAAAAATGTCTCATAAAAATAAACCACTCTACGGTGGAAGATATTATTGGCCACCGCGTTAAATTTTTTGTGTTACATATTAAAAATAAAATTAACCCGCAAATGTGTGGAATCATGAAATAAAGTGCGAGCCATATACAACTACCAGATTTTCTTACTCTGGATACTTGCATATACTAAAACTTTCTTCTTATACACTGGCGGAAAGTGAAAAAAGAACACTAAGAAGGAATTGGCGGACGATCATGAAATTTACATATGTTAATGGGGTCGGGTTTACGTAGGTGTGATGTTAATTTCGGAACCAACCGGTGAGCGCTTACGTCACAGCACGGCATAAAATGCAAATTATCTTCGGTGGTATTTAAGGAGTACGGCGAAGTGAATATAATCAGTCGTCGGCGTACGGACACGTGCGAAGACCCTGAAGAAGCTGAAATGCCTGGACATGGAAGACGTGTACGATTTCAGCAGTTATCGGACTTTGAGCGAGGTCGTCTGGTCGGACTCCGCGAGGCCGGGTGGTCGTAACGTCGTATTGCGGAGCGAATTGGACGGGAAGTATCGGTGGTGGTACGATGGTGGCTTAGTTCGTCTGAGGAATATTCCCACACGAGAAGACGTGGAACCGGGAGTCACAGACGGACTGACAAGCGGACCGATCGACGCATAAGGAGAGCGGCGTTGTCATGCAGAACATCCACTGCGACGCAAATCCGAGCTGCCTTTGCACCTGAGGTGACTGTGAGAACAATCCGCAACCGTCTACTGGATACAGGACTACGTGCACGTGTGCCTCTGGCATGTGTACCTCTGACTCCAGCCCACCGTCAGGAACAGCTGCAGTGGTGTCGCCAACGTCTGCACTGGAGAACGCAATGGCGATCTGTCGTGTTCAGCGATGAAAGAAGATTCTGCTTAAGAGCCTGGGGAGCGATCATTTATCACTCCCGTACATAACTAGTGTTTGTACCGGGAATATCTATACCTATAGGTATTCTAGGATACCTGTAGCCATCTCCTACATCAACAACATCATTCAGCCCGTTGTTATGCCATTTGTAAGGTTGATCCATCGTGGTGTTTTCCAGCAAGATAACGCACGCCCACACACGGCACGTGCAACGCAACATGCACTTCAGGGTATGAGACAACTTTCATGGCCTGCACGTTCACCGGATTTGTCCCCCATTGAGCACGTGTGGGATTTTATGGGACAACGACTTATCCGGTCTCCACGGCCAGCCACGACCATCCCCAATGTACGTGTCCAGGTTGAGGATGCTTGGAACTCAATACCCGAAACTTACATCCAACATCTGTACGACAGACTCCATGCCAGAATTGCACAGTGTGACTCAGTTCATGGCGGTTTAACCTCGTACTAACCATGTTACATGGAAATGTTATTTTTCGGTTCACCAGCAAATACAGCTGTATTTTGCCATAATGTTTTGATCACGTTATCCTCTGTATTCCGTTATTATGCTGTATAAAGTTCGTCGGTATCAGACGTCTCCTTCTTGGTGTTCTTTTTCACTTTCCGCCAGTGTATATTGTGCCGCAAATTGTCAGTGGATCAAAGGTAAATAAAACATGCGTAGAGGGGTAAAAAGAGAGGATTGGAAGAACAAGGAATGATGATTTTTAGAGTATATATTTTAAAATACAATATCTTGATGATCATGATCATCATTAACTATTGTCAATCCACTGCTGGATGAAGGTCTCCCCATGTTTCTTCCACAACGGTCTACCATGCTCCAGTCACCTTCCTGTCACTCCCGCATTCTTTCGAATTTCATCCACCCATCTTCCATGTGGTCTTCTTCTGGGTCTTTGCGTGTCCCTTAGAATCCAGTCTAGAATTTCGGTTGCCCATCGGTGGTCCGTTCTTCTGTCTACGCGTCCAGCCCATTACCATTTTAGGTATTTTACTCTGATTATGTCTTCCACTCTTGTCATTTTCCTTCTCCATGAGTTCCTCTTCTTATCTCTCCTGGTTACACCAAGGATGCATCTCTCCATGCTACTTTCAGTTGACTGCAGCCTTTTTATGTTCTTTTTAGTTAAGGTCCACGTCACTGCTCCATACGTAAGCACAGTAAGGATGCACTGATTAAGCACGTTTCTTTTAAGACATATCACCATATGACTCTTAAAAACTTCATTGTTTCTTCCAAATGCTCGCCAACCAAGTTCTTAACGTCGATCTTGCTGATATACACCGATGGTTCATCACATTATGACCACCCACAGCCTCGAGAAGTTAGAGCGCCTGGAGACCGAACGATGGCGCAGGTGAAGTTCACAGAGCAGTAAATATGCAACCTGAGGATCGGCTTTCGTTTAGTAGAGTACTCGGAGTCAGAATGGGGAAAAGCTTCTGATTTATCGGAGTTTGATAAAGCACAAATTGGGATGGCAAGGAGCCTCGGAACTACGATCTCGGAAACGGCGCGGCTTGTAGGTTGTTCACGTGCCGCTGTAGTGAGTACGTATCAAAAGTGGTGCACAGATGGCCAAGCAGCGAACCGTAGTACAGCCGTGTATCGTCCGCAGCTCAGTCATGCCAGAGGAGAGCGGAGACTGTTGCGCATTGTTCACAGCGATCTAAGGGCCACATTGAAGCAAATCACCCGCAGCTACAACAGTGGTGATCAAGGCAATGTGTCACAACACACAGTTCATCGCAGCCTTCTGAGCATGGGCCTGCGCAGCCGAAGAACTAGCCGGGTGTCCGTGCTCACTGTACGTCATCGCCAACAGCGCATGAAATAGGCCCAAGATCATCGAGGTTGGACCGTGGATAATTGGAAGAAAATATCCTGCTCTGACGAATCAAGATTCCTGGTGGATCACGTGGACGGCCGAGCTCGATTACGCCGATTACCAACGGAGGCTATGGCACATGGGTGCACTGTTGGGCGGAAACAGGCCGACGGCAGCGGTGTTATGCTGTGTGCGATGTTTGGAACACTTTAAGCCCCATTATCCCAATAGCACAATCTCTGACAGCTGTCAGGTATTTGAACATCGTTGCAGACCAAGTTCACTCGTTCATGGCAACTGTGTTCCCTCCTGGTGATCGCCATTACCAACAAGATAATGCGGCACTGCCAGAGTCGTCAAGGAGTGGTTCGAGGAACATGCTGGTGACTTTCTGTTAATGCCCTGCCTTCGAAATTCACCTGAAATGAATCCAAAGGAACATTTGTGGTCCGATTTGGAAAAGCGCGATCGCGCTAAATCACCGCCACCCCGAAATGTACGGGAACTGGAAGACCTGCTGTTGCCAATATGGTACCAGGTACCCAAGGATACCTATAGCCATCTCATCGTATCGATGCGTCGCTCTGTGGCCACTGTTTTGCGGGCTAAAGCGTATCCTACAGCTTATTAGGTAGGTGGTCATAATGTAATGTCTCATCGGTGTACACATTTAAATAGTCTTATTTACGAATATGGTATTTTGATAACAACGAATCTCTGTGAAAAGAAGAATTATGGCTGTGCATTTAGGTAACGTGAAAGAAAATAAACTGTTTTAAGTTATAAATTTTTATATTTCTTGCTTATCGATCCCTGAGAACGTTAGGAATAATATAAGAGTTGTGTTTCACATTTTGGTCTTTAATGACCAACTTCCTACAGTTGTGTCTCACCCAAGGTACCATAACGCCTGAAACTGTCTCTTGCTGCTTTTCCCTTTTCTGTAACCCATCCATTTGCACGTTAACAAAATAAGGATTAGGTCTGTGTCACCACACAAAACTTCCAATCCGTGGGCTTAATATACATTGACCTTCAGACGTGTACCGTGTGGTTGGTTATCCACGAATTCTTCTATGGAGAAACGATGCTATGCCATGAGATTGAATGATGTCGCACCGGGAGAACTAACTCTTGGTTCACTTCTTGGTTTAGTAACAACAACGGTAACTGAGTGTGACTTCTGCTAATCCCTCAGAAGCCGTGCAGATTTAAAGACAATGTTTAGGTAGGAAGTTCTACCCACTCTAGACGAGCGATTTGGTAGGCAGTGGTCATGTGCATGTACGGCGTTTCAAACTGTATGATCGTTAAAGTGTTAATATCTTCTCAACGTACAAGAACCTAAAACATCTAAGTTTTAACACGTAATCTGCAAAATGCCTGGTAGCTTTAAATACATATAAATTACAAATGCCATAACTTTTACAGTTACAAAATGTCTAGCAACGCATTTCGCTTTCTTGGCGAAATCTCATACATAATTTGAATGTATTTTTGTTATTCTGAGATACTTGAAGACATTTAACATTTATATCACAATCTTCTAATTAATTTCCATGATGCTTCTTTTCAGAATATTCCTTTTGCGATTGCAGGGGATTTTTTCGATATAGCCGTACAGAATTTTTTTCACTATCGGCAGTATCATTCAGCTCACCAGCAACTACCTTATTTCAACCAATCTCATATTTCATGATAAAATCTTAGAGTTAATCTTAAGCATATGGTTTTCGAACAAGATACCGTTTTCTTCGTTACTTTTCAATTGCTCATGGGTAAACATGAATGTATTTTACTGTCATCAGAAAGCCAAAAAGACTTATGCTGCTGTGATGACACGTCAAGTATGCATTGATGTTTCTTTTGAACTGATGGCCCAATCTCTTTTTGTGCTCAATAACCATCTCCCAGATATATATTTCACTATGACAACAGTAGCAAATTTTTATTTTTCTCTCTTGGACGTTGAAGTTATATTATAAAAGTTTCCTGGTATATTAAGTACAAGGGGTTACCGGAAACCAATTTCGGTCGAGTTGTCACAACACAGTAGACCATGTTTATTTCCCTTTCATAAAGTTTATGTATTCTATGGCTATGCATAGATAAATATATGAATGAATCGTTTGTTACATTATAAGTAAAATATCTTTAACACAAAAATTAAAAAAACACGAATACCAAAGGGTGTCATCTCTACGTAATTGATGAATTCAATCAAAAATTTCAAGATTGAATTATAAAACCATTCTACTAAATATCGATGAAATGCCAAAAACCAAATGCGATAGCTATTGAACTATATGTACGCTGAGTAGCCAAATTATTATGACTACCTGGTAAGACCATTGTTGTGCCACCCTTTGCTTTTAATACTGCTTCAGTTCGTCTTGGTATGTATTATACTAAATGTCGATAATTGGTTTGGGGTATGTTATTCCAAATGCGATGAATTGCCCCTCCAGCTCTTGAAGATTTTATGGTAGTGGATCCAGCTGTTTGATGCCCTCTTTCGAGTTCGTCCCACAAATACTCCATTGGATTGTGACCCTGTGATTGAGGAGGCCAAGGTAACAGGGAACGGTCTCCTTAATGCTCTTCAATCCGCGTACAATGTGAGCACTAAGACATGGAGCATTATTCTGCTGAATGTTTCCATCCCCATTGGGATAAACCATCAATGTAATGGGTGAACTTAGTCGGAAACGATATTTAAATACCTTTGGGCGATCAGATGATGCTCCATACAAATCAAAGGACCCAAACACTCTCATGAAAAAATGCCCCAGACCAGAACGTTTCCTCTTGAAGAGTAGTGACTATGAGAGATGGGTCCATGTTTTTGTGCTGCTGTCTCCATATCTTCACAATTCCATCTGCATAGTGTAATTGAAAAGCTTATTCGTCGGACCACATTACCCTTATCCAATCTTTAACGTCCAATTCTTGTGTTCCTGAGTGAACTGGAGACGTTTCTTCTTGTTCAATGAAGAAAGAAATGGTTTACGGACAGGCCGTCTGCTTCCATAGACCATACGATGTAATGTGCGGAGAACTGTACGTTGATAGTCCGTCAAATTTGGTCCCTGACTCAGATTATCTGTAATCTGACGAAGCGTTGCCCTTCTGTTGGATTGAACAAGTCTTCCTACTCTCAGCTCAGCTCAAGCATCTGGTAGTCGTTGCGGACTACATGCCTTGCGGTCAGACCCGCTTTTTTGACTAGTAGTCTGCGACTTTAACAACTGCTGTCTTCGAACATTTCACAGGGGCTGCCGTTTTTCTAATGCTCGCACCCACGCTAAGAGTACCCACGATCATTTCACGTTCGAAGTCCGTCAGATCGTGTCTTTTACCTATCATTTCTTGCTCAATACACTTAATTATTAATTAGCCTCTGCATCAGTGCTGAGACGGGCTGAGCCTTAGCCCGAAGTCGAGCCCACAATACTTACTGGAGTTCGAGCTCGGGCGGGCTCGGGCTCTGAGAAAAAGAGAATCTTCTTTTTCTTTGAATGTGATTTTGCATGATTTAGCACACGAGGCATTTTTACACTTTCTAGTTGTTAAATAGAATTCTTCGTCAACTGGGTCCAGATGGGGAGTGGGAACTCGGCAGGGCTATTCATTACGGGCTTGGATTACAAATACCATGGGCCAGGAATTACTGGATTTCTGCGAAGGAAAAGTTTCTTTAAGAAGTATAGAAGTAGATAACAAGTTCACGAAATTTTGCTCCCTACCTCAACGGGGCAGCTCCCTGCTGATTCTGTTGAGCAACGTACGCCGTAGATTTTTGTGCCTCCCGATTTTTTCTGACGCCCCGCCCCCGAAACATTTCAGGAAGAAATGAATGGTCAAAGAAACTATAAAAATGGACATCCCTTCGCCACTCCGTAGTTGAGAAAGACATCGGTTAATTGCACGGGGGAGGAAAAAGTGGAAGTCTGGAAAAGGTTTGTTTTAATGCCTAAACAGGTAAGTCATAGTGTTCGGGCTCATTCGGGCCCGAACTCTATCTTGCAATATAAAATTCGGGCTCGAGCTGACATACTTCGGGCTTGAACGGTCTCGGTCTCTTAAAATTGAGCCCAAACTCAGCTCTATTCTGCATGCCTTCAGCGTTCCCCATTTTACTCCGATTCAGCCATCTTGTGTCATCAGCATCTACCTGATAGCTGCTTTTCATAAAATGGTTTGGTTGTCGTAATAATTTGGCCACTTAGTGTATATTTGGTAACCAGGTTCTCATAAATTTATAGCAAATCAGTTTTTAGAATCCAGCTTTCTTCATGAAAGGTTTTTCTGAAACGCAGTAGTTCTTAATGAAGTGACAATAAAACAAGCTAAATAAAATAACACATGTTTTATCTAAAGTTTAATTACGTGAATAATGCATGACAGATTCTGTTTTTTGTGTCAATTTCCTTTGTTGCACATGCCTTTTGTTTTCTTGTTTCGAAGTTTAATCACCACTCTGAGCAACTGGTAGGGACATAAACAGTAGCAATCCCCAAATTTAGGGCCACTGGTTCCTAGAAGAGGAGAAGGCCAGTAGGGTAGGTCGTATGCAACACAAGTGTCTCATCCGGATATCGAACCCGGGATCATCTAGGACGAATGGTCAGAGTCCATCACCTCTACGGCACCAGGGTGAAGCTACATGATGAGAATCATGGGATATATTTGATTATGTGTCATCAAACAGTAAGTTCCGCTGTGACATACAGGGGTTGTCCAAAATAATGGAAACACCTTGAAACAATAAGTGTTACGTACCTAATATCGTGTGGGGGCACCCTTGGCATTTACAACTGCTTGAATCCTGCTTGGAATGGATGCATACAAATCCTGGATTGTGGTAAGTGGTCTGTTGTACCATTCTTCCTGCAGCAACTGCTCCAATTCCTTGAGAGACGCCGGAGGAGGATAACAGGATCGCACTCTATTTTCCAACACAGACCACAGGGGCCCAATGATGTTTAAGTCCGGTTATTGTGCAGGCCATGGAAGGTGTGAAACTTCATCTTCATGTTCCTCAAACCATGATTGAACAGTTCGACTTCTGTGAATCTGGGCATTATCATCTTGAAGAGTGCAATCCTCTGATGGAATAATGTCTGCGCCATTGAATGCACATGGTCGGCCAAAAGAGTGACATAGCCACCCCTAGTGATCATTCCGTGTAAGGTTATAATTGGGCCTGCTGCAAACAACGAGATCATGGCCCAAACCATTACGGAACCGCCCTCATCCTTTACTGTAGGAAGGAGACAGTCTGGGTTGTAGGCTTCTACGGGGGTTCTCCACACGTAAACCTGTCCTGTGGTGGGAATAGTGAGAAACTTGATTCATCGGAAAACAAGACATGTTTCCAGTGATCCGCAGTCCATGTTTTATGTTCCACTGTAGTCTCCGTTTCATATTCACCTGTGACACCAGGAGTTTTGCAATAGCAGCTCTGTCGTAAATATTGTGCTTATGCAATTCCCTTTGCACGGTATGGGTGGATACTGGGTTTTGGAGTATGCATTAAGCTCAGCAGTGCCGCCCCGGTGGCGCAGTGGTCTAAGGCGTTGGCTTCTGATCATTCGTCCGAAAGGGGTCCGGGTTCGAATCCCAATGAGGCATGGATGTTGTGTATGTCTTACGGCACTGGCTCTCTCCCTTCCCTGGAACCAGTGACCCTAAATTAGGTACGGGCGACTGCTCATAGCCCATTGAGTTGCTCACGGTGGTCGTTAAACCTCCAATCAAAAAAAAAAAAAAAAGCTCAGCAGTCACTTTCGTCGCCGTGATCTTTCTCCTTGCGGTCACAATCCTCTTTAATGTCCTCCTGTCTCTCGTAGTGAGTTTGCTTTTCCTTCCACAGTTGTGTCTCGCAGATGGTGTTCTGCCGTGAACAGTGTATGCGGTCATGACCTTCGATACGGTACCACTCGATACCCCCAATATCTGTGCCACTGTGGCTACCGACACACCAACCAGACGGGCTCCTTCAATCTGCCCTATTTGGAACTCGGACAGGTCACTCATTGTGCCTTCACCTGGAACCAAATTATGCAAACACCGATTTACAATGCAATCACACAGACCCTTGAGACTATGAGCAACACATTTTTACAAAAAAATTGTAGCTACACATTCGTTTTACTTCAAAAGCAGCACATACCAAAGTCACTGTTTTCAGCGAGGTGCTTCCATTATTTTGGAAAACCCCTGTATATTACTTAACTTTCCGTTTTGTTTGCAATTTCTTAAGCAAATTTTGGTTATCTCTCGTTATGTTTTCCAAACTTAACATCATGTCTGACTTCCAAAGCTTCAGCCAGCCTGGTGGCTTAGTGGTCTAAACACTAGCTTATAACCCTTCGTCCGAGTTTGTCCGGGTTCGAGTCCCGCATGAGGAATGGGTGGTGTGTTTGTCTTACTGCGCTGGCTTTCTCCCTTCCCTGGAACTAACGCCAAAATTAGGGAAGGGCGACTGCGTATAGTCCTTAAAGTTGCTCTCGTTGGACCTTAAACCTTTAAACAAAAGAAAAGTTTCTCTTCTACATGTGGCAACACTGGCAGCCAGGCCAGCTAGATGAATACGATATATGTATGACGTTTGAGAGGGCGTGGTGTGTTAAATGTTTTCGTTATATTGCTATTATTTTAAAGACCATCGTAGTTTAAATCAGTAACTTCGTCATTTTTTTTTTTTTTTTTTTTGGTTGGAGGTGTAACGACCACCGTGAGCAACTCAATGGGCTATAAGCAGTCGCCCGTCCCTAATTTAGGATCACTGGTTCCAGGGAAGGGAGAGATCCAGTGCCGTAAGACAAACACAGCATCCATGCCTCACCGGGATTCGAACCCGGACCCCTTTCGGACGAATGATCAGAGGCCATCGCTTAGACCACTGCGCCACCGGGGCGGCAACTTCGTCATATTTTTGTCGTACTTAATAATTGAAAGTTTAATAACCTGCTTTAGCGTCTTCTGTTTTTCAACTAATGCAAGTGTTACATTATGGTCGTTATGTTTATCAGCACGGTATATGAGTCTACTCGACAAAAGAGCCAATAAAAGGTTTAGTCGTCATACTTTTTTTTTATATTACCTTCACTGCATTTGCTAGTTTTCAGAGCCCTTGTGTTTAGTTACATTATACCTTCCAGTAAGCTCTTTTACCTGAGACTACAACGGTTAAGCAACAGGAACAAAAGAACTGTATTATCTGAGCCACCAGTGATGCTAAAGATAAAACAGATTTCTGTTATCTCGTACGGTTTTCTGTTCCCCAGGAGAAATTTCAGTCAGAAGCTTTTTCTTTCGGAAATTATGATACCACTGTTACATGTGCCAAACTTTCTCTTCATGAAAGCTCACTCCATGTTGTTGCTAATTCAACTTTCCAATATTTGCTTTTCAGAAATTAAATTCATTTCTCGGATTATTTCCAACAAGGGAATGTAATTTTCTCTTCTTGCATATTATTTTTTTTTTTTTTTTGGATTATATGTATTAAATTCGCTTCATGAAAATATACCTACACTATGTTTTTTGACTCCTACGCGTGTTTCTTGACTACTGGTTTCGGAGTTTTCATTACTTAACCGTCTTCTGCTGACTTGCTTTCTTTATTAATTTGCGTTTAATCACTGTTTTCTTTCTTCGTCATATTATATTTCAAATAACATATGGAGTTCACATGTTACCAATTATTTGAGACATGGTACTAAAACTTTTTTTACGTCCTTAGATATTATTATATACAGTGGAACAAACTTTAAGGGGTAATAGAACACACCGAAACAAGTACTTTTCGTCATAGAACGCAGGGTCGCAAGTTACGCGGTTAGGCGCTGGAGGGCGCTCTCCGTTTCCCCACACACGCCGTCTTTCGCAGCACAAAGACAAAGATTTATTGCAGACAAAATAAATAAACAAAACGCGACATCCCAAAATTGCATAAAATTTTCAAACATTAATAAGTAAATACTGAAATTAATTACATTTACAAAAGCTGTGTGAGGTGCCTGCCCAGTAGGACGCACACGACATAAAGGCAAATAGCAGTGAGAACTAACGTCCGCGTAGCTCAATTGGTAGAGTGACCTTTTCCGGAACGAGGGGACCCGGGTTCCAGCCCCGGCGTGGATAAAAATGACGGAGAAATTTATTTCGTCATAGCTGCTCAAAAGGGCGACAGCCACTCCTGCTAAACGCTCCACATCGTGGACGTAAAGATGCCGGTATGTTGTGGAAAATACCTGGCATTTCTTGGACAGCTGCAGCAGCGACTGACAGTCTGGTGAATAGTTCCTCATTTGAATCAATGGGAGTGCCGCGCATTACGGACTTAAGATGTCCCCATAAAAAAAATACAGAGCGAACTGATCTGGCGATCGTGGGGGCCCCTAGAGATGGGTCCACCTCGGCCAATCCATTGGCCTGGAAATGTGGCGTTCAAGTAATCACGCACCTAAGTGTTGAAATGAGCTGGAGCACCATCATGCTGGAACCACATTTTACGGCGGACGGCTGCTGGTACATGCTGAATCAATCCAGGCAAGACTTGTTGAAGGAAAATAAGGTAAGTCATCCCATCCAGAGGTCCCGGTAAAAGATATGGGTCTTTGTGTTGCCAAAGACGGCGTGTGTGGGGAAACGGAAAGCGCCCTACAGGGCCTAACCACGTGAATTACGACCATGCATTGTATGACGAAAAGTGCTTGTTTCAATGTGTTGTATCACCCCTTAAAGTTTTTTCCATTGATTTTGAAATACCCTGTATACCTAGAACAACATTTGTCAAGCAAAGGCCACGTCGAAGGATGAAGAAATGAATAGGCATGTAAATCTTGCTTTGAGAGCATTAGGAAGAAACACTACAATTTTCAGAGCAACATACCAGTATGTCGGAAATAAAAAGTGTTTAACCAATGCATGCTTAGAGTTCTTATTTATGAATCAGAGACATGAGCATTAATTAAGGAAAACATACACATGCTACAAACAATTCAAAGTATCTTAGAGAAATGCATGCTTGATGCATGTAAGAAAGTTAAGAAGAAGAATTCATAGATCATGAAAACGGCAAGCGCACATGGCATCAAATCAAGGGAAAATCTCTGAAATCGAAATGGGCTGTACATATTGCTAGAAAAACTGCCCACCGTTGGACAACTGAAATACTAGAATGGATTCTAAGGGGCAGGAAAAGACCCAGGCGAAGACCTTTTCGGAAATAGGTGGATAGAATTCGAAAGCATGTCTGAGTTAATGGAAGAAACATGGCTCAAGGCAAATTGTTTTGGAAGTACGGTGTGGAGACCTTCATCAAGCAGTGGATTCATAATTGTTGATGATGATGACATAAACAAAAAGTTATTTTCACTTTTTCTCGTATTGTGCAATATAATTAAGAATTTCAGATATGTCTTAATTTATCGGAATTCAAAGTTGTTTTCAAAACCCCAAGCAGATGATTTCAGTTTGTTTCTTTATCACGTTCAAGTCTTGCTGGAGATTTACTCCAGCAAGAAATAAGAATGTATGTGGTATATAAGAAATATAACACAGTTAGGGCAAAATTCGATATTGGTCAAGCATTCAGAAAGTTACTTAACAAAAGAGCATAAAACTGGAACGCCAAATAGGAATTCCATCAAACATAGAACAGTTAAAGATGTACTTTATCTTGATCATCAGCTGGAATGACATCAAATTTATACTCAAGCCCTCTGTTGTATCAGTCAGTGAACTTTTAAAAAGTTCAAGGTTTCTTTACTCGTGACGTAAGTCCAGCAAAAATGTACACTTCGAAATTTAAAAAAAAAAAGCAAAAAAAAAAAAAAAAAAACGCCGTGAGTAACTTCTCTTAAGGCGATTAATCGAAAGCTGGTGACACTGCATAAATAACTTCATAGTTCACACAAACATAAATGACGTTTCATATGCCTTCAATTGGTGGAACATCTCAATATTGAAAATAGAGAGTTTCAGTGACTAATTTTATTAACATTAATACTGCAAGCAAAAGAGTGAACGACTGCAAAGCATGACGATAGGAAATACATTTAAAAACTAACTGTGCTTGCCCAAAGAATCGTATTTTTTTTCATTGAACATATGTGGTGACGCATTACGCACGGGAAATTGGATGGTCTGTATTATTGGATTGATGCGAATGAAATGTCCGCCGCTAACGAGCAGTCTAGACAAGCCCCCACCACAGGGGAATGGAGCAACGCACAGGTTTTGCGGGTATTACTTCACAATGTTACTATAAATATCTAGCATGTGTGCGTAGAACAAGGTTATGGGCAGCGCGCGGCCTAGTGGTCAGCGTTCGTGACTGCCATGGAGATAATCTCATGTTCGATCCTGGACAGGTACGAATGTTCGAACCACTAAATACCGGGCGTGCGTCGGATGGGCACGTTAAGCCGTCAGGCCCCGGGTGCTGGCCCCCTGGTAATAAATAAGGGCGTCTTCCTCCCCCTTTCTACCTCGCTCCGGTGTCATTTCCCTATGGGGCAATCTAGCCTACATCTCCTAGCTTGCTGTTTCTAAGGGTTGTAACGTACTAGGAGATGTGACGTACCTGCCAGAAGGACGCACACGACATAAAGGCAGATAGGAATCAGAATAAAACGTCCGCGTAGCTTAATTGGTAGAGTGACTTATTCTGGAATGAGGAGATCCGGGTTCGAATCCTGGCGTGGACAGAAATGACGGAGAAATTTACTTCGTTATAGGGTTGTTTAAGACCTGGGGTCAAACACTCCCTTCCTAAAATCCTCTACATCTGATCTATCTGAAGAATAAAGTTCAGGCAGGTTTGTTTGGGCATAACGTGGCTTGCAAAGGAAACATGCAGACGCCTGATTTGAGAGTCATCTTCCTGTATGAATTTAAAATGGGACATTCTGCAGGAATTGCCACAAGAAACATTAACAAAGCATTTAGGGAAAATACAGCCGACGAGCGAACCATTTGGCGATGGTTTGTGAAGTTTCGAAGCGGAGATACAAACTGGCTAAACGAATCACGTGGTCGCCGACCTGTTGCTGTTTCTGACGATGTTCTGTTACATGTGGTTGAAGCGGGACTCACGAAAAACGTGTCGTGAGATTGAGGCAGAGGTAGGTGTCCACCTCACGACTGTTGTTCGGCATTTGACTGCGCTGGGTAAGGTCAAAAAGCTGGACATGTGGCTTCCACATGAGTTGACAACTGCCAACAAGACTATGCGTTCGGAAGTCTGCACGTCGCTGCTTGCCAGGAATAAACAAGAACCTCTACTGCATCAAATCGTCACCTACGACGAGAAGTGGGTCCTTTATGATAATCGGGAACGATCTGAACAATAGTTAAGCAAGACGCAGCCTGATGGACGGCATCCTAAGCCACCCCTACACACCAAGAAGATGATGCTTCTTGTCTGGTGGTCCACAGCCGGGATAATTCATCGGAGTTTCTTGGAAAGAGGCCAAACAATCACTGCAGAACGTTATTGTGCTGAATTACACCAAATGCGCCGGAAATTGTTGCAGAAACAACCGGCTTCTGCTCCAGTACAACTCCTGCCCTCGTGTCACCCAACGAACGATGCTGACACTATGTGCCTTGGGCTATGAAGTACTACCTAATCTCTCCTATTACCCGGACTTGTCTCCGACAGACTATAATCTGTTTTGTCGCCTGGATCACTTCCTGTTCGGGAAACAGTTAACGAAAGACAATGAGGTTCAACAAACAGCTGATGACTTCTTCGGGTCCCAGCCACAAGACTTTTTTTCGTTCTGGGATCATGGCTTTGCCGGACAAATGGCAACTATGTGTCTATGCCGAGGGGGATTATTTTTCCTAGGTAGGTTTTCGTTCTTTTCCGTTCTCGCCGTCCACGTGTGCTGGTCCTTTGCCGGACATTTCATTCACACCAACCCAATAGTTCTTATGCATGCGTAGCTTGTTGAATGTAAAGTGCTGAAACACAAAGCAGCGAGTGAATAGGGATTTAATTCCCCATCTAATCGCATGGCATTAAAATTATAAAGTCATTTCTAATAGTTGTTGTGAATGAAGACACCCGCGCGGATATCACGTAGCTCAACTTACTAAATGCCGCACTCTTGTTGCTAAGAACTTTAATGTTTAAAGAGCAACTTGTCACGTTCAGGTTCGTTCATGTTATTGATTACCGATTCTAATGGTGATACTCTCTTTTGATCGCTATCAGACCTAAATCGCTACTTATGACTAAATATATATAACCTCCATTTAAACACGAATATACCCTTAAGAAATTAATCGGCGAACAAAACTTGCCTGCAGAGCTTTTGGAAGAAAGAGCATAATTTTCAAGAGCAATATGCCATTATGTCTTCAAAGAAAAGTGTTTGATCAATGCATCCTTCCAGTGCTTACATATGGTGCAGAGACGTGGACCTTAACTAAAAGAGACATAAAAAGGCTGCAGACAATTCAAAGAAGCATCGAGAGGTGTATGCTTGGTGTAACCAGGAGAGATAAGAAGAGGAACTTGTGGATTAGAAAAATGACAAGAGTGGGAGACATCATGATCAAAGTAAAATCCCTGAAATGGCAATGGGCTGCACATACTGCCAGAAGGACGGACCATCGATAGACAGCCGAAATTTTAGATTGGATTCCAAGGAACAGGAAAAGACCCAGAAGAAGACCACATGGGAGATGGGTAGATGAAATTCTAAAGTATGCGGGAGTAACATGGAGAAGACTGGCACAAGACAGACCGTTGTGGAAGAAACTTGGGGAGGCCTTCCTCCAGCAGTGGATTGATAATGGTTGACAATGATGATGATGATGATGATGATGATACTCTCATGCAAATGTAAGGGACGGTATTAATTTCGAGAACTGCAGTTGAGCTGCGTTTTATGAAATTTTTGTTTGTTTTTTTGTTGAAAAAACATGATGGGAATACCAAACTGTTATAAGCAGTGGCTCGTTCCTAATTTAGGGCCACTTTCTCCAGGGACGAAAGAGGGTAAACGTCCCAGCTCAGACGATTTCGTAGAAACACATTCCTTTGAAGACTCGGCCTCTGGGCGGCCATGTGCATTGATGAATGAGAGAAAAATAGCTGCCAAGAAATTTTAGTACTCCCAGTTAACATAAATAAATCAATTACCTCTTAATAAACACGAAAGCTATACTTTTCAAGAGGTTTCTGAATGCACACTTTGTTTTTCTTTAACATTTTTTTAAATCTTTTGTGGCACTAAAGCCATACTTGACTAAAGAGCACTAAAAAGATACATAGGGGGTACAAGTTAGCTCAGACTGCGAGGGATCTACAGAATATGTAATAAAGCTGTTATCGATGTACGATTTAAGCTAGGTAGTCTAGCTCGTCGTGCCTATCGCTCGATTGAGAGTCGGAATGGGCTAAACGAGTAATTTGAGAGACTTAGCATGTGACATGGTAGATAACGCCAGGCGTGCCGATTCGAATATCTCTAAAATGATCGCATTTCTGAACTTTTCACGCAAAACTATAGCAAAGATTCACTGCGAATGGTGCGACTGCAAAAAAGTTCCCGCTTTCGTCAAACACGTGGTCGAAAACAGCTGGTAGATTAGAGGGGTTGAAGGACGCTGTCGAAAATCGTGCAAGCAAAGGACTTACCCAACACGGCAAATCATTGGAGAACTGAATATTAGTGTGTAGACAGTCATCTTTGAACGCACCACGTGCACAAACACGTCACGAATGGGCCACAACAGCAGACGACCATGCAAAGCGACGTTGTTTTCTGCGCAAAACACGTACGTGTGCCAGTCAGCGGGACAGTCACTGCACTGCTGAGAACTAGAAACAAGAAATTGACACCAAATTTTCGGGTGTAATAAGCACGTCTTTTGAATCCGTTCTGACGCAAATTAAATTTATCAAAGCTATTCAAAGTCAATGGAACCGGTATGGAAAAAAATAGATCTGACCAAAAAAAGAAGATTTTCAACCGGGTTTTTAATCCCTCAGATATTGATGTAAACGGAATCGTGAGCTTACGAACTCTTAGAAACAGAGATATCGACAAAAATAAGATGTGACTTTACGTTCCCTGGTGGGAAAACCATGCATTATTTTAGGAAGAACGTATTCTCAAAAGGTTTATCCGTATAAGCGGTATCGTTCGAAGAAAAAAAATTAGTCGAGTTTTCAGGAGCCCAGATTTTGCAACAAATACTTCAGAAGCAGAAATTAGCACATATGACCCCTGGTGGCCAAACCATTCTTTACCAAACATTAGAAATTATGTGAAAAATATTTTCCATCAGGTCTTGTATGCGATACAGGAAGAAGTTTTCAAATCAGAGCTTTAGGAGCAGAAATAACGCAGAAAACGCAATTTACCTTTATGCGCGCTAGCGGAGAGTGTGTAATTTACTTGAAAATTTTGAATTTATAGGGAAAACATTTCGCATCGGAAACACTATGCAACAAAGAAGGAATTTTTCAAATCGTACTCTTAGAAGTAGAGATATTGACAAAAATAAGATATACATCTACGCCCCCTGGTGTAGAAACCATGCATTATTTCAAGAAGAAAATGTTTCTAAAAGGTTTGTCGACATGAGTAGTATCGGTCAACAAACGGCGTTTTTTTCAACCGAGAATTTAGAAGCTCATATTTTGCTGCAAATTCGTCAGAAGCGGAAATTAAGATTTACGCCCCCTGGTGGCCGAACTATTTCTTTTACAAAAATTAGAAATTATGTGCAAACGATTTCCCATTAGGAGCTGTACCCGGTGCAGAAAGAATTTTTCAAATCGGAGATTTAGAAGCAGAGATATAGGGGGAAACACAATTTGCCGCTACGCCCCCTAGCGGAAAGTCTGTGAATTTGCTTGAAAATTTCGAAATTATATGAAAAACATGTCACACGGAAAACATTATCCAACAAAGAAGGATTTTTTCAAATCGGACTTCTAGCAGTAGAGATATTGATAAAAAATAAGATGTACATCTGCGCCCCTGGCGGAGAATCTGTGGAATATTTTAAGAAGAAAATATTCCAAAAAGGTTTATCGATGTGAGTGGCATCAGTCCACGAAAGAATTTTTTAATCGATAATTTAGAAGCTACGATTTTATGGCAAATACATCAGAAGCAAAAATTAACACTTACGCCCCCTGGTGGCCAAAGTATTCTTTACCAAAAATTTGAAGTTATATGAAAAAGATTTTTCATCAGGAGATGGATCCGCTGAAGAAAAAATTTTTAAAATCGGAGTTTTAGAAGAAGAGTTATCGGGGAAAATGTAATTTACTTGTATGCCCTCTAGCGGAAAATCTATGCGTAATTTGAAAAAGTAACTATATCTAAAATACTCTTCGACATAAATGGAATCGAAAGATATAATTTTTTTTTTCAATCGGATGTTTAGAAGCAAATATGTGGAATAAAACTTATTTCTGAATTCGACATCATCTGCATTTACGCTCTCTAGCGGCAAAATTGTACATTGTGAAAAAAAAAACGAAATAAAGGATCAGCATTTGCATATTTTAAGCTTCCCAATGCAAAAAGAATTTTTCAAATCGAACTAATAGTTGCTGAGATATCGTGTGTACAGACGGACGGACAACCCGATACCAGAAGCACGATCTCTTTTTACAAAAGACGTGCTAAAAAAATAGCCTGGGCGGACGAGTCAAGTTTCCTTGCGGGTGGCACGATCTGAATTTGAAGAAACCAATAAGAGTTAATGAAGCCATCCTGTCAGATGTCAACATTACAATCGGATGGCGACAATGTGCTGGAATGTTTTTCGGCACGCATTTGGTCCCCTAATACCCACTGAAGGACATGTGAAGTCTGGGCATATCTGGACATCGTTATCGACCAAATTCGGATCTTCATGACAACGGCATATTCACAAGCAGATGGGCATGATCAGGTAGATAAAGAAAAAGAACCTCACAAGGCTCGAATCATTGCTGAATACTTCCGGGAACATGCCGGCAAGTTTATCTTGCTTCAGTGGCCTGCACAGACTCCGAATTAAAACCCCATTGAGTAGCTCTATGATAAGATAAAACGGGCTGTGAGGTTGTACAACCTCCCAATTTGCAGCGATTGCGCAGCTCAGCCATTTCCTCTTGATACATCGTTCTTGTACGACGCTTCCAGCATCTGGTAGGTTCCATGCCATAAATAATTAAGGATGTTCTGCAAGCCAAGTGAGGTGCTACACGCTACTAACTAGAGAGATGTACCTATTAACTGGCAATGTATGTCTTCAGAAACCTTTATTTACAATAATTAGGAGTGCAATCGTTTCGTACATAAACGGATTTGAATTTATCCATTGTATTTGAGCCAGCCCTGAAGATGATAATGTCAGCACAAAATTCCAAAATATCTTATATAAAGGGAAGCTCGTGAGAGTTACTGAAATTTTCGAAAAAAAAAATCAATTTTTATTCAAAAGTTTTATTAATTGAACGACTAATGTAATGCATGGCAATGAAGAATTCTAAAAAACGTCCCCTTCATGTTTTCATATGGTTTATTGAAAACAATAAATATTCTAAACAAAAATTGGTATATCTCAAATATAGCAAGTTAAAAAAACCCAGCTATTTCCCTTCACTAATAGAAATCGTATTAAGAAACTGAGTCACATGTCTGTTGAAATAAAACTTTCTTTCAGTTTTAAAGTTAAATTCATTATTTCAAAATCTAATTTAAAACTTACGTTTCAGGATCATAAAAATATTTGGAAAATACAATTAACTAAGCCTTCAGAATATTTTTAAGAAATCAGTTTAAAAGATATTTAATTATCCGTAACATAGAGCTCTTTTCGCTTTTATTTTTCACAGCGAAATACTTACTTTGTTTCCAAGTTTTCTGAGATCATTTGATTAATGTTACTAAATTTATTTTCAGACGTTACACAGAAATAAAATAATAAAAGTTCACTCTTTTTCAAAATAGATAACATAAATTCCTATTATTTTTATGTTTCACACATGGAAAAATAATATTGCCCTATCAGAGTATTACGAATTTGCAATTAGAGCCTTTTATTTAGTGGAATGAAATAAAGTTAATTATAAGCAATGACTTTTCCCGTCACTTTAAAACTTCCTTTCACTAAAACAATCAGGTGAATTCTTTTTCCAGCATGGCAGCCTGCTTGCGTTTCGTTGCTTATTCCCTATTTTCATTGCTTTCCTTTTCGACATGTTTTTGCTAGAGTAATATAATAATAATTATCCAAACTACCTGTTAGGGAGGTAATTCTAACAGTGCTAATCATTATAGTTAACCGAATTTATTTTTTGGCAAGGACTTAATGTAGCGGCAAATAAATGGAGTGGGGAGAATCGTCGTGGATTCTCTTTTAAACTAGTTTGGAGATTAACTTCGGAGTTTGTTCCTTCCGAGAGACTCGCTGTGGGCTTAGCTTGATCACTCCTTAGCACCACGTGGGGTGATTTGGCTTTTGCAAGTGGAACTGCTCTTTGTTATTTGATGTTAATTTACAGTAAGAATATTTATCTTTATTTCCACTTTTACGCTAAGCATACTGATTTCAAATTATGTTTTATTACTGCTCCGTTATATTTTATTGGGATATTACACTGCCGGACAATTGCTAAAGACGGATGACAATAGCAACGATAGCAACCATAAAATGGAAGGCAGGAAAATGTGGAAATTAGTATAAGTGCGGGATACAGTAAGACGTGTTGTGCGTATGCAAATTTTGGATTGTCGAACTTGTTCGTGACGTCATAGCGCTGATAAGGTATAAAGGATTTGACGCATATTGACCGTTGTTGTTCAAACGCAAAGTTATAAGGGAAAGAATCAATTGACGAACTTGCAATTTTCAGTATGTCTTCCCGACATCACCTAGATGATTTTACGCGTGGCCGTATTATTGGCAAGATTGAAGAAGGGCGAAAAATAATAGATGTTGCCAGGGAGTTCGACGTCAGCCACAGTGTTGTTTCAAGGCTTTGGAAATCATTTCAAACAAATGGAGTGTGTAGCAAACGTCACGGGGGAGGTCGTGTTCGCAGTACGACACCTGCAGAAGATCGGTACATAGTGCTATCAACAAAAAGACACCGGTGCAGCACAGCTAGTGAGGTAGCAAATCAGTTTATGGCTGCTACTGGCAAGCGGATCTCCCGAAAAACTGTCGCCAGACGTTCGCATGAAGGAGGACTATACGCCCGCCGTCCTGTTGTGTGCATCCCATTGTCCAGACGTCACCGTACCGCCCGTTTGCAATGGTGCCATCAACATCGCAATTAGACTGATAACGACTGGTCTGCTGTCCTCTTCTCAGATGAGAGTAGATACAGTCTATCGTCTGATTGTCGACGACAACTGATCTGTCGTGATAGTGGTACTGCATATTTTTCAGCAAACATACAGGAAAGGGACCGATATCCGACATGTAGTGTCATGGTATGGGCTGGCATCATGATCAATGGCCGTACGTCCCTCTATGTGCTTCCAACTGGGACTATGAGTGGCCAACGATACCTTAATAATGTTCTGCTACCTCATGTTCGCATGTTCCGTGGTGCTGTCGGTGATAGATTCATTTTCATGGACGACAACGCAACATGTCATCGAACAGTCGCTGTCCAGGAGTGCCTTGTGAGCGAGGATATTCAACGCCTCGTATGGCCAGCACGTTCTCTAGACCTGAATCCCATTGAAAATGTGTGGAATGCTTTGGGGAGGAGTCTTGCTGGTCGTCAATGCCCTCCAATAAACAAGGACACCCTCATCCGTGCACTGACAGAGGAATGGGATAATCTACCCCAACAGCTGCTTGATAATGTTGTGCAAAACATGACACGACGTATGGAATCTTGCATCGCCCTCCATGGTGGCCATATCCCGTATTGACATCTTACGCCGGAACGCCTGCGCACGGTAATTGCATATTTTTCACGTTTACGTATTCTGCACAAAATGGCCTGTTTGTCCCTTGAACACGTTCCAAAGCCTTCTGGATTTCAGAGCACAATAAATTGTCTTTCTTATAATGTCCTGGCATTCTGACATTATTTTATTTCACTTGGCATCCAACCACACTTACTTTTTTATGCGCTATATAGCCGTTTATGATCCGTCCTTAGCAATTGTCCAGCAGTGTATAATCTTCGTATTTTCTGATATGGTCTTTGCGTTCGTTCGGGATGTTAATAGCTGTATCGTATTCGCCACTTGTTAGAAAGTTTTCGCATGTATAATTCGGTCTTAAAACAATTTTTTTTAAACATTCTCAAAAATTCGTAAATATACTTCTACTTTGTTGACCCCTTACAGCTATTGTCGAAAACCAATATTCAAATGTATTTGATTATTCGTAAGTGAGGAGCAGTATTTTGACTGGCATTCACTTGAAAACACCATTAATGCTCAACCATATTTTGTTATCTCTCTTTTTTACCAGTTTGGATAGTTCTTTTTCATTTCATTTATAGGGTCGTTCTGGCAAACGTTTTTATGGAACCTTCACGAAGAATAATTGACTTTCGAATTTCTTCTTCAGCACCCTATAAACGCGTTTTCTCTTGTCACGTGTCATTAGAATTTGAATGTAGTTTATCTTAATGTCTTAAGAAAATAATATATACACTGAAAAGCGATTGAATTAGAAATACCTGTCTAGTAACGTGTAGCACCACCTTTCGTCCTGATGACGGCGGCGATTCGTCTTGGTATGGACTCGACAAGACACCGGAAGCGTTGGAAAGTCATACGGATCCATGACACCTGAACAAGCTTCCACAGTTCACGAAGACTTGACAGAGGGGGGTCAGAGCCTCGAACATCTCACTGATGGCATCCCAGATGTGCTCCATGGGATTGAGGTCAGGTGACCTAACTGGCCAAGGAAGCGAGGTCACGTCGGTGGAGTGTTCATCCAACCATTCGGATACAATTCGGGAGCGATGGCACGGTGCATTGTCTTGTAGCAGGATGAGGTCCCCAGTGGGATGTTGAAGACGCACAAACGGGAGCAAATGGTTGACCAGGATATCCCGGTAACGTTGACCTGTGAGAGACGATGTCACACGTACCAGGGGTCCCATTTCAGTCCACGTAAACAGTCCCCAGACGAGAATGCCATCCCCACCAGCTTGAAGAGAACCCTGCTGGCAAGAAGGATTCATCGCTTCATGCGGTTTGCGCCGTCCTTGTATCCTGCCATCCGCATGTACCAACGTGAATCTCGACTCATCAGTCCAGGCAACATTTTTCCACATGTTTAGGGTGCAGTGGCGATGTTCCAGCGCCCATGCTAATCTTTACACCCTGCGATGTAAGGTCAGCAGCGGAACCCTCGTGGGACGATGGCTTCTGTACCCCATAGCGAGGAAATGGTTCTGGATGGTGTGGCTGCTTACACGTTTTTGTGCACCAGCGTTAAATTGCCGAGAGATTTTTTGCACTGTGGCCCGTCTATCCGCTGTTATTGCAATGCGAGCTAGCCGACGATGACCGCTCTCACCCACGCTGTTGTCCACGGCAGTTGGCCCTTGCAGGGATGGCTTTCCCGGATTCGATGTACTCACGGTGCACCCGAGACACAGTGGCTCGTGAAAATCCGAGTGCCTGCACGACTTCCGCGATGGAGTGACCCATTCGTCGGCCCCGACAATTTGCCCACGATCAAATGCGCTTAGATCCTTCGTCTTACCCATACTGCGTCTGACTCTTACTGATTCCCGTCGTATCACTCCTTATATTGTCGGATCGCTGCATACGTCATGTCGTTTCCGTTTACAAGGCCCACCACAGCACCACATTTGCATAACGCCACCTGTCTCTAATTCAATTGCTCTTCAGTGTACACTATATTGAAAAACGTCACCGGACACCCATTCAAAAGCACATGAACAGATCCGCTGCGTTGTTGAAATGCGCGGTGTAGGTGCAAACAGTATAAAAGAAAGCCTGCAGCTGACCACGATCATACCGCACTTTCAGTTTGAGTGAAAATATCGCGGGGGAAGAGAACTGACTTTGACAAAGGAAAGATTGTTGGGTGTTATATTAGTGGGTTGTCCATAAGAGAAACCGAGAGGCGTAGTTGTTACAGCTAATCGACGGAGTACTGCACATAACATCAGTGTACAAGTGAGTAAAAATGCTGGAACCTTAGTATGTACACGTACCATTCGAAGAAAACATCATTCCATGGGTTACCGTGGTCGTGCCGCTGCTCATAAGACTTTCATCTCCACTCGGAATGCTAATCGCTGTTTAACATGGTGTAAAGGACATTTATCGTGAGCCGTAGATCAATGGTAACGGATCCTTTGGACTGATGAATCCAGATACACGATCTCTCAGTATGATGGCCGTGTGTGGGTAACGCTCTTTACTACAGTGTACTGTTCCTACGGTCAAGTTTGGAGCTGGCAGCGTACTCGTGTGGGAGTGTTTTTCGTGATATGGTTCCGGTCCATTGGTTATCGTGGACAAACCTGTTAACCAGCACGTTTACTTCGATATTCTGGACAATTATGCCCTACCAACTCTGTGGCAATACTATGGAACCGAGCCTTGTTGGTACCAGCAGGATAATCCACCGAGCCATAAACCAAGGGCTCTTACGGCATGGTTTGACGATAATTCCGTATCGTGTGTGGACTAGCCAGCACAGAGCACTGATCTTAATGCCACAGAGCACCTATGGGATGAATTAGAGCGCTGCATAAGAAGCTTGGAACCAAGTCCTACTACTAAACAACAGTTCGCGGCAGCATTATATATTGAACGGAAGAGCATACCTATCGTTGTGTTCTGAACCCTTGTCAAAAGTATGTCTCGAAGCGTCAGTGCAAGGCCAAAGGTGGACCAACACCGTACTAATGTATAGCAATAAATACTATGTTGTATTTCTCTTCTAGCTTCTATCAATATAGTGTGTATATACATTATATATACACTGCTAACCACCCAAAATACAACACTATGAAGAACACGAGATAGCAAAGCCAGATTTACTGGACACATAACAACAGATACAAAGATGAAACGATTGAGCTTACAGGCCCGTTCGACTTGCGAAACACACAGACATCAATAGTTCGTGTGGCCCCCATGGCTGGCAATAACGGACGCTACACGCAGCTTAATCGAACGAAAGAGGCTTTGCATGTGGGCTTGGGGTATGCCTGTCCAGGCTGCTTCCACACGTTGCCACAGTTCATCAGGCGTAGCCGCGGGTGCTGCTTGCCGGGCTACTCGGTTGGCGATCAGCGACCAGACGGGTTCGATGGGCGACATATCGGAACAACAGGCGGGCCACTGCAGCAGTGACACATAGTGGGCCGTGAAGAATTGTTGCACGATGCATACCACGTGCGAGCTCGTATTGTCCTGTTTAAACGTGGCCGCTGGCAGGTCCTGCAGGTAAGGGAGGACTACAGGTTCCAAAACGTCGGAGATGTAGCGGTGGCTGTTGAGTGTACCGGCAATGCGTACCAGAAGGATGCGAGTGTCATATCCAATTGCGCCCCAAACCATAACGCCAGGTGACGGACCGGTATGGCGATACATAATGCAGGCGTCATACAGTCTCTCGTCGCGATGCCGCCACACGCGGATTCGACCATCGTGGTCTTGCAGGCAGAAGCCGGATTCGTCGTAGAATACAATGTCGTGCCATTCCGTAATCCAGATGCGGCGTTCAACGGCCCACTGCCGCCGCACTCGCCTGTGGTGTAACGTCAGTGGTAATCGGAGCAATGGGCGCCGTGCGACAAGTTCCGCTCCTGCAGACGACGTCGAACGGTACGTCCTGACACAGGTTGTTGCGAAACACACCCAATTCCTGCGCTAACGTTCGTGATTTGGCGGTTCGAGCAGTCAATGCCCGCCGCACAACATGCCCGTCCTCTTGTTCGGTGGTGTGCCGTGGCTGCGGCAATCGCTCACGTCGGTCCGTGCGTCCTTCCTGCACCCACCGAATCAATACACGCCTCACTGTGGCTGAATGTTGTTCCACACTGGCGCCGATGTCTCGGAACGATAAATCGCTGTCGCTATAACCCACTATTCGTCCTCTGTCGAACTCAGAAACGTGCTGGAATGACTGCCGTATTCTCTGGCGAAGCATCAGAAGCTTTCCACGCACAGGTCCGGCAGCACAACACACTTCCACTACTTACACCCCGCCTTCTGTGCACCCTTCTTATAGTGCTTCTAAGTGGCGTGCCGGGCGCACATGATTTGCATATGCCCTGCAATGCTAATTGTTTGCATGTCCTCTCGCGGGCGACGCATGCTGCGAATTTCAGGCCAATCAGATGCTTCCTTCTTGGTGTTGCATTTTGGGTGGCCAGCAGTTTATATATATATATATATATATATTCTTGTTACACATAATAAAATATATACGTATATCATCATCATCATCATCATTGTCAACCATTATCAATCCACTGCTGGACGAAGGTCTCTCCAAGTTTCCTCCACAACGGTCTGTCTTGTGCCAGTCTCCTCCATGTCACTCCTGCATACTTTCGAATTTCATCCACCCATCTCCCATGTGGTCTTCTTCTGGGTCTTTTCCTGTCCCTTGGAATCCAATCTAAAATTTCGGCTGTCCATCGATGATCTGTCCTTCTGGCAGTATGTCCAGCCCATTGCCATTTCAGGGATTTAACTCTGATCATGATGTCTTCCACTCTTGTCATTTTTCGGATCCACGAGTTCCTCTTCTTATCTCTCCTGGTTACACCAAGCATGCACCTCTCCATGCTACTTTGAGTTGTCTGCAGCCTTTGTATGTCTCTTTTAGTTAAGGTCCACGTCTCTGCACCATACGTAAGCACTGGAAGGATGCATTGATCAAACACTTTTCTTTTTAGACATAATGGCATATTGCTCTTGAAAATTATGCTGTTTCTTCCAAAAGCTCTCCAGGCAAGTTTTGTACGCCGATTAATTTCTTCATCAATGTGACCCTCACTTGATATATATATATATATATATATATATATATATATATATATATATATATATATATATATATGCAACATGCTGGCTTGTGTGTGTGTGTGTGTGTGTGTTCGGATATACTGGGTGGTTACAGCTACGTATACTACCCTCGGGTACCTAGAAAAGAGAGAAACAGAAATTTCGCGGCAAAACTTGGACGGTAGTTTATTAAAGGCATAGGGAAATGACTTAACAGGAAAAATTAGTTCAAGATAGCGGCACTGAGGAAATAATGGCATGGCAAGTGCAGTAAAAGAAGACACACGTGCTTGACTTTACTGTTTAATTGACAACACAAAGGTTTCACGACAAAATTTGCTCAATATACTGGCATCAAAAGAGATGGCATGATACAAGCGAAGATCTATATATGATACTGCTGCTGGCAGCATGTTGCAGTCCATGTTTGTCATTTCACGTATGACACTCGTTTTCAGATCTGAAAGAGAGCTTATGACATCCAGATAAACTCTGTGTTTTAGGTATTCCCAAAGTCACAAGGAGTACGGTCCGGTGAGTGAGACGGCCAGGACTATGGAAACCTGAGAAATTCCTTCACCTGGAGATCGACATGTGAAGGTGCACCGTCTTGCATGAACATGGTAATGCCCAGACTTTACCATTCCTGCAAAAAAGGTGTAACATGTGGTCACATAAGAACATAGTACCGTTCATTGGTTTTAGGACACATTGTTGGGCCCTGGGGTATGGTGATTTGGGAAAAAAATGATACGATGAAGAAATCTGCTGTGAAGCCACAACATACGGTCAAATATGAACTCTGTGGAGGTCTGGTGTAAGGTATCCTCTCCGAAATCCTTTGATTTCGTTGATACTGGTGTAGCGTACTATTTGCATTACTCTTATATTGATAATAAAATTTTACCAGTAAAGCACGTTCATTCTTTACAAGAGCCATAACGACGACCTGCCACCTGATCATTACCGATTTTATCCCGCAGACGCAGCATACCTAAAATTTTACCAGTAAAGCACGTTCATTCTTTACAAGAGCCATAACGACGACCTGACACCTGATCATTACCGATTTTATCCTGCAGACGCAGCATGCCTAAAATTTTACCAGTAAAGCACGTTCATTCTTTACAAGAGCCATAACGACGACCTGACACCTGATCATTACCGATTTTATCCGCAGACGCAGCATACCTAAAATTTTACCAGTAAAGCACGTTCATTCTTTACAAGAGCCATAACGACGACCTGACACCTGATCATTACCGATTTTATCCTGCAGACGCAGCATGCCTAAAATTTTACCAGTAAAGCACGTTCATTCTTTACAAGAGCCATAACGACGACCTGACACCTGATCATTACCGATTTTATCCTGCAGACGCAGCATGCCTAAAATTTTACCAGTAAAGCACGTTCATTCTTTACAAGAGCCATAACGACGACCTGACACCTGATCATTACCGATTTTATCCTGCAGACGCAGCATGCCTAAAATTTTACCAGTAAAGCACGTTCATTCTTTACAAGAGCCATAACGACGACCTGACACCTGATCATTACCGATTTTATCCCGCAGACGCAGCATACCTAAAATTTTACCAGTAAAGCACGTTCATTCTTTACAAGAGCCATAACGACGACCTGCCACCTGATCATTACCGATTTTATCCTGCAGACGCAGCATACCTAAAATTTTACCAGTAAAGCACGTTCATTCTTTACAAGAGCCATAACGACGACCTGACACCTGATCATTACCGATTTTATCCTGCAGACGCAGCATGCCTAAAATTTTACCAGTAAAGCACGTTCATTCTTTACAAGAGCCATAACGACGACCTGACACCTGATCATTACCGATTTTATCCCGCAGACGCAGCATACCTAAAATTTTACCAGTAAAGCACGTTCATTCTTTACAAGAGCCATAACGACGACCTGACACCTGATCATTACCGATTTTATCCTGCAGACGCAGCATGCCTAAAATTTTACCAGTAAAGCACGTTCATTCTTTACAAGAGCCATAACGACGACCTGCCACCTGATCATTACCGATTTTATCCTGCAGACGCAGCATACCTAAAATTTTACCAGTAAAGCACGTTCATTCTTTACAAGAGCCATAACGACGACCTGACACCTGATCATTACCGATTTTATCCTGCAGACGCAGCATGCCTAAAATTTTACCAGTAAAGCACGTTCATTCTTTACAAGAGCCATAACGACGACCTGCCACCTGATCATTACCGATTTTATCCTGCAGACGCAGCATACCTAAAATTTTACCAGTAAAGCACGTTCATTCTTTACAAGAGCCATAACGACGACCTGACACCTGATCATTACCGATTTTATCCTGCAGACGCAGCATGCCTAAAATTTTACCAGTAAAGCACGTTCATTCTTTACAAGAGCCATAACGACGACCTGACACCTGATCATTACCGATTTTATCCTGCAGACGCAGCATACCTAAAATTTTACCAGTAAAGCACGTTCATTCTTTACAAGAGCCATAACGACGACCTGACACCTGATCATTACCGATTTTATCCTGCAGACTCAGCATGCCTAAAATTTTACCAGTAAAGCACGTTCATCCTTCGCAAGAGCCACAACGACGACCTGCCACCTGATCATTACCGATTTTATCCTGCAAACGCAGCATGCCTAAAGTTTTACCAGTAAAGCACGTTCATTCTTTGCAAGAGTCATAACGACGACCTGCCATATGATCATTACCGATTTTGTCATGCGGACGCAGCATGCCTAAAATTTTACCAGTAAAGCACGTTCATTCTTCGCAAGAGCCATAACGACGACCTGCCACCTGATCATTACCGATTTTATCCTGCAGACGCAGCATGCCTAAAATTTTACCAGTAAAGCACGTTCATTCTTCGCAAGAGCCATAACGACGACCTGCCACCTGATCATTACCGATTTTATCCTGCAGACGCAGCATGCCTAAAATTTTACCAGTAAAGCACGTTCATTCTTTACAAGAGCCATAACGACGACCTGCCACCTGATCATTACCGATTTTATCCTGCAGACGCAACATACCTAAAATTTTACCAGTAAAGCACGTTCATTCTTTACAAGAGCCATAACGACGACCTGCCACCTGATCATTACCGATTTTATCCTGCAGACGCAGCATGCCTAAAATTTTACCAGTAAAGCACGTTCATTCTTTACAAGATCCATAACGACGACCAGCCACCTGATCATTACCGATTTTATCCCGCAGACGATACCTAAAATTTTACCAGTAAAGCACGTTCATTCTTTACAAGAGCCATAACGACGACCTGACACCTGATCATTACCGATTTTATTCTGCAGACGCAGCATGCCTAAAATTTTACCAGTAAAGCACGTTCACTCTTTACAAGAGCCATAACGACGACCTGACACCTGATCATTACCGATTTCATCCCGCAGACGCAGCATACCTAAAATTTTACCAGTAAAGCACGTTCATTCTTTACAAGAGCCATAACGACGACCTGCCACCTGATCATTACCGATTTTATCCTGCAGACGCAGCATGCCTAAAATTTTACCAGTAAAGCACGTTCATTCTTTGCAAGAGTCATAACGACGACCTGCCATATGATCATTACCGATTTTGTCATGCGGACGCAGCATGCCTAAAATTTTACCAGTAAAGCACGTTCATTCTTCGCAAGAGCCATAACGACGACATGCCACCTGATCATTACCGATTTTATCCTCCGGACGCAGCGTGCCTGATTTGTATGAGAAGATTTCCATACGAAACTTCCCATGTGAATTATACCTGCAATATCTTGGATTTTAACAGTGAGATTTATCCTGTGAATTACAGGTGATGGCATGGATATTGGGCAGATTTTGTCGTTAAAAGTTTGTTCTGTCAATAACAGTAAATTCAGGCACGTGTCTGTTCTTTTCTTGCGTCTGTAGCGTCATTGTTTCTCTAGTGACGCAATTTTGAGCAATTTCTTTCCCTCCGCTACATTGCTACTCTATATATACTGTATGTATAGAAAGTCTGGTAATATGATAAGTAATAGAATTACATATCTCTCTTGTCTTTACCATTTTTGCAAAAATTCATCAACGACGAAGATTTTTTAATCAATTCATCCAAGGCATAGAAATATGGGGAACTTTATATTCAATTAATTCTAAATTGTAATGTATAAAATCTACGAGTCACTCCGGGAATTCAAAACAGAATCGCCAGTTGAATGGTCAAGAGCCTTTGCTTTAAACTTAGTTCTAGTAGCTTGCAATGGTCGCAAACTTTTGTTTCGAAACGTAACTCAAAATGCGATATTTAACCTTTAGTTTTACTTCTCAGAGAATTCCTGCTGTTCCTCTCGTCTTGATTTTCTTCGGCAAATATGGGCATGTATAAATTCTATGACCGATTTTAAAGAGAAATCTCATACACATTCGAGTCACATTATTGTGACCACCTTATACTTTTGATGTCAACAGTGCGTAGCCAATGAAATAAGGCACCTGTTGTGAGCTTGCTTGGAGGGTATATAAGGTGTAATGTAGGCATTCCGAAAACATATCACTCGTTGCTGTGATGGATAAAAGGAGTGATTTGTCAGATTTGCAAAAAGGGATGATTATCCGCTTCGGGCCAAGGGTGGCCTACTTCTGAAACATCTCAATTTGTGAACTGTTCGCGTGCTGCTGTGGTTAAAGTGTATCGTGATTGGAGAAATGGGAGCACTGCGAATAAGCAAGGTGGAAACTGCGGAGCACCACGTGAAATTGATGAGAGAAGTGAACATCGGTTGCGAAGGTGTGGGAGGGCCGATCTCCACGCTACAGTGGAGCAACTCACTGGCCCAATGAACCAGGGGGCTACTGGTAGGGTGTCTAAAACGACAGTTCAGCGAACCCTGCTGCGTATGAGGCTCCGATGCAGGCAGATGGTCACTACACCTATGCTAACGACGGTACATCGACAGAAAAGGCTCACATTTGCACGGCCGTATCGGAATTGAACCTCCGTTTATTGGCAATGGATTGCCTTCTCCGATGAGTCATGTTTTCTGCTTCATCGAACGGATGGACGATGGCGTATAAGGCGAGAAACATCCGAGAATAAACATTCTTCAACCATTTCTGGAAGAACGCAAGCTGGTGGTGGCAGCGTTATGGTGGAATGTTTTCGTGGCATTCCTGGGTTCACTCATACCTGTGGAAGTCACTATGGACCGAATTCTTTGCGAATCCATCCTTGCAGATCACGTACACTTATACATGCTGATTGTCTTCTCTGGGGTTTATGAGATCTTATGACACGAGAATACGACGTGTCACACAGCTAGAAATGTCCGAGAGTGGTTGGTGGAAGAGCACGATGAATACTTCAAAGTACTTTCCTGGCCCTTTAATTCCTTAGACTTAAACCCAATTGAGCATCTGTGGTACCACCTCGATCGTGTCGTTTTCTCTATGGATCCTCCACCACGCACCCTCTAGCATCTGTCAGATGCACTGTAGGCATCATGTCTCTACATACCCGTGAACACCTTCCAGCACGTTACTGAATCACTCCCAGCCCGTCAAGCTGCTGTCCGCGATGCACACGGCTGTCACTCTGCATATTAGCTGGTGATCACAATAATGGGAATCGACTGTGTATAAACTGCTATTACTTACCATCCTTTCCTACTAAGAGTCTTATAGATGACATTCCCTCTGCATATTAGCTGGTGATCACAATAATGGGAATCGACTGTGTATAAACTGCTATTACTTACCATCCTTTCCTACTAAGAGTCTTATAGATGACATTCTAATATACGCAATTACTAAACCGTGGCAGGTGTTTTACAAGAGTTAAATTATAAAGAAGAAACAGAAAAGTTAACTCTCAGGAAAGCAAAACGTTCGGAAAGCGCTCACGGTTTCACAGTGCTTTCACACATGCTAATAATATCAGTGAATAAGTTATGAAAGGATGGTGTAATTTTAATGAAAGCCCGAAATCTGTGCTGTCCGTTGTGTGCTGCAAAGTGTGTGCGTGTGTGCAGATCACTGTGTTCTCTAGATATTTGGCTTGCTTTGTTATACGACTGCACAACGGTGTTTTACGAGTGGATCTGTTATATGTAATTTCACCACTATTTCCTAAAGCAAGGAAGCAAGAGTGTATATATATATATATATATATATATATATATATATATATATGCTAATAAGGGTCAGATACCAGTATAATAAAAAAAACCCTGTCTCGCTGAGATTTTCTTATTCCCCTAATAACGCAGTTCTTTGGATGTAGGAGTTCTTCGCAGTAAACACTAAAAATAACTTGAATAACATTGCTAATTTTCCTAATAAACTGAGAAATATAAGAGGCGTGTTAATTATACATAACTGATTTTTGAGAAATCACTCTTAAAATGGTTAGAAAAGAGGCCTGTAAAGCATGTGCTTTAAGAATATTGTAATAATTTGATTTATCAAATCATGTCTCGAAACGCAGACAAAGGGCTTCAAATGCAGAGAATTCGGGTACTGAAGCCTAGTTTAACAGTAGAGAGATGAAATGCGTTGTTCATTTCCTATTTCATTATTCATAACATGATACACTTCTTATAATTTTTGCAAGCTTCCTGAAAGTGGTTTTAGAGGCTGTTAAGGAATTTCTTGCCCATGATTCATAGTTTCTATTAGCAACTGATTTCTGTAGTTTTCCAACAATAGTAGGTAAGGTGATTAACAGCGAACTTCAGATATTCTTTGGCAGGATTTGGAACATGTAAATCGGTGTCTTCCAACGACATTACACTCTCCTAACTAAAGGGCGTTGTTTGGCACTGGAGTTTGAATAAAAGGCAATGTGTGTGTATGTGTGTGTGTTACTAGAAGAAGTAACTTCCGATTACCTTTGGTGGCGGATAAGGGATATGTAAATCCGTGTAATGATACTCTGCTAACTAGAAGGCGTAATTCGGTACAGGACTTTGAATAAAATCCGCAGTTTGCTCGAGAAAAAAGTACAAGAACTGATCAACAAGCAACTTCAGAAAGAACTAAAGGGCGTTGTTTAGCACAAGGGTTTGACCGATTTGGTGATTAAGTGGAAAAGTAAGATTTGTGTAGGTATGAAAAAGTAAGTATTTATTAAGCGCTCTGGTCGCGCAGTGGTTTAAACGATGGTTTCTGACCATTCTTCCGAGATGGGTCCGGGTTCGAATGGATGTTGTGTTGTCTTACCGCACTGACTCTTTCCCTTCCCTGGAGTAAGTGGCCCTAAATTAAGGACGGGAGACTGCTTATAGCCCATTGAGTTGCTCACGGTGGTCGTTAAAATCCCTATACAAAAAATGTAAGTATACATTGCCCTAACTCATTGGTACGGTATGTGGCTGCAGCACAATCTTTGTCATCAGTGTGTGGCTATAGTATAATATTTGTCATCGGTCCTTGGTTATAGCACAATATTTGTCACTAGGCATTTGAAGTTACTTACTGATCAGTCCCAGTAATTACTATAATCCTCAGCAATTAAGAACTAAAGACAAAACCTAGAATAACAGATAGATGAATTGCCGCTCATTAATCGATCTGGAGCCATATGTGATGGGTTAAACAGCTGGACCCAGAATCGAGTTCTGTATGACAATCAGGGAAGAAGACAAGAGCACGGCGAATTAGTGTTACCCATTCATTCAAGTGTGCAACTTGCAACACTAAATGCGAGATTGCCAGTAATTTAACGGTGAAACGAAGAAACCAGTTTAAAACTGCATGAAGAAGCCTTTAAGTGGAAATTAATGCTTACAATGTGGACAGCCCGTCTCAAAGAAAAAATGAACAAAAAACTTGAATGTGAGTCATTAAGTTGTCAAAAGGTTATCCAATCAAGATACAACCATTCGATAAACTTTCTCTCGATGTCCAAATCCTTTACAGGGCGATATTCACTGGATCTTCTTACCCGGTTCAAATGACGAAATAAGCATCATTAACAAGCGTTCTTGATCCACTGCTGGATGAAGGTCTTTCTAAGTCTCTTCTATAACTTTCTGTCTTGGAAAAAATCTCTTGAATATCACTCTGGTATACTTTTGAATAACGTATACCCTTCTCCTACGTAGTGTCATTCTGAGTGTTTTCCTGGCCGTTGGCAACCAGTCTAGTATATTGGTTGTCCAACAGTGTAGTTAGTTCTTCTAGCAAAATGTCTAACCAAACTGCTGCTTGAGAGTGTTTGCTTTGATCATGATGTCATCCACTCTTCTCATTTTCCTGATCCATGAGTTCCTTTTGCTATCCTTCTTGTTTTCAGCAAGAATGCACCTCGCCATGCTCCTTTAAGTTGTCTGCAACCTCTCCACGCTTTTTTTTAGTTAAGGCCTATGTCTCTGATCCCTACGGAAATTGGAAATGTATTGATTAATCACTTACCTTTCAAAACAATGGTAAATTGTCCTTAAATCTTGTACTGGTATTTGTAAAAGAATTTCAAGGAGAATTGTAACTGTCTTTGAAATTTTTCCGAATGTGCTCCAGCCAAGTGTTTTACACCTCTTAAATTCCACTCCGATGAAGCCCTCGCCTGATTTCTATTTTCCTAGTCAGATCTAGGCATCAGGTACTTCTATATTTTCCCCATCAACCTCATCGAAGCAAAATTTCTTTTCGGTTTATTTGGGAGAAGTCAATAAACAGCCTAAATAACCTCCACTCAGAAACAGTGTAATCAATGCCAAGATATCCGGGTAGCATGCCATTTATTCCTTTCTGAAAAAAATGCGCTAATTTTGGTTCGCCATTCCTTATACAAAGCCGAATGTGTGCCTGGAAAGAACAGATTCTTTAATTTGAGTCTTGAACCAAGGAGTTCTGCGGAGTCTCTAGATAACATCAAATGCCTTAACATATAATTAAATTCACGTTGTGTAAATAAAAACTGTTGGATGATATGCAGGGATTTATTAAAATAATGGAAACACCGATTGCAATGCACCCAATGCGTCGTATGGAAATCGCTGGGACGACGTCACTTGTCATGTTAAATATGAAAAGAGGTGCAGTGCGATGTTGGCTATCACGTAGCAGTGCATACAGTTGCAGGTAAAACAGCTGTTGTGGAGTAATTGCCGACCAAGTCAGATCTCAGTGACTTCAAAGAAAGACATGATAATTAGTATGCCTTTTGCCGGAGCTTCAGTTACTAGACGGTATAAATAGTAGGTGCTACACAAGGAACTGTATTTAAGATTATGACTACCTATCCAAAACGGACACGGCGTTTCCTCCATTTGTGCAAATTGTGGTCGCCGTACGAAGATGTCAAATAGGGATGGGCGAACATTGACAACGATTGCACAACAGAAGCACAAGACCAAGACACCTCAAATAGCAGCACAGTTGAACACCAGTCGGAACGATCCCGTTTCCGTCATAACAGTTTGTGGGGAAGTCCATCGTGCCGGTATTTATGGCCATGCTGCAATCCGCAAATCACTTATTACCAACATCAATGCAACAAAACGTGTGAGGTGGTGCAAAGTTCACAAGAGCTGGGAAACTGGAAACTAAAGACTGGCAGCGTGTCTTCTTGTCTGACGAATCGTGCTTCATATTGTTCCCCAGCAATGATAGCGTGTATGTCCGGTGGAAACCTGTAGAACCGTACCACCTGACTGTTTGACTCCGATTGTGAAGCATGGAGGTGGATCTCTGATGCTATGGTTTGCCATGTAATGGCATCCCTTAGGAATATCCTTTATTCTACAGGGTCTTATCAGATCTCCCATTTACGGATCTATTCATGGGGACCACCTGCACCAATGATACAGCCATTGTTCCTTCCTACTTTCAAGCAGATAATGCACCCATGCATTGTGCGAAACGTGTCTGAAAAGCATGGGAATGAGGTAGAGCAGCCATCAGAATCTCCAGACCTCAATATTATTGAACATTTGTGAGAACATCTGGAGCGAAATGTCAGATCACTTTCCACCTCCAACATTACTGGCACAGTTAGGACATACTTCAAAGGAAGAATGGTCCCTAATTCCTTTATCATATATGTGCATGACTTATATAAGTTTATTCCAATTCGAACTGCTTTTGCTTTGAAAGCCCAAGATGGGCCTACAGCTGATTAATAAAAATTTATCAACAAGCCATAAGTGTTTCCATTATTTTGATAAGCTCTTGTACATTACTCTGTGTTGATGTACATCCGTCTCTACCTCTGAATCTGGTGTATTCAGTTCCATGTCTGAAAGCATATTCTCTAAGACAACAGGTGCGCAGGGAATGGATAGATCATCACTAGGAGGTGAAAGTCTGTTTGCTGAAGGAATGTTAAGGATACAAAGCATTTTTCTCTTTTCGCACTATTGTTTTTCTGTTTCATAAAACATATATAAGAATAGTTGTTATTTTTCCTTAGTTCTATCCGTGCCATAGCAGTTGCAATTGTCACAGAGCCCTTTTTTTCTTTCCTTTCTTCCACAATCCTCTTTCTTTGACCCAAGGTCGGTGCACTATATTTGGTGCCGACGATATGTTTTGATAATCTAACTTTATTCCAAAATTCGCTAAAATATAGTTTTTAATAAAATCTGAAATGTTCTGGCCTTGTTTCAGCTTCACATAATATCGCAAATGTTTAAAATTATTTCCTGCAAAATATTTGCCACATTGTTTTCCTATGTCCATAATGCAAGTCTAAGCGAAACACCGGGAGGGGTTATTTGCCTTTATCAAAATAATCAGAAGTGATTGACGAAAACTGACTCCAGTTTTAAGTTTTACAGAAAAGTTCTATTAAGCATCAACAAGTATATCTCCGACATCAAGATGCTTGGAGAAAAGGGTAACACAATCAATGCGTTTTAAAATGAGAAAATATAATTTAAACGTAAGCCACAGCACTCACAAAATATATATCTCTAGTCTTGGTTTTGTTGCTTGGATTTGGACTAGCATGCAGTAACCAAACAACGGTGTACACTCCTGGGAATTCAGCCAGCCAAAAATCGATGTTTTCACCTCTGTGCCAGACACTGAACTTCCGACGTAAGGTGCTAGATCTTTTTCGTTCTTATTTGTTCGCGCAAGATCGCGTCTTAGTCAACTTTCTCTTCTCTCTTAGTCTAAACGTGCCACGTCTTTCAATTCTCTTAGTCATGTACTATGTCTCACAGAAAAAGGCGATAAGTAGTCTGTTGGACGTGTATCTCCAGTCCTGTCGGTACAACTTTGTTCTGTTAGTTTCTAATTCAATCTTTAGTCGGTTAGCTATTAATAAATGAAGTTTAAACCTCCGACAGCTGAGGAAAGAAACGTTGCTGAAAACAATCATGTGTTTCAAAATAACTGGAAGAAAGAATACGTCTGTGATAGTGTAGGAAACGTTCCTCTGTTTTTTGCAGTTGTGCAGATTTCTCTATTTCTCTTTGAAGAACTTTTTACTCTCAGTATGTAAAAAACACAGTCCAAGTAGCTCAGCTAAGATATAAGATGAAACTCAAAATAGTAAAGTGATGAAGAAATTGATAGCATTGTCATATAAACTGTAGCCCTTTGACATATGTTCTTGAAATGGCGTTCGAGAAAGAAAGCTTTCTCATAATATGCCAGCGTTTATCAAAACAGAAGAGTCGCCACTCTTGCAAGCCCCTCTCGCTTCTATGTAGAATCCTTGGTGAGCTGAGGCCTACTTTACTCGATGGATAAACACTATACTCACAGGAAGACGTGGAAAGTACCATTGTCAGGAAAAACGTTACTAAAAATCTTGATCACTGTCCGAAAAGACCATACATACCACTGTGTGTGTCTGATCATCATCTGCCTCCCTCGGTGGCCTAACCGCTGGCTTTTGGTCATTTGTCCATGATGGGTCTCGGTTCGAATCCCGCTGAAACATGGATGTTGTGTTCCTCTTACAGCACATGCTCTCACCCTTCCATGAAACCAGTAGCCCTAAATTAGAGACGCATGACTTCTTATAACCGATACAATTGCTCGGGTTGTCATTAAACCCCAAAAATGACCAACCAGATTCAACTACATTATTTTAGCAGTTTTTTTCTGTTTGTTCCGTTCTTAACGTTTGAACAGCAGGGAATGTAGTTATTATATAAGCATTTTCGCTTTAGTACAAAGGATAAAATTCTCCAGACCAAGGCCGCTGCCAGGGAGGGGTTTTGAGGGTTTAAATCCTCGCCAAAATGTTTAAAAAACTCAAAAATAAAATTATTGTAAATTATGAAGTCGATTCCAACTCCAGGACGATGTAATTTTCGGGTTTTCTGATGTGATTAATGTTACGGGAAGAACAGTAAATACGTAGTGCGATCAAAAAGTTCCGGCACTAGGTGCGTAGCACGCCAACAGATGGCAGTACGCGGATGCGACATGCCATCAGTGACCTTCGTGAGTCATTGTGCCGAGTGGCGTCGTTCTGTGAACATCGGGAGCGCTGCTACACGTTATTTGGTGACCATGTACAGAACTGAGCTGCGATTTCGGTATGGACTGCAAACTAGAGCAGAGAGCGAACATCAGATTCTCCGTCAAACTTGTCAAATCGAGGACGGAGACACATGAAATGTTGGGGCAGGCTTATGGCAATGAAGCAATGAGTGGTGCGAGGTGTTTTCAGTGGCACTCGCGCTTCAAGAGCGGCAGAACAGCACTGGAAGACAACGAGAGGTCAGGGCGACGGTCCACGATCAAAATCCCCGAAAATGTGGGCAAGATTAGGGAACTGGTGCATGACGATCGGCGGAGAACCATTCAAGCCATTGCCACCATCGTCAATGTGTCATACGAAACAGTGGAAGAAACTCTGACGTCGGTTTTGAACATGCACCGCATTGCTGCAAAGTTTGTGTCAAAATTTCTGAACCCCGAACAGAAGACGTTTCGTGTTGAACTCAGACAAGATCATCGTCAGCAGGTGGTGAATGAACCAACGTTCCTGTCGTGGTTCAACACTAGAAACGATACTTGGTTCTACGGTTATGACCCGGAGACCAAGCGACAGTCGTCGCAGTGGAAGAGCCAGGCATCTTCACGACCGAAGAAGGCCCGACAGGTCCTGAGCGCAACCAAAAGCATGCTCATCGTGTTCTTCGACATTCGTGGAGTTGTTCACCGTGAATTCGTCCCCCCAGGGTCAGACCGTCACTGCACTTCCTTACTGCGATGTTCTGCGGTGTCTTAGGCAGAACATTCGCCACAAACGACCTGAAATTTGGCGCAGGGGTGATTTTCTGCTCCATCACGACAATGCAGCAGCTCACGGAGCGTTAGCCGCAACAGCATGACTACCCTTCCTCACCAACGTTACTCGCAGGCTTTGGCCCACTGTGACTTTTTTCTGTTCCTGAAGATGAAGCTGAAGTACCAGGGCCGCAGTTTTGAAACCGTAGACGAGATACAGAGCGAATCGCAGACGGTACTTTACACGATTCGCGAACGGGACTTCCAGGGAGCGTTCCAACAGTGGCAAAAACGCTGGCAGTGGTGTATCGCTGCCCAAGGAGACTACTTTGGGGGAGATCATAGCCAGACTTAAGTAACGTAAGTATTTTGTTGTATATTACAAATTAATATGAATTACAAATTGTTTAATTCTACAAATTTTTTAAAATACTATAGCGTATAAGTCAGAATTTGAAAAATGGTGATTATTGAATACAAGAATTTCGTGTGCAAATAAAATGTGACAGAGTATGTGTAACGTATGTATATGTGTGTATAACGTATGTATAGCTCAACGTATGTACACTGTCGTGCAAATATTAAGGACGACACGGTTTTTCGAACGTAACGTCGTGCAGAAGTGCTCCACATCGATTCAAATCATACCATAAGATCCCCAAGATGTAAGAATATGGGACAAGTGAGCAAAACCGTCCAAACAAGGAATCCAAAGGATACAAATGCACTTTATTGAAAAGGTAGCTTCGAGAACAACTGGACAGAAAACAGAAACGTTCATGTGACAGGCGGCTGCCAAGTAAAATCCAGTCTTTAGTAGAAGATATGATCACTCCTTACTGCGTTGCAGGATTTACAACGTCTGTACACGCTGAGGACGAGGTTGTCAAGGAGCTGTTGAGGCATCGCTGCCCATTCCTCTTGTAGCGCCAATTGCAGCTTCGTAATCGTTGCTGGCGGCTGGTAACGTGCAGCCAAGCGTATCCCGAGAAGGTCCCACACTTTTTTGATTGGATTTAGGTCCAGGAAACTCGAGGGCCAATCCATGCGTTGACTATCTTCACTCTCCAACAGATCTGCGACAGCCACTGTACGATGAGGTGTAGCATTGTCGTCCATGAAGAGGAACTCAGGACCCACAGCACCGCAAACAGACGCACGTGAGGCAGGAGAACTTCGGTACAATAGCGGACACCAGTGACTGAACCTCCTTGGAAGATGTGGTGGTCATTACAGCTACCAAGCCTGATATAGCCCCAAACGAGAACTCCGCTACCTCCAAACCGGTCCATTTCGATGATGTTGGAGGTGTGATTGCGTGTTCCCTGCTCTCTCCAGATGTGTATCCAGAATCACTCGTCAGACTAAATTGGCTCTCATACGTAAAGAGAACTCGACCCCATTGCTGATGTGTCCAATTCTTGTGTTCCTGGCACCACAGAAGCCGCCGTCTCCGATGAGCAGGCGTTAATAGCACACACCGTACTGGTCGTCGCGCAAATAGACCACCTTTGTGCAGCCTCCTGGTCACGGTAAAACACGATAACGGACATCCAGTTGTCCGCTTCATGTGCCTTGCTATTTCTTCCGCTGTCTGCCGTCTGTCCGTTCTCGCCTGTAGGACAGTATACCGGTCGTCCGCCGCAGTGGTTGCTCGTGGACGACCACTGCTAAACTCTCGGACAGCTGTTCCTGTCGTTTAAAATGCTGTCCAAGCTCGTGAAACGATGCTGTGAGCGATCCCGAACTCCTCGGTCACAGTAGTCACATTTCGAACTTCTTCCAACTTCCCAATGACGCGATCTCGGGTAAAGTCATCTAGGTGTCGTCTACTGGATTGCCTGTTGGCCTTATCACACGGTGGCAGCAACTCGACGACGTTCAAACCGATGTACACCGTGCAATAGCTTTCACCGAATTGCTGAGCGTACACCGCCCGTGTGCTTTATACCATACCAACACCCCCCCCCCCCCTAGGTCATGCTGCATATATACGCATGCTCTACCGTACCGGACCCAAGTCTATCTCCTGAGTGGTCTTTCGGTCCGTTTTACCTGCTCGTTCCGCTGTTATGCTAATTTCTCCTCTTCGTCCTTAATTTTTGCACACCAGTTCATTACGTACGGTGAAAAATATTTTTTAAACTCAGGAACCCTCCCGAAAATTCTTTACGGCTGCTGCCCTGCTCCAGACTCATGTTCGCGTAAAATGAATTAGGAAATTCATTAATCACACATAAAATATGTATATCAAAAATCAAAATGAACGATTGAGATGTCTGGTATTTCCTGGCACAAAAATGATCAAATGTTAAAAATAAGTGCCTCGACGAAGGAACTGCTTGAATGAGGTAGAGAATCATGAGACATCATTACATTTAGCTCACCTGTGTTGTAGTGGAAAGGCTTCAGGTTAATGCTAATTCTACTCCAGCTTATGTGTAAAATATTTTTAAATATTTCCGCAAACATTTGTTGCTGAGTGGTATTGGAAATCCTATTTGAAGCGTAAGGGAAGAGAGTATACCATACAAGTTTATTTTAGGTGGTGCGGGTTATCTACCACCATGAGCTACTACTCAAAGGCCGATAAGTAGTCGCTTGCCCTTGTAGAAGCCCACTTCACGGAGTCAACCATTCCGATTCTGGGCTTCCCGCCGCCACCATAAAATTTACTAGTACATGTATGCCTTGTAAAACACTATCCGTTCTCGCCTCAAACTCTCTAACGTATCTTTAACATATCTCGCTCTCAGTAAGCTCTATTGAAGGAATGTCCCGAATTTTTTTTTTTTTTTTTTTTCGTTTCCGCAATAAGGAAAAGCTGCTTTTGTTACATGTATTCCCAACAACATGTAGCGCCCTGACACATTAGTCAACTCGTCCCTGGGAATGAACAACACTTACTTAGAAAGAAAATGCAACAACAGTTAGCAATAGCAAACTATGTAAAATGTTACCTTGTCAGAAGGGAAAGTATAAACATCTCAATATTCACAAAAAGGAAGGGAAAATGTTTTGGCCGCCCCGGTGACGCAGTGGTGTAAGCGATGGCTTCATATCATTCGTCCGAAAGGGGTCCGGGTTCGAATCCCTGTGAGGCATGGATGTTATGTTTGTCTGACAGCGCGGGCTCCTTCCCTTCCCTGGAACCAGTGACCCTAAATTAGGGACGGGAAACTGCTTATAGCCTACTGAGTTGCTCACAGTGGTCGTTAAACTTCCAATAAAAAAATGTTTTGGAAGGAAATTAACGAGTTGTTAGGTTTAAAGTTGCGAGTGTCTGTATTATCTTCACTTAGTGCCTCAAACACAAGAAAACCTGACGGTAGGGTCCAATGGATGAAATAGTAATGAACACTTATTATTTTTTTTCTTGCGACAGGTAGCCAGTGGTGGACTGGCCAGTGTGTCAGCTTGCCCAGTGCCAAGTGGGCCTCTGATGAAGTGGACCTCCTTAAACATTAGACAATATGTGCAAATCATTACTGTATCTGCCTGTAAATGTGAAAGACGTTGTACTGAGACAAATTTCAGAATCACTTCAGTTAGGTCTTCTGTTTCAATCACAGCAATAACCTCATTATTGTTCTTAATAGTTGTTGGGCCTCCTCGAACCCAGTTTGGTCCTACAAAACACTCTTCTCTATCGTGTGTCCTTCAAGGTCACCATTCGGTAGTGGATACTACGAAAAGCAAGGAGCGGACGAGAACTGTAGAAATACCCCAATAGTAGAACATATTAGTTAACGTTAGCCATAGATTACTAACAATCAAAAATGATACATTCAAAACACGCAAAATGTTAAGGACGTTTTAGTAGCTTGAAAATATAATAGAAGTTCTTATATTATTACTGTATGCAACTAAAATTTACGTTGTATTACTATTTTAACCCTGGAAATGAAACGCGGGGCACTGACTATCCCACGTAAATTAGCTTTGGAAATTTCCAGAAGAGGGCAGCACTTAGCGCTCCCACTTCTCCTGACTTTTCTACTAGTTCTCTATTCAGCCATCTTTGCAACCTTCACCTAGGAGACTGCTTACTGTTCATAAAGTTGACTTTGGGGCACTGAGTGCTCCACGTTTCTTTTCGCGTAACATTGACTAACGCGTGTTTTTCTTTCTCCCTTTCGGGTTTTTGTGAGAGCTAAAGACCCCAAGACAACTGCTAGACGTTATGTGTGCATTCAGTTTGTTTGTGCAAAGCATAAATTGGTAGTGTGTATGGATTGTAAGTAGAAATTTTAATTTGTTTTAAGAAACGTCAAGCTTTTTTTTACATTAAATGAGTTCTGTAGATATCGTAGATGTTCAGTTTCCCAACGTGGAATTATTTTTAATTAAGTTTTAATTATTATCCCTACCAGCATGGAAAAGGAAAAGCATAAATGTGGACCAATAACACGCAAAGAGCGACAAAAAGCAGAACGGCAGGAATCAGCCAAGCGATGATCATATGTAGAGGATTTTAGGAAGGGAGCGTCTGACCCCAAGTCTTAAACAACCCTTAGAAAATAGGAAGCTAGGAGATTTGGGCTGTAGTGCCTAATAGGAAAGTGACACGGAAGCGAAGTAGAAAGGGGAGGAAGACGCCCTTATTTATTACCGCGGGGCCAGTACCCGGGGTACGACGGCTTAACGTGCCCATCCGACGCACGGCGGATATTTAGTGGATTGAGTATTCGTGCCTGGCTGGGATCGAACCTGAGGTCCTTTCCGCGGCAGTCACGAACGTCGCCCACTAGGCCACCCGCGGCCCCTGCCAAGCGATGCAGATCTATTGTAGATTTTATAATACCACAGCCACCATCCACATCAATGTACAGTTCCGTAACAAATAATCAAGAAGCAAGAAACAATACTCATGGTAATGATCATGATGAAATGACTTGTGAGTTACAAAAACGGGAAAGAGCTACTTTCAATGTAGAGACAAATACAATAGCATCCTTTACTCACCAACCTAAGCCCACTATTTATTCTGGCTTTATTGTTTCGGTATTTTTACTACCTGTAGCTCAACATCTGGACACATAGCTTCAACTACACTGGTTTCCATACATTAAGCAACAAACCGAAAAATCGTGATAATTTGGCGAAATATAGGCCAAACTGCACAAAATTTGCATATGTTACGAACGAAGGCATACAAAATCGATGTACGGAAGGCAAATGAGTGGAGCTGGGCACTTTATGCAAATGTCCAAGTGCTTTTAAAACCACCTGTTTTGAAGGGAGTAACCAATTCATGTTCGGCGGTGAATGACACGATTTCGAGATAGCGATTTTGTTAACATGGCTTCGAGACGTCATTTACCAGAGGAGTTACGCTACAAAGCGATAGGCCCACTCGAAGCAGAGCAAGGGCAGGCGAACATTGCAAGATGGCTCAACATCGATCATTCTGTGGTCAGCAGAATGTGGTAGCAGTTCCAAGCCACGGGAACAGCGAAGTAGGCCAAGGGCGACGACCTCCGCGGATGACCAGTATTTGCGGCTTTCGGCAAGCCGGAACAAGACAGCTACACCGACTCATCTCAGATCTGTGCTTGCGGCAGCCACCGGACGGACGGTATCAGCCTCGACGATACGCAGAAGGTTAGATGCTGGAGGACTGTATGCTCAGCGACCCGTATTATGTGTGCCTCTCAGCCCCTCCCACGCCACCAGAGGGAATGTTTCAAATGGGCTGGACTCAAATCAGTGGAGGTCCGTTGTGTTCACTGATGAGTCGTGATATTGTTTGCATAGTGATTCTCGCCGGGGTTTGCATCTGGCCGGTACTCGCTATCTTTCCTCCAATATCCAGGAAAGGGACACCTACTAGTGGTGGCACTGTTCTGGTATGGACAGAACAGACGGCCATACCGATCTCTATGTGTTGCCATATGGAAACCTCAATGCTCAGAGGTATAGAGACGACATCCCGGACCCTATTGTTCGTCCGTATGCAGCCGCAATTGGCGATACATTTTTGCTGCAGGGAGATAACACCCGCTCTCACACAGCTCGCCACGTGCACCAGTACTTTGAACGGTAGACTGTAGTCCGTATGGAGTGGTCAGCACGTTCTTCCAATCTGAATCTTATTAAGCATTTCTGGGAGGCTCTCGGGAGGCGTGTTGCTGGCCTTCAGCTCCATCCACGAACCCTGCAGGGGCTCCCCACTGCTTTACTCCAGCAATGCCCACGGAACTACTCGAAGCCATAATTAACAGCATAGAACATCGCTGTCGGGCCTGTAATGCTGTTCGAGGTCAGCACACTCCGTATTGAAGTATCTTTTCCTATTTCCTCTTGATACCTATGCATATTTCTGTATTTTCATATTTGCATCACTCATACAAAATGTAAATGCTTTGTATCACACATTCTTGCGGGAGATTTATTTTTTGTTGCATTTGGTCCGATAAAGCTGAGCACCAAATTTCATCCGAATCGGTTGCATACTTTTTGAGTTATCACGATTTTTCCATTTGTTGCTTAATTTACGGAAACCAGTGTAGTTACAGGAAATCAGGTATAACTTCATGCATAAATGATTTGGTTTCTGAAGCACATCCTATAAATGAACCTACACAAGAAAATGGAAGATAAACTGCTGGAACCTTTTAACATGCATCACTAGCAAATCTGAAAGTTTTATGCTGAACATCCATTTCAGCCACTTGATGATCTTCCATTTCATGCTCGTTTGTATGAGAGAAAAATCATGAATGACTCAGTCCCAAGAAAATGGTTAACATATAACAAAGAAAATAGGTGCTGCTATTGTTCATACTGCTTGGCTTTTAAGTCTCCCAACACTTGTAATACATCTCCCTTCGTACGTGGCTTTAGTGACTACAGGCGTATTAGACTAGGGCTTGGCTTTACACGAATCGACAAGAACAAATGTCAGAAAGATTCAGCAATTTATCAATGTGGTTAATGATGACACCATAGATAATTTTTTGCATCTTCACTAACTAAAAAGAAAGAAGAAGTATTGAAGCATAGGAGTATTGTCATGATGTTGGGCAAGCAAGCACTTGCTTTTTCAAGGTCACAGAAATGAATCGGCCTAAACTCTGGATATTAAGGTCATGAATCTTTAGCTGCAGTGCAATTGATGGCAAAATGTGACCCAATTATGGCAGCTGACGTTTTTACAGTACAAAACAAGTCTTCACAAAGAATCAAACGATTAGAACAAGGAAAGGCTCAAAGTAAAGGCCGTGGGGGACTTGCACTTGTTACATACCTGAGTAAAATAACTATTATCATGTTAATCCAAATTATGAAGAAGATGATACAAGAAAGAATTGGTCATGAAGTTTCTGAAGCAAAATATTATTCTATTCAAGTTGATTCAACACAAGGTAATTCATCCATCAATCAGTTTAGCATTATTATTCGGTATGTGCTTAAAGGTGTTATCTGTGAGCAACTACTTTCAGTTGTGCCAAATAATGATGGTACAGGACAGGGATTTTCTGTTCTATTGACAGAAACATTACAGCATCTTAAAATTGATCCCAAAAAATGTTTATGTGATAGTACAGATGGAGATGCAAGCTACCGTGGCTAGTAGAATGGTTTACAAAGTAAAATTACTGATGTGGCTGATCAACATGTTCACATTATGGTGCTTTGCCCATGTCTTGAATTTTGTAATAACTGAAACCACAAAATGTTGAGTGCCTGCAGTTTCTTTTTTCAATTTACTCCAGAATTTAGCAATTTTTGCGAAAACATCGTACAAGAGAATGGCTGTATGAATTGAAGTTGTTGGAAAACATCTAGTACAAGAAAAAATGAAACGATTAAAGCTAATGGATGAGACAAGATGGTCAAGAAACCCCAATCCAGAAACAATTATATGTGTTTGGACGTTTTGATGATACCGTGTCAGTACTTTTGTAAATCTATTGACATGCTTATCAATGATACAAGATTCAGACAAGTTTGATGCAAAAACAAAACAAGAAGTGAATGTTTTACTTCAAAGTCTTCTAAAGTTTGAAACAATATTGACAGCATTTACTTACATGCATATACACTCACCGTCAAAAACCTAGTTGCACCCAGAAGGACGTGTCGGATTGCAATGCTATTCGGGAGGAAGGTAAAACGTTACCAGGAACAATAAATGATTAAACATTGAGACTGATATGGATAATATGTATTGAGCTACACGCCAATAAGTAGTGTCTCTCAGTATGGCGTCGATCCGCCATGTTTGCTCGCAGCGATGCGGCTGCCCATGGCAGAGTGCCATTGCCTTGAAGGCAAGCGCTTGAGACAGCAGCAGTATGCGGACGAGAATTGTCCTGTTGGAAACTCGCACCGGAGTGAGCGTTGAGAAAAGTTTGGGTCACTGATTTCAGGACCTCATTAATATAACTTTGAGCTGTAAAAGTGCCTGTAATGAACACCAAAGGTGATATGACATCGTAGGCAATTGTACTCAACACCATGACTTCTGGACGTGTGATGCTCGACAACAAACCTTTTATCTTGGAGCTGACTACGGTGCTTGCACTAACGGATTCGTTCGTCGCTTCCTCCAAGACAAAAGCGGGACTCGTCACTGAAGATCACCCGCTGCCATTCTGAGTGGCTCCATGACAGTCTAGCACGACACCATTGCAGTCTTTGGTTTCGATGCAATGGTTTTAAGGGCAGTCTTCATAATGGTATGCGTGCGTGTAGTCCTACGTCGTGCAGCCGTCTGCCAATAGTACCGGCACTAATCAGACAATGCAAAGAGGGCACCACTGCTCGCTGAATATCCGGAATCGTGGCTGTTGGATCATTCCGCGCATGTCGTACAACCCGTCGGTCCTATCTCTCTCCGTGGTGCGTCTAGATCTTCCAGACCTTGTGGCTGCTGCGTGCCTTGTTCTATTCACTGCCGCCAACAGTGTGTTATGGTGATATCCGCATGACCGGTATGGCGCGTAATACGGCGATAAGACCATCCCGCTTCCCGGAGCCTGATGAAGCGGCCCCTCTTGAACTCCTCCAACTGCTCGAATTGCTTTCAAACTTTTCTTCAAGGCATATTTCGCTTGCAAAGGATGCAACCAACACAGCATCAGAATGGCAAGCACACGGAACGGGACGACCTTGTACAGCCGGTCAGGCACAACACTACGAGCACTCCTTGCTGGTGTCAGATGCATGGCCGAGCGTGATACTTGAATTATTTACATGTATCACGATGTTAAACCTACCCACCAAGAGTCATTCCTGTCGATTGCTTCCTTCTGGGTGCAACAGTGTTTTTGACGATGAATGTACTGGGTGATCCAAAAGTCTTGCACATTTTAAAAACGTAATAACTCGCGGAGTTTTGAGAGTAGGACAACACGGTTTGCGTAGAAATGATCAGAATGGCATCGGTTTTTTTTATGAAATCACGCAAATTCTTACTCACTTTACTTACATTTTTCATCGCCAGATGGCGCCATAGGAGAACCGGGATGGGATAGTGGGTATAAAAGCAGAAGCAGCTGGGAAGCACCCACAAGTCATTGGGCCGCGGGTGGCCTAGTGGGCAACGTTCGTGACAGCCACGGAAAGGACCTCAGGTTCGATCCCAGCCCGTACGAACGTTCGATCCACTAAATATCTGCCGTGCGTTTGATGGGCACGTTAAGCCGTCGGATCTCGGGTAATGGCCCCCGGTAATAAATAAGGGCGTCTTCGTCCCCCTTTCTACTTCGCTTCCGTGTCACTTTCCTATCGGGCACTCTAGCCCAAATCTCCTATCTTCCTGTTTCTAAGGGTTGTTTAAAACCTGGGGTCAGACACTCCCTTCCTAAAATCCTCTACATATGATCATCAAGATCACCCACAAGTCACAGCAGTCCGTGTCAGTATGCTGTCATTACCGAACAAAGCGCTCTTGGTCGAATTGTTCTATTGTAACGCTGAATGTGCGAGTGCTGCGTTGAGAGCCTACTGGTCACTGAAAGGTGATCGCAGTGGAAAGGACTGATGGAAAATGCTGCGCTGCGGCGACTGATGAAAACATTCGAGGACACGGGATCTTTGGCAGCACGCCCACGAAGCGGTAGTCCACGAACACGTGCTGCTGCAGCAGAGACGATTACGCAGGAAATGGATGTGATTGCAATGTCATCCGCACATGGCGACTCCAGTGCTCGCCATGTTTCTCGGCAAACAGGCATTCCATACGGGACTGTATGGCGAACGCTACGACGGATTCTGCAGAGATACCGGTACAAACTGCAACGGCATCACGAACTACAAGCTGGCGATTACGTGCAGCGTCAGGAGTTCGCAGCATAGTTTTTCGACAAATGGACGTCGACGAGAACGTTTTATGGACTGATGAGGCACACTTTTCCCTAAACGGAGCGGTAAACACGCACAACTGCCGCATCATGTCCCGAGCAGTCGTCGAAGCGCCACTTCATCAGCTGAAAGTGACAGTGTGGTGTGGATTCACGGCTTCCTTCATTATCGGTTCTTTTTTTTTTTTTTTTTTTTTGAAGAGGTCCGCGGCACCTCCTTCGAAACCGTTTCAGTGACAGGTGCACGCTATGTGAACATGCTACAAACGTACGTTATCCCTAGCTTGCAAGAGCGGGATGCAGTGAATCTGTGCACATTCATGCTTGATGGAGCCCCACCCCACATAGCACGTTCCGTTAAGCAACTGCTGCAAGAGACGTTTGGTGCAAATATTGTGTTGAGCCGACACTTTCCGGAGGCCTGGCTTTCTCGGTCACCAGACCTGACATCCTGCGATTTCTGGCTCTGGGGTTACTTACAATCACGAGTGTACATATGTCGCCCCACTTCATTGGCCATGCTGAAAGATGCCATTGGACACCATGTGGCAGCTATACCACCGGACATGCTCTTCAATGCCGCCCATGGTGTTTTCTCTCGTCTGTAGGCAGTGCTGGAACAGGACGGCCATCACAATGAACACCTGGTACAATCAGGTGTCTATTTTTCTGGACACTTCCAACCTGTGGTTGCTGCGCCATCTAGCGATGAAAAGTGTAAGTAAAATGAGTAAAAATTTATGTGATTTCATAAAAAACCCGATGTCATTCTGATCATTTCTACGCAAACCGCGTTGCCCTACTCTCAAAACTCCGCGAGTTATTACGTTTTCAAAATGTGAAAGACTTTTGGATCACCCGGTATTTGAAACTGCAGGCCCGTTATCAAGTTATTTACTGACAAGTGTTTACTGCATTGATTATAATAGATTCAGCTACAACAAAATTCAAGGAACAGACAAGAACATTTGATAACGTTCACAGCAAGGCATTGGAATTTGTAAATAAATGTAATGACAAATTTCACAGTTGAATACGGATGAAAATCAAACATTGGAAATTGACTCTTTGGAAACAGCATTGCTAGTTAAGAGGCAGAGGAAGATGAAAAGAATGGTAGATGAGCTTATGGATGATGAAGGAAATTCCTCAGATTTTCTAGCTGATTTTTGAGAAAATGTGTTTAACCTAATAATGGACCGCATTTCCCTGTCACTAGATTCACGGTTTGTACAACACAAAAAGTTGTGTACAGATTTATCCTGCTTGGGCCCAGCAAAGTTTAAAACTATTGCAGAGAAGGGCCTTGAAGATGAAGCATTGGAAGGTATTATTAAACTGTCTCCACAAATCAGCAGAGATCAAGTGATATTGGAATTGTTTTCTTTTGCCTCGAACTTTGATGTATTAAAGCTATTGCTTAATGATGGTGAGAATGTGGATTCAAGTTGCAACAAACATAAAGTTTGTAGCACTTGCCCATCATGCGTACAAAAAATTCTGGCATCCAACAGACTTTATGACAAAGCATATGATATCCTTTATGAACTTTATAAAGACATATGCACACTATCAGTTACTCAAGTCCAATGTGAGAGGACATTTTCAAAGCTAAAGATCATAAAACAAGGCTAAGGAATTCACTGTATGGGGAGAACTTGGAATCATACATCCATTGAAAAGGAATTGGTAGATGAATTGGATGCAGAAGCAATTATTTACAGATTCGCACAATCATCTAGTGAATTCAAACGATTGCCCTTAATATAGTATACTGCATGAAGTATGCTTTTTAACTACCTGCTAATGTGTAAAATGCTCAGTACAAGCAAACTTTTAAAAAATATCCACCATTTATTTAAAATTTGAAAAAAGATAATTTAAAAATTCAATTATAACAATCTGTATTTACGTTAAGTATCTACTGTATACTGCCAGTAATATGTACAATATATGTACACTGTGTAACTAAAAATATAAATTTATTTCGCAAAAATGTTAATTCAGCCTTTTGTACACTTCTGTATTTTTTGAAAATTTTATTTATTTCTTATAGAAATTCAATGATAGCCTTATAGCTGTGGGTGGGCCTCCTTTGCCTCCTGGCAACTAATATCTTTAGACAGAGTCCGCCACTGTATGTAGCTTCCCACAGAAATTCACATTGGAGACACAGTTATTGAACTATTTAACTGGTTAGTCGAATACAACTTCCACAATACGAGAATAGGCGTTAATTAAAAACAATAAGGGTAAATGACAGTACGCTTTAGAAACTATAGTTTACAAGGCTGACTAACGTAGCACATAATACAATAGACAAAAATCGGCGAAAATTCCCCGGAATTCTTGTTACAGTCAATCGGAATCTTTCACCTGGCTACCTATCAACTTTGCAAAGGTAACAAGGAAACCGCAGCCTCAGAATGTGACGTTCAGAAATGAAGCATGTAACGAAGAAATAACACCACTTATACAGGAAAGAAAACTCAAAAGGAAAGTTAGATCTGGAAGTATACGTAACAGAGTCCTCAGGATAAGCACACCGGATAAAACATTAGTCACCCCTGACAGGACTTACCAAGGACTTACTTTTTAATAGCATGAATCCGGTGTGCTACAGACTACACGAGGTTGTGGATGCATTAAACATCGATTTGCGGCCACTCGTGCGTTGATTGGTCCAGACTTTCCGCCAACGTACGTGAGTGTCTAGTCCGGCGTTTCAACTTCTGTCCAAATGATCCCACTGATTTTCAATTAGATTTAAATTTGGGGATTTGGCGACCCAGTCGAGGTTTGTCGGGCCACTCAGACACAGTTTTAGCCCTGTGCACGCAGCAATTGTCGTCTTGGAAGACAGGAGTGGCAATGTGATGCTGCTCCTGGAGATTTAAGGCAAAGGGCAACGTTTCGTCATTCAGAATGCGGAGGTACGCATGCTGGTTGAAATCCATTGTCACTGCGACGAGGGGGTCCATTTCGTGCTACGAAAAGACATCCACAAAACATCACAAAACTTCCTCCAGCTTGAACAACACTTTCGACACAATCAGGTTTAAAGGCTTCATTCGGCCTGCGATGCACTTGTCGCCTCCCATCATTGGAGTACAAACAAAAAAGAGACTCATCAGACCAAATTACTAGTTCCGAATTCCCCACAGTAACATTTTGCTGCCTCTGTTCCTACTGATAACGTGTGACTTTGCGACTTGGTGTTAAAAGAGGCCTCTTCCGAGGTACTCTGCTCCAGATGTCCATCGCATGCAGATTCTCGTCGCAATGTCCTTTCGGATATTGATTGGAATGGAATTTCTTTGACTATTTGCAGCAATTTTTGCCTGGTTTGAAACCAATTTGCAGTTACTAGGCGTGAAACATGGCTGAGGTTCCTATTGGTGAGAATCGTTTACCGGCCACAGTTACGTCACCGATTTTCAGTTGACTGTGACCTACAGCACTGTTTGTTGTTCCGTTGGACAGTACGCTTCGAAACACCAAAACATTGGGCGACTTCACTTATTTTGTGTCCGTGGGCACGACCAAAGCACGATGGCTCCTTTTCGCCACTCAGTAACATCTGTCTTACGATCCATATTGCAGACAGAATTCAACACACACGTTGCTCTTTACAAGTGCACGAGACGTAAATGATCCTGTGAACCACGTCAGTGCTATGTATCTCCCAAAAATGCTGTCACGACGCCCTCTGTGCAACCAGTAACTTTCTACTGTCATTTCTGTTAGAGATGACTAATTTTTTGTCCGGCGTACTTATTTGACATGCAACATAAGAAACGAGAAAAGTATTGCGAAAAGTTACGACCCGTTAATATTTTGTCATACGTCCATTGGCCTTAATGACTGTACAACAACAACGAAGCATGGCGTTTAACGACCACATGAGTAATTCTTGGGGTTCCAAGCAGTCGCTGGTTCCCAATTTAGGGCCACTGGTTCCAGGAAAGTTACAGAGTTAAGGCCACTGGTTCCACTGCTCCCGGGAAAGGTACTGTCGGAAAAGCACATCACCTTTGTCTCATTCGGGTCTCAAACTGGAACCCAACTGGTTCCCAATTTAGGTCTACTGGTTCCACTGGTTCCAGGAAAGCTACTGTCGGACAAGCACACCAGTTTGTCTCATTCGGGTCTCAAACTGGAGCTCAACTTGGGAAAATGATCAGAAGGCAGGGCCTCATACTAATCAGCCACCCAGTCTACCCAAACGTTTTCAAAGGGTTTAAGATGCGTGCTATTTCCTGCAATAGGCAGTTTGCACAATCAATCTTTAACCTATTTAGAAAATAACATTATGAAACCTATGAGAAGCAACGTATAAAACAACATTATGATATTTTATTTATCTGAATACAAAACGAGGATTTTCCCCCATTAAGTCTTTTCAAAATCAGAGGTCGTGTGATATTCGCAAAGTAGAAAAAATTTCCATCAGGGTCAAATTTTTTTCGTATGCAGTAGTACACCACAGTCGATACTTTTGCATTTGAAAGTACTACAGTTCAGCGTAAAGTTTTCCGTGCTCCTTCAGGCGCCTTCAGCAATACAAAGCAGCGACGTGTGTACTTTGCCTTTGGCTCGCTCCCTGAGTTGTTCTCTGCCAGTGAACAGAGGAGGGAATGTTTCCGAGCCGGAAATTTTAATACGTTATGTCAGACATCGCTGACCACGTTGAGAGAAGAGCGTCTGCAGGAACTCAATTATCGAAATCAATGCGCCATAGCTATGATCATAATTTTAAACTTAGAGTGGTAAGATGTGAAGAAGGAAGCAACAACTGCTCTGCAACCAGAACATTCGGCATAACACTGAAGCCAACGTGCGTCATTACAGAAATTTCAAGTATTAAAGAGCACCCATTTGGCGCGTAAGGCATTTCAAGGACCAAAAGAGGGCCTTTATAAAGAATTGAGCAGTTGTTTTGTAGTATGTGCGTGAGAAACGGAGGAACACGCATATCTCACGAGAAATAGTAGGAATGAAAGCACTGGAAGAAGCACCTCAGGCTTGATTTCGTGAAATCAGTTTAAAGTCAGCATAGGATGGACTTTCAGGTTTATGCCGAGGCACGGCTTATCACTTCGTAGAAGGATTAGTTGAATATCCAAAGAATGGCATTCGTCTTGTCGGAAAATAATTATTTGCCGTCGCAAGATATGAAACGCAGAGGAAGCATCGGTATATTTCGATATGCTTTGCAAAACGATAGCAGATAAAACGGGTATCAAATCTGTTTTGGTCAAGTCCACTGGAAATGAGAAATCGAGTAACAGTCAAGATAGCAATGCTATCTATGGAGTGAATCTGACACCATTTGTGATTTTTAAGTGATTCTTAAAAGAAAGAATCTGCCTCGAAGCTGCTACCAGAACGAATCTTCTTTAGATGCAATGAAAAAGGTTGGGCGACCTCTTAGGAATAGCTGAAAGCCGGAATGCCGCCCCGGTGGCGCAGTGGTCTAAGACGCTGGCCTCTGATCATTCGTCCGTAAGGGGTCCGGGTTCGAATCCCGGTCAGGCATGGATGTTGTGTTTGTCTTACGGCACTGGCTCTCTCCCTTCCCTGGAACCAGTGACCCTCAATTAGGGACGGGCGACTGCTTATAGCCCATTGAGTTGCTCACGGTGGTCGTTAAACCTCCAATCAAAAAAAAAAAAAAAGAAAGCCGGAATATCTCCTGCTGGAATAGCTGAAATTAGTATGAAACAGACGAACAGGTGCACTTCTGAAATTACGAGGTCTGCTACCTCTAGATGCATTTAAGTGGCACCTAAACTTGGATGTGAAGTCAACAGTTTCGGAGATGAATACAGATGTGGTGTGATGATATCAGGAGGCATGATCTCCTATTTGCAGGTTCTTGAGGTTTCTCTCAACAAGCACCTTACAGACAACCTTCAATGCCTTTACGAGGAATGGTTGCTGATTGGCAATGGCCAGAACACCTGCTGGAAAACTGAAGAAACCATCTAAGGTATAACTCAGACAGCGGATAAAGACGGCATGGGGTAGCATCTCATGACGTACATTTGTTACTATTGTTACTGTCAATAACCTTCTTCAAAGGCTGTTTGTTTTAGCTTCCTTCAAAAACCTTACAAGGCCTTCGGATTCTGCTTCAATTGGGACAGCTGTTCTTTGTTTTCACAGTTTTCCATTTCATTTTAGATTCAATAGTGCATGTCTCCAAGAAAGGCTGCTGAACAAATAAATTAGATGAACAGAAGACGATATGATACGATAAGGTAATGATTGTGAAACATCGGGATCATCAAACTGCGATTTACTGCTGAGATGTCACAAGAATCAAAGTGGTAAGTTGCAGGGGTAATCCAAGGTCGGTGAAGTTCAGTCGTACAAATAACTGGCTCCGGAGCGAGGAGACGTGAATTCTACCACAGGCAGAATAGGTTAATTTTCCCAAAGTAACGAGAGTAAAAGTGATATCGACTAAATAAACCGCCATTAAGTTCCTGACACTGACAGAATTGTAATACTAGGTTTACATCACATCCTGTATTACAAATGGAACATTTACACACTTTATAACGTACCAGGAGATGTGACGTACCTGCCCGAAGGACGCACATGACATAAAGGCAGATAGGAATCAGAATAAAACGTCTGCGTAGCTCATTTGGTAGAGTGACTTGTTCCGGAATGAGGGGATCCGGGTTCGAATCCTGGTGTGGACAGAAATGACGGAGAAATTTACTTCGTTATAATGGCGCCTGAACTATCCGGATGACCCGACCGTTCAAAATCTCGCATTGGTGTGATGTTATTTCCACACCGCGAGATAGGAAAAATAAGAGAATCCTTTCTCCAGCACTTCGAAAAAAAAAAAAAAAAAATAATAAGGGGGAAGATGATGTAACGTACCAGGAGATGTGACGTACCTGCCCGAAGGACGCACACGACATAAAGGCAGATAGGAATCAGAATAAAACGTCTGCGTAGCTCAATTGGTAGAGTGACTTGTTCCGGAATGAGGGGATACGGGTTCGAATCCTGGCGTGGACAGAAATGACGGAGAAAATTACTTCGTTATAACTTCTTTAGTGTTAATTGAACACACCTTCTCATTGGAATTTACCCTACAGCGAACTCACAACAGGCTGCTTGCTCAGCTGGTCTACTTTTTATTCTATCTAACGTGGATAACGCAGTAGTAAATACTGTTACGTTATCGACAGATCTTTGCAAAGAGTGTATGATTCCATACATGAGCATGGTTGTCACTTTCACGTTTCATAGCTGCAAAATATAGCAGACGTGAATTTTCTTGATGTAATGTAGCTTCTTGGAGGACTGCTGCAACACCACGTACGAGTAGTTACTAAGATAGCAAACTTACTAGTTTCTTCTACCTACGCATGGTAATTCGTAGCCAAATATTTTCGTTGCTGTACAATTTGGTAGTTGCAGATGAAACGTCAGAATACTAATGTGAACATTATACACCCAAAATACGATGCAATTTAAATTGATAACGAAGAACTATACACCAGCCATGTAGAAAATAGTATAACCATACTAGTAATCCAAATTTATTAGCGCAGTGTTCTAAGCAATGGCTTCCGATCACTCGTCTGAAGGGGTCCGGGTTCGAATCTCGGTGAGGCATGATGTTGTGTTTGTCTTACGGCACTGGCTGTCTCCCTTCCCTGAAACTAGTGGTCCTAAATTAGGGATGGGCGACTGCTTATAGCCTATTGAGTTGCTCACGGTGGTCGTTAAACCTCTAATAAAAAAACATTATTGGCGTACAATAAAAATAAGTTTTCCAAGCTTTCTCACATCAACCAGATGGCTATTTCAAAAAAGGCAGATAGCAACTGCCTTCTTCCTTTTCTCAAGGAAAACAGACAGTTTCTATCTTCCTTGAAAAAGTCATCTGGTTGATGTGTGAAAGCTGGGAAAACTGATTTTTATTCTACGACAATAAATTCGTATTATTGGTATAGTTCTACTACTTTCTATACGATGCAATATAAATTTTGTTAATCAAAATAGCCACCGCCAGTAGCAACACATGCTTTTTTATGCCGTTGTAAGAAAATGTCAAGCTTCAGTATATGGAACGATCTCATGGAAGGCGGTTTCAACTGATGTTTAATTGCGAAACAATTTATTCAGTAGAGAGGTGACCAGCTGCTTCACGAAATGATAATCCGTAGGGGACAGATCAGGTGAATAACGCGAATGAGGTAAGACTTCGTTGTCCAACTGGTTCAGCTTCTGGATCGTTTGGCACGCAAAGTAGGGTCTAGAGTTATCGTAGAGCGGTATGGACTCATGGCGATGGATTAGTGCCGACTGTTTGGTGGACAGGTATCCAAGCATAATGTCAAGTTTCTGACAATACCTGTCAGCCGTGATGGTTTTACCCGGTTTGAAGAGTAAGGAGTGATTCCGACCAGCTGCGAACCACCAAACACTGACTAGCGTCTTCATGGGATAGAGTACCGGCATTGGGATGTGTGTCGGGGCTACACAGTTGGTGAAGCCCTTGTTCCGAATAGCCGTAATTGTCATAGAGCATCCATTTGTCATCATACTTGACAAAGAGCCTTAAAATATCGTGCGTTTGGTTACAGATAAGCAACGATGCTGGTGTGTTTTCTGCTGTTCGGACATCTTATGTGGGGCAGATTTATCCATCTTTTTTCACTTTGCCTATGACGTTAAAAGTCGGTAAGTAGTTGCACATTGTACTTCGAGATTTTCACCAATTTCTCATGCCATTTGACGTGGATAAGTGTCAGTCAACGCTTTTAACTCAGCGTCATCGATAGCTCCTTCTCGTCTACCGCGTGGTTCATTTTCGAGTCTCATATTTCCCGACCGGAATTTTGTAAACCAACGTTGTGTTTTGCATTCACTAACAGTGTCTTTCCCAACAGCTTCATTGATGAAACGACCAGTGCTTTATAGGTGGCAGCCTTGATGCTTTAACTTTGAACATAATCAGTCTCATCGCACTTTCTGTTAATTCTTAAATTACCTGCCAACAGCACGAGTCCGCAAAAGCCAACATTTCATCAGAAGCGACATATTGGTTTTGTTAGAACATCTTCTTGATTGTTTTACGCGAACCAAAACAGACCAGACGATAGGTTTAATTTAGGTAAACAACTTAACGTTTTATAAAATATATGATTTATGAACATATTTGATCAAGTACTATCATTAAAATTTGCCGTGCCTTCATTGAGTACCTACTGAAAAGTTTAATGTTGTTTTAGACAGAAGTTTTATTTGAGCATGGACTATAAAAAATACTATCCTGTTAAACAGAATTGATAATATAAAATATAAAATTGTTCCTATGTAATAATATTATTCCTTTGAGAAATGCGGTTGTTCTCGGTAATAGCAGCACTGGGTAGGTTTAATCCCATGAAGTCAAATGTCAAGAGTTCTACTTGTTGTTGATCATTCGCATTGCAAAAGGTTTGCTTCACGGAGATTTCTTTCCTCCCTCGTACGATCTCAATCCTTTTCCTTTACTTACTCCTGCGGAATATTTCATCTTTAACGATGTCTGTGCATATTTCATATACAAAGCTGATATCAGAGTGCAGGGAGAAATCAAGGAGACTCGATTTTCTTTTTGTATCACAGGAGAAATACTCAACTGACTTCCATACGAGCGAAATAAGTAACATTTGTTTACGCAGTCTCTTTCATTGCTGTAGTCAGTGCTATAATTCATTAGTGGCCGTTTCAAAGATAAAATCATTCGAAGGGGAAATTGCAGACAGAAATCAAATTTGCGATTCTTGTAGAATGAGATTTTGTAATGAGTTTTCTTTAATACTGTACAAATATTTCCTTGTCTCAAAAAAAACAAAAAACTATTGTACATTAGAAATACTTGAAGTGCCCTAAGCACACGTTTATTGCATTCAGATAAAAGTAAATTGCTTGTTGTCCATATGGAATGTATATTCAAACTGCAGTTTAAACTGGGTTGGCGGAGGCGTACTGGATTCGTGGAAAAGTAATTTCCGTTTTCCAAGAACCAATTTAAATTGTCTGTAAGAAAGGCATGCAGTAAATAGATGCATCCAATTAAGTTTGAGTGTCATTTGATAAAGATTTCAATGCAATGGATGTTTTTAAGATGTTTTTGCTGCTATAACCAATACAGTCTGCAAACGGCTGTTTCCTTCCGATTATCCTATTGAAATTTTAAAATGATTATGGATGCAGCAGACTTTTCAAGAAGTAGTTGTGTTGTTTTTCGATGGCAATCCAAATATCAAAAGCACTTGCTTTATTTCAGTTAAGGAATTTCGTTCTGTTGATTTTGACTAAAGTCACAAACTCCCTTGTGACAGACGGCGGATGGTCGATGGTGACGTTTAAAAGAAATTAATTGCCGAAAAGGAGAGGTAAATATAATACGACCTTATTGAAACTTTAAACTTGGGTGCCATGTGACCAGAAAAATATTTAGTCGACATGTTTATTGCTACCGTCACATTCTTTCTTTTCAAGAAAATGAAGCATTTTGGAATCAAACTGCTACTAATAATCTCGGTAACTGCATTGAAACAATGTTATGCCACATCGACCTCCCCGGCGGAGAGTTTATGACTATTCGTCCGAAACGAGCCCTGTTTCGTGTCTTGGATGAGTTATGGATGTTGTACCTGTCTCACGGCAGTGGATCTTTTCCTTCCCAGAACCCAGCGGCCTAAATTTGGGACGGCCGGCCGACTGCTGATAGTCCACAGAGTTGCTTGCATTATGGCATTGAACATGAAATAAATAAAGATGCCATGTTGTTTGTGTGATTATTGAGGCGTTGTGTATTACGAACTGTTGAAATTTTGCGAAACAATTGTTAATAACGCTGGTTTCCACAACGGTTAAAACTGAACATCAAAACTGAATTCCTGTCCTTTGTGAATAGATGTATTACAGGAATAAGAATAGGTGTTTCAATTTGAGGAGCAAAACTGCTTCTCAAATTTCTAACTCAGGAGCGAATCACTTACTGTGTGGAACAGATTTTTTTTCAACTTTTCCTTCGCTTTTCAGTAATCGTAATCACTTACTGTGTGGAGCAGATTTTTTTTCAACTTTTCCTTCCCTTTTCAGTAATCGTAATCACTTACTGCGTGGATCAGATTTTTTTCAACTTTTCCTTCGCTTTTCAGTAATCGTATTCACTTACTGTGTGGAGCAGATTTTTTTTAACTTTTCCTTCACTTTTCAGTAATCGTAATCACTTACCGTGTGGAGCAGATTTTTTTCAACTTTTCCTTCACTTTTCAGTAATCGTAATCACTTACTGTGTGGAACAGATTTTTTTTCAACTTTTCCTTCGCTTTTCAGTAATCGTAATCACTTACTGTGTGGAGCAGATTTTTTTCAACTTTTCCTTCACTTTTCAGTAATCGTAATCACTTACTGTGTGGAGCAGATTTTTTTCAACTTTTCCTTCGCTTTTCAGTAATCGTAATCACTTACTGTGTGGATCAGATTTTTTCAACTTTTCCTTCGCTTTTCAGTAATCGTAATCACTTACTGTGTGGAGCAGATTTTTTTCAACTTTTCCTTCACTTTTCAGTAATCGTAATCACTTACTGTGTGGAGCAGATTTTTTTCAACTTTTCCTTCACTTTTCAGTAATCGTAATCACTTACTGTGTGGATCAGATTTTTTTCAACTTTTCCTTCGCTTTTCAGTAATCGTAATCACTTACTGTGTGGAGCAGATTTTTTTCAACTTTTCCTTCACTTTTCAGTAATCGTAATCACTTACTGTGTGGAGCAGATTTTTTTCAACTTTTCCTTCACTTTTCAGTAATCGTAATCACTTACTGTGTGGAGCAGATTTTTTTCAACTTTTCCTTCATTTTTCAGTAATCGTAATCACTTACTGTGTGTATCAGATTTTTTTCAACTTTTCCTTCACTTTTCAGTAATCGTAATCACTTACTGTGTGGAGCAGATTTTTTTCAACTTTTCCTTCACTTTTCAGTAATCGTAATCACTTACTGTGTGGAGCAGATTTTTTCAACTTTTCCTTCACTTTTCAGTAATCGTAATCACTTACTGTGTGGAGCAGATTTTTTCAACTTTTCCTTCACTTTTCAGTAATCGTAATCACTTACTGTGTGGAGCAGATTTTTTTCAACTTTACCTTCACTTTTCAGTAATCGTAATCACTTACTGTGTGGATCAGATTTTTTTCAACTTTTCCTTCGCTTTTCAGTAATCGTAATCCATTACTATTACTGTACAATCTATAATTACAACTTAAAATTTCTTCAGTTTATACTACTGTATAATTCACATTTAAATCTTGATACGTTTTATATATTGGGATAAGTTCATGCCATTTGATTTCACGAGTGTTTCCCAGGTCAGTAGTGACGGTGCAGATGGATATTTGTACATCAAAATGTAGCCAGTAATATCGTATATCTGAATCCTATTGCGTTGTGTGATTGCGGCTAATGGTATTTTGGATTTCAGGTCCGGAAGTACGAAGTGTCAAGTAGAGAGGAATTAACATTTCCGACATCTGCTCCTCTACGAGTTTAACAAGGGATCCACAGCAGCTGAGGATACTCGATAAACTTGTGCTGTTTATGGAAAGGATGCTATTGCTCCGAGAACAGCTCGCAAATGGTTCGAGCTGTTCCGAGGTGGAAATTTTGAACTCAACGACTCTCCACGCTCAGGTCGTCCATCTCACTTTGATGAGGATCGTTTGAAGCATCTCATCCACTTGGATCCGTGTCAAACCATACGCGAATAGGCCACTGAGATGGACTGTGATTAAGCCACAGTAATGCGGTACCTGGGACATATGGTAAAGGTCCAGAAATTGGGGTCTTGGGTGCCTCACACTCTCACCGATGACAATACGAGTAGGCGTCTTGATATATGCAGTTCCTTGCTCGACCGTTATCGCGAAGGTTCTCAGCAAAACAAACCCTTTCTGTCACGTATTTTTACTGGAGATAAAAAATAGTGCCTGTACGTGAATTTTAGGCATCGAAAAGAATTGTTAAGCCCAAACAAAACGCCCACACTACGTCCAAAACATGATCTTCATCCTGCGAAGATCATGTTTTGTGTCTAGTGGGACATGGAAGGCATTATTCACTGGGAAATGCTGCCGAGGAATCGGATCATCAACGATGCACTCTATTGTGAACAACTCCTCCGTATGGAGATAGCAATTCTGCAGAAATGGCCACACCGGTACCATGGTGTCCTTCTCCAACATGATAGCGCACGCTTTCACAGTGCAAACATGACCAAAATGGCCATTCAGGACATGAAATGGGAGATCCTTTCACATCTAGCCTATTCTCTAGATGTCGCCCCTTCAGACTATCACCTGTTCTGATCTCTGTCGAATGCACTCCGTGGCAGAACGTTCAACAATGATGTTGATCTCCAGAATTTCTTTGAATTACTTCGCAGCAAAACCTGCACGTTTTTTCAAGAATGGCATTGCAGGCCTATCCAGACGTTAGGGCACCATTCTAAAGGGGGTGGGGATAATACATAGTTCATTGATTCCGTTTTTCCTTCTGATGTTATACATTCCTGTAGTGCGGTGAAAAAAAACAGCATGATCTTATGCATCAACCCAATAATTAGCATATACCACTATCATGTGATACTGTAGTTCCCATTAGTTGCTTTCTATTGATATCCTACTAGTTTGCATACCGCCAACGGCTCAAATTTTAGGTCGGTCGGTTATATGTTTCTTTTTTGGAGGGGGGTGAGTATACATCATAAAAAAGCATGGATGTCATTCTTGTAAGTTCAGCAGTCGAATACAAAAATAATTTTTATAATTTGCTGATTGGGAGATAGTCGTGTCTGATGACAGAATTACACGATGCTTTGAGCTCGTGCTTTACCCAAAGAAGTGTTCGCATAATAAAGCGAAACCAAAAAATAATATTCACTTACAAATGGATTTTCACGTGCCAGTTTTCTTTATAATCATTTCTAGAAATATTCCAAAAATAGATAAGGAAAGCATCGAATATGAAACTGGGCATACTCTGAAAGCAGTACTGTAAAATATTTTCCGGGGCTAGGGGTTAGCAGCCACCTGGAGCATCTCTAAGCGTTATAAGCAGTCGGTCACCCCTAATTTGGGGACACTGGCTCAAGCAAAGGGAGAGAGCCAGTGCCGTAACACAAGCGCACAGTCCATGCCTTAGTCCGTACTTGAGATCCGGAGAACTTGAACGAAAGGTCTGAAACCAGCACTTCAGAGATCGAAATTGGACTTAGCCGCAACCACGAGTAATCGCTTTAGTGGTTATTTGTTTATAGTATTTGATGTCAGATCCTCAACCTCAGCACTCTAGCGATTACTATTTTTTGTGCTGGTGAATCAGAACCGCAAAACAAGCAAGAATAATAAGGGGTGTTCATACCAAAGTGGTTAGAATAAGACTTCTGGAGATGCCCTGGTTCTCTTAACCGTGAAGTTGCAAAGTGTGGGAATTTTGATGTTGTTTACATGACACCTACGGAATTTCGTGAGTTTCTTCTGTGTGGTATTTCCGAACATTGCTTGCGTTTTGGTAGCAGAAACCATGTTAACACCAAACCGTAGAGCGTTACGCTTCACGTAGGAGTAAAGTCTTCAATTTAATGTTTTGTTTCGTTTTGAACTTTCACTGACGTTTCATGTATTTCAATTTAAAATATAAATGGGAAAATGCCTCAAAATCATGAAGAATGTTTCTCACAAATAGGCTGCAAATTACGACGCAAAATTAGAAACATTTACGACGAAATAAGGCGATTCGGCCAACACAATATGCTTTGCAATAACCTGGGGGACCAAGCTTTCCCACACTTTAACGACCGCCGCTCGCGGTTATAGACTTCACGCAAAATGATACTACTCCATTGACGAGGGCATCTCCAGATATCTTCTTCTAACCTTCTTGCTTCGTACGTTGCGCAAGAGTAATAGAAAAAAGGAACAGCGGAAGAATCAAGGAGATTAAATTAAATAGCTTTGCAATGTTACGATATTTCCATTGGCTCTTTGCTCTTTTGGAAAAAACTAGTAGCGGCTCCAGTTATGCGTGACTATGGAATTAAAAAAGTCACATGCACTCCGATTACACAGTTGCTTTGATTAGTTTAAACGATCAGTTTCAAAATCACTCAAAAAACCTTTTGTTCTTCAGTTTTGTTTTCCAATGGGGAAATTACCTGTAGGGGACTGTATTTAGATTGAGAAAATTCGAGTTCGTACGCAAACATGAACTCAATTGCTAGGATCATTCCCGGGAAATATGAAAAATGTTAAATCACAATTTTGTTTAGTATTTTTACCTAAGGGGCCTGAAAACGTCGTACATCTTTGGCTGTCATAACTCATGAAACACTGAAATAACTTAGAATTTAAGGGTGCCTGAAAACTATGAATTGCTGAACATCAGAAAACAAGATTTGAAAATGGCTGCTGAGGCAAAGAAACCCTGGAGAGAAAAGCCCCAGCGCGCGACTTGCGAACGGGTTTGACGTCACAGGCCATCGCAATCCCTCTCTCCATAGAGGTCAAAGGGCAAGCGTAAGGGGAATGCCGATATTAGCTGCGCGTTCATGTGGCATTGGTCAGTATTGAGCTTTCGGTAGTCGAGCACGTGAGTTAGCGTTTTTATGCAACATGCCTGGAAGATATTGAATGCCTTTATGTAGATCTAATTACAAAGCACATCCAAAAGCCACTGTTTTCAGCTTTCCTGAAGGTGAAAGCTTTCGAAGATGATGGTTTCTTTCGTAAGAATAAATAATTTTGAAACCACTGTGAATTCAAAGGCTATGTAGTTCAGCCTGATTGTTCTCATGATAGCATGTTCTGCTTTCGTTGTAAATACAACTATAATTTAGTGAATTGTTAGTCGTTATTTTGATGGACGGAGTAAAATTAAGGGCTAACCTTCCAACTATCAGCTCATTATTTGTTATGGTTTAAATAATGATATTACTTACCATTCAACATTTCATTTCCATAAAATGATATTATTCTTTACAAAATTCGTAGTTAGTAGTGTTCAAATTAAAAAAAAAAAGAGAGAGAGATGTATAGATATTATTAGGGTATCGGGTACTAAGGTTAACCAGGCAAAGAAACGGGCAATAAATAATTACGTTATTTATTAATCAACATGTCGTTTCCGTGAAACAAATGTCATTTTCCTTCACAAAATTGCTGTGTATCACTGTCCTAATTAAAACAAGAATTCGCACGAAATGTACAGAACTACTTCATGCGCTGATAATCTGAAGGCTAGCTCAAAGAAAAGTTTACTGGAATGTCCAACAAATGTATCCGAAAGTTTGGAATGCGCCCGAAAGAATTCACTTATATCGTTAAACTTCAGCACGATCCCTGAAGTTTACTGTCTGATAAGTTAAAATGTATGTATGTACATATATTCATGGGCTCACAGGTTTTTTTTTAAGTTAGTGAATGTACAATTTAATTTAAATTAAGTTGTGGTAGAGATTGAGGTTCGGATTACAGAACTATGAACTTGAATTCTCTACATTGAACTCTTTTGCAAAGCAGCACTTTAATTCCTACTTACATTCATAGTCACACGTATAAGGATAGGTTCAGAAATATTGGCAGTGAAACTTTCCTCCCTGCAAGAAGAACATCGTACAAAAAGAAAGTACTTATGCATAATGAAGGAACACATTTCTTAATGCATGTGATTTCCCCTTTGTAGGGAGTCTGTTAATGTGTTAATTAATATCTTCAATATCGTTACAGATATTGAAAAATGAAAACAAATGTGACATTCAGGTTTCCCAGCATAAAATTTGCAGTATTATGTGCATAAATTCGAAGATATCCAAATTAATACATTCCATGTTCATCTGACAAAGAACTTTTTCCTAAATGATTCTAATTTATAATTATTATTTTTTTCCTCCTAGAAGTATTTGCAAGATTTGCGCACACATCTTAACGTATTTTCAGTAAATATGCTCACTAAATGGGAAATTTTGCTTTCGCGTTCGTTACGTAATTAAGGAAAAATCTTTTTTTTTTTTTCACTTTAGTGAATCGAACGCGAAGGGAATTTCTAAAAGTTTTAAGTAAAATGATTATCTTCATACAGTCCTACCGATTTGCACTTTAAAAAATCGTTGTTGGAAAAATGCTTAAGGTAAAATGCTGGGCTTTTCACGTTATGCGTGAAAAAACTTATGTTTGTGCTCCTTTAGCCAAATTGCAAACAAAACGAAAAATTTCCTGAAATATTTAGTTTTAACACCCGTACATGAAATCACTTCCCAGCACAAGAGCAGAACTTTGGAATTTCTCGATTTGCAGGTATCATTGCTGTATACTAAGAAAAAAAAATAAAAGCTAAAGATGTAATCTTTCGATGTTATCTAAGTATAAAAATTACATAGAAAAAAAAAAGAAAACATGGTCGATTTATTACTGTGTGTGCAAATTATCTAGTATCATACTTGAGAAATTATTTCGCTGCGTAAACATTGCAGTACTTCGTTGGCGTTTTTAGGAGCGGAGAGCTCGAGTCGGTCGGCCCACTAGCTCTGACTTCACAGACCAGTTCGGACGCTTTCTTAATCTTCAGGGGGTTTTGGCTGAGGCAGCACGAAACACTCCCACGACGTCACACAAAGAAATCAGGTTCACGCCGGTAGGGGACATTTTGGGAGATCTCAGTGTCGTATCTTTGAGTAAGTATTTAATCTATGGGAAGAACATACGTAGTAGTGTATTCACGTGATTCTCAGAATTCTACTTTTTAGTCGACGTAGGGGTGTCTTCCGTTTATGTCTTCGTGTACGCAGCGTAGGAATAATATATGGAAGGACCTAGTGGCATTTTTCTTGAATTCATAACCTTTTCTGCTGTGCCTTTTCCTCCGGTGAATGACACTTCGGCAAAAGTAAAATTTTGGCAACTATGTGCATATGAGGGACTACAGAAATTGTGCAGATAGCAAATAGAAGTTCGATAAATCACTGAGCCACTGGGACTACAAATATTATGAATGCAAATAGTAGCTCTGAATGCGCAAATCTTGAATTCATTAAAAAAAAACGCAGAGTTTCGAAATTTTTAAAATATGGATGGGAAAAGTTTTCAATTTCCAGGGATTGCGTTATAATGAAAAATAAAAGTTCAGAGGAACCAGAAGATAACAGGCATCCTTAGCGAAAGAGGAATTTCTTCTGCTTTTGATTTCTTTGCGATTATTTCCAGGACAAAGGATTCCGAGTAGAAATGTACTTAAATAATAATTAATCTTTTCTGTGGGCAAGAACGAGAATACGGAGGATAAAAAGTTTTGCATATCCATTTCCCCTATCTTTAAAAAAATCATTTTTTTTTTCAAGAACTCTGCGTCTGTGCATTCCCTAAACGAAAGGCCTGGCGGCAAAAATACGTGTGCGTTACACCCAGCCAGTGAAACTCTTAAAATCGCATTCCCCCGTATCTCTTTTTCTTTAGTTCACATATTCTTTCTTCCAAAGCAAGAAGCATTGTTTTTTTTACTTGAAGGAGGTAAACTTTGAGCACATAGTTCTGCAGATGCCGTGTACCACATGGATTACAGCCAAGCATTTCGTGAAGCAGAAATACGGTGCTCTGCCGTTTCATTAATTGTTTCTCGAGTTGGTCATCTAAGTATTGCTAAAACACTGGTTCTTCAGCACACCATGTTACTAAGCACTAGCTATTTATAAAATCCGATGTATTTATAGCGTAATTCCGCAAATTTCTGACAGAATACTTCTGACAGTTGAATGTGCGATTGATCTAGTTCTCATTATATGAATTCTTCTTAGACAAAAAATCGATGCACCGCAATGCAAGCTTCCAGTCATAATGAAACTTTGGAGGAAGCAATAAAAGAGTGATTATTCAATATCACAGCAGCAGAACTCCTCATTTCAGAAGATTCGAAGCATAACTAGTACAGGTTACTACATGATTATGCCACCTATGTTCGCTGATATACTGTGTGGCATGGAGTAAAACAGATGCAAGACTTTTGCGCCAAAAGTCTTTTAATTGCTGCCTAAGATCCCCCATTTTCTGTGATGGTCGTAGGTTCCGCCCCAGCATGTCTCAGATATGCTCGATGAGAGAAAGATCAGACCTGGCTATAGTAGGCACTCTTGATAGAAGTGAGCCGTGTATTATCTTGGTAGATGTGACATGGTCGCAGATTCTCTCAGACGTTGTACTTAATGTTAACACACTAGGGGCGTCTGGTTGTCATAGAAGATGGCTCCCCACACCAAAACACTACTAGTAGTATTGTTGTGTCTCCCCACAACAGAGATAATAGCGTTGTCCACTCCTCCTCCATGTCCGAATGTGGTGGTTAGTCTCTCCAAAGCAGAAGCAGGATTTGACAGTAAAAACGATGTAACACTAGTAGGGAGCCAACTATGATTTCTTTCCAGAAGTAGCTGCCGATGTAGAGTGGTTAATGGAAAACGTCGGAAAGAGCAACGAAAGTTGGGTTTCGTCTGGTTGTCATAGAAGATGGCTCCCCACACCAAAACACTACTAGTAGTATTGTTGTGTCTCCCCACAACAGAGATAATAGCGTTGTCCACTCCTCCTCCATGTCCGAATGTGGTGGTTAGTCTCTCCAAAGCAGAAGCAGGATTTGACAGTAAAAACGATGTAACACTAGTAGGGAGCCAACTATGATTTCTTTCCAGAAGTAGCTGCCGATGTAGAGTGGTTAATGGAAAACGTCGGAAAGAGCAACGAAAGTTGGGTTTTGTACCTGCAAGTGGACTCGCAATGGTACGCAATAAAACAAGATACTGCGTAGAGGCAGCTATATTTCGCTAAACGGTAGGCAAAGAAGCTAACCGAACGGCTTGGGCTTGTGGAACTATGACAAAATTTGCTCGCCCAGTTGCCCTACTGGGCCAATCAGAGCCATGCTTACAGTACCCACTGCAGCGTCATTACCTCTCAAATAGCGCACGATTCGTCGAAATTATCAATCTTTGTCCAGCAGTCCCATAATGCGGGCCTTTTTAAAAGTGCTCAGCTGTTCGAAGGGCCTTTTAGGGAGTCTACGAAACATAGCTAACGGCAACTGAAGTAAACGCACCCGATAACGCAGCCAGAATGTTTACGGCACGCGCTGACAGCCCTTGTGTAGGTCACTGGGTGAGAGATTTCAATGCATTCTGAGAAAGACCTTAACGTTCATTTGTGATGAAATTTTAGTCATTAGCATCCCTGTTCAAGAGGTACCGATATGCCAGTTTTCACCGTTCGCAGATGATTTCATCGTAGTGCGTTGATGTTTTTGTCTAAGAGTGCATAAACGCTTCGTTCGCAGAAACGGCAAAATTTTTCTCATGCTACCAGCTTGGAGAGGATTAGCATTCAACTGAATTTGGCAATTTCATTTAAGTTGCGAACACTTATGCCTCTTCTGGCAATATTATGTCCAGTATAAAGCTACTGACTCGCCATTATTTCCTTGAGCTCTTCTGGTCATATATAAATCTACGCTATTTACCTGAACAGTTAGACAACTGTACCACTCTTGGACTGAGTCAGTGATGTATCTGCTACATGGTGTGAGAGAAAAAAATCTTTGAACTTAAAAGGGTAGACAAAGTCATGGAAGCACCTGTTCTTAAAGCACGTTTTTTGTAGCGGCTCCATTGGGGACCAATGAATGCCATTACGACTCATTTATTTATTAGCATGCAATGATAAAACGTTTTTATATTTCTTGCAGGTATTGTTAAACGTCGAAGACATGAGCAGTAGCTCTTTCAGACGCGGTACAAAAATCCAATATGAGACTGAATGTCCCATGTGTCTGAATTCCAAAGACAATAAATCTTGGAGCTCTTTCCGACCGGGCATAGGTGACTGAAACTGTGGATGTGTTGAATGCATCGAGAGCAGTTGTATCAAAAGTTATGACTGTATTACCCTAGTATGGAAAACCACTATTTAATAGGATGGATTGTGGCAGGAAATCGAAGCTGACTGAAAGTGGCCCCCTACAGATGATGAAGCATGGACTACCCTACTCTCTGAACACATAAAACTACTGTCGCAGAACTACCTGCAGATATGAATGTGAATCTCAACAATCCAGTGTTTAGCGAAACAGTTCGCTAGGGACTTCATGTAGCTGAAATTTATGGCAGAATCGCAACTACAAAGCCACTCGTTACTGATACTAATGTAAGAGGGAAAATGCAGTGATATCACAAGCATGAAACCCCGACACTGAAGATTGGAAACACGTGATCGGTCCGACGAAACATGATTCATTCTTTTTCTAGCTGAGGGGGAAATTTTAAGTTTGGCTAAAGCCAAAGAAGAAGAAGAATCTCGACTGCGATGCAGTGGCGTAACTAGCAGAACGTGCGCCCCCCGCACACCCCACCCCACCCGCAAGATTTACTTCAGCGCCCCTAAGCGCAGTAATTTCCCAAAGGATTTCAAGCACGAGGGGGTTCAGGAAGCGCCTTAGACCACTGCCCCGGTGGCGCAGTGGTCTAAGGCGCTGGCCTCTAATCATTCGTCCGTAAGGGGTCCGGGTTCGAATCCCGGTCAGGCATGGATGTTGTGTTTGTCTTACGGCACTGGCTCCTCCCTTCCCTGGAACCAGTGACCCTAAATTAGGGACGGGCGACTGCTTATAGCTCATTGAGTTGCTCACGGTGGTCGTTCAACCTCCAATCAAAAAAAAAAGTCAGGGAGAGTTGCTGGGATGCTGGTACCTGGAGATCTATAGTTTTAACTTTTTAAGTAATATATTTAACAATACAGGTAATTGTTTCGTACAAAACTAAAATAGATCTTGAAGAAATCACCCTCTTGTACATCGCAGATCTGCGGCTGTTGTGAATAAACTTTGGCGTCAGTCGTATACGTAATCCTAGGTGACTGACTGACTGACTGTTTCCCCACATCCTCCACGGGGAACGCCCCCAACTGACCTTGCGTTTTTCTTCAGAAACGCAGAGAGAGGGCGATTGGAAAGCAATCGTATGACAACCTGGAGCCAAAAGGCAGCTCCAATCTGTAGGACATCTAGTGCTTAAATGTACCTTTAAAAAATGAACCTTTGGGTTAACTATTTGTTTGTTTGTCTCTGTGCGTGTTCGATTTTTTTTTCAAAAAACTATACCTAGAAGTTGCAGTACGTCCCTTGGTTACCTAGCTGCGGGAGCCCCGCACCTACGCCACTGCTGTGATGTGCCAAACATCAAACATGGTAGTGACTCAATAATGTTTAGGCGGTGATCTCTTGGTATTCTTTAGATCCTATGAACACCGTGAACGGGAAAGATACAGCCATAGCATACTTTGAAATTCCACATAACCCGGTTCATCCAATGGTATAAACATCAAAGAAAGATCTTCGCTCTTTCCACGTTTATAAGTGAGTCACGGAAAAATTATCATTACCCGCCTACGGGAGTCGAACCCAGGGTCTTCCAGTTACGCGCTGGATATGCTTCTGCTGCACCACAGCGGCCTCGAAATCCTCCAGACTCACACACGCTAACGGCCAAGCCAATTTGGCAGGTTGCTTCTTGGAGCCCCGCACAATGCTGAGGATTCACCGAAGGTGGTAAGCAGCAACTGAAGAAATAATTAGAAGGCGAATGAATAATTAATACAGACATTTAACGTGGACCAGGAACATCAAACAAAGATCTTCGCTCTTTGGAAAAGATCTTAGCGTAACTGGAAGACCCTGGGTTCGACTGCCGGTGGCGGCCAATGATAATTTTTCCGTGACTCACTTATAAACGTGGAAAGAGCGAAGATCTTTGTTTGATGTTCCTGGTCCACGTTAAATGTCTGTATCAATGTATAAACATTTTGATTACGAGATTTATTTTTATTTCGTTCCTGTTGCCATAGGTCAATGACGGAACTGCAACACATTTCCACAAAATTCCTGTAACGTCATATCGATTACAAAAATACATATATGGCCGGTTTTTCTATAATATCTAGGTTTTTGTGAATCTTTTTACTGACGTTATATTCGTGTATCCTAAGATAGCTTGTTTCAGATTAAGTGAAAATTCCTTGGAAGCTTATTTCATTTCAATCAGAAATTTTCCTTTTTCCAAATGCCATATCTGTAATGTCCTCTATACTATTGAATACCATAAATCTACATTTCTCATTCGCAAATGTGGCCTCTGATTCTTCACAAGATTTGTCTACGATTTCTAACGATATTTGTATGTTGCTACTAATTGAGCCGTCCGTGAGCACAATACCATCTGCTAATAGTATGCCCGAAATATTTATATTGACAGCATAACTTCTATCTTGGATTGCCACCACTAATTTTGTATTCATTAGTTGCATATGGAGAGAATTAATATACATAAAGCAGAGAACGAGTGATAACTGAAATCCTTCTTTCACACGTTTATTATTTACAATTTCTTCAGGTATAATTTCTTTGAATTTATACTGGGATTTATTTTTATTTCTCGCGCACTTTCTTAGAATCTCGTCTTCTAAGTTTGTGAAGTGCAAATTTGCCTTTAAATTTCCAACAGAAATATTGTTTCTTGCTAATAGTGATATATTTCATAGTGATAATTTCCAATAGATATATCCAGATGTATACAATCTTGTTGGAGGAACACTAAAATGAAATACTTACACAATAACCAGATAACATTATTGTACCTCTGTGGGAAGAATCGGAGAGAAGAGTGAGTAACAGAATTCTTTCTCTTTCATCACTCAAAGATCTGACGAATTTCCTCCATAAGGAACGGCCCACTATAAGTACACCGGACAGAATATTAGTCACCCTGGGCAGAACTTACGAAATAATGGCTGACGACGCCTTTTGCCTTGATAACACCATGAATCTTGTGTGGTAGAGACTCCATGAGGTTGTGGAAGTACTGAACATCGATTTGCAGCCACTCATGCGTCAGTTGCTCCGAAGTTCCGCCAGAGTACGTGGGTGTTCATTCCAGCGTTTCAACTTCTGCTCCAAATGATCCCACTGATTTTCAATAGGATTTAGATTTGGGGATTTGGCGGGCCAGTTGAGGTGAGACAGTGTAGCTGATTGTTCGTTGTGCCACTCAGACACAGTTTCAGTCCTGTGCACATGGCAATTGTCGTCATGAAAGACAGAAGTGGCAATGCGATGCTACTCCTGGAGATGTAGGGCAAAGGGCAACACTTCGTCATTCAGAATGCTGGGTACGCATGCTGGTTCAAATTCATCGTCACTACAACGAGAGGGCCCATTTTGTGGTACAAAATACATCACCAAAATATCTCAGAACCCCCTCCAGCTTGAATAACCCCTTCGACACAATCAGGAAAAAAGGCTTAATTCGGCCTGCAGTGCACTCGTCTCCTCCCATCATTGAAGTAAAAACAAAAACGAGACTCATCAGACCATATTACTCGTTTTCAATCCTCCACAGTAAAGTTTTGGTGCCTCTGGTCCCACTGATAAAGTGCGACTTTACGACTTGCTGTTAAAAGAGGCTTCTTTCGTGGTACTCTGCCCCAGATGTCCATCGCATGCAGCTCTTGTAGCAATGTCCCTTCGGAAATTTGTTGGAATGGACTTTCATTGACTGTTTGGAGCAATTGTTGCTTGGTTTGAAACCGATTTGCAGTTACTAGGCGTGAAACATGGTGGGCCGCCCCGGTGGCGCAGTGGTCTAAGGCGCTGGCCTCTGATCATTCGTCCGTAAGGGGTCCGGGTTCGAATCCCGGTGAGGCATGGATGTTGTGTTTGTCTTACGGCACTGGCTCTCTCCCTTCCCTGGAACCAGTGACCCTAAATTAGGGACGGGCGACTGCTTATAGCCCATTGAGTTGCTCACGGTGGTCGTTAAACCTCCAAAAAAAAAAAAAAAAAAAAAAAAAAAAAAACATGGTGGCAGTCCTTGTTGATGAGAATCGTTTTCCGGCCACAGTTACGTCGCTGGTTTTCAGTTGACTGCGAACTACAGTACTGTTTGTTGTCCCGCTGGACAGTACGCTTCGACACACCAACAAATTGGGCGACTTCATTAACTTTGTGTCCGTGGTCACGGCTAAACACGATGGCTCCTTTTTGCCACTCAGTAACGATCCATTTTGAAGACTAAATTCAACACACACGTTGCTCTTCACCACTGCACGAGACAGAAATGATCCTAAAGACCGCGTCAGTGCTTTTTATCTCCCAACAATGTTAGCATTGCGCCCTCTGTGCAACCGGTAACTTCCTACTGTCATTTCTGTTAGCGGTGACAAATTTTTTGTTCGGTGTGCTTACCCCAAGAAGGCGGTTCACAATATATTTCAATCTATTGCACGTGGAACACAAGCTGTTGTGAAAGCAAAGTATTGCAAAACATCCTATTAAATCATCCTTGTAGCTCTTCTCACAGGTGTTTCCATTCATTTCTCCACCCCATGTGCATCAACAACAAGATCCCTTTGGAAAGCAAAATTGTTCGTTACTTTAGAAACAGAACAAAACATTTTGTCTCCGTGTACTCGTATGAGTGCTGAAATTACAATAACCAATAAAAAAAGTAAGCACTGTGGAAAATGTAAATTCTTCTCTGTTGTTCTTGGAGCAGAGTAGAACTTATGCATATCTCTTTCACCATCAGGACAGAATGTGTCTTCCAATTAATGTCGTTTAAATAAAACATCCTAGTAAAAAGGAAACGCCTGCGATTATGATTTCCTTTCTTGCTTTAGTAACTAATTTTGTTATTCAGAAATTCAAATCCACAGCTGCTGTGAAAGGTGTATGATAATAATAATCTATCAGAAAAGACGAAAGTAACATAAATTTTCATTTTCTGATATAATCTGTTAGTTTCCCTAAGAGTAGTTGTAGCCTGTCTTCTAAGTTTGAGAAGTGCAAATTTGCTTTTGAATTCCCAATGCAGATGTGTTTCATTTTCTTCCTTCAGTGAGTTCTCTGATACTACATTGTCAATAAATGTAGAAAATAAATAATGTCGTAGTGTCAGAGTACATAACAGTGATCAAACACACAGACGTTTGCGCATTGGTATTAATGAACATAAACAAGCAGTTAAAGACAACGCCAGATCTGGGATATCGGGAAACTTAACAGTCCACCTAGGTAGCCGAGTGGCCAGAAGCTTAGGTTTCTGGCTAGTCGTAGGATATTAGAGCCCCAGATGAGGTATTGGTGGTATGTTTGCCTTACTGCGCTTGCCCTTTCACTTCCCCGAAACCATCAGCTCTAAATTGGAGTTTGCTTACTGATAATATCTTTTAGAGTTGATCGTGCAGATCGTTAAACCCCGATATAATAAATGAAGAAAATTAACAGATCCAAATCACATCAACTTCGGTAGTACAAACATGTGTGTTATTTTACCTTTCGCACTTCAATACTAGGGAATCTTCACCTTTTTTTAAATTAAAACACCGATGTCTAACGTGTGTGAAGATTTAAATCCACCAGCAAATATTACAAACTTTGGAAACTTTCATTTCACTTGCAGTAAGTACAACCTAAAGGTTTCAATGCCGCCCCTGTGGCGCAGTGGTATGAGCGATGGGTCCGGGTTAGAATCCCGGCGAGGCATGGATATTATGTTTGTCTTACCTGGAACCAGTGGCCCTAAATTAGGGAAGGTGCGACTGCTTATAGCCCATCGAGTTGCTCACGGTCGTCGTTAAGTCTTCAACCGAAAAAAAAAATGCCGCTTTTCGTTATGCTATTTTTACATTTATTTAACAAGTGGGATTTGCGTTTTAAAAATTTTTCCCGGTAAGTTTTTGGATATAGGAAATGTGCAAAGAAATAGTGCAATTAATATCGGTATGTTCTTCTCTGGCACCTATTAGTCACCCTATTAGGAACTTTTTTCGATCAGAATTTTAGACACGCAGATGCGGCTGCAAACATGTTAATAGAAATACGCACATTAGTGGCAAACGTTTTCACGGAAAAAAGTTTGAATATTTTTGGAAATATTCTTCACAAAGAAATACGCCTGTGCCAAAAAGAATTTTTGAAATCGGACTGTTGGAAGAATAAAAAAAATAAGAAATATATTTATGTGCCTGAATGTATGTGCATTCCACTGAGCACTAAATATGCAGAAAATGTTTTTCTTTGTCAGTTGTATCTGAGCAAACGAATTGTTCTACAGTCTAGTTTTGTTGTTTTTTGGTGATTTAACAACCACCGTGGGTGATTCGATGAACTACAAGCAGTCGCCTGTCCCTAATTTAAGGCCACTGGGAAAGAGCTAGTACCGTAAGAAAAACACAACATCCATGCCTCACCGGGATTCAAACCTGGATCCATCTCTGACGAATGGTCAGAAGCCTGCGCTGCTGGTAAAGCACTTCGTTTTTTGAAAAGAAGTGCAAAGAAGCGATCACCTAAGCCACAGAATTAATACAAATTTTGAAGATGACAATCCGATTTTTGGCGTAAATGTGACAAGGATGGTAAGTCAGATAATATCCGAAAACTTGAAAATTTTCATCGTCCTGGAGCGGGACTTGAACCCGCGTCTCCCAGAAAACGCCCGGGTATGCTAACCACTACACCACCCAGAACGACCAAGTTTCCGACCAATTTGAATATAACCATCACAGGATTCGCTAGTCGAAGCAACCGGCATTCATGTTTAGCGAATCTGGAGGTTAAGAATCTTATCCCGTGTTTGCCAGGAGAAGCAGATAAATCATGAAAGAAATACGGGATTACGCCATATAATATATCCCGTGTTTGCCAGGAGAAGCAGATAAATCATGAAAGAAATACGGGATTGCGCCATATAATACAAATTTTGAAGATGACAATCCGATTTTTGGCGTAAATGTGACAAGGATACTAAGTCAGATAATATCCGAAAACTTGAAAATTTTCATCGTCCTGGAGCGGGACTCGAACCCGCGTCTCCCAGAAAACGCTCGGGCATGCTATTCAAATTGATCGGAAACTTGAAACTTGGTCGTTCTGGGTGGTGTAGTGGTTAGCATACCCGGGCGTTTTCTGGGAGACGCGGGTTCGAGTCCCGCTCCAGGAAGATGAAAGTTTTCGGATATTATCTGACTTAGCATCCTTGTCACATTTACGCCAAAAATCGGATTGTCATCTTCAAAATTTGTATTATATGGCGTAATCCCGTATTTCTTTCACAGAATTAATGTTGAGTTGATGTCCTCGCTGAGATTTCAATGTAGTGCTGTAACAACATATATATCTGAATCAGCTTGCCAATTGATAAACTTTTTGTCACTGAGGAGAAATGACATTTAAATGTTTCTGTTTGTTTGTTTTCCGAATGACGTGCTGCAGAAAATTGGATGGGAAACACTAAACTGTCATAAAGACATACGTACTGCATTCCCTCTTGCAACACATTTTATAGCCTGGTTAGATAAGTACATTACACTCGCTACAACAAAAAAGTGCTTTCCATTTTTCGAATGGCTTCAATATATAAAAATTTCGCAGCGAACGTGGATCTAAATAAATTTCTTTTGGAGTAACGCAATTTGTCGACGGAAGTAGAACGGATCTTTGACATGAAACAGCGATGTCCAAAAGTAGAATTGGCGATGTCATTGGCGGTCCCAGAAGACGTCGCCACTATTTGCGTTCGACCATTTGCGGCAGGGTAGTTTTATGACAGAATTCCGTTTCTCATGTCTGCTGTCACTTTTTTCCTTTTTTTTTTCTCTCTCTCTCTCTGGTGTATATTATCATCTCCGACGCCTGTGAATATTTTATTTGCAGAGTACAACGAAGGCATATGGAACAAAAGCTGTGGACGTCAATTTACTTTTCTTTATTTTCTTCTGCCGTCGTTCTGGGAGAAGCTATGTTTAACTCGCTGTCCGAGTGCAAAGAACGAAATGGCAATTGTTTGTGACATGTTTCCTAATGCAGCGTTGGTAGTTCGGTGCTCATTAGCGACCATTCTATCAAGAAGAGCCTTCATAATGTATCTTCTTTTTCTCTCATACTTTTAACAAAGGTACAGATTTTAAGAAATAACTTTTCATTAATGATGCGAAATGGTTTGCTATATTTCTTTTCTCGTTTGCACAAACAGGATTTTTCTTTAAGAAAATTCCATTTGGAAAAGAAAGGTGTCGTCTTCTAATAATTCTTTGGAATGAAGACTTTTTTTTGCGTTTACTACATGCAGTCATTAACCATAACATTATTAGTGGTGTGAACGTCCATTTTTATACAGGAATTGTCCAAAATAATGGAAACACCTTGAAACAACTGGTATTACGCACCTAATATGCTGCGGGAGCACCCTTGGCATTTAAAATTGCTTGAATCCTCCTTGGAATGGACGCATACAAGTCCTGGATGGTGGTAAGTGGTATGTTGTACCATTCTTCCTGAAGAAACTGCTCCAATTCCTTGAGAGACGCCGGAGGAGGATAACAGGAACTCACTCTGTTTTCCAATACATACCACAGGGGCCCAATGATGTTTACGTCCAGTGATTGTGCAGGTCAGGGAAGGTGTGCAACTTCACCCTCATGTTCCTCAAACCATGATTGAACAGTTCGACTTCTTTGAATCGGGGCATTATCATCTTCAAAGTTGCAATCCCCTGACGGAAACAATGTCTGCGTCATTGAATGCTCGTGGTCGGCCAAAAGGAGTGACATAGCCACCCTTAGTGATCATTCCGTGTAAGGTTGTAATGGAACCTGCTGCAAACCACGAGATCATGGCCCATACCATTACGGAACCGCTCCTATGCTTCACTATAGAAAAGAGACAGTCTGAGTTGTAGGCTTCTGCCGGGGTTCTCCACACATAAACCCGTCCTGTGGTGGGGAATAGTGAGAAACTTGATTAATCGGAAAACAAGACATGTTTCCAGTGATCCGCAGTTGACGTTTTATGTTCCTGACACCACTATAACCTCCGCTTCATATTCGCTTGTGACACCAGGGTTTTTGCAATCGCAGCTCTGCCGTAAATATTGTGCTTGTGCAATTCCCCTCGTACGGTATGGGTGGACACTGGGTTTTGGAGATGTGCATTAAGCTTACCAGTCACTTTTGTCGCTGTGCTCTTTATCCTTTTGATCACAATCCTCTTTAAGGTCTTCCTGTCTCTCGCAGTTAGTTTGGTTATCCTTCCACAGTTGTGTCTCGCAGTTGATGCTGTGCCGTGAACATTGTATGCTGTCATGACCTTCGACACCATACCTCTTGATACCCCCAATACCTGTGCCACTGTGGCTACCGACGCACCAACCAGACGGGCTGCTTCGATCTGCCCTCTTTGGAACTTCGACAGGTCACTCATTGTGCCTTCACCTGGAATGAAATTACGCAAACACCGATTTACAGTGCAATCACACAGACCCTTGAGAATATTAGCAACAATTTTTACAAAAAAAAAAAATGTTGATACATGTTTTGGTTTTTTTTTTGTTGGAGGTTTAACAACCACCGTGAGCAACTCAATGGGCTATAAGCAGTCGCCTGTCCCTAATTTAGGGTCACTGGTTCCAGGGAAGGGAGAGAGCGAGTGCCGTAAGACAAACACAACATCCATGCCTCACCGGGATTCGAACCCGGACCCCTTTCGGACGAATGATCAGAGGCCATCGCGTAGACCACTGCGCCACCGGGGCGGCTGATACATGTTAATACAGATATTTGACGTGGACCAGGAACATCAAACAAAGGTCTTCGCTCTTTCCACGTTTATAAGTGAGTCACAAAAAAAAATTTCATTGGCCGCCAGCGAGAACTGGAAGCCCCTGGGTTCGATTCCCGGTAGCGGCCAATGAGAATTTTTCCGTGACTCACTTATAAACGTGGAAAGAGCGAAGACTTTTGTTTAATGTTCCTGGTCCACGTCAAATGTCTGTATTAATTATTCGCCTTCTAATTATTTCTTCATTTGCTGCTTACCATCTTTGGTGAATCCCCAGCATTGTGCGGGGCTCCAAGAAGCAACCTGCCAGATTGGCTTGGCAGTTAGCGTGTGTGAGTCTCGAAGAATTCGAGACCGCTGTAGTCTAGTGGAAGCATATCCGGCGCGTTACTGGAAGACACTGGGTTCGATTCCCGGTGGCGGCCAATGAGAATTTTTCCGTGACTCACTTATGAACGTAGAAGGAGCGAAGACCTTTGTTTGATTAATACACGTTCGCTTTACTCAAAAAGCAGCACATACCAAAGTCCCTGTTTTCAGCGAGGTGCTTCCGTTATTTTGCACAACCCCTGTATGTGTGCAAATGTTCGCTTACTCGCTCAGAGCAGTAAAGCTGACGAGGCAGAACCTGGATTTCTGGAAGAGAGTTCTTTCTTTTTTTCCCCTTTTTTCTTGATTGCAGGTTTAACGACCAGAGTGAGCAACTGAGTGCGCCCTTCCTAATTTAGGGTCACTGGTTCCAGCGAAGAGAGAGAACCAGCGCCTTAAGGCAAACACAACATCCATGCTTCACCGAAATTCGAACCCACACTCATCTTGGACGAATGATCAGAAGCCATCGCTTAGACCACTGAGCCAACGGATTGCCTGGAGGAGGTCAGCACACGTGAATTATGCGTCGTGATTTCCAAAGATGAAGACAAAAATTGTGTGTTTGCCTTGTACTTTGAACTCTTCCGGAGGTGTGAGATCCTTTCCTGCTTCCGATAGTGAAACCGTGTTTTTTTTGTTTTTGTTTTTTTTTTGTGCGTGTCGCAATTCGGCTTACGAAAAAGCTTTAATGACCTTTTTACACGACGTGAAAATGTGTTTGTAACAAAATACACTATACTGACAAAGGTCACCGGACACCTAGAAGAAAAACACAACATAACATTTATTGACATACATTAGTACGGTGTCGGTCCACCTTTGGCCTTAATGCATGCACTGACCCTTCGAGATATGCTGTCGACAAGGTTTTGGAACACAGCGATAAGTATGCGCTTCCATTCAGTACATAATGCTTCCGCTAACTGTTGCTTAGTAGTAGGCCTTGGTTCCAAACTTCTTATACGGCGCTCTAATTCATCCCATAGGTGATATATGGGATTAAAATCAGGGCTCTGTGCTGGCCAGTCCCCACACGATACGGAATTATCGTCGGTCAAACCACGCCGTAACAGTCCTTGCTTTATGGCTCGGTGCATTATCTTGCTGTTACCAACAAGGCTCGGTTCCATAGTATTGCCACAGAGTTGGTAGGGCATACTTTTCCAGAATATCGAGGTAGACGTGCTGGTTATCAGGTTTGTCCACGATAACCAATGGGCCAGGGACATACCACGAAAAACACCCTCACACGATTACACTGCCAGCTCCAAACTTGATTGTAGGAACAGTACACTGTGGTAAATACACTGCTGGCCAACCGAAATGTAACACCAAGGAGGAAGCACCCGATTGGCCTGAAATTCGCAGCATGCGTCACCCTCAAGATGACATGCACACGATTAGCATTGCAGGACATATGTAAATCATGTGCGCATAATACGGCAGTCATTCCAGCACGTTTCGGAGTTCGGCAGAGGACGAATAGTGACTTATCGCGACAGCGGTTTATCGTACCGAGACATCGGAGCCCGTGTGGGACGATATCCAGCCACAATGAGGCGAGTATGGATTCCGTGGGTGCAGGAGGGACGGACGGACGGACCGACGTGAGCGATTGCCGCAGCCGCGGCACACCACCGAACGAGAGGACCGGCATATTGTACGGCGGGCATTGACGGCTCGCACCGCCACATCACGAACGTTAGCGCAGGAATTAGAGTGTGTTGCGCAACAACCTGTGTCAGCATGTACCGTTCGACGTCGTCTGCAGGAGCGGGGACTTGTCGCACGGCACCCATTGCTCCTTATACCATTGACGTTACATCACCGGCGAGTGCGGCGGCAGTGGGCAGTTGAACGCCGCACCTGGACTACGGAATGGCACTACATTGTCTTCTCCGACGAATCCCGCTTCTCCCTGCGACACCACGATGGTCGGATCCGCGTGTGGCGGCACCACTGCGAGAGACAGTATGACGACTGTATTATGCATCGCCATACGGGTCCGTCGCCTCTCGTTATGGTTTGGGGCGCAATAGTATATGACACCCGAACCCCTCTGGTACGCATCGCCTGTGCACTCAACAGCCACCGCTACATCTCCTACGGTTTGGAGCCTGTAGTCCTCCCTTACCTGCAGGACCTGCCAGCGGCCACGTTTCAACAGGACAATGGGCGCCCGCACGTGGCACGCATCGTGCAACAATTCTTCACGGCCCACCAGGTGTAACAGCTGCTGTGACCCTCCTGTTCTCCCGATATGTTGCCCATCGAACAAGTCTGGTCGCTCATCGGTAACCGAGTGGCTCGGCAAGCACCACCCGCGGCTACGCCTGATGAACTGTGGCAACGTGTGGAAGCAGCGTGGACCAACATACCCCAAGCCCACATCCAAAGCCTCTTTCGTTCGATGCCGCGGCGTGTAGCGGCAGTTATTGCCAGCCATGGGGGCCACACGAGCTATTGATGTCTGCGTGTTTCGCAAGTCGCACGGGCCTGTAAGCTCAATCGTTTCATCTTTGTATCTGTTGTTATGTGTCCAATAAATCTGGCTTTGCTATCTCGTGTCCTTCTTGGTGTTGCATTTTGGGTGGCCAGCAATGTATCTCTAGTTCGTATCTGTCAATATGCATATGTCACTGTGTCTGACCTCAGAATTGTTTTCAACCTCTTTCCGCGAGAGAGAAAATATAACGTTAAGGTTGCAAACGCTAAAAGAGAATGAAGTCAAATTTACATAGAGAAAGCAACTAAAAATGAAAGTAAATTTATAGTATACGTCACACTTACAGCACTAAATCCTTCTCATGCTGTCTTTCGGGTTTACCCGTGGGAAAACTAATCAGATCGAGATGTATGTGTGTGTGTGTCCAGGCGGTGTACGAAATCCTTTGTAGTTGGTAGAAAAAAGTATTTAAAATTCTTTCGATGTTTTGTAAGTAAAGTTGCTATCAAACTTGCCCCAGCAAAAATAATACTGGCCTACCCGTCGCCCCACCATGATTTCGAATTCTACCGACGTTCCTTATTGTATCTTAAGGTCATGTCGTGCCTTTGGGGAACTGCCAGAATACACGTTCCTTTTAGTACATTATGTTTAAGTCCTATCTTTTCTATTTTTGATACCACTGTTTTTTAAACGTGAAGGTTAAAACAATATGAGCTTTTTAAAATTGTAAAATCCGTTGTACATTAAACTAAACAGTATACTGACACCAGTGGCGTATCTTGGGTCCTAGACCTGGGCTATCTACCTCCATCCAGTGCAGTTTTCTTTTTAAATTGCGAAGTTTAATTTTTAATTGTTAAGTAATAGAAGTAACTTTTTTTCTAAATTTTAGGTACATACCATTGCTTAAAATGATACCAAATAATTATGAGGATTAGGATTTGAAGACTTATTTGTACATAAACTCCATTCTTCTTCTCCTTTTGTGTGAACTTGAGTGCTACGTTTTCATAAAAATGTTTCTTCCGAGTACTTTTTCATATTTAAAAAGAATGCTTTTCTCTATTGACAAACAGCCAAGTTTTTCGAATGTGTATGTCCTTGTGTGACTCTATAATATATCTTGATTCTTTTTAATGCTGAAAAACTTCTTTCGGCAGCAGTTGTTGATAGAAAGTTTAATATGAGGTCTGCTAATTTGTACTCCTTACTAAACACTATGTCCAATTTATTCAACTTTACATAACACGTAATGTCTCTTACTGATTTGTTTTTGTATTCACCAAAGGAATAAAACATCTTCAGTTCATTTTTTAGTCGAGCTGTGCCAAATTTTGAAGCATACAGTTCTTTAAAGTTCTGACAGTACATGTTTAGGAAAGTTTTCACAAAATTTATCAAAACAGTTCGAATCCAACAAAGCCAAGAATTGAATATACAATATCACTGACACATTGACACTGACCCACTGACATTGACACACTGACATATCTCTATTCATTGACACTTCACAAAAATTGAAACAACTCTCGGGAAACCCTTACGGGGCGGAGTATGCGAATGACTGAGATAGTCCGTCTTCTTTTTTCTGAGCGAACCGTTTCCCAAAACAATGGCCCATTCCCCTCGACTAACTGCTTCATGTTGTCATGGAAACGCTAGCAGGCGTTTGTACGGAAGGTTTTCGCATCAGAACTGCGAAGACTCTGGAAGAGCTGCTTGCGTTATGCAGTTTGTTTTCGCTCGCCAGACTGAGTCAAGGAAGCGAATACGCACGCGTTTATTTTTTGTCTTTGTTTTTTTGCACCCAAAGCATCGACATATTTTAATACCGTTGATAATTGACTTTTATTTGTGTATATTTAATTCAGTTTTATTTCTGCATTCTCTGTGCTTCGCAGCTATCCTAGCTAGCCTCGAATATACGCCGCCGCTTGGCACATATGTATGACAGCAGACTGCTTTTCATATGAGAAAGTTACGAAATTCTAAATAAAGTGCACAAGGAAAAGGAACATTATCTTGCGACTTTGAAACTGGAAAACCAAAATGTAGCTGCATTACATTTTTGTAAATGGACTTCTAGAGAAAGCAACAAAGAAGCACGAAAGACGCTGTTACCAACTTAAAATGTACTGTGTCACTTTATCACAAAGCACTAAAGGATTTTCGAAAAATTTCGAAAAAAACTCCAGTTAGTAATTTCTTTTATCGCCATTATTGAACAATATTGATTGCTGTATACGTGTGTGTGTGTGGGTGTGGGTGCGTGCGTTAGGTTATCCACCAAATAAAGATTTAGGGAGGTGAAATAATCACTCCCTGACATCCGAAGGACATAAATACTAGTTTTCTTGAACCAGCTAAGGAATGATTGGCTATCTTCGTCAGAAATATTCTGCCCTGCAACATTCAGTCCATAGACTTGGAGCGGTACCACGCGCATCAATAATGCTACTACCAGTTTATCTTGGCTTACAGCCATCCTGCGAAGACCGGTAATCTATCACAGCTTTGAAAGGCAATAGAAAGACGTCTTGCTGTGCGCCAAAGCAGTGAAAAAAAGGAAAGGCAAAGAAAGGGCATTTAAGGGGAAAGACACTCAAATTGCATTTTCCGTCCCCTTTCCATGCTGATGAAGTGAACAACATGAAGGAAGATTCAATGCTGCATTTTCCTTTTTCTCTAAGGAGATAAACTAGATTATCCAATTACGCTTCCTCTTTAATCTAGTTGCTCTGCATTAAGCTTGTTTTACTCATCTTTGCCCTTGGGTTCTTTCAAAACGATAGATGCAGTCAGGAGATAAGTTCATTTTTGTCCGACATCCGTTGCCTCATTTTATGCTTTAGTTTAGCCCCAATCTCAGTTTATGTAAAATATTATTGCAGCACGGCGGTCATTATTAATATTTACCTGGATTAAACAAACAACGAAGAAGAATGATTACATCAATAAAACGACATACTTTATCAGCCCAAATAATATACTTCCCACGAAATTTATTACCATCGCTTAGGTAGAATTGCATTGTTTGTTTCCTCTGGGGGTGGACTACCTTACCCACGACAGGATGTTAACATAAATTTCGTAAAGAATCTGGTAAGAATGGGACTGCGTCTGTGCACTGTTCTATGTAAAGATCCTCCACTAACGAGACACAAAAAGGAAAATATTATACTTGTTTTATCTCGTTCAAAAGGTTTTATCGGATTGTGATCCGTTGATTGGGTAGGAGGAGAAAAGTGACAGATGTCTGTAATGTGTCCTTTGAATGGCATACGATTCGAAAATGATGCGAGGTACAGATGAGATGCGCAAGCTCTGATAGGATAGGAACAACACATCCTTTTAACCTCTGAGAAAATGTTGTTGATTAAAATCATCATCAACAACAACCATTACCAATCGACTGCTAGATGACGAACTCCCCAAGTGTCTTCCACAATGTCCATCTTGAACCAGTATCGTCCTTTTTACTCCGTCATGCTTTTGAAATTTTTTCAGCTATCCCCTACGTGGTCTTCTCCTGGATCCTTTCTTGTTCCTTGGTATCCTGTCTAATATTTCAATTTTTCCATCAGTTGTCAGTTCTTCTAGCAGTATGTCGACCTCATTGCTATTTCAGGGATTTTACAGGGATATAGAAGAACTTTAGTGAGCCATATCGGTGCTAAGGGCACTATTTTTCTAGGCTTAGTGGTTCTGAGGTGCTTTTCGGATAACAGCTCCTCGAAAATCCACGAAAGTCTCCCCATGGGTATTTGGGTGATCTTCCCTTATATTTAGTCTAATTGTTTTCGTTTATACCTGAATATTTGGAAAAATTAATTAAAAAAAAAAACTAAAAAATGAGGGAAAATATTATAATAATAAATAAAACATCCACATGGACTTTGATCTGAAAGTTCCATCATCCTTCAGTAAAACATTAAACAGTCGGCGCTGAAGGAACAATTTTTTAAGCACTGACAACTCGGACTACTTCCGCAATAAAAACCTGATTCCGCAGAGTAAAGGTGTTTGCACTGCAATACATCATCATCGTATTTTGGAAGCTGGCATTCAGTTTTATTTCAGTCTTCTGGATGCCGACTTTCCATGTATACGGTTAAGCCTCAGTGTAGCTAACGTGACGTTAGTTCTTCAAATACAACAAAATATTTATTATTTAATTTTTAACAATAGTAAATTATTAGAAATCGTTTCCATAAAAAGTTTTTTGTTTACCTAGCGTTGGGTGATTTACGCTTTGTGACAAAGAAAAATCGAGGCACCTCAAACTGGCATCCAAACGGTTAGTTAATTTTTTTTTCTACTATGTGCTAATCTAAATAATCTAAAGGCACTAAATCAAGTCGCAAAGGGAATGGTTTACACCTTACGTTTTAAGGTAGCACTTGAATCATTCCTTAATAATCCGAAATATTCTTGTTGTAACGCGAAGACATTTTTATAAATCCTAATGTTTTGGGGTTGGGATTTTCTCCTGCACAGCCTCATCTTACTAGCATCCACAATATTTTACACCACACCATAGTGAAATCCGTGATGCAACACTAAATTAAAACAAAAGTATAACATTTTTAAATTTTTAATGACTTGTATATGTAGATTCTTTTTAATTCGCATTTGCGATATACGAGCATGAGAAGTATTTTATACTCAATTTGCAATTTTTAGATGCATTAATGCACACTGAAGTGCCAGAAAAACTGGTACAGACGAGTTTATGCAAAATACATAGCAACGTCACCTATGCGCGTACTCAGTTGCGTTCGTCAGTGCGTATATAACGCGATAGACATCCTTACCAGCTCTCAGAGCTGTTTTCGACATGAAAATGACAAGTTATAACGATTTAAGCGATTTCCAACGAGGTGTCACAGTTGGCGCTCGTGAGGTGGGCCATAGAATTTCGGAGGTAGAAACGAAGTTCGGATTTTCGCGGACGACCATTGCAAGGGTGTACTGTGACTACAAGAATTTCGGCAAAACCTCCAACCTACGAAACCAGTGTGGCCGTAAAAAGACATTGGGTGTACGTGACCATCGTCGGCTGTCAAGAATCGTTTCACGCGATTGGCGTGCAACACTCTTGCAGGTATCATCGGAAGTCAATGCTGGAGTCTCAACAAGCATCAGCGTCCGGACTGTGCAACGTACCTGCACGATATGGACTTTATGAGCCAACGCCCAACTCGAGTCCCCTTGATAGGTGCACGACACAGAGTTATGCGCCTCGCTTGTGCACGGCAACACCGCGACTGGGCACTTGATGACTGGAAACAAGAACCCTGGTCTGACGAGTTGTGTTTCCAACTGTATTGGGCATATGGAAGGATTCGTTTGTTGCACAAACCCATGAAGCCATGGATCCCGCCTGTCAACAGCGAACTGTACCGGCTGGTGGGGGGTCCGTTTTGGCATGGCATGTATTTAGCTGGACTTCACTGGGACTCCTTGTATATCTACAAACGTCTGTGACCGGCCAACGTTATGTACGCATCCTTTCTGACGAGGTACACCCGTTCATGTCCTGCATTAATGCTGATGGGTTGGGCCTGTTCCAACAGATAATGCTCCTCCACACAAATGTTAGGACTACACATTATGGTTAGAGGAGCATTCATCTGAGTTTGGGGTGTTGCCATTCCCACCCAAGTCCCCAGATCTGAACGTGATAGAACACATTTGGGATGCCATGCAACGCGCTATCGAACACGGGAAACCGTGACTTCGGAATACTCCCGAATTGTGGAACGCTCTGCAGGCAGTATGGTGTGCATTGCCTACAGCATATTTCCAGAAGCTAGTGGAGTCCTACGCTCCCGTGGGAGACCTACCAAGTATTAGACTGGTGTACCAGTTTTTCTGGCACTTCAGTGTATATATAAATAAAATAATTGCAATTATAAGTGCATAATCAGCCAACAAGTTTCAGCTCCTGATATAATTTGTATTTGCAATCCCCCACCGGAAAAAACTATCTGAATGCAACGCTGCATACTAATATCTTAACTAAATATTCATATGCTAGCGGTTGACTGACCTGAGGCCACTTACTATTCACCCTAGCCGAGCATCAGTTTGAATCCACGAGGAAGCATGGGTGATGCACACAGTCAGTATCGCTGCATTTGTCCCTTAACCGAAACCTGTGACGCAAAGGCTACTACTGCTCATTGTCTTAAGAGTTGCTCATGGTGGTCACTAAACCACGAGACAAAAAAACAAGAAAGATTACACCCAAAGTTTGGATTTTAATGAGCCCGTCTTTTGAATCATTTCAGACGCAAATAAAATTCATCAAAGTTACTCAAAGTCAATGGAACCGGTTAGAAAAACAAATCAACCGAATTTCTATAATCGATAAAACATTCAGAAACAGAAACAGATTCTTACTTCCACCAGCGGCTAAATTGTATGTTAGGAAAATTAACAAATGACGCACAAAATATATCTCGTAGCAGAAGGAAGAGACAAAAAAAATTTTCAAATCGAACAACGATAAGAAGAAATATAGAAGGAAACATGATATAATCCTACGAGTTCTAGCGGAAGAATTTTACATAGTGGAAAAATCGAAAATAAGCGAAAGTATTCTTCATGACAAAAGCTATGCTAAGGAAAAATAACTTTTCCAATACGCCTCACGGAAGCAGAGATAGCAAGCAAAAGGTTTTGACCTTTACGCCCCTAATCGGGAAATCTGTGCATTCTTTATACAGGATAATGCTTCCCGTTTTTAGTAGCCAGTGGCATACAGTAAAAAACAGTTTCTCAATAGGGTTTTAAAAATCAGAGATACAGTTGCAAACAGAAGTACGAAAATACCACCTAGCGACAGAACTGTGAACATCAAAACTCCTCCAATACAGACTTAAACTGTTCCAGAAGGTAAATAGTATCCGCTATTAAAATAATTTTTTAAATCGCACACTTCGAAACACAGATGTTGACAAAAATAAGATATGTATGTAAGCCCCTGGAGGGAAAAGAATACAATATTTTAAGTAATAGGTATTCTCAAAAGGTTTTCCGAGGTAAATAATATCCGTCCGCTAAAGAATGTTTTTCAATCGAATTTTCAGAAGCTTAGATTTTGCTGCAAATACATCAGAAGCAAAAATCAACACTTCCGCTTCCCTGGTGGTCAAACCATTCTTCACCAAAAATTAGAAATTATATGCAAAACATTTTCCATCAGGAGTTGTATTCGATGCAGGAAGAATTATTTTAAATCGGGCTTTTGCGAAGCAGAGATATCGGGGAAAGCGCAATTTAGCTTTACGTCCCCTGGCAGAAAATCTATACATTAGTTGAAAAAGAGACTACACTTAAAATATTCTTCGATATAATAGGCATCGAAAGGAAGAAAGAATACTTTTTAAATCGGATATGTAGAAGCAGATACGAGGGTTGTACCGAAAGTAATGCAAAAGTGGGCATAACTTTTCTATTAACTGACAGAGGTCGTTCAAATTACTCATGTTGGTTGAGTAAGTCTTCCTCTATGGTAACACTTCTTCTTCATTGCAGGTAAATAATGGATTCCAAGCAGAAGCAACGTGCCGTCATTGAGTTTTTGACGAAGATAGGGTGCATCTACAGAAAGCTACAGAATGTTTACGGAGATGACACCATTGACATCCACACAAGGCTACAGGATGTTTACGGAGATGACACCATTGACAAGAGTAACGTGCACAAATGGGTGAAGAAGTTTAAAAAGGGGAAACCAGCATATAAGTCAAACGACGCAGTGGTAGACCATAATCTGCGACCACTGACACGAATCGTCAGCGAGTGAATGAATTGATTCGCGCGGAGACACGAGTCACAATCCATGAGCTTGTTGCACACCTGGACTATGGTCACAATACCATACAGAAGATGGTAGAAGACTTAGGTTATCGGCAAGTGTGTGCAAAGTGGGTACCTTGGCAGTTGACACCCGATTTAAAGGACAGAAGGGTGAAAGTCTGCTCTGATCTGCTGGAAGCGTTTTAAGCCAATGGACCAATGGAGACACTTTTTTCGATTTGCTGACAAGGTATGAAATGTAACCGTATCTTTACGATCCAGAAATGAAGAATCAATCCATGGAATGGCATCACACCTCTTCACAAAGGCCTAAGAAGTTCAAGAGTCAGCAATCAGCACAGAAAATCATGGTGACTTTTGGGGAAGGGGATGACAAGGGTGTGATTCTCCTTGATTTCCTGGAATGTGGCCGTACCGAGACCAGCGAGCGGTACATTGAGGCACTCAAGAAGCTTAGAGAAGCCACAAAAGGGAAGAAACCGAACAAAAGTCTGAAAAGGATCCACATTTACCATGACAATGAGGGACCACACACGTCTTTGGCAACAAATCAGGCGATCAACAAATTAGGCTGGTCGGTGGTCTGCCATCCACTGTACAGCCCAAGTCTGGCGTCTTCCGACTTCTACCTGTTCGGTACAATGAAGAACAGTCTGCACAGGCAACAGTTTGATGACACAGACGAGGTGAAAGTGGCTGTGAAGGAGTGGGTACAACAGTCCACACCTAATTTTTTTCAAAGAGGATTTCAGAGTAGGTATAAACGATGGTGCATATGCATCGCTTGTGATGGAGACTGCACTATATTGACAAAAGTCACCGGGCACCCCTTCAAAAGCAAATGAACGGATCCGGTGCGCTGTTCAGACGCATGGTACAGCTGCAAATCGTATAAAAACAAGCCGACCGCGATCAAATCGCACTGTGAGGTTGAGTGAAAATACTGCGGCGTAAGTGAACTGACTTTGAGAAAGGAAAGATTGTTGGGTGTTATATTAGTGGGTTGTCCATAAGAGAAACCGAGAGGCGTTTAAACATACCCAACTCAACTGTTTTGGATGTACTGAATAAGTGGAAGACACATGGCGTGGCTGAAGCAGCAAACCCTACCAGCAGACAAATGAAAATCATTGATAGTGGACGTCGAAGCTTCAGGAGAGTCGTTACAGCTAATCGATATAGTACTGCACAAGATCTAACTGTACAGGTGAGTAAAAGTGCTGGAACCTCGACCTTTCATCTTCGTATGCACACGTACCATTTCGCAGAGAACGTCATTCCATGGATTACCGTGGTCGTGCAGCTGCTCATAAGCCTTTCATCTTGACTCGGAATGCTAGTCGTCGTTTAGCATGATGTAAAGAATATTTATTGTGAACCGTAGATCAATGGAAAGGGGTCCTATGGACTGATGAATCCAGATAGACGATCCATCAGTCTGATGGACCGCGTGTGGGTATGGCGGCAGCTGGGGGAACGCTATTTACCACAGTGTACTGTTCCTACGGTCACGTTTGGAGCTGGCAGTGTACTCGTGTAAGGGTATGTTTCGTGGTATGGTCCCGGCTCATTGGTTATCGTGGACAAACCTGTTAACCTGCACTTCTACCTTGAGATTCTGGACAATTATGCCCTACCAACTCTGTGGCAATACTATGGAACCAAGCCTTGTTGGTACCATAAGGATAAGGCACCGAGCCATAAAGCAAGGACTGTTACGGTGTGTTTTGACGATATTTCCGTATCGTGTGGGGCTGGCCAGCACAGAGAACTGATCTTAATCCCATAGAGCACCTATAGGGTAAATTAGAGCACCGCATAAGAAGTTTGGAACCAAGGCCTACTACTAAGCAACAGTTAGCGGCAGCATTATGTACTGAATGGAAGCGCATACCTATCGCTGCGTTCCATAACCTTGTCGAAAGCATGTCTCGAAAGGTCAGTGCATGTATTAAGGCCAAAGGTGGTTTCAGAATCGCTTTAATGTAACAATACAGAAGAGACGAGCAACATAGAATCCTCTCAAAGAAAAAAAAAAGAAGAGGAATGATACAAACTGATAAAAGCTATGATATGTACATTGATTGATTAATGACAAATTTACAACGTGATGCAAACAGAGCAATGCGTGAGGAAGAACAAAAAGATCACAGGCGGTGCACCGCAGTGCGAAAGAACATCAAAAAGTTAATGCAGAGTCTTACCTCACCGGGAGATGTAACAGACGTGGTGTAACAGCGAACCACGGGGTCACTGGTGACTAAGTAGCACAGAAGGAGCTTTCACGGCATGCGGAGATGGCAGACTGATACTTCTGCTGTGCCACCGTGCACAGAGTAACGGAAAGCATGGTGAAAGGTGAAGTCCCAAGTGTGCCATCTATGAAAAACTGTCGAAGAGTGACAGTTCGTCTCTTGCAGAAGGAATAAGTAGGCCCCAAGAGGCGAGAGATCTTCCAGAACGAGAGCGTTAGCGAGGGTGTTAGCAAACCCCTACAATTCAGAGTGGCGACCTTGAATGGGTAAGTCCGACGTCGGATGAAGGGCAGCTATGGCAGCTTTCTGGAATGTGTCGAAGCGATTGATGATACCACGACACCACAGGACGTAGTCGGGTTGCTTGTCATTTTGCCGGAGGAATTTGAGGATGGAGGTTGCTTGGTCGAAGACCTCGGGAAGAACTGCTTCAAACTGCTGTAAAAGATGAGAGAAGCCTCCCGATTTGTTTTATGAGTGAGAAACTCGTAAACATGTTCAAAGGAGGCAGGTTCTGAAGGAAGAGAGGCATTGGTAAGCAGAGTCAAGAAATCTTCAAACGTCGGCAGAGGACCCTTAGAATTTGAAGAGGAAGGGCTAGAACGTGACAGGGGAGACTTCGAGCCTGTTAGACGGGTGGAACGATGCGGGCGGCCAGTCGGAGAAGGTGACTTCTTCTTTTTCCTCCGGACCTCGGTACTGGTAGTAGAGCGATGTTTGCCGTGGATCGATGACACACGAGATGTGGAATCAGAGGAAAGGTGCCGACGGTGAATGAAGCTTGAAGATCAGCCGTGATGTCCTCGGATGGAGAGAGAACACAGGAAGGCAAGGAGGAGTCAAGCGGAGGAAATCCGGCAGAGTGGAGAAAGCAACATCGGAAGACGCGTGTAGATCGAAGGCTTTAATCATATTTTCGGCAGAACTATGTCCAGAAGGTGCAGACGCAAGAGGAGGCATGGCAGCAGAAACGGAGGAAGAAGTAGAATGCTACCTTGGAGCTGCAGGAGTCAGTGGCTCTGCATGGGGGCAATGAGCCTTCTGACGGCCGTAAGCCTTGCAGCGTGAGCAATGAGCAGAAATAAGGAGCTCAGTCCGACTGCGCTCGTTACCGCAACAAACGTCGAGGAACCGTGGAAGTTTTATGAGATGCTCTTCCGACGGGACGATGATGCGAGCAGTTCTACGGAAGTCACAGATATGTTTACCTTCTGGTTCGGAGGGGGAAGAGGAGAGAGTCTTCACGGGCCGACTACTCTGCCGCATCGACTAAGTGCAGCACACAGCATATCATCAGAGATCTCCGGGGATTCCGGATGTAGAGAGACCAAAACAGGACGCTGGGCGATGGAATCGGCTAAGAAGTGACGATCGCCAGTTGATAGGCCCCGAGAGAAGACAAGCACGGCATATTCTTTCTTCGAAAAATAAACAATCACAGTTCGTGGCTTTCGGGTGAGGTGGGTAATGGCCCCAGAAGGAAGCATCTTCGTGAGAGCGGAGCTGTACTGTTTCAAAGGAGTGTTGGGCAGCGCGTCAAAACAAACCCTTAACTCGAGGGTCGAATCAAGACCTTGACCAGCAGGAGAGTTCTCGGGAATGTCTAATAAGATGGTGTCACCGCTGAGAGTAACGTAAGAATCCACAGGGGGCAGACGAGACGAGGAGGAAGCCGGTGGAATACCAAAAGCAGCCGCAGAATACGTGAGCGCCGAAGCGCTGGAAGGCATTGACGCAGCATGAGACAATGTACTGGAAGCAGAGGCAGTAGAAACTGTAGAGGGCAGATTAGCGACGCCAACAGAAATGTCCATGATATCATCATCGTCAGCAGAGGTCAGGGACGTCACATCCAAGTTCTCAATGGCAGAGTTGGAAACCCGGGCAGGAGAAAGATTAAGAGTCTCTCCACTAGCAAGCGAAGATGATTGGTCGGCTGAGGAGGCGACGCGAGGAGCTGCAGTGATGCGGGCGGGAGCAGCGCTCTCATCGGCAGATGTCATAATCAATGGCAAGGGTTGACTAAGAAAACGACCAGCTCAGTGTGAAAATTAAAACACTGATAATGAAGAAAAAAAAACACTCACCGACTCGTGAGGGATCTTAAACGAAAGCACATACCTTTACCTTCGGCACACACACAGAAGAACAATGATGGGGCACGAGAAATACGTACGTGAAGCACTGAAACACGGAGCTCGTGAAGACACGTGTAGGCCAAAGGTGGACCGACACCGTATTAATATATGTCAATAAAAGCTATGTTCGGTTTCTCTTCTAGGTGTCCGGCGACTTATTTCAATATAGTGTATGTTGAGTAGTACCTTTGTATAGAGAAAGAGTTACTCTATTAACATGTGCAATTTGAACGAGCACTTCAAGTTAATGAAAAAGTTATGCTCACTTTTGCATTACTTTCGGTACAACCTCGTGTATGTCATCATCATCATCATTGTCAACCATTATCAATCCACTGCTGGACGAAGGTCTCCCCAAGTTTCCTCCACAACGGTCTGTCTTGTGCCAGTCTCCTCCATGTCACTCCCGCATATTTACGAATTTCATCCACCCATCTCCCATGTGGTCTTTTTCTGGGTCTTTTCCTGTCCCTTGGAATCCAATCTAAAATTTCGGCTGTCCATCTATGGTCTGTCCTTCTGGCAGTATGTCCAGCCCATTGCCATTTCAGGGATTTAACTCTGATCATGATGTCTTCCACTCTCGTCATTTTTCGGATCCACGAGTTTCTCTTCTTATCTCTCCTGGTTACACCAAGTATGCACCTCTCCATGCTACTTTGAGTTGTCTGCAGCCTTTGTATGTCTCTTTTAGTTAAGGTCCACGTCTCTGCACCATACGTAAGCACTGGAAGGATACATTGATCAAACACTTTTCTTTTAAGACATAATGGCATATTGCTCTTGAAAATTATGCTGTTTCTTCCAAAAGCTCTCCAGGCAAGTTTTGTACGCCGATTAATTTCTTCATCAATGTGACCCTCACTTGATATCTGCTGTCCAAGATAAACATACGTATCTGTTATCTCCAGTTTTTCTCCATCAATCGATAAATCTTCATTTCTTGTAAAAGCATTGAACATCACTTTTGTCTTCTGAAAGTTCATTTTTAATCCCACTTCTTTACTCTTGTCAGCAAGTTCCTGGATCATACTCTGCAGCTCTGATGGGGTAGTTGCGAAAATGACTACGTCATCAGCAAAACGAAGGTGGGTTACATAATCTCCATTAATCTTTATCCCTTTGTTTTCCCAGTTCAGTGATTGAAAGACATTTTCCAATGTGGCATTAAAGAGCTTCAGAGATATGGTGTCACCTTGTCTCACTCCCTTTCCAATTTTTATGTGTGTTGTATTTTCAAACAGCCGAATCTTTGCACTTGCATTTTCATAGATGTTATTAATAATATTAATGTATGCATCTTCAATACCGCAGGATTTCAGAGCCGTGGTAACTGCTGATGGTTTCACCGAATCAAAGGCTTTTTCATAATCGATAAAAGCCATGCACAATGGAAGTTCATATTCCCTCGCTCTTTCAATTAGTTCTCTCAGTACGTGGATATGATCTATTGTGCTGTAGCCACTCCTGAATCCAGCTTGTTCTCTCGGTTGAGCCATGTCCAGTGTTACCTTCAAGCGGTGTGAAAGAGCTTTAGTGTAGATTTTATAAACCACTGATAGGAGGCTGATAGGTCTGTAGTTCCTGAGATCCTCAATGTCACCTTTTTTATGTAGCAGGATCATTGTAGCATTGTTCCAATCCTCAGGAATCTTCCCTTCATTAAGGCATCGAGTGAAAATTTGGGCGAGTACTGTTTCAATTTCTCCACTTGCTTCTTGTATGATGTCTATAGTAATTCCATCTTCTCCTGGAGCTTTTCCCTGCTTTATGTTCTTGATTGCATGAGCAACTTCTGCTGGGAGGACTGGAAGAACTCTGGTACCTTTCATGATGTCTGGAGTACATGTATCATCCCTTTCATATAATTTGGAGTAGAAATCTTTCACTCTTGTCAAAATTTCGCCTCTATTTCTTGTTATAGAACCATCTGCTTTTCTCAGAGCCATAATCTATTTTCTTCCCTTACTGAGATGTCCCTTTGCTATCTTAAGGCTTTGGTTGTTTTCAATTGCTTTCCTCACTAGCTCACAGTTGAATTTCCTTACGTCTTCAGTGATACTTTTTCATGTTGTCTTGCATAGCTCTATATATTCTACTTTGGAAGTCACATCTTCTTTAGTTGTCCTCATCTCTCTTCTTGTTTGCATCAACATTTTCGTTTTTCCTGATAATTTGTTCACATGCAACTTGTTCTTGGACCCAGCTAATTTTGTTGCTGTTTCCATAAGAGCTTACTTTTCTGTTAACTTCAGAGATGTCCACTTCTTCCGATGTTAGGCCTTCTAAAGCAGAGAACCTGTTCTTCAGTTCCAACTTGAAGGTATTATGGTGTTTTTTAAGGTTGGTTATGTCAATAGATTTTGTTTGTCTTATGAGCTTGCCACGTTCGAGTTTAGTGTTGAGGTGCATCTTACATCTCACCAATCTATGGTCACTACCTGTGTTGAACTTGTTCCGCACACTGCAGTCTTCGATGACGAATTTTTTGTTACACATAATAAAATCAATTTCAGTTGTCGTCCCAATTGGATGTCTCCATGTCCATTTCCTGTGTGGCTTTTTCTTGAAAAAGGAGTTCAAGATGAAAAATCCTTCTGCCTCTGCAAACTCAACGAGAGTATTTCCACGTTGGTTTCTGTTGCCGTGACCGAATTTACCTACTGAAATTTCATTCTGTTGCCGTTGCCCTATTTTTGCACTGAAATCTCCCATAATTATCTTCAAGTGCTGCTTACCTTTATTATTTAGATGACGAATTTCCTCATAAAATTCTTCAATTTCTTCTTCAGGATGACTTGTGGTGGGTGCATAAGTTTGAATAATCTGAGCCTGGTATCTTCTCGATAGTTGGATAACGAGTCGTGCATCCATCTCATAATATTAACTGCACGATTGTCACACTCACTCGTGTATGTAATAAAATTTATTTTGAATTCGTTATCATATGCGCTTACGTCCTCTAGCGGCGAAGTTGTGAAAAAATCGAGAAAAAACCAGAAGGTCAGGATCATCCTTGCATTTCGAGCTTCCCACTGCAAAAATAATTTTTCAAATCTGACTGAAGAAAAATGCCGACTTTTGCATTACTTTCGGTACAACCTCGTGTATGTAATAAAATGTATTTTGAATTCGTTATCATATGCGCTTACGTCCTCTAGCGGCGAAGTTGGGAAAAAAATCGAGAAAAAACCTGAAGGCCAGGATCATCCTTTCATTTTGAACTTCCCACTGCAAAAATAATTTTTCAAATCTGACTAATAGTTGCAGATAATATCAAAATCCAGACGAACGGACGGATAGACAAAGTGATAGCAAAGCATGGTCTTTTGTTTTTTCGAAAGACGTGCTAGAAATACCTTATAGATGTGATGGTACAGTGAGATCACAGGGTAGGGAATCTCACGGATCATAATAGTTTTAGTACAAAGAGAATGTGAACGCCTTCTCTAGACGACAGTCAAAATAATAACATAGAAGCTGGCTATTCCGTGAGACTGCGATTGCACTGCCCCTAGAGAAAACAACGATGGCGTTAGGCATTTCTACTGAACTGCTCACCGCCGGTTATTTGCTCTGACAAAAGTTATCCCCTGAGCTCCCTCTCTAATTCCTTACGGGCAACATAAAAGAAATATCCTGCATCCATCTCATAATATTAACTGCACGATTGTCACACTCAATTGGCATGACTATGTTATTTGCATCTTTTCAAAGTAACTAATATTTATTATTCGCAATCACTATGTAGAATCGTGTAGAACGACAGAGCAATATTTAAATAAGAATTTGGTATTCTTAGCATGTAACTTCCACGTAATATTATTTTATTTAAAATGGTTCAAATAACGCAATTACATTACAAATTGAAAAACAAAGACATCGCTCTTTCCACGTTTTAGCAACACACAGCAACCGAAAAATTGTTATTCGCTCACCGCTGGGGAATCGAATCCCAGATCTCTCGATATCTAGCCGAGCGCGTTAGCCTTACATCACGGTGGTCAACAATCCATGGGGATATGTGTGTTTTTCTGTGAGCTTCTGACATCATAAATCCGTAAGATGGGCTCAGCTACTGAGACGTCTCCAGCTGGTGGGCATCAAAGGTACTGACTATATATTAATTATAGCAGTTAAATCCAAAGGGCGAGATTCAAAGTGAAAATTCTCCAAATACGTGGCGTCAGTGAATAAACAAAGACATTAGATCTAGCCTAAAAACGCCACTGACTATATATTAATTATTGCAGTAAAATCGTAAGGATCTTTGCCCTTTGGATTTAACTGCTGTAATTAATATATAGCCAATGCCGTTAATGTCCACCAGATGGAGACGTCTCAGGAGCTGAGCCCGCCTTACGGATTTATGATGTCAGAAGCTGACAGAAAAACGCACGTAATGCCGTGGATTATTGTCCACCGTGGTGTAAGGCTAACGCGCTCGGCTAGATGTCGAGAGATCTGGGATTCGGATCCCCAGCGGTGACCGAATAACAATTTTTCGGTTGCTATGTGTTGTTAAAACGTAGAAAGAGTCTTTGTTTATTTACTGACACCACGTATTTGGAGGATTTTCCCTTATAAATTGATAAAAGTAAGTAATAATACAGATTTAATAAGAAGTACGATATCGTGAAAAAAAATCAGATTTCATAAGACTTTTTGAAAATTTTGAAGGTATTCTTTCCTGGCTGTGTTGTCCTAATTCCGTTCAGAGCTAACACACTTTATCATTTCGAGTTATATCACTGGATTTTACTTTCACCAGGATGTCTTTTACTCTTGTCAGTTTCCTGATTCACGAGTTCCTCTTCTTATTTTTCTTTGTTACACCAAGAATGCACCTGTCCATGCTTCTTAAGTTGTCCGCACCCTCTATAAATCTTCTTTAGTTAAGGTCTACCGGGTGTTTCAAAAATGACTAAAACAAGCTTTTATCTCTTCAACAGTTGATCACGGAAACATACTTTTAATTATAAAAGTACTCAAAATGACGTAAAGGCTTACGACATGGCAGTTGAACCTATGTGGGTGGCATTCGCATAAAAATAAAAATAATAATTTTATACAGCCTTCGCAGAAAAAAAAAATTCAATCAAAAAAACTGTGCAATGCCCTAATTAGTTGAGAAAGAAAACAAACCCCATGATTCTGCTTGCAAAATTTGTATCGTCTGGATCGATAATGTCCTTTACGCGCGAGAACCTTCCCTTCCTCGCTTTGAGTGCTACAAAGCTATGCAGCGAAACAAACTACTGTTCGCCCGTAAACGGGCTCTAGACGATACATTTTTAACAACTTTCATCGCAAATCTAACTGCGAGTTTTGCAAGCAGAACAAAGGGATTTTTTTTATTAATAAAGACATTGCGCAACTTTGTAACGTAGAATACGACTATCGTTTCGTTTCACTACTGAGTCCCTTGGTAAAATTCCGTATGTCAAAAAAATTGTACACCAGATTTCTTTCAAAAATTCCAAAACTATAAAACCTAGCAAAAATATAATAACAGCCGCCCCGTTGGCGCAGTGGTCTAAGGCGCTGGCCTCTGATCGTTCGTCCGTAAGGGGTCCGGGTTCGAATCCCGGTGAGGCATGGATGTTGTGTATGTCTTACGGCACTGGCTCTCTCCCTTCCCTGGAACCAGTGACCCTAAATTAGGGACGGGCGACTGCTTATAGCCCATTGAGTTGCTCACGGTGGTCGTTAAACCTCCAATCAAAAAAAAAAATATATATATATATATAATAACTGAGTTGAAGGGAGGAAGGTGCAAAGAGTCTACCGAAATATCGTTCAAGGTCAAATGACGCAATAGTGAGTGACGCGCGAGTCCGTCATTTTGTGGTTAAATCGGCGCTCGGCGGGCGCAATGAAATTAGTATAACTCGGAACCGCCACGTGATGGTACGTACCGCAGGGGTCACTCGTTTCGTCTACGCGAGATCTATCGATATCTGTAATAATATTTGAAAGAAAACTTGATTGATTAGGTGTGTGAAAAATTGTGAAATAGTTGAAAACTTTGTGAAGATTTCCGAAATGTCTGAATATCTTAATTTAAATAGATGGACTTGAACACGAAAAAACGGATAATTGAAGATTACGTAGGAGACATGTGCCTCGTCGACATCACACTGAACGGCAAGTCACGCTTTGTTCTCGGATGCGTTTACATTAACCCGATCCTCTCCATCTTGGACCTCGAAATGTTTCTCTTTGTGATGATGATTAAGTACTCCGAGAACGCCAAGAAAATCAGCAAGAATATGATCGAGGACACATAGGTACCGATGATAATCATGGGAGACTTTAACGTCGATGCTCAAACGAATCTACACGAGCTCGATTTGATGAAGACTCAATTCAACTTGACCTTTGTGCCGACACGATCGCCAACCACGCTGGGAAACACATACATCGATTTGACTTTCGCAAGAAACACCAAGAAGTATAGAGGGAAACATGATATAACTCTAGGCCTTCTAGCTGAACAATTTTGCACAACGGCAGAGTTGAAACTAAGCGAAAACTATTATTCATGGAAAAAGCTACGCTAAGGAAATATAAATTTTCTTATATACAAAGGCCGTTCCATAAAAACTGAGGGTAATTTTTTTTTTAGTTAGCATCAGTGCGAAGGGGAAAAACATTACGCAGAGGACTAACTGAATTAATGCCATACGTGGGCTACTTCTCGTACAATCGGCCCCTCGTAAACAAGACCATTCTCAGCCAAGAATAAGTAAGCCAAAGGAGTAAATCTAATCGGTAGCGATGTTCAGAAGCGTCGTAGATTTCAAATGTCTCTGGATGGGTATCACGGGGCGTACCGCGTGCCAGGTAAGTATTTGCCACACCAGTACACAGCGCCAGTCCTGCACTTTTAACATATGACAGGGAGGTTCCAAGGATCATGTTGCTTGCTCCAAATTCGGATCCTGCCGTTCGCACTATGTAGAAGAAACCTTAAATCGTCAGCCAAGGCGAACTTTTCCTATCCCTCAACAGTTCAGTAGCATGATCTCGGGTCAAATGGTGGCACTCTTTCATATTCTGAACTGACAACCAACACTCGATAAGGCTGTTGTAGTTCATTCGCGATATGCTCCGACGCGTGGTACGTTAGAAGATGACCCTCACACTGATGATGAATTCTGTAGTGATTTCCTTGATTGTATCCTGTTTGTTCTCTTGCATAATTCTCGCCAGTCTCCTATGACTCCTATGGTCCACTAGCTGTTTTTGTCTACAAGATCGCCAATTGGTGGAAGTGTTTTACGTGTTGCAACATTCACAGTAAACTCTTGCTATCCGCTTGACACAAAACGTCCAGGAGAATGGACGTTTAGGAGATGCTCGAATCGGCACGACTACAACCAACTACCATGTCTCGTTCAAAGTCGCTCAAAATACTCATTTTGCCCATTCCCACGTTTAGTCAAACGCTAATTGATACTAGACATGCTGGTCTGCCTGACTTTCACGGCACACCACGTTCACAGGCGTTTTATTGGTTGACATGAATCATTTATGTGACGAGGAAATGTGTGACTAATAAACTGGCTCTCAGTGCATCTACTTCTGCCTACATAAATATTGAATAATTCCGTTGGATATACAAAACATGCATATTCATAGAAACCGAATGATGTTGGAAATGTTATCGGAGTAGATGAACTATACACCGAAGAGCCAAAACTTCTTGACTACTCACCAAATGTGATGCTGTTGCTCTGCTAAAACAGCTCTTACCCGCTACAAGATTTATAAAGTGCCTTCCTTGTGGTATCTGGTACCAACACGTTAATAGCAGATTCTTTAACTCTTCTAAGTAACGTGGTTGAGCAGACGCAGATTATATTTGCTGTTCCAATACAAAACTTACATGCTCGATTTGATTGGTGTCTGGGAAATTTGGGTGCCAGGGAGATACCCGGAAGTCTTCCACATGCTCCGCGAGCTATTCTCGAATAATCCGGACAATATGACATGGAGCATTATCCTTCTTAAAGAAGGGACTACTAGAGGGAAATATATTTGCCATGAAAGAATGTACTAGCCTGCAATGACTTTTAAGTAGGTGGTACATAGTCTCATGCACATGAAGCACTGTACCCAGAGTTTCCTAGCAGAACTTTGCCCCAAAGCATTACACTTCCTTCACCGGATTGTTTTCAAACAACACTTCTACAGGTAAACGACGCTCACGTGCATTTCCGTCCATATGGAGCAGCAGAAAACAAGAATCATTGAGAGAGCCAACCTTCTTCCAATCATTCAAGGTCCAGGTTTGATGCTTGCATGCCCATTGTACTCGCTTTCGTCAATGAACCTAGGTTAGGGTGGGTATTCGGAGTAGCATGCGGCTACGCATCTTATTTTCAAGCAGGATTCGATGTGCTGTCTGTTGTGACACATTCCGGCCGTCACCAAGTCACCAACGATCAATATACGAGCGCTATGTCCCACAGAATCCCTTCTGTTCGCTCGAACAATACTACACTGCTGGCCACCCAAAATGCGACACCAAGAAGGAAGCATCCGATTGGCCTGAAATTCGCAGCATGCGTCGCCCGCGAGAGGACATGCGAACGATTAGCATTGGAGGGCATATGCAAATCATGTGCGCCCGGCACGCCACCGAGAAGTAATATAAGAAGGGTGCACAGAAGGCAGGGTGTAAGTAGTGGAAGTGTGTTGTGCTGCCGGACCTGTGTGCTGGAAGCTTCCTGATGACGTGTCGCAGAATACGGCAGTCATTCCAGCACGTTTCGGAGTTCAACAGAGGATGAATAGTTGCATATCGCGAGAGCGGTCTATCGTACCGAAACATCGGAGTCCGTGCGGGACGACATCCAGCCGCAGTGAGGCGAGTATAAATTCGGTGGGTGGTGGAGAAACGGACAGACCGACGTGAGCGATTGCCGCGGCACCCCACCAAACGAGAGGACCGTCATGTTGTGCGGCGGGCATTGACGGCTCGCACCGCCACAGCACGAACGTTAGTGCAGGAATTAGGGTGTGTTGCGCAACAACCTGTGTCAGCACGTACCGTTCGACGTCGTCTGCAGGAGCGGGGACTTGTCCCACGGCGCCCATTTTTCCGATTGCCATTGACGTTGCACCACCGGCGAGTGCGGCGGTAGTGGGCCATTGAACGCCGGACGTGAACTACGAAATGACACGACATTGTCTTTTCCGAAGAATCCCGCTTCTGCCTGCAACACCACGATGGTCGGATCCGCGTGTGGCGGCACCGCGGCGAGAAACTGTATGACTCCTGCATTATGCATCGCCATACCGGTCCGTTGCCTGGCGTTATGGTTTAGGGCGCAATTGGATATGACACCCGCACCCCTCTGGTACGCATCGCCGGTACACTCAACAGCTACCGCACAATCTCCGACGTTTTGGAACCTGTAGTCTTCCTTTACCTACAAGACCTGCCAGCAGCCACGTTTCAACAGGACAATGCGTGCCCGCATGTGGACGCATCGTGCAGCCATTCTTCGCGGCCCACCAGGTGTCACTGCTGCTGTGGCCCGCCTGTTCTCCCGATATGTCGCTCATCGAACACGTCTGGTCGCTGATCGGCCACTGAGTGGCTCGGCAAGCATTACCAGCTGCTACGCCTGTTGAACTGTGGCAACGTGTGGAAGCAGCCTGGACCGACATACCCCAAGCCCACATCCAAAGCCTCTTTCGTTCGATGCCTCGGCGTGTATCGGCCGTTATTGCCAGGCATGGGGGCCACACGAACTAATAATGTCTGCGTGTTCCGCAAGTCGCATGGGCCTGTAGGCTCAATCGTTTCATCTTCGTATCTGTTGTTATGTGTCCAGTAAATCTGGGTTTGCTATCTCGTGTTCTTCTGGGTGTTATATTTTGGGTGGCCAGCAGTGTAGATAGCGTTGGCTGAACTCTATCGTCGATGAGGCAGGGTCGGCTCACACCTTGCCGACGGTTCGTGCTTTTTCTTCCTTGGACAACTTTTTGAAGGTACTATCCACGACTAACATAATTAGGTCATCTCATTGGTCTAAACAATGAACTCCCAAGGGAAATAAATAGAAGAGTTCAACTTGCCTGGAATGCATTTGGAAAATTGAAAAGCATTTTTCAAAACAATGAAGTCCCTTTCTGTCTAAAAAAAGAAGACATTTAACCAGTGTATACTTCCAGTCTTCACATATGTTTGTAAAACCTGGACTCTGACAAAGGCACTGTCAAATAGAATTGCAACAACTCAAAGAAAAATGGAGAGGCTTATGCCTAGGCATCACATTAAAAGGTATTAAACGGAACAAATGGATAAGAAGCCAGACTAGTATCACAGACTAGATTCTTTACCACAAGCGACTAAACTCGAAATGGGTTGGACATCTATCCAGAAGAGAAGACGAGCGATGGACCACCATACTAACGAGATGGATTCCAAAAGTAAGGAAACGAGGCAGAGGACCACCATACTGACGAACTGGATTCCAAAAGTTATCAAACGAGGCAGAGGACCACCATACTGACGAACTGGATTCCAAAAGTAGGGAAACGAGGCAGAGGACCACCATACTGACGAACTGGATTCCAAAAGTAGGGAAACGAAGCAGAGGATCACCATACTGACGAACTGGATTCCCAAAGTAGGCAAACGAGGCAGAGGACCACCATACTGACGAACTGGATTCCCAAAGTAGGCAAACGAGGCAGAGGACCACCATACTGACGACCTGTATTCCAAAAGTAGAGAAACGAGGCAGAGGACCACCATACTGACGAACTGGATTCCAAAAGTAGGGAAACGTGGCAGAGGACCACCATACTGACGAACTGGATTCCAAAAGTAGAAACGAGGCAGAGGACAACCATACTGACGAACTGGATTCCAAAAGTAGGGAAACGTGGCAGAGGACCACCATACTGACGAACTGGATTCCCAAAGTAGGCAAACGAGGCAGAGGACCACCATACTGACGAACTGGATTCCAAAAGTAGAGAAACGAGGCAGAAGACCACCATACTGACGAACTGGATTTCAAAAGTAGGGAAACGAGGCAGAAGACCACCATACTGACGAACTGGATTTCAAAAGTAGGGAAACGAGGCAGAAGACCACCATACTGACGAACTGGATTCCAAAAGTAAGAAAACGAGGCAGAGGACGTCCTGCGAGAAGGTGGAGTAATGGACTGTCAAAATTTGTGGGAAAAAATTAATTGGTCAACCATATAGCCAAGAATAGAGAAAACTGGAAAGAACTGGAGGAGGCCTTCTTCCAGCAGTGCACTGAGAATGCCTGAAATTAAGAAGATCCATGACTGACTATGAACAATTCACAAGCCTTACCGTCTCGGAGAAAGATCTGACCCTCTCGACTGGCCATTACAATTTAGCCTTTGACAAACTCACTTAAGTCAGCTGCTTTACCCATCAGAAGAATAAGAATAACATTGATTAACAGAGCTCAGTATCAGGTGTTATTTACACCGTTTCACGACCTTCTCACGCACCGTTGTTTACCTGCAGTTGCTTCTATTTACATAAAGACGTGCTGGTCATAATGCTTTGACTCTTCTGTGTATGTACGTAAACTTACACCCACTTTTGTCAAGGTTTCCTGGACTTTCAATTAATCCAGTATATTATGTATTTAGTAAATCTACATGGTATTCTCTTATCTGTTATGCACAACGTGTTACCCGGAGGCACTTAAAATACGTATTCCAGAGGGTCTTGCATGAAAAATTAAGATTTTCTTGAATAACAGCCACTGCAGTCACTGTTAAATCCACGCTTGGAATATTCTATTCATGGAGTTATAAAACGGATTGTTTCGTAATCTTATTCACCAGCATTGCAGCATTGTTCGTGAAACGTGAATTATGTGTTCCCCTCACTTGGAATTACGCTGTGTTTTATCACCAGAAACAGGTCTTGGAAACGCCAACACGGAAATGTCGCTTAAAGTTCAGCACATCATGTTCTTACCCTTAAAGCGCGGAAATGCTTATGAAACAATAGAGCAGCGAGGAATTAGATAAGTTTAGTAAAACTTAAGGAAAAACACAAAATTGAAATTTTGATGAGCTTTTTAAAACTGTTGCTAGAAAGCGAATGGAGGAAGCAGTGTAGACACTTTTCTTGATAAGAAATTGCAATCAAATTCCAGTGACTCATGTTAGTGTAGTGAATGCTGGTGGGTACATATAAGGAACATTCGTGCAGAAAAATAATGTTTATAGTGTGGAAATATTTACTGCAAATTTTGCCCATAAACTTCGACGTGTTAAAATTTAATGTTTGTAAAGGGAAAGCAGCTTTAGGAATACTATAGATGAACCAAAATACACCACTTCCCGAAATAGAAAAAAATTTAATGAAAATATTTCAGATTCAAATTTCTAAATCTGTTGTTTAGAAATTGTTAGAATTATCTATTCAAATTTCTAAATCTGTATTTTTTTAAATATCAAAATTTTCTATTCAGTAGTTTAAAAAACAGTATCTCAAGGAATTCGGTAACAAGCACATTTGTTTACCCTTCAAACGTTCACAATTTTTACCATTGGAACGGAATTTTAGCGAACATATATTTTGCTGCAGAAGAGTGCTGTCCAATTTCTACTAAGGTTTTAAAAGAATTTTATGGCCGGCCACAATAAGTTTTTTCAAATTTATGTAAGGTCATGTAAATATAAAGATGTCTTTCTTAATTTTTTAAACCTTCATGCTTTTTCAATTAATATTAGAATAGATGAAATACAAAATTTCAAAAAAAAAAAAAAAAAAAAAAACGTTGCATGTCCACGTCGATGCTTCCCGTTAAAGTCGAAGTGACTGTTTAAGTGAGGAGTCATTAATAATGTTTCCGTGTTTTGACTTAATTTATTTCATATCACACCATGCTTTCTCGCATAATTACTCCCAAACACGGAAATAAATTTTAATCCCAAATTTTTTATAATTGGGAATTTCTTAGCGAAAATAGATCGAGAGAGTAAGTACCCTGACGCTTTTCCAAGGTTTTCTTCAATGAGCACACAGCAGCCGAAAAATTGTAATCCAGACACTGCTGGAATCGTACCCCAGATCTCTCAATAACTAGTCGAGTGCGTTCGTCTTACGCTACGGTAGCCAACAATCTACGGTGTCAGATGCTGACAGATAAACACACATAGCACCGTGGATTGTTGGCCACCGTAGCGTAAGACGAACGCACTTGACTAGTTATCGAGAGATCTGGGGTACAATCACAGCGGTGTCCGGATAATAATTTTTCGGTTGCTGTGTGCTCTTAAAGAAAACCGTGGAAAAAAGCGATGACTTTGTCTATTCACATTGTATCTACGTATTTGGATGATTTTCCCTTTCAGTACCCTCGTACACTTAGTAGATAATTTACGCTATGCATCTTTCGCATTCCAAGATCTTTGTGAGTGTGAAGCTCAACGAGTGATACGAGAGTGCGAAGCAGAACGAGTGATTTGAGAGTGTAAAGCAAACGAGTGATTCGAGAGTGTGAAGCAAAACGCGTGATTCGAGAGTGTGAAGCAAAGCGACCGCAGTAGCACACTGACATTGGCCAACGGTTGGCCCAATAATATTTTTGCGTCGGCAGCATTGGGCAAAGGTTGCGTTGTTTATCAAAGATTGGCCAACGGTTTTTACAACCACACATGACCAACCATTTATCAAGAAATGACCACTTAACGGTTGTCCGATGGTTGTCCAACAACACATGACCAACCATGGTTGTCCAAGAACACATGGTCACATTGGAAAACTGTTTGCAACAGTTTTCCAATGTGGGTCCAACCGTTGAACCAGCACATATCCAATTGTTGGCCGCCGAGTCGCCGAGTCGCTGGGCAGACCGTTGAAAGCCCACGGTTGGTGCAACATAATATTGCTACCTGGGGAGTGTATTCGAGAGTGCGAAGCAAAACGAGCTATTCGAGAGTGCGAAGCAAAGCCAGTGATTTGAGAGTGGGAAGCAAAACGAGTGATTCGAGAGTGGGAAGCAAAACAGGTGATTCGAGAGTGGGAAGCAAAACGAGTGATTCGAGAGTGGGAAGCAAAACGAGTGATTCGAGAGTGGGAAGCAAAACGAGTGATTCGAGAGTGAGAAGCAAAACGAGTGATTCGAGAGTACGAAGCAAAACGAGTGATTCGGGAGTGCGAAGCAAAGCGAGTGATTCGAGAGTGCGAAACAAAACGAGTGATTCGAGTGTGTGAAACAAAACGAGTGATTCGAGAGTGCGAAGCAAAACGTGTGATTCGGGAGTGCGAAGCAAAACGAGTGATTCGACAGTGGGAAGCAAAACGAGTGACTCAAGAGTGCGATGCAAAACGAGCTATTCGAGAGTGAGATACAAAACGAGTGATTCGACAGTGAGAAGCAAAACGAGTGACTCAAGAGTGCGAAGCAAAACGAGTGATTTTGGAGTGCGAAGCAAAACGAGTGATTCGGGAGTGCGAAGCAAAACGAGCAATTCGAGAGTGTGAAGCAAAATGAGTGATTCGAGAGTGCGAAGCAAAACGAGTGTATTCGAGAGTGCGAAGCAAAACGAGTTATTCGAGAGTGAGAAGCAAAACGAGTGATTCGAGAGTGAGAAGCAAAACGAGTGATTCGAGAGTACGAAGCAAAACGAGTGATTCGGGAGTGGGAAGCAAAACGAGTGATTTGAGAGTGCGATGCAAAACGTGTGATTCGGGAGTGCGAAGCAAAACGAGCGATTCGAGAGTGTGAAGCAAAATGAGTGATTCGAGAGTGCGAAGCAAAACGAGTGTATTCGAGAGTGCGAAGCAAAACGAGTGATTCGACAGTGGGAAGCAAAACGAGTGACTCAAGAGTGCGATGCAAAACGAGTGATTCCGGAGTGCGAAGCAAAACGAGCTATTCGAGAGTGAGATACAAAACGAGTGATTCGAGAGTGAGAAGCAAAACGAGTGATTCGAGAGTGCGATGCAAAACGTGTGATTCGGGAGTGCGAAGCAAAACGAGCGATTCGAGAGTGTGAAGCAAAATGAGTGATTCGGGAGTGCGAAGCAAAACGAGCGATTCGAGAGTGTGAAGCAAAATGAGTGATTCGAGAGTGCGAAGCAAAACGAGTGTATTCGAGAGTGCGAAGCAAAACGAGCGATTCGAGAGTGTGAAGCAAAATGAGTGATTCGAGAGTGCGAAGCAAAATGAGTGTATTCGAGAGTGCGAAGCAAAACGAGTGATTCGGGAGTGGGAAGCAAAACGAGTGATTCGAGAGTGCGATGCAAAACGTGTGATTCGGGAGTGCGAAGCAAAACGAGTGATTCGAGAGTGCGAAGCAAAACGAGTGATTCGAGAGTGCGAAGCTAAACGAGTGATTCGAGAGTGCGAAGCAAAACGAGTGATTCGAGAGTGTGCGTTTATTTACGTACTATATTTATTCGTGTCATTCACGACTACGACGAGCCACAGTCCGGTACATACTAAGTGGAATTATATCATAACAACATACAATAAGATTTACTATTTCTTGTCACTCAACACTACTTAGGTGTGGGTTAATGAATGTTATTGTCGTAAAACCAATGAAAGAGGATATGGGAGTTATAAAAGTAAATATTTAATAAACTACAGCGACGACAATAGTAAGTACAGAGGCCGTACCATAGAAACAGAGTATTTTTTTTTGAGTTGGCGACAGTGCAAAGGGAAATAATAACCACGCACCAGACTAACTATATTAAAGAAAAACCTATCGCAATAGTTATTAGCCGTGGCAGACGCTTCTGGTTTTGTTATTACGCAGTTGTTTAAGGTACGTCTGCATTTCGCCGTACAACAATGGAGAAGAGTGATTCAGAGTTAAGAAGTGAAATGCGTTGTGCGATAACATTTTGCAATCGTTTGGGTAAAACGGCTTCAGAAACATATGATTTAATTAAAAAAGCTTACAAAGATAAATGTTTAGGGGTGTCAACGATTTTAAGACGGCACTATGATTTCAAAAAAGGGCGTTTGTTTGCAGAACTCACTCCAAGGCCTAGTCGACTTGAAAGCGTTGTTACGGAGCGTATTGTTAACACTATTTGGACAATCCTCCAAGAAGATCGACGAATGACGTGTGGAGAGATAGCGGCGTCAACTAGTATTTCAAAAACGTAGGAATTCCGTATTCAACGCGACAAATTAGTGCTGCATCGTGTGTGTTCCAGATGGGTACCTCATCACCTGACGAGAGAACAATTGTTAGCCACAGTTCAGGTGTCTCCTAAGTGGAAGTATATGATCGCAAAGGATCTAAACTTTCTAAACACAGTAATAACTGCCGTTGATACATGGGTCTACTATTTCGAACTCACGAAGCGCGCAACGAGTGTTTGGGAACACACATCCTCGCCTCCTCCGAAAAGCGTCCGCTAAACCAAATTAGCTCGGAAACTGATAATGATAATTTTCTTTGATCATAAAGTTATAGTCTACCAGCACGCCATTCCTCCACAAATTACTGTCAATGCTGAGTATTACATTTCAGTCTTGAAGCGTCTGCGACGACACATATCGATTAAGCAACCGGAACTGGTGGGCAAGTGGACCCTACACCATGATAAAGCCCGCCCGCATGTGGCTGCTTGTGTTCAGCGGTTTCTTTCGAAATGCAGTATTCAAATCATGCCACAGCCAGCCTACAGCCCTGAGCTCGCCCCGTACGATTTCTTGTTGTTTCCAACAATGAAGGTTAAGTACCGTGACGCAACATTAAACACAGATGCTGACGTTATTTGCGATGTACAGGGGTCGCTAAAGCAGCTTCCACAAAATGCCTTCGCCACATGCTTTGAAAAGTGGTCGGAACGATGGGACCGTTGCATATCATCTGAAGGAATATATTTTGAGAAAGAATAACATACACTGAAGAGCAATTACATCAGAGACAGCAGGCGTTATGGAAATGCGAAGCTGTGGGTGGCCATGTAAACAGAAACGACATGACGTATGCAGCGATACGACAATATAAGGAGTGATGCGACGAGAATGAGTAAGAGTCGGATGCAGTATAGGTAAGACGAAGGATCTAAGCGCATTTTATCGTGGGCAAATTGTCGGGGCCTGACGAATGGGTCACTCCATCTCGGAAGTCGTGCAGACACTGGGATTTTCACGAGCCACTGTGTTACGGGTGCACCGTGAGTACATCGAATCCGGTAAAGTCATCACTGCAAGGACCAACTGCCGTGGACAACAGCGTGTGGATGAGCGGGGTCATCGTCGGCTAGCTCGCATTGGAACAGCGGATAGACGGGCCACAGTGCAAGAAATCACTCGGCAATTTAACGCTGGTGCACAAAAACATGTAAGCAGTCACACCATCCAGAACCATGTCCTCGCTATGGGATACAGAAGCCATTGTCCCACGAGGGTACCGCTGCTGACCGCACATCACAGGGTGCAAATATTAGCATGGGCGCTGGAACATCGCCACTGGACCCTATATATGTGGAAAAATGTTGCCTGGACTGATAAGTCGAGATTCACGTTGGTACATGCGGATAGCAGGATACCAGTACGGCACAAACCACATGAAGCAATGGATCCTTCTTGCCAGCAGGGTACTCTTCAAGCTGGTGGGGGTGGCATTCTCGTCTGGGGACTGTTTACGTGGACTGAAATGGGATCCCGGGTGCGTGTGACATCGTCCCTCACAAGTCAACGTTACCGGGATATCCTGGACGACCATTTGCTCCCGTTTGTGCGTCTTCAACATCCCACTGGGGACCTCATCCTGCAACAAGACAATGCACCGTGTCATCGCTCACGAATTGTATCCGAATGGTTGGATGAACACTCCACCGACGTGACTTCGCTTCCTTGGCCAGCTAGATCACCTGACCTCAGTCCTATCGAGCACGTCTGGGATGCCATCGAGAGAGATGTTCGAGGCTCTGACCCCTCTCCATCAAATCTTCGTGAACTGTGGGAGCTTGTTCAGGGGTTGTGGATCCGTATGGCTTCCCAACGCTTCCGGTGTCTTGTCGAGTCCATGCCGAGACGAATCGCCGCCGTCATCACAGGATGACAGGTGGTGCTACACGTTACTAGGCAGGTATCTCTAATTCAATTGCTTTTCAGAGTATATTTTGCTGTACCTATATTTCTTCATTTTGTGGGATTTTTACTCTGTGTTTTTATGGAACGGCAGTTGTATTTTGACTGTTTTAATTTTCAAAAACAATATTTGTCATTATTATTATATATTATTCAGATTTAGATGAACTTAAGAAACAACCTGACACAGATGAAATGTCATGTATATACAAAAGTTCATCTGCGCATGCGCAATCTAAAATCTGACCTCAAGATAGAAAAAAGGGCTGAATAGCAAGTGTGTTAGTGAGGTGGATTAGCTACTTTTGGTCTAAGTCTAGGATATCTACAGGTTACACCTCGTCGTGCTATGCATCACTTTAAAGCACTCGTCAATAGCAGGTAGCCTCCCCTTGCGGGGTCGAGAGGAAGACGAATTTTTCTACGACGCATACTACTATCGGGAAAGATGCATAGCATCAAAATGAATTTTTGTAATGGCTTTTATAACATTCGCATGAGGTTCCTGTAATTTACGCATATTATAATGAGATATTGTTACGTATATATAAAACGTGGTGAAATAATCACTCAATAAATAAGTGTTAGTGAAGGGGATTGGCAACTTTTAGTAAATAGAGTGAGAGAGAGGGCAGACACAACGCCAAATGATAAGAAATTGCATTTCGTAGGAGCAATACCCTATGTACCAAGAATTACCTTTTCCTTCAAGAATTTATTGAAGAAATGCCAATGAAATGTTGGGATCCGCACAGCAGGATCAATAAATGACTTATTGCGGAGCTACAAAAGCTCCCAAGATAGAGAGGAAATGTGGGAAAAAGCGGGAATTTACTTAGTACCCCTAAAATACTCAGACGGAAGCACGAAGTTATATATTGGACTAACAAAATGGTCATTTAAGGTTCGCATACAAGAACACAAAAGGAATTTGAAGAATGAACAGCCTGTTTCAGCCCTAACAACAGATGTATTATTTGAAGGGACGAGACCTGATTGGGACGATACAAAGTGCATTGCAACATACACTACAAGATATTTAATCGGCAATAAGAGAATCTATTTAAATTATGTCTACGACGAATATACCTAATGAGAGTGTATCTGACGAAATCCAAAATTTATGGAAAAAACAATTTAGTGTGCAGAATTTTGTTATTTATTAACATTTTATCGATTGTATTAATCAGTTTAAAATCAAATATGTGGCATCGCAAAAAGTATGCTTAATATGCAATAGCGTTAGATTCACGCGGAAGTAGATTCATGATTTTTGTTTTAATGTTTGTTATGTGTATCCTTTGTTCATATTTCAAATCATGTAACTTATTCTTAGAAGTTGTATGAAGCCTTGAAAAAGCCCTCCATTGAGGTGCGAAAGCTCGGCTAGTAAATAAACAATTTAGTAAAATCATGCAATTCATTGATACGCATTCCAACATACCAGAAATCATTATTCAAGTTATCACTCAAGTTATAAGGATAATGGCTGTGGAATAAATCTCGGTCCTGTGCCCTGACTTTTGATCCCATTTCGATTATATTCAACAGAATCGGTTCAGTATACTTCCGAAATAACATGATAAAGTTTTGTCGCAATCGAAGCCTTTTTACGTAAGGTATGATGCATAAAGCTATGGAATAAATCCCACTCCTGTGTCCTAACCTTTGACCCCATTTCACCCATTTTCAATAGGATTCGTCCCCAGGCACGCTCCTACAACATACTAACATTTCATTCAAATCGAAGACTTTTTACGTAAGTTATGACGCATAATGGCGATGGAAGTGATTCCGCTCCTATGTCCTGACCTTTGACCCCATTTCACCCATTTTCAATAGGGTTTGTCCCCAGGTGGTCCCGTACCAGATACTAAAATTTAATCGAAATCGAACCTTTTTTACGTTAGTTAGGACGCATAAAAGCGGTGGAATGGATCCCGCTCCTATGTCCTGACCTTTGACCCCATTTCGTTCACTTTCAACAGGGTTCCTTCCCAGGTGTTCCCCCTCCACATACTGAATTTTTTTACGCGAGTTATCGTGCGGACGGACATACGCACACAACGCGCGACGTAATGAGGCAGATGGGAATCGCGACCATCTGCTCGCAAGAGTGTGACGTCGTTAAACTTTAATAGGATCCACACACAACGCGTGACGTACTGAGACAGATGGCGTGACCGCGCGCTAACATGTCAATTGCGAGATTGGGACGTCATAAGATTTCTAAGCATGGATAACATCAATGGGACGACCCCATGACACTAAAAACGTGTTAATTCGGGGTGGTTATTTAACGCACTGAACGAATTTTCCTAAAGTCGGAATCAAGCTAAATCGATTTCTAGTACCAGAAAATGGTAGGTTAACGACTTTCACCAACATCCTTAGAGTAGTTTTCAAAATAAAATTTACACACATACAAGAATTGCTCCTTTAAGGTGGACGTCAAGTAATTTTGCTTCTTATACTTCCAATGGAAAAACGTCTGTACACATTTTCTTCACAATTAATGCCTTCCCAAGGATGAAAATTTGAACATCGATTAAAATAGCTTCATTTTATAACTTGGAATACTTAATATTTTCTAAAGCATAACCATAATTATGAAATCCAACATTTGTTTGTCTACTGACGTCATCAAAGTACAGGTCGCGCCATCTTTTTTCTGGTTCCAACACCACCAAAGGAAAATTTATTGATTTTTTATATAATTATGATTATGTTTTAGGAAATATTAAGTATTCCAAGTTATAATATCAAGGTATTTTAATCGGTGTTCAAATTTTCATCCTTGGGAACACAATAATTATGAAGGAAATGTGTACAAGTTTTTCCATTGGAATTATAGGAAGCAAAATTACTTGACGTCAACCTTAATAGTATAGGATAAGGGCGATGGAATGGATCCCGATCCTATGTCCTGACCTTTAATCCCATTTCGTCTATTTTCAATAGGGTTCCTCCGCAGATGGTCCCCTACCACATACTAAAATTGCTTTGAAATCGAACCATTTTTACGCACGTTATGACGCATAAAGACAACGGAATACATCCTGCTCCTATGTCCTGACCTTTGACCCCACTTCACCCACTTTTAATAGGGTTGATTCCCAGGTGGTCCCCTACAATATACTAAAATTTCATCGACATCGAACCATATTTACGCAAGTTATGACGCATAAGGGCAATGGAATGGATCCCGCTCCTATGCCGTGACCTTTTACCCCATTCCGTCAATTTTCAATAGGGTTTGTCCCCATGTGGTCCCTTACCACATAATGAAATTTCATCGAAATCGAACCATTTTTACGCGAGTTATCGTGCCGACAGACAGACGGACAAAGCTGGAGCATATACGCTTCTTAAACCGCGGTTGGAAAGCGTAAATAAATAATTACGAGTAGTAACACCTAACTACGGAAGTCTTTTATTGATAGATATGGGTGTATAATATTTTGTTACATGTGGTGAAATAATGTTCAGCGATAGTTTATCAAACTACTTTGTTGAGTAACAATGAAAATAACTATTGTTGCGTAACTCCATGGTACAGAATTCAAAACTCAGATTTCAACAATGGTTTTCACTACCTCGGTTACATATTTTTCGTTACATCGAAATTTTGTATTGGGGATTTGTTTTACTACTGTCAGGAAAGATGCACATTATTAAAAGTTTAAACAATTTTGCTGCAATATGTGATCGAGCGGTAATACATTCATCTTCCTGAAGTTCTTACAAATCCATTTAATAAATGAAGTTTGTGCTTTCAATTTCAACATTCGGTGGATAGTTGAACAAACGTATCATTAGTTTGAGTTCATCAGATTGTTAGCACGTCTTTTGTAAAAAAAGATCATGCTTCTGTCATTGGTTTGTCCGTCCGTCTGTACCCACGATATCTCTGCAACTATTAGTCCAAATTTGAATTTTTTTTTTTTTTGCATTGGGAAGCTTGAAATATGCAAATGATGATCCTTCATTTCATTTTTTTACAATGTACAATTTCGCCGCTAGAGGGCGTAAATGCAGATGATGTCGAGTTCAAAAATACGTTTTATTCCACATATTTGCTTTTTTCAAATTACGCATAGATTTTCCGCTAGGGGGCGCAAATTCCCGATAACTCTTTTTCTAAAACTCCGATTTGATAATTTTTTCTTCAGCGGATGCATCTCCTCATGAAAAACCTTTTGCATATAATTTCTAATTTTTGGTAAAGAATACTTTGGCCACCAGGGGGCGTAAGTGTACATTTTTGCTACTGATGTATTTGCCATAAAATCTGACCTTCTAAAATCTCGATTGAAAAAATTCTTTCTGGGACTGATATCACTCACATCGATGAACCTTTTCGGAATATTTTCTACTTAAAATATTCCGCAGTTTCTCCGCCAGGGGGCGTAGATGTACATCTTATTTTTGTCAATATCTCTACTTCTAGGAGTCCGATTTGAAAAATTTCTTCTTTGTTCGATAGTATTTTTCGTGTGACATGTTTTTCAAATAATTTCAAAATTTTCAAGTAATTCATAGACTTTCCGCTAGGGGGCGTAACGGTAAATTGCGTTTCCCCCTATATCTCTGCTTCTAAATCTCCGATTTGAAAATTTTTTGTGCACCGGATACAGCTCCTGATTGGAAATCGTTTGCACATAATTTCTAATTTTTGTAAAAAAAATAGTTTGGCCACCAGGGGCCGTAAATATTAATTACCGCTTCTGTTGTATTTGCAGCAAAATATGAGCTTCTAAATTCTCGATTGAAAAAAACGTCGTTTGTTGACCGATACTACTCATGTTGACAAACCTTCAAGAAACATTTTCTTCTTAAAATAGTGCATGGTTTCTACGCCAGGGGACGTAGATGTATATTTTATTTTTGTCAATATCTTTACTTCTAGAGTCCGATTTGAAAAATTCCTTCTTTGTTGGATAGTGTTTCTAGTGTGACATGTGGTTCATAGAATTTCAAAATTTTCAAGTAATTCATAGACTTTCCGCTAGAGGGCGTAAATGTAAATTGCGTTTCCCCCTATATCTCTGCTTCTAAATCTCCGATTTGAAAAATTCTTTCTGCACCGCATACAGCTCCTGATGGGAAATCGTTTGCACATAATTTCTAATTTTTGTAAGAAATGGTTTGGCCACCAGGTAACGTAAGTCTTAATTTCCGCTTCTGTTTTATTTGCAGCGAAATATGAGCTTCTAAAATCTCGATTGAAAAAAAAAGTCGTTTGTTGACCGATACTACTCATGTCGACATACGATTTAGGAAAATTTTCTTCTTGAAAAAATGCATGGTTTCTACGCCAGGGGGCGTAGATGTATATCTTTTTTTTTTGTCAAAATCTCTACTGCTAAGAGTACGATTTGAAAAATTCCTTCTTTGTTGGATAGTGTTTTCGATGCGAAATGTTTTTCCTATAAATTCACCTAGAAGAAAACATGCTACAATCGCGAAACTTTGCAAATAGCTAGAGTGTGTGCTGGTATGCAAATGATCCACGTTACGTGCGAGTGTGCATGACCGTACATCATGTGGTGGCGCTGCAAGCAGGAACAGGCAGCCTTACAAACCGGCATGTAAGCGATGCCCCATGAAAGCGAAAAGCACCGGCCCACGCTACCAAGAGTACAGAGTTACTAGAATGCCGGGGTGACGCCAGAGACTTCGGTTTACGCAACTTACGGACTTTGAGTGAGGCCTGATCATCGAGCTGAAAACCGCAGGGTAGTCGGCGCGCCGTATAGCCCGCCACGTGGAACGTTCTGACGATACCGTCTGAATGTGTTGGGAGCAGTGGACACGTGATGGCACTGCCACACGGCGGAGCGGCTTCGGACAGACCAGGAGGACCACCGGTAGAGAGAAACGACGGATCGTACGCTAGGCACGAACGGATCCAACGGGGACACAGTCCACTATACAAGCCAATTCAGCGGCTCCTGTGTGCCCACAAACCATTTTCCGACGCTCAATGGAAGCGACTCTTCTATCCCAGCACCCCTTACGTGTGCTGCCATTAACATCGGAGCATCGCCGACTCCATGTGCAGTGGTGCCCGGCCAGAGCGATGTGGAACGCCACAGACTTGCGATGTGTGTTGTTTAGTGATGAGTGCCGCTTCGTTTTGGGGACAGATGATCATCGTGTCCGGGTGTGGAGGTGCCCAGGTCAAGGGCACAATCCCAACCTCACTATCGAGCGTCACACCTCCCTCACAGCGGGCATTGTGGTCTGGGGAGCCATTGCCTGCGATAGCAGATAAACTCTAGCAGTGGTACGGATGATCATTGACGGGCCAGCGGTATGTGGATGAGATCCTACGGCCCCATGTGCTCCCATTCCTGGCTGGGATTCCAGGTGCGCTATACCTGCAGGATAATGCTCGCCCGCACATGTCTCGGGTTGCCCAGGACTGTCTACGTCATGTCCAGACACTTTCATGGCCTGCCCGCTCCCCGGACATGTCCCCTATCGAACATGTGTGTAACCAGTTGAAACGCTGGCTGCGGCCATGCCGCACTATCAGGGATTTGCAGCACACCATCCAGCACGTTCGGGCCAGTCTGCCGCAGGACAACATCAGGCGTCTGTTCGCCTACATGCCGGACCGTAGTGCAGCATTATCGCCGCACGAGGCGGTGATACATGACCGGACTACGTGCCACAGATTCTTCTGTAATTGTCATGCAGCTCTGGGTTTGTCATCATGTGTATCATTCATCTGTATCATTACGTCCATAAAATTCTATTTTAATCCGATGCTTCCGTTGTGGTGCGCAAATTTTATTGTCCGTGAGTGTATAAGATCATTACAAGTAGGCTTGATAAAAATAGAGAAGGTTTCTCTTTAAAAGGTCCTTCAAAATCAGAAGAATAAGAGTAAGTTCTCGCCAACGTACGCGAGAGCTAGGAGGAATACGCAGCATCAGGGATTAGGACAGTTGGCGTAGCCGAGTAAAAGTTAGCAAGCAACACGTGGCTATTATGTGATTTTGCTAAAGGAAAGTCAGAGATTTCATTTGCCGTCTGAAGTCTGAGGGCGGTGTGAAGATGTACAAATAACCGAGGATTACGAGAAGTTGTAAAGAAGATAAATCGGAGACGAGAAAGGTTGGTATAGATAGAGTTCGATGTCAGCAGTACAAAGCTGGCTGGACAGCAATGACCGAAAAGAAGTGAAAAGTTGAACTCAAAGCAAAAGTGTGATCTCGCCTTCACGCCCACGCGAAATAATCAAATAAACATAGCACAACGTAGTCTCCTCATTCATAAACCACTAATGGTCGAATGTGGTGATTGTTACATGAATCAGAACATAATTCAACGTTCTTCTAAAAAGATAAAATCTATGTTTCTAAGTAGAACTCCAAAACTTTTTTATTGTGCAAAACAAACTGGAACAGGTAAAAACTTTAACTACACTTCTCCACAGTAAAATTTCCCCGCATACGTCTGCCAGTGAAATTTGGTAGATGTGAGTGTGCTGGAAGGTGGAATATGCAATTCATTCCAGTAGGCATGCAATCGCGTAAGATCTCGCCTACGTCATGTCATGTGCGGCGTTCCAGGTCCTCACACTGGAACAAGTAACAAATTTAATTAATTTTGTGCAAAACAGACTGGAACAGGTAACAAATTTTAACAACACTTCTCGACAGTAAAATTTCCCCGCATACGTCTTGTAACGTACCAGGAGATGTGACGTACCTGCCAGAAGGACGCACACGACATAAAGGCAGATAGGAATCAGAATTAAATGTCCGCGTAGCTTAATTGGTAGAGCAACTTGTTCCGGAATAAGCGGCCTCGGGTTCGAATCCCGGCGTAGACCAAAAATGACGGAGAAATTTACTTAGTTATAATGGCGCCCGAACTACCCGGGTGACCCGACCGTTCACAATCTCGCAATGGTGTGATGTTATTTCCACACCGCGAGATAGGAAAAATGAGAGCAGCACTTCGAAAAGAAAAAAAAATAAGGGGGAGATGTTGTAACGTACCAGGAGATGTGACGTACCTGCCAGAAGGACGCACACGACATAAAGGCAGATAGGAATCAGAATAAAATGTCCGCGTAGCTTAATTGGTAGAGCAACTTATTCCGGAATGAGTGGACCCGGGTTCGAATCCTGGCGCGGATAAAAATGACGGAGAAATTCACTTCGTTATAGTCTGCCAGTGAAATGTGGTAGATGTGAGTGTGCAGGAAGGTGGAATATGCAATTCATTCCAGTAGACATCCAATCGCGTAAGATCTCGCCTACGTCATGTCATGTGCGGCGTTCCAGGTCCTCACACTGGAACAGGTAACAAATTTAATTAATTTTGTGCAAAACAGACTGGAACAGGTAACAAATTTTAACAACACTTCTCGACAGTAAAATTTCCCCGCATACGTCTGCCAGTGAAATTTGGTAGATGTGAGTGTGCAGGAAAATGGAATATGCAATTCATTTCAGTAGGCATCCAATCGCGTAAGATCTCGCCTACGTCATGTCATGTGCGGCGTTCTAGGTCCTCACACTGGAACAGGTAACAAATTTAATTAATTTTGTGCAAAACAGACTGGAACAGGTAATAAATTTTAACAACACTTTTCGACAGTAAAATTTCCCCGCATACGTCTGCCAGTAAAATTTGGTAGATGTGAATGTGCAGGAAAATGGAATATGCAATTCATTCCTATAGGCATCCAATCGCGTAAGATCTCGCCTACGTCATGTCATGTGCGGCGTTCCAGGTCCTCACACTGGAACAGGTAACAAATTTAATTAATTTTGTGCAAAACAGACTGGAACAGGTAACAAATTTTAACAACACTTCTCGACAGTAAAATTTCCCCGCATACGTCTGCCAGTGAAATTTGGTAGATGTGAGTTTGCAGGAAGGTGGAATATGCAATTCATTCCAGTAGGCATCCAATCGCGTAAGATCTCGCCTACGTCATGTCATGTGCGGCGTTTCAGGTCCTCACACTGGAACAGGTAACAAATTTAATTAATTTTGTGCAAAACAGACTGGAACAGGTAACAAATTTTAACAACACTTCTCGACAGTAAAATTTCCCCGCATACGTCTGCCAGTGAAATTTGGTAGATGTGAGTGTGCAGGAAGGTGGAATATGCAATTCATTCCAGTAGGCATCCAATCGCGTAAGATCTCGCCTACGTCATGTCATGTGCGGCGTTCCAGGTCCTCACACTGGAACAGGTAACAAATTTAATTAATTTTGTGCAAAACAGACTGGAACAGGTAACAAATTTTAACAACACTTCTCGACAGTAAAATTTCCCCTCATACGTCTGCCAGTGAAATTTGGTAGATGTGAATGTGCAGGAAAGTGGAATATGCAATTCATTCCAGTAGACATCCAATCGCGTAAGATCTCGCCTACGTCATGTCATGTGCGGCGTTCCAGGTCCTCACACTGGAACAATTAACAAATTTAATTAATTTTGTGCAAAACAGACTGGAACAGGTAACAAATTTTAACAACACTTCTCGACAGTAAAATTTCCCCTCATACGTCTGCCAGTGAAATTTGGTAGATGTGAATGTGCAGGAAAGTGGAATATGCAATTCATTCCAGTAGACATCCAATCGCGCAAGATCTCGCCTACGTCATGTCATGTGCGGCGTTCCAGGTCCTCACACTGGAACAGTTAACAAATTTAATTAATTTTGTGCAAAACAGACTGGAACAGGTAATAAATTTTAACAACACTTTTCGACAGTAAAATGTCCCCGCATACGTCTGCCAGTAAAATTTGGTAGATGTGAATGTGCAGGAAAATGGAATATGCAATTCATTCCTATAGGCATCCAATCGCGTAAGATCTCGCCTACGTCATGTCATGTGCGGCGTTCCAGGTCCTCACACTGGAACAGGTAACAAATTTAATTAATTTTGTGCAAAACAGACTGGAACAGGTAACAAATTTTAACAACAGTTTTCGACAGTAAAATTTCCCCGCACACGTCTGCCAGTGAAATTTGGTAGATGTGAGTTTGCAGGAAGGTGGAATATGCAATTCATTCCAGTTGGCATCCAATCGCGTAAGATCTCGCCTACGTCATGTCATGTGCGGCGTTCCAGGTCCTCACACTGGAACAGGTAACAAATTTAATTAATTTTGTGCAAAACAGACTGGAACAGGTAACAAATTTTAACAGCACTTCTCCACAGTAAAATTTCCCCGCATACGTCTGCCAGTGAAATTTGGTAGATGTGAGTTTGCAGGAAGGTGGAATATGCAATTCATTCCAGTAGGCATCCAATCGCGTAAGATCTCGCCTACGTCATGTCATGTGCGGCGTTCCAGGTCCTCACACTGGAACAAGTAACAAATTTAATTAATTTTGTGCAAAACAGACTGGAACAGGTAACAAATTTTAACAACACTTCTCGACAGTAAAATTTCCCCGCATACTTCTGCCAGTGAAATTTGGTAGATGTGAGTGTGCAGGAAGGTGGAATATGCAATTCATTCCAGTAGGCATCCAATCGCGTAAGATCTCGCCTACGTCATGTCATGTGCGGCGTTCTAGGTCCTCACACTGGAACAGGTAACAAATTTAATTAATTTTGTGCAAAACAGACTGGAACAGGTAATAAATTTTAACTACACTTGTCGACAGTAAAATTTCCCCACATACGTCTGCCATTGAAATTTGGTAGATATGTGTGTGCAGGAAAGTGGAATATGCAATTCATTCCAGTAGGCATCCAATCGTGTAAGATCTGCGAGAGATAAAAGCGCAAACACGGCCTAAGTCATGTCATGTGCGGCGTTCTAGGTCCTCGTACGGAAGAAAACAACGGAGTTTCGATAGCTGCCACAGCATATGGAGGATAACTGGTAGACCTCGTCGCCAGCAGCTAGACAGGTTTGAGAGAGGAAGAATCGTGGGCCTCCTTGAAGCTGGTTAGTGGATTCGACGAATTACAAACATTGAACCCTGTGACTTATACTCTAATTTAACCTTAATTTTTAGTTCCTGTCTTCTAATGTAAATTTGGTTTATTCTCGTTAAACAATTTTTAAATCTGAATGCCGCATTTTTCTCTCTCGATGAATTTGTGTTTGGCAACCCTGACAAGCAGGTAAAATTGCAAGTACGTACTTGAAAACTAGAGATAAAAACGCCAGTATTGGAATGTATCAACACCCTCCCTTGTTTAGGATCTCACTTGCATTTGGGAGACGCGCGCTTTCTTATACTAGTACTTGTGCTTTGATCTGATTTGTGTTATCAGTCTGACTTGTTTCACAATAATGCAAAAGCAAGATTAGTGTTATATACCGATTAGTATACAGCGGATGGTTTGTTATGACATATTTTCTGTGATTAAGCTACATTTGGTTAAGTCGTATTTCTCAAGTGCATTACTCTTGACGAAAGCAAATAATAGAAGCGGACCGTGGTAGACTTATGAATATTCCTAGACTTTATGTTTTTGCAGACTTGTGTTTAGACTTATGTATTCCTAGACTTTATGTTTAATTAGCTCTGTTAATAAAAAAATGTAACTTACGTCTTATGTTTCACGCTATCTGGGCTCAATGAATATCACAGTGAAGCTAAAGCGAACGTAAGCCTAATAAGTTCAGAGTTAGTGCCTTACACAGAAAGCAACATAAGGTGATGATAATAGTTACTACAGACATTCGTAAAGTATCTATTACTCCACAACTGATTCAAACCCACTAGTCATATGGTTTTTAGTGAATATGGATAATGCCGTGTTCCTACAGGTTAATCCCTATATTTTCAAAATATCCAGTTCTATGTCTTCGACAAATTAATGCCATCCCTTTGTCCTGGAAGATCACCAGATCTCTACACAATAGAGTATTTCTGTGGCATTACCGTAAGTTGTCTAAATTCAAATGCGATAATTGCATTTTGGATCCTCCCTCGGGGGCATGGGCACCTACAGAAGTTTTTCCAGGGAGGGTCAAAGGAAAGTCCAAGATCTCTCTAAGGCATGCGAGATACCAGTAAATGTCATAAATACAGTCTGGGTCCCAATGCATAAAGGGAAATATTTTTATTTCTTATGACAAATAGAAAAATAATGCTACACAGTATTTAATGGCAATTTAAGTAAAACATAATTGAATTAATAATAAATGTGATTTATTGTCTCTCTCTCTCTCCCTCGTCCGCCCATGGCGGGTTGAGTCCAGTAAAGACGACTATGCTCCCTTGAGTGTTACTGGCAAATTAATGCAGCTGGCTCGCCATTCCTCTGCTGCATACGGGTAAGAGACAAAATGCGCCAGGTGCCGGTTTCACAGGGAACCATCTACGCATTCGAGTCTCCAACCACAGGGGACCTGCGGAAAACCCCAGAAAAACCGTAGACTAGATGGCCAGCAGGACCGGGATTCGAAAAAACACCCATCAGAAACGTCCTTCTCCCATACAGCGCATGGCGACTGAACCAACTGCGCTTATACCGGTGGTATGTGATCTATATATTAATTCTATAAAGTTTTTTTTACTGTAAGACCAGTTGTGAGAGAACGGCTGAACGTACATATGGTTGAGGTATCAAAATAAAGGTCTTGCTATGTAGATGTGCCAGTCGAAGAGAAAAATTAGATTGGGGAAACGGTTCAGGCGTTGTGGGGCAGCAAATTTCCCATGTAAAGTCAATGAGAGAAGCGTGCGGTTGACATCTGATCACCTGCGGTTGATTTACGCGCTGTTGAAGACGAAAGTATGGAGTGACTCAGATAGTCAAAAGTCCGAAGTTTCTCTTCTCAGCGAACCGTTGTGCAAAACAACGCTAGCAGGTATTATTTTGAAAGTTCTTAACGGAACAGCGAACACTCAAAGACCTGACTGCGTGGTGTCATTGGACTATGTGATGTATACATTGTATATGCAATTTAACATTCATCCAAACCAGTTTATTCACGTAGAAAAGACGTTTCCCATTATCTAAAGATGTAAATAAACGTTTCATATGAGTTTATTCTTTTAAAAAAAATGACTAATCGTCGATTCCAACGGGTTTCGTCTACCGGGGGAAAAAAACTATTCTTTGATTCCGATGGGTTTCTCCTACCGGGTTCAAATCTCGCTGAGGCATGGATGTTGTGTTTGTCTTACGGCACTGGCTCTCTCCCTTCCCTGGAACCAGTGACCCTAAATTAGGGACGGGCTACTTCTTATAGCCCATTGAGTTGCTCACGGTGTTCGTTAAATCTCCATTCACACACAAAAAAAAATCACGAACCTGGACTTACTGAAGTGGTTGATTAATTTGTCAATCAAATAAAGTTTACATTTGTTGTTTCATATGAGTTTATCATTTTCAAAAAAAAATAAAACTTACCGTCGATTCCGATGGGTTTCTTCTAGTATACAATATTAATAATAATAAATGCTCTTTTTTCCCGTTCGACCAAGTTTCCAATTGGTTTGCCGTAATAGGTCGACAGTTTTTCGTATAAAACCTGCATTTCCGTATACCCTATTTCGTTGGACACTCATTATACAGAGACCATCTACCTCTCCTCGGTTGTGGTTGATCTCATCCAAGATGCAGGGTACTGAAAGATCTTTCAATGGTATATGTTGTTGCTGGGAGTGTCGCTCCGTTTTGTAGTGCCCTATATACTTTCGGGTAAAGTTCCTATGCTCTTTGCATATTTTCTGAAAGAGAAACCTTTTCTGTTTCAGCTATAAATTTGCCTTTCTAAAAGTGCTGCCACGACACGGCTTTTATACTGCGTCTCAGTTATCAAGTGCACGCCGTACATTACTGAAATGTCTTTCACCGACAAATTAAATTTTGCCTCAGCAAGTTTCCAACTATCTTTGGAAAGTAAATTAAAGAAAAAATGGACGTTCATCCTCTTTCGAGAATCTACATTCCAGAGATGTTATCGAAGACCCAAATACGAAGTGCAGATGGTAAGGTTTTGCCGCCGAATTTGGTTGTACGGTAGATGTTCCATCGTAGATCTAATGTACACAGCGGCACATAAGATCTTTGCCGTAGTGAGCATAGCGAGAAGCCTGAAAAGTTGCAGCCTTTAATTTTTAAGAAATCGAAATTCGTCTTTTCTCTATTCTATTTTGAATTTGGTGGGGATTCCAATTTCCAGGTGCGTCACTTGACCCTCCTTGTCTCTCGCTGCGGAAGGCCGTGCTCGAACGAGAGCTCCGGTGAAAGCAAACAGCAATGATGTACTTCAAGGTGAAATTCTTAAATCTTTACAGAATTGAACACATTCTACAGTAACAGCTGGTATTCAAGCTATGGTTGCCTCTCCTGTGCGTTATTCTTAACACATTATTATGTTTAGTATGTGCAATTTTCTCCAAAACAGATTGTTAGTGATTTTTAACAAATGTCGATTAAAGCAATTTTGTTTAACTAGTACTTTCAGATTTCGGCATGGTTTTGCAGTATGGAGTTCCAATTATGTTTTGCGCTTCCGCTCTGCAATAAAGTTAATTGATTTTCTTTCACCACGGGATTTTTTTGCGCACCCGAACTTTAAAATAAAGCTTAAAGTTCTGAAATCGGTTTTCTGTGCTCATTAGAAATAGTGCGACGTATATTGAGTTGTTTCCCACACAAATTTAGGTTTCGTTTGGAACAAACAACTTTGAGTATTTTGCAGGTGTTTTCAATATATGGAATCGATTCACAGTATTTTTTTAATTTATTTTTTTCAATTGGGTTTTCAGATCTGAATATTACATGATGAGTTAATTGAGCTTTCTGCTATTAGCATCTTTCTCAGCTGCTAGTTGTTTGATCTACCTTAGTTCTTTATGAACTTTTGGCACTTACAAATGCACGAGAATGTCCTATTTGGATATGCACGAAAGCCTACTGATTTGCACTTGAAAAGATGGCGAAAACCAGTTACTATAAAACAATGCATGGACGCAAGTATTTTTTCAAAAACGCTCATGTGCAATTATATCTTGTTACTAGAAAGTAGAATGTAAAGGAAAGGTATTTTATCGTGGGTTTTTCTACACAGTTAAAACTTTTATGGTAGGTTGCACCAAAAAGTGGGACTATACCAGCTGCACTAATATACCATATAATGAATAGAATTCTCCGCCTGGACGTGTAGTGCAGGAAAGCTTACGTTAAGTCACGTTAGGGTTATTGAAAGGTTACTTGACGTAGCTAAAGTGTGCTTAATCTTCAAAGTGCTAGAGTTTGTTTAGGTAAGACCCTCACGTGCAATAAATTCCAAGAATATGGAATTATTTTTACTCAGCGTTCCTCATTATCTTGAATATCAGTAATATAACTTCGGTTTTAGTACATTAGTACCTTGAAGGCTCCTTATTAGAGCGGTAAACACAATATTCCCTGAACTTAACGTAAACACTCAATGAAATAGACTTAACGGCCAGACAGAGGTCTGACAATAAAATGAACTAAGAAAACGTACTCACTTTTAACCTTTTATTGGGGAACTCCTGGTATTACTCAAATACACACTCCAAAATAACACAACTACTGTTAGACAGAACTTTCGTACTATCGTAGAATCGCATAACAATAATTAGGAAGAACCTATCACATATAAAACGAAGCTCTTTGGTATACTTGAGCGCGCCTATATATACTGCATACCACCACGTCATGACTTACACTCGTTGCCACATATCATTCAGCGGGAGAAACAACATCTCGTTAAGTGAGACGATAATTTGCATAGGAAAATAAAATAACAAGAGATAGTAAAATCAAAAAGAAACTGAATCTAGAGTATACGTTACAACCACTGTGTGGTGAAAACAAAACCGAGCAACATGGTGAAACCTTGCAACATAATGTAGTGCAACTTTGTACTATAACGTGGTGTGAAGTTAAACCATGTTTTTAGCACGTCTTTTGTAAAAAAAGATCGTGCTTATGTTACAGGTTTGTCCTTCCGTCCGTTCGTCTGTACCCACGATATCTCTGCAACTATTAGTCCGATTTGAAAAATTTTATTTTTGCATTGGAAAGCTTGAAATATGCGAATGGTGATTGATCCTTCATTTCGTTTTTTTTACGATGTACAATTTCGCAGCTAGAGGGCGTAAATGAAGATGATGTCGAATTCAAAAATATGTTTTATTCCACATATTTGCTTCTAAACATCCGATTGAAAAAATTATTGTATCCTTCGATTCCATTTGTGTCGAAGAGTATTTTAGATATAGTTACTTTTTCAAATTACGCATAGATTTTTCGCTAAGGGGCGTAAAAGTAAATTACATTTTTCCCAATAACTCTTCTAAAACTCCGATTCGAAAACTTTTTCTTCAGCGGATACACCTCCTGATGGAAAATCTTTTGCATATAATTTCAAATTTTTGGTAAAGAATACTTTAGCCACCGGGGGGGCGTAAGTGTTAATTTTTGCTTCTGATGTATTTACCGTAAAATCTGAGCCGCTAAAATATCGATTGAAAAAATTCTTTCGTGGACTGATGCCACTCACATCGATAAACCTTTTCGGAATATTTTCATCTTAAATTATTCCACAGTTTCTCCGCCAGGGGGCTTAAATATATATCTTATTTTTGTCAATATCTCTACTGCAAGAAGTCCGATTTGAAAAATTACTTCCTTGTTGGATAGTGTTTTCAGTGTGACACGTTTTTCATATTATTTCAAAATTTTCAAGTAATTCGTAGACTTTCCGCTAAGAGGCGTAGAGGTAAATTGCCCCCCCCCCCCACCGCCTATATCTCTGCTTCTAAATCTCCGATTTTAAAAATTCTTTCTGCACCGGATACAGCTCCTGATGGGAAATCCTTTACACATAATTTCTAATTTTTGTAAAATATGGGGTTTGGCCACCAGGTGGCGTAAGCTTTAATTTCCGCTTCTGATGTATTTGAAGCAAAATATGAGCTTCTAAAACCTCGATTGAAAGAAAAGTCGTTTGTTGACCGATACTACTCATGTCGACAAAACATTTTAGGAACATTTCTTCTTGAAATAATGCATGGTTTCTACGCCAGGGGGCGTAGATGTATATCTCATTTTTGTCAATATCTCTACTTCTAGAAGTCCGTTTGAAAAATTCCTTCTTTGTTGGATAGTGTTTCCGATGCGAAATGTTTTTCCTATCAATTCAAAATTTTTAAGTAAATCATAGACTTTCCGCCAGGGGGCACAAAGGTAAATTGCGTTTTCTGCGTTATTTCTGCTTCTAAAACTCCGATTTGAAAACTTCTTCCTGTATCGCATACAAGACCTGATGGAAATAATTTTTCACAAAATTTCTAATGTTTGGTGAAGAATGGTTTGCCCACCAGGGGACATAAGTGTTAATTTCTGCTTCTGATGTATTTGTAGCAAAATCTGGGCTCCTGAAAACTCGACTAATTTTATTTTTTTCTTTGACCGATACCCTTCAAATGGAAAAACCTTTGGAGAATACTTTCTTCCTAAAACAATGCATGGTTTACCACCAGGGGACGTAAAGTCACATCTTATTTTTGTCGAAATCTCTGTTTCTAGAAGTCCGATTTGAAAAATTATTTCTGTGTTGGAGAGCGTTTCCCGTGCGAAATGTTTCTCATGTAAATTCATGTTTTTCTTAACGCACAAGTCTGCAACTAGAAGGCGTAAGCTCACGATTCCGTTTACAGCAATATCTGAGGGATTAAAAACCCGATTGAAAAACTTCTTTCTTCCGTCAGATACTATTGTTTTCCATACCGGTTCTATTGACTTTTAACAGCTTTGATAAATTTAATTTGAGTCAGAACGGATTCAAAAGACGTGCTTATTACACCCGAAAATTCGGTGTCATCGTTCTTGTTATTCTGTATGCACCATGTAATCGTATGCCTTTCTTAAGAAAGTGGCGCAGCAGGTGTAATACCGCAGCCTACCACAAAATATTTAACAATGTACTTCAGCTGCAATATGAACACAACAATCAGTATTTATTTTATGTGAGAACACACACTTCCAATCCTCTATTGATAGTGAATTAAGTCCTAATCAAGCACTACGTCACAAACCCGACTATAAATAAGCTCGTGGGAACATGATGAAAAAATTACACGGCTATGAAACCAGATCCGGTGTTACCGGATTTTTTCCAACAACATCATAAAATGAATAAAACAAAAACAATACAGACAATCTTCATCATTGCGGTTAATATCAGCAAGTTTACAGTGAACTTTGAGTTGCTTACATCATTTGCTAAGAACAGAAGATAGATATTCCTGTTATTCTCGTATTATTCCTATGTCTTTTTGTTACCTAGTGTTAAAGTAAATGTCATATATCTTAGAGTTCGCTCTTGTGTTTTGGGGATATTTTTAAACAAATTTCAGACTTCAGTCTTTAAGCTAATAAGCAGCTTTGGTTGCTCCAGATGAAATTTCGGATTTTGCAGATTCGTGAAGTTGGCACGCAATTTAGGAATAAACACATCGCGCGATGTGCCTCGTGATATTTAAATTTAAAGCATCGAGACCGCTACCCATAGTTCACCGATCATTTCGTCAGGGGCATCATACCAAGGGGATTGTTCTGCAGTGAAGAGGGACATGTATCATATCCAAATTCGGGTCCTTATATGAGTTTAAGATTGAACAGCATGCATCAACTGGCAGCTCTCTGCATCACGCTAAACAGAACTTTGGTTTGTTAAATTCCTGTCCGGCGATATGAGCCTCGAAATTTAACAATGCGGTAGACCAGAAGGAGCAATCGATGACACCGAGTTGGACGACTTAATAAAATCCGATCGAACGGTACGAGAACTTGGCGAGAAATTCGCGTTACATTATGCAACTGGTTTCCGATGTTTAATGGTGTTAGAAAACTTGAAGGAGATGGATAAATGGGCCGCACATGAGCTAAAGAAACATCAACGATTCAGATGTCTTCTCTTTCTTCTCTGCTTATCTGCAACCAAATTTTGAGGCACCTGTTTACGTGAGATGAGAAATGCATGCTTTATGGCAATCACCGACATTCGGGACAATGGCTTGACCACTGTGTTGCCACGAAACACACCCCGGAGCCGATATTCAATTCCAGAAATACAATAGCCAGTGTTTGGTGGTCTGCAGCTAATGTGATTCATCCTTTTTTTACTACCGCGTCAAACCATCAAGGCGGACAGGTATGCTGAAGAGCTTGACATAATGCATGGAAAACTGTCCACCAAAGAGCGGTATTAGTTAGCCACCATTGATAATGCGAGAACACATTAGGCGATCCACAGGATGCAGCAGTGCGAAACCTTATCTCAGCCTAATGAGTTAAGGTGCGAAACCTTTCATCATCCGCTTTATTCACCTGATCCGTCCCCTGTGGATTATCACTTCTTCAAACGCTTTGGTACCTTTCTACAGAGTAAATCGTTCCTCAATGAAAAACTCAGTTGAAACCGAATTTCAACTCTCATCCCGAAGCTCGACATTTCTTCACAACGGCATGCAAAAACTTGTATCACGGCTGTTGGCGATTGTTTCGGTTAATCAAGTTCAGTTTGCTCGTTATTTTGGGTGTTTGAAGTTTCAATCAATATTTCGACATTTCTTGTACAGCACACAGTGCATTCATCAATTATGCGGTGGCAACAGCGTTTGCGTAAGAATTGCGCAGATGATTATTTACGCTGTGCATGACGTCATTCAGTGGAAGAACATTGTCACACTCTGTCATGGAGCAGAGAGGAAACATCCGGTTGTGTGTGAAAATCGGTAAAACTGCATCTCAGACAAATGAATTATTGCGCGACGTGCATTGTGGTAATTTCCTACCTTGTGCACAAATATTCGGATGGTATGCACGTTTCAAGGATGGGATGGGAATATCTGGAAAACGACGAAAGATCCAGACGCCCGATATCAGTGTGCACGTCTGAACTCATTGCGAAAGTTCGCGAAAGTATAAAAAGTGATCGTTGTGTAACCTTGAGGATGCCGGAGTATGAGCTCTGTGTTAATAAGGAGACGATTCGTCAAATTTTAGTGCAAAATTTAGAGAGGAGAGTTTGTGCTCCTTTTGTTCCGCATGCTTTGTTAGACGACGAGAAATATGCACGATGGAGTACGCGAAAGACATCCTGGAGACTGCAGAAACAATAAAACATTTTCTCCAAAGCATTGTACCAAGTGACGAGACATGGGCTTTTCTTTATGATCTTAAAACGAAACATCAGAGTGCTCAGGGGAAGTCGCAGTAGTCATCTAAAGTAAAGAACATCAGATCACAGAAATCCAAAATCAAGACAACGCTTTTATGCTTTTACGACAGCAAAGGAGTTCAGCATCATGAGGTCATTCCTGAAGGTAAAACTGTCACTGGCAGTGCATACACATCCATTTTGGAACGATTGTGAAAGAGGATTGTTCATGTCATGCCAAAGTACAAAAACGGGCAATGGTTTCTTCTTCACCATAACGCACCGGCACACAGATTAGTCTGTGTACAGCAATTTCTGGCCCGAAAATAAGTGTGTGTGCTCAGCCATTCCCCCTGTTCTCCAGATTTGTCACAGTGTGATTACTTTCTGTTCCCTGAGTTAAAGCTGCCTTTAAAAGGAAATTTTTTCAAGACATTGAAGACATACAAAGAACTGTGACATCAGCTCTTCACTCCATTCAAAAGATGACCTCTGCAAGTCCTTCCTTTCATTGACTGGTTACCACACCGGTGGCGCAGTGGTCTAAGCAATGGCTTCTGATCATTCGTCAGAAAGGGGTCCGGGTTCGAATCCCGATGAGGCATGGATGTTTGTGTTTTCTTACGGCACTCGCTCTCTCGCTTAGTGACCCTAAATTAGGGACGGGCGACTGCTTATAGCCGATTGAGTTGCTCATGGTGGTCGTTAAACCTCCGATAAAAAAATTGACTGATTGTTCCACATCTTGTATTAACGCAAGAAGGATATACTTCGAATAAAATATATTCACGTAAGCTTTCCTGCTTTTTCCATTTTTTAAATTCAGTCTCATTATTTAATTGCCGCACTGTAGTTTAATAAAAAGAATATTTTATACTAATTATTCTTTATCTTTCAGATTTTAATGTTTCTTTATACTTTCCGCATTTAAACTATCGTATGCAGTTAACGAGATTAAATACGTCGAAGTAAACTTTTGCACCTCAGTGCAGTTCGTCATGGAAATTAAATCAAACAGATCTCTTAAGTTTGCACATAAAGAGAAAACTGTTGCTAAAACCGCATGCTTTACGATTTTCAAGAGAGCTCCAAAGTTTCCTTAACGAAGTAGTTTTAGAAAAGTTTTCTAAAATGTTATTGCCTTATAAGTGCACTTTTTCGTAGACATATCAAGTTACTTTCATTTGACTCATGGGTACATAGCCACTTCCTGTTTTACGAGCTTTCGATCTCCGAATTTTCTCTTTAACGCCACAAAGTCTTGGGGTCACGTTTTCACCTTTTCAGCTCCCAAGGAAAAGTTACACAAAGAGCTTAAGTCATCGGCGAAGTAATCTCTTCTCTTGTAATGAGAATTCGAAGAACCAGAGCGATCGCGGTTTATTTTTTAATGAAGAAATTACCAACTTTCGGTTTCTCGTCTTTAGACTGAGAAAGCTGATCAGAACAGACACACTTCCTTCCTTCTGGGAGACATTTTGAATTAATGCGTTCATCGGGGGAAAAGTGCGGATAAGACAACCGTCCCGACCGTCAAAGTTAAGATTTTGGCTAAGCTGCGATAAGCCATTACGTCCGAAATTTGAGGTAACTTATTACTACTAGTTATTTTACATCCCCAAGTAACATTATAGTATTCTTTTTCCTAATATGAAGATAAATAGTAAAATGCGATAAAATAGTAGTCCACTCAACAGGTGAGTCATTCTAATTAGGATCACTATTGCTTCTTATTGTGTTGAAAGGAACCCATATCAGATAATATTGAAGATTTTCAAATAATTCGGCTATAAGAAATACCCCCGTTTTCGTATATTTTCTTTTTTTAGTACATTTCTCAAAGTAAACAATTTGTGCAATAAAAACAAGTTAGTAAAATCATGCAATGCATTGATTATAATACGCTTTCCAACATACCAGAAATTATTACTCAAGTTATGTAGATAATGGCTGTGGAATAAATCTCGCTCCTGTGTCCTGACCTTTGACCCCATTTCGATGATATTCAACAGAACCGGTTCAGTATACCTCAGGAATAGCATACTAAAGGTTTGTCGCAATAGAAGCAGTTTTACGCAAGTTATGAGAATAATGGCTGTGGAATAAATCTTGCTTTTGTGCAATGACCTTTAACCCCATTTCGTTGATATTCAACAGAACCGGTTCACTATATCTCCGGAACAACATGATAACGTTTTGTCGCAATCGAGGCATTTTTAGGTAAGTTATGATGCACAAGGGCGATGGAATGGATCCTACTACAGTGTCCTGACCTTTAACCCCATTTCGCCCATTTTCAATAGGGTTTGTGCCCAGGTGGTTCCCTACCACATCTAAAATTTCATCGAAATCGAACCATATTTACGCATGTTATGACGCATAAAGGCAATGAAATGGATCCCACTTTTATGTCTTGACCTTTGACCCCATTTCGCCCATTTTCAATAGGGTGGTTACTTACCACATACTAAGGTGGTTACTTACCACATACTAAAATTTCATCGAAATTGAACCGTTTTACGCAAGTTATGCTTCAAAAGAGGCAATAGAATAAATCCCGCTCTTATGCCCTGCCTGACCTTTGACCCCCATTTTGCCCATTTTCGATACGGTTCGTGCCGAAGTGGTTCCCTACTACATACTAAAATTTCATCAAAATCGAACCATATTTACGCATGTTATGACGCATAAAGGCAATGGAATGGATCTCGCTTTTATGTCCTGACCTTTGACCTCATTCCGCCCATTTTCAATAGCGTTCGTCCCCAGTTGGTTCCCTACCTCATACTAAAACTTCATCGAAATCGAACCATTTTTACGCAAGTTATGCCTCATAAGGGCAATGGAATAAATCCCGCTCTTATGTCTTGCCTGAGCGTTGACCCCATTTCGCCCATTTTCAATAGGGCACGTTCCCAAGTGGTTCCCTACCACATACTAAAATTTCATCGAAATCGAACCACTTTTACGCAAGTTATGACGCATAAAGGCAATGGAATAAATCCCGCTACTATATCCTGACCTTTAACCCTGTTTCGCCCTATTTCAACAGGGTTCGTCCCCAGGTGGTCTCCTACCACATACTAAAATTTCGTCGAAATCGAACCATTTTCATGTGAGTTATCGTGCGGACGGACGGACGAACGGACAAAGCTGAAGCATATACGCTTCTTCAACCTACGGTTGGAAAGCGTAAAAAAGAACACAAGTTTAAATACAATCCAGCGTGGTAATGCAGACAGGGACTGTTTGATCAGTAGATCCACGAGGCGTGACGTCACTGAAAATGACGTCACGACTTGATAGGCCTTCAAGATCGCGGAGGTAACGACACAACGCGTGACGTAATGAGACAGAAGGCGTGACCGCCCGCCAACATTCTCAAACGCGAGATTGTGACGTCATAAGATTTCTAAGCATTGGAATCATTAATGGAACGACGCCATGACACTAAAAACGTTATAATTCGGGGTGGTTATTTAAACGAATTCTCCTAAAGTCGAGATCAAGCTAAATCGATTTCTAGTACCAGGAAACGGTAGGTTAACGACTTTCATCAAAATCCTTAGAGCCGTTTTCAAAATAAAATGTACATACATACATACAAGAATTGCTACTTTAAGGTGGACGTCAAGTAATTTTGCTTCCCATACTTCCAATGGAAAAACTTCTGTACACATTTTCTTCACAATTAATGCGTTCCCAAGAATGAAAATTTGAACATCGATTAAAATAGCTTTATTTCATAACTTGGAATACTTAATATTTTCTAAGCCATAACCGTAATAATATTTTCTAAACCACAGCCGTAATATTTTCTAAACCATAACATTAATTATGCAATCCAACATTTATTTGTCCACTGACATCATTAAAGTACAGTGCCTAGAAGAATTAGTGTGTCGTCCTAGCAGAAAAACTTGCTGCCCGCAATCATGAAAGCGGTAGATGGCGCTGCCATCGGATGTCACGTCGCTTTTCAGGGAGGAAGGACGACGAAAACGCACATCTATCTATGACACACACCCAGCTCGTCAGTATTATGGGTACTCCTTGAACGATATTTTATAAGCAGATAACTTAAGTATATACGAAATAATCGACACACCTCTTTCACTTCCTTCCCTAAAAAAAGAACGAACGGGGTGCTCAACATTCATTAATAAGGTTATCGTAGTTTAAGTTAAGCTTTGCATTGTGCTAACGTCAACATTGATGTTAGATATTTCGGAAGTTTTAGAGTCATACATGGGTTACATTATGCAAAAACACTGGAGACCAATATGCAGTTAACAATCACTGAAACATCAACTTACAGAATAAAGTAAAAATTAAAAAAAGAAAATGTTTTGCCCCTCAAAACCTTACCGGAAAAAAAGAGGGGAAATATGTTCTCAATGAGACATCGGCTTCATAATTTGCATTCCAATAATGTCTTAAAATTCAGTAACCTAAAAACTTTATAAATTATTTAATAATGTACTTCATTTTTCAGCAATGAGTGACTAAATTTCTTGGTAAGAACATGGGATCAAAATAAATATTGAAACTTTCCATTTAGTTGGCTTTGAAAAGAAGCTTTTTAATGAGTTGAAAATAGAATACAAAAATCGCGATTACTATTTTTAAAATTGGTCTATTTTCTAATAATATACTAACTGTAATCCATTTATAAAAATCATTCCTAAAAAAACTTTGCCTGTGATACGATAAACAAAATGAATCATACTGGACAGAAGTAAATATACAAAAACTGGATGTATATGATGACATTCTTTTAAAGAAAAATAATTATAACATTTTTCTTTACTTTTCTTCACCTTATAATAATTATGTGATTAAATTTGCTATTCAAATGGGTTTGCAGTGAAGAGAGGAAAATTCTTTTGCACCTTAAGTAAAAAGTTTAATAAGGTAAAAATTAAGAAGTATGTGTTCATGGAGTCTGTCTAAATGGGATAATTCTATGCAGTTCCTGTAAACTATTTTTACCCTTAAAAAAAGGAAATTATTAATGTAGCATACACACAGGCGTAACGTGGTGAAGGCACAGTAGGGGCATGCCCCCCCCCCCCCACACACACACACTTAAAAATTGGAGAAACTAATTAGTCGTTCGCCTTTTAAATGTCTTTTAAATTTGGGAAAGGCCGCCCCGGTGGCGCAGTGGTCTAAGGCGCAGGCGCTGGCCTCTGATCATTCGTCCGAACTGGGTCCGGGTTCGAATCCCGGTGAGGCATGGATGTTGTGTTTGTCTTGCGGCACTGACTCTCTCCTTTCCCTGGAACCAATGACCCTAAATTAGGGACGGGCGACTGCTTATAGCCCATTGAGTTGCTCACGGTAGTCGTTAAATCTCCAATCAAAAAAAAAAAAAATTTGGGAAAGGTATGGCGTCAGGCTTGAGTAATGTGTTGTCTCGGCATGTTAGAACTTCCTTACCTTGAATAGTGGAACGATAATGCATCTCCATGAATTTAGATTCAAAGTGCAAGGCACATACAACACAACTTTCATCAAGTTTCTTATCAGCTCTGGGAATTGCCTTATCCCATTTGCTGAACATATCAGGAATTTTGGGGACAGCAAAGAGCGATACTTTATTTTTGCAGGATTTATAGCCAGTATTACATCCTGGCACAAAACAGCTGCTTTGCCTTTTCCGTTTTCTATGTTTTTTTTATTATTTGCTAATGCAGAATTTCCGTCCTTTCATAGCTGACATTATTTCCCTATGATCTTATAACTATTGCAGTCGATTTCAGTACTGCACTTAAGTTTAACCACACAGTAGGTTTAACGCGTGACAGCCACTACTTGATCAACTTCTACATCTTCACGAATAAAAAGTTACTAATTTCGGAAATAAATTTCGTTATAAACAATCCACAGTTGAATAAAACTAGCACACTAACACCCGAATAAGCCTATTGCGTTTTAGTGATCAACTGTTGAATTACCTAGTGTATTACTGTTATGATCGAGCTACAACGAATTAGCAAAGATACTTCCAAAAAAATTTCCCTCCACTAACCTTTGTTTAGTGAAAATTTGAAGTTTCGTAAGGCAGCAAATCCTTGGAAAACAAACTTCCCACCATTGAGTAGCATGAAGCCGATGAAGCATCCTAACGTAACTTCCGATGCCAGCGCCCTCTGTCATTTCATGACGATTGGTCACAAAACCGTGAGGGACATCTTATGGAGCACATCACACTAATTCTTCTAGGCACTGTAATCAAAGTACAGGTCGCACCATCTTTTTCTGGTTTCAACACCACCAAAGGAAAGGTTATTGTTTTTTAATATAATTATGCTTATGTTTTAGAAAATGTTAAGTATTCCAAGTTATAGTATGAAGTTATTTTAATCGATGTTCAAATTTCCATCCTTGGGAACACACTAATTGTGAAAGAAATGTGTACAAAATGTTTTCCATTGGAAATATAAACAAAATTACTTGACGTCCACCTTAATAGTGTGGAATAAGGGCGATGGAATGCGGATCCTGATCCTATGTCCTGACCTTTGACTCCATTTGTCCCATTTTCAATATGGTTCCTCTCCAGATGGTCCCCTACCACATACTAAAATTTCATCGAAATCGAACCATTTTTAAGCACCTTATGACGCATAAGGGCAATGGAATGCATCCCGCTCCTATGTCCTGACCTTTGACTCCAGTTCACCCATTTTAAACAGGGTTCGTCCCCAGCTGGTCCCCTACCATATACTAAAATTTCATTGAAATCGAACCATATTTACGCAAGTTATGACGAATAAGGGCAATTGAATGGATTCCGCTCTTATGGCGTGACTTCTGAACCCACTTCACCCATTTTCAATAGGGTTCGTCCCCAGGTGGTCCCCTACTACATACTAAAATTTCATCGAAATCGAACCATTTTTATGTGAGTTATCGTGCCGACAGACGGGCGGAAAAACTGGAGCATATACGCTTCTTCTACCTACGGTTGGAAAGCGTAAAAAGAAGAACGGCTCTGAAAATTAACTGTGTTCAGAGTAATTTCGAGAGTCAGCCTAAGTACTAGCACACGTAATTTCATTTCAACCGTGTGAAATTCAAACCCACTTTCTATTGGTGGCGGAACTAGAAATCACATCCTTCTGCTCCGGAGCTGAATGCTTTCCCAATTAAGCTACACCGGCAAGGGCTTATCACTAGTACTTGCCATCTTGATATGTGCATCACGTCTGTCGTACGTCACACATACGTGTATATCCCCCTGAGAAAGGCGGTAGCACGAAATCGCAGGTTTGTCGCCCCGGTAGCGCAGTGGTCTAAGCGCAGGCTGATGACCATTCGTCCGTGAAGCGTCTGGGTTCGAATCCCTGTGAGGCATGAATGTTGCGTTTTTCTTACCGCACTGGCTCTCTCCCTTCCATTGAACCAGTGACCCTAAATTAGGGACGGACGACTGCTTGTAGCCGATTGAGTTGCTCACCGTGGTCGTTAAACCCCCAATAAAAAAAATCGCAGGTTTCAAGTCCGCCGGAAACCATGCTTGAGGTAACTCCCTGTAGAAAAAGGAATTCTGGTTAATTCCAGACAGTGTATGGAAGAAGCAGTACACATTTTGTGGTACGTCACAACTTATAGCGAAAAGAGAAATATACAATGGGGAAACCTTCTGAACTATCAAACATGAAAAATTCTCTAATTCCAGAAGGCAGTCCTATTTTCTAGGTTAGTTTATCCAAGTAGGGTGCCGAACGTATAAATACAATTGAGAAAATTAAAGTGCATTCTTCCGATTTCTCGTTTGGGTTTGAAATTCCGCACAAGACATTCATCCTTTTGGGATTACCTTTCTCCGTTCCCAGTGACCCTAAATGAGGAATGAGCGACTCCGCAAAGCTTTATACTAAAGCTAGAGCTTTTTGCTTGATGAGGTAATGGTATCTAGTCGTGCATGAGTAGCGAAGATTTGGGCTGTCCCATGTGCCTGGAGCAACTGAAGAATTTTAAGGAAATCTATTTTGTTCTCAATGCCTCTCTTGTATTGTTTGCCCTTGAAGCAGTCTTTTACAGTCTTTTACCTTAGTCTGCCCATTCCATGGCTTTTTTCAATAACGATTGGAAAAGATTGCTTTCTTTGAGTATATCCATGTTTTGTTTTGTTTTTCTTCACACATTCTGTCTTGTTTTAACTTAATTTCAGGTGAACGCCATGTTAATAACACTTTGCTTACATATTTTTATTTTTATCATTTTAAGTGCAAAGTAAGTTGTTCCCTCTGCTGTGTGGGATGTTACTCCTGAAGCCATAAAAGTCACAAATCCTTCACACGCTGGTGATGGTCACCTGCAGTTCAAAATATATATACACACTGGCCACTGAATTAGAAAATATTATGCAGATGTTCGTGAACGTCACTTACCCAGGATGTGTGCAAATTACGTGGTCCCGTGCGTCACCACGCTATCTAAGCAACTATTAAAGAATGCTGCTCGTCAGTAATCGTCAGTAGTGCTGATCACAATGGGAACAGGAAAGATCACACCGAATTTTCGGGTGTAATAAGCGCGTCTTTTGAATCCGTTCTGACGCAAATTAAATTTATCAATGCTATTCAAAGTCAATGGAACCTGTATAGAAAACAATAGCATCTGACGGAAGAAAGAAGTTTTTCAGTCGGGTCTTTAATCCCCAGATATTGCTGTAAGCGGAATCGTGAGCTTACGAACTCTTAGAAACAGAGTTATCGACAAAAATAAGATGTGACTTTATGTCCCTTGGTAGGAAAACCATGCATTATTTTAGAAAGAAAGTATTCACAAAAGGTTTATCCATATGAACGGTATCGGTTCAAGAAAAAAAATTTAGTCGAGTTTTCAGGAGTCCAGATTTTGCTACAAATACATCAAAAGTAGAAATTAACACTTATGACCCCTGATGGCAAAACCATTCTTTACCAAACATTAAAAATTACGTGAAAAATATTTTCCGTCAGGTCTTGTATGCGATACAGGAAGAATTTTTCAAATCGGAGTTTTAGGAGCAGAAAACGCAATTTACCATTGTGCGCATTAGCGGAAAGTCTATGATTTACTTGAAAATTTTGAATTTAAAGGAAAAACATTTCGCATTAGAAACACTATCCAACAAAAAAGGAATTTTTCAAATCGGAATTTTAGAAGTAGAGATATTGACAAAAATAAGATATACATCTACGCCCCTGGCGTAGAAACCATGCATTATTTCAAGAAGAAAATGTTCCTAAAATGTTTGTCAACATAAGTAGTATCGGTCTACAAAAGACTTTTTTCAATCGAGATTTTAGAAGCTCATATTTCGCTGCAAATGCATCAGAAGCGGAAATTAAAACTTATGCCACCTGGTGTCCAAACAATTTTTTACAAAAATTTGAAATTACGTGCAAACGATTTCCCATCGGGAGCTGTATCCGGTGCAGAGAGAATTTTTCAGATCGGAGATTTAGAAGCAGAGATATAGGGGAAAACGCAATTTACCTTTACGCCCCCTAGCGGAAAATCTATGAATTACTTGAAAATTTTGAAATTATGAGAAAAAACATGTCACACTAGAAACACTATGCAACAAAGGAGGAATTTTTTAAATCGGACTCTTAGAAGTCGAGATATTGACAAAAATAAGATATACATCTACGCCCCCTGGCGTAGAAACAGTGCACTATTTTAAGAAGAAAATGTTTCTAAATGGTTTGTCGACAAGAGTATAAACGGTCTACAAACGATGTCGTTTTCAATCGAGAATTTAGAAGCTCATATTTTGCTGCAAATACATCAGAAACGGAAATTAAGGTTTACGCCCCCTGGTGGCCAAACCGTTTTTTACAAAGATAAGAAATTATGTACAAACGATTTCCCATCAGGTGCTGTATCCGGTGCAAAAAGAATTTTTCAGATCGGAGATTTAGAAGCAGAGATATATGGGAAAACAAAATTTACCTTTACGCCCCCTAGCGGAAAGTCTGTGAATTACTTGAAAATTTTGAAATTATATGAAAAACATGTCACACGGAAAACACTATCCAACAAAGAAGGAATTTTTCAAATCGGACTCCTAGAAGTCGAGATATTGACAAAAATAAGATATACATTTACGCCCCCTGGCGGAGAAACTGAAATATTTTAGGAAGAAAATATTCCGAAAAGGTTTATCGATGTGAGTGGCATCAGTCCACGAAAGAATTTTTCAATCGATATTTTAGAACCTCAGATTTTATGGCAAATACATCAGAAGCGAAAATTAACATTTACACTCCCTGGTGGTCAAAGTATTCTTTACCAAAAATTCGAAATTATATGCAAAAGATTGTGTATCTGGAGATGTATCCGCTGAAGAAAAAATTTTCAAATCGGAGTTTTAGAAGAAGAGTTATCGGAAAAAATGCAATTTACTTTTACGCCCCCTAGCGAAAAATCTATGCGTAATTTGAAAAAGAAACTATATCCAAAATACTCTTCGACATAAATAGAATCGAAAGATAAAGATTTTGTTTCAATCGGATGTTTAGAAGCAAATATGTGGAATAAAACGTGTTTTTGAATTCGACATCATCTGCATTTACGCCCTCTAGCGGCGAAATTGTACATTGTAAAAAAAAACGAAATTAAGGATCATCATTTGCATATTGCGAGCTTTCGAATGCAAAAAGAATTTTTCAAATCGGACTAATAGTTGCAGAGATACCGTGGGTACAGGCGGACGGACGGACGGACGGACAAACCGATAACATTAGCACGATCTTTTTTTACAAAAGACGTGCTAAAAACGAATGATCTTTCGGAGTTCGAGAAAGAACTTATTGTGGGTATCCGTCTGGATGGGGCTACGATTCTGAAAAAAGCACATCTAACAGGTTTCTCAAAAAGTGAAATATCTCGGGTCTTTAATCAGTGCAAAAATACCTATGACGAAGCAAATACCTCCATCATTTTTATGTCAGGGGTGGGATTCGAACTCGCAACTCCCGAGCTCCGAGTGTTACCCACTATACTACAGCGACATGTGCTCTCACTGCTATCTGCCTTTACCTCATGTGCGTCCTACTGGCCAGGCACGTCACATACCCCACAATGCTTGTCTAAGAGGCGTAACTGTGGAGCGACAACAGTCTGTCAAGAACGGGATCACCGTCGTCTGAGAAGGCTTATACGGAGAAACAGGACTTCGCGTGTGCATTAATCGAACGAAGCAATCAATGAAGGCTGTTCCTGACCCACATCTCATCGAATTATACGGAGGGAATCGAAGAGGATCGGTATTAGCGGTCCAAGCCTATGGCTAAACCACTGATTTCCGCGAAGAACCAGAAATTACATCTACAATGGTGTCAGGATCACCGTGACTGGACAATGGAAGACTGGAAAAAGTCATGTAGTAACAACGGTAGTCAGACTGTATGGCGTGAACCCCATGAAGCAATGGACCCAGCTTGCTTTGTAAACAAATCAAGGTTCTGGAGATGGTGTCATGCTGTGGGGTACATCATGTTGCTAAGGAACGGGTCCCCTAATACTGCTGGAAGGTCCAGTGTCCTCCAAGGATTATCTGAACATTGTTGGCGGTCAAGAACATCCAGTAATGTTGACTTTTCGGAGACGGCTGTTTCATGGCCGACAATACTGCTGTCCATCGCCTACGATGTGTTCAGTAGTGGTGCAGCGATCATGTGAGAGATTTCCACCATCCAGCGTGGCCACCACAAGGCCTGTATCTGAACTCATTGAGATTGAATGGGATATGTTAGAAAAACAGTTATCTTCCGTCAAATATGAACCAGTTAAAGGACTGTCTGGTAAACTCATTGTATGCTACTAAAGTAATTCACCGATGCTGTCACACGTACGGTCATTCACAAACATAATTTTCAAATTGTAGGTCAAGATTAAAAGCACTTTATCTACAATTAAAAAATTAATATTTACACGCGAGATCTTTCGGGGCTGAACATAGCACATATCATCACGATCAAGCGCCACGAAACACAGAAGCAGACATTATATACTGTCAAACACGACCCACAATTCACTCGGTTTTCTCAATCACCGGTGATGCCATCAACAAATCGTTAAAGTCCAAAAAATCAAGTCTTAATATCTTATCCTATAAAGTTCTCTTCTTCAGAGTTGTGTGAGGAGGGGGCAACCATCTTTCTCCACTGTCTTGGAACAAATGTCGGGAGTTCAATGTTACAACATGTTTCCCCATATGCAAGAATGCAGAGGCTTTCCGTAAGGAAGACAGTACGTTTATTAACACTTGAGTTAAGTACCCTAACATTTTTCCAATCTGGGGAGTAACCTCCCTGGTTAACAGCTTGAGTGAAAGCTGTGGAAACCGTTCCAGAACGAAGAGCGTATTTATGTTCACCCATTCTGACATTAACGGTTCTTAGGGTAGAACCTATATAGAATATATATGAACCTATATATTACAAACACAATCTAACGTTTGGAGTGTCCACCAGAAACCTTTTTTCCACGATAAGAAATGATAGAGATAGAGTCCCAGCACTTAACAAACCAGGCGTCTTCTGCATACCATTAATTCATGAGGATTCAGATACTGCAGTTAAATACTATATAGGTTCTACCCTAAGAACCGTTAATGTAGCAGAATGGGTGAACATAAATACGCTTTTCGTTTTGGAACGGTTTCCACAGCTTTCACTCAAGCTGTTAACCAGGGAGGTTACTCCCCAGTTTGGACAAATGTTAGGGTACTTAACTCAAGTGTTAATAAACGTACTGTCTTCCTTACGGAAAGCCTCTTCATTATTGCATATGGGGAAACATGCTGTAACATTGAACTCCCGACATTTGTTCCAAGACAGTGGAGAAAGATGGTTGCCCCCTCCTCACACAACTCTGAAGAAGAGGACTTTATAGGATAAGATATTAAGACTTGATTTTTTGGACTTTAACGATTTGTTGATGGCATCACCGGTGTTTGAGAAAACCGAGTGAATTGTGGGTCGTGTTTGACAGTATATAATGTCTGCTCCTGTGTTTCGTGGCGCTTGACCCTGATGATGGGTGCTGTGTTCAGCCCCGAAAGATCTCGCGTGTAAATATTAATTTTTTAATTGAAAATAAAGTGTTTTTAATCTTGACCTACAATTTGAAAATTATGTTTGTGAATGACCGTAAGTGTGACAGCATCGGTGAATTACTTTAGTGACCTTTCGTACGATAGACTTTTAGCAATTATCATTGTATGCTGCAGCCGTAGATGAACTCTAATACTTTGTGGAATCTATGTCATACAGCATACGTGCTATAATTTGTGCTAAGGGAGGTCCAACCCGGTATTGAATAAAGGTTTGTAATTCAGTGGCCGGTATGAATACTTTGTCGTATCCTATATGGCACTTACGGGTATGGTAATGTTCCTCTTCACTTGAGTGTATGGTTGTCGGGATGCTATGCGTTCTGCAGGGAGGGGGAGGAGCTGCTGTTATATTAATTTAGTATACACCAATTCTGTCTGATCTTTCCGATGAGGAGCAGTTCCTGTGTCTCCTAAGCGGGTTATACATACTTCAATTCGTCGCCAGCGTCAATTCGTCGACTACGACGATTCGTTGCGCGTCAATTCGTCCTGGTCAAATTCCTTGAGTTTACAAATTTTGGTTACATAGAAATCGCATGCAGGAAAACGTACGATTTCGGTTGTCTCCCGCCGTGATCATATTTATAAGACAGGTTAGTAACATTACGCTTTTTTCTTGGCACTAAAAGTAAATTAATATGCTAAGGCATAAGCTTACGTTTTTTTAACGGTTTTTGTTCCATCGTGCTCATATTCATAAAATTTAGACACCAAGTCAAGTTAATATTATTGCGCTTTTACTTAGGCATATAAATATTAATACCTTCGCCTATGCCATTTTAACAGTTTTTTATTCCGTCGTGTTCATTTTTATATATGAATACATAAAGTTTAGATATCAAGTTGAGTTAGCATTATTACGCTTTTACTTAGGCATTAAATATTAATAAATAGGCCCTAGGACTAGACCGAGGCCTTTTAAACAGTTTTTATTCCATCGTGCTCATATTATAAGATTTAGACACCAAGTCAATTTAGTATTATTGCGCTTTTACTTCGGCATTAGATATTAATAAGTAGGCCTTAGGCCTAGGTCTTTTTAACAGTTTTTATTCCGTTGTGTTGGTATTCATAAGACTCGGATAACAAGTCAAGTTAGTGTTATCGCACAATTGCTTAGGCATTAAATATTAATAAATAGACATTAGCCTTTTGAAACATTGTATTCCGTCGTGCTCATTTTCGTAAGGTTCGGACATGAAGACCAGTTAGTAATATTGCGCTTTTACTTAGGCATTAAATATTAATCAATAGGCCTTTGATACAAGCCTTTCTGACAGATTTTGTTCAGGTGTATGGAATATTTATTCTTAAGTAAAAGCGCAATATTATTAACAAGATTTTATGCAAAGCTTATGAATATGAGCACGACGGAACAAAACTACTAAAAATGCCTAAGCCTAGGCCAAGCTATTAATATTTAATGTCTAAGTAAAAGTACAATAATACTAACTTGACCTTGTGTCTAAAACTTATGAATATGAGCACAATCGAATAAAAATTGTTAAAAAGACCTAGGGTCTATTTATTAATATTTAATGCCTAAGTAAAAGCGCAATAACACTAACTTGATTTGGTGTCTAAACTTTATGTATTCATATACAAAAATGAACACGATGGAATAAAAACTGTTTAAAAGGCCTAGGCCTAGGCCAAGGTAATAATATTTAATGCCGAAGTAAACGCGCAATTATACGAACTTAACTTGGTGTCTAAACTTTATGAAAATGAATGAGCACGATGGAATAAAAACTGTGAAAAAGGCCTAAGCATATTAATTTATTTTTAGTGCCAAAAAAAAGCGTAATATTACTAATCTGTCTGGGTGTTCAAACGTTATAAATACACTGACGGAAAAAAATCCCAACACCAAGAAGGGGTTGTGTTGGATAAACGACAGTTGGTAGGCGGTGAGAGTACATCTGTAAAATAACGTCTATGCAAATTTCGCGCTCGGCGCATACGTGTGGCGCTAGCAGCGACCCTCGGAACATGCAAAGCAGGTTTGCTGTAAATACGCGCTGTAACGTTCGTGAACGTTAGTTATCGCTGAGATTCGACGTAGGGTGTTGATGTTAGTCAAGAATGCCTTTAAGAAGACGAAGAAGCCATTATCAACAGCTCACGGAGTTTGAACGAGGTCGTGTAATAGGGCTACGAGAAGGTGGATTTTCTTTCCGCAATATTGCAGAACGACTTGGCAGGAATGTAGCCACTGTGCATGATTGTTGGCAGCGGTGGTCAAGGGAAGGTACTGCCTTAAGAAGACCGGGTTTCGGCCGGCCAAGTGGCACTACTGAGAGGGAAGACCGCCGTGTACGGCGTATGGCCGTGGCGCATCGTACCGCGTCTGCAGCAGCGATTCGAGCTGCAGTTGCCACCACAGTGACACAACGAACTGTTACAAAACGGTTACTTGAAGGACAGCTCCGAGCCAGACGCCCTATAGCGTGCTTTCCACTTACTCCAAACCACTGCCGTTTGCGACGTCAGTGGTGTCAAACTAGAGCTCATTGGAGGACGGAGTGGAGATCTGTTGTGTTTTCTGATGAAAGCCGGTTCTGCCTGGGTGCCAGTGATGGCCGTGTGTTGGTTAGAAGGAGGTCAGGTGAGCGCCAGCAACCAACCTGTCTGTGGCCGAGACACACTAGACCTACACCTGGAGTTATGGTCTGGGAAGCAATTTCCTATGACAGCAGGAGCACCGTCGTGGTTATCGCACGCACCCTGACGGTACAGTTGTACGTCGGTCTGGTGATTCAACCTTTTGTGCTGCCATTCATGAACAGCATTCCAGAGGATGTTTTCCAACAGGATAACGCTCGCCCGCATACCGCTGTTGTAACCCAACATGCTCTACAGAGTGTCGACATGTTGCCGTGGCCTGTTAGATCACCAGATATTTCACCATTCGAGCACGTATGGGACTTCATTGGACGACAACTCCAGCGTCACCCCCAACCAGCGTTAACCGTTCCTGTATTGACCGACCAAGTGCAACAAGCATGGAACTCTATCACACAAACTGACATCCAGCACCTGTGCGGCACAATGCATGAACGTTTGCATGCTTGCATTCAACATTCTGGCGGTTACACCGGTTATTAATGTACCAGCATTTCACATTTAAAATGGCTCTTCTCGCACTTACAATAAGCTGTGATCTTGAAACCTTAATCGATTAAATATGTTACCTATACAAATGTGTTGCCGCCATTTCATTAATCTACAACTATTTTTTCGTGGTGTTGGGATTTTTTTCCGTCAGTGTATGATCACGGCGAAAGACAACCAAAATCGTATGTTTTCCTGTATGCGATTTGTATGTAACCAAAATTTGTGAATGCGACGTATTTGACCATGACGAACTGACGTAGTCGACAAATTGGTCCGCGACGAATTGACGCGCGATGAATCGTTGTGGTCGACGAATTGACGCTCGATGAATTGTCGTGGTCGACGAATTGACGCGCGACGAATTGACGTGACACCTCCTAAACGCTTTTATTAGTGGGGTACCTGCTGTAAGATATCCATATCTTCATGAGGCCAAAGGATTAGTAGTTAAAAGCTTTGAAAACGAAAAGCGATGCTCAGCTAAGTGTTAAGTAATTTTAAATTGAGAAACTTTTCATACAAAGTTGATACAATGTCAGAAGAAATCACTGAATTGCTGAAGGTATGAAGCTGTATATTTTAACCAGTGGATAACAATCGAGGAGGTTGCTTTCCGAATATTTTGCGCATGATAAAAAAACTTAAAATCAGGTGCAATGGTGCCATGTATAGAACAATCGCATTTAAATGGTTGCAGATCGATTACGTTTAAGGTTATTTCAACTTAAACGTAGCTTAATTTTCACTTGGATACTGTACTTTGAAACCATAAGTATTCTAATTCCTTCGTTGCTCGTTCTTAACAGCTGCAACCATAATTAAACATTAATAGATCTCTCAAAAATACACTTTGAGAATAACGGCCAGGGTAAATTATGAGTCAGTACTTATAAAATCCAAGTCTACTTTTATTTTGTTCGCTAGCACGTTAATTATTCTTTAATAATCACTTCATTCGTAACAACAAGATGAATATACTTCAAAGCTTATACGTTTGACAATTATCTTTCTTCACAGAACATATAACATAACGTACCCAGAACATTACTTTTCTATCGTACTCAAGATATAGTTCCCCGTAACATCGTTCGGTGTAATATGGCTGTAATGATATCGCTCTTCACATGAATATATATATATATATATATACACTGAGTAGCCACTTTATTATGACCACCTGACAGTTTTAAGCAAATGAGCTATGGTTGCACGCTGTTGCCGCCGGAGGGCGAGGCTAGTATAAAAAGGGAAAGCTTAGTGCTTGCGACAGTAGCAGAAGTGGTTTTTGGGTGACGAGATGGGTAAAAAATGCGATTTGACGGACTTTCAACGTGGGATTATTGTAGGAGCTCGGAGCCAAGGAGCGAGTATCACCAATACCGCCGCATTCGTGAAATGTTCCAGAGCAGCTGTTGTTAAAGTGTTTAAAGACTAGACTGTCAGCCACAAAACTGGGTCTCTACGTGCAACGTGTATTCGTCGTCGACTGGTGACTGCTCGGGCGGAACGGAGAGTGTCCAGACTGGTAACAGACAACAGAAGGGCAACAGTGCAGCAAATTACAGACCATCTTAATCTACGATCCCCTCAAATGATCTCTGCACGCACTGTTCGCAGTACACTGCATCGGATGGAATATGCTAACCGAAGGCCTGTTCGAACACCTTTGCTGTCTGCAGTTAACAAGAGACAACGTCTCAGTTCGCACAAGAGCAGAAGGATTGGACAGTTGATAATTGGAAACAAATTATGTGGTCCGAGGAATCACGTTTTCAGTTGCACCATGCTGATGGCAGAGTGAGAATTTGGCGGAAACAGCACGAAAGCATAGACCCCAAATGCATTGTGGTACAACCCTTCAAGCTGGTGGAGGCAACGTTATGGTTTGGGGAATGTTTTCCTGGCATGCTTTGGGCCCTTTAATTCGTGTTGATCAACGTCTGACTGGCACATCATATCTAAACATCGTTGCGGACCAAGTGCATCCTGTCATGTGGATGGTTTATCCCAATGGCGATGGCTACTTTCAACAAGATAATGCGTGCTGCCATAGTGCTCGTATTGTACAGAATTAGTTTCAGGAACATGCTGGTGAGTTTACTTTGCTTAGGTGGCCCCCACAATCTCCAGATATCAACCCCATTGAGAATTTGGGGGATGAAGTTGAACGAGCCATCAGACAGCTGGATCCACAATCCTGCAATCTCACACTCCTGGAAAGTGCTATACATCAAGCATGGTCTCAGATCCCACAAACCACCTATCAACATCTCGTGGAGTCCATGCCACGAAGAGTCGACGCAGTATCAAAGGCAAAAGGTGGCCCAACGAAGTACTGAGGGGGTGGTCAAAATAAAGTGGCCACTCAGTATATATATATAAATATATAAATCAATTAAATATATACAAACAAAAGCCAATTATATCAGCGGTATTAAAATATGCCGATGATTTCTCGGCAGGAAAAACACGTGGAGATTCGCTTCTTTTGACTAAGAGACTGTCAGTCTGGCTAGCGAAGACCAATGGAGCCCCTTGTGGCGGGATGGTGTCATCGTAGACTGAAAGCTCTACCAGTCAGTTTTCTCTGTTCTGATTCGAAGACCTTCTATACGATCACCTACTAGCTTTTCCATGACAACATGAATGAGCGGGCGAAGGGGAATAGACCATTGCTTTGGGCAGCGGTTCGCTCAAAAAAGAGAAGACTTAGAAATACTTTAGTCACTTGCATACTTTCTCTCGTAACAGCACGTGTCTTGCGAGAGTTGTTTGAGTTTGTGTACAGTGTCAATAAATTAAAATTAGTGATATTATATCTTAAATTCGTGGCTTTGTTGGATTCGAACTGTTTTGATAAATTTTGTGAAAACTTTCCTAAACATGTACTGTCAGAACTAAAAGAGCTTTATGCTTCAAATATTAGCACAGTTCTACTCAAAAATGAATTAAAGGTGTTTTATTCCCTTGATGAATACAAAAACAAATCAGTAAGAGACATTACTTGTTACATAAAGTTGAACAAATTGGACATAGTGTTTAATCAGGTGTACAAATTAGCAGACCAAATATTAAACTTTCCATCAACAACTGCGACCGCCGGAAGAAGTTTTTTCGTATTAAAAAGAATCACGGTACATCTTAGAGCCGTACAAGGACATGTACATTCGAAAAACTGGGCTGTTTTGTCAATAGAGAAAAACATTCTTTTTAAATATGAACTTTTTCATATTTAAAAAGAATGTTTATATGAAAACGTAACACGCAAGTCCACACAAAAGGGAAGCAGAATGGAGTTCATGTACAAACAAGTGTTCAAATCCTAATCCTCATAATTATTTGGTGTCGTGTTAGCAGCAGCATATACCTAAAATTTAGAAAAAAAGTTACTTCTATTGCTTAAAAACTGAAAAGAAAACTTCGCACTTTAAAAAAAAACAATACTGCAATGAGGGATGAGATAACCCAGATCTCGGACACAAGAAACGCTACTCATATATATACCTCACGGACAATAAAATTTGTGCACCAAGAAGGAAGCATCGGATTGAACTGAAATTTTATGGACGTAATGATACAGATACACATGTTGGCAAAAACAGAGCTGCAGAACAATTCCAGAGAGATCTGGGGCACGCAGTCCGGTCATCTTCAACAGCGCGTCGCACCGCCTCGTGCGGCGATACATGCTGCAATACGGTCAGGCATGGAGGCGAACGGACGCCTGATCTTGTCCTGCGGGAGACTGGCCCACACGTGTTGGACGGTGTGCTCCAAATCCAGGATAGTGCGGCACGGAGGCAGCTGGCGCTTCAACTAGTCCCACACATGCTCGATAGGGGACATGTCCGGGAAGCGAGGAGGCCATGGAAGTGTCTGGATATGACGTAGGCAGTCCTGGGCATCACGAGCCGTGTGCGGGCGAGCATTATCTTGCTGGTGTAGCATACCTGGAAACCCGACTAGGAATGGGAGCACATGGGGCCGTAGGATCTCATCCACATACCGCTGGCCCGTCAATGATGCACGTACCACTACTAGAGCTGATCGGCTATCGTAGGCAATGGCTCCCCAGACCATAATGCCCGCTGTGGGGGAGGTGTGGCACTCGATAGCGAGGTTCGGATTGTGCCGAACGACCTCCCCACCAGGACACAATGATCATATGTCCCCAAAACGAAGTGGCACTCATCGCTAAACATCACATCTCGCCAATCTGTGGCGTTCTACGTCGCTCTGGCCTGTCACCAGTGCACACGGAGCCGGCTATGTTCCGGTGTTAATGGCAGCACACGTAAAGTGCACTGGAATCGAAGATTCACTTCCGTGAAGCGTCGGGAAATAGTCCGTGGGCACACAGGAGAGTCTGCGTTGGCCTGTATAGTAGACCGGGTATCCGTGGGATCGGTTCGTGCCTGGCGTACGATCCGTCGATCCTCTCTACCGGTGGCCCTCCTAGTCCGTCCGTAGCCGCTCCGCCATGTGGCAGTGCCGTCACGTGTCCACTGTTCCCAACACAGTCGAACGGTATGGTCAGAGCGATCCACGTGGCGGGCTATACGGCGCACCGACAACCCTGCGGCTTTCAACCTGATGATCCGGCCTCTCTCAAAGTCCGTAAGTTGCGAAAATCGACGTCTCTGGCGTCTACCCGGAATTCTTGTCATTCTGTACTCGGCGGTTCTCTACCGGTTCGTGCTCACAGCGCCACCACAGGGTGTGCGATCATGCGTACTCGCACCAAGCGTGGATCGTTTGCATACCGGCTTGCACTCTAGCTATTTTCAAAGTTTCGCGGTTGTAGCATGTTTTATCCTAGGTGCGTAAATTTCATTGTCCGTGAGTGTATATACGTATATCAGCAGTCCTCCGCGTGCGGCTAAAATAGCTCTCACACCGGGAGGCATTGACGCCATCAGAATGTTTTTTTTTGTTGTTGTTGTTTTATCTGAGGTTTAAAGACCACCGTGAGCAACTCAATGGGCAATAAGCAGTCGCCCGTCCCTAATTTAGGGTCACTGGTTCCAGGGAAGGGAGAGAGCCAGTGCCGTAAGACAAACACAACATCCATGCCTCACCGGGACTCGAACCCGGACCCCTTTCGGACGAATGATCAGAGGCCATCGCTTAGACCACTACGCCACCGGGGCGGCCCAGAATGTTTCTTATTGGAGGTTTAACGACCACCGTGAGCAACTCAATGGGCTATAAGCAGTCGCCCGTCCAAAATTTAGGGCCACTGGTTTCAGGGAAGGGAGAGAGCCAGCGCCGTAACACAAACGCAACATCCATGCCTCACCCAGATTCGTACCAAGACCCATCTCTGACAAATGATCAGAAACATTTGCTTAGACCACTGCGCCACAGGTGCGGCTTACCAGATTTTTAAATGTGTCTTATGGTATCTCGTACCAAAATCCCTTTCTACCTCGCTTCCCTATCGGGCACTCTAGCCCAAATCTCCTAGCTTACTATTTCTAAGGGTTGTTTAAGATCTGGGGTCAGACACTCCTTTCCTAAAATCCTCTACATATGATCTCTTACCGAAACGTTATCAGCAGATCATTCAACTCTTGTAAGTTAGATGGTTGAACCGCCGCAGATCGGATTTACTGTTCAAACACAAATCACAGATTCTCAATTGGATCGATGTCTGTGGAATTCGGAGGTCAGGGATATACCTGGACGTCTTTCTCATGCTCCGCGAACCATTTTCGAACAATCTGGAGAGTGTGGTGTGACGCATTAGTCTCCTAAAAGAAGACACTCTTAGAGGGGAATACCGTTGCTATGAAAGGATGTGCCTTGTGTGTTATGATGTTTAGGTAAGCGATAAAGTCACACTAGTTTTGTGCACATGAATGACTGAACCCAGGATTTCACAGCAAAACATTGCCCAATACATTACATATCCTGCTGTGGCTTGTTTTTTTCCCACGGTACGAACTGGTGCCAATACATCTCCAGGTAAACGAATCACATTTACTTTTGGCTGCAGGAAGAATTTTTCAAATCGGTGTTTCAGAAGCAGAGATGTTGGGGAAAATGCAATTACACTTATGCCCTTAGTAGAAAATCTATGCATTACTTGAAATTTTTAGAATTATATGAGGAACATTTTGCACCGAAAACGCTCTCCAATGGAGGAAAAATAATTTCAAACCAGACTCTTAAATATTGAAAAAAATAGGATATTCATTGCGCCCCCTAGAGGGAAAGCTCTGGGCTATTATAATAGGAGGTATTCTCAAACGTGTTCCCGAGGTGAGCGGTATCGGTCTACGAAAGAATTTTTTCAATCGAGTTTTCAGAAGCTCAGGTTTTGCTGGAAATACATCAGAAGCAGAAACAAAAGCTTACGCCCCCTGGTGGACAAACCATTTTTTACCAAAAATCATAAATTAAATGCAAAACATTTCCCATGAGGTTGTGTTTCCGATGCAGGAGGATCTTTTCAAATCGGACTTTTTGAACCAGAGATATCGAAGAAAACACAATTCACCTATGCATTACTTAAAGAAGAAATTGTGCCTAAAATAGTCTGTCTTATAAATAGAATCGAATGGAAGAAATGTTTTTTTCAGTCGGATATTTAGAAGCAAATATATAGCAATAAAATGTATTTTTAATTCGATATCATCTACATTTATGCTCTCTAACGTCAAAGTTTTGCATCGGGAAAAAACAAAAGGGTAAAGATCATCATTCGCACAGTTCAAGCTTCCCAATGCAAAAAGAATTTTTCAACCCGGCGTATTGTTGCAGAGACATGGTGTCCAAGACGGACAGACGGATGGACAAGCCGATAACATGAGCCAGATCTGTTTTACAAAAGACGTGCTAAAAAATTGATTATGGTTGTCGACGTCCACATCAGGCTACCTTGTTGCTGTAAGGCAGCGAAAGATTAGGCTGCAGTTTGCAAAGGCACATCGCAACTGGAGTGCGGACGGAAAACGCCTCATCTGGTCTGACTAATCACAGTTTCAACTCCATTACACCGATGGGAGGATGCGTGTGGGGGCTAGAGCTCTGCAGAGGCAATATTGTTAGTCCCGAGAGCGGCCCGGGCCCACCTAGTTAATGCCAGGCCCGACCCGGTGTTTTTTTTTCAGGTCCTGGCCCGGCATAGGTTGCATTTGCGTAACTGTCACTTGCTTTAACATAGACGGTAATTGTACTATAACTTTTTGGAATAACTCGAAACTCGTGTACAAAGAGGGCATAAGCAAGTTAACTAACCCACCAGTAACCAGAAATAGGGCAAATACAATAGACAGTATTCAGTTAACTTAAGTAAATTATCATCATTTCATAATCGAACTTTTCGTAGGGTCAGATCACTGTTTCTACGAGTCAAATACTGTCTTCTTTGACACTTTTGCCCAGAACATAATATAAACTGATGCTCAGTTACATACACGCATACACAGCAACATGGTTAGCAGTTAATACAAGGAACTCTCGTACGCAGCATATGACTTTGTTCTGTTGGCCCGATGTCTAACAGCACAAAGCGGGAGAGAAGAATGATTGCGAGAAATAAGAAATATGATCCTGGGAAGGGAAACACAGACTCCAAAAACAGAATGACCTAAATTTATCAACAGCCTGACTACACGGTACACATACAAATGCAGGCCCGTCCAAGCTCGCCTAAGAAATTGCAGTTCCGGTCCGTAAGTTTTAAACTACTGAGCAGGCTCGGCCCGGCCCGGGCACGGCTCTACTGTGGGGTTAAGCACACAATGCGATGGACCCAGCTTTCTAAGTTGGGGTCATACAAGCAGGTGAGAGCGGTTAACAGTTTGAGGTGGGGTAACATGGGTTTCTTTGGGGGCCCCGTATCAGTCAAGACCACCTGCGCAAGACATGTGAACATTCTCGCCGACAATCTACACGGTTCGTAACGATTCTCTTTTGGCACCATGGCGACATATTTCAACCGGACAATGCCACACCGCATTCTTCCTGAGTGGCGACCGACTGGCTCTAGGAGCATGCAAGTGAGTCTATCACACTCGAATGCCCCACCCCCTCCCTCCCAGTCGCCGGTCCTGAACCTTTTGGGGAATTTGTGAGACTAATTGGAAAGTTCTCTTCGAGTCCGTCAACCCCAATTGCAACTGTGGATGCTCTACGACAGGCGATTAACGCTTCATGGGCGGCAATTCCACCTCCGTGTTTTCATCACCACATCGTGTCCTTATTATGATGTATGGTTGCTGTTGTGAAGGCAAATGTGAAGTAATAAGTTATTAGGTAGGTGCAATGTAGCACTCAATGAGGGTGGCCCAGTGGCCTGGGACCTCCCCATGAGTTATCACTTGGTGTTGGCTGTTTATAAATAAATATACAGTGGATCCCACTTAAGAAGTTCCCGCTTAAGAAGTTTTCCTGTTTAAGAAGTTTTATTTTTAGAGTCCCGATTTTTTCCCATACTGCTAATGTTAATTTTTCCCACTTAAGAAGTAACGATGTTTCAAGTTTTCCCGCTTAAGAAGTTGTAAGTGTCACAAGTTTCTAAGTAAGAACATACGATTTTGGAACTCGTCCAGCAGATAAGTACATGCCGAAGAAGTTGAGTGGAAACGTTTCCCCGTACATGTAGCAAGAGAAGCCCCTGCCGGCTTTCCACGGTCAACGCAGGGGGTCATGTTTACCCCCACTTCTGCGTCTGCCCTTTGTGTATCACAATCGCCTTATCTTTGGGGCTGGGGAAAGGCTGGGAAAGAAAACACCTGCTGAAAGTTTGTCATTCTGTCAGAGTTCGGCCCAGATGTTGCACCTCGCATACGTGGAGTTAAACGTTTAGTTTCATTGTTGAAATGCGTAGCTAGAAATATGGCGTCTAAAGGCATCAAAAGAAAATCTTTATCTGTGGTTGAGAAACGAAACATTATTACGAAAGTTGATGAAAACCCGCATTTAACATGGGTGCAGATAGCAAAAAAAAAAAAAACTAAATTTACAACCCTCAACGGTATAGTGGCAAAACGTTGACAAAGATGTTCCCACTTTTGAAATGCAAAATTTCGACGATATTTGCGACATCAAAACGTAAGAGGGCGATGAACTGAAAACACAAGAAGATGAGTGTTGGCCAATTCCAACTTCAGCTGAAGCTGGTAAAGCACTAGAAACTTTTCGCCGCTTTATAGAAAGCCACCAACGTGTTCCAACGGACATAATGAGAAATTTGAGGGAAATGGACACGTACTTTGTGAATCTAGCGGAAAAAAGGAAAAAACAAACGCTTTTAGATCAGTATTTTTGTAATCCTGTAGCATAATACATGAAGCTTTCAATCCTCATATTCAAGTTTAAATGGGTAAGTTGTGAAATTTTTTGTTACTTTAAAATTAACTAAAATGTAATTTCTGGATTTAATCTATGCAACATTTTTAATCGCTAAAGCCTTACAAAACCCAATCAGACACTTCCCGTTTAAGAAGTTTTCCCGCTTAAGAAGTTTTCTTCGCTTCGTCCCAACGAAACTTCTTAAGCGGGATCCACTGTATTTGTTTTGTGTATGATTCGTAACGCCCTTTAATACGGTGGAGAAATTTTTTACGCCTTCCCCATATTTTGGGAGATGGAACCTGGAATATTTTTCTTTTATCTTTAGTGTTTTGAAAGCTTGGCGAATCTTTATGCCAATTACAGCACGAAAACCAACAGATTTACTTCTCTATAAGTGTTCCTTGAGTATTTGGGCCACCCCATGAAGAAATCCTGGGCACGCCACTAGGTAGATGTATTTAATAATTCGTCCATTCAGTTTAGTTTGCTAAAATTTATATCACCATTCCTCTTTCAAATCAAAAACTACTAATGGCGTGACATCATATTAGTCGATAAACGACTATTATGTGTGAAGCTTCATCCGTAGCTCTTTGAAAAAAAATTTCAACAAAATCCCAAGTGGTGAGCCATCTTTTGATATCAAGTTCACTCCGGCAATTTCTTCAACACTGAGTAAAATTATAACTCCAGTAAACACCTCAAACTATTGGGGGTCTCCCGTGCCTACGTTTAGTTCATTGGTTCTCGGCAGAGACTGCCAGCGCCATAGTGTGAATACGAGGCTATATTACTGGAGACACCTTTCCTATCCATTCAGCATTGGCCGCCGTAAGTCACCACCCGTGCTGCAAATGACGTCATGAGCAGGCACGACGCAGCCGGACGACGCACCAGGAAAAAATTCGGACGATTAGCAAAAAGCCCAAGTCTCTGACCATTCGGCCACAGGGGCCGTTCGTTGAAAGCACATACTGTCACGCAGCCTTATATACTGTTTATCTTCGCGGGACCCCGCGAATGCTGAGGAGCTCCAAAGTCAACAATCTTCGTTGTCTTTTTTTCGTATTGTGTCTCAAAAACAAAAAAAAATGGGCTGAGAGTAAACGATACGTTCGCTGTTCTGTCTTTTGGGAGTATCTTTTCGCTCGAACTCGTAGCGTTATATCTGCAAGCATTAATGTACTAGCTTAAATGCAGGCTGACCATAAAACATACATTTTGACAGCAATATCACTTAAAGTTACACTACAACTGAGCTCAGATATAGAGGGTTATTTCTGGCATATTTCTTTACACTGTAATGAACATTTTGCTATTTAATTCGTTATTTAATATGGCCGCCCATGTTTCCTTTAAATGTTTCCCCCATTGAGTCTGTTTTAAGAAGAGATCAAAAGACTTACCATTCGAGTAAAATTTGCATTGCAAAAGCTGGTTTCATGAGACAGGCTAATCGATTTCATGAGACATGCTAATCGATTCCATGAGATATGCTAATCGATTTCATGAGACATGCTAATAGATTTCATCCCTGTTCGAGCTCCTTCGGGGCATTGTGAGTGGTTTGTAATCTGGTGATATGCGACACCAGAACCAGCACAGCATGTAGCATAAAAGTCAATTAAAGCAGTGCCATCAACTAACCGTGTGTAACATGTTAATGCTAGTGCTGTGCTTCAATGACCATCCGTATTCAAGTTCTAGATTTTCTTCTGTAACAAAGACTTTCCGACTATGGGTTTCTTGCGGAGTATCATTCAAAAACCCCTAAATAGTAAATTTCATCTGGACAAATGCAATAGTTTTTGGGGGATGGTGGCAACAAACCACACACATACACAGACACCACCGTGAGAAGAGTCAAATCACATTCGCTGGAACCCAAATATCTACAAAGAGCATCCTGAAAGTAATGCCTCGTTCCTCATGAGATTTTTATTTTTAGCAGCAAAAATGTGAAACTTGGTAGCAAAGTACTTGAACATATTCTTAATAATGCTAACCTATTCGACGTATTGTCCATCACTTTCTATATATTTCCGCCATCTTTGAACCCATTGGTAAAATCCATTTTGGAAAAATTCCTTAAGCTGTCATTTCACCCATGAGTTCACAGCCAGCTTAACGTCTGTCACATCGTTAAAACGTTCCCCACGAAGGGTGTTTTTCAAAGGGTCAAACAGGAAAAAGTCTGAGGGAGCCAAATCAGGACTGCAGGGAGGGTTGGGACATCCAATATCTACAAAGAGCATCCTGAAATGGGAGGGTTGTTACATCCCCCCCCCATTTTGGCAATAGCCTGTGAAGTCTCCATTGAGATGTGGGGAGGTGCGTTATCATGGTGTAAAACAACACTATGAAATGGAATGTCACGTCTTTTCCTTCTGATAGCTTCCTTCAGCTTCTTCAATGTGAAAACAGTATGTTGCAACACCTGAATGGTGACACGACGATCAGCTGTGATGAGGTCTTTCACTGTTGGAATCTGTTACTGCAGTTGCTGGTCTTCCACTCCGTTGTGATTCCGACACTGAACTTTCTCCCTCTCGGAAATTCTTCATCCATCTTCGGACATTACTTGTACCGATTGTGGCAGCTCCATATGGACACCAGCAGGAGTCTTCTGTAGATTTCTGGAGTTTCACAACCGTCTTTTTCCAAGAATTTAATTGCGGCTCGATGCTTTTCTCTGCCATTCATGATCTTTACTTCCGATTCTTAAAAACTATTGTTCCCGCATTGGTTACATATCATAGTACATGTCAGTGCAGTTTCATTAAAGTCACTTCAAAATTTCAAAAGTTATTAAGGAGGAAGCATTACTTTCAGGATGCCCTTTGTGTTTCTGTTGAAATCTCGTAGTCGGTTTTTCTTTGAGATTAGTGTTTTATGAGAATGCAAAATTCATTGGGATGGCAGTACGCTGTAAGAAAAGAGTTATTTCTGAAGGATGGCGGGAAAAGTGAGGAGGGCCCTAAAACTTATGCTGTGCATTCTAAATCCACCATTGAGTAAATGTAAATTGCCCGAACTGTTCACTGGAAAAACAAAAGTTGCTTTACAGCAAGAAGAAATTGAGAATCGACTACACAATCATTTCTTCAAAATACTTGAACTTTAGGAAAATTCACATATTTTCAGTTGCGTTATAATACTGATATAGTAATAGATTATATTTATTTCTGCATTTACTCTCTCTCAAAGCCTTTCCTTCTCTCTCTCTATCACTTACTAGCTCTCGCTCTCTTTGAAATCTACAGTTAATCTTCTCCATCAATTTCAATCGGGAGTACATCTTTCCAAGAAAGTTCATTCAATGACATCATTTGTTCAAATCTTCCATTGTTAGTTCACTAAAATGGCCTTATAATCGGTGGTACCAACCTTCCACAGTTCCCTAATATCACAGATAAAATTCGCGGCAGAAAAAGAGACGGGGCATTTCGCTATCCCATCTGCTCGCATTTGTCACAGATCTGTCTATTACTTCTCGGCTTTTTTTCTTGTCCCCCACCCTCTATATCTAATTTCGCGAGGCATCTCATTGATAACAGGGATCTGAGTGCTACTCAGATCTGCAATGACATTTCGTTTTGTCTCTTCGGGATGAAAAATACTCGTCATAAACGCAAATGGGAGCGAGGAGTCTGGCATGCCAACGGAAGGTCGCGGGAGGAAAGACGGGAGGGTAAAAAGAATTCAAATTCCGCGAAGTGAGACAGGCGCGTACATTAGTGCAGTCGTTACTCGGGTGCATAACGATCTATTCCGACAAACATATCTTATCTTTTTCCTGACGCTAGGAATGAAGAGTGATCTATGCCGTCTGAATCTTCACACTTGCCCCCTGGCGCCACATCAGAGAAAGACCTTTTAAAAAAGTTTAGGCTTAGGTTGTTAAAGCATTTCCCATTCACCCAGAGGGTGGTTAGGTTCCCCTGCTTAATGATCCCTTAATCTGATATTTCCCCCTGCGCCTAATGACACTGCGAAACAAACAACTTTTGCGCATCCAGTAATTTTAACTTGCTCTCATATCAATGGGGAATTAGCGAAAATCGTTTGCCATTGCGGTCTCTTATGTGACAGTTTATTTATCCTGTTTCATTATTTTTCAGAGTAAAACCGATACGAACCTATGATGTTGGAGTTATTCAGAAGTTACTTTTCGCAAAAGCTTACGGAAAAGTGAAATCTTTTTTTTTTATTTTGGAGAACAATTTTTACTCCAGTTTCAAATGTAATTTAAGAAATGCTTGTCCCTGAAACTAAAAAAAAAACTATATCACTAGTGTAAAGGCACAGCAGAAATTTCATGATCTGTGGTGGAATGATGTTAGTGAGGCTTAAAGGTCTAACCAAGGAGGTTATACAGTATTACTGGAGACACCACTGGCTCTGCCGCCATAGGTCACAGCTAGCCGCCCCGGTGGCGCAGTGGTCTAAGCGATGGCCTCTGATCATTCGTCCGAAAGGGGTCCGGGTTCGAATCCCGGTGAGGCATGGATGTTGTGTTTGTCTTACGGCACTGGCTCTCTCCCTTCCCTGGAACCAGTGACCCCAAATTAGGGACGGGCGACTGCTTATAGCCCATTGAGTTGCTCACGGTGGTCGTTAAACCTCCAATCAAAAAAAAAAAAAAAAAAAAGGTCACAGCTAATCTGTGGTGTGACGTCACAAGCAGGCAAAAATAAACTAAATTATACCGTTGATGAAACAGTAAGCTTGTGTATCATTGATAAAGATCATTGAATTACTCATTTTATCTGTTTATACGCTTAGAAGCTTCTGTTCCATTGGTTTCCAAGCAGCTTCTCTTCTGCGGCTGCGTCGTGCCTGCTCATGACGTCATTTGCAGCACGGGTGGTGACTTACGGCGGCCAATGCTGAATGGATAGGAAAGGTGTCTCCAGTAATATAGCCTCCTTGGGTCTAACAGTCGGGTTACCAAGGCTATATTAATATCAGCAAGGCTGAGATTTTTTAACCTCGGGAACATGGACGACCGCAACGAGGGTCAAGTGAACCTTCCTGGAAAGTAAAACAGTTCCAAGAAGTGAAATTTAAATTAAAAATTTAAACTTAAAATTAAAAGAATGAATAAAAATTAATAACACTGCGAAACAAGTTTTGGTGCCTGCTGATGAACCTATAAGTCGTAGGTTCGAAAGATCTCGCAAGTTTTTAACATTAAACCTTTTTAAACCTCAATGGAATGAGTTATTTGTGTCGTCATGGTTTTAACTGTGCATACTTGTGATACCGGTGATACGTCTTAGCTTCATTTGAGTGTTGTAATTGGTTTGAGCTAAAGTGTTCGTGCTTAGACAGCTATCTTCTTTATTTGTGTATCAATCAGCACGATAGTCTCTTCATCATATCGAATAAAAATTAAAAAAGTAAAAAAATTGATAGAAATCATTTTTCTTCTTTAGCTAAATCTCAATTCTCATTGAGGAGCATGTACATAAATGAAAAAATCGAGAGAGTATCCTGATACTCTTTGTAGATACTTTACGCTATGCATCTTTCACATGCCAGATCTTTGTGAGTGTGAAGTAGAACCAGTGATTCGAGAATATACATTTATTTACATAGAACACATTGCGTTTATTCGCGTCCCTCACGACCACACCGAGCCACAATCAGGTACATACCATGTGGAATTAAATCATAAAAATACGGTTTACTAATCCATGACACTGAGCGGTTATTAGGTAAGTGGATTAATGAATGTTATTGTCGTAAAACCGTTGAAAAAGTATATGTGAGTTATGAAAGTTAATATTTACTAAACTATGGCGACCGTAATAGTTAGTATTTCGAATGTTTCGCTTTTCGTAAGCAATATTTATTATTGTTATTATACAGGGTGATTCATAAAGAAGTATACAGTTCCCAGATGCTGTAAAACAGTAACAATTGAAGACACGGACCACAACTGCAAACCGTTAAGTAGATGCACTCATAAAGTTCGTGTCCCGCTACTGAGTGAAGTGACGTAGGCGATAGCACGTGTGTCACGTGACTAGTCAGTCAAAATGGCAGCGTCTGCAGTGGAGAAGGCGTTTTGTGTTCTTGAATTGAGCAAAACGGAATCTGTAACTGTTGTCCAACGGCATTTTCGATCACGATTCGGAAAAGAACGTCCAACCAGAAAATGTATCTACGATTGGCATAAAAAATTTGAAACTACGGGCTGTTTGTGCAAACTTAAAAGTCCTGGACGACCGCATGTATCGGAAGAAGTCGTCGATAGTGTTTGCACCGCCATTCAACGAAGCCCGGGAAAATCAACGCGGAGAGTGAGTCGTGAAGTGCAGATTGCACAGCCCACTGTCTGGAGAATTTCGAGAAAGAAGCTGAAAATTATTCCATACAAAGTGCAGATGTTGCACTTGATTCAGATATCTTACCTCGCGTTTGGGCGGAAATGGATTACCGGCTCGATGTGTGTCGTGTGACTAGGGGTGCACGCATAGAACATTTGTGACTGTCTCTAAAAAAATTGAAACATTCCCCCACAATTCTGTTACAGGTAACATAAAATATCTTATATTGTTCTTGTTTTATAGTGCGTTGAAACTGTATACTTCTTTAAGAATCACTCTGTATATACTTCAGATTTAGACGAAAGTAAGAAACGACCCTCTCCAATGAAATGATATGTAGCTACGAAACTCCATCTGCGCATGCGTATGTTAAAACCTGACTTCAAAAGAGGAAAAGCTGAATCGCAAGTGTGATTGAGGGGGTTTAGTACCTTTTAGTCAAGGATAGCTGCAGGTTATCCCCCACCCCCATCGTATTACACAACATTATCATTTTAAACTTCTCGTCAGTATCAAATACCGGGGGTCGAGGGAAGACAAATTTCATTAAGACACTTTTTTATAGCATCGAAATTGCATTTTTGTGCTGGCCTTTATTACATTTCGTGTCAGTTTCTCTTAAATTGCGCAAATTACAATGAGATACAGGTATGTTTACGTAAAACGTGATGAAATAATGTTCTGCGATTACTTTGTAAAATCAACTGTCTTGTAATAATGAAATTAATTATTGTTGCTTCACTTCATGGGTCAGCATGCGGCACAATCAGATTTCAAGAGTGTTTTTGATTACTTCATCATCATCATCGTCATTGTCAACCATTATCAATCCACTGCTGGACGAAGGTCTCCCCTAGTTTCCTCCACAACGGTCTGTCTTGTGCCAGTCTCCTCCATGTCACTCCCGCATGCTTTCGAATTTCATCCACCCATCTTCCATGTGGTCTTCTTCTGGGTCTTTTCCTGTCCCTTGGAATCCAATCTAAAATTTCGGCTGTCCATCGATGGTCTGTTCTTCTGGCAGTATGTCCAGCCCATTGCCATTTCAGGGATTTAACTCTGATCATGATGTCTTCCACTCTTGTCATTTTTCGGTTCCACGTGTTCCTCTTCTTATCTCTCCTGGTTACACCAAGCATGCACCTCTCCATGCTGCTTTGAGTTGTCTGCAGCCTTTGTATGTCTCTTTTAGCTAAGGTCCACGTCTCTGCACCATACGTAAGCACTGGAAGGATGCATTGATCAAACACTTTTCTTTTAAGACATAATGGCATATTGCTCTTGAAAATTATGCTGTTTCTTCCAAAAGCTCTCCAGGCAAGTTTTGTACGCCGATTAATTTCTTCACCAATGTGACCCTCACTTGATATCTGCTGTCCAAGATAAACGTACGTGTCTGTTATCTCCAGCTTTTCTCCATCAATCGATAAATCTTCATTTCTTGTAAAAGCATTGTACATCACTTTTGTCTTCTGAAAGTTCATTTTTAATCCCACTTCTTTACTCTTGTCAGCAAGTTCCTGGATCATACTCTGTAGCTCTGATGGGGTAGTTGCAAAAATGACTATGTCATCAGCAAAACGAAGGTGGGTCAGATAATCTCCATTAATCTTTATCCCTTTGTTTTCCCAGTTCAGTGATTGAAAGACATTTTCCAATGTGGCATTAAAGAGCTTCGGAGATATGGTGTCACCTTGTCTCACTCCTTTTCCAATTTTTATGTGTGTTGTATTTTCAAACAGCCGAAACTTTGCACTTGCATTTTCATAGATGTTATTAATAATATTAATGTATGCATCTTCAATACCGCAGGATTTCAGAGCCATTGAAACTGCTGATGGTTTCACCGAATCAAAGGCTTTTTCATAATCGATAAAAGCCATGCACAATGGAAGTTCATATTCCCTCGCTCTTTCAATTAGTTCTCTCAGTACGTGGATATGATCTATTGTGCTGTAGCCACTCCTATATCCAGCTTGTTCTCTCGGTTGAGCCATGTCCAGTGTCACCTTCAAGCGGTGTGAAAGAACTTTAGTGAAGATTTTATAAACCACTGATAGGAGGCTGATAGGTCTGTAGTTCTTGAGATCCTCAATGTCACCTTTTTTATGTAGCAAGATCATTGTAGCGTTGTTCCAATCCTCAGGAATTTTCCCTTCATTAAGGCATCGAGTGAAAATTTGAGCGAGTACTGTTTCGATTTCTCCAATTGCTTCTTGTATGATGTCTACAGTAATTCCATCTTCTCCTGGAGCTTTTCCCCGCTTCATGTTCTTGATTGCATGTGCAACTTCTGCTGGAAGGACTGGAAGAACTCTGGTACCTTTCATGATGTCTGGAGTACATGTATCATCCCTTTCATGTAATTTGGAGTAGAAATCTTTCACTCTTGTCAAAATTTCGCCTCTATTTCTTGTTACAGAACCATCTTCTTTTCTCAGTGCCATAATCTGTTTTTTCCCCTTACTGAGATGTCCCTTTGCTATCTTTAGGCTTTGGCTGTTTTCAATTGCTTTCCTTACTAGTTCACAGTTGAATTTCCTTACGTCTTCAGTGATACTTTTTCGTACTGTCTTGCATAGCTCTATGTATTCCACTTTGGAAGTCACATCTTCTTTAGTTGTCCTCATCACTCTTCTTTTTTGCATCAACATTTTGGTTTTTCCTGATAATTTGTTCACATGCAACTTGTTCTTAGACCCAGCTAATTTTGTTGCAGTTTCCATAAGAGCTTTGGTTACTTTTCTGTTAACTTCAGAAATATCCACTTCTTCCGATGTTAGGCCTTCTAAAGCAGAGAATCTGTTCTTCAGTTCCAATTTGAAGGTATTATGGTGTTTTTTAAGGTTGGTTATGTCAATACGTTTTGTTTGTCTTATGAGCTTGCTACGTTCGAGTTTAGTGTTAAAGTGCATCTTACATCTCACCAATCTATGGTCACTGCCTGTGTTGAACTTGTTTAGCACACTGCAGTCTTCTACGACGAATTTTTTGTTACACATAATAAAATCAATTTCACTTGTCGTCCCATTTGGATGTCTCCATGTCCATTTCCTGTGTGGCTTTTTCTTGAAGAAGGAGTTCAAGATGAAAAACCCTTCTGCCTCTGCAAACTCTACGAGAGTATTTCCACGCTGGTTTCTGTTGCCGTGACCGAATTTACTTACTGAAGTTTCATTCTGTTGCCGTTGCCCTATTTTTGCATTGAAATCTCCCATAATGATCTTCAAGTGCTGCTTACCTTTATTATTTATATCACGAATTTCCTCATAAAAATTACTTACTTTCATATATATACACTATATTGACAAAAGACACCGGACACCTAGAAGATAAACACAACATAGCATTTATTAACATGCATTAGTACGGTGTCGATCCACCTTGGCCTTAATGCATGCACTGACCCTTCGAGAGATGCTTTCCGCAAGATTTTGGAACACAGCGGTAGTTATGCGCTTCCATTCAGTGCATAATGCTGCCGCTTACTGTTGCTTAACAGTAGACCTTGGTTTCAAACTTCTTATGTGACGATCCAATTCATCCCATAGGTGCTCTATGGGATTACGATCAGGCCTCTGTGGTGGCCAGTGCACACACGATACGGAATTATCGTCAAACCACGCCGTAACAGTCCTTGCTTTATGGCTCGATGCATTATTCTGCTGGTACCAACAAGGCTCGGTTCCATAATATTGCCACAGAGTTGGTAGGGCATAATTGTCCACAATATCGCGGCAGGCATGCTGGTTAACAGGTTTGTCCACGATAATCAATGGGCCGGGACCATACCACGAAAAATGACCCCACATGAGTACACTGCCAGCCATGAACTTGACGGTAGGAACAGTACACTGTGCTAACTAGCGTTCCACCGGCTGCCGCCATACCCACACACGGCCATCAGACTGATGCATCGTGTATCTGGATTCATCAGTCCACAGGACCCGTTTCCATAGATCTACGGTGCACGATAAATGTTCTTTACACCGTATTAAACGACGAGTAGCATTCCGAGTGGAGATGAAAGGCTTATGAGCAGCTGCACGACCACGGTAACCCATGGAATGAAGTTCTCTGCGAATGGTACGTGTACATACCGATGTTCCAGCATTTCTACTCACCTTTTCACTGAGGTCTTGTGCACTACTCCTTCGATTATCTGTAACGACTCTCTTGAGGCTTCGAGGTCCTCTATCACTGATTGTCTTTGGTCTGCCGGTACGTTTTGCTGCTTCAAGCACGCCATGTGTCTTCCACTTATTCAGAACATCCAAAACAGTTAACTTGGATATGTTTAAACGCCAATTGTTGGGTGTTATATATTTGAACAACCCACTAATATAACAACCAACAATTTTTCCTTTCTCAAAGTCCGTTCTGTCCAGCCGCGAGAATTTCACTCAACCTCACAGTGCGATATGATCGGGGTCAGCTGCGGTCTTGTTTTTATACCGTTTGTACCGGGCATCTTAACAACGTAGCGGATCCGTTCATTTGCTTTTGAATGGTGTCCGGTGACTTTTGTCAATATAGTGTATATATATATATATCATCATCATCATCATTGTCAACCATTATCAATCCACTGCTGGACGAAGGTCTCCCCAAGTTTCCTCCACAACGGTCTGTCTTGTGCCAGTCTCCTCCATGTCACTCCCGCATGCTTTCGAATTTCATCCACCCATCTCCCATGTGGTCTTTTTCTGGGTCTTTTCCTGTCCCTTGGAATCCAATCTAAAATTTCGGCTGTCCATCTATGGTCTGTCCTTCTGGCAGTATGTCCAGCCCATTGCCATTTCAGGGATTTAACTCTGATCATGATGTCTTCCACTCTCGTCATTTTTCGGATCCACGAGTTCCTCTTCTTATCTCTCCTGGTTATACCAAGCATGCACCTCTCCATACTTCTTTGAGTTGTCTGCAGCCTTTGTATGTCTCTTTTAGTTAAGGTCCACGTCTCTGCACCATACGTAAGCACTGGAAGGATGCATTGATCAAACACTTTTCTTTTAAGACATAATGGCATATTGCTCTTGAAAATTATGCTGTTTCTTCCAAAAGCTCTCCAGGCAAGTTTTGTACGCCGATTAATTTCTTCATATATATATATACATATATATATATATATGGGATGTAAGGTCAGGTGATGCGTAACATCACAGCCTCTCCTTGACAAATGTCAACCCCACCTTCTCGTGGTGCATCCTGTTCCCACTAAAGGGGCTCTGACGACCGCCAATAGCGGTATAACTATACCATCGGGATTAGAGGAAATTAGTAATATATCCCACACTCACCAACCCGCTTGGCCAGCGTGGTGAGTTATGGCCAAACACCTCCAAAATGATTCCACAACTAAAATCTTGGCCCTCAGTCTCCGGCAGCTGGAATGTACCTGGCCAAGGCAGCGGCCAGTGCGACATGAAGGCAGAGGGTGCTAAGAATCCCCGGAGGACCGGACTAGGCTGCCATCTGATGCTGACCTTGTCTACGTATAATGGACGCTCCCTATCTTCTGATTCAAGGCTTCTTGAATTGGAAGAGGAACTACAAAGGATCAAGTGGGACATCGTGGGGCTAAGTGAGGTAAGGAGAAAAGGAGAAGATCTCATCGAACTGAAAAGTGGACATCTCTTCTACTATCGTGGGACAGATACTGGCAGAACTAGTGGTGTTGGATTTATAATAAACAAGAAACTGAAGGATAAAGTTGTAGAAGTTGAAAGTTCCTCTGACAGAGCTGCACGACTTGTTATCCAACTCTAGAAAAGATACCAGGCTCAGATTATTCAAACTTATGCACCCACCACAAGTCATCCTGAAGAAGAAATTGAAGAATTTTATGAGGAAATTGTCATCTAAAAAATAAAGGTAAGCAGCACTTGAAAATAATTATGGGAGATTTCAATGCAAAAATAGGGCAACGGCAACAGAATGAAACTTCAGTAGGTAAATTCGGTCACGGTAACAGAAACCAGCGTGGAAATACTCTCGTTGAGTTTGCAGAGGCAGAAGGGTTTTTCATCTTGAACTCCTTCTTCAAGAAAAAGCCACACAGGAAATGGACATGGAGACATCCAAATGGGACGACAAGTGAAATTGATTTTATTATGTGTAACAAAAAATTCGTCGTAGAAGACTGCAGTGTGCTAAACAAGTTCAACACAGGCAGTGACCATAGATTGGTGAGATGTAAGATGCACCTCAACACTAAACTTGAACGTGGCAAGCTCATAAGACAAACAAAATCTATTGACATAACCAACCTCAAAAAAACACCATAATACCTTCAAGTTGGAACTGAAGAACAGGTTCTCTGCTTTAGAAGGCCTAACATCGGAAGAAGTGGACATCTCTGAAGTTAACAGAAAAGTAACCAAAGCTCTTATGGAAACAGCAACAAAATTAGCTGGGTCTAAGAACAAGTTGCATGTAAACAAATTATCAGGAAAAACGAAAATGTTGATGCAAAAAAGAAGAGAGATGAGGACAACTAAAGAAGATGTGACTTCCAAAGTGGAATATATAGAGCTATGCAAGACAGTAAGAAAAAGTATCACTGAAGACGTAAGAAAATTCAACTGTGAACTAGTGAGGAAAGCAATTGAAAACAACCAAAGCCTAAAGATAGCAAAGGGACATCTCAGTAAGGGAAGAAAACAGATTATGGCACTGAGAAAAGAAGATGGTTCTGTAACAAGAAATAGAGGCGAAATTTTGACAAGAGTGAAAGATTTCTACTCCAAATTATATGAAAGGGATGATACATGCACTCCAGACATCATAAAAGATACCAGTACCAAAGTTCCTCCAGTCCTTCCAGCAGAAGTTGCACATGCAATCAAGAACATGAAGCGGGGAAAAGCTCCAGGAGAAGATGGAATTACTGTAGACATCATACAAGAAGCAAGTGGAGAAATCGAAACAGTACTCGCCCAAATTTTCACTCGATGCCTTAATGAAGGAAAGATTCCTGAGGATTGGAACACAGCTACAATGATCTTGCTACATAAAAAAGGTGACATTGAGGATCTCGGAAACTACAGACCTATCAGCCTCCTATCAGTAGTTTATAAAATCTTCACTACAGTTCTTTCACACCGCTTGAAGGTAACACTGGACATGGCTCAACCGAGAGAACAAGCTGGATTCAGGAGTGGCTACAGTACAATAGATCATATCCACGTACTGAGAGAACTAATTGAAAGAGCGAGGGAATATGAACTTCCATTGTGCATGGCTTTTATCGATTATGAAAAAGCCTTTGATTCGGTGAAACCATCAGCAGTTACAATGGCTCTGAAAACCTGCGGTATTGAAGATGCATACATTAATATTATTAATAACATCTGTGAAAATGCAAGTGCAAAAATTTGGCTGTTTGAAAATACAACACACGTAAAAATTGGAAAGGGAGTGAGACAAGGTGACACCATATCTCCGAAGCTCTTTAATGCCACATTGGAGAGTCTTTTTCAGTCGCTGAGCTGGGAAAACAAGGGGATAAAGATTAATGGAGATTATCTAACCCACCTTCGTTTTGCTGATGACGTAGTCATTTTTGCAACTACCCCATCAGAGCTGCAGAGTATGATCCAGGAACTTGCTGACAAGAGTAAAGAAGTGGGATTAAAAATGAACTTTCAGAAGACAAAAGTGATGTTCAATGCTTTTACAAGAAATGAAGATTTATCGATTGATGGAGAAAAGCTGGAGATAACAGACACGTACGTTTATCTTGGACAGCAGATATCAAGTGAGGGTCACATTGATGAAGAAATTAATCGGCGTACAAAACTTGCCTGGAGAGCTTTTGGAAGAAACAGCATAATTTTCAAGAGCAATATGCCATTATGTCTTAAAAGAAAAGTGTTTGATCAATGCATCCTTCCAGTGCTTACGTATGGTGCAGAGATATGGACCTTAACTAAAAGAGACATACAAAGGCTGCAGACAACTCAAAGTAGCATGGAGAGGTGCATGCTTGGTGTAACCAGGAGAGATAAGAAGAGGAACACGTGGATCCGAAAAGTGACAAGAGTGGAAGACATTATGATCAGAGTTAAATCCCTGAAATGGCAATGGGCTGGACATACTGCCAGAAGGACAAATCATCGATGGACAGCCGAAATTTTAGATTGGATTCCAAGGGACAGGAAAAGACTCAGAAGAAGACCACATGGGAGATGGGTGGATGAAATTCGAAAGCATGCGGGAGTGACATGGAGGAGACTGGCACAAGACAGACCGTTGTGGAGGAAACTTGGGGAGACCTTCGTCCAGCAGTGGATTGATAATGGTTGACAATGATGATGATGATGATGATATATATATATATGGAGCATATCTCATTGAACTGAAAACCGGACATCTCTTCTATTATCGTTAGGCAGATACTGGCAGAATTAATGGTGTTGGATTTATAATGAACAAAAGACTAAAGGACAATATTCTAGAAGTTGAAATTTCCTCGGAAAGGGCTGCGCTGCTCGTTATCCAACTCTGAAAAAGACACTAGGCTCAGATTATTCAAGATTATGCACCAACCACAAGTCATCCTGAAGAAGATATTGAAGCATTTTATGAGGAAACTCGGAATCTAAATAACATGAGCAAACAGCACTTGAAGATCATTATGAGTGATTTCAATGCAAAAATAGGGCAACGGTAACAGAATGACACTTCGGTTGGTAAATTCGGCTATGTGAACAGAAATCAACGTGGAAATACTCTCGTAGAGTTTGCAGAAGTAGAAATGTTTTTCACCATGAACTCCTTCTTCAAGAAGAAGCCACAGAGGAAATGGACATGGAGACATCCAAATGGGACGACAAGTGAAATTGATTTTATTATGTGTAACAAAAGATTCGTCATCGAAGACTGCAGTGTGCTAAACAAGTTCAACACAGGTAGTGACCATAGACTGGTGATATATAAGGTGCACCTCAATGCTAAACTCGAGCGTGACAAACTCATAAAACAAACAAAGTATATTGACATAACCAACCTTACAAAACATCACAATACCTCCAAGTTAGAACTGAGGAACAGATTTTCTGCTTTGGAAGCCCTAACATCGGAAGAAGTCGATATTCCTGAAGTTAACAGAGATCTCACTAAGCTCTTATGGAAACAGCAACAAAAATAGGTGGCACTAAGATCAAGTTACGTATGAAGAAAATTTCAGGAAAAACAAAAATGTTGATGCAAAAGAGAAGGGAGATGAGGACAAATAAAGAAGACGTAAGTCCCAAAGGGTATATATAGCGCTATGCAAGACAGAACGGAAAAGAATAACTCAAGACGTAAGGAAATTCAATTCTGAACTAGTGAGTAAAGCAATTGAAAACAACCAAAGTCTGAAGAGAGAAAACGGATATCACAGTAAGGGAAGAAAACAGATTATAGCACTGAGAAAAGAAGATGGGACTGTAACAAGAAATAAAAGCGAAATTTTGACAAGGGTAAAAGATTTCTACTCAAAACTGCATGAGAGGTATGATACATCTATTCCAGACATTACGACAGATAATAGTACCAAATACACTCCAGTCCTTCTTGCAGATGTTAGACATGCAATTAAGAACATGAAACGGGGAGAAGCCGCAGGACAAGATGGAATTACCATCAATATTATACAAGAAGCAAGTTGAGAAATTGAAACTACGCTTGCCCATGTTTTCACCAGATGTTTCAATGAAGGAGATTCCTGAGGATTGGAACAATGCTACAATGATCCTGCTACATACAAAAGGTGACGATGAGGATATCGGGGACTACAGGCCCATCAGCCTCCTATCAGTGGTTTCTAAAGTTTTCACTAAAGTTCTTTCACATCGCTTGAAGGTAACACTAAACATGGCTCAATTAAGATAACAAGCTGGATTCAGGAGTAGCTACAGCACTGTAGATCATATCCATGTACTGAGAGAAAAATTGAAAGAACAAGAGGATATGAGCTCCCATTATGCATGGCTTTTATTGATTGTGAAAAGGCCTTCGATTCCGTGAAACCACCAGCAGTTACAATGGCTTTGAAATCCTGCGGTATTGAAGATGCGTACATTAACATTATTAATAACATCTACGAGAATGCAAGTGCAAAGGTTCGGATATTTGAGGATACAGCACTAATAAAAATTGGAAAAGGAGTGAGACAAGGGGATACTATATCTCCCAAACTCTTTAATGCCACATCAAAATATCTTTCAATCATTGAACTGGGAAAACAAAGGGATAAAGATTAATGGAGATTATGTAACTCATCTTCGTTCTGCTGATAATGTAGTCATTTGTGCAACTACCCCTTCGGACCTGCAGGGTATGATCCAAGAACTTGCTGACAAGAGTAAAGAAGTGGGCTTGAAAATGAACTTTCAGAAGATAAAAAATTGATGTACAATGCTCTTGCAAGAAAAGAAGATTTATTGATTGATGGAGAAAAGCTTGAAACAACGGATACCTACACTTATCTTGTACAACACACATCAAGTGAGGGTCATATGGATGACGAAACGAATCGCCGTATAAAACTTGGATGGAGAGCTTTTGGAAGGAACAGTACAATTTTCAAGAGCAGTATGTCATTATGTCTTAAAGTGAAAAGGCTTAATCAGTGCATCCTCTCAGAGCATAAGTATGGAGCAGAGACATAGACCTTAACTATAAAAGATATACAAAGACTGCAGACAACTCAAAGAGGCATGAAGAGATGCATGCTTGGTGTAACCAGGAAAGATAAGAAGACGAACTTGTGGATAAGGAAAATGACAAGAGTGGTGCTACATCATAAACAGAGTGAAATTACTGAAATGGCAATGGGCTGGACATGTTGCCAGAAGAACGAGCACCGGTGGACAACTGAAATTTTAGACTGGATTCTAAGGAATAGAAAAAGACCCGGAAGAAGACCCCCATGGGAGATGGATGGATGAATTTCGAAAGCATGCCGGATTGGCATGGAGGAGACAGGCTCAAGACAGACAATTGTGGAAGAAACTTGGGGAGACTTTCATGCAGCAGTGATGATGATATACAGTATATGTGTACACTGAAGAGCAATTGAATTAGAGACAGCTGGCGTTATGCAAATGTGGCGCTGTGGGCGGCCCTGTAAACGGAATGACATGACGTACAACGATCCGACAATATAAGGAGTGATGCGACGGGAATTAGTAAGAGTCGGACACAGTATGGGTAAGACGAAGGATATAAGCGCACTTCATAGTGGGCAAATTGTCGGAGCCCGACGAATGGATGGGTCACTCCATCTCGGAAGATGTGCAGGCACTGGGATTTTCACGAGCCACTGTGTCACGGGTGCACCGTGAGTACATCGAATCCGGTAAAACCATCCCTGCAAGGGCCAACTGCCGTGGACAACAGAGTGTGGATGAGTTGAGTCATCGTCGGCTAGCTCGCATTGTAACAGCGGATAGACGGGCGACAGTGCAAGAAATTACTCGGCAATTTAACGCTGGTGCACAAAAACGTGTAAGCAGCCACACCATCCAGAACCATCTCCTCGCTATGAGGTACAGAAGCCATCGTCCAACGAGAGTACCGCTGCTGACCGCACATCACAGGGTGCAAAGATTAGCATGGGCGCGGGAACATCGCCACTGGGCCCTAGACATGTGGACAAATGTTGCTTGGACTGATGAGTCGAGATTCAAGTTGGTACATGCGGATCGTAGGATATGAGTTCAGCGCAAACCACATGAAGCGATGGATCCTTCTTGCCAGCAGGGTACTCTTCAAGCTGGTGGGAGTTTCATTTTCGTCTGGGGACTGTTTACGTGAACTGAAATGGGAGCCCTGGTACGTGTGACATCGTCCCTTACATGTCAACGTTACCGGGGTATCCTGGACGACCATTTGCTCCCGTTTGTGCGTCTTCAACATCTCACCGCGGACCTCATCCTGCAACACGACAAAGCACCGTGCCATCGCTCCCAAATTGTATCCGAATGATTGGATGAATACTACACCGACATGACCTCGCTTCCTTGGCCAGCTATGTCACCTGACATCAATCCCATCGAGCACATTTGGGATGCCATCGAGAGAGATGTTGGAGGCTCTTACCCACCTCCATTAAATCTTCGTGAACTGTGTGAGCTTGTTCAGGGGTCGTGGATCCGAGTGGCTTCTCAACGCTTCCGGTGTCTTGTCGAGTCCATGCCGAGACGAATCGCCGCCGTCATCAGGCCGAAAGGTGGTGCTACACGTTACTAGACAGGTATCTTTAATTCAATTTCTCTTCAGTGTATATATATATGAGAGAGCAATATTAGTCCAGGTGAAAATCCCATTTTATCTCAGTGTAAGATAAGGTTGATGTGATGCCTGTGTCTCCACATAGTAAAACACAACAAAATAACTATGATAATACTAATGAATTGCGTTTTACAAGACCATCAGGTCTATGTTTATATTAAGACTAAAAGCATAAGGAGGATATTAACATGGGTAAATCTGATATTTCATATGAGCTTAACTTTCTCTTAAAGGTATCAGTCTGCTGACCATCTAATTTTCCTTTGTAAATATTTATGCAGATGGAATTGACATTTTGTACAGAATATTTGCTATAGTATTAATTTTTACTAAATTTTCAAACTGTTTTTTAGATATGTTGTGATTTGTGCAGGTTTAAATTTGACGCTATATGGAGCAAAATGATAATTCCATAGCTAGATCAACCTGTTTACCTTCTGATACCTACTCTAATTTATGAAATTTTACTTTTTTCGATTCGTGTACTCTCATGTAAATTTCGGTTCATTCTTTTTTAAGCAGTTTGTAATCTTAACGCTACATTTTTTCTCTCGCAGAATTTTGGTGTGGCAACCTGACGCTAGATCAAAGTGTGAGTGAGAGAGTGACGTATCCCAGCAAAAACACAAGTGTTGAGAAACTGCTGGCCACCAGCTGGGAGTGATGGGTCACTGCTGGCTGAAATCTGCAGCTCACGGTACGGTAGTTATCCGTTGGTGGCAGTGCTGTCAGTTGGCAGCCATTGATGGCCCTACCACATGGTGGTAAACAACGGGCCTTCACGCAAGTGCCACTAGTGGCCCGTAGCTGGCAATGAAAGCAACCCCAGCAGGAGGTGGAAGCAGCTGGACTGCGCAAGTGCTGAAGCAACACGTGCACAGTCTTTCGTGGTACCAGTTAGTTGAAGACAACGTTCTCGCCATCGTGCTTCTTTAGTGGATATCAAAGAAAAAAGCCATATGTAGAGAGACGGATAAATTTCCTAATGAAGTGCCACGTCGACGAAAATTACCGTCGAAGGAAAGTTATATAAATAATTAATGAACTGTAAGAAATAGTCAGTTTATCTCATCCATTTATAGAAACTTACTTCGTGGCAAAGTTTATGCACTAACACACGAAGAATCGAGAATACAAACAGCCATGAAACACACTCACTCCATTGCCATGAATAACAAGAAATAATTTCTGTATAATCTAAGTCCCGGAAAAACATTACAAAATCGTTGTGTTGGGAAAAGATAAGAATTATACGAGTACAAAATAGATATTTTCGTTACAAAATTATCCAGTATCTGAAAAAAAAAGAGAAAAAGGAACGCTATGTGAATATAATGTTTTCAGCCATGCGTTGAATACACAAGATCGGAGGAATTCGCTGCTAAAAATAACCGGAACTAAAATAAAGTATCATTCCTATTTAGAACAAATGTAGCTCGGACCGTGGAAAAAAAGATATAACATTACAAAAGTAACATAATGTGACATGAATGTGTAAATATATTATATATTAATTAAACAATCGCCTTTCAAGACCAGAAGGACATCACAAAACTTTGGAAAACGACTTTAAGTTAGTGCACTAGTTGAAAGTAAGTGAAGTTCCCTTAAAGTAAAAAAAAAGTAGTTACGTTGAAAAAATAAATTTATGAATTATACGAAACGTACATTTACGAAAACGATCTCGCAGTATTGCGAAATTAAAAAAGAGAACCCTCTGTTTCACATCGCGTAGGAGAGAGGCTCACCTCCAAACGGACCGTCACACGTGACCAACTAGTGTAATGCTTAGAGCATCCGCTTCGCCAACGAGCAGTCCTTGGTTCGAAGCCAGTAAGATCCATCGAGCGAGTTGCCGGACCTGTTGAGGGAATTTCCTCAGCGCTGTGACATCATGTCGGAGTTTCGCTTGGATGAAAAAAGCAGTTGTGCGCCTTTGGTGAATTATGATTGTCTTTTTTTTTTTACCACTACTGGGAAATTGATGGACAAGATTCGGCAAGCCATCAGTGACTTCACGAGATTGCAGGCTGCCACTGACGGACCACATTAGGCTAGCCATCATTTATGGCATGCACTTGCTGGGCCTCTTAAGGGCCGCTTGTGGCAGCCACAGCCTGTGATGGATAACTGATGGCCCTGTTCTGGCATATGACAACTGATAGGGTGCCAGCTGCTGACATTAACTTCTGGCTCATCTGGTGGCCGCCGGGACATTTTATTGACGGTTCATGTAACGGCAACATAGTGCTGGGCCATTGATGGTACTGCTGGCCCGGCAAGACTGTTTTTACTGGGATGCTAACAATACTGAGAAGAGCGATATTTACGATTGTACCTGAGCTTTGGTAAGAAGTCGGCTAGAGCGTGAGTTCGTTGTAATTGCTCTGGAGAGAGATTGTTGAGAGAGCTGAGACTACTTAGATGTTATGCGATAGTGTTTGATTTTATATAATTTGATTAAGTCTTACGCGCTGAATATTATATTTTTTTGATCACTGAAGCCAAACTGTTGTCAAGTTCTAAGACTTAAAGGATATTCCTTTTATGCGAATACGCTGTATTCAGATGTCGAAGTACAAGATGATTCCGTAATGTCGTGCTGACAATTTGAAGTAACTAGAGTGGACCAAAACAAATAAGTTAATTACTGTATTTACAAGGATATTTATTTAGCTGGCAGTTATTTCTATTTAGTTCCTAGTGAAGTGTCTTATGCTTAGCTTGAAGTTTAACACGAAGTTTCAGCTTCACATTCAAATCAGGTCTATGCTTGGGTCAGGAAACGCTCTACAATGAAGTAATGTTGGGTTTTTTGGTGTAACTTAGGCAATTAACAGGTACCTTCAATCAATTAAACTAAGAACATTACAACCTGCCACATGAAAAACTATTATGAATAAATCATACCTGCATTCCTCTACTCTAAATTCGGATAACCTGGGTTTAAAGAGTTGACGATGTCCCTTCCGTCACCCCGGTGGAGCAGTGATCTAGGCGCTGGCTTATGACCATTCGTTTAAAAAGGGCCCGGGTTCGAATCCCGGTAAGGCAGAGATGTTGTGTTTGCCCTTCATTACTGACTCACTCCCTTCCCAAGAGTCTGTGGCCTTAAATTATGGACGGGCGACTGCCTATAACCCATTGAGTTGCTCACGGTGGTAGTTAAAAATTCATCAAAAAAAAAAAAAAAAAATGAAGACCGTTCATATCTCAACAAGCTAGATATTGGGCCGAGAAAATCCCTATTACATGAAATTTACTTAGAAAGCTGCCCAAGCAGGGAGTCACTTAACACTAAAAATCAGAATCAATGGGGTTTGATAACAAAATTTAACTCAGTAGGAGAAAGACTTAAATGAGATTAAATGACATAAAATTATGTAGCACTTTAAGGGTTACAAGGGTTACTTAATCATTTTTTTCTCTTTGTCTGTCAGTAGTCCCCACCGGCATTCATAATAGCCTACAATAGAAAAAGCTTTATTGGGCAAGACAACTTTGTAATGTATTATTCCCTACACGATATTTAATATTATGATTTAATAACTGTACAGTGTAAGTATTCTCAAATTAAATTGACATTCCTCTGATTATTCATTACATATTGAAGCTACGTAACAAGACGTTCATAGAAACCAGTTCAGATAATTGGACCCCTGCATTAGGAGTCGTAATTTGAGCTTACATTATTCCCTCTCTTTCTTATGGAGATTAAAAGAAATCCAAAAGGATGGAAGAAATAATCCACCAAAACAGAGAAGGGAAAAAGAGATGCAGATATGTATATGAATGGCTGCGAAGCCATAGGCGAATAGAGGAAGGAAGGAAACCTAACAGATATAACCAGGAAGGTATGAGGACATAGCCCTCGTCCGTTGGAGTGTGCTTTGCTTATGGGTGTGAAAGAAATGTACAAGAACGTCCTTACCTTTGGCCGTTGTTACAATGCTACAGACTTTCTCAGAAATTTATACATACACGCCCAACACCCTTTCAAAACCCACCAAATTTCTTCAGACACCCCATAAAAAACCTCAGTATCATAAACAAAACAATAAAAAACCACAAGTACCTTCTAACAGGCTACAATTTGAAGGTGTAAAACACACACACAGTATCATCAATTATTATCAATTCAATTTTGGATGAAGACCTTCCCAAGTCTCTTCCCAGTCACTCCAGTATGTTTTCGAATTTCATCCCCCCCATGTCTCACATGGTCTTTTTCGTAGGTATTTTCCTGCCTCTTGGTAATCATTCTAGTATTTCAGTTGTTCGATGGTGGTCAGTTCATGCAAAATGTCCAGCCTATTGTCATTTGAGGGTCTTTACTTTGATCATAATGACATCAAATCTTGTCATTTCCCTAGTCCAGGAGTTCCTCTTCCTATCTTATCATGCTTTGTTACACCAAGCATGCATTTCTCCATGCTTCTTTCAGTTGTCTGCAACCTCTGTACGTCTTTTTAATTAAAGTTCATATCTGTGATTCATATATAAGAATTGGAAGGATGCATTGATTAAACACTTTTCCTTCTAGACATAATGGAAAATTAGTCTTGCAAATTGTAATGTTTCTTCGAAAAACTTCCCAACTAAATGTTGTACGGCTATTTATATCCTCTTCTATGAGTTCGCCACATGATATCTTTTGTACAAGATAAATATACCATCGATTACCTCTAGATATGTTTCATCAACTTCCAAATTTTCAGTTTTTGTAAAATCACTGTACATCAGTTTTGCCTTCTGTATGTCTGTAAGTAAACCCACCTCTCTGCACTATTCAACAAGTTCCTGGATTACACACAATAGCTCTGAGGGGGTACATGCAAAAATTATTGTGCGGTATATATGTAAATGTATAATTTTAATGTATGTGACGTACATCATAGGTGAAAACATGTGTCAAGACGACAAATCTGCAACGAGAGATTCTGTCCGCGTAGCTCAGTTGGGAGAACGACTTACTCCGGAGTGAGGGGACACGGCTTCTATGCCAGTCGCGGAAGAATTTGTGTTTTCACATTAGCGCCCGATTGTGGAAAATGGATCCACTGGACGTTGGTTTCTTCGAAAAATGTGTGCTGTTTGTTTCACACATTGTTTGGAATTAATGAAAAATTCCTACTTCGCTTCAAAAAACAAAAAAAATAAGAGGGAGGTGATATGACGTACTACAGAGGTGAAAACATGTGTCAAGACGACAAATTTGCAACGAGACATTCTGTTCGCATAGCTCAGTTGGGAGAGCGACTTACTCCGGAGTGAGAGGACACGGATTCGATGCCCGTCGCGGACGAACTTGTGTTTTAACATATACGAGGGTTGTACCGAAAGTAATGCAAAAGTAGGCATACCTTTTTTTATTAACTTTCAGAGGTCGTTCAAACTGCACATGTTGGTAGAGTAATTTTTTCTCTGTGCAAAAGTACTACCCAACATAGTCTCCCTTACAAGCGATTCATTTACGTCATCGTTGAACCGAACTGTCGAAACCCCTTTGAAAAAATTCAGGTGTGAACTCCGTAAACATTCTGGTCGTTGTACTACTTCGATACAGCCACTTTCACCTCGTCTGTGTCATCAAATCATTGTTCCCAGAGACTGTCCTTCATTGGACCGAACAGGTGGAAGTCGGAGGATGCCAGATCTGGGCTGTACGGTGGATGAGTGACCACCGACCAGCCTAATTTGCTGATTGCCAAATTTGTTGCCAATGACGTGTGTGGTCTCGCATTGACATGGTGAATGTGCATCCTTTTCAGATTCTTGTTCGGTCTCTTCCTTATTATGGCTTCTCTAAGCGTTTTGAGTGCGTCAATGTACCGCTCGCTGGTCATGGTACTGCCACGTTCCAGAAAATCAAGGAGAATGACACCCCTAGCATTCCAAAAAACAGTCACCATGACTTTCTGTGCTGATCGATGGCTTTTGAACTTCTTAGGTCTCGGTGAAGATGTGTGACGCCATTACTTGGATTGATTCTTCTTTTTCGAATCATAAAGATACGCCCACGTTTCATAACCTGTCACCAGATCGGAAAACAAAACGTGTCTTCATTAGCTTCAAACGCTTCCTGCGGAGCAGAGCAGATTTTTACCCTTCTCTCCTTCAAATCGGGTGTTAACCGCCGACGTACCCACTTTGCACACACTTTCCGATACCCTAATTCTTCCAAAATCTTGTGTATGGCATTGTGACCACAGTCCAGTTGCGCAACAAGCTCAGGGATTGTGACTCGTCTCTCCCCGCGAATCAATTCATCCACTAGCTAACGTTTCGTGTCAGCGGTAGTAGATGATCGTTTGACTTCAATGCTGGTTTCATGTTCTTTAAACTTCTTCATCCATTTGTGCACGTTGCTCTTGTTAATGGTGCCAACTCCGTAAACATTCTGTAGCCTTCTGTGGATGTCGGACAGTCTGCACCCTTCCTTCGTCAAGACTTCAATAACAGCACGTTGCTTTTGCTTGGAATCCATTATTTACCTGCAATGAAGAAGAAGGGTTACTATAGAGTAATAGTTACTCTACAAACATGTGCAATTTGAACGACCTCTGCCAGTTAATAATAAACGCTATGCCCACTTTTGCATTAATTTTGGTACAATCCTCGTATTAATCCTTTTTATTACCATCGAGCATAGATGTTAACAACAGTTAACATGCACAAGTATCTTCTACCGTAACGCAATATATTTTTAATTTGAAGTCTACGTATATAGCAGTGTAATGTTACTTTTTACATCAAACAGAAGTCATCGCTCTTTCCACTTTTGTAAGTGAGTCACGGAAAAGTTCTCATTGGCCGTCACCGGGAATCGAGCCCAGGGTCTTCCAGTTACGCGCCGGACATGCTACCACTGCACCACAGCGGCCTCGAATTCCTCCAGACTCCCATACGACTAACTGCCAAGCCACTTGGCAGGTTGCTTCTAGGAGCCCTGCACAATGCTGGGGATTCACCAAAGATGGTAAGCAGCACCTTAACAAAGAACTACGAGGCGAACGAATAATTAATACAGAGAATTGACGTGGATTAGAAACATCAAACAGAAGTCATCGCTCTTTCCACTGTTCAGTTGCTGCTTACTATCTTTGGTGAATCCCCAGCATTGTGCGGGGCTCCAAGGAGCCAAGTGGCTTGCCAGTTAGTCGTGTGTGAGTCTGGAGGAATTCGAGGCCGCTGTGGTGCAGTGGTAGCATGTCCGGCGCGTAACTGGAAGACCCTGGGTTCGATTCCCGGTGGTGGCCAATGAGAATGTTTCCGTGATTCGCTTATAAACGTGGAAAGAGCGATGACTTTAAAAACAAATGACCTATTTGTTTAAAGTCAACCATTTCAACTGCAAAAATTATGTACATATATCGTCATTTAATCTGCTAAAAATTTTCCTGACATACTTCTGAGTTTTTTCATGATTTATGAAAATATCAATATCTGCGGTTTTAGTAACTCATGTGAATACTTCTTTGCTTTAGTTTTGTTCAGGGAAGCATTTAGACATGAGAGATAAAAATATAAAACCAGCATAAAAGCATAATAGCTGGCAAGAATTTCCAAATTTAAATCATTCTTAGCTATAAAAAAATCGAGTTTTCCTTTTTTTTAAGTTATCCACATTTTTAATGCCTAAATATTTCGCTGTAAAAATTTTCGGCCTTCTAAAAACTCTCATCTAATACTTTCAAACTTTTCCAGCAACCTCTTCCGAATTTGAAATTTCTGGATAAAACCCTAGTACTACAAGGGGCCACTAGGTTGATCTAAATTCAAGCAGGTTTTTTCCTATTATTATTTTCGATAGGTCAGTTTACTATATGAGAACAAGGGTCCCCAGTCTGAGGAGATTTCAAGCAAATTTAAGACTGTGGTAGCCAATCTTAAATTGACCAGATTTCAAAAGTTTTTTAAGACAAGTGATTCCCATCTTGGCCTGGCGTCAGGTAGGCTTTTTATTTATTATTTTGTTTCGTGTGTGACAGTTCATTTTCCCTCTTAGGAAGGCAGTAACTATCATTTAGGAGTTGTCTGGCATGCAGTACGAAGAAATAATTGGTTCTCTACGTTAACCCGAAGCAAAAACTGTTAGTTCCGATTCAACCTCGTGAAATTTCCTTCCCCTCAGCTTGGTCAAAGACCATGAAGGTACTTTGTCCACTTTGCGAAACAGATACTCGAGAAGACTGCTACTACTCTACTTCATGGTTTCAGAGCTCAAACTCAACTATCCACTTCGCCGAAGCTTTCGAGCTCACAAAATTACCATCAAAGGCAGCTGTCGCATTCCTGAAGCTGATCACGTGACCTTTTCTTTTCCAAGCGTTGTTCGGAGAGGAATGGCGAGACTTTCAACGTTGTTCTCTTTTCCAGGGTACGCCAAAGCGAGGCGCTTGTTGCGATCTTTGACCCAAACGATTTACAGATTCATTCAATGACTGCAGATGAAGTTAATACCCAGGATTTGGTAGAAATTCTTTCAAGCTACGCACCGGTGGGCTTACGACTCACGGTGTCATATAAATTTGCAGGGCTTCTGCCAAACGACAGTCTCAAAAGAAAATCCCCCAGACCACTTTCTGGAAACCAAATATTTCTTGACCCAGAGGTCAGAGAAAAGCATAAATCTGAAAGACGAAGACAGTTTGAATGATCTCGCGGAATGTTCGCTTTGTGTGTGACGAATAATGTTCGTCACTGTGGCTACTAAGCCTTCTCTAACCTCGTTTTTTCTGATAAGTAACCAGGAAATAGAAAGGGAAAAGAAAGTAAGGACTTCTGTTTCCTGAGAACATGCACATTTTCAGTTAAGCACATATGCATCTTCACAATGATTTCACGTACATTAGTCCCCGAAAAATTCCCCTCAGAACCAAGATATATTTGCATAAGTATAACCACATGTACTTAATACCATGTTTTCTTCATAACACCATTTTCTTTTATACAATAATAGAATGATTCGAGTATATTATGGTCGTTTGTTTATTTTGGGTTTAACGATCACCTTGAGCAACTCTAAGGTCTATAAGCAATCTTCCGACAATAATTTGGGGACACGGATTCTAGGCAAATGAGAGAGTGACGAAAGACAAACACACAATCCATGCCTCATCGGGACTTGAGCCTGAAACCAGTTGGATGGTCAGAAACCGAAACTTAGACCACAGTGGCACTTGGGCGGGAGAATAATATACGGGGCTAAAAAAAATTTGCATCATGTGAAGTACTGATTGGGGACCTGACAACCTAATAAGCATTAATTCGTGTGATACGTAGTAGGGTTATCAAAAAGCCGCTGAAAACTGGATTCCCCACATGCTCACGGATAAACGCAAGAAATATCGTGTTATCGCTTGTCGCCAATGAAAGTACGGGCTCTGCACCCTCCGTATTCGCCGAACTTGGCGCCGTGTGACTTTCACCTATTATTTGTGGGAGTCGGTTTGCATAAAATACTGAACTGAACAATTCTGCGATTAGTATTCTGAACCACATGTAGGGGAAGGGCTTCATATACACCTGGAAATGGATAGAAAAATGGGACCGGTGCATTCAAGATCATCCACCACGCACCGAAGCATTTAAGTGAAATTATGTTTACTGTAATACACTTCTGCCCCATGTAAAATCAGTTTCGTTACTTTTTGAACGACCCTCGCATATCACACATACTCGTGTGTATATCGAATTTTGAAGACCAAATTTTGAACCAAACACTTTGTGGAGGTAGGAAATTATGTGTGATTGACTGTTGTTATTACAAGTAAACTACGCTCATTGCTTTCTTTTAGACTCAATCACGTTACCAAGTCACAGGATATTTAGATTGGAATCGACCATGTGACGCTGGATAAAGAACAGCTGCTTAACCATTTTAGTGCAAGGTGGCCGCATCGTCCGGAAGGGTTCAAGATTCAGACGTGAGGTAATAATTATATTGCTGTAAATCATCTTATCATTTATCAATCGTATTGTCCTAGAGCTGCATTGGGATGAATCATACCGTCAAAAGGGATATTACGAGGAATGAGGAAGTCTAAGTACGATTTGGCAAACTTACCAAGTGGAAATTGCCAGCTGTCTAAGTACGATTTATCAAACTCACCAAGTTGAAATTGCAAGCTGTCTAAGTACGATTTGTCAAACTCACCAAGTTGAAATTCAAAGTTAAAAATGCTTGATTTACAATTAAACAGAAGGAACGTTAAAATACTTTAAAAGCAAAATCTTTCGAGGCCGCCTTCGGCCTCATCATCAAGCTCAGCGCCACAGTATACAGCGCAAGCAAGCAATAAATACTGTAACGTACCAGGAGATGTGACGTGACGTACCTGCCAGAAGGACGCACACGACATAAAGGCAGATAGGAATCAGAATAAAACGTCCGCGTAGCTCAATTGGTAGAGCGACTTATTCCGGAATGAGGGGATCCGGGTTCGAATCCTGGCGGGACAGAAATGACGGAGAAATTTACTTCGTTATAATGGCGCCCGAACTATCCGGATGACCCGACCGTTCAAAATCTCGCATTGGTGTGATGTTCTTTCTACACCGCGAGATAGGAAAAATAAGAGAATCCTTTCTCCAACACTTCAAAAAAAAAAAAAAAATAAAAAAAAAATAAGGGGGAGATGATGTAACGTACCAGGAGATGTGACGTACCTGCGAGAAGGACGCACACGACATAAAGGCAGATAGGAATCAGAATAAAACGTCCGCGTAGCTCAATTGGTAGAGCGACTTATTCCGGAATGAGGGGATCCGGGTTCGAATCCTGGCGTGGACAGAAATGACGGAGAAATTTACTTCGTTATAATACATTAAGTAACAATACCATGACGCAATAGTCACATAAGTCCTCGTTGCCAAAAGTGGGCAGTGAGAATTTCCAAGAACATCAAACATTATGATAGATAATTTAAAAATTATGACAGAGAACGAAGCCGTATCGTAGGTATGAGAGAGGCAGGGTGGCCAGTGCGCCGAATCGGCAACCATTTGAGCCGGTCGGATAGTACGGCGCGATCGTGTTGGGAGCAATGGACACGGGAAGATCCCCAGACACGGCGGACTGGCTCTGGACGACCCAGACACACCACCAGCACAGAGGACCGCGGAATCGCGAGAGAGGCAAGCGCAGATGCAACGACGTCCTTGTTCAATATCCAGAGACATGAGTCGGCTGTACAAGGGACTATTGTGTCCGCCAGAATCATTTCCAGACGCCTGGCAGAGGCGAATATGTACTCTCGACGGCACTTACGTTTTCTGTCTTTAACACATGACCATCGTCGGCGACGATTGCAGTGATGTCAGCAGCAAGCACCGTGGAATGCTACGGACTGGCGACGTATATTATTCAGCGAGGAATTCCGCTTCTGTATAGGAACAGACGACCACCGTGTCAGAATGTGGAGGACAGCAGGTGAGCGCTACAATACCAACCTCATTGTACAACGGCACACGTCCCGAACTGTAGGCGTGATAGTCTAGGGAGACATCGCGTATGACAGCCGGGCTTCCCTCGCAGTGATCCGAGGGACGTTGACAGACCAGTGTTACGTACAGGAGATCCTGAAGCTCCATGTGCTGCCTTTCCTGGCTGGGCGGCCAGGAGCCATTTTCCAACAAGATAACGCCAGTCCGCACACGGCTCAGGTTTCCCAGGGCTGTCTATGTCATGCTTCGACGCTTCCGTGGCCTGCCAGATCGCCTGATCTCTCGCCCATGGAGCATGTGTGGGACTAGATGGGACGCCAGCTTCCTCCATGTCCCAGTGTTCGTGACTTAGAGCGTCAGTTGCAAGAAGTGTGGGCCAATCTGTCCCAGGATCACATACGGCGTCTCTTTGACTCCATGTCGAACCGTATAACCGCATGTGTCCGAACACGAGACGGTCCGACGCGGTACTAACACTGACCGGAATGTGTACCGTATGTCAGCGGGGAATCGTTCTGCTGCTGTGATATTGCAATGACTTGTGTCCTCTGTATGTACTATCTCACTACTAAAATCTCATTTCAATCCTATGCTTCCTTCTTGGTGCGCAGGGGGAATTCCGTTCAGTCCTGGATCTGTTGGATGCAATATGAAATTTCTGTACCATCTAGTGATATATTACTCACGATGCCCAAATGGGAAAGTTTGGTCTAAGAAAAACTCGTAAATATATCGGAAGCTTCGGTCACTCTATTGAAAATATTGTTCGGGTATAAAGCATGAGAAACAAATGTTGATTCGAGCTGCTAGATTTTCGTTACAAAAATCAGACAATACGATGAAAATTTGTCCATTTTATACCTCTACCTGATTTGAAATGGCTTGACAATCCGACTTCTTTTAGATGGAATATTATTGTATGCACAGAGTGATAGGCAAATAGGCGCAATGACAGAATTTGTAATGAGCTTATTTTTTTATCTTTACACTCACATGGCTAATAATAAGGCAAAATTCTACAATTGAGCTATCATTTCTTTTGGGCATTTTAAAGCTACACACGATTATGGACTTAGCAATGTGATAGTTTTACCCATAGAACAATTTTTAAATCTAATTCGAATTCATTTTGCAGTGAAAAGTATTTTTTCTTAAAAATAAAGGCACAGTATTTTTCGGGTTTTCCTCTTCCGATATCTAAATTAGTTCTTATTATGTAATTGTAAACAAATAAAATTATCTACGCCGAAGGGTCAAAATACTCGTATTATGACCAGTACGTCGTTATGCAAATTGAAGCAACTGCAGGATACGGCAATGCGTGTTAACGCATGGAACGGTATAAAGAGAATTTGATACTGAATTCTGTTAATCAGCTTAACCAAGTTTGACAAAGGCCAAATCGAAATGGCCAGACGACTGGGACAGAGAATATCCCAGACGGCAAGCTTGTAGGGCACTCACTGTCAGCCGTGGTTATGTATCTTCAAAAAGTGGCCCGAGGAGGAAAAAACCACGAACATCCCGCAGGGTATGGGTCGACCGCAGCTCATTAATGCTGGAGTTGAGCGAAGACTATTCCATATGGTACGACGATCCAAGAGAAGGGATACTGTGGCACATCTCGGTGAAAATGTAAATGCTGGTAAGGGGAGTAATGTTTCACAACACAGAGAGCGTCAAGCCCTGCTGAAATTGGGGCTGTATAGCCGCAGGCCGCTCCCAATACCCAAGCTAACCACGATTTACCGTCGAAAGCTCCTACAAAGGGCATGCGATCATCAAAACTGGACTTTGAGTGATTGAAAGAAGGTCTTCGTGTCCGATGATTCTCGTTTCCTGTTTCACTATATGGACGGCAGGAGAACGTGTGCGTCATTTACCTGGCGAAGTGTTGGCACCAGGATGCACAGTGGGACGAAAATAACCCTGTCGTCGAAGTGTGATGCTTTTGGGTAATGTTCTGTTTGAAACCCTGGGGCCGCCCCGGTGGCGCAGTGGTCTAAGCGATGGCCTCTGATCATTCGTCCGAACGGGGTCCGGGTTCGAATCCCGGTGAGGCATGGATGTTGTGTTTGTCTTACGGCACTGGTTCTCTCCCTTCCCTGGAACCAGTGACCCTAAATTAGGGACGGGCGACTGCTTATAGCCCATTGAGTTGCTCACGGTGGTCGTTAAACCTCCAATCAAAAAAAAAAAAAAAAAAAAAAAAGAAACCCTGGGTTCAGTCATTTATGTGCAGGAAATAAACATCATTGCAGACGAGGTACATCCTTTCATGGCAACGGTATTCCCCTGTAATAGTGCCTTCCCTCACGGGATAATCATTGCATACAAGGTACATCTGCCGCCCCGGTGGCGCAGTGGTCTAAGCGATGGCCTCTGATCATTCGTCCGAACGGGGTCTGGGTTCGAATCCCGGTCAGGCATGGATGTTGTGTTTGTCTTACGGCACTGGCTCTCTCCCTTCCCTAGAACCAGTGACCCTAAATTAGGGACGGGCGACTACTTATAGCCCATTGAGTTGCTCATGGTGGTCGTTAAACCTCCAATCAAAAAAAAAAAAAAAAATCAAGGTACATCTTTTCATGGCAACGGTATTCCCCTGTAGAAGTGCCTTCCCTCACAGGATAATCATTGCATACAAGGTACATCTTTTTATGGTAACGGTATTCCCCTGTAGTAGTGCCTACCCTCATAGGATAATCACTGCAGACCAGGTACATTCTTTCATGGCAACGGTATTCCCTGTACTAGTGCCTTCCCTCACAGCATAATCATGGCAGACCAGGTATATAATTTCGTGGCAACGGTATTCCCCTGTAGTAGTGCCTTCCCTCATAGGATTATCATTGCAGACCGGGTACATCCTTTCATGGCAACGGTATTCCCTGTACTATTAGTGCCTTCCCTCACAGGATGATCATTTTTATTGGAGGTGTAACGACCACCGTGAGCATCTCAATGGGCTATAAGCAGTCGCCCGCTCCTAATTTAGGGTCACTGGTTCCAGGGAAGGGAGAGAGCCAGTGCCGTAAAACAAACACAAAATCCATGCCTCACCGGGATTCGAACCCGGACCCCGTTCGGACGAATGATCAGAGGCCATCGCTTAGACCACTGCGCCACCGGGGCGGCTGATGATCATTGTAGACCAGGTACATCCTTTCATGGCAACGGTATAACCCTGTAGTAGGCCGCCCCGGTGGCGCAGTGGTCTAAGGCGTTGGCCACTGATCATTCGTCCGTAAGGGGTCCGGGTTCGAATCCCGCCAGGCATGAATATTGTGTTTGTCTTACGGCACTGGCTCTCTCCCTTCCCTGGAACCAGTGACCCTAAATTAGGGACGGGCGACTGCTTATAGCCCATTGAGTTGCTCACGGTGGTCGTAAAACCTCCAATCAAAACAAAAACCCTGTAGTAGTGCTTTCCCTCACAGAGTAATCATTGCATACAAGGTACATCTTTCCATGGCAACGGTATTCCCTGTACTAGTGCCTTCCCTCACCGGATAATCATTGCAGACCAGGTCTATCATTTCATGGCAGTGGTATTCTCCTGTGGTAGTGCCTTCCCTCATGGTATTATCATTGCAGACCGGGTACATCCTTTCATGGCAACGGTATTCCCTGTACTAGTGCCTTCGCTCACAGGATGATCATTGCAGATCAGGTACATCCTTTCATTGCAACGGCATTCCTCTCTGGTAGTGCCTTCCCTCATATGATAATATATAATTGCAAACCAGGTACATCCTTTCATGGCAACGGTATTCCCTGTACTTGTGCCTTCCTTCACAGGATAATCATTGCAGACCAGGTATGCCGCCCCGGTGGCGCAGTGGTCTAAGGCGCTGGCCTCTGATCATTCGTCCGTAAGGGGTCCGGGTTCGAATCCCGGTCAGGCATGGATGTTGTGTTTGTCTTACGGCACTGGCTCTCTCCCTTAACTGGAACCAGTGACCCTAAATTAGGGACCGGCGACTGCTTATAGCCCATTGAATTGCTCACGGTGGTCGTTAAACCTCCAGTAAAAAAAAAAAAGACCAGGTATATCCTTTCATGGCAACGGTATGCCCTCTAATAGTGCCTTTTTTCAGCAGGAAAATACGCAATGCAACACTTCCCGGATTGTTCAAGAATTGTTTGCGTAACATGATAAATACTTTCAGGTGTTGCCCTAGACTCCGAATTTCCCAGCCGTCAATTCTATTGAACATCTGTAGTTTTTTGAAACAGAAGATCCTACTTGCGGCGGATCAACCACGTAATACTGGATGGTGGTTACGTTTCGGTGCCTGACACCACAAGACATCATTAGATATCTTGTAACGTCCATGCCTTGTAGGGTAAGAGCTGTTTTGGTGGCACGTGCAGGATTAAATTATACTCGGTCTAGTCACATTATTGTGACCAAAAGCTAATATCCGGAGTAACCGCTGTATGCAGCGCTGACAGCAGCTAGACGGGCTGGGAGTGACTCAATAAGGTGCTGGAAGGTGTTCACAGGTATGTGAAGCCATGCTGACGGCAGTGCGTCTGACTACTGCTGGTGGGTGCGTGGTGGATGATCCACAGAGCGAACAACACGATCGAAATGGTTCCACAGATGCTCAATTGGATTTAAATCTGAGAAATTAGGGGTCCAGGAAAGTACTTTGAAGTTTCCATCGTGTTCTTCCAACACCTCTTGGACGTTTCTAGCTGTGTGGCACGTCGCATTTCCATACTGAAAGATCCCATCCGCCCAGGGAAGGCAGTCAGCATGTATGGGTGTTCGTGGTCTTCAAAGATGGATTCATAACGAATTTTTCCCATAGTGTCTTCCACATGTGTGAGTGGACCCAGAGAATGCCACTAAAACATTTCCCAGGCCAAAACGCTGCCCCCACCAGCTTGTGTTCTTCCAGCAATGGTTGAAGAGTGTTTGTTCTCCCATGCTTCTCACCTTATACGTCAACGTCCATCCGTTCGATGAAGTAGAAAACGTGACTGATCGGCGAAGGCAATCATTTACCAATACGCGGAGGTCCAATTCCATGCTGCAGTGCAAATGTAAGCCTTTTCTGCCGATGCATTCGTTAGCATAGGTACAGTGACCATCCGTCTGCATCGAAGCCCCATACGCAGCAGGGATCGCTGAACTGTCGTTTTTGACACAATTCCGGGAGCCCCTGGTTCATTCAGCCAGTGAGTTGCTTCACTGTAGCGTGTCGATCCGTCCTCCCGCACCGTCGCAGACGATGTTTTTTTTTTTTTTTTTTTTTTCTTTGATTGGAGGTTTAACGACCACCGTGAGCAACTCAATGGGCTATAAGCAGTCGCCCGTCCCTAATTTAGGGTCACTGATTCCAGGGAAGGGAGAGAGCCAGTGCCGTAAGACAAACACAACATCCATGCCTGACCGGGATTCGAACCCGGACCCCTTACGGACGAATGATCAGAGGCCAGCGCCTTAGACCACTGCGCCACCAGGGCGGCACAGACGACGTTCACCTCTCACATCAATGGCACGTGGTGCTCGGCAGTTTTCACGTCGCTTATTCGCAATGGTGCCATTTCTCCAATCACGATACACTTTAATCACGGAGGACGCGAACATTTCACAAACTGCGCTGTTCCAGAAGTACTGCCACCCTTGGCGCAAAAGCCGATAATCATCCCTTTTCGCAAATCTGATAAATCGCTCATTTTATCCATGATAGCAACGATATGTTTTCAAAATTCCTACAGCATACCTTATATACCCCCCAAGCCAGCTCACGATACGTGCCTTCTTTTATTGGCTACATGCTGTTGACGTCAAAAGTAGGAGGTGGTCACAATAATGTGACTCCACTGTGTAGTAAGCACGTGGTCATGATGTTTTGGCTCTTCGGTATATTATGATAACCCAAATATGAACATATGTACGAAATTAAAAACACAACTCATGTCGAAAGCGGCTGCAAGGTGCTTGTAAAGTGAAGCAACGCATGTCATGGACCTGTGCATGGGAAGCTTCCTGATGCATCGTTGCAGAATGCGGCACTCATTCCAGCACGTTTCGGAGTTCGACAGAGGACCGAATAGTGGCTTATCGCGAGAGCGGTTTATCGTACCGAGATATCGGCGCCCGTATGGGACGACATCCAGCCACAGTGAGGCGAGTATGGATTCGGTGGGTGCAGGAGAGACGGTCGGACCAACGTGAGCGATTGCCGCAGCCGCGGCACACCACCGAACGAGAGGACCGTCATGTTGTGCGGCGGGCATTGACGGCTCTCACCGCCACATCACGAACGTTAGCGCAGGAATTAGGGTGTGTTGCGCAACAACTTGTGTCAGCACGTACAGTTCGACGTCGTCTGCAGGAACGGGGACTTCTCGCACGGCGCCTATTGCTCCGATTACCATTGACGTTACACCACCGACGAGTGCGGCGGCAGTGGGCCATTGAACACCGCACCTGGACTACGGGATGGCAGGACATTGTATTCTCCGACAAATCCCGTTTCTGTCTGCAGCACCACGATGGTTGGATCTGCGTGTGGCGGCACCACGGCGAGAGACTGTATTACGCCTGCATTATGCATCGCCATACCGGTCCGTCGCCTAGCGTTATGGTTTGGAGCGCAACTGGATATGACACCCGCACCCCACTGGTACGCATCGTCGGCACACTCAACAGCCTGCACTACATTTCCGATGTTTTGGAACCTGTAGTCCTCTCTTACCTGCAGGACCTGCCAGTGGCCATGTTTCAACAGGACAATGCGCACCCGCACGAGTCACGCATCGTGCAACAATTATTCACGGCCCACCAGGTGTCACTGCTGCCGTGGCCAGCCTGTTCTCCCAATATGTCGACCATCGAACACGTCTGGTCGCTGATCGGCAACCGAGTGGCCCGGCAAGCACCACCTGCGGCTACGCCTGATGAACTGTGGCAACGCGTGGAAGCAGCCTGGACCGACATACCCCAAGCCCACATCCAAAGCCTGTTTCGTTCGATACCGCGGCTTGTAGCGGCCGTTTTTGCCAGCCACGGGGGCCACACGAGCTATTGATGTCTGCGTGTTCCGCAAGTCGCACGGGCCTGTGAGCTCAACCGTTTCATCTTTGTATCTGTTGTTATGTGTCCAGTAAATCTGGCTTTGCTATCTCGTGTCCTTCTTGGTGTTGCATTTTGGGTAGCCAGCCGTGTACTACGGTATTTAGGTGGCGCGTCACAAAGGCTTCTGCTAGCAGCAGAAGGTCAAAATTGTTGGCGGTGGTAGGAGGGATAGTTCGGTTGATTAATTTGTATTATTTTTAATTCCCTCTTTTATCTTGATTGCTACGATATATCAAAAGCACTGCTCCACCTTAAATGACTTACCACATTCATATTTAAAACACACCACTTTAATATTACACAAAAATAACATGTAGACGCGATGAGCTTTTCGCTGCAAAACTCACGACAACCTCTCACTAAGGAGGCGAATATGCAGGTGACGCTCTTACGTCATACACACAGTCTCAGCAGTGCGATGTGCATCTGGCGCCATCTCTTAATCAAAATAGTATGTAAAAGATTGAGAAATACAAAATTTACAACAAAAGTGTTGTTAAGAAAACGGCGGTGCACAACTGGATGATAGGATACTACAGGAAAAACGACACCTAATTTTCGATTGGGTCTGGTTCATTTGCCCGACGTTTACTTCACCGAAGGGTCACTTGACCGAAAATCACTTCACCGAAAAAATTGTTTCACCGAAAGATCACTTGATCGAAGCGTTCATTTCACCGAAGGGTCACTTGATCGAAAGGTACATTTCACCGAAGAGGTCACTTGATCGAAAAGTTCATTTCACCGAAAGGTCTCTTTACCTAAAAGTTCATTTCATCGAAAGGTCATTTCACCGAAGGGTCAGTTTATCGAAAACGCTAGATTTCATTACAGGATCTGTTGAAGCATGGTGCAAGTTTGACAGACAGACCACCGAAACGTTAGGGGATCATACTCAAATTGCACTTTTGATTTCTCCGTGTCACAGAGAACGCAAAGATTTAGTTTTAAGGCAAAAATAATTAATTTTAAGTCCCTATGCCTCGGCCTAGGCCTTTTTAGCAAATTTTATCATGTTCATACGTTTTCCATAAAAATCATGCTCAGTGCTCATGTTCATAAATAGTTTACATGAAAAGTCAAGTTAATAACGTTGCACATTTATTCAGGCAAAAAAGAATCAATATTAGAGCCGTAGGCCTCGCCCTTAGGCCTTTTAGCACATTTTAACCGTGCGTGCTCATGTTCATAAGGTTTACATAACAACTCAAGTTAATGATGTTGTACACTTATTTAGGCCAAAAGAATCAGTCATAAAGCCCACGGCCTCGGCTTGAGCCCTTTTAGAAAATTTTAATCCTGCATGCTCATATTTATAAGGTTTACATAAAATGTCAAGTTAATAATGTCGCACATTTTTTCAGGCAAAAAGACGTAGGCCTCGCTTAGGCCTTTTTAGCAAATTTTAACCGTGCGTGCTCATGTTCATAAGGTTTACATAAAAAATCAAGTTAATGATGTTACACATTTTTTCAGGCAAAAAGAATCAATTTTAGGGCCAGTCTTAATAAAGAATCAGTCTTAAAGCCTCCGCTTAGGCCTCCGCTTAGGCCTTTTTAGCAAATTTTAATCGTGCTTGCTCATATTTATAAGGTTTACGCAAAAAGTCAAGTTAATAATGTTGCACATTTATTCAGGCAAAAAAGAATCAGTCTTAAAGCCCTAGGCCTCCGCTTGAGGCCTTTTTAGCAAATTTTAATCGTGCGTGCTCATATTTATAAGGTTTACGCAAAAAGTTAAGTTAATAATGTTGCACATTTATTCAGGCAAAAAAGAATCAATATTAGGGCCGTAGGCCTTGCTTACCTTTTTAGCAAATTTTAACCGTGCGTGCTCATGTTCATAACGTTTACATAACAACTCAAGTTAATGATGTTGTACACTTATTCAGGCCAAAAGAATCAGTCTTTAAAGCCCTAAGCCTCGGCTTAGGCCTTTTTAGAAAATTTTAATCCTGCTTGCTCATATTTATAAGGTTTACATAAAATGTCAACTTAATAATGTCGCACATTTATTCAGGCAAAAAGAATAAATTTTAGGGCCCTAGGCCTCCGCATAGGCCTTTTTAGCAAATTTTAATCGTGCGTGCTCATATTTATAAGGTTTACGCAAAAAGTCAAGTTAATAATGTTGCACATTTATTCACGCAAAAAAGAATCAGTCTTAAAGCCCTAGGCCTCCGCTTAGGCTTTTTAGCAAATTTTAATCGTGCGTGCTCATATTTATAAGGTTTACGCAAAAAGTTAAGTTAATAATGTTGCACATTTATTCAGGCAAAAAGAATCAATATTAGGGCCGTAGGCCTTGCTTAGGCCTTTTTAGCAAATTTTAACCATGCGTGCTCATGTTCATAACGTTTACATAACAACTCAAGTTAATGATGTTGTACACTTATTCAGGCCAAAAGAATCAGTCTTTAAAGCCCTAGGCCTCGGCTTAGGCCTTTTTAGAAAATTTTAATCCTGCTTGCTCATATTTATAAGGTTTACATAAAATGTCAACTTAATAATGTCGCACATTTATTCAGGCAAAAAGAATAAATTTTAGGGCCCTAGGCCTCCGCATAGGCCTTTTTAGCAAATTTTAATCGTGCGTGCTCATATTTATAAGGTTTACGCAAAAAGTCAAGTTAATAATGTTGCACATTTATTGAGACAAAAAAGATTCAATTTTAGGGCCCTAAGCCTCGGCTTAGGCCTTTTTAGGAACTCTAAACAAATTTCGCGAAAACGTTCCATGTAAGCCAAGCGAGAATTGTGCTTTAATTTGAAGAAATTAATTGCCGATGATCCGAGGTACACTTGGTTTGAAGACTGTACCCCGAACTTCCGTAGTATTATATTCTGTGCCGCTGGAGTCTGTCAGTGTATCCAGGATGTTCCCCTTGAAGTGTCTGCGAAGTCCGTGAGCTTTGGGAGGGGCTTTCCCCAAAATGTTAAAATGGACGTAGAGCTGTAAACATTAGAACCTTGCTTTATATAATGATTCTGTACACGATCACGAATTTTCAGGAGGGTGGGACGAATTCACCCTCCCCCAAGTTTCTAAGAGCGCAGACAGGTGTTCAAGGTAAGGGATTTGCTCGCAATTTCTATGCTTCATGTTGTGTTTAGTGCCAAACTATGTATGCCCTTCCCCCCCCTCCCCCAGAAATTTGGTGAAGTCTGTAAAAGGGATACGAGGTGCTTGGTTTTGAGGGCTCTACCCCCAACTTCCGTAATTTTATATTCTGGACCTCTGGAGTCGGTCATCAGTGTATCCTCGATGTTACCCCTGAAGAGCTCTTGGAAACGGGGGGGGGTTCAGTTTCACTCCACATTCCTGAAAATTCGTGGTCGTGTACAGAATCATTATATAAAGCATGGGTCTAATGTTTACAGCTCTACGTCCATTTTAACATTTTGGGGGAAAGCCAACCCCCCCTAAGAGGACGGACCTCGCGGACGCTTCAAGGGGAACATCCTGGATACACTGACAGACTCCAGCGGCCCCGAACATAATATTACGGAAGTTGAAGACCCTCCCAAAACTAGGTGTACCTCGGATCCTCGGCAATTTTTTCTTCAAATTAAAGTGCAATTCTCGCCTCGCTTGGCTTACATGGACCGTTTTCGCGAAATGCGTTTGGAGTTCCCAATTCAGTTCTCAATATATGCCCAGAAACGGCAATCTGTAACCCCCCCCCCCTCTTGATTTTTTTAACTTGACATTTTATGTAAACTTATGAACAAGCAAGATTAGAATTTTCTAAAAACGCCTAAGCTAAAAAAAAAAAAAAAAGGCCTAAGGGCAATAAAATTGATTCTTTTTTGCCTGAATAAATGTGCAACATTATTAACTTGACTTTTTATGTAAAGCTTATGAACATGAGCAAGCACAATTAAAATGTTCTAAAAAGGCCTAAGCTGAGACCTAGGGCCCTAAAATTGATTATTTTTTGCCTGAAAAATTGTGTAACATTATTAACTTTACTATTTATGTAAAGCTTATGAACATGAGCAAGCACGATTAAAATTTTCTAAAAAGGCCTAAGCGAGGCCTATGGCCCTAATATTGATTCTTTTTGCCTCAATAAATGTGTGACATTATTAACTTGACATTTTATGTAAACCTTATAAATATGAGCACGCAGGATTAAAATTTCTAAAAAGGCCTGAAACGAGGCCAAGGGCTTTAAGACTGATTCTTTTGGCCTGAATAAGAGTACAACATCATTAACTTTAGTTTTTATGTAAACCTTATGAACATGAGCACGCACGGTTAATATTTTCTAAAAAGGCCTAAGCCGAGGCCTAGGGCCCAAAAATTGATTCTTTTTTGCCTGAATAAATGTGCAACATTATTAGCTGGACATTTTACGTAAACCTTATGAATATGAGCACGCACGATTAAAATGTTCTAAAAAGGCCTAAACCGAGGCCAAGGGCCCTAAAACTGTTTTTTTTTTTTTGTCTGAATAAGTGTGTTTACATAACAACTCATTAACTTGAGTTGTTATGTAAACTTCATGAATATGAGCTCGGGGATTAAAATTTGGCAAAAAGGCACAGGTCTATCTATGACTTATAATTAATGTTATATTTCGAAAAACCTACTTATGGGGAGGTGTTTAAAATAAATTAAAAGTGTATTTTTTATACAATCCAATAATGTTTAGGTGACCAGTTTTTTAAAAACCAGCACCATACTCCAACAGATCTATAACAACAAAACTCTAAGTTTTCGATAAACTAACCATTCGGTGAAATGATCTTTCGATATAATGAACTTTTAGGTAAAGTAATCTTTCGGTGAAATGAACTTTTCGATCAAGTGTCCTTTCGATGAAATGAACTTTTAGGTGAAGTGATCTTTCGGTGAAATGAACTTTTCGGTCAAAGTGACCCTTCGGTGAAATGTACCTTTCGATCAAGTGATTTTCGGCGAAGTGATTTTCGGTCAAGTGACCTTTCGGTCAAGTGAACGATACCCTTTTCGATTGTGTAGCGGTTTTTTTTGCTATTTTGAAACGTGTATACGTGGTTTACTGAACACTACGTAAAGTCAGTTCTTCTTATTCACTCATTTTAAGTGAAACAGGAGTTACTCAAACAAAGTTCAAGAAATAGTTACTTACTGCTCTTCCTTTTATTCCGTTAATATCTCATAAGCACTTCACTTGGATATTCTAACACTCGTGAAGAACTAATTCATAACAGCATTAATATATTAAAGCTGATTAATATAAGTTAGTAAGCAAAAAAATTGATTAAATAAACTCCAACACTAAACATATAAAAGCGCAACTCGAACACGCAGACGTAAACACCGCTTCAGCGAAATGCACCTTCCACGATCACCCCACACCACACCTTTCGCTGCTTCCTTCAACATTATATTGCTCATTCTTATATGTCCACACATGCGTCACGCATCCTGATCTCAAGATTGTTACCAACATAAATTCCGTGAGGGAGAAAAATATAACGTTAATGTTGAAAACATTTAAAGAGAATGAACTCAAAACTTGCATAGAGAAAGAAGCTAAAAATGAAAGTGAAATTAGAGTATGCGTCTCAGTTGTAATGAACACATCCTCTGAATCCTTTCCGACGAGAATGAAATTTATCAAAGTTATTCATGCTCAGTGGAACCGGTCAAAAGAAAAATCAACCGGATTTCTAAACTAGATAAAACATCCAAAAATTGGAACAGATACTTACTTCCACTGGTAGCTAAAAAGTATGTTGCGAAAATTAGCAAATGGCTCACAAAAAATATCCTCATTGCAGAAGGTATGTATCAGAGAGAAAGCAATTTTAAAATAGGACAGTTAAAAGGAAAAATATAGAAGAAAACATGATATAACTCAATGCCTTCTAGCAGAAGAATTTTGCATAATGGAATAGCTGAAAATTGGCGAAAAGTATTCTTTCAATCTAAGATAAGGAAAAATAACTTTACAAATAAGTTTCCCGGAAGCAGAGGTAGCCAGAAAAAGGCTTTGATCTTTACGCCCCTACAACAGGAAAGCTGTGTATTATTTAAAGAAAATAATTCTCTCCATCTTTATTGTAGAGAATGGCGTACAGTAAAAAAAGTAATTTCTCGAAGGGTTTTTAGAAGCGGAGACTGAAGTACATAACAACACCTAGCGACAGAACTCTGAACTACACAGCGGCAAACAGAAGTACAAAAACACCACCTAGCGACAGAACTCTGAACTACGAAACTCTTCAAATACAAACCTAAAGTGTTCCACAAGGTAAATGGTATCCGGTGTTGAAAGAATTTTTCAAATCACACATTTAGAAGCAGAGATATTCAGAAAAACAGATTTAATATTTGAGTCACCTAGTGGCGAAATTGTGCCTTATTTTGGGAATAAAATATGCACAAATAGTCTCCATACCTGGTAGCATCAATTTTGTTTTCAATCGGGGTTTTAGTCCCGCCGATATTACTGTAAACGAAAATGTGAGGTTACGCCCTCTAGTGGCACACTTGTGCGTTAAGAAATATTTGGAATAATATGAGGAACATTTCGCACAGGAAACGCTCTCCGACAAAGAAAGAATTTTTCAAAAATGACTTTTAGAAGCAGAGATATCGGCAAAAATAAGATATACATCTTTGCCATCTGGCGTTAAATCATGTACAATTTTCAGTAGGCGGTATTCTCAAAAGCTTCCCGGCGTCAGCGGTATTGGTCCACGAAAGAATGTTTTCGATCGAGTTTTCAGAATCACAGATTTTGCTGCAAATACGGAGGTTTGAGTGAAAAACAGTGGCAACGCGGTAATGATCAGCACAGACGATGACAGCGCACTCTGGTGATAACACGATCGAGTATAAGAAAGCATTTTGAGTGTTGGACGTTACTTGAGTGTTTGTGTGGAACGAAGGAGGTAGCTTACAGAGCAGGTAAAGTATAGCTGTTGTACGAAGGCAATCTAAATCATGTTTAGGACGTTAATACAACTCAGCTAGATAAAAATTGAGGTTCCACGTGGTCGCACAGCAAAAGAATGTTCGTTAGGTCCGAAGGATGTCTTTGGGAATGAAGCGCTACCTTATCGTAGAGTTGTACAATGGGTTAAGGTTTTTCGACCACCCCGGTGGCGCAGGGGTCTTAGCGACGTCTTCTGATCATTCGTCCGAGATGGGTCCGGGTACGAATCCCGGTGAGGCATGGATGTTGTGTTTGTCTTACGGTCCTGGCTCTCTCTCTCTCTTACCTGGAATCAGTGGCCCTAAATTTGGGACGGGCGACTGCTTATAGCAAATTGAATTGCTCACGGTGGTCGTTAAACCTTCAATTAAAAAAAAAATGTTTTTCGCATCGGTCGAGAACAACCGGAAGATAATGAGCGATCGAGACGCCCGCACATCCCACGAGAGGAGATGCAGCTCGCTCATGCAGTCTTGATTGTGAAAGCCACTGGACCACGCGCCAATTGGCAAATGACGTTGGAATCAGTGATTTCACCATGCGCCACATTCTGCACGATGTCCTTGGCATGCGAAAAATCGCAGAGAAGTGGGACCCTCATCATCTCACAGAAGTGCAAAAGTGGCACCGATACGCAGTAGCAAAACTCCATCTGAATCGATATCATAATGAAGGTGATGCATTTCTTCGTCGAATCAATGCCATCGACGAAATTTGGGCATGGGCGTACAAGCCAGCACTCAAACGGCAATCAAATGAATAACGGTATTAGGGATCACCACTATCGAAAAAAATTGCAGTAGGAACCCAGTAAAGTCATAGTAATGCTGATTGTTGCCTATGACATGGATGGTGTAATCTTCCATCATGCTGTTCCTGAGAAACAAACTCTGATTGGCCAGTATTGCCGACGGTTTCTAGAGAAACATCTGGGTCCGGCATTACGAAAGAAGCGGCCACATTTCATTAAAGCACTCCACTAGTACTCTTTCTCGACAGTGCTCGTTGCCTAAACAGTGCAGATACTTTTGAAAAGATGGTTTTGGGAAACCTTACACCCACCGTATTCCCCAGACATGAGTCCTATCACTTTGATCTGTTTCCCAAATTGAAGGCACCCATACGAGGACAACGCTTTCGGGGTGTTCCTAAGGTGCCCCGTGCCATAGACTGAACTGTTGCAGCTATCAATAGAAACGGATCTGCTAACGGCATCCACCATCTCCAACAGGTATATATGATACATATGACCGGTGATTACATTGAAGGCCAGTTATGTTACATTTGTTAGTGATTTAATACTCTATAATGTGCACTCAATAACGCTTTGCGCATTGATCTCAAATGACGACTAACGAAAGAACTAGAAATTTCCAACTCTCGGAACGGAAGACTGAACAGAGAGAGAGAGAGAGAGAGAGAGAGAGAAGGAGTACTTACCACCAATCATTAAGTAATCCAAAACTTTATTCACAATAAGTTGACTCACAACACCATGATCTTTCACTAATGACTGCAGGTTGATTTAACACACACATAAGTTGGCGTTGGTTTTTACATACAATAAGATAAGCACACAAACCGCCATTTTTAATCGTTTCGTTGCTGACGAGGGAGGAGGAGGATAACTGCAGCTTCACTTCGCCTGTAGGAGTGAGCGCGAGAGTTTCGCCCAGTGCGGTAGCGACATCCATCGTCCTCTAGAACTGTGAACAAACACATCTTGGTAATTCTTCTAACAACATTCATGTCTAAATTAAGCGTTATGTGTGTTAGATACCTATTATTACTACTTTCCACTCAACCCTTGTACATCAGAAGTAGAAATCAAAATTTACACCCCTTGGTGGCCAAACCATTCTTTACAAAAATATAGAAATTATATGCAAAACATTTCCCATCAGGAGCTGTATCCAACGCTGGAAGAATTTTGTTTTTAGAACCAAAGATATTGGGGAAAACGTAAGGAAAGGAAAAATAATTTTTTTCAATCGGGTATTTAGAAGCAAATATGTGGAATATAATGTATTTTGAATTCGATATCATCTGCATTTACGCCCTCTAGCTGCGAAGTTGTGAATCAAAAAGAAAACAAACGAAATGCGAGGATCATCCTTCTCACATTTCAAGCTTCCTAATGCAAAAATAATTTTTCAAATCGGACTACTAATTACAGAGATATGGTGTCCACAGACAGACGGACGGAAGCACGAACGGACAAAGTGAATACATAAGCACGATCCTTTTTTTAAAAGGTAGGACATTACCCAAAGGTCCTCCAAGATGCGCTCGACCGATTTCGACTTCCATTTGAACTCTTTTGGGAAATTTGAGAAAGGAGTTGTCTGGTACCCGTACAACAGATCACAAAATAAAAAGTGATCCAAGAGGGTGTGAAAAAGTCAGGACGTCCGTCGATGACCTTTTTATAGAACTGAGTATCCTTCACGCAACAGTTTATACTATGCTGACGAAAGATTTAGACCTAATGAGCGAACTAGCAACGTGGGTACCGCACACGTTAACCCCAGCACAGAAGGAATTCCACTACGAAATTACACGGTGCGTGGCATTATCCCAAAAGTTGGGTTCTCACAAGGTTTCAATGCTTAGGTAAAAGTTGGGTGGAATTTTTCAGGCCTAGGCAGCGACATCAGGGGCGGTCGTGGATTGAACCCAGTATTTTCGCTGCTCTTTTACTTCGCGAAGATTTGCATAAGAATGAAATCATACTGGCTGTTGACATGGATGTTCGCTGGATGACTTATTGAAAGACGTGTGATGAGAATATCACCATAACATCGAAGAGGTATCAGTAGTTTCTAGAAAAGCACATCTTGGCCTGAACACTGCGACATCATTCACAGCGATCAGTTCTCTTACACGACAACACACTGCCGCACCAGGGCAAGATTGTTCAGATGTTCATTGAACAGAACGATTAGGAGGAGTTATTCCTTAAACCGTATTCATCGGAAATGAACCCCTGTGATTTGAACTCTTTTGGGAAATTTGAGAAAGGAGTTGTCTGGTACCCCCACAGCAGATCAGAATTTGGATCTTCGAATTACAGATATTTTCCATGGAACTAATGACTGGCCCTTTTAACGGTGTTCTTAAACTGGGCACAATTTGGTAACGTATCATTAATAATGAGAGGAACTTCTAATAATTACCCTAAAATATTGTGATCATTGCTTTGCCATTACATGGAACTGAAAGTATTCATTTATTGTCGGATCGACCTGCTGTTTTTATCTACTACTTTGGCGTTCGTTTCGGAAAAGTAACTGATGCTTCTGTCATTCCGTAGTGGAATATTCCATATGAAAACTAAAGGTGGGAAAACAAACCCACCGTTAATGTAAAGCCGCTTTTTTCAGGAAAGAATGCTTGCACCGTAAGTGTTGACACAACAGCAATACGTTAGCTGGTATTCGAACCCGGGCGCTGAAGTAAGATGTGCAAAAAATTGACTCAAACATCGCATTGCACAATATATAATTAAATTGGGGGTAGCTCTGAGTCACAAATTTAGAATAGTCTTTGTGTTTGCATACACATTCCATTAAATTGAACGTCTAGCAGCTAGGTTGCTAGCCGCTGGGTAAACTTTAACTATTGATATTTTTTTAAGTTATGTTTGAACCCGAAATTTAGTCAACATGCACAAAGACATAAAAGGGTGTAAATATGCACCGATAATTCACCAGGGCGAGAATATTTTTTCTCGCAAATCATTACCTGGTATTTTTTTTAAAAACCGGTGAACTTCTGCGCAACTCAGATTGAATTCGTGAGGCTTCTACGCTCTTTATGCTCACTAAAACATTAAAGCCAGGAGATTTCTAAATTAAATATTCGCTCCACACACAGTTCCAGAACGAAGGCAAAAAATTCAATCAAATAAACAAACCAAGAGCACGTATATCCACATTTAGCCAAGGGAGATGATGCGAAAGCGTTTGGATGGGTTTTGTGCCGAGTCTGTAAACATTTCAGCAGGGCAGCTACAAAGAAAAAAAAAACTTCTAATGATAAAAAAACTAATTCAAAAAATATTGCATAAAGAAATGGAAAAGAAAGAGAAAAAGGGCAAAAGACCGTGCAGCAAAAAATCTAGTAGCAAAAAAAATTACAAGCAGAAATAAAACGAATAAAAAAATCCGAAAAAAAAAAAAGATATGAGACATGAACATGAATTCGCATCTCGAGAATATGTAACTGTCGTGAGAATGAATATTCATGCGCTTAAAAATTTTGCAATTTGAGATGCTCCAAATGTGCATTTTAAAAGACCTGAAAAGCTCATATTTGCAAGCAGTACTTTAATGATCACTGGCAAAGAATTTTTTTTTTATATTTTGCAAACTTTTTCGCAAAGAAAATGCCTTGTATTTTCTTTCATTTTCTAATTTCGTTACACTTTAAAGGATACGACATTTCCGAGATTAGAATGTTTAGAAGGAGTATAATCAATGCGTGGCAACAAATTGTTAAAAAACCAAATCTTGACCTAGTAATGACTGCTTGTTCATACACGCATACATCAAGCTAGCTTTTGATATTTTCTAAGATTGCAGGGAGCTATCGTAATTTTCATTCGTATTTGTATTCCGTTTTATTTTTTCGTTACTGCACTCCGTTCTACGTAAAAAGGTTACATAACTCAATGCTACCCGGGTAGTTTATTAGGAACACTATCATATTATGCCTACGGAAAAGAGCACGACGAAGCTGATTCATACATAAATCATAACATCATTAAGCTGTTTTCGAAGATTTAGATGTTAGTTGTTCAAAGTAAGGTCAATCCTCTGTCAAATCAAGGTTGCTGATGTTATTGTGTTTCACTTACACTTCACGTATACGTCTCCATTTACAGCGATCTCGGTACACAACTCGAGCTTCACTTACACCCATCACACGTCTCACCCAAGGTTTTTTGTATTATACTTTATACTCGTTATCTTTTATTCTTGCAGGCATTCCTCTATCAAATCCTTCCATAATTTTCTCGACTTTCCTCTACCTTTCTTTCCTGCCACTTGGGCTGAATGAATTCCCTTAGCACTACATCAGACATTCTCTCAACGTACCCAAACCACAAGAAATTATTTATCTCCTACCTACGTGCAACAGTTTACTACACATTATACACCTGTAACACAACTTCTTTCCTCAATCTGCATTCGTATTTGTAAATCTTCCCCGTGAGTGAAACAGTCTGCCATTATACATTAGGGAAATTGTGGACTCTAGGATATTTAAAAAACTGCTACGAGGGTTTTTGTTGTTTGTTTGAGTTCTTGTATTCTTTTTTTCACGGTATGCTCAACACCGGTCGTATTTTTAATGTTGCTATTTCTATCGTTTTGACCTGACACATTTACCACTGGAGATCGGGGGCTTGTCAGGCTTAAATTTAAGCTTTTTTAATCACTGGCTCCATGCTACAGTTTCATAGTACATTACGTTATTTTTTTCTAATGAATTGCATTGTATTGATTTTTTTTTGTTGGTCAATTGTGAACGGGATTAGTGCTCGTATGTTTATGATTATTATACTAGATATACACTGGCGGAAAGTGAAAAAAGAACACCAAGAAGGAATTGGCGTACGATCATAATATTTACATATGATAATGGGGTCGAGTTTATGTAGGTGTGATATTAATTTCGGGACCAACCGGTCAGCGCTTACGCCACAGCACGGCATAATATGCAAATTATCGTCGGTGGTGTTTAAGGAGTACGGCAAAGTGAATGTAATCAGTCGTCGGCGTACGGACACGTGCGAAGACCCTGAAGAAGCTGCAATGCCTGGACATGGAAGACGTGTACGATTTCAGCAGTTATCGGACTTTGAGCGAGGTCGTCTAGTCGTGCTCCGCGAGGCCGGGTGGTGGTATCGTCGTATTGCGGAGCGAATTGGACGAGAAGTATCGGCGGTGGTACGATGATGGCGTAGATGTTCCGAGGAACATTCCCACACGAGAAGACGTGGAACCGGGAGTTACAGACGGACTGATGAGCGGACCGATCGACGCATAAGAAGAGCGGCGTTGTCAAGCAGAACATCCACTGCGACGCAAATCCGAGCTGCCGTTGCACCTCAGGTGACTGTGCGAACAATCCGCAACCGTCTACTGGATGCAGGACTACGTGCACGTGTGCCTCTGGCATGTGCACCTCTGACTCCAGCCCACCGTCAGGAACGGCTGCAGTGGTGTCGCCAACATCTGCAATGGACAACGCAATGGCGATCTGTCGTGTTCAGCGATAAAAGGAGATTCCGCTTGGGAGCCTCCGATGGCCGTATACGTTTTCGCAGACGCACAGGGGAGCGTCTCCACCCTTCTTGCATCCGCTAGCGACACACAGGGTCTACACCTGGTCTCCTGGTGTGGGGAGCGATCAGCTATCACTCCCGTACACAACTAGTGTTTGCACCGGGTACGTTAAACAGCACCTCCTACATCAAAAACATCATTCAGCCCGTTGTTGTGCCATTTGTAAGGTCGGTCCATCGTGGTGTTTTCCAGCAAGATAACGCACGCCCACACACGGCACGTGCAACGCAACATGCACTTCAGGGTGTGAGACAACTTCCATGGCCTGCACGTTCACCGGATTTGTCCCCCATTGAGCACGTGTGGGATTTTATGGGAGAATGACTTACCCGGTCTCCACGGCCAGCCACGACCATACCCGATTTACGCGTCCAGGTTGAGGATGCTTGGAACTCAATACCCCAAACTTACATCCAACATCTGTACGACAGACTCCATGCCAGAATTGCACAGTGTGACGCAGTTCATGCCGGTTCAACCTCGTGCTAACCATGTTACATGGAAATGTTATTTTTCAGTTTACCAGCAAATACAGCTGTATTTTGCCATAAGATTTTGATCACGTTATCCTCTGTATTCCGTTATTATGTCGTATAAGTTTCGTTGGTATCAGACGTCTCTTTCTTGGTGTTTTTTTTCACTTTCCGCCAGTGTATTTGAGGTGGTTGGGGCTTTGTTTTATCTTGGAGTAAATAATTAGTACTAAATGTTATTTATTTATATTGAACTTTGTGATATTACTGTGATTTCATGTTTTTATTCCATTGTGTTAATATTGTATTAATATTTAAATTTAGCTTAGTACATATGACAATTCTTGATGTTTATGTTTTGTCAAATATAGATGTACTGTGTTGTGTGGCAGAATTTTCATTCAATTCAATTCACATGATCAGAACGCATCCTGCCACAAACTCACCCGTAATTAACGCATTTATTTCAAACAGACAAACGACTCCGGTGTCTATTCTACAACACCGAACTTTCACTATCATACATCCAACGAGGGACAATTACACTTTCATACGCAGACATTCGGGACGTTTTCAGGAACCAATCACTCCTGCAAAATCGTACTGAAGCAGTAGTGGTTTTCAAAGCTGAGTTTACTCGCCTACAGTTTTAACAATCTAAGCTGTTCTCTCTGTCAAAATTTCCCAAATACGCAAACTCGTTTAACTGGTCTAACTCTGTTTCAGTGAGACTGATCGTTTACTCAACATTTATACACTGAAGAGAAATTGAATTAGAGATGCTTGTCTAGTAACGTATAGCACCACCTTTCGTTCTGATGACGGCGGCGATTCGTCTCGGCATGGACTCGACAAGACACCGGAAGCGTTGGGAAACCATACGGATCCACGACCCCCTGAACAAGCTCCCACAGTTCACGAAGATTTGATGGAGGGGGTCAGAGCCTCGAACATCTCTCTCGATGGCATCCCAGATGTGCTCGACGGGATTGAGGTCAGGTGACCTAGCTGGCCAAGGAAGCGAGGTCACGTCGGTGGAGTGCTCATCCAACCATTCGGATACAATTCGGGAGCTGCATTGTCTTGTTGCAGGATGAGGTCCCCAGTGGGATGTTGAAGACGCACAAACGGGAGCAAATGGTCGTCCAGGATATTCAGGTAACGTTGACCTGTAAGGGACGATGTCACACGTACCAGGGGTCCAATTTCGGTCCACGTAAACAGTCCCCAGACGAGAATGCCACCCCCACCAGCTTGAAGAGTACCCTGATGGCAAGAAGGATCCATCGCTTCACGTGGTTTGCGCCGTACTCGTATCCTGCCATCCGCATGTACCAACGTGAATCTCGACTCATTAGTCCAGGCAACATTTTTCCACATGTCTAGGATCCAATGGCGATGTTCCCGCGCCCATGCTAATCTTTGCACCCTGTGATGTGCGGTCAGCAGCGGTACCCTCGTGGGACGATGGCTTCTGTACCCCATAGCGAGGAGATGGTTCTGGATAATGTGGCTGCTTACACGTTTTTGTGCACCAGCGTTAAATTGCCGAGTCATTTTTTGCACTGTGGCCCGTCTATCCGCTGTTACAATGCGAGCTAGCCGACGATAACCCCGCTCATCCACACGCTGTTGTCCACGGCAGTTGGGCCTTGCAGGGATGGTTTTATCGGATTCGATGTACTCACGGTGCACCCGTGACACAGTGGCTCGTGAAAATTCAAGTGCATGCACGACTTCCGAGATGGAGTGACCCATTCGTCGGGCCCCGACAATTTGCCCGCGATCAAATGCGCTTAGATCCTTCGTCTTACCCATACTGCGTCCGAATCTTACTGATTTCCGTCGCATCACTCCTTATATTGTCGGATCGCTGCATACGTTATGTCGTTTCCGTTTACAGAGCCGCCCACAGCGCCACATTTGCATAACGCCAGCTGTCTCTAATTCAATGGGTGCTGTCTCTAAAAGCGCCACATTTGCATAACGCCATCTGTCTCTAATTCAATTGATCTTCAGTGTAGTTCCTCGCTCAAAAACGATAAAACGATAACTTTTGCTTATTGAAACTCAAATTAAATTTCTAGCAAATTTCCATCATCTTGGACAATATGCTATGTAACTCACTTTTGCTGTTCGCTAATAGGACTGTGTCATCAGCATACAGCAACCAGCATACACGGCGGTTTCAAAGACATTAACTAGTACTGTCTGTTTGGTATCACGTATGCATGCCGCCATAAATATATTATACAACCATGGTGATATTTTACAACCTTCTCTGACTCATGCACCAATAGACAACCATTTCGATAAAAACAATTATATTCACACTTACACATGCCCGTAAAACACAAATGCTGATGTAAAACCATTCATACGTACATTTCCTCTACTCCAGCATACATTGGTATAACCGGGTGTCATACATTCAAAATGACTCCCGGTTATACCCTAATATTCAAGATTTTCCACAGAAGCATCCTGTGATAAATCGGTCGTAAACTCTCTCCAAATCTACAAAGTCAGCAAAATGTTTCTTACTAACAGATATAGAGGATTTTTAGTCATCATACCTAATGGATATGCAGACCTTACCAGGCATAAAGCCATTCTGCCCATCCGGGCCCATCTCTGATGAAATACCTCGTACCTTATCGATAATGACCTTTCCAAACAATTTCCCTGGCACAGTTAGCTGGCTGATACCTCATAGGTTCTTACACATTCCGTATGATCACCTGATACAAACGGACACTGACAGCATCCCTCCAATCGTAAGGCACGACCCCTAACTTCCAGCGCAACTGACAGAAAGAGTCAATAACAGAATTTCCGCCATATTTTAACATCTCAGTTGTTATGTCATTTACACCGGTCTTTACCATTTTAAAGAGTTTTCATAGCTCTTCTCTTGAAATTGCTTCAGTGATTACTCCTCCATTTGTGACATCATCTGCTTCATCATTTGCTTTATTTTTTCATTTGGAGGTTTAAGGACCACTGTGAGAAATTCAATAGGCTATAAGGAGTCTCCCGTCCGTAAATCCATGCTTTTCGGACCCGGACCATCTCGGACCAGCTAACGCTTAGACCATGTCTTCATCGGAGCTGCACTATTTGCTTTCATGTTTTAATAACCCCATCTTTCACCCATCTTTCACTTAACTCATTTGGCTATCATACTATTTTTCCGATCCTATTCTTCACATGGCTTAGAACTTTATTTGACCTGTTCTTACTCAGGGCCTGATTTAGGCCTGGGCCCGCAAGGCCCGGGCCTAGGGTTCCGCATGTTAAGGGCCCCCATAATTACAATACAAAAATGAAAGTTTATTTTTTTTATTAATTATTTATTATGAATGGAAAAAAATATTGTGGGGAAAAAGCCTGGTTTTTTATACACTCATTGTCATAAAAATCCGAGCACCAAGAAAAACCCGTACGATTAACGTGAAACTCGGCGAATAGGGATGGCAGTCATGCAAATGATTAAAGTTTCGTGTGATTCCGCATGCCCGCGCGTCAAAGACAGGCGCTGCAATCGCAATCCTTGGAGCTGATAAGGGGCCGCGCAGGGGACTCCACATCCGTGTCGAAGTGCACGGTAATTGTCAGGTGAGATCCCTGAGCGATAGACATGCTGAGGAGTCCCCGCAGATGTGTGTACGGACAACTGCTGGAGTTTGAACGGTGTCATATCGTCGGGATGAGAGAGGCAGGGTGGCGGGCGCGCAGAATCGGACGCCATTTGGGCCGGTCGGACAGTACGGTGCGATCGTGTTGGGAGCAATGGGCACGGGAAGGCACCCGAACACGGCGAACTCGCTCCGGACGACCCAGACACACCACTAACAGAGAGGACCGTGGGATCCTGAAAGCGGCACGCGCAGATGCAACGACGTCGTTGTCCAATATCCAGAGACATGTGGCGGCTGTACAGAAGACACCTGTGTCCGCCTGAACCATTTCCAGACACCTGGTAGAGGCGAATCTGCACTCGCGATGGCCCTTACGTGTTCTGCCATAAACACCTGACCATCGTCGGCGTCGATTGCAGTGCTGTCAGCAGCGAACAACGTGGAATACTACGGACTGGCGACGTATGTTGTGTGTTAATTAAAGAAAACGTGGAAAGAGCGATGACTTTTTCTATTCACATTGTCTCCACGTGTTCGGAAGATTTTCACTAAGTGTTACGACATTTATTGTGTTCACCACCGAAAACTATTTATTCCACCTTCTCCAACCGACATTCAACTTTGCTCAGTACTCTAACGCATAATGACCAGACACAGCATCTTCATCTTTCATTCATTACACGAGTGTCAATAATTAAGTGTTTTAGGCGTTGATTATGAACAATGAAATCTGTTGCACTTCTCTGTCCCAGAGTACGATTCTCTCACCTATGTACTGGTACATGAATTATCATATTCATAACTTTTGAAATAACAGTTGCTAGTAAAAACTGTGTTTAAGATACGTATACAGGTATTTAGTTGCTTGAATCCTTCGTGACAAATGTAATTTACTTTTTATTATTTTCAAATAATGTTGTCACTTAAACGTACTGAATTCTTCGTCACGTAATGTACTCCTAATTATGATTTAAATAGAGCACGGATGGGAAGTCATTGTTTGTGAGAATTAAGTGCTTATTCAAAAGCACTTAATTCTCACAATTAGGATCGATAACATATTTTTCCATTTACGCAAAAGCATAAAGGGAAATCCATACGTCAAAGAAATTATCAAAACTTCGATCTCCCATATTCCTCTAATCTAATGAGCAACTGATGCCATATTTAGATTCTTTGGACATGTTACGCGAAGTTCAGTGTTTTACATTCCGTGAAACTGTTTTTGAAGCATTACAATGGCTATCAACGTCCCTTTTAGTAAATGTGAGCCTAATTTTAAGAAAGATTACGAGAAGTGTATGCTTCAATCAAGATCAAAAAGAAGCAAGGGCATTTATTAGCAGAAATCAATACATTTTAGGCCCACCTTTGACCTTTATTACTGCGGTGCCTCTCCTAGGCATGCTTTCCATGAGATGTCAGTAGGCCTGTACATGTATTTTTTTCCGTTTCATCTGCAAAGCTTCTAAAGGAGCTGAAGTAAGGGAAGGTCGTACCGGACGAGATCATATTCGGCTCTACAGCTCGTCCCACAGATGTTATATAGGATTTACATCGGGACTTTAGAGCATACATTCCAAACCTTGAACGTCATGCTCCACAAACCAGGACTGTACAGATCTTGCATTGTGGCAAGGCAAAAAGTCTGGTATCTCCCTGAAAGGTTTGGGATCTGTTCCAAGGCATTCCAAAAACGGCCACAGCATGGATAGTGCGAAACTGTTCAAACTACATTCATATCTGACTATGTTAAGCTGGAAGTCTCCACAACTAAATATCTGAGTCCTTTCAAGCAGAAACAACCACACATAATCAGACATCGCTCTCTAAACTTGTCTGTAGGAATAATGTAAGTCCGTTTGGCACCGTACCCCGTGCAATGACATACCCAAATACGTCCATCCATGCAATGGAGAAGAAATCGTGATTCGTCACTCTACAAGGCGCTCTTTGTTATCCATGAACGGAGAGCTAGGCGCCACTGCAGTAGTTATCAGTCATTACCTAGTGTGATGTAAAGCTTGTGCGCAGCTAATGACCTACCTAGCATGGAAAACATCTGCATGAAATTCTGGACAAACTCTTCTGGTGCACGTAGCTGTTCCAGTGTCTTGTGCAATGTTGCCGGCCAGGTCTGTTGCAGAGGACGGGTGTGACGTTCTCACATTCCACATTGGCATGATCACTCAGCTGGTGCGGCCTTACAGAGTGAATCTCCAATGTAATGGCACCATCTGCTTTCCATCGATGAACATCAGTGACATGGGAAGTTTGGCATCCCAGAAAACCTGCAATGCTATACACTGCTTTTTTTAAACTCAGGTTGCATACAGCCTCCATGCAGCTTTCAAAGTCCTTCAGTTCAGCTCCGTGCGATATATTCTCTTTTAATGTGGTCTGACAGGTATGCCAACGCTCCTTTTATATACAGCAGGCAATAAACTCTGCACGTCCGCGTCTAGTTATGCAAATACACGCTTATTTGCATATGAAGAAATGTTCGAATACTTCTGTCTACATAGCATATACGCTGCCTGACAGAGAAAATGACACACCATGAAGGAATGCTGCAAAACAGGCCAAACTGCAAACACAGATAGCCAAGTCCCAGGTAGCACAGCCTTGCAATTTAACGTAGGCCCAACACTGAGCCACAGTCTTTTAGGAATAGAAGACAGTGGCTCATTGTTGGGCCCACATTAAATTGCAAAGCTGTGCTACCTGGGGTAGGTCCTGAACAAATGATTTGTTGTTCAGGACACAGTGGACGAGTATATAGGATGATCAGAAAGGAGTGTGGCCCCCTTTTTGGGCGATACAGCTTTGAATCCGACGTGGCATCGAGACAATGAGTCCTGGGGTATCGTGGACCATGTGGTATAGAGTCCTGGGGTATCGTGGACCATGTGGTGTTGATCAGAGTACACAGTTCATCTTCATTTTGCGGGCGTGGGAGAGTACTCAATTAAGGTCCAATCGTGTCTCACAGATGCTCGATGGGCGTGAGGTCGGGGGATCGTGCTGGCCACGGAATCATCCTCACACTGTGTAAAGCATTCAGGCTGATCCGAGCGGTATGCTGCTGGACGTTATCCTGTTGAAAATCGACGTTTAGGATGACCTACAAATACGGTAGTGCCACGGGCTGTAGCAGCTCATCAACATAGGGGCGTGCCGTCAATGTTCCCGTAATGCGTACCAGCGATGAGTGGCTGTTGGCGCCGATAGCGCCCCACACCATGATTCCACGTTGCCGGGCCGTGTGGTGCTCCACAACGGAGGAGGAATCCGCCCTTTGACCCCGCCGCATCCAGACTATCACACGGCAATCATGCGTGGTGAGACAGAACCGCGATTCGTCGCTAAATACCACACTGTTAAATTCGGCACCCCCGCGCAGCTCTGGAGCTACACCACACCCAGCGGTGGCGACGATGCCTCGCTGTTAAGGGTAGTCTTCTTAAAGGACGGCTGGACAGCAAACCAGAAGCAGCCAATCGGCGCGACACTGTCCGCGTCGATATCGGAGCATCCAAGCCTCCCTGTTCACTCCGCAAAATGTCGTCCGTTGTGGCCCGTGAGTCCACTACGGCATGACGTCGGATGCGACGATCAGTGTGCTCGGACATCCGTCTCCGTTCTCTGGTCCCCTTACTTCCTGGGACCACTGTCTGTAAATGCGACCGACGGTTGTGGCATCACGTAGCATTTCTTCCGCAATAAGACGCAAGGACCATCCGGCGGTATGAAGGCGTACGGTGACACCTCTCGTGAACTCATCCGTTAGACGAAATCGCGTAAGACGACGTCTGAACGTCATTGGCACCTCTTGTTCGTTCTCCAGACACAGTTACAGAAGAATCACTCACTTCTCTTGGCCGTGACGACGTCTCAATTGATGGCCTCACCGGCTGGTTGTCCGCTTACATCCCGCGTACCGTTCATGCGGCTGGCCTGCAAATGCAGTCATTTGCATAACTTGTACGTGTGCACCCACCCTGCCATTTGCATGGCGCTGCGTTCACGTCTTCGTGGTGTGGCATTTTCTCTGGGAGGCAGTGTATATCAGTTGAAGAATGACGTTTCCTAATGACGAACATGGTTGAACATGATTCTTATGTGCACACACGGAAAAATATGCAACGTCATGAAAGGTAGGAAAGAGGGCTTATTGAAATGTAATAGTTAGTTAATATTGACTTTCTCCAGTGGAGTAGCACACAAGGCAGTCATGAAATGTCAAGTGCGTTGAGATTTAAAATGTGAATCTCAGAATTAAGAGAGTGTATTAAGGAATAATAGTAGAGGTAAGAATTCGGATATTTAAACAATATAAAATAAAAGAGGAGGGGAAAATATACCAATATGGTGTTTCCTGATCAATCTGACTGGACGTGAGGTCATAATGAACGATAGCGTTTTAAACCTTTGGGGAGCACAGAAACACGGTAGATTTTCAGATAATTACATATATCAATCATCCTTCGTAAATCCACGAGATTTATCTACAAAATAACAGGCGTGCAGCTAATATTCTCTCAAAGTTATCTTATCCGAAATTGTCTACATTGAAAGTAGCATAGGTTTTGAAATCACATGCAAAGGAATGGGACGAAAATAGTGAGATATTTTTTTCCGTGAGAAACCAAAGCAATCACCCGTAAGCTTACTGTAATTCCATGAAGGCAAATTGGATGATGATTAGAATTCCATGATTGCAATTCCATGTGGTTTGTTAGAGTGTAGCAGCTGCATTTTGTTCCCTGTCAGTTCTTTTTTGTTTCTCTTGCAACGGTATTCTTCAGTTCATTGTTAATCGTAGCGTAGAAACATAATTTGTTTTCGTTGGGGATTTAACGACATCCTGAGGAATTCGATCGCTATAAGCGGTCTCCATCTCTGATGTAAAGCGATTGGTTCCAGGAAAGGAAGAGAGCCAGTGCAGTAAAACAAACACAACGTCCACGCCTCACTGGGACTCGAATCTTGACCCATCCCAGACGAAAGGTCAGAAGCCAGCGCTTAGACCACTGCTCCATCGGGAGGACATGTGGCTTCTCTCCGCTATAAGTGTATCACAAAAAATACCTGTTCATTGAACAAAAAGTCGTTGAAAGTCGTTGCTATACTGGAAAGATACGCTTGTGACGTACTATGGGGATGAAGCACGTGTCAAGAAGACAAATCTGCAGCGATACATTCCGTCGGTGTAGTTTAGTGGGTTAGAACAGCTGACTCCGGAGAGAGGAGACTCGATTTCGGTCTCCACCACCGACAAATTTGTGAATTCAGCACACTGCTACAAAGTGAAAGTGTGTATGTGTGTGGAGAGGAATGAAGGTCGAAGGAGAACGTCGCCAAAGATTTCGGAAAACGAAACTAATGATCAGCAGTGTTGTTGCGATATTCCATCGCACGTGTTCGTATGAAAAGTGTTTTATTTGGGAAAGGCTGGGGGCATTTTCTTCTGCTAAAATTTGGGGTTTTGCATGCAACATTCAGCTTGAAGAATTATTGCATTCTATTTCTGTGCCTAATGGATTTTATGTAAAACATATCGAAGGGTTACCTTACGTTATGATTTGTCTGCTATTTGTTATCGTACTCATCTTTTTAGCACGGCTTTTGTAAAACAAGTTAGTAAAATCATGCAATGCATTGATTATGATACGCTTTCCAACATACTAGAAATCATAAAATGGCTGTGGAATAAATCTCACTCCTACGCATTGACCTTTGATCCCATTTCGATGATATTCAACAGAACTGGTTCAGTATACCTCCGAAATAACATGATAAAGTTTTGTCGCAATCGAAGCAATTTTACGTAAGTTATGATGCATAAGGGCTATGGAATAGACCCCGCTTCTTTGTCCTAACCTTTGACCCATTTCGCCCATTTTCAACAGGATTCGTTCCCAGGCGCAGGCCCCTACAACATACTAACATTTCATCCAAATCGAAACATTTTTACGTAAGTTATGATGCATAATGGCGATGGAAGTGATTCCGCTCCTATGTCCTGACCTTTGACTCTCATTTCGCCAATTTTCAATAGGGTTTGTCCCCAGGTGATCCCCTACAACATACTAATATTTAATCGAAATCTAACCCTTTTTACGTTAGTTATGACGCATAAGAACAGTGGAAATGGATCCCGCTCCTATGTCCTCACCTTTGACCCCATTTCGTTCACTTTCAACAGGATTCCTTCCCAGGTGATTCCCTTCCACATACTAAAATTTCATCGAAATCGAACGATTTTTACGCGAGTTATCGAGCAGACGAGCATACGCACACAACGCGTGACGTAATGAGGCAGATGGGAATCGCGGCCATCTGCTAGCAAAAGTGTGACGTCATAAAACTTTAATAGAATCCGCACATTTGTTTGACTGCTGACGTCATGAAAGTACAGGTCGCGCCATCTTTTTTCTTCCCAATTAAAGCGTTCCCAAGGATGAAAATTTGAACAACGATTAATGTAGCTTCCTTTTATAACATGGAATACCTAATATTTTCTAAAACATAACAATAATTATGCAATCCAACATTTGTTTGTCTACTGATGTCATCAAAGTACAGGTCGCGCTATTCTTTTTCTGATTTCAACACCACCAAAGGAAAAGTTATTGATTTTTAATATAATTATGGTTATGTTTTAGAAAATATTAAAAATTCCAAGTTATAATATAAAGTAATTTTAATCGATGTTCAAATTTTCATCCTTCGGAACACATTAATTGTGAAGGAAATGTGTACAAAAGTTTTTCCATTGAAAGTATAGGAAGCAAAATTACTTGACGTCCACCTTAATAATATGGAATAAGGGCGATGGAATGGATCGCAATCCTATGTCCTGACCTTTGACCCCATTTCGTTCATTTTCAATAGGGTTGGTCCCCAGGTGGTCCCCTACCACATACTGAACTTTCATCGAAATCGAACCATTTTTACGCACGTTATGGCGCATAAAGGCAATGGAATGCATCCCGCTCTTATGTCCTGACCTTTGACCCCAATTCACCCATTTTGAATAGGGTTGTCTCCAGGTGGTCCCCTACCACATTGTAAAATTTCATTAAAATTGAACTATATTTACGCAAGTTATGACGTATAAGTGCAATGGAATGGATCCCGCTCCTACGTCGTGACCTTTGATCCCATTTGTCCCATTTTCGATAGGATTCGTCCCCAGTGATCCCCTACCACACACTAAAATTTCATCGAAATCGAACCATTTTTACGCCAGTTATCCTGCGGACAAACGGGCAAAGCTGGAGCATATACGCTTCTTCAAGCAACGGTTGGGAAGCGTAAAAAAGATCGTGCTTATGTTACCGGTTTGTCAGTCCGTCCGTCTGTAACCACGCTATTTCTGCAACTATTAGTTCCATTTCAAAAATTCTTTTTGCATTGGGAAGCTTGAAATATGCGAATGATGATCCTTCATTTTTTTTTTTTTTTACGATGTACAATTTCGCCGCTAGAGGGCGTAAATGCAGATGATGTCGAATTCAAAAATACGTTTTATTCAACATATTTGCTTCTAAACATCCGATTGAAAAAATTACTTTATCTTTCGATTCCATTTATGTCGAAGAGTATTTTAGATATAGTTACTTATTGAAATTACGCATATATTTTCCGCTAGGCGGCGTAAAAGTAAATTACATCTTTCCCGATAACTCTTCTTCTAAAACTCCGATTTGAAAATTGTTTTCTTCCGCGGATACATCTCCTGGTGAAAAATCTTTGCATATAATTTCAAATTTTTGGTAAAGAATACTTTGGCCCGCCGGGGGCGTAAGTGTTAATTTTTGCTTCTAATGTATTTGCCATAAACTCTGAGCTTCTAAAATATGGATTGAAAAAATTATAAAATAAAATAAAATATCGATTGAAAAAATTATTTCGTGGAATGATGCCATTCACATTGATAAACCTTTTTGGAATATTTTCTTCCTAAAATAATACATGGTTTCTCCGCCAGGGGGCGTAGATGTATATCATATTTTTGTCAATATCTCTACTTCTAAGAGTTCGATTTGAAAAATTCCTGTTTTGTTGAATAGTGTTTCCAGTGTGTCACGTTTTTCATATAATTTCAAAATTTTCAAGTACTTCATAGACTTTCCGCTCGGGGACGTAAAGGTAAATTGATTTCCCCCTTCCATCTCTGCTTCTAAATCTCCTATTTGAAAAATTCTTTCTGCACCGGATACGGCTCCTGGTGGAAAATCCTTTGCATATAATTTATAATTTTTGTAAAAAATGGTTTGGCCACCAGGTGGCGTAAGTCTTAATTTCCGCTTCTGATGTATTTGCAGCAAAATACGAGCTTCCAAAACCTCGATTGAAAAAAAAGTCGTTTGTTGATCGATACAACTCATGTCGACAAACGTTTTAGGAACATTTTCTTCTTGAAATAATGCATGGTTTCTACGCCAGGGGGCGTAGATGTATATCTTATTTTTGTCAATATCTCTACTTCTAGCAGACCGATTTGAAAAATTCCTTCTTTGTTGGATAGTGTTTCCAATGCAAATTTTTTTTCTTATAAATTCAAAATTTTTAAGTAAATCATAGACTTTCCGCTAGGGGGCACAAAGGTAAATTGCTTTTTCTGCGTTATTTCTGCTTCTAAAACTCCGATTTGAAAAATTCTTCCTGTATTGCATACAAAACCTGATGGAAAATATTTTTCACATAATTTCTAATGTTTGGTAAAGAATGGTTTGGCCACCAGGGAGCATACGTGTTACTTTCTGCTTCTGATGTATTTGTAGCAAAATCTGGGCTCCTAAAAACTCGACTAAGTTTTTTTTTCTTGGACAGATACCGCTCATATGGAAAATCCTTTTGAGAATACTTTCTTCCTAAAATAATGCATGGTTTTCCCACTAGGATACGTAAAGTCACATCTTATATTTTGTCGATCTCTCTGTTTCTAAGAGTCCGATTTGAAAAATTCTTTCTGTGTTAGAGAGCGTTTCCGGTGCAAAATGTTTCTCATATAAATTCATGTCTTTCTTAACGCACAAGTCTGCACCCAGAGGGTGTAAGCTCACGATTCCGTTTACAGCAATATCTGAGGTATTAAAAACCCGATTGAAAAACTTCTTTCTTCCGTCAGATACTATTGTTTTCCATACCGGCTCCATTCACTTTGAATAGCTTTGATAAATTTAATTTGCGTCAGAACGGATTCAAAAGACGTGATTATTACACCCGAAAATTCGGTGTCATCTTTCTTGTTTAGTTTTTAATTCAATGATAGCATTTGACAAAATTAAATGGAAGATAGTAAGCCTCAAATTTCACGAGAGAGATGTGCTCCATCCGAGTGGATGTTCCGATCATTTGTTTCATTTACACAAATACGTTGCTCTATTTCTTTTCTCCACCGAATTCACTTTTATTAAAACAGGTAAGTTCTTTGTTGAGTAATGGTAGACGAATCCATTATTTAATATTTGTGAATTATATTATGATTTTAAAGCATAAATACTCTGAGGGTGTAAAAGCATAAGAAGTATACAAAAATGATTTGTCAAATTGTACATATACTGTGTATATAGTTTCAGAATTCATAATCCTATTCAGCCGTTTCTTTTATGAATGAATTCCATTCTTCTTTGCAATAAATACTGCTTCATAATGTAAAAACGAAGTAAACATGATTTTTTCAACTTCATCACTAAGCCCTTTCTAGTTGAGAATAGATTGAAGTCAAATAAGGATGTTCTTTGTGATAATATTTATGCCTTTAAATGTAGACAATGAGTGTTCTATTTCAAAGGTTTCCGGTATATTTGTTTAACCCTCTAAGCGGCTGCAACGAATTAACTGAAGATTAGCAAAATGGGTCCTAACTGATATATTCGCCGTCTAAGAAGTGGGCCGAACGCAACTGGGCTGGTAGGAATGAACCTGCGTATGTTATTTATTTTCGGCATACATGCGTAACAGCATTATCTAATTTTCTTTAGGGACAAAATAATTCCTCCTTGCCATAGTTAGCTTGTTCTTTTTAAGCTCAATTTGACACGCTTTTTTTTTTTTGGTTGGAGGTTTAACAACCACAGTGAGCAACTCAATGGGCTATAAGCAGTCGCCCGTCCCTTATTTAGGGTCACTGGTTCCAGGGAAGGTAGAGAGCCATTGCCGTAAGACAAACACAACATCCATGCATCACCGGGATTCGAAACCGGACCCCTTTAGGACGAAAAATCAGAGGCCATCGCTTAGACCACTGCGCCACCGGGGCAGTGGTCTAAGCGATGGCCTTGACATGATTACTTCTTTGCAACTGGAAGTAGTATGGACGTTATTAAGTACTCCATTTTGATGTCGAAACATCTACGAATGTACGAAAATTGTGGAGGATTGAATATTTCTTGTGGTTTCTTGTTTCGATTCCGATTTCACAATATGACACTATGAAATGGTTTAACGCTTTAAGTGGCCGATGCATCTGAACCAAATAGTAACCAAAATGTTCTGCGCTCCTCAAAAAGAAATGTTCGCATAGCGACTTGGTTTTACGATAGCTAGTTCCAAACAATTCCTTCACTTTCTCATCTCAGCAATACCGGCCATAGACCTGTCGCGGGTGATCTGCTCCACAACACTTCCAATCCCCGGAAAGATAAATATGGGTTAGTTCACCCCGACACCAAGGAATGATGGCAAAAGACTAGTGCCCCTGACACGAACATCATGCCACTGGGTGGAAAATAGTGACTCGAACATCTTTTCTCTTCCCTTTGTTGACATTGTTATAGCCATTTTAGCAGATAATCAGTCAAAAAGGATTAATGTCAATCTTTCCCTAAACGACCTCATTAAATAACAAAACTAACGGGAAAGCGAGGCTTTCTGATTCGCAAGTTGTTGGGGTTTTTTTTAAGGTTTATCGACCACCGTGAGCAACGTAATGGGCTATAAGTAGTCGCCGTCCCCAATTTAGGGTCACATGGTTCCAGGGAAGAGAGAGAGAGAAAGAGAGCCAGTGCCGTAAGACGAACACAACTGCCATGCCTCACCGGGATTCGAACCCGGACCTTTCTCACTGCGCCATTGGAGAGGCGATGCGCAGGTTGAGCACTCGTTCCAACCGCGTTCAGCATACTTCTCAGACAGCGAATATATTCATTCAAGATGATTTCAGACCATTTAGCTAACCTCGAGTTAAATCGCTCGTGCCGGTTAAAAGGTTAAATCAAATATACCAGAAGCTTTTGGAAGAGAACCCTGGAAAAATGCATAGTACTTTTCCAAGATAAAGGAGAAAATTACTCGTCTTTTTCTTCAGTAAAAGCCTCTTGTGAGCTCCAAGATAACGACAGAAACGTAGAATATATTTCAAAATGTTATTCATTATAAAAAGTATACGCCGAAAATGGAATTTTTTCGATCGATCTGGTATTTAGACCAAGTAATGTGAAATAATTGATAAATCTTTAGGTAAATATTCGTTTACAGTTACATCCAGAGCGTCAAGACTGTGCATTGGAACACAAGGCCGGAAACGAGTGAAAGATCATCGATCTCACAGTTCAAGCAACAGAACAAGAGATGAATTCTTCAAAACATGCAGGAGCAGAGATATGATGCCCAAACACGTAAGGACAGACGTTACTATGCTAATGACGGGAAGTCTTTCATAATTAGTATGACAAAAGACATTCTCATAAATTAATAATAAAGAAATCTCTCTCGACTGTTCGCGTACAGCAGGCTGAAAACCGAATTCCCCCGGATGAACTCCAGGTCGACTGAGCTTGACCATCCAGCTGCTTCCCGCAACGCAAAATGTAAGTTATTTCCCAATCCTCACGAAAACTCTTAGTCACGGCAAACTTCAAAAGTTCAAGGAAGATCGTAGTCACACGTGCAGCAGCAGGACAAAAGAATGAAAAGCACTCGACATCAAGCTCTGAGAAGCTCAGATGTAGCCAAAAATACAATTAGTTATTCCACAAATAAACTGTCGTTACAGCGAATATCCATTGTAACAAAATTTTCATCTGAATACATGAATATCTCATCAAATGTAAAAATGCGCAGTGGGAACAAAATATTTTGACTCCCTTACCTAAGTTTAAAGTGGTGCATACGTGTGAAATTCAAGGGCGTGTATCTGTGGCAAGATTAGTATCACAGGAAACGTTGAATGTCTGGGAAAGGAACTAAATTCGACTCCTTGGAATAAGGGGTAATGTCATCGGATTCTGGGTAATGGATGTTGTTTTCTGGGAAACGGAGAATATTTTAGGATGTTCACTGGCTGTCGTAATTAAAGTGAGCCGAGAGTGGAAGAAAAGAAAGCGCAACGCATGCCTAGTGGGTAGGAGGACACACCACGGCTGCCTAATGCTACGAGAGAGAGAGAGAGAGAGAGGCGGCTAGGCCAAGTCTTCTGGAACAATGTGCATGCTAACTTAGAGCTGCTGACCACGATCTGAAATCAGGGAACACAGAAGGGCCACCCGTTAGCGCAATGGTTTAAGCGATGGCTTCTGAGCATTCACCCGAGATGTGTCCGGGTTCGAATCCCGTGAGGCATGGATGTTGTGTTTGTCTAACGGCCCTGGCTTTCTCCCTTCCCTGGAACCAGTGAACCTAAATTAGAGACGGGCATCTGCTTTATAGCCCACTGAGTTGCTCACGGTGATCGTTAAACCTCCAATAAAAAATATCATCATCATCATCATTGTCAACCATTATCAATCCACTGCTGGACGAAGGTCTCCCCAAGTTTCCTCCACAACGGTCTGTCTTGTGCCAGTCTCCTCCATGTCACCCCTGCATACTTTCGAATTTCATCCACCCATCTCCCATGTGGTCTTCTTCTGGGTCTTTTCCTGTCCCTTGGAATCCAATCTAAAATTTCGGCTGTCCATCGATGATCTGTCCTTCTGGCAGTATGTCCAGCCCATTGCCATTTCAGGGATTTAACTCTGATCATGATGTCTTCCACTCTGGTCATTTTTCGGATCCACGAGTTCCTCTTCTTATCTCTCCTGGTTACACCAAGCATGCACCTCTCTATGCTGCTTTGAGTTGTCTGCCGCCTTTGTATGTCTCTTTTAGTTAAGGTCCACGTCTCTGCACCATACGTAAGCACTGGAAGGATGCATTGATCAAACACTTTTCTTTTAAGACATAATGGCATATTGCTCTTGAAAATTATGCTGTTTCTTCCAAAAGCTCTCCAGGCAAGTTTTGTACACCGATTAATTTCTTCATCAATGTAACCCTCACTTGATATCTGCTGTCCAAGATAAACGTACGTATCTGTTATCTCCAGCTTTTTCCATCAATCGATAAATCTTCATTTCTTCTAAAAGCATTGAACATCACTTTTGTCTTCTGAAAGTTCAATTCTAATTCCACTTTTTTACTCTTGTCAGCAAGTTCCTGGATCATACTCTGCAGCTCTGATGGGCTAGTTGCAAAATGACTACGTCATCAGCAAAACGAAGGTGGGTTAGATAATCTCCATTAATCTTTATCCCCTTGTTTTCCCAGCTCAGTGACTGAAAAACACCCTCCAATGTGGCATTAAAGAGCTTCGGAGATATGGTGTCACCTTGTCTCACTCCCTTTCCAATTTTTATGTGTGTTGTATTTTCAAACAGCCTAATCTTTGCACTTGCATTTTCATAGATGTTATTAATAATAATAATAATGTATGCATCTTCAATACCGCAGGTTTTCAGAGCCATTGTAACTGCTGATGGTTTCACCGAATCAAAGGCTTTTTCATAATCGATAAAAGCCATGCACAATGGAAGTTCATATTCCCTCGCTCTTTCATTTAGTTCTCTCAGCACATAGATATGATCTATTGTGTTGTAGCCACTCCTGAATCCAGCTTGTTTTCTCGGTTGAGCCATGTCCAGTGTTACCTTCAAGCGGTGTGAAAGAACTTTAGTGAAGATTTTATAAACTACTGATAGGAGGCTGATAGGTCTGTAGTTTCCGAGATCCTCAATGTCACCTTTCTTATGTAGCAGGATCATTGTAGCGTTGTTCCAATCCTCAGGAATCTTTCCTTCATTAAGGCATCGAGTGAAAATTTGGGGAGTACTGTTTCGATTTCTCCACTTGCTTCTTGTATGATGTCTACAGTAATTCCATCTTCTCCTGGAGCTTTTCCCCGCTTCATGTTCTTGATTGCATGTGCAACTTCTGCTGGAAGGACTGGAGGAACTCTGGTACTGGTACCTTTCATGATGTCTGGAGTGCATGTAACATCCCTTTCATATAATTTGGAGTAGAAATCTTTCACTCTTGTCAAAATTTCGCCTCTATTTCTTGTTACAGAACCATCTTCTTTTCTCAGTGCCATAATCTGTTTTCTTCCCTTACTGAGATGTCCCTTTGCCATCTTTAGGCTTTGGTTGTTTACAATTGCTTTCCTCACTAGTTCACAGTTGAATTTTCTTACGTCTTCAGTGATACTTTTTCGTACTGTCTTGCATAGCTCTATATATTCCACTTTGGAAGTCCCATCTTCTTTAGTTGTCCTCATCTCTCTTCTTTTTTGCATCAACATTTTCGTTTTTCCTGATAATTTATTTACATGCAACTTGTTCTTAGACCCAGCTAATTTTGTTGCTGTTTCCATAAGAGCTTTGGTTACTTTTCTGTTAACTTCAGAGATGTCCACTTCTTCCGATGTTAGGCCTTCTAAAGCAGAGAACCTGTTCTTCAGTTCCAATTTGAAGGTATTATGGTGTTTTTTAAGGTTGGTTATGTCAATAGATTTTGTTTGTCTTATGAGCTTGCCACGTTCAAGTTTAGTGTTGAGGTGCATCTTACATCTCACCAATCTATGGTCACTACCTGTGTTGAACTTGTTTAGCACACTGCAGTCTTCTATGACGAATTTTTTTGTTACACATAATAAAATCAATTTCACTTTTCGTCCCATTTGGATGTCTCCATGTCCATTTCCTGTGTGGCTTTTTCTTGAAGAAGGAGTTCAAGATGAAAAAACCCTTCTGCCTCTGCAAACTCAACGAGAGTATTTCCACGCTGGTTTCTTTTGCCGTGACCGAATTTACCTACTGAAGTTTCATTCTGTTGCCGTTGCCCTATTTTTGCATTGAAATCTCCCATAATTATCTTCAAGTGCTGCTTACCTTTATTATTTAGATGACAAATTTCCTCATTAAATTCTTCAATTTCTTCTTCAGGATGACTTGTGGTGGGTGCATAAGTTTGAATAATCTGAGCCTGGTATCTTCTCGATAGTTGGATAACGAGTCGTGCAGCTCTGTCAGAGGAACTTTCAACTTCTACCACTTTATCCTTCAGTTTCTTGTTTATTATAAATCCAACACCACTAGTTCTGCCAGTATCTGTCCCACGATAGTAGAAGAGATGTCCACTTTTCAGTTCGATGAGATCTTCTCCTTTCCTTACCTCACTTAGCCCCACGATGTCCCACTTGATCCTTTGTAGTTCCTCTTCCAATTCAAGAAGCCTTGAATCAGAAGATAGGGAGCGTCCGTTATACGTCGCCAAGGTCAGCATCAGATGGCAGCCTAGTCCGGTCCTCCGGGGATTCTTAGCACCTCTGCCTTCATGTCGCACTTGCCGCTGCCTTGGCCAGGTACATTCCAGCTGCCGGAGACTGAGGGCCAAGATTTAAGTTGTGGAGTCATTTTGGAGGGGTTTGGCCATAACTCACCACGCTGGCCACGCGGGTTGGTGAGTGTGGGATAGAATTTCCTCTGATCCCGATGGTATAGTTATACCGCTATTGGCGGTCGTCAGAGCCCCTTTAGTGGGAACAGGATGCACCACGAGAAGGCGGGGTTGACATTTGTCAAGGAGAGGCTGTGATGTTACGCATCACCTGACCTTACATCCCCAATAAAAAAAAAATATATATATATATACACTGAAGAGCAATTGAATTAGAGATACCTGTCTCGTAAAGTGTAGCACCACCTTTCGTCCTGATGACGGCGGCGATTCGTCTCCGCATTGACTCGACACGACACCGGAAGCGTTGGGAAACCATACGGATCCACGACCCCTGAACAAGCTCCCACAGTTCACGAAGATTTGATGAAGGGGGTCATCTCTCTCGATGGCATCCCAGATGTGCTCAAGGGATTGAGGTCAGGAGACCTAGCTGGCCAAGGATGCGAGGTCACGTCGGTGGAGTGTTCATCCAACTATTCGAATACAATTCGGGAGCTGCATTGTCTTGTTGCAGAATGAGGTCTCCAGTGGGATGTTGGAGACGCACAAACGGGAGCAAATGGCCGTCCAGGATATGCCGGTAACGTTGATCTGTGAGGGACGATGTCACACGTACTAGGACTCCCATTTCAATCCACGTAAACAGTCCCCAGACGAGAATGCCACCCCCACCAGCTTGAAGAGTACCCTACTGGCAAGAAAAATCTATCGCTTCATGTGATTTACGCCGTACTCGTATCCTGCCATCAGCATGTACCAACGTGAATCTCGACTCATCAGTCCAAAGAACATTTTTCCACATGTCTAGGGTCCATTGGCAATGTTCCCGTGCCCATGCTAATCTTTGCATCCTGTGATGTGCGGTCAGCAGCGGTACCCTCGTGGGACGATGGCTTCTGTACGCCATAGCGAGGAGATGGTTCTGGATGGTGTTACTGCTTACATATTTTTGTGCACCAGCATTAAATTGCTGAGAGATTTCCTGCACTGTGGCCTGTCTATCCGTTGTTACAATGTGAGCTAGCCGACGATGACCCCGCTCATCCACACGCTGTTGTCCACGGCAGTTGGCCCTTGCAGGGATGGTTTACCAGATTCGATGTGCTCACGGTGCACTCGTAACACAGTGGCTCGTGAAACTCCCAGTGCCTGCACGACTACCGAGATGGAGTGACCCATTCGTTGGGCCCGGCAATTTGTCCACGATCAAATGCGGTTAGGTCCTTCCTTTTACCCATACTGCGTCCGACTCTTACTGATTCCCGGCGCATCACTCCTTATATTGTCAGATCGCTTCATACATCATGTCGTTTCCGTTTAAAGGGCCGCCCGCAGTGCCACATTTGCATAACGCCAGCTGTCTCTAATTCAATTGGTCTTCAGTGTATATACACTGCTGGACAATTGCTAATTGCTAAGGACGGATAATAAATGGCTATATAGCGCATAAAAAAGTAAGTGTGGTTGGATGCCAAGTGAAATAAAATAATGTCAGAATGCCAGCACATTACAAGAAAGACAATTTATTGTGCTCTGAAATCCAGAAGGATTTGGAACGTGTTCAAGGGACAAACAGACCATTTTGTGCAGAATACGTAAACGTGAAAAAAATGCAATTACCGTCCGCAGGCGTTCCGGCGTAAGATGTCAATACGGGATATTGCCACCATGGAGGGCAATGCAAGATTCCACACGTCGTGTCATGCTTTGCACAACATTATCAAGCAGCTGTTGGGGTAATTTATCCCATTCCTCTGTCAGTGCACGGATGAGGGTGTCCTTGTTTATTGGAGGGCATTGGCGACCAGCAAGACTCCTCCCCAAAGCATCCCACACATTTTCAAAGGGATTCAGATCTGGAGAACGTGGTGGCTATACGAGGCGTTGAATATCCTTCGATCTCAAGACACTCCTGGACAGCAACTGTTCGATGACATGTTGCGTTGTCGTCCATGAAAATGAATCTATCACCGACAGCACCACGGAACATGCGAACATGAGGTAGCAGAACATCATTAATGTATCTTTGGCCAGTCATAGTCCCAGTTGGAAGCACATAGAGGGACGTACGGCCATTGATCATGATGCCAGCCCATACCATGACACTACAGGTCGGATATCGGTCCCTTTCCTGTATGTTTGCTGGACAATGTGCAGTACCACTATCATGCCAGATCAGTTGTCGTCGACAATCAGACGATAGACTTTATCTACTCTCACGTGAGAAGAGGACAGCAGACCAGTCGTTATCAGTCCAATTGCGATGTTGATGGCACCATTGCAAACGGGCGGTACGGTGACGTCTGGACAATGGGATGCACACAACAGGACGGCGGGCGTACAGTCATCCTTCATGCAAACGTCTGGCAACAGTTTTTCGGGAGATCCGCTTGCCAGTAGCAGCCATAAACTGATTTGCTACCTCACTAGCTGTGCTGCGCTGGTGTCTTTTTGTTGATAGCACTATGTACCGATCTTCTGCAGGTGTCGTACTGCGAACACGACCTCCCCCGTGACGTTTGCCACACTCTCCATTTGTTTGAAATGATTTCCAAATCCTTGAAACAACACTGTGGCTTACGTCGAACTCCCTGGCCACATCTGTTATTTTTCGCCCTTCTTCAATCTTGCCAATAATACGGCCACGCATAAAATCATCTAGGTGATGTCGGGAAGACATACTGAAAATTGCAAGTTCGTCAAGTGATTCTTTCCCTTTCAACTTTGCGTTTGAACAACAACGGTCAATACGCGTCAAATCCTTTATATCTCTTATCAGCGCTATGACGTCATGAACAAGTTCGGCAATCCAAAATTTGCATACGCACAACACGTCTTACTGTATCCCGCACGTATGCTAATTTCCACATTTTCCTGCCTTCCATTTTATGGTTGCTATCGTTGCTATTGTCATCCGTCGTTAGCAATTGTCCGGCAGTGTATAAGAAGAGAAACTCGTGGATAAGGAAAATGACAAAAGTGGAAGACATCATGATCAGAGTAAAATCCGTGAAATGGCAATTGGCTGGACATATTGCCAGAAGAACGGACCACCAGTAGACAACTAAAATTTTAGACTGGATTCCAAGGGACAAAAAAAAAAGGACCCAGAAGAAGACCACAATGGAGATTGGTAGATGAAATTTGAAAGCATTCGGGAGTGACATGGATGAGACTGGCGCAAGATAAACAGTTGTGGGAGAAACTTGAGGAGACCTTCATCCAGCAGTTGATTGATAATGGTTGGCAATGTTATACATAACATTGTAGGGACTTTTAGAATGACAGGGATTTTTTTCTGCTGTTGCTTTGGTTTGGTGCTCAATCACCACCATGAGAACCCCGGTACGGTATACGCATTCATCCTTCCCTAATTTGGGGCCTTTTGTTCCACAGAAGGAAGGGGCTGAACGTCACATAAAAAAAACCTACGACCCATGTCTCATCTGGGATTCGAACCCGAGCCAGCGCCTCAGACCAATCGGTGGGGATATGAGTTTGGATAAATATATTTCAAACTGAATGGCATATGAATTCGTGCCCTTTTGTGGAAACCAGCGGTTTATCCAGGAATTTCATATGGGGGTTGGAAATTTATGGGGGAGGGGGTGTTGGATGAAAGGAAATTTTCTGAAGACTGGAATTTTTTATAGAGAAGTGTTTTGGCTTAAAACTTAGAACAAAAAATGGGGAAAACTTCAAAAAATAGAGAACTGCTACATTTTATATGGTTATGAATGGTTGAAACCAGGAATCTTTTTTCCCAAAACTACACACAGTTATAGTAAAAATCTTTCAAATACGTGGAGACAATGTGAATAGACAAAGCCATCGATCTTTTCACGTTTTTCTTTAATTAACACACAGCAACCGAAAAACACATACCGCCGTGGATTTTCTCGCACTCGTCTAGTTATCGAGAGATCTGGGGTTCGTTCCCAGCGGTGTCCAGATACAATTTTTCGGTTGCTGCGTGTTAATTAAAGGAAAAGATGGAAAGAGCGATGACTTTGTCTATTCATATTGTCTCCACGTATTTGGAAGATTTTCACTACCACTCTCTTCCCTTGGATTGATTAACTACTAGCCATAAAGCCCGTTGAGATAAGAATACAACATGTTGGAAAATATCTTTGTACACAATAGTTTTTGTAAATATCTTTTCGGAATCTGGAAGTAGTTTACCTTGTTCTGGCCCATGGACTACTTTAACTGTGACATCATCAAATCGTCGAACTCTTGACAATGCAACATAAAGTTGCCCATGGCTAAGCACTGACTGGTTCAGGAAGGCAGATAGCTACTTTCTCCAGTGTTGGACCTTGACACTTATTAATGGTCATAGCAAAGGCGAGTTTTACAGTAAATTGCCGTCGTTTTAATGTGGATGGGATATCTATAACAGTAGGTGCGAAGTCAATTCGCGGAATAAAAAGAGTTTTATCACATGCTGAGCCTGTGAGTACTTCTGCAATGTCCAAATTGGGTTTGAGGGCTTTAATTATCAGTTGCGTTCCATTGCATAAACCTCGTTTTGTATTCAGGTTTCTCAGGAGCATGATAATTAATAGCTCCAATCTTCAACTTCAGACTGTGAAGTGGCATTCCTAACGCAGTTTGCTCATTTAAAAACTCTATAGGATAATACCTTTCAGTATTTTCTTCGCCGTCGGCATCAGTTGAATCAGAGCTTAAGTATGGTCTATAATATAATAGCAACCTCATTAGATCTTGGAGCATTATAACACTTTTGATCATTTCTACGATCTTGAATATAGCCATTGATACATTAGAAGGAACAGCATTATTCATTTCAGCATCTTGAATACTCCCTTGCTCGACTTCATAAAGCATTTTACATGCTTCCACAAATGCATTATTTTCTGTCATGAATGTATTCAGTGTTTGTAACAGATATTTATTGCCCCCACTATTTTCTCTCATTTGCACTTTTTGGGCAGCAGCCTCATCAGAATCCAATATGTACAATTGCGAGTATTTCCGCTGTTTACCATTATCAGGATGCAATTCTCCTGCACGATGATAGATTGATCCATTTATTCTATAACAATAAGGCCCATAACCTGGTGGAGGACATTTGTGCTCCCATCGACGCAAATGCAAGAGAACTACTAATCGACCGTATGTTAACCATAAAGTTTTTTGAATGCTGATGCTGATTTCATAAGTTGTTCAATTAACGGGGAAGTGCGAATAGGATCTAATTTTACCGCTGCTTTTGAGCAACATTTAGAAAATTTACCATCTGAAAGTCTTTCTCCGACAAAGTTTTTGGCTTTACAAAATTCACAAATTTGCTCATGAGTGTCTCGCTACAGTTTTTTCATCGTCTATATGGTTTAAAGCCACATGACGTGTAGCATTTATTTGTTGTTGTCTGTTCGTTAATGTCTTCTGAACCTCTCGAGCGCAGCGTTCATTCCTTTCTTCGGGGGTCGTATTTTGTGCCTCTGTAATATGTACATTTGTCATGCGCTGAGATTCAGCTTCAATATTCTCCGGCGTCATATTATTAGTACGACGATCACGCAAGACGTCGAATTTCCGAATTTCTTTCAACGGCACTGCATTTTTGTCTTTTTTTTTTTTTGACATATTCGGCATTCTGGAAGTTAACATCTTGTCTTTCGACTGCAGTGCATTGTTCGCGCCTTGATCGATCATAATAGGCTTTTTTGTTCTTATTGGAGGTTTAACGGCCACCATGAGAAACTCAATGGGCTATAAGCAGTCGCCCGTACCTAAGTTAGGGCCACTAGCTCCAGGAAAGGGAGAAACCCGGTGCCGTAAGACAAATACAACATCCATGCCTCACCGGGATTCGAACCCGGACCCAGCTCGGACGAATGAGCAGAAGCCATCGCTTAGACCACTGAGCCACCGGGGTGGCAAATAGGCTTTGCGGGGTTTATCTTCAATCTCTTCATCTAATGAAGGAGATAAATTTCTTCTTTGACGCGGCATAGGCGAGGTTTAAAACAACAGTCAGGTTCGCGAAGGACACTAACGTTCGTCCTTGTCTTACTGAAATAAAAGTGATCCACGTCGTCGCAAGTACGTATTAAAATTAATAAATTTCTAAGTATTAACGGCTATTAAATAGTTTTGGAGGAAAATGCATGAAAAATAGTAATCTTGTATATTTAAATATATAAATAATAAACATCTTACAGCCTAGAACTGTATTCTTCCACTTCCACCGCGCTCGAAAAACCTCTAACTTCGAACGGAAAAAAAATGTAAACAAAACGTTAAACAGGAACGGTTAACGTTTTGTTAACCGTTTAAAACACGGTGTGAGCACCAGAATATAAATGTTCGTCTTTTTCTAGTAAACAGCGTAAAAAAGCATATCAAAGGTATGTAAAGAAGAACCAAAATCCCTGACGTAGTTTTCTTATTTCTAAAGAGTTGACCGTGTGACGTAACGCATCTCTGACGTCATGTGAGAAGGATTTGGATGAGAGGACGTCACACCAGCAGTTGTGTTCTTTGTTGCTATGACAACATAACAAAGTGATATACGCGTGAACTGTGCGCGTTTAGGTGATGACGTCACCTGCACGAAAACACGAAAAGCTAATCGTAACGTCACAAACATTTGTTTCTCGCTTGTTGCTATGACAATTTAAAAAGTGATCCACGTCGTCGGCAATTTAGCCTTTTATATATTAGGATAATTAAGTAGCTTGTGCCGTTAAGCTGCACTAGAAGGAGACGTCTCAGCTGCTGAGCCCATCCCTACGGATTTGTGATGTCAGATGCTGACAGATAAATACACATAGCACAGTGGATTATTGCCCACCGTATGGTAAGGCGAACACACTCGGATAGTTATTGAGAGATCTGGGATTCGGTCTCAGCGGTGTCCAGTTATAATTTTTCGATTGCCGTGTGTTAATTAAAGAAAAATGTAGAAAGAGCGATGACTTTGTCTATTTACACACAGTTATTATGTTTTTGTGCTGTTTGCATTATTTATCTCTCACGTCTAAATGCTGCCTTAAACAAGACTAGACAAAGAAGTATTTACATGAATTGCTGAAACAGTAGGTATTGGCATTTTCACAAATTCTGTGCATGCTGAAATCATTAAGACTGACTTTAAACATATATGCTTTAAACAAGGAAAGCTGCAAACGAAGTATCAGACGGCTATATACATGAACATCAAAAAAAAAAAAAGGGGAAAAAGGATGCATTGCTGCTGTAGAAGATACTCCAAGGTAATGTTGAGGAATTCATGGAAATACTGTTGACAACTGTGCTATATGGTAAAAAGAGAACTAATATAAAAATTAAAAATTATTCATAAATTCGTCTGTGTTACTCACCCCCAAGTAGAGGGGTGTTGAGATTTTTGTAGTGATATCTCAGAACATTTGGGGGTGTTGGAGGGATGTGTGCCTTGGTGGTGATGTTTCACATTGGGAAAAGACAAAAAATTATGGGCTATTGCAATTATTGGGTTAATGCTTAATTGCATGCCGGGTTTTCACCGCACTACAGCAATGAATTACATCAGAATGGGAAACGGAATCAATCAACCATGCATCCCCCCCATAAATGTTTACGATGGTATCCCAACGTCTGGATAGGTTTACAATGCCATTCTGGAAAAAACGTGCAGGTTTTGGAGCAAAGAAATCATCATGGAAATTCTGGAGATCAACATCCTTGTTGAACGTTCTGCCATGGAGTGCATTTGACAGGGATCGGAACAGGTGATAGTCTGAAGGGGCGACTGGTTAATAGGCCGGATGTGGAAGGATTTCCCATTTAATGCCCTGAATGAACATTTTCGTCGTGTTTGCACTGTAAGGGCGTGGCGTTAGTATGTTGGAGAAGCACGCCATGGCGCCGATGTGGCCGTTTCTACTGAATTGCTCCCTCCACGTAGCGGAGTTGCTCACAATAGAATGCAGCGTTGATGGTCCGATTCCTCGGCAGCATAGTGGGCCGCGGGTGGCCTAGTGGGTAACGTTCGTGACTGCCACGGAAAGAACCCCAGGTTCGATCCCAGGCAGGTACGAACGCTCGATCCACTAAATATCCGCCGTGCGTCGGATGAGCTCGTTAAGCTGTCGGACCCTGGGTACTTGCCCCCGGTAATAAATAAGGGCGTCTTCCTCCCCCTTTCAACTTCTCTTCCATGTCACTTTCCTATCGGGCACTCTAGCCCAAATCTCCTAGCTTCCTATTTCTAAGGGTTGTTTAAGACCTGGGGTCAAACACTCCCTTCCTAAAATCCTCTACATATGATCATTTGATCATTTCATCCTCGGCAGCATTTCCCAGTGAATAGTGTCTTCCATGTTCCCCAAGACACACAACATGATTGTCACAGGATGAAGGTCATATTTTGGACGTGGTGTGGGCGTCTTGTTTGGAGTTAACCGTTTCCTCCGATGCCTAAAATTCACGTACATGCACCAATTTTCATCACCTGTAACAATACGTGACAGAAAGGGTTTGTTTTGCTGAGAACATTCGCGATAACGGGCGAGCAAGGAACCACATGTGGCAACACGCTGATTCTTGTTGTCCTCGGTGAGAGTGTGAGGCACCCAAGACCCCAATTTCTGGACCTTTTCCATATGTTCCAGGTGTCGAACAACTGTGGCCTAATCACAGTCCATCTCAGTGACCGATTCGCGAGTGGTTTCACGCGGATCCAAGTGGATGAGATGGTTCAAACGATCCTCATCAAAGTGAGATGGACGACCTGAGCGTGGAGAGTCGTTGAGGTCAAAATTGCCACCTCGGAACCACTGAAACCATTTGCGGGCTGTCCTCGGAGCAATAGCATCCTCTCCATAAACAGCACAAGTTTGTCGAGTATCCTCAGCTGCTGTGGATCCCTTGTTAAACTCGTAGAGGAACAGATGTCGGAAATGTTAATTCCTCTCTACTTGACACTCCATACTTCCGGACCTGAAAACCAAGAAAACCATTGACCACGATCACACAACGCAATATTATTCAGATACACGATATTACTGGCTACATTTTGATATACAAGTGGTCATCTGCATCGTCACTGCTGACCTGAGAAACACTCCTGAAATAAAACGGCATGAACTTATGCATCTACCTAATACAATTTATATTTTCCAAAGCAAAGGGCCGCCCCGGTGGCGCAGTGGTCTAAGCGATGGCCTGTGATCATTTGTCCGAAAGGGGTCCGGGTTCGAATCCCGGTGAGGCATGGATGTTGTGTTTGTCTTACGGCACTGGCTCTCTCCCTTCCCTGGAACCAGTGACTCTAAATTAGGGACGGGCGACTGCTTATAGTCCATTGAGTTGCTCACGGTGGTCGTTAAACCTCCAATAAAAAAAAAAAGCAAAGGGATTTTTTCCAAATCGAACAAACAGGTGCACAGATCATGTGTACACAAACGGCTGGTACTAGATGCACTCCTTTTTTTAAACAGGTGCTAATTACTGGCCCATGTTTAGGTAAGTTATTAATAAAGAGTAATTTATAATAATTTTTCGCACTGTTCTTCATAGAAGAAGTATTCAATTCGTAGCTGTGCTATGAGGTCATTTAACAAAGCATATGAAGCCATATAAAAAGTTTCTAGACACGGCTACAAATTCCGGAATGGCAGCGAGAGTAAAAATGTGCAGTTTCCTCATTTTTTGTTTACATTCTTGCCGTAAACGCAAGTATTCAATTTTATGGGTCTAATATTTCAGTGTCTGGCGTCGTGCCGTACAAAACAATTTTTTGTTCCGATGATATATAACCTACCGGAAGACTTCGCAAACTACTCAGGCGCCAATTGAAGATTATGAGCACTATGAAGAAATTGACGCCATAACTCAGGACGTTGCAGATGACAATGAAGTGACAAATAGCAGATCTTACGTCTCTCTTTTGTCGCGTAAGTGTTTGTCCAAGGCAAGAAAAATCTGTTCATCGTCACTTACAGTGAAACGAACCATCTTCAACAATTTCACCAACTGCTGGTAAAAATAAATATGAACAGTGAAATAGCTTGTTTTAACGGAAATCATCATCATCATCATCATTGTCAACCATTATCAATCCACTGCTGGACGAAGGTCTCCCCAAGTTTCCTCCACAACGGTCTGTCTTGTGCCAGTCTCCTCCATGTCACCCCTGCATACTTTCGAATTTCATCCACCCATCTACCATGTGGTCTTCTTCTGGGTCTTTTCCTGTCCCTTGGAATCCAATCTAAAATTTCGGCTGTCCATCGATGATCTGTCCTTCTGGCAGTATGTCCAGCCCCGTGGGACAGATACTGGCAGAACTAGTGGTGTTGGATTTATAATAAACAAGAAACTGAAGGATAAAGTTGTAGAAGTTGAAAGTTCCTCTGACTAACGGAAATACTGATGTGAAAATAGACAATACTATCAAATTGACTTTATTATATAGGGTGATTCAAAAACGACTTTCCAAATTTGAAAGAATACCTACAGAATTTTTGGAGGCTCTAATATGTAGCAAAATACATCAAGTGTTATCTCACATAGGTATTTGGTTAGATGTGACTGTCATTGGTGAAACGGCAGACGTCCCAGTTGAAGTCAATTTCTTCCCATACACGAAACAACATATCTGTTGTCACTTCTCCAACTGTGGGAGTGATTCGAGTTTTGAGTTTAGCGAGATTTCCAGTTAATCTTGGAACAAAAGCTTGATATTTAATGAAACATCATGGCAAAAAATCGAGAGGTGTCAAATCGGGAGTACGTGGTGGTCATACTGTCGGTCTTACTTGATCAATCCGCCTGCCAGGGAAACGTTTATTGAAGAAATTCCGGAACATATGTACAGTATTGAAGTAATGCACTGTCTTGCTGAAAGTGAATGCGTCCTTCTTGGTCATCATCGTTCAAATGTAGAATGAGACAATTTCCGTTTATATCTAGATACACGATACCGTTGATGGGTTTCTCATGAAAAATTAGAAAGGGCCGTAAATCTTATGTTTGCTAAGAGCACAAAATACAGTCACCTTTGATCTTTCACGAACACGTTCTAGAGATTCACATGGATTTTCGGCTCCCGAAATGCGGCAGTTGAGGGTGTTAACCTTACCACTGGCAATAAATGTCGACTTATCACTGAAGATTACTTAGCCCAGGTATGCCGTGTCTTCCTCCAACCAATGCAACATTTCAGCACAGAATTCCTAACGAGATACGCTATCTGCGGTCCTAATTTCTTGAAACATGGTAAATCCATATGGTTTTAAGTGCAATCATTTTCGTAACACTCGCAAAACCCTCGGTTGTGAAATACCCATTTTACGAGACGCACGTAACGCTGATTTCGTGGGTCTACGAATGAAGCTCTCCCTCACTTACTCCACTACAGCAACAGAAATGAGCAGGCGATCAGGGAATTTCTCATGGTGATCAGAATAACCAGTCTCAACAAAATACTTATGCCAAGAGTAAATTCGAGCACGTTCCGCACATGTGGAAGCAGCCATTTTGAAATTCACGCCGCTGGAGGTCGCGGTTACGGAATTCGGTACTTGTCTTCTTCTTCTTCTTCTTGATTGGAGGTTTAACGACCACCGTGAGATCAAACTTAATGTGTTTTGCTACAGATTAACGCTTCCAAAACTTTAGGGTAAGTGGTTCCAGGGAAGGGAGAGAGCCAGTGCCGTAAGACAAACACAACATCCATGCCTGACCGGGATTCGAACCCGGACCCCTTACGGACGAATGATCAGAGGCCTGCGCCACCGGGGCGGCAATAAATTTCTATACGCTTTCAAAGTTGTAAAGTACTTTTTGAATCACCCTGTGTTTAACATTCATAAATTGATGGCACATTGTTAAACTGTAGCATTGGTCGATGCATGCTACACTCGTGATAAAGAACTTCAACAGAACGACCAGGACTATTTTGGAGAGGAACGCACAGGAACGGCGTTCCGACACCATTTTAAAAATAAAAATCTTTGGTTTTGAGTTGTGGAATAATTATGGTATTTAAATGCCGTAATAACCGCAACAGATGGAAGAAGTAAACCATTTGTGTTTGATTTTTCCAAGATGTACTAGGATATAGCTTTCTTTCCTGTGCATAATGTACTGCTTTAAGAACTTTGTACAGCGATGTATCCTATATAAATGGAAATATGCTGTATCATGAACAAGAAATCGGGAAGTTATCCAATAAATTTCAATCAACATTGTGCGTGGTTTTAGACAATACCTTCAACTTTAAGAAAAGAAAAACCTAAGTAACTTTTACGGCTGAAGTAAATTTTGCTGTATCTTTTAAGCAACTTTAGAGGATATTACCTCAGAAGAAATTGATAACCACAATCGTTTGGTCTTCTCTTGCAATCACAGCAATGACTTTTTTTTTTTTTTTTTTAGTTGGAGGTTTAACGACCACCGTGAGCAACTCAATGGGCTATAAGCAGTCGCCCGTCCCTAATGTAGGGTCACTGGTTCCAGGGAAGGGAGAGAGCCAGTGCCGTAACACAAACACAACATCCATGCCTCATCGGGATTCGAACCCGGACCCCTTTCGGACGAATGATCAGAGGCCATCGCTTAGACCACTGCGCCACCGGGGCGGCACAGCAATGACTTCATTATCCATTAAAAATTGTTGGGCATCCGCTAACTTAGGGTGGTCGAGCAAAATACTTCGGATCTTGGTTCCTTCGAGAAATAACGTTCGGCAATGAATACGAAAAGCAAACAGCGCTGCCCCGGTGGCGCAGTGGTCTAAGCGCTGGCTTATAACCATTCGTTCCAGAAGGGTCTGGGTTCGAATCCCGGTGAGGCATGGATGTTGTGTTTGTCTTAAGGCACTGGCTCCCTCCCTTCCCTGGAACCAGTGACCCTAAATTAGGGACGGGCGACTGCTTATAACCTATTGAGTTGCTCACGGAGGTCGTTAGACCTTAAAGCAAAGAGCGTACAAGAATGGTATCATCATCATCATCATTGTCAACCATTATCAATCCACTGCTGGACGAAGGTCTCCCCAAGTTTCCTCCACAACGGTCTGTCTTGTGCCAGTCTCCTCCATGTCACCCCTGCATACTTTCGAATTTCATCCACCCATCTCCCATGTGGTCTTCTTCTGGGTCTTTTCCTGTCCCTTGGAATCCAATCTAAAATTTCAGCTGTCCATCGATGATCTGTCCTTCTGGCAGTATGTCCAGCCCATTGCCATTTCAGGGATTTAACTCTGATCATGATGTCTTCCACTCTTGTCATTTTTCGGATCCACGAGTTCCTCTTCTTATCTCTCCTGGTTACACCAAGCATGCACCTCTCCATGCTTCTTTGAGTTGTCTGCAGCCTTTGTATGTCTCTTTTAGTTAAGGTCCACGTCTCCGCACCATACGTAAGCACTGGAAGGATGCATTGATCAAACACTTTTCTTTTAAGACATAATGGCATATTGCTCTTGAAAATTATGCTGTTTCTTCCAAAAGCTCTCCAGGCAAGTTTTGTACGCCGATTAATTTCTTCATCAATGTGACCCTCACTTGATATCTGCTGTCCAAGATAAACGTACGTGTCTGTTATCTCCAGCTTTTCTCCATCAATCGATAAATCTTCATTTCTTGTAAAAGCATTGAACATCACTTTTGTCTTCTGAAAGTTCATTTTTAATCCCACTTCTTTACTCTTGTCAGCAAGTTCCTGGATCATACTCTGCAGCTCTGATGGGGTAGTTGCAAAAATGACTACGTCATCAAGAATGGTATAAATAGCTCAAAAGTTCGTAATGTGCTTTGTCAAGACGACAAATCTGCAGCGATATATTCCGTCGGTGTATTTTAGTCGGTTGGAACAACTGGCGCCGAAGAGAGGATGCGTGGATTTGTGAATTTCACAAGTTGAACTACATTTGTACTGTGTTTTAAAATCAAAATGCAGTTCCTTATGCAATCCTTAGTTCAAATTTAACTTTCGTTTGTAGGTAAGCTTGACGGAGATTTTAATTTCAGCATTTACTATGTATTACAAATTATGTTTTTGTATTTTGAGTCATGCAACAGTAATAAAGCTTAAAAAGCAGTGTTTCTCCCTACCTTTAGAACTACAGTCGAACGCAAATATAACGAGCTCGCATAATATGAAGTTCCACATAAACTGAAGTTTTTAAAGATCCCTTGAACTTCGTAACAGGAACGTAGCAGGCTTTCCTTATCTGGGAATGCGAGATTTGAAATAACACCACTATAAATTCAAAAGTTCCTTACTTCTGCTCAAATACTATGCAGTTCTACCTTTCAAAGACCTTCGCTACAAGAAAGTATTATGATCGTTAAAAAATCTCACTTCCAGTACTAAGATCGTTAAAAAATCTCACGTCTCGGCATGGAGTTGTACAGGTTCTTAATGGTATCCTGCGATAAGCCATCACATGCAGCTTGAATATTCTCACACAGTTTCTGCAGATTGTTCGGTAGGAGTGGAGTGTGGTTAGCGCGTCGAATAGCATCCCACACATTTTCAATCGGCGATAGGTCTAGCGATGCGGCTGGCCATGGTAGAGTGTCAGTGCCTTGAAGGCAAGCTCTCGAGACACCAGCTGTATGAAGATGAGCGTTGTCCTGATATAAAATCGCACCGGAGTGAGCGTTTAGAAAAGGTAGGGCCACTGGTTGCAGGACTTCATTAACGTAACGTTAGGCTAACAAAGTGTCTGTAATGAGCACCAAAGGTGATCTGGCATCGTAGGAAATTGCAGCCCACACCGTGACACCAAGCCTTCTTGACATGTGACGCTCGACAACAAGCCATTCACTTTGGCACTGACCACGGTGGCTCCATACATGGATTCGCTGGTCGTCTATTTGCCGGAAAAAAGCGGGACTCGTCTCTGAAGATCACCTGCTGCTGTTCTGCATGGCTTCATCACAGTATGGGCCGACACCATTGCAGTCTTTGGCGACGATGCAATAGTGTTAAGGGCAGTCATCGTAACGGTCTGCAAGCGTGTAGTTGTACACGTTCAGCCGTCTGCCAATGGTGCTGGTACTAATCGGAAGATGCATGGAATGCACCACTGCTCGCTGAATATGCGCAATCGTGGCTGTTGGATCACTCCGCGCATGTCGGACACCCGTCGATCCTTTCTCTCCGTGGTTCGTCTAGGTCGCCCAGATCTTTCCTGTCGCTACTGCGTGCCTTGTTCTATCCATTGTTGCCAACAGCGTGCTGTGGTGATATCCGCACGACCAGTATGGCACGCAATACGGAGATAAGACCATCCCGCTTCCCGGAGCCCAACGATGCGGCCCTTCTCTAACTCCTCCAACTTCTCGAATTGCTTCCGAACTTTTCTCCGAGGCATACTTCGCATGCAAAGGATGCAACCAACACAGCATCATGAGTCAAAATGTCAGGCACGCGCAACGGGGCGACCCCATATAGCCTGTCAGGCACAGCGTTACGACCCATCCGTGCTTGTGTCACATACGCGGCTGAGCGTGATACTCGAATCATTTGCAAGTCTGGCGATGTCATACCTTCCCACCAAGTTTCATTCCTGTCAGTTGCTTCCTTCTGGGTGCAACTATTTTTTTGACGATGAGTGTATATACGGGTTTGACTGTATTTATGTTTAAAAGTTTAGGCATCTTTGTCTCCAGAAAAAAATGCCCTGGTACTGCTATACTGGCCGCCCCGGTGGCGCAGTGGTCTAAGGCGCTGGCCCCTGATCATTCGTCCGTAAGGGGTCCGGGTTCGAATCCCGGTCAGGCATGGATGTTGTGTTTGTCTTACGGCACTGGCTCTCTCCCTTCTCTGGAACCAGTGACCCTAAATTAGGGACGGGCGACTGCTTATAGCCCATTGAGTTGCTCACGGTGGTGGTTAAACCTCCAATAAAAAAAAAAAAATAACTGCTATACTGTTACTAGTCCAAGACGGAGATTGGTGGTTGTGGACAATCAAAGGTGTGTTGCTTACGTAGATTACAACTAAACGCAGCTGGTGTTATGAGACTTTTCTAATTGGGCCATAGAAGTTGAAATATAGTTAAATAAAAAAATTTAGTTTATGTTGTGAAAATATAAATTTTTGCGGGTAACGGTATCCAACCGGCATCATTCTGCTCTGTAGTTGGATGCTTTCCCAATTAAGCTGCATCCACGGAATTTATCTCTGCAATTACGTTGTTTTTTACATGTGATTCACCTCTGTAGTACGCCACATATATCTCCCCATCTTGAGAAAGGCCGGGGCTCGAAATCGTAGGTTTCAGGTTCGCCGCAAATCATGCTTGAAGTAACTCTCTGTAGAAGAAATTCTAACTAATTCCAGACGATGTGTGGAATGGACATCACACATTTTTCGCAGAACACGATCCATTTCCACAATCGGGCGCCAACGTGAAAACACAAATTTTTCCCGGTGACGCTGATCGATTCCGCATCCATCTGCTCCGGAGCCGAATGCTTTCCCAATTAAGCTACAACAATTTAATTTATCTTTGCAACTTTCCCATCTTGGCAGGTGCTTCCCCTTTGTAGTACGCCACAACGTCATTCAGAGGTAACATTTTACTTCAAAATAAGATCGAAAAGGACTGGAAATGTTTAATTCTAATGACAGCTATCGGACATGAAAAAGGACTTTCTGAAGCGCAGTTATCGTGCTCAGCGGGCAAAAGAATTCCAAAGATCTAGCAAAACATAAAAATACCGTCTTAGCAACAGCGGTAAGCTAGAGCTCTTGTGCAATTTGAGCATCCCTCCAAAATGTAAAGAAATAAATTTCTAGACGATTTCTGAAATATGACAAAGTTTCGAATAGGGTTTTAACAAGAAATAAATTCAATATAGTAGAACACGCACTTCAAACGCGCAGATGTGAATTAAATTAAATTGGTAAGAAAAATTGTGAGAAAATTAAAAATAAACGGGACAATTGAAATTTCTTTTAAATGAGTCTCAGAGTTTTGACATTTCAAGATTAAAAACCAAAGGTAACTGGGATATAATGTAGGTACTGAACTATAATTTTGTACATATTTGATGTTAAAGGGTTTTTTTTCTTCTTGCTTGTTATCAAGCACTAAACACCGAAAAAAAAAAAGATAACCTCAAAGCAAGATTGTCATCCCCTTTAAAATTATTCCAGATGTATTTTTCAGTGAACATGTAGAAGAATTTTATCACAGTGTTATATATGTATCTGAAAGACCGATTTGAATAATAAAAAATTTGAAATTGCTCTATCATAGAGAATAACAAAAAAATTACAGAACTCGAAGTCATGTGTCAGAAAAACTAATCTTTAGGTCTGTCAAATTATAAAAAATCGGAGCTTAAACCATTCGATATTATTTTAATCGGTGGAATTGCTTTTCTTTTATAATTGATTAGTGATAATTACAAAATATAAATATTCCTGTCGAAGAAGATATTTATATTTATTTATGCATGCAGCTCTCTAAGAGAATTAGCCAAATAATGACTTTCTTTTCACTTTTTATTATTAATCATAAACAAAATAACCAGCACAAGATATTGAGTCAACAAATTCATCGAGACACAAAAAATTATTTTTCTAGATGATTTCAGTCAGGACGACTCACACATATTCGAGAAGGTTTCAATAAATACATTAAAGAAACTATATATTCTAAATTATTATATTTTATTATGGGCAAACAACCACACACACACACACACACACACACAACCATTTCAGTTGTCTCGGGCTAACAACATATTGAAGCTATCGTATGTACGTGTGCAGCTTCTTACAAATACAAAACCTTAGAGATGCCTACCTAATGGCGTTAGCCGCTTCGGTGGCGCAGTGGTCTAAGCGAAGGCTTCTGATCATTCGTCCCAGATGGGTCCGGGTTCGAATCTCGGTGAGGCATGGATGTTGTTTTTGTCTTACGGCACTGGTTCTCATCCTTCCTTGGAGTCAGTGGCCCTAAATTAGGGACCGGCGACTACTTATAGCCCATTGAGTTTCTCACGGTGGTCGTTAAATCGTCCATCAAAAAGAAAAATAAATGGCGTGTTGGTCCTCCTCTAGAACGAATGACGGACTGTACACGCCAAAGCCTCGACTCCACCAGATGCTGGAAAAATGTTTCAGAATTCTGCACATCTCCGCACGAGACGTCGGTCCAGGTTCCATGGATCTGATGTTCAGCTTTACGGCACCCAAGAGAGCTTCCACAGGGTTTAAATCCGGGAAACGTTGGGATGGGGGGGGCTGGTTGGTTCCAAACTCAGATCACTGGGTTTCGAATCATCGAGCCAGCCATGCCTTTGTGGTTGGGGCCGGTAGAGTGGCGCATTGTATTGATGAAACACACCATCGCCCGCAGGATGCGCGACGGCCATGAAAGAAATTCACAAAAAAGAGTGAGCTTTTATGCTGGTAGCGCGCAGCGATTAAGGACCTCTCCAGACACACTAAGGGACCATTTCATTTCATTTCATTTATTTATTCTTTCAGTTGCCACTACAGCAACTAGGAAAAGGAGGGAAAAGGCCGTGAGGCCTGACATAGCCCTCCTCTCCCCAGAATACAAAAAAACATAAAGCTTAGCAGAAAAGGCAAGCCAACACATATATGGTAGGTACACGTATTTGCTCACAACCAACACATATAACAATGTGTTCCATCAATAATAGTCTTCATTTTATCTAAACAAACAAGCATCATATACACTTCACTACATAATCACATATATATTAATTAATAAACAACAAATAACGTTTGCACCTCACTCCATAATCATACTAACCCACATTTCTTCCATTTAGTCGATTTTGTCTATTGTTTACTAATTATTTCATAAGATATGCCTTTAGTTTTATTTTAAATAAGTTAAAATTATTAATTGATGTTAGTTATTGGGGCAATGAGTTCCAGAATTTTGCGCCACTGTAATTTATATTCATTTTAAGTTTCTCAGTTTGTGGGAACATTGGAATTAGTAGTGATCTACTCCTATTATTGTGGTAATGAGTATGTATATTTAGTGTTATTATATCATTGTGTATACCATTTTTAATTCTTTTATACATTATTTTTCCCAAGTTATAATCATATAATTGCTTTATCGTTAAAATATTATATATATTGGGGTTCACTTTTGACCGAATATATAAGATTGGTTGAAAATTATTTGATGTTTTAAGATGTATTAATCTTATAAATCTATTTTGCAGTACCTGTAGTTTATTAATATTATATTGTGTGGTTTGTCCCCAGGTTAAAATGCAATAATTAATGTGTGTTTGAATTAGAGTATGATATATAGAAATTAATATTTTAGGTGTTAAGTTTGGCAAAGCACTACTGACCATTCCGATATTTCTAGAAATTTTGTTACTTAAATTTTCAATGTGTTTGTTCCATTTCAAATCATTGTGTATAGTTGTACCTAGATAAGAGTGTGTTGAGACCGTATTAATCCTAACTCCATTCATCAGAATCGGTAAATCGTATAAATGTGAAGCTTGTGAATTAGAGAAAATCATTAATTTAGTTTTATTAATATTAACAACTAATTCATTTGCATTCAGCCAATCTGTTATTAATTTTAGCTGAGTATTAGTTCTTAGTGTAAGCTCATTCATATCAGTTCCCTTTAAGATAATAGTTACGTCATCTGCATATGGATTGTATCATTATCTTTTAATACTGAAAATAAGTCGTTAATATATAAATTAAAGAATAAAGGACCACGAACTGATCCCTGGGGTACCCCACAGTTTATGATTTGTAATATGGATCGACTCTGATGAATCTGAGTGTATTGCATTCTTTCTGACAGGTAACTTTTGAATAAATTATAGCTAGATCCCCGGAGTCCTATAATATTTAACTTATGAAGTAATATATCATGATTTAGGGTATCGAATGCTTTTGATAAATCAAGAAAGACTGCTATTGTTATTTGTTTTTGTAATAGATTTTGTTGAATTATATTTTGTGTATGTAATAATGCTAGTTCAGTTGATTTATTTGGTACAAATCCGAATTGTCTGTGATGAAATATATTATGTCTTTGAATGTATGAAAATAGTCTGGTATGAATTAATTTCTCTAGTATTTTTGCGAAAATTGATAAGTTTGCGATTGGACGATAATTATTTATGGCGTTTTTTGACCCATTCTTATATTTCGGAGTGATTTTGGTGATTTTTAAGGCATCTGGAAATATTCCGGTTTCAAGTATAAGGTTATAGATCTGCAACAACGGCTGAACTATGATATCTGCCATAAATTGTATGGCTATTGGAAAAAATTCATCGTAGCCAATTCCGACATTTGTATTGATTTGGTTTAAAGCATGAGTAAGTTCAGTCCTTGTAATTTTCGACATATGAAAAGTATTTAGTCTTGAAAGATTTTGTAGGTATTTTGTAAAGTGGATTCCTGAGAATATAAGTTGTTGCTTGGTCAATTGTGGTGACAATATAAAGTGACTGTTGATCTCATTAGCTATAGCCTGTTTATCGGTTATTTTATAAGTTGATTTTGTTAAATATTGTGGCGTAACTGGGCTGATATTTTTCCCCAGTAATAGATTCAGATGTTTCCATGTTAATTTAGGGTTATTTTGAGAGAATATATTAGTGTAGTAATTTCTTTTTAACTTCCGAATATCTGAATTCAATTTGTTTCTATATGTTTTAAAATTCTGGAAGTCGATTTGTAGTTTACTTTTAATAAATTTGGAATACAGTCTATTTTTTTTATTTATTCGATTTGGGAGATTCCTTGTTATCCATGGTTTCCTATTTTTTTTTAATTTTATTACTTTTCGTTATTATTGGAAAAGCTTGATCGTATGAGTCTTTTAACAATATTGTAAATAAGTTATATGTTATATTTGGATTTTCCGCTGGTAGGAAATTTAACCAATTTATAATTTGAAGCAGGTTCCAAAATTTTTCCAGGTTATTAGAATTTATTAATCGTATTTGTTTGTTTATTAACTGTTTCTCCACTACATGTGTATAAGTGTAAACTGTGAAGATTGGTAAATGGTCACTGATATCATAATTTATAACTCCTGATAAAACTGACTCTTGTGGAGCATTTGTGAGTGATAAATCAATAATCGTTTCTGTGTTAGGTGTAATTCTCGTTGGATGTAATATTGTATTGATAAATCCAGCAGCAGTTAATATTTGAACAAAGTACTGAGTCTGTGAATTAGTAACAGAAATATTAATATTAAGATCTCCCAATAAAAATCCCTTTTTCCCGGTTAAATTCACATAATTGAATGCCTCTGTTAATTTTTCGAAGAACTGAGTTGTATTTGGTCCTGGAGGGCAATAGCACACCATTATAATAGTGTGTTGATCTTCTATTGACAAAATTTCTATGGTAGAGTCAGTAAATGTTAAGTTTTTATTAATTGTATAATCATGATAGGTATCCTTAACGTAAATGGCCACTCCACCTCCTCTTGAGTGGGTTCTATTTTGATAAAAAATCTTATAGCAATCCAAGCCAACACTATAATTTTCACTGGGAAACCATGTCTCTGTTATACATAAAATATCTATTTGTGAATTAGTAACCTGAATTAGTGCCTCAATAAGAGTTAGTTTATTTAGTAAGGATCTCGCATTAATATGAATAATTTTCAATGAATTTGTGGAACTACAAGAAAAGATATTATTTATTTGTTGTGTTGTATATAAATTATCTTGCATTAAATTTGTCTGTTTGCTTGCTATTTGTTAGTAGGAATTATAATCTTAAGTTGTAAGAGTTAGAAAGCCACTCCCTGCAACATCTATAAGAACGATATGTGTGATTTCCTCTTTTTTATCAATAATAGGACAGTTTCCGTACTTCTGGGTACATAAATTAAAAATAGTTGTATATAAATTACCTTGCATTAAATTTGTCTATTTGCTTGCTGTTTGTTAGTAGGAATTATAATCTTAAGTTGTAAGAGTTTAAAGCAACTCCCTGTAACATCTATAAAATAGATATGTGTGATCTCCCTTTGTTTATCAATGATAGGATAGTATATCACAAAGTCAAGCACAATGCAAATCATTTCACCATAAACACAAGCACTAATCATTCTAACATTTCAGGTAAGTATCATATCTCAATTTGATACACAAAAATATTCATTATATAAAAAAAAATAATAATAATAATAATAAAAGAAAATGAAAAAAGAAGGATAGCAGAAAACCTATCTACTCTGTTTTATTAAAAAAAAAAAAACACAAATCAAAATTTAGTTGGAGACCCAAGAAAGCTACCCTCATAGCATTTTCAAGGGAAATAAATGCATATTCACAGTGTAATGTTCTGCCAAGATATTTCTAATCAGAAATGAATAGGAAACTCAAAAACCAGTTCTTGAGGCATTTACCAAAATAGAGTCGTTCCTCTATTGAAGATTGAATGTAAATCATAGTGTTATAGGCACTATGTTAGATTTAAAGTAGACATATATACTATTAGCACCCTACAAAAAAGAACACACACACACACACACACAAAGAAACAGTAGGTATATTTCCCTTTTCTGGCAGTATCAAATTACATTAAAAAATCATACCTAAGTTTTAGTTACAGTACATTACAGACATCCCACGAACCATCACACTATGAACACAATGGAAATTATTCTACCAAACATAAAAAAAAAAAAAATCCTACCATATTCTCAAACACAATATAAGACCTTCCATCAAGGAACCAGACCAAATTCATATAATTCTTCCAAGAAATAATTTTTTTCCTTGGGTCATGATCACTCTTCTTTATTGAAACACTGCCGTTTTCACCCAAGCATATTTAATTTTCTCTTGCTGCAGAAATTTTCTTGCACTCCAGAATAAATGTCTGTAAACTGGGATCAAATTCTCATTGATAAATATTTTAGTTGCTGGCAAAGTAGTATTTATTCCTGAGTTCAATATAACAGTCTTTTTCTTAATTAGCCAACTGTCTCTTGCTGTTCGAGATTTGAATTGTATAATTACAATTGCATTTGGCTTTCGAAAAGCATCATATTTGAGTGGGTGAATAACATCAATATCTGTTGGGTGAAAATTTGTAATCCCAAGTTTATCAGCATATTTATCAATGTAAGTCCTCAAATCAGATTCATTATTGATTAGTGTTAAGTCAAGCCCATGTAATTCTAAATTCTTGTTTCGGTAATATTGACTTAGTTCATTGATTTCAGAGTTTAGTTTCTGAATTTGATGTTGTTTAATATCATTCTCATTTAGTAAAAAATCCTGTTTTGCATTTGCATTTAGTTCCTTATTATCTCTTTCAAGAGACTCACACCTATTACAAATATCTTTATATTTTACTACAACAAGGTCAACCATTCTTTTATATTCTGCCAAATCTTTTTTGATTTCTGATAATGGTTCCAGTTTCGCATTTATCTCATCTAATGAGTGTCTGAAATCTTGTTTAACTTCATCATTTGACTGTTGAATTTTTAAATTTATATCACCCAAGGTAACCATTATGAGGTCCATGTTTACAGTTCCAGTACTTACAGAAAATGATGCAGCCGCTGTGGATTTATTCAAAGCCGCATTGGTCTAAGCGATGGTCTCTGATCATTCGTCCGAACGGGGTCCGGGTTCGAATCCCGGTGAGGCATGGATGTTGTGTTTGTCTTACGGCACTGGCTCTCTCCCTTCCCTGGAACCAGTGACCCTAAATTAGGAACGGGCGACTGCTTATAGCCCATTGAGTTGCTCATGGTGGTCGTTAAACCTCCAAACAAAGAAAAGAAAGAAAGAAAAGAAGTCATGTCAGATTATATGTCACAGTTATCAGTCAGGAAATGCAAATGTAACCAAAAGGAGTATTCTAGATAGTAGTAGTGGCATATTAACACACTTTATACACTGGCACATGCTAACAGTCTTACAAAGTCAATTGGAAATGGTACTTTAGGTTCCTAAGCTTCTGGACGTTCAACTGACATGTATGTAGGTTATAACGACAATTGACTTAACAGAAATTTACATTGGTTGAGCAACTTTATGTGTTACCTGGTTTATCTTCCACGTCTTCAATAGGTATCCTTCACACATGTGTATTCATAATACTCTATTATTGAAATTTGCAGCGAGTAGCACAAACACCTTCTTACCACAACATGCTTGACTTGACCATCTCCTGCAGGATGCGCGAAGGCCGTGAAAGAAATTCACAAAAAAGGGTGAGCTTTTATACTGGTAGCGCGCACCGATTATGGACCTCTCCAGACACACTAAGGGACCATCTCTTGCAGGATGCGCGAAGGCCATGAAAGAAATTCACAAAAAAGAGTGAGCTTTTATGCTGGTAGCGCGCAGCGATTAAGGACCTCTCCAGGCACACTAAGGGACCATCTCTTGCAGGATGCGCAAAGGCCATGAAAGCGTGTAGATGATCATCCAGTACATGCTGGTAGCGCGCAGCGATTAAGGACCTCTCCAGACACACTAAGGGACCATCTCTTGCAGGATGTGCGAAGGCCATGCAAGCGTGTAGGTGATCATCCAGCACATGCTGGTAGCACGCAGCTATTAAGGACCTCTCCCGACACACTAAGGGACCATCTCTTGCAGGATGTGCGAAGGCCATGCATGCGTGTAGGTGATCATCCAGCACATGCTGGTAGCGCGCAGCGATTAAGGACCTCTCCAGACACACTACAGGACCATCGATCGCACGATGCGCGTGCGGCCGTGAAAGCGTGTTGGTGATCATCCAGCACATGCTGGTAGCACGCAGCGATTAAGGACCTCTCCAGACACACTAAAAGACCGTTGGCTGCAGGATTTGCGAAGGCCATGCAAGCGTGTAGGTGATCATCGAGCACATGCTGGTAGCACGCAAATATTAAGGACCTCTCCAGACACACTAAGGGACCATCTGCTGCAGGATGTGCGAAGGCCCTGCAAGCGTGTAGGTGATCAGCCAGCACATGCTTGTAGCGCGCAGCGATTAAGGACCTCTCCAGACACACTAAGGGTCCGTCTCTTGCAGGATGCGCGAAGGCCATGCAAGCGTGTAGGTGATCACCCAGCACATGCTGGTAGCACGCAGAGGTAAACGACCTCTCCAGACACATTAAGAAGACTTAATGTGTTCCATGAGAAGGCTCTGCAAACCAACACAGAGCGTACATTGCTTTAAACAGAGTCGACTTGGCACGAGAGGACTGTGGCCCCATGCTGTTGAGGCCACACCCACTCGCTTCTGTCGGCTCAGTACAGCTCACACGACGCGGCGTAACTCTGCAGAGGTGCAGTTTTGATGTTCCCTGCACCAGGCGAGGTATAATATCTGTTGACGAGCAGTCACTAGTGTTGCACGAGTAGGGCGTCGGTTCCCGTACCCCACGGTATGCAGCGTGCGCAGTACCGTTCGCATTCTGACGCTGCTTGGGCCTCCGACATTTAACCTGGGCATGATTTGCACCTCTGTTGCCAAGCGGTCGGTCTCTTCGAGCCTGGATAGTCTACATGGATGCTATAATGCGTCGCATAAATATAGAGACAGGACGAATTCTCGAATAAAAAAGAAACAACAGCGAGCTGAAATGTACACCTTATATTTATAGCACAAAATAGCATAGGACACGCAGCTGCACAATATTTTGACGGGAACATAACAATTCCAACGCCAAGTACAAGAAAAAAGCAGAAATATGCTGTCTCAAAATTATAAAGACTTACTAGTTATGAGCACCTCCAGTACGAATAGTGGAGCCGTTGTTCCGAATAACACTGAAAATCTGATTGGACATGCTGTCCACCAAGTGACGTTAGTGTTCTGGACAAAGTGCGTACCACCTTCGTTCAATCTTGAGAACTGCTGTCCATTCGCATACACATCCCGAGCGAGGATACCCAGAGGTTCCCGATAGGGTTCAGATATAGACTGAGTGCTAGCCATTCCATTGCGGGTCACATGATGAGTGTTAAACCAGCTTTTCGTTGGTGCAGACCGATGGATAGAGGCATTGTCTTGCTGGAACAGATAATCAACACCCGCTAGAGTTTCGGCAAACGGTAGACGGTAGCTGCTGAGTATGTCCTGATACGTTTCGGAGTTTTGCCTGCCTTACAGAAAAGTGTTATATGTTGACCCATTGAACTCAAAAGCTCTCCGGACCATCACAGATCTCCCTCCTTTCTGTCTGCTGAAGAAGGTGCTTGGCTCGCCGCGTAAATCATGCCAATAGCAGTTCCAACCGTCAGGGCCGTCCAGGTTGAACTTTTTCTCATCAGAAAAAATAGCTGTGATCCACTCGTCCGACCGGTGCATGTGGCTGCTTGCCCATAACAATTCAGCTTCCTTGTGGCGCCGCGTGAGGTGTGGCAGATGGCGCATTTTACGGAGCACAATGTTGCGAGTTTCCTTGATTCGCCGATGAACTGTGTCCTTTGAGACGGTGAGAAACTTGACGCAGTGATAACCTTTGGGATGAAACTAAACGCATGATGACACGATCATCTCGTTTGGTTGTTATGCGAATCCTTCCAGGCCGTTTTCTGGCAGTTAACGCACCGCGTTTCGATAAAGTCTTATAAATGACTGCCCTACTCCTCTCTGTGGCTTTAAAAATTTTCGCTAGAGGCAATCTATTTGCTCTCAATCTCCAAATCTTCTGCACCTCCTCACCAGAAAGTTGACTGTTGCATGGCATTTCAGCAAATGAATGTCTGACGGCAGGTCCGCTATCTTTTGTAGGCTGGACGGAATTACGGCCCATGCGAATTCGTACACATGCTAATTTGTACATCTCTTTTGTATGTGGCTACTTTACATAGTTGTCTTTATATTTATGAGACACCTAAAATTACACTATTTCACTTTGTGGTGTTCTTTTCACACAGTCCAGTCATCTCGACGGATCGAAACGTTTGCTGTAGGGTTATGTCTAATTAGGTACCACTTCAGCTTCCTACCTATATTCGCATTGCGTTCACAGCGCAAAGTCGACTGTCTCTATATTTATGCGACGCACCTTAGTCATCAATGGTGTGTGGTTGGCCACCGCTTGCCCTCTGGGTGCTGGTACGTCCGTCGTTGGTATACTCGCGGTACACCTTTGATACGGTTGCCCTCCTGAACCCTAGAGTTCAAACCACTTGGGCGATAGAATGGCCCATCGTCTTGCTCCGACAATGCGTGCACGATCAAAGTCGTTCATATCACCATGTTTACCCATGTGCGTGAATTGCGAAACAGTGTTGGAAAGCTCTTGTGTCCTTCTATTTATGGTTTGGGGATGTTCCACTGTACCCGGAGAACCTCCGTAGTACTTACACTGGGTTTTGAAAGTTCCTGAGAAATGATTTTTTGAAATGGGGAACAGATCATACAAATGAAATGAAAACATAACCGTTTATGTACGATATTTAATAAAATACGAAAGATATTTACAGTTAAAATACCCCACTACCACTTTCGGGGTAACATTTACCCCATCATCAGGTGGAACAGAGGCAATGATGTAGTTTTTTATATAGTAGTGCAACGACTATATATAGTACTACATTGTGTTATGTTATAATGGCAACGATCACGACCCATGCGACGTTTGATGACTTATACCCATAATGCATCGTTGCACTACTATATAAATTAGTACTACATTGCATCTGTTCCACCTGATGATGGGGTAAATGTTACCCCGAAATTGCTAGTGGGGTATTTTATCTGTAAATATCTTTCGTATTTTATTAAATATCATACATAGACGGTGAGGTTTTCATTTCATTTGACGTATTGTGCGAAGTCATTCTTTTATCGTTAAGATCATACAAAAATAAGGAAATCGTGAAAGTTGGATACAGATGCTTTCTTTAAGCTTCCTCTTAAGTTTCTGTGTTCTTAGGTAAATTTGATTTCTTTCCGTTAAGTATTTTCAGCCTGAACGACATATAACTTCCCCGAAGAGCTCCTTCAGTTTCGTATCATTTATAATGTGCCAAATGTCAATAAAACGTCAATATTGAAAGTAGTGGCAGTGCATTTGTGATAGCGACATGTTAGAACGAAGGGAATGTTTGATGGAGGCTTGTCAAGACGAAGTGTATTTTTGATAGAGGCATGGTAAATGAGACTCTTTAGAAACGCGTGTTACGATTACTCAGACTTGGTGAACTTGGGGACTAAATTGTCATTGTTGTATGAGTTGAAGAGAGAAAGTTCATATTCTGGCTGGGTCTGGTACGATTCGTCCAACAACGATTGGTCCAATGCCGATTCGTCAAATGGACAATTGGTCCAATGCCGATTCGTCCAAAGGGACGATTCGTCAAATGGACAATTGGTCCAAAGGTACTATTCGTCCAATGGTACGATTGGTGCAATGCCGATTCGTCCAATGGGACGATTGGTCCAATGCCGATTCATCCAATAGACGATTGGTCCAATTCCGTCCTATCTGTCCAAAGTGCTACTCGTGTTATAAAAATCTCAGCTGTTGTGATTTTATCTCCGATGTTTTACGAAAGTGCCGGTAGAACAAAGAATGTAAAAAAATGTTACATTTCATGCGTAATATTGTGGTTACCGATTTTTTTGAACCCCTTTTTTTTATACTGTCTTTGCTGCTGTATGAAGTTACTGATGTACGACCCGTTCAATCAACTTCAATGTTTCTCTTTTGCATGAAATAATATAAAATACTAGTTTTCCTTTTCTGTTTGTAGCATGCAGCGGGGTTCCGCCAACTGGCCAATGGAAACGTTCTGGTCGGGTTCGGACAGAGGCCTTTTCAACAGTTTTCATTCTAGCGATGTCATATTCATAAAGATTACATATCAAATCAAATTAATAATATTGCGCTTTACTTAGGCACGAAATATTAATTCGTAAGGCCTAGGACTAGGCCTTTTTAACAGTTTAATAATATTGTGATTTTACTTAAACATGAAATATTAATTCATAGGCCCTAGGCCTAGACCCTTTTAACATTTTTTATTCTACCGATTTCATATTCATAACGTTTACCTATCAAAGCAAGTTAATATTGCGTTTTTACTTAAGCACGAAATATTAATTCATAGGCCTTAGACCTATGCCTTTTTGACAGTTTTTATCCTACCTATGTCAGATTCATAACGTTTACCTATCAAGAAAACTTACTAATGTTATTCTAGTATTTTTAACTTTACTTAATAAGTAAACGTTAGAATATGACATCAGTAGAATAAAAAGTGTTAAAAAGCCTAGGCCTAGGTCTTATGAATTAATATTTAGTGCCTAAGTAAAACAGCAATGCTATTAACTTGATTTGATGTGCAAATGTTATGAATATGACATTGGTAGAGTAAAAATATTAAAAAGGCCTAGGCCTTAGGAATTAATATTTTGTTCTTAAGTAAAAGCGCATCTAGGTTGTAACTTAAAATCTTCTAAAAAGGCCTACGGCCTAGGTACCTTGTAAAGAAATGAGAAATGATACGATGAGTGCCTTTTGTAAGGTTTTATAAAAGGTTTACATATACCAAATATCTAGGTTGTAACTCAAAATCTTCTAAAAGGGCCCGCGTCCTAGGTTCCTTGTAAAGACCTGAGAAATGATATGATGAGTGCTTTTTATAAGGATTTATAAAAGGTTTACAAATACCAAATATCTAGGTTGTAACTCAGAATCTTCTAAAAAGGCCCGCTGCTCATGGGTGCCTTGTAAAGACCTGAGAAATGTTACGATGAATGCCTTTTTAAGGTTTTATAAAAGGTTTACAAATACCGAATATCTAGGTTGTAACTTAAAATATTATAAAAAGGCCCGCGCTTGGTGCTTTGCAAACAGCTGAGAAATGCTCCATTGAGTGCCTTTTACCAGGTTTATGTAAAATGTTTACAATTACCAAATATACGGAAATGATCTTATGATCTTTCAAAAGGATATAATGAGCAGAATAATTTAAATGATTATTCCTTTCTGGAAAATAAAACAGTTTGCCGTTGGTAAGATGATAATATTGGACGAATCGGCGTTGGTCCAATCGTACTATTGGACGAATCGGCATTGGACCAATCGTACCATTGGACGAATCGGCATTGAGCTAATCGGACATTGGACCAATCGGCATTGGAACAATTGTCTCTTTGGACGAATCGGCATTGGACCAATCGTCGTTGGACGAATCGTCCGGGACCGATTCAGGCTAGAGTTGATCTTCCTGTTCTGAAGTGGTAACGACAAGTGAATAAATGGTAAACAAATGTAAGTCTTTCCGATAATTCATTACCTTGGCCGTTTATAGTTTGCCATGTTTACAAATGCTGTATTTTTATTTTCACAAACTGAAGTACGAACTAGTGAAGAGATGATACAGTTAAGCCCTTGAGCAGCGCACAAACATTAATCCTTACTATCACAGCTTCAACTTTTATTAAAACTTTATAATTGATAAAATGTCATGTTTTTAAATTCAAGATCTCCTGACTGATACTGTGTTCTACAGTATCATTTTAGCGCTGCTGCTGTTTTAAAACTTTTACCACTTTAAATGACACTTCAGTTAGTTACTACCATTAGCAGTTAGTGATTAGCTGAGATCGGGATTCTGCAACCAAGGGTTGCAGATTTTATTTTTAATATGAAACTATTGAGCGCTTGTTATAACGTTGCAAGGTTATATATCGTTCCGTTGACTTATAACGCGAGAATGGTGAACATGAAAATTTAGGATGTTGAAAGTTCAAACTAAGTACAAAAAAAGTAGATCTGTTATTGCTTAAATCCGTCGCAAGCCGCAAACACATATTTTTACTCCACAGAATTGGTATTTTTCTAGACGGGAGCTTTCTTTCTGTTAAGGGTACTTTAAGTTTTATTATAATTTAGTTTAAATTTTGAAGCCTTAATTGCACTTTGTTACAACTATTTTTGTTTTGGAAAGTTGTCATCTTAGCAATATTATCTTAAAGAATATACAATTGGGTGCTAAATTTCTTCTATTTGAAGGAAACGTGCTTATTAGGAGTTCTTTGCGTAATAATAGGGAAAATCACAGCACCAATTGTTCATTTATTCATCCTACACATATTAAGGATCGCTATAAAAACGTTTCAGTTTTTTCTTCTGAAATTCAGCAGAAGGGAACGATATTCAAAAATTGTGCATAGTTATTCTGAGTGACACAAAGACCCAGATTCTTGCTTATTTGAGTGAAAAATTTGCTGCTTAAGAAAGAAGAAAAAGGAACAAAAAGAAAAACACTTTTCTAAATCGGTGAGCAGCCTGTTAGGTTTGTTATTGAAAGAGGCAAAATAAGGAAATCCGCAATATGTAGACAAAATAGGGCTCAGTGCAAAAGTTCAGGACACCATAAATACAATCTCGTTGTTTCTTTCGCCAGCTAAGAAAAGAAGTTTTGTCACGAAGAGTGCAATAGTTTTGCAGGCCCTAGTGACATTTTTTCTCAGTGGAAATGAAAATACGTAAATAACCAACTTATGTGGGAATTCAAATACAATCACGGACAATGAAACATGCGCACCAAAAAGGGAAGCATCGGATTGAACTGAAATTTTATGGACGTCATGATACAGATGAGTGATACACATGATAGCCAAAATAGAGCTGAAAGACAATTGCAGATGGATCTGTGGTACGCAGTCAGGTCATCTTCAATCGCGCGTCGCATCACCACGTGCGGCGATACATGCTACAATACGGTCCGGCATGGAGGCGAACAGACGCCTGATATTGTCCTGCGAAAGACTGGCCAACACGTGTTGGACGGTGTGCTCCAAATCCTGGAAGTGCGGCACAGCAGCAGCAGGCGTTTCAAATGGTCCGTCACATGCTCGATAGGGGACATATCCGGGGAGCTGGCAGGCCACGGAAGTGTCTGGACATGACGGTAGGCAGTCATGGGCAACCCGAGCCGCGTTCGGTCTGGCATTTTCCTGCTGGTATAGCGCACTTGGAATCCCGGCCAGGAATGGTAGCCGTAGGATCTCATCCACATACCACTGGCCCGTCAATGATCCACGTACCACTACTACAGCTGATCGGTATCATGGGCAATGGCTCCCCAGACCATAATGCCTGCAGTTGAGGAGGTGTGGCGCTCGATAGCGAGGTTGGGATTGTGCCGTAGACCCGGGGACCTCCACACCCAGACACGATGATCAACTGTCCCCAAAACGAAGTGGCACTCATCGCTAAACACCACACGTCGATCGTCTGTTATGGTTCCACGTCGCTCTGGCCTGGCACCACTGCACATGGAGCCGGCGATGTTCCGGTGTTAATGGCAGCACACGTAAGGGGCAGTGGGATCGCAGATTCGCTTCCGCGAGGCGTCGGTAAATGGTTCCTGGGCACACAGGAGCCGCTACATCTGCCTGTATAGTGGACCGGGTCCATGTGGGATCCGTTCGTGCCTGGCGCACGTTCCGTCGATCCTTTCTACAGGTGGTCATCCTGGTCCGTCCGGAACCGCTCCTCCGTGTGGCAGTGCCGTCACATGTCCACTGTTCCCAACACAGTCGGACGGTAGGGTCAGAACGATCCACGTGGCGGGCTACATGGCGCGCTGACTACCCTACGTTTTCAGCCCTATGATCCGGCCTCTCTGAAAATCTGTTAGTTGCGTAATCGACGTCTCTGGCGACTACCCGGCATTCTTGTCACTCTGTACTCTTGCTTGCGTCGACCGGTGCTTTTCACTTTCATGGGGCATCGACTACACACCGGTTTATTAGGCTTCCGGTTCGTGCTTGGAGCGCCACCGCAGGGTGTGCTGTCATGCACACTCGCACCAAATGTGGATCATTTGCATACCAGTACGCACTCTAGATATTTGCAAAAATTCGAATAGTTGTGGCATGTTTTCGTCTAGGTGCGCAAATTTCATTGTCCGTGGGTGTATTTGATAATTCGTTTCAGCCACGCTGGGCCCACTTCTTAGACAACGAATATTCGTTCTATATTTTCAACCCATTTTGCTAACCGAGTTAATTTCTTCTGTCAAGTTAAAGGGTTAGGGACATTTCTAGGAGTAGATGTCAGTCCTTAGTGTACTTTCGCTGCATTGAGAGAAATGGAACCTCCAAACCTTCAAAACAAGGCAAATGTTTTCAAGTAATAAAAGGTACACCAATATTTTAGGTTAAAATGTTTTAAACTTTCCGCTGAAGTATTTAAAGCATTATTTTTTTGTGTAGGGAAAACATTAATCCTATCAGGAAGATCTTGCACCGACATTCAAATAAACGCATTAGATCATACAGCGTGTCCATAAATGAAGTATACAACTTCAGTATGCTATTGATAAAAAAATGCAATAAATCACAACTTACTTTTAATGTCAAAACACATGGTAAATGTGATTTTTTTTAAATGTCAGTAGGTTTCCACATGTGCTCCGTTGACTGCTCACGGGCTGTCTAAACGTGGTTGATCATTTGAATAAACAAAGACATAGCTGTTTCCACATTTTAGCAACACACAGCAACCGAAGAATTGTTATTCGGTCACCGCTGGGGAATCGAATCCCAGATCTCTCGATATCTAGCCGAGAACGTTAGCCTTACACCACGGTGGCCAACAATCCACGGCGCTATGTGTCTTTTTCTGTCAGCTTCTGACATCATAAATCCGTAAAATGGGCTCAGCAACTGAGACGTCTCTATCTGGTGGACATTAACGGCACTGGCTATATACACTGACGGAAAAAAATCCCAACACCACAAAAAATTAGTTGTAGAGGAATGAAATGGCGGCAATACATTTGTATAGGTAACATATTTAATCGATTAAGGTTTCAAGATCACAGCTTATTGTAAGCGCAAAAACAGCCATTTTAAATGTGAAATGCTGGTACATTAATAACCGGTGTAACCGCCAGAATATTGAATGCAAGCACGCAAACGTTCATGCATTGTGTCGTACAGATGCTGGATGTCAGTTTGTGGGATGGAGTTCCATGCCTGTTGCACTTGGTCGGTCAACACAGGGACGGTTAATGCTGGTTGAGGGTAACGCTGGAGTTGTCGTCCAATGATGTCTCATACGTGCTCGATTGGTGAAAGATCTGGTGATCTAGTTGGCCACGGCAACATGTCGACACTCTGTAGAGCATGTTGGGTTACAACAACGGTATGCGGACGATCCTTATCCTGTTGGAAAACACCTCCTGGAATGCTGTTCATGAATGTCAGCACAACAGGGAACCACCAGACCGACGTACAACTGTGCCGTCAGGGTGCGTGGGATAACCACGAGAGTGCTCCTGCTGTCATCGGAAATTGCTCCCCAGACCATAACTCCAGGTGTAGGTCCAGTGTGTCTCGGCCGCGGACAGGTTGGTTGCAGGCGCTCACCTGGCCTCCTTCTAACCAACACACGGCCATCACTGGCACCCAGGCAGAACCGGCTTTCATCAGAAAACACAACAGATCTCCACTCCGTCCTCCAATGAGCTCTAGCTTGACACCACTGACGTCGCAAACGGCAGTGGTTTGGAGTAAGTGGAATGCACGCTACAGGGCGTCTGGCTCGGAGCTGTCCTTCAAGTAACCGATTTGTAACAGTTCGTTGTGTCACTGTGGTGGCAACTGCAGCTCGAATTGCTGCCGCAGACGCGGTACGATGCGCCACGGCCATACGCCGTACACGGCGGTCTTCCCTCTCAGTAGTGCCACGTGGCCGGCCGGAACGCGGTCTTCTTGAGGCAGTACCTTCCCTTGACCACCGCTGCCAACAATCATGCACAGTGGCTACATTCCTACCAAGTCGCTCTGCAATATTGCGGAAAAGAAATCCACCTTCTCGTAGCCCTATTACACGACCTCGTTCAAACTCCGTGAGCTGTTGATAATGGCTTCTTTGTCTTCTTAAAGGCATTTTTAACTAACATCAACACACTACGTCGAATCTCAACGATAACTAACGCTCACGAACGTTACAGCGCGTATTTACAGCAAACCTGCTTTGCATGTACCGAGAGGCGCTACTAGCGCCTCCCGTATGCGCCGAGCGCGAAATTTGCATAGACGTCATCTTACAAATGTACTCTCACCGCCTACCAACTGTCGTTTATCTCAGACAACCCCTTCTTGGTGTTGGGATTTTTTTCCGGCAGTGTATTAATTATAGCAGTTAATCACCGCTGGGCCGCCCCGGTGGCGCAGTGGTCTAAGGCGTTGGCCTCTGATCATTCGTCGGAAGGGGTCCGGGTTCGAATCCCGGTGAGGCATGGATGTTGTGTTTGTCTTACGGCACTGGCTCTCTCCCTTCCCTGGAACCAGTGACTCTAAATTAGGGACGGGCGACTGCTTATAGCCCATTGAGTTGCTCACGGTGGTCGTTAAATCTCAAAAAAAAAAAAAAAAAAAAAAAAAAAAAAAATCACCGCTGGGGATCTAGATATCGATATCTCGGCTAGATATCGAGAGATCTGGAGCTCAATTCCCAAGCAGTGACCGAATAGCAATTGTTTGGTTGCTGTGTTTTGCTAAAACGACATGGAACGAGCGATATCTTTGTTTATTCACTGACGCCACGTATTTAGAGGATTTTCACGTTGATCATTTGGTCGATGTTTTTGCACTAACTGCACTTTATAAGCATATAGGGGGAGATATTTATGCAGAATCTTGTGAAGCGTTGCTAGCGATATTTCGAGTTCACGACTAACTGTGAAACTTCTTCGGGCTCCTTAGATAAGCCTTACGCACGTCTTCCACCTTTTCGTCTGAAATGGAAGGTCTTTTGCCTTTCAAGACCTTCCTGTTGCTTTGAATTTATTTACGCATTGTTCGATGCTCTTTCGTGTCGGCGGCTGTCTCTTGTACTCCGTTCTGAACTTACGCTGAACTGTTGTAAGGAATTTTGACTCCACAAAACCAAAACACACACGCTGCTTTCTCCACTGGGAAAACCATGTCTGTTGTATTTCGTGTTTGACGAGATTTTTCATTACATGAGACACCTGGCGCTATCTATCATCTGACTTCACAAACTTTAACACTTTCCACGTCTCTTGGCGTTTAAAGTAAGTTTTTTTCTATTGTAATTTTTAATAGCATACTGAAGTTGTATACTTGATTTATATACACCCTGTATTTCCAATCACATTCTAGTCACTAGGATCTGCCGCCATCTCCGAAATTAGGGTAAAATCTCGAAAGAGAAATGATTGGGAATGCCGAAATAATCAAACGAAATGAAACAGATAATCGGTTCATTTCTTCAAAAATTGGATTTAAGTATAAACGACGTAGCTCTTTGTGATGCTGCATCTAACAATTTAACCGGTACATCATCTTAGTGGTACTGGCCATAAACCTGTCGCTGGTTATAAGAGCAGACTTCTATTCCTTTATTCTCTGCTCCATCACCCAAGGTATGATGGGTAGGGGCTCTTCTCCACGACACAGATACCATGCCACTGGTATCTGTGTCGTGGAGAAGAGCCCTACCCAACATAAGTGACCCGGATATTTTCTCTCTCGTTTTTTTTAGGTTCTTTTCCATTGTAATAGCCCTTTTATCAGGTAATCAGTCAGAAAGGACTAGTGCATTTCCTTTAAATAACCACTTTCAATAACAAAGTAAGCGAGAAAGCAACACTTTGTGATGCACTAGCACACTCGTTCCAAGCGCGTTCGGTCTGCTTTGTTAACAACGAATATATTCGTTCGAGCTGATTTTAGCCTAATTTGATACCTCCCAGTTGGTTCGTTCCTTCCCGTTAAAGGGTTAAAGGAGAATAGAACAGAATTTACCTCCCTTCCGTTTGAATGGATGTTGCAGATTTTAAGGGGCTTTTCCTTTATCGGCTGTCATAATTTAATGAAAGTCTTTATAATGTTCATAACATCTTAAACTGCTTTCCACATACCTTGCGCAAACATTTTATAACTGTTTGTTAACACATAATATTAAAAACTTTACTTGCAGAATACAAAATGCTCCTTTGTGTAACAAAAGGCTCCCACTGAAACAATAATCCATGAATGTAACAATTAAGATAATACGTGGGATGATATTTATCAGAAACTTACGCATATAATAAATTGTTTTAAATGACAACAATCCGGGGGTCACAACTCTAAAGATGAGTCGCCAATGGCGACGTTGAACGTCAGAACAGAACCTATTTCGGAGCTGGGTGACTTCGGGCAAGATACGTTCTTTATCTGATCAATGATGGATGTAGTGAGAGGAGAGATGACGTGATGATGTGGATATCGTATTGTTTTCGTGAGAAGAATTGGTCTTGTTTCCCGATACTTTTCGCGAGATAAGAACTCAATGGTCCAACACAAAAGCCACCTCACGTCTGAAACGAAACAGTTCGGCTGACATTTACTGCTAAATGGCCACGGAAGTGATTTAAGCATCGAAACAATGAGCTCTACTAGAATCGAAATTATTATTTTGATTTGAATTATGTTCTATTGATTCCCTAATACTACTAACATGAGCGTGCTCCAGCTTTCATGCCATACAACATCGACTGTGACATATAGAGCAAAAACACTTCTAGCTGAAAAATAAGGGAACCACCATTGTTAATGATGACATTAAACGCTTATTTTTCACAAACTTTAGCAAAGAAGCAAGGGTTTTATTTTTAGAACTTTCGCCGCATGATTAAAAAAATATTCGAAAAGCGACTGTATATCTGATTACTTCGGCGGAGAATTTTCGGTATGCTGGTGAAAGAATAAATATTTTTACATATCAGAAATGGACGCATTGTTGGTATCAGGCCCTTTAGTTTTTTTGTTTCTTCTTCTTCTTCTTTCTTTTTGTTGGGGTTTGACGACCACCGTGAGCAACTCAATGGGCTATAAACAGTCGCCCGTCCCTTATTTAGGGTCACGGGTTCGAGGGAAGAGAGAGAGAGCCAGTGTCTTGCAGCAAACACAACAACCATGCCTCACCGGGATTCGAACCCAGATCCAACTCGGGCGAATGATCATAAGCTAGCGCTTAGACCACTCCGCCACCGGGGACGGCTTTGTTTCTTTTCAAGAAACAGGAAATACAGGGTGATCATAATTATAGTACTCTTATTCAGCACTGTCTACAGAGATATTTAGCAGTCCAAATGCAAAACATTTAGGTGCGGTGGCATTTCAGAACATGCGGAAGACATTTTAGTACAACAAAAATAATACCAAACCTGACCACAAAGGCATTTGTGGCGCTGCATGCAACAAATATTTTATATGTACAAGACACTCATGCTATACAGAGATACTGACCTTAGCGATGCAAGGGACACTGTTCAATGTGGTCCCCATTCTTAAGTCGTAAAACCTGAAGGCGATTAACACTGTGTTCAACGGTCGACTGTAACTGATTCTCTAGGATGCTTCTCACATGCAATGTGATATTGTCTTTCAAGGCTGCCAAATTTGCGACATGTCCATAATAAGCTGCGCTTTTTAAGTGTCCCCATAACCAGAAATCACAAGGATTAAGTTCTGGTGAACGCGGTGGCGACACAGTGCCATAGGATAAATTCAACAGTACTGTACGTGCACTACTGGAGCTTGCAACATTATTCATGCGCATACAACAGCCGTGGCCACATGTTCAACAACTTGTGAAGTGATAGGTTTGTGCCCTCGGTCGATTTTTTGTTGTTGTTGTTAGACTTTGAGGTTTAACGACCACCGTGAGCAACTCAATGGGCTATAAGTAGTCACCCGTCCGTAATATAGGGCCACTGACTCCAGGGAAGGGAGAAAGCCAGTGCCGTAAGACAAACACAACATCCATGCCTCACCGGGATTCGAACCCGGACCCATCTCGGACGAATGGTCATAAGCCAGCGCTTAGATCACTGCTCCACCGGGGCGGCCGACCTGGTTTAACGCCTATGCTCAGGGCAAGGCTGACCGGACTGTAGAGTTAAAGTTACGGAGTGTGTACTTCCACTACACACTATAGTTCCAGTTGAGATGCACGTGTTCGACTTTGAACTGAGACCTAAAAAGGACATGGATATATCGATATTCTAAATGTTCTATGTACGTACATTATAAAAATAAAGATTCGAGTTTCGGTCGCGTTTTTAAAAAATTACAAGTATTCGCATTTTGGCGACGTCATTGTCACTTGTGTTTTGCTGCAGAGAGGCTATTCAGTGTACATGGAGGACCCTTACTGCGAGCGGGAGGGGAGAACTATGTTAGACTGATGGTAAGTGGGGAGACAATGGTTTGGCGATTAAGCTTGTTTCTTTCTTCGTGGTCTTAAAATACTCATTCAGAAATCGGCGACGTCATTGTCACTCATTCAGAAATCGTTCGTCTGGTGGTCAGCAAGATTGTGAAGGTGTGGGGGTTGAGGAATGACATCGCGATGGAACGCGGGAAGTTCCTTTTTGTCTTGCCTTAAGTCTCCCTTAGGGAGAAGGTCCACGATATAGGGCACCCCATTAGTGCGGGGAGAAATACTGATACACAAGAGATATCTTCTCGGTGAATCGGTTTCACAGCATTAACATATCAGGTTGTCTTTGCCCGGAGTATAGATGTCCGATTTCCTCGAATCGAGTGATCATTCTCTTGAGAACTTGTGGAGTTAATGGATGACGGAGAAACTCCCGAAGAACAGCCGCAAAATTACCGTTGTTTTCATGAAACAGCTTCACAAGAAATGCGGGTTCCGTTATCGTGATGGTCATCGTAGCTGATAAGAATGACATTCAGATCAGATCAGGTCATATGTAGAGAATTTTAGGAAAGGAGTGTCTGACCCCAGGTTTTAAGCAACCCTTAGAAGTAGGAAGCTAAGAGATTTGGGCTAGAGTGCCCGACAGGAAAGTCACGTGGAAGCGAGTCTACGTAGAAAGGAGGAGAAAGACACCCTTATTCATAATCGAGGGGCCGGTATCCGACGGGGTCCGACAACGTAACGTTCCTATCCGACGCACGGTGGATATTTAGTGGCTCTAGCGTTTGTACCTGCTTGTGATCGAACTTGAGACGCTTTCCGTAACAGTCACGAACGTTGACCACTAAGAATGACATTCAACTGTTCTGGCCACTTTTATGCCAAGAACTTGGCTGCAACACGTGTGTTTGCGCAAAGGAAACTGTTTTTTCGTTGCTTGCAGCTCCACAAATGCCGTAGTGGTGAGTTTCGTTACTATTTTGTTTTTACGGAAAGGTCTTCCGCACGTCTTGAAATGTCACCATACCAAATTTGGTTCCATTTGGACATATGATATCTCTCTAGACAGATTTGAATAGAGGTACTATAATTACAATCACTTGGTATATGAAGGCCATAATATTAGATATCCCCTCTCGTAAGCGCGTCCTGCTGTATAAATCAGACGGACCAGCTTGTCAAGTATCAATTAGCGTTCGATTGAGGGTTGTGTCGTACTACAGAGTTAAAGCACGTGTCAAGATGACAAATCTTCAGCGATATATTCCGTCCGTGTAGGTTAGTTGGGAGAGCTATTTACTCCGGAGTGAGGGGGGCGCGATCCCGTCATGGACAAATTTGTGTTTTCACATTAGCGCCCGAACGTAAGAATGGATATACAGGTCGTTGGGTTCTTCAAAAACTGTGTGTTATTTGTCCCGCACATCTTCTAGAATTAATGAAAGTTCGTTCTTCGCTTAGTAAAAAAGAAATTTAGAGGGATAGAATGTGACGTACTACAGAGGTAAAACACGTATCAAGACGACAAATCTGCAGCAATACATTACGTCCGTGTAGCGTAGTTGGGAGAGCAACTTGCTCCGGAGTGAGGAGGCGCGCTTCGATCGTCGTCACGGACACGATCTCTGTCAAGGACAAATTTGTGTTTTCACAGGGTTCGGAATGGACAAAACGAGTGACCTTAGAGAGTTTGAACGTGGCGTGATAGTTCTCTTCCAGCGTGCCGGTTCGATCAAAACCCAAGCAACTTCTTTCTGGGCTTTCCAGGCACAGCCGTAACAATTATTTACCGTTAGCGGTACGACCGCGATACACTTCCAGCAAGAGGCGATCGTGTGGATGAAAACAGCTGATGGATCAGAGAGGCCAAAGCAGTCTGGCGGCCGTCGGGTGTTTTAACTTATTCGTGACGTGATCTGATACATGGCTCATATGGTAGATGACCTTCGGAACACTAATGTTGAAGGCTGCGGCTATTTTCCCGTTGTGGTCATCCATTCGCTGGCACGATTCTTGGTGGTGTACAGGCTTGTGGAAGTAGTGTACTGCAATTCACTAATGTCTGTTTTCCAGGCGAACACTGGGTTCCTTACATTCAGAACAGTGTTAGTTTTCCGCGAAGTATGTTAATTTCATTGCGAACAAGGCACATCCTTACGTTGCATGGTGTTTCCTGACGGAGAGGGCTACTTGCACCAGGATAAGCGATGTGGCGTGCCATATGGCTTGGATCGTTAAACAGTGGTTTCAGGAGCACCACAGTGACTTCAAAGTACTACAAGTTAGTAAATTCATGCAATGCATTGCTTATGATACGCTTTCCAACATACCAGAAATCATTACTCAAGTTATGAGGATAATGGCTGTGGAAGAAATATCGCTCCTGTGTCCTGACCTTTGACCCCATTTCGATTATATTAAACAGAACCAATTCAGTATACCTCCAGAACAACATGATAAAGTTTTGTCGTAATCGAAGCATTTTAGTCAAGTTAGTTAATAATGGCTGTGGAATAAATCTCACTCTTGTGTCCTGACCTTTGACCTCATTTCAATGATATTCAACAGAACCGGTTCAGTGTACCTCTGGAACAATATGATAAAGTTTTCTCACAATCGAAGCATTTTTACGTAAGTTATGACGCATAAGGGCAATGGAATGGATCCCGTTCCTATGCCCTGACCTTTGACCCCATTTCGCCTATTTTCAACAGATTTCGTTCCCAGATCATCCCCTACCACATACTAAAATTTCATCGGAATCGAAAAATTGTTACGCAAGTTATTACCCATAAGGGCAATGGAATGGATCCCACTTCTATGTCCCGACTTTTGACCCCATTTCGCCCATTTTTAATAGAGTTCGTCCCCAGGTGCTCTCCTACCACATACTAAAATTTCATTGAAATCGAACAATTTTTACGTGCGTTATCGTGCAGACAGGCAGACAAAGCTGGAGCATATACGCTTCTTCAACCTACTGTAGGAAAGCCTACAAAATGACCCCTCACAGTCTCTAGAACTCAACCCATTTGAACACATGTAGGATGAGATTGATAGAGCCATTCGCAACAGAAAACTTCCGCCACCGAACATTTGGCAATTTACGGACAGCATTGCATATGGTTATCTTAACATACAAGTAGAACGACAATAGCATGTCGATGAATCCATGCGACATTGAATCCAGGTTGTTTTGTTACGCCGATGGCAGCTCAACACGGTATTAAATAGATGTCTCTGGCAATTTACTGCTTCGCTGAATTTGTCTATGGCCATACGAGAATATTTTAACTGTCCATATAGCCATTCTTACATTTGTGTGGAGTTTGTCATTAACAGGCAGTAGAAGAACATTACAGAGTTCGTGAAAGGAGCATATTTTTAAGTGAAACTTGAGAACCATGGCTAACCGTGATCTCCCCGCAAGGTCTGTAGTGTGTGGTGTTTGTATTGAAAAATTGAGACAATGGGCAAAATCTAAAAAAAGGATTCATTCGTTTTGGTGTGCAGAGGATCTGGAGGGAGCCAAAAACTCAGTGTTGACTACTGCTTTTGCTCGTCTAATGTACTAGTGTGAGTAAACCTTTCGTCCCGTGTTGAGCTACACATAATAAATATAATGTTCGGTCTCCATCATTGTGTGAAACGCTCCCTGTAGTCGACTAGGAACCGCGATGACGTGGAGCTCAAGAGGCTGGTGATATACATTTGGCACGGATCCACATTGTATTATCAGGTGAGCAGAGGATAGAGTTCTATAAACGTTCTGTTCAGGTGTTCCTATGCCATTATTGGAAAACAAAGGGTTAAACGTGGCAGAAGCGGCGAGAAAAAAGTGAACAGCAGTACTGCATGAAAACAGGTCCGACGTTTCGATTGTGGGGGCAGCAGCCTCGAAGGTAAGCCGAGGTCAGGACGTCCAGTGACTACTAAAACTGACACCCTAGTCGAAGCTGTGACAGCAAATTCCTGTACCAGTAATCAACAATTGCCGGCTGAGATGGGTCCTTCTAAATCCACCATCGTTCGTTACCTGCTCCAGCTTAGTTTTTCCTCCAGGCGGCAGCGAATAGTTCACAATGAATGAATATCAAAGCAGGCGTAAAAACGTGTCGTTTTCTTCCACAGATCGCTGTCAATTTCACAGGACGATCGGTTTTGGCGCGTGCCGTCACAGATGATGCAAAGTGGATATTCCTACGTTGTCTGTCCACTGGGGAACAGCAGCTGAGGTGCGACTGGAAGCACTGCCAGTGGTGCAAAGAGAGCGTTCGACAGAAAAGTCATGCTGTGCATATTGTGGAATTGCGGGGATTCTGTGCACTGAGAACCAGTGTCAGATTGTCAGGCTGTGGACGGAAATCTCTATGCTAAACAACTGAATTCAGAGGTTCTATGCTGTTCTGAGCCAAAGCTACCGAGCGCACATCAGTACGAAGCGGACGTTGCTGCAAGGGGTTAATGCCCGAATTCACACTTCAAAAATGGACCGCCTGAAATTTCACGACTTGAAAGGATTGTAATCATACCCCATCCTCCATAGTCTGGACCTTGACGCCATCTTCCATAGATTCCGGACCTTGACCCATCCCTCATAAAGTCCGGACCTTGACCCCATCCTCCATAGAGTCCGGACCATGACCCCATCCTCCATAGAGTCCGGACCATGACCCCATCCTCCATAGTGTCCGGACCATGACCCCATCCTCCATAGTTTCCGGACCTTGATCCCATCATCCATAGTGTCCGGACCTTGATCCCATCCTCCATAGATTTCGGACCTTGACTCCTCCTCCATAGAGTTATTACGAGGTGTTTTGCTCTATGGACTAGAAGCAGCCTATTCGCTGTTTTGCTACATGGAACATTTCCTACGAAGACGGCACTTCGCTGCTGCAGTGGAAGTGAAATAAGACATCAGATGATTCCAGTTCTCGGAACCTGCCGAGTTGTGTCGCAGTGGAATCGTGGCTCTGGTGGAACATTCTCAAAGGACTATAGAAAACAACGGCCTGTGCTTTACAGAATGAGGTTAGCATGCAAGGCTTTCTTGCATTAACAGACTTTTTGCCTGCAAACAGGACGAATTTTTGACTCACCTTCATACAAGGATATAATACTAAAACTAATGATGGTCGGGTAGCGGATTTTTGACTCACCTTCATACAAGGATACAATACTAAAAATAATGATGGTCGGGTAAAACCCAATATTGCACAAGAAGAAGCCACAAGAAGAAGCCACAAGAAAATCATAATCGGAAAGGCAAGAAGCACAGTTTTGAAAGAAAAAAGCGAAGATTTTGTGCAGGGAGTCCAAAACTCATTAGATATAAGAATAAAATATATGTATAAGCATTTTAAATACGATAGGTTTACCTTCAGATAATTATAATTGTTTCTTCTTCCTTTTTTTCTATTTGACAGCCTATTATTTTGCGCATACTATCTCATAGTGCTGTATCATTTTGGAAAAACCCTTTCTTATTAGAGTAAAACTAAAACCGTATTTGCTCTCCGGGTGGCAAATACACTGATGAAAAAAAACCCAACACCAAGAAGGGGTTGTGTTAGATAAACGACAGTTTGGTAGGCGGTGAAAGTACATCTGTAATATGACGTCTATGCAAATTTCGCGCTCGGCGCATACGTGTGGCGCTAGTAGCGCCCCTCGGAACATGCAAAGCAGGTTTGCTGTAAATACGCGCTGTAACGTTCGTGAGCGTTAGTTATGGTTGAGATTCGACGTAGTGTGTTGATGTTAGTCAAGAATGCCTTTAAGAAGACGAAGAAGCCATTATCAACGCTCACGGAGTTTGAACGAGGTCCTGTAATAGGGCTACGAGAAGGTGGATTTTCTTTCCGCAATATTGCAGAACGACTTCGCAGGAATGTAGCCACTGTGCATGATTGTTGGCAGCGGTGGTCAAGGGAAGGTACTGCCTCAAGAAGACCGGGTTCCGGCCGGACACGTGGCACTACGGAGAGGGAAGACCGCCGTGTACGGCGTATGGCCGGGGCGCATCGTACCGCGTCTGCGGCAGCAATTCGAGCTGCAGTTGCCACCACAGTGACAAAACGAACTGTTACAAATCGGTTACTTAAAGGAAAGCTCCGAGCCAGACGCCCTGTAGCGTGCATTCCACTTACTCCAAACCACTGCCGTTTGCGACGTCAGTGGTGTCAAGCTAGAGCTCATTGGAGGACGGAGTGGAGATCTTTTGTGTTTTCTGATGAAAGCCGGTTCTGCCTGGGTGCCAGTGATGGCCGTGTGTTGTTTAGAAGGAGGCCAGGTGAGCGCCTGCAACCAACCTGTCCGCGGCCGAGACACGCTGGACCTACACCTGGAGTTATGGTCTGGGGAGCAATTTCCTATGACAGCAGGAGCACTCTCGTGGTTATCCCACGCACCCTGACGGCACAGTTGTACGTCGGACTGGTGATTCCCTGTTGTGCTGCCATTCATGAACAGCATTCCAGGTGGTGTTTTCCAACAGGATAAGGCTCGTCCGCATACCGTTGTTGTAACCCAACATGCTCTACAGAGTGTCGACATGTTGCCGTGGCCTGCTAGATCCCCAGATCTTTCACCAATCGAGCACGTATGGGACATTATTGGACGACAACTCCAGCGTCACCCCCAACCAGCATTAACCGTCCCTGTATTGACCGACCAAGTGCAACAGGCATGGAACTCCATCCCACAAACTGACATCCAGCACCTGTACGATACAATGCATGAACGTTTGCGTGCTTGCATTCAACATTCTGGCGGTTACACCGGTTATTAATGTACCAGCATTTCACATTTAAAATGGCTCTTCTCGCGCATACAATAATCTGTGATCTTGAAACCTTAATCGATTAAATATGTTACCTATACAAATGTACCAAAGCCTTAAGATAGCAAAGGGACATCTCAGTAAGGGAAGAAAACAGATTATGGCTCTGAGAAAAGAAGATGGTTCTATAACAAGAAATAGAGGCGAAATTTTGACAAGAGTGAAAGATTTCTACTCCAAATTATATGAAAGGGATGATACATGTACTCCAGACATCATGAAAGGTACCAGAGTTCTTCCAGTCCTCCCAGCAGAAGTTGCTCATGCAATCAAGAACATGAAGCGGGGGAAAGCTCCAGGAGAAGATGGAATTACTATAGACATCATACAAGAAGCAATTGGAGAAATTGAAACAGTACTCGCCCAAATTTTCACTCGATGCCTTAATGAAGGGAAGATTCCTGAGGATTGGAACAACGCTACAATGATCCTGCTACATAAAAAAGGTGACATTGAGGATCTCAGGAACTACAGACCTATCAGCCTCCTATCAGTGGTTTATAAAATCTTCACTAAAGTTCTTTCACACCGCTTGAAGGTAACACTGGACATGGCACAACCGAGAGAACAAGCTGGATTCAGGAGTGGCTACAGCATAATAGATCATATCCACGTACTGAGAGAACTAATTGAAAGAGCGAGGGAATATGAACTTCAATTGTGCATGGCTTTTATCGATTATGAAAAAGCCTTTGATTCGGTGAAACCATCAGCAGTTACCACGGCTCTGAAATCCTGCGGTATTGAAGATGCATACATTAATATTATTAATAACATCTATGAAAATGCAAGTGCAAAGATTCGGCTGTTTGAAAATACAACACACTTAAAAATTGGAAAGGGAGTGAGACAAGGTGACACCATATCTCCGAAGCTCTTTAATGCCACATTGGAAAATGTGTTTTAATCACTGAACTGGGAAAATAAAGGGATAAAGATTAATGGAGATTATCTAACCCACCTTCGTTTTGCTGATGACGTAGTCATTTTTGCAACTACCCCATCAGAGCTGTAGAGTATGATCCAGGAACTTGCTGACAAGAGTAAAGAAGTGGGATTAAAAATGAACTTTCAGAAGACAAAAGTGATGTTCAATGCTTTTACAAGAAATGAAGATTTATCGATTGATGGAGAAAAACTGGAGATAACAGATACATATGTTTATCTTGGACAGCAGATATCAAGTGAGGGTCACATTGATGAAGAAATTAATCGGCGTACAAAACTTGCCTGGAGAGCTTTTGGAAGAAACAGCATAATTTTCAAGAGCAATATCCCATTATGTCTTAAAAGAAAAGTGTTTGATCAATGCATCCTTCCAGTGCTTACGTATGGTGCAGAGACGTGGACCTTAAATAAAAGAGACATACAAAGGCTGCAGACAACTCAAAGTAGCATGGAGAGGTGCATGCTTGGTATAACCAGGAGAGATAAGAAGAGGAACTCGTGGATCCGAGAAATTACGAGAGTGGAAGACATCATGATCAGAGTTAAATCCCTGAAATGGCAATGGGCTGGACATACTGCCAGAAGAACAGACCATAGATGGACAGCCGAAATTTTAGATTGGATTCCAAGGGACAGGAAAAGACCCAGAAAAAGACCACATGGGAGATGGGTGGATGAAATTCGTAAATACGCGGGAGTGACATGGAGGAGACTGGCACAAGACAGACCGTTGTGGAGGAAACTTGGGGAGACCTTCGTCCAGCAGTGGATTGATAATGGTTGACAATGATGATGATGATGATACAAATGTATTGACGCCATTTCATTCCTCTACAACTATTTTTTCGTGGTGTTGGGATTTTTTTTTTCCGTCAGTGTATATGTAACATCTGCCAAAATAATTCAAGCAACTTTCAATATGTAACACATTGTAGACGTGTGCAGTTTAGGCTCTCAAGTATTTTTCATTTTTTTTTTTCGTATTTTACATGGCAACATGTGTGTGTCTGCGTGTGTGTGTGTGTGTGTGTGTGTGTGTCTTTATTTTTTCTTGAATCCAAAGTTAGGAATAAGAAAGATATACCTGAGATTCAAACGTAATGAGCATGTGTTGTGACTATTTCAAATATTCTGCATAATCAGACATCATAAAATAGGATACTAGTCCCTTGTCCACCAATCAGCAGAAAAAGTCAATAGTCATATATTTCAGAATTTACGAGACCAAAAGTAATGACGATTGTGGCTCTCTTTTTTGTCCGAGAGCATATGCTTTATCCTTAAAATGCTTTGTGTGTTGTAATTTGCTGGATCTCATATAGTAATACCATCTGCCGATACTTTTCAACATTTGCGATTAAGTATTGTGACGCAACTTGACTTTTAAACTCCCCGGTTTCCTTTTCGTTTTTTTTTTTTTTTTTGGCATTTTACTTTAGATTTTGCCTGCTCCTCATTATGGTTTCCATGCTGAATGTTACATCCAAACTCCCTACTTATTTTCTCCTTATGTTTTAAATGCACTCATTGTCATAAAAATCCGCTCACCAAGAAGGAAGCGTCGGATTGATATGAGATTTTAGTAGTGAGATGGTACATACCAAGGACAGAAGTGATTACAATATCACAGCAGCAGAACGATTCCCCGCTGTCATACGATACACATTCCGGTCAGCGTTACCCAGCAAAAACACAAGTGTTGGGAAACTGCTGGCCCCCAGCTGGCAGTGATGGGTCACTGCTGGCTGAAATCTGCCGCTTACGGCCCGGTAGTGGTCCGTTGGTGGCAGCGCTATCAGTTGGCGAGCCATTGATGGCCCTGCAGCATCGCCGTGAATTGTGGGCCTCCAAGCAAGTGCCACTAGTGACCCGTTGCTGGCATCCAATGCAACCCCCAACAGCAGGTGGAAGCAACGGGACTGCGCATGCGCAGAAGCAACACTTGATGTGTCTCTCATGGTACCAGCTAGTTGAAGACGACGCTATCGCCATCGTGTTATTTTAGTGGATGTTAAGAAAAAAATCCATATGTGGAGAGGCGAATTAATTTCCTAATGAAATTTTACGTCGACGAAGATATCAGATTAAGCCGTGAAATACTAGATTACAGCCAAGAAATACACCCACTCCATTCCCATGAATAACAATTCATGGAATGGAGTGGATGTATAACAAGAAAAAATTTGAAACCGCTTGAAACAAATATCCTGGAAAACCATTAAAACAACGTTTGTTGGGAAAAAAAGAATTATACGCGTACAAAATTTATTAATTATTTGAAAGAAAAAAAACCAACGCTATGTGGTGTACTCATCCATGGGTTGAATACACAAGACTGGGAGGAATTAGCTTCTAAAAATAATGACAAGTAAAATAAAATATATTTTACTCTTTAAAACAAATGTAGCTTCCGACAACGGAAAGGAAAGACACAACGTTAAAAATGTAACAGAATTCGGCATGAACCCGGGGTAAATATATATTTATTCAACAATCTCTTTTCAAGACGGCAAGGACAATACAAAACTTTAGAAAGGGACTCTAGGTATGTACTTGCCTTGAAAATGAGTGAAGTTCCCTTAAGGTAAAAAAAAAACTATCGTTACGTTGAAAAAATAAATTTATGAATTATATGAAACTGACTTTTATGAAAAATACCTCGCAATATTGTAAAATGAAAGAGGGAAGCATTCGGTTACACATTATGTACAGCACAGACAGTTCAAGCATGCGCTCGAGCGTGGCTAATTAGTCCGGTCGGTAGAGAGCTCAGCTACTACGTAAACGGCCCAGGTTCAAATCTACTCAGATACAAGCTGGGCGATTTTCCGGTCTGTTGAGAAAATTTCCCCAGCGCAGTGCGTTATTTCACAAGCTTCGTAAGGGTAGAAAAAAAATTGTAGCTTTGGAAAACTGCGGTTGTCGTTGCTATTTTTCTTATTATTATGGCTACTACTGGGAAATTGGCGGACAAGATTCGGCAAGCCACCAGTTACGTCACGTGGTTGCTGGCTGCCACTAACGGCCCACTAGCGGACCACATTAGGCTAGCCATCATTTCTGGCACATGCTTGCAGGGCCACTGAAGGGCCACTTGTGGCACCTAGTGCCTGTGATGGACCACTGATGGCCCTGTTGCGGCATATGACAACTGATGGGGTGCCAGCTGTTGGCCTGAATTGCTGGCCCTTCTGTTGGCCGCCCGGACATTTTATTGATGGTTCGGCAGCGGCAACATAGTTCTGGGCCAGCAAGACTGTTTTTGCTGGGTAGTACCGCGTCGGACCGCCTCGTGCTAAGATACATGCTATGATACGGTCCGGCATGGAGTCAACGAGACGCCGTATGTTATGCTGGGACAGATTTGCCCACACTTCTTGCAACTGACACTCTAAATCACGAACACTGGGACATGGAGAAAGCTGACGTCCCATCTGGTCTCACACTTTCTCGATGGGCGAGATATCAGGCGATCTGGCAGGCCACGGAAGCGTCGAAGTATGACGCAGACATTCCTGGTAAACCTCAGCCGTGTGCGGACGGGCGTTATCTTGTTGGGAAATGGCTCCTGGCCTCCCCGCCAGAAAAGGCAACACATGGAGCCGCAGGATCGCCTGTACGTAGCGCTGGGATGTTAACGTTCCTCGGATCACTGCGAAGGAAGTCCGTCTGTCATACGCGATGACTCCCCAGACCATCACGCCTGAGGTTCGGGACGTGTTCCGCTGTACAGTGAGGTTGGTATTGTAGCGCTCACTTGCGGTCCTCCGCACTCTGACAGGCTGGTCGTGTTTTCCCATACAGAAGCGTGATTCGTCGCTGAACATTATACGTTGCTAGTCCGTAGCATTCCACGTTGCTCGCTGCTGACACCCCTGCAATCGACGCCGACAATGGTCATTTGTAAATGGGAGGAAACGTAAGAGCTGTCGAGGGTGCAGATTCGCCTCTACGAGGCGTCTGGAAATGGTTTTGGCGGACACAGGAGTCCCTTCCTGTGTCCATTGCTCCCAACACGATCGCGCCGTACCGTTCGACCTGCCCAAATGACTTCCAATTCGGCGCGCAGGCAACCCTGACTCTCTCATCCCGACGCTACGGTCCCGTTCAAACTGCGTCAGTGGCCCGTACGCACATCTCCGGAGGTTCCTCGGCCTGTGTATCGCTCTGGGATCTTACCTGACTCTTACCGTGCACTTTTGCACGAATGTGGAGTCCCCTGCGCAGCACCTTGTAATTCCCATGGATTGCGTTTGCAGCGCCGGTGTTGGACGCGCGGGCATGCGGAATCGCACGAAACTTTAATCATTTGCATATCTGCCATCCTTCCAGTTGTTTGCCGAGTTTCGCGTTAATCGCACGGTTTTTCTTGGTGCGTGGATTTTTATGACAGTGAGGATTTGCTGACAAATGCATCATCCATTTCTTCACTAGCATGCAACAAATTTTGCAAATCGTTGATTTTCTGCAAAGAGAACTGGACTAAGCAATATATATTTTTTTTTATGTAAACAAAAAGCAATTTCTGAAACACTGGTAAGTAATCTAATTTAGGGCCACTGGTTCCAGGAAAGGGAGAAACCCGGTGCCGTAAGACAAACACAACATCCATGCCTCACCGGGATTCGAACCCGGACCCTTCTCGGACGAATGGTGATAAGCCAGCGTTTAGACCACTGCGCCACCCGGGCGGCCACAAAGGAATGAACCCATTTAACCGATTCGTTGTAATGTTTTTAGTGTATTTGCTTGAAGGCATCAGTTAAATGTCTACGTTACACCAAAACACTAGCATTTCTTTAATCTAAATAGTTTTCGTACTAAAACGTTCCGTAAAGTTTAAGTCGTGTTCCGGACAGCTTAAAATACGTAATACATAACTAAGTACTGGATATCATTAAGGCCAGGTAAATAAACAGCATTGTGCTTACAAAAATGTACTTGCTTATTTAGTCCATCATAGTGACTTTAAATGACAGCACAACATCAATTGCCTTAATCACTTCAATCGTACAAAAGCAATACTTGCTTCAATAGATGAATAATCCGATATTAAAAACACCAAATTCTGTAATGCCCAAGCCATATTAACTTCATAACACTGTAAGGCTTCAATATTAACGAAGTGCAACATTCAACGTGAAAGAATTCAACGTCAAATTATATACGATTGAACGAAAACGCATAACATCAAAGGAGTCTAAGATATCTCTCCGAAGCAATTACAACGATCTCACACTTTAGCTTACTTCTAACGAGAGAGCTCATACAAACTTAAACACCATTCTTATCAGTCTGGCTAGCACACATCATTAAAATTTCAATCTCAAGTCAGTCTTCCACATCAACGTTCACCGGATAATGTAGAGTTAAGAACAGAAAATTCTTTGAGAGAATGAAACAAAATTTACAGAAGATAACAGAAACCAAAACGGAATGACTCACAAGACAGCCGCTTGTGTCAAATGTAACCAGGACCACCGCAGTCACTCTTTGCTGATGCTTCTCCATACGCAAAAGGAGGACATGGTTAAGGGGTAAAGGGTGGTAAGACATCCATTAATCTAATAAATTTAAATAGATTAACACCCAAAAAATCGCAATAAATCGAGGCCGTAATGATATCCCAGATAAAGCTCTGTGACTTATTCCTTTCTTTTTGATTCTTGTGCCACTGTACGACAGCGGGAGCAGTCCAGATGGACTTCCTCATTGTGGCATGTTTTCGGAAGGAGCAGCTGACTTCTACCCTAGGCAACATCTGCCATTTTCTTCGCCAAAATATTCGGCAAAATTGAATCATCATCCGAAAAAACGGGAAGAGAAATCCTACACAGCTTGCAAGTGGCGGTACATCAATTATGTTTTGTGTTGGAAAAGACAGGTTGGTGCAGTAATATATATTGGTGGTTGGCGGATACCAAGATTGCAGCGGTATATCGAGAGATCAATGAATGTTTTACATAGAGCACGTTTGTTCAGACCCAAAGGCTGGTGTTATGCAAAGGTGGCGGTAAATCTAGGGGCGATACATGGAAGGTTGACTGTACTAACTATATCTAAAGGTAACTTACATGTTCATTAGTTTACATATTAATTGTAATCAGTGTGAAAATATGAACAGACAAATTGTTATATATACCCAATAACATATGCTATCCACCGATGAAGATCATCCACTGTCGCTGATGATCTTCATCGATGGATAGCAGCTGATTGTCTCAACAGCAAGGCCACGCTCTGGCACGGCGCACAAACTGAGTGATCGTGCAAAACGAAGTTAAGAATGTGTAGAAAGTATTCACGGCCTAACGCCACAGACTTGTGGGACCTCGCTCGCCGTTCGTGGATAACAGAAGAATAGAAGATAGTCGTGTGGGCTGACAGATCACGCTTCTCACTCTTTCGCACCGAGGAACGTATCTGGGTGTTGAGATTAGTCCAGGAAATACTGCAGGCGGACTGCATTGCCTCTAAAGCCAGATTTAGAGAAAGATCTGTGATGGTCTGGAAGATGTTTCTTCTGGAAAGCACACGGTCCTTCAGTTGTGGTTCTCTCCAGTCAAACAGCAGCCATATTCAAACACATTCTAAACAATTCAGCGATACCTACGCTGTGGCAACACCTCGGCATAGATCCCCGCATGTTTTCAGCGAGATGGGGGGCGTACCACCCTGCAAGCCCCGTCCAGGACTGGTTTCAGGAGCAGAACGTAAAAGTGTCGAACTGGCAGGTCCAAAGACCTGATCTAAATCCAATAGAACATCCGTGGAACGAACTAGAACACCAAATACAGTTTTGAGAAGGTCCGGCAGAAGCTTTGCAGGAGGAATGGTGGAAATTTCCATATCTACGGACATTTGTGGGAAGCATGCTTAGAAAGGTGGCTTCAGTCATAATAGCCAAAGGTAGTCCGACTGTATACCGATTTCCGCTAATAAATGTTCTTGTTTCCCTTCAGCGTAAGTGTAAGAATACTTTTGATTGTAAAGTGTAGCTTTTCCAATTTCGCTTGTTGCCAGTAGGAATATCCTCATGGCCTTATTTAAAAGATCCTGAATGTCAAAGTCTTGTAAAATAACTTGAGCAAAACATGAAAGAGCAGAATAAAATAAAAGAAGAGAGACCTCGCTTTGGATGCTCCAAAAACCTTGTTTTCTGAAATCTCTCTCTCTCTCTCTCTCTCTCTCTCTCTCTCTCTCTCTCTCTCTCTCTCTCTCTCGTTTCTTGTTTCCACCGGTGCAATAATTCTCGCTGTTACATTATTTCCCCTGGAGGTGCAACCCTTCTCCTTCTTTCCCCCATACGAAGGAATAAAATAAAAATGCAAGACCCTTATTATGATAGCGGACGAAGAAATTTTTTTAAAAGCTATAGTCTTAGAACGAAATTGTTTCCATTTATTGAAATTTTATTTCCATACTGGCAAGACTTTCCGCTTACGCATGAAATTTCTTTCTGTTAGTAACGCACCTGGTAAACATGAGGAAAAGAAAACAGAGCCTTTGAATTCAACGCATAATGACGCAGAAATAAAGAAATCAAAAGTTCACCGAGTGGAAGAAAAAGAACAGTCATAAAGAAAGCCGCCCTTCGATCATGCAGTTTGCAGGATTCGTTTTCACTTTTAAATCCGTTTCAAATGGGGTTTATTTGTAATAGCGAAACAATTTGTTTCGCATATGACGCTTGCACGAATTTTTAACCGCACTCTTGCTTCGTAATGCCATCCAGCCGGCTGATGAGAAAACAGAATTTTTTTCCATATGGGCAAACAGAGGAGTGCAACATTTTTTCCTGAGTTCATTTTTCATTTTTACGAACAACAAGGGAAGAGCTGATTCTTCAAAACTACTATGTCCCTTTAAGGAAAGTGCACGTGATAAAGTATGCGATTCAATTGTTTGTAGCACGTCTTTTGAAGGAAAAAACAAGTTACTAAAATCATGTAGTGCATTGATTATGATACGCTTCCCAACATACCAGAAATCGCACGCAGACAAACCCTCCTCCCTACCCTGACTATTAATTCGTTCAGTATACCTCCGGAACAATATACCAAAGTTTTGTCGCAATCGAAGCATTTTTGCGTAAGTTGTGACGCATAAGGGCGATGGAATGGATCACTCTCTCTTATGTCCTGACCTTTGACCCCATTTCGTCCATTTTCAATAGGGTTCGTCCACCAGTTGTCCCCTACCACATACTAAACTTTCATCGAAATCGAACCATTTTTAAGCGCGTTGTCGTCGAACAGGCAGACGGACAAAGCTGGATCTTATACGCTTCTTCAAAATACGGCTGGACAGCGTAAAAAAGCGTGGTTCTGTAATCACTATGTCCGCAAAATTTACTAAATTCTTTTTGCATTGGGAGACCTGAAGAATGAAAATGACAATCCTTGCTCTTTGTTCTTTTTTTCCACACACAACTTTGCCGCTAGGGGGCGTAAATTCACATGCTATCGAATTCAAGATACATTTTATTCCATATCATTATACTTCTAAAAAATCCGAGCAAAGTAATTATTTCTTACTTTCGATATCTTTTACGGCGAAGACCATCTTACGTACAGGTTATTTTACGCAGAATCATCCTCCGGGGACGTAAATGCATATTTCATGTTTACTTGATATCTGTGTCCGATTTGAAAAATTATTTTTGCGTAAAATAGAGTTCGTGGTGAAAAATTATTTTTCATTTAAATTATAATTTTTTGTAAAGCACAATTTGGCCACAATCCATATTTCTGTTTTCGTACTTTTTACAGTAGTATCTGCGCTATATACATAAAACTACTGAAAAAAATATTTTTTGGTTAGATTGCACTCAGGACTAAAAATATTTTACGTATAATTTCTGCTCAAAATAAGACACCGTTTTTGACGGAGAGTAAAGGAACATCTTAGCTTTTCTCGATATCGCTTCTCCTAATAGTTGTATTTGAAAACTTTTTTTCGTGTTGGATACGGTTCGTGGTGAAGAATATATTGTATATATTTTCCAATTTTTCTTAACGCATAATGTTGTCTGCCACTAGAGGGCGTAAATGCATATTTACATCGGTATCTATGCGTTTAAAATCCGACTGAAGAAAGTCCTATTAGGTCAGATAGCGCACGTTACAAAACATTTTATGTTCCTTTGCTGCCTAAAAAAATTACCCGTTAGAGGGCAAAAATGTATATTCCATTTTCACAATATTTTTCCTTTTAGAAATCTGATTTTAGAAAAAATATTGGATACCATTCAAAAGTACATGCATTTGGCATGTACTTTTGGATATTTATAATAGATAGAATACACATTTGTGTATTAAAATTTGCAGATAGAATACACATTAGTGTATTCTATCTGCAAATTTTTTGTTCTGTGTACCTTTTGCTATTGTGAACATTGTGAACATTATCACTTACGCTTTCAAACCGTAGGTTAAAGAAGCTTATACGGTCCAGCTTTATCGGTCTGTCTCTCTGCACGATAACTCGCGTAAAAATGGTTCGATTTCGATGAAATTTTAATATGTGGTAGGGGACCACCTGGGGACGAACCCGATTGAAAATGGGCGAAATGGGGTCAAAGATCAGGACATAGGAGCGGCATCCATTCCATCGCCATTATGCGTCATAACTTACGTAAAACGCTTCGATTGCGACAAAACTTTGGTATGTTATTCCGGAGGTATACTGAACCGGTTCTGTTGAATATCATCGAAATAGGATCAAAGCTCAGGGTACAGGACTGAGATTTATTCCACAGCCATTATCCTCATAACTTGACTAAAAATGCTTCGATTGCGACAAAATTGTATCATGTTGTTCCGGAGTTACGTACACTGAACCGGTTCTTTTTAATATCATCGAAATGGGGTCAAAGGTCAGGGCTGAGGCGCGAGATTTATTCTACAGTCATTATCTTCATAACTTGAGTAATGATTTCTGGTATGTTGGAAAGCGTATCATAATCAATGCATTGCATGATTTTACTAACTTGTTTTAGAGTAGTTCATGGTTTTCTCCCTAGTAGCGTATATATAAAAACTTTTCTGTCTGTCTCTGGTCCCAGATGCTGTATTTGAAAAATTCCTGTTGCATTGCAAAACTTTCCGTATAAAAATATTTTAGTGTTATTTTCAGAATTCACAGTTCGGCCGCTATTGTTAGGCATGGTATACCCATTTAGAAATCCCTTGGAGAAACTTTTCTTGATTGGATACCCGTACTAATAAAGAGTATTTTACGTTGCTTCACAGCCTTCCCGCTATGGAGCGTAAAGTACTATCACGTTTTCTTCCATATTTCTCTTTCTATTTGTTCGATGTAAAATGTTGTTTTGCTTTGGATATCTTCCTCTATGAGGAAATTTTTAAGTGTAATTTGTGATTTTTCGTAACAAACATTTTTGTCGCTAGTGGGCTTAAGTAAATATTTCTGCAACTAGAAGTGTTACTGGTTGAAGAAATATTTGTTTCTAACTGATTTCGTTCACAACCAGAAACACTCTGCACAATGTGCATTATAGGTAAAGCCCGGATATTCAAACATTAAAAACCTCCAAAATGGGCAAGCATTTATACACTAAAAATCAAGAAATATGCGCGAAAATGGAAGACGTATGCATTGAACATGACTGAAAGTTTTGCTGTGGGCTAACAAAAATACTACAGCAAAACTTTCAGGCATATTCAATGCATATTGCATCTATTTTAGCGCATATTTCTTCTATTTTAGTGCATAAATGCTTTCCTATTTTGGAGGTTTTTGATACTTGAATATCCGAGCTTCACCTGTAACGCACATTGTGAAGAGTTTTTTTGATTGTGAAAGAAATCAGTTAGAAAAAATATTTGACATGATGTACACGCATGTTCATTTTACTCTTGAATTTTTTCACTTTTTCATATTTGCGAAAGAAAAAGTATACCTTCATTAAGTGAAAATATGCTGAGACATAAAAAAAAGTATGTGGGGATCTAAATGGATGGATACCTTAATTAATTTTTAAATAGCATTTATGCATTGATTTTAGTTTATATGCTATTCGAATTTGTATTACACTGATGAATATGTATTTTTTGTGTATGTTTAAGTAACAGTAGTAATGCACCTTGTATGTGGAAGGTCAGTTTATTCTTTTGAAGCACTGCCCACTATTTTTTAAAACTGTTCTTAAAAGTCACCATGTTGGGTACTTTTCGGAGAGAGTTAGTTGTTTTTACTTACATGGTGATGTTTGATTAGCCTTCCACATGCATGAAGGCAGAACCGAAGTGATTTTTGTTAAAGACCTCTCAAACAACTCAGCCCCCGTCGAAAGAGGGTTCGGGGAGGAGAAGTGAGAGTGAACAGGGAGACGGAGGGTGCTGTGATGTAGAGAAAGATGTTGTCTTTTTGTTCTATGGGTATAAACCAAGAACAAAAAGACAACATCTTTCTCTAGCATGTATATAACAATACCTTGTGTCACAGATTGGAATAATAAATGATTGAACATCATACTGATTGATTACCTGGAACTTTCAATAAGGGCATTCATTCTAAAAGCAAACCGCAAGGACTGTCCTTTCAATATCCACAGTCCTTTCCATATGACAAAGTCCTTCTCACACCTGCGATGCGTATTTCAAACATACAATGTAAATAGGAGACATACATTCCCAATCAATATTTACTCCTTTAAGAATTTAATAATTTTTTTCAATCTTTTCCAAAACAGCATGGCTAAAGAACACCTTAGAATACTTCTTTTGTGTGGCTTGTCCTTGTAGGCCAGGCACAATATGTTTTCAATATCTTTCTTCATGTTTTCTATCACTTTGAAGGAATTTACTAAAGTTTCATCACTTTCTACGGATTACATACAGCCGCCGGAAGTTTGGAAAAATAAGCCTTAATAAATGCCAGTTTACTGATGATATTTGATTTTCTTGAGAGTTGTTCGGTTTTAACTGTCATAGAGGAATCTTCATCCGGAAGGACATTCGCGATATCTGAAATTCGTTCCATGTACGAAACATAATAAACTGCAGTAGAAATCCATGTCCCCCGCCTCATTAAAACTGAATGTGTTAGAAGATTTCATTCTGGAGGAATTTCCTTGAGTAATCGAATTCGATAAGGAACGTTTAAGAAAAATGCGCGGGAGTAATTGCTTGAGAGAAAGAGCACAACAGGAATGCAGTGTAACGGGGATTGACACCATCCTTGCGTTCCACGAAGAAGCAGTGATCTGGCTTCCCTACCTTTAACAACAGTACACTCTTAGGGTGACTTGGACTATAGTAACCTTGCCATGCACTGCTTGCTTTTTTTCTTCGGAAGAAATCAGCGTGACTTTCGGTAAACGATATGTCTTGCTAATGGATTTTGATGCGCAGAAAACGTTCCATGTTAACCCTTACACGCCTTATGAAAATCTAGGATTTCGTAAACTTAGTTTTCCTGCATAAAAAACTACAGTTGTTCAGCAGTCGTTTAGTGGAGAGTAGACTAAACATTTCTGTTTTGATTGGAAGGGAATTCGTTTGAGTACCACCGTTCTGTAATAGGGAAGATTTTTTTAATAAGTGGTTTCGCTGTAATACAGTACCATGATGCTGTAAAGAGTTAAATCTGAAAGACAATTATTTCATTTTTTAAAAGTGCTTTTCAAGAAATTTTCCAGGATGTATGCAAAACTATGCTTTTATTCATCAAAATGTCTAAATATAAATGTCATTTTGCTTGAGGATCCGGTCTTTCTTATATGTAACCGCTTGGAAGCGTAAATGCATTTTGTTTTAAGCTGACTTTTTTTTCTAAAATACTGCTGCGAAATACTCTTTTGGTGTTAGAAAGCATTCAAAAGACGTGCTCGTTACAACCAAGTATATACTATATCATCTTCCTTTTTCATATTCCATATACACACGCGAAAAACTAGCACGACAGACTTTCACTCACGTACATTCAAATCTGAGTTCACTGCTCCGTTTTCCCCAAGTCTGTGTTACTTCCAAACTAGGTTGGTATCATAGCGTCCGCCGTAGTTACCCCGTCGACCCAGTGGCCGAGTGGTTAGAGGCGCCAACTTCTGGCTATTTGTTAGACTTGGGTTAGGGCTCGAGTCACAGATGAAAGAGACAGCACTAGCTCTGTCTCTTCACTGGTTCCAGTGAAGAGACAGAGCTAGTGCTGTCCCATAGCACTGGCTCTGTCTCTTCACTGGAACCAGTGCCTCCAAATTAGGGACGGGCGACTTTAGGGGCATCGCTAGTTTAAGAACACTGCGGGGAAGAACAGCGCTAATTTTTTTGACTGATTTGGAGCCAGTGTCTCTAAATTTCCCAGACATCTATCCAATCGGGCATCTGGGGTTTGTGTTGGAACAGCTAATTGGATCTGCGGTGGCTCAACCGTGTAACTCACAAGAGTTAAACGATATGCTGACACCTTTAGAAGTCTTATAGCGTCCATACCGCGGCGGGAAAGAGTTAAACGATATGCTGAGCTTACCGTGTAACTCACAAGAGTTAAACGATATGCTGACACCTTTAGAAGTCTTGTAGCGTCCATGCCGCGGGAAAGAGTTAAACGATATGCTGACACCTTTAGAAGTCTTGTAGCGTTCATACCGCGGCAGGAAAGAGTTAAACGATATGCTGAGTTTACCGTGTAACTCACAAGAGTTAAACGATATGTTGACACCTTTAGAAGTCTTGTAGCGTCCATACCGCGGCGGGAAAGAGTTTACCGTGTAACTCACAAGAGTTAAACGATATGCTGGCACCTTTAGAAGCCTTGTAGCGTCCATACCGCGGCGGGAAAGAGTTAAACGATATGCTGACACCTTTAGAAGTCTTATAGCGTCCATATCGCGGCGGGAAAGAGTTAAACGATAGGCTGAGTTTACCATGTAACTCACAAGAGTTAAACGATATGCTGACACCCTTAGAAGTCTTGTAGCGTCCACACCGTGGCGGGAAAGAGTTAAACGATATGCTGACACCTTTAGAAGTCTTATAGCGTCCATACCGCGGCGGGAAAGAGTTAAACGATATGCTGAGTTTACCGTGTAACTCACAAGAGTTAAACGATATGCGACACCTTTAGAAGTCTTGTAGCGTCCATACCGTGGCGAGAAAGAGTTAAACGATATGCTGAGTTTACCGGGTAACTCACAAGAGCTAAACGATATGCTGACACCTTTAGAAGTATTGTAGCGTCCATACCGCGGCAAGAAAATGTTAAACGGTATGCTGAGTTTACCGTGTAACTCTCAAGAGTTAAACAATATGCTGACACCTTCAGAAGTCCTGTAACGTCCATTTTTTTATTGGAGGTTTAACGACCACCGTGAGCAACTGAATGGGCTATAAGCAGTCGCCCGTCCCTAATTTAGGGTCATTGATTCCACGGAAGGGAGAGGGCCAGTGCCGTAAGACAAACACAACATCCATGCCTCACCGGAACTCGAACCCGGACCCCTTACGGACGAATGATCAGAGGCCAGCGCCTTAGACCACTGCGCCATCGGGGTGGCTGTAACGTCCATACCGCGGCGGGAAATAACTGTTCTGGCGACACGTGGAGGACCAGCATCATATTGGGCAGGTGATAATTTTTGGCTTTTCGGTGTGTAATGCGCCAACCTGTAATCAAACCCTCGCACATTGCTAATGTAAAGGAAACGGCTTCTTTTTGCTCACTTCCTGCGTTCCAGATTTTTCTCGAAAGATGTTCAGCAGTATTCAGGTCCTCCTTTAATGTGAGTCGCACAATGTTCCGAACTTGGTTCCACAAACTAACAGTGTTTCCTGGCTGCAGAGATCAACCGCGTAAGACTACCTAGTGTGCAGCTATTCAGTATGTCAAAGGAGAAGCTGAATTTCTGGCAAGAAGAAAGGTAATAACGACAAGAAACGCCGCAGCTTATGACATCCCGTCTCCTCCAGTTTTCATCATTGGGATAAGATAGGCGGTTCTGTGATGTAGCAGTCAACTGCAGAAGCACTGAATTACAAAACTTCGCTAGTAAGCCATGTAACATTATTTCATACATTCACTTTCTAGATGTCTAGCTCAGAGTTCCTCAACTGTGTTTTGGTATACCTCGGACTTCTTTCAGTGCTTAGTTAATTCTGAGGACCAACTTCCTTAAGAAATTTTACTCATTTTGAATAAAACATAGACAAACCCAAACCTCTGACGCAAATATGGATAGATGCTTTCGTCATATTATTTACACCATAGTGGGGAAAAAATCGGGAGGTAATTTTTTTTATCTCGGGTTTAACGACTACTATGTGAAACTCCATGGGCCTTAGACAGTCGCCTGTTCCTAATTTAGTATCACTGGCTCCATGAAAGTTCGAGAGCTAGTGCCATGAGACAAGCGCACCAGCCAAGTCTCTCCGTCCAGCCTTGATGGCACAATTGCCTAAGCTCTGGCTTGTAACAATTCCTCTGAGTTGAGTCTAGGTTCGAATCCCGGTTAGGCATGGATATTGTGTGACTATCTTATTGAGCTGGCTCTCTCACTTCCCTGGAACCATTGGCCCTGAATTAGAGACGGGGAACTGTTAAGCCTCACTGAGTTGCTCATGGTGGTTGTTAAACTCCCAAACAAAAAAAGAAATGCCTCACTGGGGTTCGAACCTTGATTCATTTCGGGAGAATAACCCAACGCCAGCGCAATAGAACACTTGGCCAATGGGGCGACATATAGCCATGAAATTGTACATGGGGGTCGTTTAGAACAGCAATCTGTTGGAGCTCAGATACGTAACTTACAAGAGTTAAAGGATCTACTGGTAATGTGTTGGTACAAGATACCACAAAAAGCCTTTAGAAATCTCGTAGATTTCATGTCTCGATGGATAAGAGCTGTTTTATCGGCACGTGGAGAATCAGCGTCATATCAGACAGGTACATAATGTTTTAGCTCTTCGATATGTAATGCGTTGTTGAACTTACAAAATTTTATCAAACAGAAGTGACAATAATTGTCTCCGATAATTGCATTACTTTTTATATATCATTCTCATCATTTTAAATGACAATGCACATTATTCCGTGGAATCCAAGGGAGTTGTTTGGATTCGATCTCACGATGTGACGTAATTCAAAAGCACATTTTTAAATCACAAAACAATTTTTCTGAAAGATCAGTTCAACAACCTTTTGTTCAGTTCAACCACGCATGCCTAGAAGTTCTTAGATTTTTTCCTTCTTTTTTTTTTTGCGTGATTAGTTTGCAGCAGTACTCAATAACATTTCTGTATCATTAAGTACCGTCCAAAAAGCATTAAGCATCAGCATCTGGAATAGCATGATTGTGAAGTAAAATGATTTAATGCTAAACGAAAAATTCCATTAGAAGGCGATGGGAAGCTTAAAAAGATGGATGAGTTTAAAACACCATTTGTCATTGGAGAATAAATAAGAACGCAGTAATACAATGTATTCTCCGATGTTTTCTAAACATGAGAGACAGATTTCTCCGTTCACGCAAATGGAAGAATAACTTTATGAAGTACGTGTAACGTTTTGATCAGTTACAAATTCACCGATGGGTCTTAATCCAGCGTTTTCTTCCTGTTTACCCAGAAATGCACAAGTTTTTAAATAATACTCTGGATAGAAATTAATTACAAAGTGCATCTTGAGACACCCGACTCCAATAAATTCTATGCAGTGCTTGAGGAGTTTAAATTTGAGTACCGCTATGAAAATTCCAATTCAAAGCATTTCGAAAACTTTAATTAAAATCGTATACATAGGAGATATTACTAACCTGTTGTGGGCTTTATCAAACAATGACTACACAACACTGAGCAGTGAGAAGCTGGGGGAATTCTTCGTAAAAAAAAAGATTAACATTTACAACTGTCTGTGCTCTTAAATTAGATAGTTTCAAGATCAAATATTTGATATACTTAATTGCGAGTTTCCTGCTACACATTTTATGAAGTAAGAGTTATTGCGAAGGGATGAAACTTCGGAATAGTGGAAAATGTGCAATAAAGTGAAAGTAAAATTTTTATGGATTAGCTATAAAAGCGTACGACAGTGAATTTACGGAAGATCTCGCAGATGCCAATAAATTTAAATAACATCTTAAATTTATACTGACACTTCTTTAGCTGCGAATATGTTTTCTGAAACATCTACTCTTTGTGATAATTGCACTTTGTTAAAAAGACAATCTACCGCAAAGTTAGATCTCTGTAAGCGATAGAAACCTTTTTCGCCTTCATGGACTGCTGTTCTTTCGAAAGCGTCAAATTTGTGTTTTAGTGTCTTTACGTTCTTGCAGTAGTTGCTTATTTATTTGTAAGCACATGCCTACAGACAGTAGATTTAATAGTTACAGGGATTGCTATAACATCATTATGCGTTAACATCACAGTGCATTAAAAGTGATAATTACAATCTTGAAAATCATGCTTGACGAAAGAAATCATAACTTACAGTATCGGAACATTCTTCAAGTGAGTTTTCAAGTCCAGCAGAGTGGCACTGCAAATACTTCACATTTTGAACTTGTCACACTGATATTTAATCGGTTTACAATCAGAATATCTTTCCGTTGATGATGCCGTACAGAAACTGAAGTTGGAAGCTTTCCCTTTCGAATGTAGAGAGGTCATATTGAAGAGCGATAGAAGTTTAGCAATCGGGATATCCGCGATATTAACTCCAGCTCCGTAGATAGTGTAGCAAAACACTTGTCGATTGTTCGAAGGTCCTCCGTGAATACAATGTAGCAAGACACTTGTGATTGTGCGAAGGGCCTCCGTTGTTAAAGTGTACCAAGACACTTGTGGGTTGTTTGAAGGGCTTATGGCTGAAAATGTGCCAAAACACTTGTGGGTCATTCGAAGGGTCTTCATGGTGAAAGTGTACCTAGACACTTGTGGGTTGTTCCAAGGGCCTCCGTGGTTAAAGTGTACCTAAGCACTTGTGGGTTGTTTGAAGGCCCTCCGTGGGGAAAATGTATCAAGACACTTGTGAGTAGTGCGAAGGGCTTCCGTGGATAAAGTGTAGCAAGACACGTGTGTATTGTCAAAGGGTCTCCGTGGTTAAAGTGTGCCTAGACACTTGTGGGTTGTTCGAAGGCCCTCCGTGGTTAAAATGTATTAGGACACTTGTGAGTTGTGCGAAGAGCCTCCGTGGTGAAAGTGTGCCTAGACACTTGTGGGTTGTTCGAAGGCCTAACGTGGACAACATGTTGCAAGACACTTATGAGTTGTGCGAAGGGCCTCCGTTGTTAAAGTGTACCAAGACACTTGTGGGTTGTTTGAAGGGCTTATGGCTAAAAATGTGCCAAAACACTTGTGGGTCATTCGAAGGATCTTCATGGTGAAAGTGTACCTAGACACTTGTGGGTTGTTTGAAAGCCCTCCGTGGGGAAAATGTATCAAGACACTTGTGAGTAGTGCGAAGGGCTTCCGTGGATAAAGTGTAGCAAGAACACTTGTGCGTTGTGCGAAGGGACTCCGTGGATAAAGTGTAGCAAGACACGTGTGTATTGTCAAAGGGTCTCCGTGGTTAAAGTGTGCCTAGACACTTGTGGGTTGTTCGAAGGCCCTCCGTGGTTAAAATGTATTAGGACACTTGTGAGTTGTGCGAAGAGCCTCCGTGGTGAAAGTGTGCCTAGACACTTGTGAGTTGTGCGAAGTGCCTCCGTGGTGAATGTGTGCCTAGATACTTGTGGGTTGTTCGAAGGCCTAACGTGGACAACATGTTGCAAGACACTTATGATTTGTGCAAAGGGCCTCCGTGGATAAAGCGTAGCAAGGTACTTGTGGGTTGTTCGAAGGGCCTCCGTTGTTAAAGTGTACCTACAGGGGTACTAAAATGTCAAAACAACCAATCTGTGACGCAGCTGATCAGATGGCCGAAACGTGGATCGCAGACCTAAACGACGGGTGCGTTGCTTTGTGGAAGTCAATCAGCGAAGCAGTTTCTCAATTGATGGCAAAATTCAATATAGATCAAGCAGAAACAATATCTCGCGCGTCTGTGGATCACACGCTGGCACGAATGGGTAATGAGAATGTACGCCATGTACATCACACTCTCCTAACAACACCATAGATATAAATGAGTTACCTGGTGGTAACAGCGTGTGGATTAGATGACAGACGATTAGAAGCAGATGTGCTGGTCCGATGAATTACGATATGCACTCCATTCTGCCGATGGTCAAGCCCGCATTTGGCGTCATCAGCATGAAGCTTTGGGTCCCTCAAGCATGGCACCATCTATTCAGACCGGTGACGACAGCTGCATGATGCAAAGCATGTTTCTCTGGCATGGACTATGGAACCATGGTGCGTGTGGACCAACGTAATGATGCCGGATTCAAAGTGGTACTGTTTGCGGGCCATGTACATCCTACAATGTTGTACCTCCACCCAGAGGAGGATGAGTTCTATCATGACGATACTGCTTCCTGTCATAGCACCCGCTTTGTGCAGGAAGACTCCGAGAACACAGTGCTGTTTCGAGACATCTCGAATGGCCCTTAAACTTGCCTGATTACAACTCAATTCAACATCTATAGGAAGTTATGGAACGACGGATAAAGTATTTGGTCACACCAGCCCGTTCCATACTGGGCCGTAGACCGCAATACAAACATCTTATTTACAGGTCCTCACACAACTGGTCAGAAATTTTGGTGCCACTCAGGGATACTTTCCGTTCACCGAGCGAAAGAAGGCTCCCATGAAATATTAAGTAGACGGTAGAAATTGGTTGAATACTCTGTGTACATAACTATAATAGAAAAGTGGTTTTTGGTGTTACCAACATTTCGCTTCGTTAGTGGACATGAAATCATCCCATTTGAGAAAATATTTTCTTATCGGATAGCTGTAAGCACTTCCAAGAAGTAGCCTGTGTTTTATTTGAAGTACAGTTTTCCCTCTTGGTGGCATAAAAGGAAAATGTTGAGCTCTCGTTCTGTATTGTACAGTGAAGGTAGACAGCCAGATAACTAAAAATAATGACATGGCATCCACTATCTTGGTTACCTTGGTGACGTTTTAATTTTCTTCCTTTAAGAAAGCGGTGTCACCGTCGGTCAAAAAGTTTCATCATTCATGAATCTTCCACCCGAGGGTAACTTTTTATCAGAGAGGAGCAGTAGCTCCTGTGGTGGGGAGAAAGCAGCATAATGTAATGTTCTAGCACTCATATACTACCTTTTTACCTCACAGAATATCTGTTTCTAGCAGTTGGACGAGAAATAGGATTTTTGAATAACATAGGGAAATTATTATACTTCATTAGCACGGTAAGGAAAGAAGAAAACACTTATTGTCGGGAGAATGCGACCGGTTCATTAGTATTTTTCGTGGAATCTTCACATCTATCTAGAGTACTCTAAAATGTGAGAGATTTGAGTATTTTGTGTTAATCGAAATTCGTTTTCTGTTCCGGAGTGATTCTAAGTTTATAAAGAGTCGTCCTTCCCTCATTTAGAATCACTTTTCCTAGGGAAAGGAGAGAAACAGCGGTTTGCGACAAGAGCACCGGTTTGTTTGTTTTTTTCTCGGGCCTTTAGCTAGGATAGAACTCTGACAATTAGCCAAAAGCGGTTCTGACTATCTGACCACTGGATCAGAAACGTTGAGTTTATTTCCCCCTTGATCGCAGCAGAATGCCGTTCTTTCTCAATTCATATTAATTGCACGACCAATTTCTGTTTGGAAATAAAATGAGTCTTAATTCTTTGTTACGTTTGGCGAGGCAAGAGATTCGCTATGCAGACCACAGCTTCGATCCGAGGAATCATCATATACGCGGAAATCGCCCAACTTCAAGTCCGACACCTTCATTCAGTAGTGCACCTATTATTAATTTATAGTGGTTGCATCAAAGGATAATGGAACAAAGTTTTGTTTTCCCGAGTTCTGTAGCTAGATTAGTTTCCTTTGTATACCAACTCTTTCGTGATCTCTTCGCAATTCCGAAATTTCCTTTCAAACGTTCTCTTACTTATTCTTTCCTCTGCCTAAGTTAAAACGCCCGTGGAACGGCTGTCTATCTTATAGATGCACTTGTATTAAAAATTCCCCTAAACATATCAACTGAATGGCTGAGTCGATATGTTTCGGTGAATTTTACTTCTGAGATCCTTCTTGTAAACATCAGATGCGCAAACTTCACATGACAGTTAGCGCTCATCGTTCTTGTTGTTTTTATTGTTAAAGCGAGACCTGAGAGAAATGAAAACTGGAAGTGTCCTCTAGACATTCTACTGAAGGTAAAACGGCATTTGAAACAAATGAACTTCTAACATGTATTTTCTAATCAAGTTGATGCAGGATCCTTGCATGCTGGAAATGACGTCTGATCTGTAAATTTCTTTCACAACTTTTATCCAAGGGCATCATCTCAGAATAGGAAACTGTAAACACGAGTCATTGCCTTTCTTTCCTTTTCGTTTCTTTTCATTTCTTTCCTTTTCTTTTCTTTTCTTTTTTTTTCTTTTCCCATCTTTTCTTTTATATCTGCAGACATACCATATGAATCGATGAAACGTGAAATGCTCTCATGATAAAGGATCCATAACGACACTTTAAATCATACAGTTATAATTTTATGAAAAATTAAAATCTTCATTTTGTTACGCAAGATTTAGCCAAATAGAACCACTTAAGTTCTTCATTCTGGCATTTTGCTATAGTGGTAGTAATAAGCACGTTGCTAAACTCAGTAAACACGTGAAACAAAGTTATACGACATTTCTTAATGATTCTGAAAAATCATCCCCGTTCTTGCTTTGGGGTTGAGAAAATATTAAGGCAATATCATAAATTCTCACGTACAATAATCGAACGTCTAAAAAGAACACTTGCAGTTTCTAAAATGAAACGTTCTTCATTATCAAAAATAAGCACATTTCGCTTCTCTTGGAGAAATTCTTCTAGTGGGTTGTTGTTTATTTTGAAATGAAGGGAAAAAATAAGCATCGAAAAAATATTGAGGAAACTCAGTCGACCACGCACATTTCTGTTAAAAATGATTCTTTAAAAATGCGTTTATAATACAAGTACGAACAACATCTTTTGCTTCTGGTTTTCCATAACTTCCCTAATATTCTAGCAATCCAGATACCAACTTCCAGATTATGCAGTATCAGTAGCATTATATATTATCTAGAATTTTTTAGTACAGTAGTAAGATTTAAAAAACCACCTTGTCGTTTCTTCCTTTCCATAGTAATCTGTCGCTCTGCTTGGAGCCACAAAATGCAGGACATTCTGGTAAATAACATCCCTGTGTTTCAAATAATTTTCAGAAAACTCATTAACAAATGCTCGAGTTGTAATCTTTCGTCTTCTCCGTGAATTTAAAAAGTAAAGCAGTTTAGGTTACACGGTACAGTGTAAAAAATAAGTGGACAGAAACCATTAAGGAAAATTTCTTAAAATAAGGTGCACCAGAATTGCTGGCAGATCTCCGACTTTTCACGAAATTTCCCTTTTGAAAAGGGTTCAGCTAAATTACAGTATTTTGACAAATTTTCCACAGTCAGTAATTCTGGTTTTTGAAGAAAAGTCAGTTTCGGGTTTTTCGGTTTTTATAAAGAAATTTCTTAAGTTCCCAAAACCTGCTGATTCTACAGAGCGTGAGTCGAAAGTTTTGCAATATTTGGATCAATTTATGTCTTCATACGTACCTTTACGACGAAAGCTGACTAGCATTCAAAGTATAGGCAATCGTGTTGCACCGTCTTTAGCCATTTGTCTGCCAGTTCTTTGATTCTACAGAGGGTGAGTCGAACGTTTTTCAATATTTGGATCACTTTATGTCTTCATACGTACCTTTACGACGAAAGGTGACTAGCATTCAAAGTATAGGCCATCGTGTTGCACCGTCTTTAGCCATCTGTCTGCCAGTTCTTCGATTCTACAGAGGGTGAGTCGAAAGTTTTGCAATATTTGGATCAATTTATGTCTTCATACGTATCTTTACGACGAAAGCTGACTAGCATTCAAAGTATAGGCCATCGTGTTGCACCGTCTTTAGCCATTTGTCTGCCAGTTCTATGATTCTACAGAGGGTGAGTCGAAAGTTTTGCAATATTTGGATCAATTTATGTCTTCATACGGGCCTTTAAGACGAAATTTGACTAGCAATCAAAGTATAGGCCATCGTGTTGCACCGTCTTTAGCCATCTGTCTGCGAGTTCTTCGATTCTACAGAGGGTGAGTCGAAAGTTTTGCAATATTTGGATCACTTTATGTCTTCATACGTACCTTTACGACGAAAGCTGACTAGCATTCAAAGTAAAGGCCATCGTGTTGCACCGTCTTTAGCCATCTGTCTGTCAGTTCTTCGATTCTACACAGGGTGAGTCGAAAGTTTTGCAATATTTGGATCAATTTATGTCTTCATACGTATCTTTACGACGAAAGCTGGCTAGCATTCAAAGTATAGGCCATCGTGTTGCACCGTCTTTAGCCATCTGTCTGCCAGTTCTTCGATTCTACAGAGGGTGAGTCGAAAGTTTTGCAATATTTGGATCAATTTATGTCTTCATACGTATCTTTACGACGAAAGCTGACTAGCATTCATAGTATAGGCCATCGTGTTGCACCGTCTTTAGCCATCTGTCTGCCAGTTCTCCGATTCTACAGAGGGTGAGTCGAAAGTTTTGCAATATTTGGATCAATTTATGTCTTCATACGTACCTTTACGACGAAAGCTGACTAGCATTCAAAGTACAGGCTATCGTGTTGCACCGTCTTTAGCCATCTGTCTGCCAGTTCTTCGATTCTACACAGGGTGAGTCGAAAGTTTTGCAATATTTGGATCAATTTATGTCTTCATACGTATCTTTACGACGAAAGCTGACTAGCATTCAAAGTATAGGCCATCGTGTTGCACCGTCTTTAGCCATCTGTCTGTCAGTTCTCCGATTCTACAGAGGGTGAGTCGAAAGTTTTGCAATATTTGGATCAATTTATGTCTTCATACGTATCTTTACGACGAAAGCTGACTAGCATTCAAAGTATAGGCCATCGTGTTGCACCGTCTTTAGCCATCTGTCTGTCAGTTCTCTGATTCTACAGAGGGTGAGTCGAAAGTTTTGCAATATTTGGATCAATTTATGTCTTCATACGTATCTTTACGACGAAAGCTGACTAGCATTCAAAGTATAGGCCATCGTGTTGCACCGTCTTTAGCCATCTGTCTGTCAGTTCTCCGATTCTACAGAGGGTGAGTCGAAAGTTTTGCAATATTTGGATCAATTTATGTCTTCATACGTATCTTTACTACGAAAGCTGACTAGCATTCAAAGTATAGGCAATCGTGTTGCACCGTCTTTAGCCATCTGTCTGTCAGTTCTCCGATTCTACAGAGGGTGAGTCGAAAGTTTTGCAATATTTGGATCAATTTATGTCTTCATACGTACCTTTACGACGAAAGCTGACTGGCATTCAAAGTACAGGCTATCGTGTTGCACCGTCTTTAGCCATCTGTCTGCCAGTTCTTCGATTCTACACAAAGTGAGTCGAAAGTTTTGCAATATTTGGATCAATTTATGTCTTCATACGTATCTTTACGACAAAAGCTGACTAGCATTCAAAGTACAGGCTATCGTGTTGCACCGTCTTTAGCCATCTGTCTGCCAGTTCTTCGATTCTACACAGGGTGAGTCGAAAGTTTTGCAATATTTGGATCAATTTATGTCTTCATACGTATCTTTACGACGAAAGCTGACTAGCATTCAAAGTATAAGCCATCGTGTTGCACCGTCTTTAGCCATCTGTCTGTCCGTTCTCCGATTCTACAGAGGGTGAGTCGACCACTGCGCCGCCCCGGTGGCGCAGTGGTCTAAGCGATGGCCTCTGATCATTCGTCCGACAGGGGTCCGGGTTCGAATCCCGGTGAGGCATGGATGTTGTGTTTGTCTTACGGCACTGGCTCTATCCCTTCCCTGGAACCAGTGACCCTAAATTAGGGACGGGCGACTGCTTATAGCCCATTGAGTTTCTCACGGTGGTCGTTAAACCTCCAATCAAAAATAATAATAATAATAATAATAATGTGATGTAGGTGTCGCTGTGCCGGGTCGTCTTCCTTGTACGACCCGAAATGACCCGGAATGGGTCTCAAGACGATTGTTTCCTCTTGTTTGAAATTAGTTCCAGAGGCTTGAGATCATACGTACAATAATTGACCAAGGAATCAAGGAACTTCCGTAACTGATTGGCCAGTCTGTTACCTCCCAAAGTCTCTTTATCGTTCTAAATCTTCTAGACACCTCTGTGTTATAGCGAAAAATATGGATCTTCATGATTCACGCTTTAACATTACGGGTTGTACTTGTAGTCTCCGATAGAGATCATTCCTTTTATCGGCCAGCCTGATTTGCATATCTTTCCCTGAGCGAATCACCATCCAAAACTCTTTTGCGGTTTTCATGTTTAATCACAGCAGACCAGCGAAAATTTTGTTTAACTCTCTACTGCCTGAGTTTCTTATTAACACTTCTGTACTGGCCAAAAGTTAGAATTGCTAATAGCAAACTACCTGTCAAAAGTAATTAAAAACTTTTGTCGTTTTGTTCTTAAAGCAGAACATTTCATTAGTTTGTTTTATGTTTCGAAAAAGGGAAACGGTTATTTCGCTCTAGGATTAGGACTTTAGGTGATTGATGCACGTAACTGCATCTGCGCGGTATGCGATCTAATTTAACTTTCCATTTCCGGTTCTCTGTTCTTATTTAAGTTATATTACTTTTCGTTATCTTTTCTTAACGTCACAACATCCAACAGTTTACATTTCGGCACCTTCTGACAGACAGACAAGCTGTTTTGTCAACGTACTGAAATTTCTTTGAAACCAAAAAACTGGTGTTAGCAAAAGAGTTTGTTACTATTTTTCCCTTCTATCAGGTGTTAATAGTTCTTTAAGTATTCAACGAATTACCTGTTTGTTTCTTTAGTTTCAAGTATTCGAGCTTTAATTCGGCAAGGACTTGTGACGTACCTGCGCCGCAGGACGCACACGACATAAAGGCAGATAACAGCAAGAACGAACGTCCGCGTAGCTGCTCAGTTGGTAGAGCGACTTGTTCCGGAATAAGCGGACTCTGGTTCGATCCCCGGCGTGGACCAAAAGTGATGGAGAAATTTTCTTCGTTATAGACTATAAAGAGAGAAGTGTAATTTATTATTATTTTTTTTATTAATTCTGTGGCGATTGGTCTAGGCCCTGGCTTCTAATCATTCGTTCAATTCGACTCCCGTGAGCCATTGATATTGCGTTTGTCTTATGGCCCTGGCTCTCTCCATTCCGTGGAACCATTGGAGCTAAATTAGATACTGGCGACTGCTTATTGCTGATGCAGTTGCTCACGGTGGCCGTTAAACTTCCAAACGAACAAAACCCCGTTAGGACGTCATGCATCTTGATTAGTTTTATAATTAAAACCAGCAGTTTCAGTATTTGGTGCTTTTTCCTTTAGTTAATATACCAGAACTACTATTATTAATCATGATGAATACAAGATTTCTTTGGAATTACTCTTGAGTGACAAACTGTAGAGTGCCAATACATCAGCCAACCGAAAACAGAACAAAAACAGTATGGAAATCTTTTGAGACATAAACCTCTACTTAGCCTTGCTTTTGAATTTTTGTTATTTAATGTGGATTTCATTACTTCTTGTTAAATATTTTCTCACTGAACGGCACATTACTTCTCTGAATAACTTCTATGCTTTGCAGAGCGTTGTATTGCGAAAATGAATGACCCTTTAAGCGGACAATGTACTTATACAGAATGGTGCCTATAATTTACCGCGCTCCCCAAAATGAAATGTTCACACAGCGGCCGAGTTTTACGAATGCTACGGCAATTCTTTTCCTATTCGCATCTCAATAAGACAATTCTTTTCCTGCTCCCGTCTCAATAAGACAATTCTTTTCCTGCTCTCATCTCAATGAAACAATTCTTTTCCTGCTTCATCTCAATAAGACAATTATTTTTGTGATCTCATCTCAATAAGGCAATTCATTTCCTGATCTTATCTCAATAAGACAATTATTTTCCTGCTCTCATCTCAATCAGCAGTCCTTTTCTTGCTCTCATCTCAATGAGACAATTATTTTTCTGCTCTCGTCTCAATAAGGCAATTCATTTCCTGCTCTTATCTCAATAAGACAATTCTTTTCCTGCTCTCATCTCAATAAGACAATTCTTTTCCTGCTCTCATCTCAATCAGCAGTCCTTTTCTTGCTCTCATCTCAATGAGACAATTATTTTTCTGCTCTCGTCTCAATAAGGCAATTCATTCCCTGCTCTTATCTCAATAAGACAATTATTTTCCTGCTCTCATCTCAATGAGAGAATTCCTTTCCTGCTCTCATCTCAATAAGACAATTCTTTTCCTGCTCTCATCTCGATAAGGCAATTCATTTCCTGCTCTCATCTCAATAAGACAATTCTTTTCCTGCTCTCCTCATAGCAGTTTCGACCATAAACCTGACCCTAGGGATAAGTGCTTCCCTCCAGTCCTTTACCTGAGGCATGATATGATGCTGGTGGGCTCAATGTGTTATGCAAATTTGGTAGGCTGGTAATAGGGTGTAACACTGCTCCTTGAACTTTGAGATAGCGGAATACGTCAGTGCCTGCATGCGAACATGGGCGATTATAGTAACGAGGATTACAGTGAAATTATTCTTATGTACGGTGAGAGCAATCAAAACACTGAAGAAACTGCAAGAGAATATGCAAGTCGTTTTCCTTCCGACTAGACGGCATCCAACTCTACGATTCATGGTTTTTTTTTTTTTTTTGTTTTTTTTTTTTATTAGAGGTTTAACGACCACCGTGAGCAACTGAATGGGCTATAAGCAGTCGCCCGTCCCTAATTTAGGGTCACTGGTTCCAGGGACGGGAGAGAGCCAGTGCCGTAAGACAAACACAACATCCATGCCTCACCGGGATTCGAGCCCGGACCCCTTTCAGACGAATGATCAGAGGCCATCGCTTAGACCACTGCGCCACCGGGGCGGCGCTGGAAGATCCCATCAACCCCAGGGAAGACAATCAGCATGTATGGGTGTACGTGGTCTGCAAGGATGCATTAATATCGCATTCGGTCCATAGTGCTTTCCACAGTTATGAGTAGACCCAGGGAATGCCACGAAAACATTTCCCAGACCATAACGCTGTCCCCACCAGCTTGTGTTCTTCCAGCAATGGCTGAAGAGTGTTTGTTCTCCGATGTTTCTCACCTTATACGCCAACGTCCATCCATTTGATGAAGCAGGAAACGTGATTCATCGGAGAAGGCAATCCTTTGCCAATCAGAGGAGGTCCAATTCTGATACTGCCGTGCAAATAAATGCAAGCCTTTCTTTCCCATACACCTTTGTTAGCATAGGTGCAGTGATCATCCGTCTACATCGGAGCTCCGTACGCAGCAGGGTTCGCTGAACTGTCGTTTTAGACACACTTCCGGTAGCCCCCTGGTTCATTCGGCGAATGAATTTCTCCACTGGAGCATGTCGATCGGCTCTCAAGCATCTTCGAAGCCGAAGTTCAACTCTCACATTAATTATTAATGGCACGTAGTGCTCCGCAGTTTCCATATCGCCTATTTGCAATGGTGCCATTTCTTTAATCACGATACACTTTAACCACAACAGCATGCGAACAGTTCACAAACTGCGCTGTTTTATAAATACTGTTCGCAGTTTGTGAACTATGCGAACAGTTCACGAACTGCGTTGTTTCCATAATCGTCCCTCTTTTGCAAATCTGATAAATCGCTCCTTTTATCCTTGACAGCAACGAGTGTTATGTTTTCGGATTGCCTACAGCCCACCTTATATACCCTCTAAGCCAGCTTACGACACGTGCCTTCTTTCATTCGTTACGCGCTGTTGTCGTCAGAAGTAGGAGGTGGTTACAATAATGTGACTGGACTGTGTATAAATGTTGTGTCCTGTTGTGTTAAAGTAAATGCAACGCATAACATGTGCATTGTCTGTCTCAGAATCACATCGAAAGCCTTTAGTGTCTGAACAGACAACATGTCGGTTGTCCTTTTTAAATGGATTTGCAGATGTCCCCGGTATGTATTATGTACGTTAACGTTGCACATGTTCACTGCAGGTAAGCTCGTATGCCTCTAGAATTTCAACTCTCGATATCTCAGCGAAATATTCCTCTAAAGCGTCCAGATAAATTTCGTTCCCCTTAATTCGGCATTTGTTTTTACTAATTGACATTGGTTTTTGTGGGGGGCCGTCTAAACATTTAATTTTCGTATTTTTCGGAAATTATCTATTCCGGGGGTGCGACTATCATAGCCGAATTGTCCTCTGTTTGCTGCGTATTTTGTATTTTTCACTTTACTGCTTCGACGAACCGTTGCTTTTCCTATTCCATTCGAACACCCTTTGTGAAACACTCTGCGTACATTTGGCTCTCTGATGATGATGTAATTTTACTCAAAGTAAAGAAAAGAAGTTTAAAATTAAAGCAAGCCACTCACTATTTTTAACAAAATTTGCTTGATTTACACTATATGGACGAAAGTCACCGGACATACCTAGAAGAGAAACACAACATAGCATTTATTGACATACATTAGTACGGTGTCGGTCCACCTTTAGAGTTAATGCATGCATGCACCGACCCTTCGAGAAATGCTTTCGTCAAGGATTTGGAACACATCGGTAGGTATGCGCTTCCATTCAGTACAAAATGCTGCCTCTAACTGTTGCTTAGTAGTAGGCCTTGGTTACAAACTTATTATGCGGCGCTCTAATTCATTCCATAGGTGCTCTCTGGGTTTAAGATCAGGGCTTTGTGCTGGCCAGTTCACACACGATACTCAATTATCGTCAAACCGCGCCGTAACAGTTCTTGTCGGTGCATTATCCTGCTGGTACCAACAAGGCTCGGTTCCATGGTATTGCTACAGAGTTGGTAGGGCATAGTTGTCCAGAATATCGAGTTAGACGTGCTTGTTAACAGGTTTGTCCACGATAACCAATGAGTCGGGACCATACTACGAAAACCACCCCCACACGAGTACACTGTCAGCTCCAAACTTGACCGCAGGAACAGTACACTGTGGTAAATAGCGTTCCACCGGCTGCCGCCGTACCCACACACGGCCATCAGACTGATGGCTTGTGTATCTGGATTCATCAGTCCATAGAACCCGTTTCCATTGATCAACGATCCACGATAAAGGTTCTTTACACCATGCTAAACGACGAGTAGCATTTTGAGTGGAGATGAAAGGCTTATCAGCAGCCGCACGACCATGGAATGAAGTTCTCTGCGAATGGTACGCGTACATACCGAATTGCCAGCATTTTTATTCACCTGTACACTGAGGTCTGGTGCAGTACTCCGTCGATTAGCTGTAACGACTCTCCTGAGGCTTCGACGTCCTCTATCAATGATTTTCTTTGTTCTGTCGGTGCGTTTTGCTGCTTCAGGAACGCCATGTGTCTTCAAGTTATTCAGTTCATCCAAAACAGTTGATTTGGGTATGTTTAAAAGCCTCTCGGTTTTTCTTACGGACAACCCACTAATATAACACCCAACAATCTTTCCTTTCTCAAAGTCAGTTCTCTCCCGCCGCGACATTTTCACTCAACCTCACAGCGCGATATGATTGCGGTCAGTTGCAGGCTTGTTTTTATACCGTTTGCAGCTGTACCGCGCATCTTAACAACGCAGCGGATCCGTTCATTTGCTTTTGAAGGGTGTCCGGTGATTTTTGTCAATATAGTGTATATTATTATTGCAAATATTATGTATTATTTAGTACTGTTTAGTGTTGATGAACTTACCGTCTTTTTACTGGAGCTACTAAAAATGGCGTTTATTTGCTCTTAGTATTCTGAATTAATCCGTAGTCCTTTTTTACCGTGGCTATCGCATTACTGCTCTGCAAATAGTGTTACTCAAATCCTTTGATATCGTTTAATCTCAACTACCTCATTAGAACGAAATTTCGGAAGTATGCCTAACAGTTACAGTAGCTTTGTGACCAGGAGACTTTGTTTTTTGGCTTCCCATTCATTTTCCCATTTGCTACACAGAAGAACTATTAAATAATGATTTCAAATACCACCTAGTATGCATGTAAAGAATAAAACCAAGCACACACCTTATGTTTTCGCCCTTTTAATAAAGAGAATAATCGAAATATCCTCTGAGCTTGCCCAAATGAGATTTTTAAATTTGATTAAAAACACGAATGAAAAAGCGCAGAACGAGAGGATCATGGGAAATTAATTTACATTCTCCATTCTTTAGAAAACCGGAGAAATCAGCTCACTATTCTTGTGATACTTTTTTTTCCTTTCCTCTCCTCTCTCTTTATCGAAACTGACATTATTAAAGAAACAGATTATTTTTCAGAGTAGAACTGTTCGAAATGTTCCGTCCGCTTTCTCTTGCACAATAGCAACGTTTTCCGCTATTTTCTTACTCTCTCTCTCTCTCTCTCTCTCTCTTTCTTTGCTTGCTCGGTTGCTTCTCAAGGTTTCATTACTTTCACTGTAGTGAATGCCACACTTTCGAACTTATGGAATAGCACTTACACAAGTACTACATCCGTCTATCTCAGCGTCCGGGAAGAGCGGCAGAGGATAGACAACTTGGGAATATTGGAAATCGAAAACTCTTGCTTTACCGTTCGCTTGCTCTTAGTATGTGAGAGAGAGAGGAGCTCCCAGCCAAAGCAAATATTTCCGTGTAATCGCTGTCTCCTCAGAGTTCTCGTGCTGTGTGATCGCTTTCTTTTCTGTGTCATACCTATCTAAAGTCAATGAACTCAAGCTTCATGATCTACTTTTGATCAAAAGCAGAAATGCCCTGGAAAAGATATTTAATCCAAATCACCATGAAACTTTATATTCACCAGATGTGTGTAATGCGTTTTGTTCGTTAAGTATCATTGTTTTCAGATGCGCAAATGAAATATGGTATGCCGTAAGAACAAATGCACTGCTGATACCTTCCGGAAAGAATTTCAGCAATATGCTTTTAATTCTTTGCGGCAGGTGGCAGTAATGTCCCATTTCTTACTACTTCTCTGACATGGCGTCCCTCGTATGGTGTACACGTTAGATCTAGTGCGGAAGATCGGTCGATGTTTCAAAGAACATAAACAACATCCTTAATTTTCGCACTTTCTTCCTTCCTAAGTCAATATCCGGTTATGTTTCTGCAGTTGCGAACCAATCTTGATGATGATTTCGCTAAATTGACTACATCAATGAGTCGGTGCCGCCCCGGTGGCGCAGTGGTCTAAGCGATGGCCTCTTATCATTCGTCTAAAATGGGGGTCCGGGTTCGAATTTCGATGAGGCATTAATGGTGCGTTTGTCTTACGGCACTGGCTCTCTCCCTTCCCTGGAACCAGTGACCCTAAATTAGGGACGGGTGACTGCACTTAGTTGCTCATGGTGGTCGTTAAACCTCCAACCAAAAAATTAAAAAAATGAGTCAGTATCTAATGTGTATTGCGCATTAGTTCCATGAACGAAATAATCAAATTCATAATAAGCCAAAATAGATGCAAATGCGAATCCACTCACCACAGTAACTTAATCAAATGAAATATCCCTTATTTGCAAGAAACTTCCAGTATCCTGTAGGTAGAACAATTAACAGAAAAATGTAATATTGTAACCAGGTAATTAGGAAATCATAGATTTTAACAGGAGTAAACTTTAATAGCCATTTAGAATGTGGTGAGTTAAAATGATCTTCCTGTTTCATTAGTTCTTGTTTGGTGAGGGTCCTCTTTTTCACCCGATATAGGCCAGATGTGTTAATGAGGAAGGATACTTCCTTAAAGCTGTTACTGTCCAATCCAAAGAAGTCGCGGAGTTCGGGTTTATGGCATTATTGTTCTGGGACGGTGTCAGTAGACAACAATCTCTTCGTATGGTAAGTTGCAAGTGCATAGCTACTCAAACATCAGCAGGATAACTGAGAAAATTCCCACGGTAAGATGAACTTCTTAGCTTTGGTGTAAAGATGGGGTCACGGAGTCGTCCGAGACAGTGTGAAAAAAAACGCACGAGGTCTTCTTATCGGGCTCTGGAAGAGAGCGGCTTTGAAGATTTCTTCCATGTCGTGACTGCAGGAGGAATGTCTGGTGTCATGAAAGCAGAATTAAGAACTAAGTCTGAAAAGTAAGTTTAGCAGCGAGATAACTGAAAAAGAAGAACCCCAATAGAATGATAAGCAGAAACAAATCATCCAGTTAATAATATAAAGAACTAGCTGATAACCCGTCCTAGGACGGTTGCCTTTAAGCTTTAAATAAATATTAATATATACACTACCTACCAACAAGTAATTGGACACCTCTGCAATCGACGATATCTGCGGTCCTGATACACGTCATGGCCGCCGCCGTTAAATATCGCGTGGGAAACAACAACGCAACCAGTCGCATGCAAGATGCCACGCAGTTTGCAGCTCTCTGATTTCGAGAAAAGTGTAATCGTCGGGTATCACAGAAATGGCCGATCCATACGTGACATATCCAGCAAGTTGAAGTACCCAAAATCGACAGTGGCCTACGTGATTGGCAAGTGGAAGATGAGAGGTGACTGTCGGAATGTACCCCGACACGGCAGACCTACAAAACTGGGAGTTAGAGTCCGACGGGTGCTGACCAGAGAAATTCGGAAGAACCGCACCAAATCGATGGGCCACATCCGCGAGGAGTTTCATCAGACATCCGGGAGTGTTCTTTCGATGAATGCCATCCGTAAGGAAGCCCATCTGCTCGGTTATCATGGACGTGCTGCCGCCCACAAGCCTTTGATCACCAAGTCCAATAGCGCTGCTCGGCTAACGTGGTGCAAAGAACGTCGACAGTGGACCGTTGAACAGTGGAAACAGGTTATCTGGAGCAACGAATCAAGGTTCACCCTCTACGGTTTGAATGTCAGGGTCTGGGTTTGGGGTCTGCCTGGAGAACGCCTCCTGCCGGAATGTATTGTGCCAACTGTGAAGTTCGGCGGCGGTGGAATTATGCTATGGGGGTGTTTCTCCTGGTATGGCACGGGACCCTTGGTCGCAATTCCTGGTAGACTCAACGCCGAGACCTACTGCACCATTTTGGATGACCATGTGCTTCCTACGTTGTGGCAGTTTTACGGGGTGGACCCATGTTACTTTCAGGATGACAATGCCACCTGTCATGATGCGAGGTCCACCATGGCTTGGTATGATGACAATGGGGTTAATCGAATGGACTGGCCTGCGCAGAGCCCGGACCTTAACCCTATCGAGCACCTCTGGGACGAGTTGGAGCGTCTACTTAAGGGGTGCCCCCACCGTCCAAAATCGGTGAAGGAACTGACCTGTTTTCTCCAAGCCGAGTGGAAGAAAATACCGCTAGCCGTCTGTAACGTACCAGGAGATGTGACGTACTTGCCAGAAGGACGCACACGACATAAAGGCAGATAGGAATCAGAATAAAACGTCCGCGTAGCTCAATTGGTAGAGTGACTTATTCCGGAATGAGGGGATCCGGGTTCAAGCCCCGGCGTGGATAAAAATGACGGAGAAATTTACTTCGTTATAATGGCGTCCGAACATTCCGGATGACCCGACCGTTCAAAATCTCGCAATGGTGTGATGTTATTTCCACACCGCGAGATAGGAAAAATAAGAGACTCCATTCTCCAGCACTTCGGAAAAAAAAAATAATAAGGGGGAGATGATGTAACGTACCAGGAGATGTGACGTACCTTCCAGAAGGACGCACACGACATAAAGGCAGATAGGAATCAGAATAAAACGTCCGCGTAGCTCAATTGGTAGAGTGACTTATTCCGGAATGAGGGGATCCGGGTTCGAATCCCGGCGTAGACCAGAAATGACGGAGAAATTTACTTCGTTATACGTCGTACAACACTTGGTTGAGAGTATGCTCCGGAGGATCGCAGCTGTAATCGCCGCTCGTGGAGGCTCCACCAACTATTGAAGGTGAATAAACTTCGTTTTCCTTTGCTATCACAGGTGTCCAATTACTTGTTGGTTGGTAGTGTATTTCCTGTCCTAAGAAGGGGTGAAATATAGTTTTCGATTGAAGGAGCACAAAAGACCTACAGTCGGAACGGTGCCCTAAAGAAGTCGTCCAAGGCTAAACAGTGTTACGAAAAGGACCATAAATTTCTCTTTGAAGAAGCGGAACTAATTGACAAGCTAGATTCAACCACCAAACTTGATATTTTGGAAGCTTTCCATATATATCAGAAGTATTCGCAACTTGTTAATGACATGGCATCCACCCCATTTCTATCAAGCGCGTGGAAGCATCTAACCAAAACACGTGACTGTAAACAGCATTTATGATATCACATACAATTTGAATATTTACGTACCATTCGTCCCGATGAAGCTATGTCAATACCCAGCGAAACCATGATGTACTTGAAAAAATAAATATTTGTGACAAACTACGTTGTATTATCTTAATATACATAATTTCCTTTTTCGTCCAGTTGTTTTCGTGCAAAATTACCTTAATAACTTTTGCTTTGATTTTTCGCGTTAAATGACTTTTTCTCCGGCACGCTTGTTATTCCGTTCACGGCTTGTTTTGGACTGTCCTGGTCGACGATTAATTTGAAACTTCATACCGAAGCTTTTTCTACAAAATAATGCGACATCTGGCATTACAAATCATAACTATCTAAATTCTCGACAATGTGCTGTTGGGGCGACATTTGTTTTTAGATGCAATTTTGCTCACTTTGACATCTCAAGATTTCAGTTTTTATTGTAGGTTACAGCGTTAAGATTGATCGATGTTTTGCAAAATGTATAATATAATCAGCACCAAACTAGGAAAGTTAGTTAAATTAAAAAAGTAAAAAATAATTAAAATGTAGAAATTAATATTCGAATTGTGCTAAATTAAAGTAATATACAAACTCAACTTGCTGTGATATTGAGATTTCATTTCGAATTTTGTAGATCTGATAAATAGAACTCGAATCATTAATAATTCAATGTTTTTAAATTAGCACGCCATCACTTTGACGTCTCAATTATATAGCACGCAACCACTCGCGTGCTGCTGTATAACACGCAATCATTTTGACATCTCAAGAGCATACACGAATTGATTGATACGTGAGGGTGCAACAATGCAGACGTTGCTGTGACGTAAAGCCTTCCAGACAGATCTGGCTGTTTATTTTATTAATGGTAAAGAAAGCAGACAGTGGTAGTGACGCCATCGGAGCACAAGTGCACGTGAATCCCCAATAAAAATCAAAATTCAATAGCCAAATACTACAAAATTCTTATACTAATATTTTCGTCGACTGGGCATTTCATTGGGAAATTAATTCGCCTCTCTAATATGGCTTTTTTTTCTTATCATCCACTAAAATAACACGACGGCGATAGCGTCGTCTTCAACTAACTGGTACCACGAGATACACAGCACGTGTTGCTTCTGCGCATGCGCAGCCCCGTCGCTTCCACCTGGTGTTGGGGTTTCATCGGTTGCCAGCTACGGGCCACCAGGGGCACTTGCGTGGTGGCCCGCAATTCACGGCGATGCTGCAGGGCCATCAATGGCTCGCCCACTGATGGCGCTTCCACCATCGGACCGCTATAGGGTCGTAAGCGGCAGATTTCGGCCAGCAGTGACCCCATCACTGCAAGCTGGTGGCAAAGCATTTTCCCAACACTTGTGTTTTTTGCTGGGAAGTTGCTGCGGGTGCACAGATCAGTTGTGCACAGCCGGAAGTGAAAGTCGCTTGTAGTCTATCATTGCAGTTTTTCGCTTTTCGTTGGCTGTTTTTATTTGTGTGTGTTGAGGTTTGTTGACTTGTTGAACTGTGAAGTGCAGGATTTTATTTATGTGAGAGGGATTAATTTAATTACATTTCAGTACAAAAAGAAGCACGCCATGCCATTGAGTAAGGTAACAGTTTCAGAACTAAAAGAACTGGTGTTTTCTAACTTGTCGGTGGAAAGAAAAATGGAAGTAAAACAGTGTGGCAGTCTAACGCCTCAGCTTAATACAGCTCAAATAACTAAATCAAAAAGTAAGATATATTTATGAAGAAAACTTGTGGATCTATGGATGTGAAGTAACCAACCGGCTATATTGCTTTTCCTGCCTGCTGTTTGCAAAACAGAGTGATGAATCCAATTGGATGAATTTTTGGTGTCTCTGATCTGTCTTTCCTAACTAAACAATAAAGAAGCATAAATGCGCATAATCACATTTAGACTCTACTTTAGAGTTTAAACTTTTTGGAAAGATAGACATTCAACAACAACTTGACAGCACTTATCGTCTGAATATTAAAAGGTATAATGAGCAAGTTACAAAACATCGTTATGTCCTATCAAAAATTGTTTATTGTAAAAACTTTTGCTGCGTATTTGAACTAGCACTTCGAAGTCACGACGAAAGTGAGGAGTCCTTAAATCCTGACGTTTTTAGAGGTCTTGATAATTTTTCAGCAAAACTTGATGTATCTTTAAAAGATTACCTTATTAACGCAACCCTTTTTAAAGGAACATTTAAAGAAATTCAAGAATGATTTGCCAAATTGTATGCTTACTATCTGTGAAGAAAACATGAAAATGAAATGACAAATGCAAGTTTTGTTTCAGTGATCGCAGATGAAAAAACTGATATTTCATCGGTATTCCAATTGGTTATTGTTTTTCTCTATGTATTAATAGACAGCATGTTTAAAGATTCTGGCAATTTGTTATTCTCCCAGGACATTACGCAGGTCCATTGCTGGATGTATTTGTGCTGACTTGGAAAATCTTGTTCACAATCCTGACAAAGTATTATCCCAGATCGATGGTGCTAGTGTGATAGGTGCATCACGGGGGTGTTCATGCTGTCATTCAGCAGCATTATAAACACGCATATTTTGTACATTGCTATGCATAGCAATTGAATTTGATTGTGGCACAATCTACTAATCAAAACCAACAAGTTATGGTGTTCTTTTTCAAATTTGACTGCTGTAACTAATTTTTTTAGCAACTCTCCATAGAGGATTGCTGTTCTGGATGAGATTGTTGACAAAAGAAGCCCTCACGCTTCTTCTACAAGGCAGAAGTTCGAGAGTCGAAGGATAAATACTGTGTATGAGTATAGAATACAGCTGGTTGAATGTATGGAGAAAACAGAATCATCATCCGAGCAGGAGCCGTTTGACGCATGCTGGATGATCCAGTGTTTGTATTTTGGCCCACATTCTTGCACAATATTATGCTACATGTGGATCTTTTACATAACCATCTACAGAAAAAAGAGTTTTAATGCCGTGCAAACCAGAAAAATTCACAGTTTTCAAACGTCAGTCGAGAAAGAAAGACGTAATAATGGCAAATTAAGAATGCAAGTCGAAAACGCAGTGTAAAAGCCATCTTCGAAGATAAGAAAAGCAGAAAATGGTCACCTAAACAGAACTGTGGCAGACAAAGAAATGTGTGTTGTGATTATTAATCAAATAAAGAAAATATTTTTTTTACAAAGTAATTATCTGCTGTAATTCTTTTTGATGCCGAAACATGTCAGGGATATGAGAAGTAATTCCTGGCTCAACTGCTTGAACAAACGATAGAAATGCATCCGTTTTTAGGAAAAGATCGTCTAAAAATTGGACTGGGAGTTATCTACAGACAAGACTTCCGGAATAGAAAACGTAAATCTTCTGCAACCTGTCATAGAAAACAACTTGCAGACTACGTTTTCAGAGACATTCAAACTGCTGCTGATGATTGCTTCTACGATCCCAATGACTACTGCCGAGGCTGAAAGAGGTTTCTTACCTTTGTAGAGGATAAAAACATTTTCAAGTTTTTAAGAAGTACCATGACTGAGAATATACTGAGTGCATTAGCCATGCTTTCAATAGAAAAAGACATGATTAATAACATGCCAAATTTTATTGCAAGTGTTATTAACTTGTTTGCCTCTAAGAAAGACAAAAGAATGGATTTTGTGAACTCCCACTTTCAGGTCTCAGGAGCAGCCATTCAGTGAGTACATTTATCTCATATGATAGTACTTTTGCTTCCTATCTTTCACCCTTTTGAGCACTGTGAACTCCCACTTTCAGGTCTCAGGAGCAGCCACTGAACGCAGGACAAAGCTTTGAAGACAATTCCCCATAATTAACTGATTTATGTTAGCTGTGAGCTGATCCCCAACACTAATGTACCTTTAAGATTTCTATGAATTTCAATCAGAATAAAACGGACTCAAGTGTGGAATACGGTGGACCTACCACGCTTGAGAAGGACGGTTCACCACGGAAAGGATCAGCTTCAGGAATGTCTGAATGTGAAAAAGATAATGAGTATGAAGTACAAAAGGTCTTGTGTGCGGCGTGTGATGAATGTCAATGAAGCTCGAGCTGTGTGCCGAGATCGCTGAAAATGGAGACGCTTGCTACAGCAACAGTGAGTTCTTTATGTGAGGAGCTAACCGCTGAATATCAGAGAATAGCTTAGTAATATGTATGTATGTATGTATTTATAAACACTAATATTCACTGCGAAGGAGAGAGTCTTCAAATTAGCGGGTATTCTATTTGTTTTCGTCATAGTGGAAAAAAGTAATTGAAACCCCAGAACTTCTGAATTCTCAATAAGCGAAGGTTTAACGAGCCCTCGAGACAAGGTATAACGAAGTAAATTTCTCCGTCATTTCTGTCCACGCCAGGATTCGAACCCGGATCACCTCATTCCGGAATAAGTCGCTCTACCAATTGAGCTACGCGGACGTTTTATTCTGATTCCTATCTGCCTTTATGTCGTGTGCGTCCTTCTGGCAGGTACGTCACATCTCCTGGTACGTTACAAAGGCACTGAAACAAAATTTGCGAACAGCCCTGTAACAATATTATAAATACCATATGAACAGCTCTGAAACGTATAAGAAAGACAGTCCTTCATTCATTATATGTAAGTCTGGATAGATCTATTCAAAGACCAGTATCCAGGACAAGATCGGAACAAGAAGGAAAATTCTACGATAAATGTCACTTTTTATGAGGCAACGAAGGGGTTGCCACGAAAGGATGCATATCACAACAAGACATCGCTGAAGTTTAAAGCACTGGCGTGAGTACAATGTTTCCTCGTATTGAAACTCAGCTCAGCGTCCATAGTGATGGCTCAGTTCTCCAACACGTCCAACGATATAGTAGTGCATTGGTAACAGCTGCTAGTGTTAAACCTGCGGGGTCTGAGTTAGAATCCATAGTATGCCATAGAAAGGTATAGCTGCTGTATTTTTGTTTTTCTTACGGCTGTGATTCATTCCTTTTAGTGCAGGCAGGGACTCTACAGACTTCTTTTAGCCCTAGGATTCTTGTGTGAGTCGTTAGACTCAAATAAGAAGGAAACGGCCTCGCTCATTGTATGAACTGCTGCTTATAACAGCAATTCAGAACAACTGGTTGAATCCATCATAACAAATTAGTGGCACCATGGACGTTTCTGTTAAAAACCAACTTGCGCGTTGCAGAAATATCTCTCCTTCTGAGTTGATGTATTTTAAAAAGTTGGTCCGTTTAGAATGTATTTTCTCCAAGTGCCATGTTTTCTGATTACTATGAATCTTCACAATGCGTGCATATTATTGTGTGCTAATATATCCCATTTTAAATAAATAAGTAAAAGTTTAGAACTAATATCCTTTCTTTCTCAAAATCTGGTCTTGGCCCTTTATAATTAATGCCATTTTTAACTGAAATGGGCAGTTGAAATGCGTCTCTGTTTGTTTCAGTCTGCCGCCTGCCCTTTTGTAATCCTCTAGTTACGTCACTGGCTAGAAAAGATTATTCAAAACACATTACAGATCTCTATTATACCTTCCATAGTTGTCTGAACTTGGTAACAAATTAAATAAAAACTAAAACTTTTAAAAAAAGAATTACGATTCGCTTGTGTATTTCTAAAATATCTTCGCACAATGTGTGAATTTATTTTTGCCGTTACAGAATCACACTGAAAGAATTATTTTCGTTCTGGCACAACTTACGTGTTGAAATGAAATCACAAAAGAGCTCCAAATATCGGAATCGTAATAATTTAAATACGTTATTTTTCAGAAGTGTTGGAACATACAGGTTGGTGTATGACAGCTGTTATTTCAACTATTTTTTCTTTTGTTTTATTTGTCTTTTAATCGTATCATGACACAATTTCTGCAAGAAATCTGAAGAAATTGCTCATTTTGATTTACAGAGCATTCTAATTTGAAAAAGTAGTAAAGTAATTAGGTATTTCATTGATCTGGAATTTGTACGAAAGAAGCGAATTATAATACACTCAACAAACTGTCGGTTTTTCTCTACGTACTCTCCATTCACATTTACACAATTGCCTCATCTCTTTGAAAGACTGTATTCCAGCCATGTAGGAATTTTGGGGTTGTTGTGATAACCACTGTACCACATAGTACTGTAGCTGATCATCTGTAGTGAATTACTTCCCTCCTAACTGCTCCCTAAGAGAGACGGACACTTTGGGCCAAGTGAGGTCTGTAGGAGACTTGGCTTAGTATTTCCTAGCCCAAAACTTCTACAGCTGTCGTTGCCATGCCACAGGATGACTAGGTTCCTCAAAGCCTCTCTTTTACGATGGATCGTAATACTGTGCACTAGGCAATCCACCAGAAATTTCCCATTTGCTTCCCAGAATACAGTAGTAATTAACTCACTGAAATGCATTTCTTCAGCCGTAAGGAAACCTTATGGAGCCGTTCACAACAGGCTCGCTTAATTTCTGGTATAAAATAATTAACCAGTCTCGTCACTTCACCAAACTATGAGCATGCCGTGCATAAAACGGCATGCTCATAGTTTGGTGATATTCAGCAGGATTGGTTTTGGGTGATGTCTCGTCACTTGTCAATATTAACTTTAAACAACGCGAAAAATCTGTGCAGATGGCGACCCTAAACGACTTCTGATTAAAAATCACAAAGCCTTTTGTACACAATCAGCACACATTTTTCTGAACAGCTGGTGCTCAGTGATGATTTTTTTCACAATATCAACACTGATGTTGAATACTGCATCTACGATACGTACCTTTACCAGTGCTGAGACGGACGGAATCCGAAACCCAGCCTGGGCATGGGCTGCATAGTATTTACTACGATCCGGGATTGGGCTATGAATTCTCTTCTTCTTTCTTTTAACTGTGATTTTGTGCGATTCAGCACATAAGTCTGTAATTACAATTCCCAGTTGATAAAGGGAATTCTTTTAAAAATTGGTCTGGGAAGGGAGGGAGGACTGGGGAGGCTATTTATTCTAGGCTTGGGAAGAAAATGCCATAGGCCACTCATTAGTGTATTTCTGCAAAAAAGGAAAAGCTTCTTCAATAATTGTAGATGCTAGCTGTGGAAATTTCGGCTCCTCCCTTAACGCAGGAGTTTCTAATTACATTAGTGTTTATGAAAATTGTAACACCAAGAAAGAATCGCGCTATTCAAATGGAATTTATATCACAGATTCCTCATGTCACAAGAGATAACTGATTGCATTTGTAGAGTTATCCAAAAACCTTTGGCTTCAAATCTCAGTTTTATGTGAAGCCACCCCGAACAACAATAACAACCTCTACATGGCGTGACTTTGAATAGAAGAGGTTTCTGATATCGTCGTGCGGAATAACCTGCCAGGCTGTTTCTGTGCGAGACCACAGTTCATTTGTGGTGACTGGGGGAGGCGCTTCACGGGCCAGTCGCTTAGCTACCGTGTCCCAGATATGTTTGATCCGGGACATATCCGGCGAAAATGCAGACTAGAGAAGAAACAGTATCTTCCGTGCATGGAAGAGATCATGGGCATTCCGGAACACATGTGGCTGAGCACTGTCTTGCTAGAATATAGCGCAACTCTGTAGGAAGGGTATCACCTCTGCCTCAAAAACATCCTTGATGTATTGCTGGATGTTGAGCCTTCCCTTAATTCGTATCAAGCAAGATTACCATTGAACTCAATGGCGCCCAAGCCGTGGCGCTTGGCGTTTTGGCCAGTATGACGCTACAAAACGCACGGTGGACGTTCACTAAGATGTCTTTGGACACGTATACGGTCATCATGCTGCATCAAGTTTAATCGTCAAAAAACACGACCTGTTGCCAATTAGCACGTCAATATCTGTGTTCAAGACCCCATTGCACCCTGTCTGAGGTTGAGGGTCAAAGGAATGCGCAGCAATGAGATGCTGGCGACCAGTCCTCTATTAAGCAGACGACGTCGAACTGTGTTAGAGGATAAAGCCTGCTGTGACAGTATTCCACTGTTGCACAACCCACAGTGGATGTCGCTGTGCGATCGTTCACTGCCATGCTGTACAGGTGTCTGTCATCCGGTGCAGTCGTGCAATTTTGCAGTCCATTTCCCCGGATTTCTGTGAGCCCGATCCGCATCTGTACACTGACTCCACGTTCGAATCACTGTACTGGCGTTTCGTTTTGTACGAGTGGCAGTTACGCGGTAAAACAAATCCAGCTTCTCTCATTCCAACAATCCCTCCTCGCTCAAAGTTCGTCAGTTGTTCATAATGCGACCTTCTTGGGTGACAGCGCATGGCGAGACACAAGAAACACCCTTTCAATAACATTTTAATCTTTTGCAAGACCCAACCTGTTGTACATATCATGCAAATTTCAAGCTAATATCAGCAGTTCTTCACGATGTTCCAATTTTCACAAACCGTAGTGTAACTTTTATGGAGCCGCGTACGTAGATCGCAGCTTTGCTCGATTTTTCCGACTAACCGGCCACCGGAAGAAATTTTAAAAAGAAATGGATAGTCAAAATAGATTGTACGGCTTTATTAAAGAAGTAGATTCATGTCCCTTTCCCACTCTCCTGTTTAGAAAGTCGTTGATTAACTGAAGGGAGAAGAGATAGAGGAAATCTGTAAGAAGAGATTTTTTTTTTCATTAACACCTAAAATCACAGTTTCCGGGCTATTTCGGGCTCGGGGTCTTAAAATGAGGCCCAAACTCAGAATTGATCCCCTACTCAATTGTTTTCTAAAACAGCCTGTCACACACGATCGAGGTTCACTTCGGTCACACCAGTAGCAGACGTATGAACCACATTAACAATGTGGTTCATTCGCTACTTCTTCTCAGCCCTCGGAAAGCTTGTCACTCCATCTCGGAAGTCGGGCAGACACTGGGATTTTCACGAGCCACTGTGTCACGGGTGCACCGTGAGTACATCGAATCCGGTAAAACCATCCCTGCAAGGGCCAACTGCCGTGGACGCCTGTGGATGAGTGGGGTCATCGTCGGCTAGCTCGCATTGCAACAGCGAAATGACGGACCACAGTGCAAGAAATCACTCAGCAATTTAACGATGGTGCACTAAGACGTGTAAGCAGCCACACCATCCAGAACCATCTCCTCGCTATAGGGTACAGAAGCCATCGTCCTACGAGGGTACCGCTGCTAACCGCATATCACAGGGTTCAAAGATTAGCATGGGCACAGGAACATCACCACTGGACCCTAGACATGGGGGAAAATGTTGCCTGGACCGATGAGTCGAGATTCACGTTCGTACATGCGGATGGCAGGATACGAGTACGGCGCATACCACATGAAGCGATGGATCCTTCTTGCCAGCAGGGTACTCTTCAAGCTGGTGGGGTGGCATTCTCGTCTGGGGACTATTTACGTGAACTGAAATGGGACCCCCTGGTACGTGTAACATCGTCCCTCACAGGTCAACGTAACCGGAATATCCTGGACGACCATTTGCTCCCGTTTGTGTGTCTTCAATATCCACTGGGGACCTCATCCTGCAACAAGACAATGCACCGTGCCATTGCTCCCGAATTGTATCCGAATGGTTGGATGAACACTCCACCGACATGGCCTCGCTTCCTTGGCCAGCTAGGTCACCTGACCTCAATCCCATCGAGCACATATGGGATGCCATCGAGAGTTATGTTCAAGGCTCTGACCCTCCCCCCCCCCTCATCCATCAAATCTTCGTGAACTGTGGGAGGGGGGTGGATCTGTATGGCTTCCCAACGCTTCCGGTGTCTTGTCGAGTCCATGCCGAGACGGATTGTTGCCGTCATCAGGGCGAAAGATGGTGCTACACGTTACTAGACATGTATCTCTAATTCAATTGCTCTTCAGTGTAGTATACAGACGATTTCATAAAAATGGTTTATATGTAAGACGGCTTGTTGGGTGTGTTTCTTTGTGTGTATCTCAGAGAAGAGCTGGCTTCGAATGGTGTCATCAACATACTTATTGAACCCACAAAGAATGGGCACGCTTAGTTTTTACCAACAGATTATGTTTACTAGATCCTCTGGAAACGTTCATATGGCAAAGCCGAGGGACACGATATCAGCTAATGAAGGTTTGGGAACGGGACCATTTCGGCAACGGTGGAATAATGGTTTGGACCGCGCCTCTCCACGTCATAATCAGGGAAAACAGTAGAAGTGCAACGGATGTCCGACATAACGACGAGGTCCTGGATCCTCATGTTCGTCTTTTTAGGAGTGCAGTAGTCCAGATTTCCTGTTAACGGACGTCAACGCTCGACCACATAGGGCTTCGCTGGTTGACGAATATCTTGAAAGCGAAGTATTTCATGTATAGATTATCCGATGAGGTTACCAGTACTTAATCCCATTATGCATGTTTGAGACACTTTTGGTCGACGAATTGTTGAACGCTTTCTTGCTCCTACATCTCTACAGAACATACGGTGTGGTATTCTGCAAGAATAGGATTTAACCCAACAGTGTCTCGTGAACACCTTTATTTGTTCGGCACCGTGAAGCTTGCATTGCTATCCGGGGTGATAGCATTCAGTATTAAAAAGTGCGGTACCATTTTTCTTGTTGATTTATGTGATATCGTTTTGTGTCTTATTTCAATACTTTTTTACACGGGTTCATGTTTGCAGTGCATTTTGATACATCCTAGTTCTTCAGCGCTCAAAACTTTGAAACAGTGTATCACACAGCATGCATAAAGTTTATTTCCCAATGTTCATTACTTTGTCAGTTACTGTCTTATAACTAGATTTTTGTGCTTGTTACTGTAATTTTGAGAACCAGTGTATAATCTATGACGCACAAGTGGTGAAAAAGATCTCGAAAAACTGTTGCAAATCAATCATGGCATTATCTATTATAGTTAAACTATAGAATCATCAAAATTGATTTGCCTATTAACTTGAGTCGACTAATTATTCAATGGAATAACTAAGTGTTGAATGCACTTATTGTAAATTTCAATTTGCAAGGGCAGAGTGGTCATATAACCGTCGTGTACATTCACCGGTCCGGAATAACGAACAGACGGTCCGATTCTTCAAAAATTATTTAAATAAAATTAAATTGACAATTACATTGTACAGTACGTCGTTTAAAATATCTCATAAAAGTTGGCTTTGGAAAATGAGAGTCATTTATCATGTTACGTTTACTAGGATGAGTCAAAAGTTCATCACGTTTTCAGCTAAAAGCTTAACGATGCAAGAGAGCGATACAATCTCTCCTCAGTCTGCAAAGTACAGATCGTTGTTTTCTATAGTCCTTTGCCAACTTTCCACCAAGACCACGACACTAACGCGGTATCATTTGGCAGGTGTCGAGGACAAAAATCTCTGATGTCAGATTTCACATTCACCACTGAAACGAAGTGACGTCCTTGTAGGAAATGGGCCGTCGAGCGAAACAGGTGATAATCCAGTGGGTGCAAGATCTGGACTGTATGGAGGATGGAGAAGATCTCAACCACTTCCAGTTCCTATAGTGTTCAACAGGCGACTCTGAAGTTCTGATACTTCCAGAAAGGCCTGCTTCTTATTGATGAGCACTTGGTAGCGTTGTCGCAGAGCACCATGGACCTGCTGTAGTTTTTTGGCATCGAGGTTTCTGTCCACTGCTTGATCGTCTGGCCCGAGTTCCAAGTAAACCGAACCCTCACAATTCCACCAAATGCACAGCATGACTTTCATCCCGAATGGCACTCTCTGTACCACTAGCTGTGCTCCCTGGTTTTCTGCAGCCGCTGGTTCAAAATGGTATGTAAACGTAGAAATATTCACTTTTCATCACTTGTGACGGTTCGAAACCAAAATCTATCGTCCTGTGGATGTGGCAGTCGCCTGCAACATAGGGCCACACTTTGTTCTGCCTGCACGGATGTCAATGCATTGAGAACTACAGAATCAGTTTGTGCCTGGAGGAGAAGCCAAGCTGGTGCGGGTGACGAACGTTGGTGGATTGGGGAGACCCCAAGTAAGAGACCCCACGGCTTCGACCCGGGTATCGGTGTTAGCAGTCGTTGAACGCCCTGACCTGAGCTTGTCTTCGAGTCTGATGTCCTCACTACTGAGGCTCCGGAAACATTTTCGTGAAGTGCAACTGTCTGTTGTTTCCTCATTTCTCTTGCTGTCGGGTTCAATCCGTTTTTCCAATAATGGTGTATAAGCACCCGGGCAGCATGTTCATCGACCCGATCGTCTGCTCACCTTATAATGGAATGTGATTCCGTTCCAAACGCACGTCACATAAGGCCAACCATCTCAGAGACACTATCAATGAACAGTGCCGACCTGGCACGTCGAGGCCATGGCCTCACGCTCTCGATGCCACACCCGCACCCTCCCGTTAGCTCCGCACAGCTGAAAACGGGATTCATCTGACCACGCGACGCGGCGCCACTCTGAAGATGCCCAGTTTTGACGTTTTTTGGAACCAGGCAAGGCGTAATGTCCGATAACGAACAGTCAGCAGAGGCACACGAATAGAGCTTTAGCTGCCGTAGCCCAGGCTATGCAACCTGCACCGTACTGTTCACTTGCTGACACTTCTTGGGCCTCCGACATTTGACCTGGATGTGATTTGCGCCGCTGTTGCGAAGCGGTTTGTCTAAATCGACGCCAGACATCAATAGCGTGTTGTCGGCGACCACGTGTTCTCTGGTATTACTCACGGTACCCCCTTGATGCGGTTGCCAAGGGTTTTTACCACTCGGGCGGTAGAATAACTCATCTTTCTTGCGCAGACAATGCATCCGCGATCCAAGTCTTTCAGACCACCACGTTTACCCATGTTCGTCGATTCTAATACACTGTTGAGAAGGTCATATCATATATAGAGGATTTTTAAGAAGAGAGTGTCTGACCCCAGGTCTTAAACAACCCTTAGAAATAGGAATCTAGGAGATTTGTGCTAGAGCGCCCGATAGGAAAGTGGCACGGAAGCGAGATAGAAAGACGGAAGAAGACGCCCTTATTTATTACCGGGGTCCAGTACCAGGGGCCCGACGGCTTAACGCGCGACACTGTTGAGAAACCCTGTTGTCCACCTATTTATTACCTGCGTTTGGTTTGGGTTCATTTCACTCTGCACAGTGGATGCCAATGTCAACTGCATATCACCTCTCACTCAAATGTTTTGTCTACTGAGTGCATTATACAGTGTATTTGAGTGTATTTCTATTATACAAGTGCACTCTGTATATTAAGTAATATTGATTAATAATATGCAAGTGTATTATATAAATACCAGCTGGGAAAAATTGAAAAGCACCTTGTTAGGTTGATGTTTGGTCATCCCGTGATTTCAACTATTACTTTTCCTTACTTTTTGTAATAACTATTTACTTCAGGTGATATCTAATTTGGCAGTTTTGTAATAAAATTACTGGATGCGGCAGCGTTCATAGGGTAATTACATCGGCGTCATGTATCAAAGCGCTCCCAATGACGCGGATTTCTCGTGTCAGTGAGCTGCCATTTTGTTTTTTGTTCGACATAGCGAGCTGGACGGCTTAGCATCGTGCTTTCGCTGTTGAAATGTATATAAGAATAACGATTCTATTTTTGCTACACAACGTCAATTCAGGCGGCGTTTCAAAGTGGGACGTCATGGGAATGTGCCAGGCTGTTGCACCATTACAAGGTAGATACGTTCCTTTAGATTAACAGCATCGGGTTGTAATCGTAGACCAGGAGGTAGCGAAAGGACTGTGTGGACACCGAAAAATGATTGAAAATGTTCGTGCAGCAATTTTGCGTAGCCCTAAAAGATCTTCTCGATGGCAATCTGCAGCTTTGCACATTTCCGATCGTTCATTCAGGAGAATAATGCATGAGGATCTCCATTTTCACCCTTATAAGCTCTAAATTGTGCAAGAAATTAGCATTCGTGAAAATCCACTGATGTTACGCACCTTGATTATGTCAGATGAAGCACACTTCGAGTTATGTGGTTCGGTGAATAAACAAAATGTGCGTTATTGGGGTGATGTAAACCTGTGTCAACTGCGCATCAAGCCCTTACACAGCGCCCGTGTTACTGTCTGGTGTGGAGTTGCTTCCTTTGGAATTATCGGGCCGTATTTTTACGAGGACGATGAGGGTGTCGCTGTAACTGTCACCAGTGAACGTCATCTACGGATGTTGCAAGACATCTTGCTTCCTCAATTACGGATGCTGAACGTGGATATGGACCATTTATGATTCCAACACAACAGGGCGACTGCGCAACGGCCCGCATATGCGTGGATTTTTTATGACAGAACTTTCCACAGAGATTAATCTCTCGTTATGGTGACATCCCTTGGTCGCTCCGGTCCCCTGATCTAACATGTGCTGATTTTTTCATAACATGTGCTGATTTTACCTCAAGCAAGAAGTCCCGTTGTGCCACCATATTGGAATTGAAGGACCGTATCAGAGCTGCGGTCATCAATATCCCTGGCGATATGTTACGACGAGTAATGGATTCCTTACAACGCCGCTTAGAAGAATGTGTGCTGCCATTTGACAAGGGTCATATTCAAACATTGACTGATTAATGCTATTCTTGTAACTAATATTTGATATAGAGAGTAATAAATGAAAAACATTTACTCGCTTACGGTGCGATTTTATTAATACGTATCAACACTGCCGCACTCTGTATATTAAGTAATATTGATTAATATTTTTGCTACACCGGAACGCACTGCACCCTACTGCAGTTAAATGCCTTTTTTTGGTAATAAAGTTTTATTTAAATGCTGTTAGAAAAGAAGCTAAGATATAAATGCAGTTAGTTTAAACTCTCCGGGTTGTTAGGATCTTTTCAAGGCATAGAAAATCCAGCAGAACATTAAAAAAAGACCTTTAAAGTTGGGTTCTGTGCATGAAGCTATCGTGGATAATCAGCGGAATTTTGCACATAACTGAATTTCAGCGCTTGAGAATTAGAGAATATGTTTCGTGAATTTAAATTGCTTGTAAAGCAGGAGCTGGTTAAAGATATTTGAGAAAAGCGAGCACCCCACTGGGAGACAGTCTGCCTGCCAATGTGAGTTATAATACTCGTATATACGAAACTGTTTTTAATGCAGCAGATTTCCCATTATTATTTCCCTATCACAATTTTTCCTCATTAACTATATATGTGTCAGACAGTTCTCCGTACGCATATTTGAACTCCATCTTTTCAGAATGTCATATGAAATGCATTTTTTTCCCCGTGAAATAAGCTTTTCCTTGTTCAGTGGTATTAAAAAGGAAATTAGAATTGGATATCAGAATAGTTACTCTGGTTTAAAACAACCCATTTATTTGAACTAGTTTATAATGCCATTGAGGAAACTATTGAAATATTTCTTAGGAATGTTCTCTGATGCTTGAAAAAAAATGACAGTACTTTTTTTATGAAATTCATTTGTGTAAAGCCCAAAGGAAGAAAGGATATCACAGAGGATCTTCTCAAATGTGTGTACCAATATAGTCGGCTTAATCTTATTTCTAGAAACTTCATTTCATCGGTTATGTGTCCATTAGGCATTTATGTCCAAAATGCACTCAGTATTTTGATATGTTATTGAATGAGTAAAATCATTAAATATCAAGTATTGACTACTAAAGGTTGTTACAATGCTTTTAAATAACCTTTACCTTTATTGTCTATCTGTCTGCACCACATTACTTTGTTATTTAAATTCGTACCTTAAATATCTATTTTACCAACAAGCAGATACTTTTCAATCATCATACTTATTGCAAAAACATTTATTAATGCAGTACTTACTAGGTGCAATGCCAATCTTTCATACCAACAAACAGATACCCTTCTGAAAAGAAGATACGGACTGGTGTCCTTCAGTAATCGGTTCTAAGACTAACGCTGTTCTTCATATATCTGTACGACTTGTGTGACGTATATTCTAAATTAACTTTCCTTTTTAGTTTCTTTCCCTGTGTAAATCTTGAGTTTATTCTCAGTTATTCTTCACTCTTAACGTAATCACTTTTCTCTCAAACGAATACTGTTGGCAAAATAATTGGGGTTGAATGATCGTGACGTATGCCTGATATAAGATAAGAACGAGAGATAAAAACGACGACTAAACTGTTGCTTGGCGAGCGTTGTAAAACGAGCGTTGTTAAAGAGAGCGTTGCTTGGAGAAGTGTTGCAAGTTGAGCGTTGTGTTAAGAGTGTATGGTGTGAGGAGAGTTTAATGCAATATGCTATGCTATGTTACGATGTGTTGGCTACATCCTGAATAAAACATCTTTTCCGTAAGTTTGACTTTTGTTGTTTACATGTTTCGTCTGGCCGTTAAGGTTTAATTTAGGAACTATTTCATCTTATGGTTATGTTTTTGAAATAACGTAGAAGTATGAAAAGACTTCTACGTCATACTTGCCAAAACCCAAGTACTGGCAAGTCATGATATGCGCAGATGATGTAGCTGTTGACATCAGGTCCCTGAATAAACTGTGGCGCTCCTCCACAATAGCTGTGACGCTCCTCCACAATAGCTGTGACACTCCTCCACAATAGCTGTGACGCTCCTCCACAACAGCTGTGACGCTTTTTTAGAACTTCTTTCTGAGATGGAGACTTACTGAACTGGCTGGCGTAAAAAATTCAATACATAGAAGAGCAGTGCGTTGTTGTTCTTTGTATCTTTCCAAGGAGTCATGTTCCAAGAGACAATCACCTGGGTTACTTCTGCCAAGTATTATTATATATGGGGTGGCAAATAGATTGTCGACTTTCGTGCTTATCCAACGTCTACTACCTTACGAAAAGAGACAGACAGAGCCTCGCGCAGCTAGATCCACTAATCCACCGGAGGAGGTTCTTAACAACACGTCACAAAGTTCTGGTATAAATGACGGTCGTCAGGCCTGTTTTGACGTAGGCTGCTCTCATCTTAAGATCTGGCGAGGCTCAGAGAAAAAGATTCGAAATGGTGCAAGACAGAGCACTCCTAATAATCATTGGGGTTACTCCACGGACCCCCTAATCAGAATTTGAGAGACCGAGATGGTACGAGAGTTTGCCATCAGACTTACCAAGAAATTCTTCAAGAAAGCTGTACTTGTTACAGGTGCGGTTGACTAGGACCTCAGTGTAGTTCTTAAGCGCCAGAAACGTAACGACAAGCAGCATTGGTTCATTAGTCAGAGACCGATTAGACGAAATGGATCAGATGGCAATTCGTTGTGAGCCAAAAAAGTGGGTCATGGTGTGGTTACAAGGTAGTAAAACTTGACTTCTTACATCTTCCATGGGTTGTGCACGGGCTCTCCAACATCTTCTTTTACTCCTGTTCACAGAGTCGGATGCACAATAAAATCCACTTTTTCCAGTGAGGGTTTGCTCACATCCAATGTTCTTGATAATTCAATTTATTACAACTAATTTTATGTGGAATTCGATAACAACACACACACACACACACACAGAAACAACACATGCAAAGAAACTTAAGCATAATATCTTCCGTCACCAGTTGTCACATTAGTTCTCACAACAGCTCCCATATCAGTTCTCATATCAGCTCTGCCATCAGTGCTCACACCACTTCTCACATCAGTTCTGCATCAGTTCACATCACTTCTCCCCTCCGTTCTGCCGGGTTCTCTCTTACCTCATGTTTCGTGTTCGCTTCCGCTGCTGCGTTCCCTGCCGGGGTAGTCTCAACAGATGGACAGACGACCAGAAACGCGCCAAGATTAGCTGGCCGTTATGTTGCTTTTCAGGTTGGTGTGTAATACAGAGTACTTGATGTTGCTCCAGCTCCCAAGGTTTTAAGTGGTTTCACTACCCCCGGAGCGTGACTGGTGGTGGCGGTTCCTGGATGGTTCGCCCCTCCCCGTAGGGTGCTTCGTACCGCTCCTGCGAGCCGAAGAATTTCAAGAGATACTCTTTCCTATCTCTAAACTTTCTATTTTTCTTCCTTACTTAAATCTAGTAGCTTTCTGTTTCTAAAAGAATGTTTGGACTTTTGGTCAGATATCACCTTACTAATGCTACTTCATGCATTACACATTACATACAGATGCCTTTCAGTCATCACACATAATGCAAAATTGTGATCATTGTGTAGCCCTTACCAGGTACAAACCCACTCTGTAGTGCTTTGATACGATGCCTCGTACTTATGAAAAATGTCAGATCTTAGTGGGAGGTGAGTTTGCTTCTAAGAGGTGCTTCACTGGGCTACAATAGCAAACATGGCAGCAACAAGGGCATCTATGAATGGCATAAAACTAAGTTTCAGTATAATACTGTTGAGAGAAGATGAATGTTTCAGTATAAATACTGAAATTGGCGCTACAAGAGGAAAGACTCCAGTTGCTACAGAACGCTTAGGATGAAAGACGATCAACCCAAAGTCGACGGTGCCAGTTTTGAGGAATTACAAACTGGTACCGTTGGCTTTGGGTTGATCTTCCACACCAATATTCTCTTTATAAACTTCTAGAACCAAAGAAAGATTAAGAAGTAACACTTTGTTAGCAGTACACTGGTGTGCAAAAAATAAGACTAAGAGGAGAATTATCATAACAGCGGAACGAGCAGGCAGAACGGACCGAAAGACCACTCAGGAGATAGACTAGGGTCCGGTACGGTAGGGCATGCGCATATATGCAGCATGACGTAGGTCGGAAGGGTATAAAGCACACGGGCAGTGTACGCTCAGCAATCCGATGAAAGCTATTGCACGGTGTACATCGGTTTGAACGACGTCGAGTTATTGCTACCGTGTGATATGGCCCACAGGCAATCCAGTAGATGACATTTGGATGACTTTACCCGAGGTCGCGTCATTGGGAAGTAGGAAGAAACTCGAAGTGTGACTAGTGTGGCCGAGGCGTTCGGGATCGCTCACAGCATCGTTTCGCGAGCTTGGAGAGCATTTCAAAAGACAGGAACAGCTGTCCGAGAGTTTAGCAGTGGTCGTCCACGAGCAACCACGGCGGCGGACGACCGGTAGCGGGAGAAATCGCAAGACACATGCAAGAGACAACTGGAAGTCCGTTATCGCGTTTTACCGTGGCCAGGAGGCTGCACAAATGTGGTCTACTTGCACGACGACCAGTAAGATATGTGACATTAACGCCTGCTCATCGGAGACGGCGGTTTCTGTGGTGCCAGGAACACAAGAACTGAACACATCAGCAATGGGGTCGAGTTCGCTTTACGGGTGATAGCCGATTTAGTCTTACAAGCGATTCTGGAAGTATACACATCTGGAGAGAGCAGGGAACACGCAATCACACCTCCAACATCATCCAAAGGGACCGATTTGGAGGTGGCGGAGTCTCGTTTGGGGCGGTATCAGGCTTGATAGCCGTACTGACCTCCACATCTTCCAAGGAGGTTCAGTCACTGGTGTCCGCTATTGTACGGAGGTTCTCCTGCCTCACGTGCGTCTGTTTAGAGGTACTGCGGGTCCTGAGTTATTCTTCATGGACGACAATGCTACACCTCATCATACAGTGGCTGTCTCAGAGCTGTTGGAGAGTAAAGATATTCAACGCTTGGATTTGGCCGCAAGGTCCGCGGACTTAAATCCAATCGAACACGTGTGGGACCTCCTCGGGAGATGCTTGGCAGCACGTCACCAGCCGCCAGCAACGATTCCGCAGCTGCGATTGGCGCTGCAAGAGGAATGGGCCGCGATGCCTCAACAGCTCCGTGACAACCTCGTCCTCAGCATGGACAGACGTTGTAAATCTTGCAACGCAGTCAGGGGTGATCATATCCCCTACTAAAGACTGGAATTTTCTTGGCAACCGCTTGTCACATGGACGTTTCTGTCTTCTGTCGAGTTGTGCTCGAAGCTACCTTTTCAATAAATTGCCTTTGTACCCTTTGAATTCCTTGTTTGGACGTGTTTGCTCATTTGTCCCATATTCTTGCATCTTGGGGATCTTATGGTATGATTTGAGTCGATGTGGAGCACTTCTGCACGACGTTACATTCGAAAAACCGTCTCGTCCTTAATTTTTGTACGCCACTGTATATAATTATGTAGGCAAACGTATTTGAACATCTTGCTCAAAACGGAAATAAGAGTATTTATTAGTCAAAATCAGTAAATGGTCTGCCGATTTCTGACAACTTGACGCAGCGACCCTTCCAGGCATACTTTCTACGAGATACGGGTAGGTCGGCACCGGAATTTTGTACCTTTTTTATGTTACGCTAATTTGTCATTTACTCGATCCACTTGCTAGCCAACTCGACCCGTCCAACTGCTGCAATACAAACCGCTCATCTGAAGCTCTTGATAATTTTGCACGGTTGACTAACTGCCAGATTGCAAGAAAAACCCACTGAAGCTTTGAGTAAGAAATCAGTGCTAAATTTCGTAGTGTCTGGGCTCAACTTGATATATAGTACATCGCCAATCATCGTGTACGACTGATCATCTAAATTCTTAAACAAACCAAAAACTCCTCTTCAAATTTGTGTATGCAATTTTCTGATCACTTTTTTAGCGCGAACAATTTTGGATTATTCAAAACCTCACTACGTATTGGACTAACATGTATCAAAGTCAAGTGTTTTACTCTTCATGAAACGCATGTATATAAAAAAGTCTAAAATATTATCATCATCGTGATAATGTTTGTAAACTTCAAATAATCTTTTTTTATTCCTTTATTTTTCTTCATTTCACCAGTAATATACTCATAAATTAAATATTCATCTACATCATCTGTATATACTTCCTGCAGAGCGTTCCAAAATTCGGGTGTATTCCGAGGTCTCGGATTCCTGTGTTCGATAGCGCGTTGCATGGCATACCGAATGTGTTCTATCACGTTCTGTTCGGGGGACTTGGGTGGGAATGTCAACACCCCAAACTCATATGTATGCTCCTCTAACCATAATGTGGTGTCCCGACACTTGTGTGGAAGTGCGTTGTCCTGTTGGAACAGGCCCAAACCATCAGCATGAATGCAGGACATGAACGGGTGTACCTCGTCAGAAAGGATGCGCACACAGCGTTGGCCGGTCACAGACGTTTGTAGACGTACCAGCGGTTCCAGTGAAGTCCAACTAAACACACCCCATACCATTACGGACACACACACAGCACCACCAGCCGGTGCAGTTCCCTGTTGACAGGCGGGATCCATGGCTTCCTGGGGTTTGCGCCACACACGAATCCTTCCATCTGCCTGATACAGTTGGAAACGCGACTCTTTAGACCAGGCTACTTGTTTCCAGTCATCAAGTGTCCAGTGGCGGTGCTGCCGTGCCCAAGCGAGGCGCATAGTTCTGTGTCGTGCACCCATCAAGGGGACTCGAGTTTGACGTCGGCTCCCAAAGCCCGTATCTTGCAGCGTACGTTGCACAGTCCGGACGCTGATGCTTGTTGAGGCTCCAGCATTGAATTCCGATGATACCTGCGAGGGTGTTGCACGCCTATCGCGTGAAACGATTCTTGACAGACGACGATGGTCCCGTTCACCTAATGTCTTTTTACGGCCACACTGGTATCGTAGGTCGGAGGTTTTGCCGGAATTCTTGTAGTCACGGTACACCCTTGCAATGGTCGTCCGTGAAAATGCGAACTTCGTTTCTACCTCCGAAATACTATGGCCCATCTCAGGAGAGCCAATTATGACACAGCATTGAAAATCGCTTAAATCGTTATTACTTGTCATTCTCATGCCGAAAACAGCTCTGACAGCTGGCAAGGATGTCGAGTACGCACATAGGTGACGTTGCTATGTATTTTGCATAAGCTCGTCTGTACCAGTTTTTCTGGCACTTCAGTGTATATTGTATTAATGCTTTTTCATTGTATCATAAAATGAACAACATTTGAATTGGTCTGTTACCTCGTACAGTACTCTCCAGCCGCCGTTGCCCTCGAGCATCGAGCAGTCTTTTCCGATCACAGAAAGACCGCTGACTCCTCGTTTTCTTATTTGTGTTCCATATACTGTACACCTTCGATACAGTTCTTCTTGCATAGCCGACAAGGTTTACCGTTTCTGAGATGCTTACAGTTTCTCGCCTAGCCCAGGTGTCATTCCTCGTTTCCAGTCGCTTAAATCACAAACCTTTCCTATGTTTCCGCGATCTACTACTCTTCGTACACGTCTGAATTCTTCGCAGTGAGCTGATTATTAAACCATCTCCACGTCATAGTTGCGCAAGTAAGGAAGAATGGTACGTATCTGATTGTTATTGACGGTTTTACAACCCAGCAAGAACACAAGTGTTGGGAAACTACTGGCAACCAGCTGGCAGTGATGGGTCACTGTTGCCTGAAATCTGCCTCTTAAGGCACGGTAGGAGTCCGTTGATGGCAGCGCCATCAGTCGGCAGCCATTGATGGTGGCCCTGTAGCATCGCCGTGAATTGCGGGCCTCCAAGCAAGTGCCGCTAGTGGCCCGTAGCTGGTAACCGAAGCAACTCCAACACGAAATGGAAGCAACGTGACTGCGCATGAGCAGAAGCAACGCGTGCTGTGTCTCTCGTGGTGCCAGTTAATTGAAGACGATGCTTTCGCCATCGTGTTATTCAGTGGATGTTAAGAAAAAAAGCTATATGTAGAGAGAATAATTAATTTCATAATGAATTTCCACGTCGACGAAGATTACCGTCAGAAGAAAATATATAAATAATAATTGATGAACTGTAATAAATAGTCAATTACTCTCATTTATTTATAGAAACTCATTTTGTAGCAAATTTCCTGCGCTAACACTCAAAGAACCGAGAATACAGACAGCTGTGAAATACACCCACTCCATTCCCATGAATAACAAGAAATAATTCTGTGTAATCTTTCGTTTTAACATTCACTAAACCGCTTCAAACAAAAGTCCCAGAAAAACACTTTAAAAATCGTTATTTTGGAAAACAGAGTAATTATACGCGTTCAAAATGTATCAATTATTTGAAAAAAAAATAGCAACGCTATGTGGGTATAATGTACTCATCCATGGGTTGAATACACAAGACTGGAGGAATTCGCTGCTAAAAATAACGTCAAGTTAAATAAAATATCTTTCCTCTTTAAAACAAATGTAGCTTCGGACCGGGCGGAAAGGAAAGATACAGTGTTAAAATTGTAATAGAATGTGACATGAACGGGTAAATATATTAATTAAAGAATTGCCTTTGAAGGCCAAACAAAACTTTGGAAAGCGCCTTTAAGTTGGTACACTCATTGAAAATGAGTGAAGTTCCCTTAAGGTAAATAAAAGCAATCGCTACGCTGAAAATAAATTTATGAATTATATGAAACGGACATTTATGAAAAATACCTCGCAATATTGTAAAATTAAAAGAGAACCCTTAGTTTCACATCGCTCAGGAAAGAGACTCAGCTTCAAGGGAAGGCGGGGGCGTGGAAAACCAGTGTGGCGGCTAGAGCGCCCGCTTGGCAAGCAGATTGTCGTTGGTTCGTTTCCAGCAGGATCTAAGCGGCGATTTTTAGGATCTGCCGAGAAAATTTCTCCAGCGCCGTGCTGTCATGCATAAGTTTCGTAGGGGGAGGGGATAGTTTTATCTTTGGGGAAACTACAGTCATCTTTTTTTTTTTTTTTTTTTTTTTTGGCTTCTACTGGGGAAATGGCGGACAAGATTCGGCAAGCCATCAGTTACGTCACGTGATTGCCGGCTAACACTGCCGGGAAACTAGCGAACCACATTAGACTAGCCATCATTTCTGGCACGTGCTTGCAAGGCCGCTTAAAGGCCGCTTGTGGCAGCCACTGCCTGTGATGGATAACTGATGGCCCTGTTCTGGCATATGACAACTGATGGAGTGCCAACTGTTGGTCAGCTGCTGGCCCATGTGGTGGCTGAATGGACATTTTATTGACGGTTGGGAAGCGGCAGCATAGTGCTGGGCCACGACTGGCTGCCAGTGCTGGTTTGAGTGCTGGCCCAGCAACAGTATTTTTGCTGGGTCATAATTTGGTACTTCAGTGCATATAGACAATTCTAAACATGTTTATTTGTATGTGAAAAAGAGCCGAATCGAAACAGTTTTCAAGGGATAGGCCATGAAAATGAAATTGTGATGTGGCGACATAGGAGTAATTTGGGCTGAAACTGCCCCCGCCCTTTTTTTTTTTTTTTAGTATTTACAAATAATTGCATTTTGTTTACTTCCAAATAATACATTTTTTTTAAATCTAACTTGAATCGCGACTTTTCTTATTAAATTCGGTAATTAATTCGCTTTAGAATTTCAGAATGGGTGTAATAAAATGTAAAATTTGTGCCTTTGTGTCTTGTTTCCCTAAAATTGATTGTTTGAATAGTTTTCTTTCCAAAGTTCATTGTTTCAAATTTTCTATTTTTTCCCCGTGAAAAAATTCATTTGTTTCGCCTACCTGTCGAGAAAATAAAGTGTTTTTTTTTTTTTTTTTTTTGAGGGTTTAACGACCACCATGAGCAACTCAGTGGGCTATAAGCAGTCGCTCGTCCCTAATTTAGGGTCACTGGTTCCAGGCAAGGGAGAGAGCCAGTGCCGTAAGACAAACAAAACATCCATGCCTTAACAGGATTCGAACCCGAACCCATCTCGAACGAAAGTCAGAAGCCATCGCTTACACTACTGCGCCACCGAGGTGGCCAATAGCAAGTGTATACCATATCTATTATAATAATTTTTTCGGATAAAATGAACGCAAACAAGGTTAAAAATTTGCAATAAAAGGGGAGGGAAATGAAAATTCTGATTATTATAGAGGGAAAAACATAACAGTAATATTGATTATGAAAAGTGAGATGTGTTGCTATTCCATTCAGTAAAATCTCTTTCTTATATCCGAGCCTGATTTGAATCTCACAAAATTTTTCTGATTCGTTTCCTAGTGAGAGTGATGTAATTACTCTCACTAGGAAACGAATACAATCATTCGTAGTATACTACGATGGTTGTACTGAAAGTAATACAAAAGTGGGCATAACTTTTTTATTAACTGACAGAGCTCGTTCGAATTGCATATGTTGGTGGAGTAACTCTTCCTCTATAGTAACACTTCTTCATTCCAGGTAAATAATGGATTCCAAGCGGAAGCAACGTGTCGTTATTGAGTTCATGGTGAAGGAAGAGTGCTGGTTGTCCGACATCCAGAGAAGGCTGCAGAATGTTTACGGAGATGACATCATTGACAAGGGCAATGTGCACAGATGAATGAATAAGTTTGAAGAAGGGGAACCCAGTATTGAAGACAAACCACGCAGTTGCAGACCATCATCTGCGACCACTGACACGAATCGTCAGCGAGTGGATGAATTGATTCGCGCGGAGGGACGAGTCACAATTCGTGAGCTTGTTGCACAACTGGACTGTGGTCACAATGCTATACAGAAGATGGTGGAAGGCTTACAGTATCGGAAAGTGTGTGCAAAAGGGGTACCTCGGCATTTGACATCCGATTTACGGGAGAGAAGGGAAGAAGTCTGCTCCGATCTGATGAAAGCAGCCAATGAAGACATGCTTTTTTCGATCTGTTGACAGGTAATTAAACATAAGCGTATTTTGATGATCCGGAAACGAAGGATCAATCCATGGAATGGCGTCACACCTCTTCACCAAGGCCTAAGAAGTTCAAGAGCCATTGATCAGCACAGAAAGTTATGGTGACTGTTTTGGGGGTTGGGTGACAGGGGTCTCATTCTCCTTGATTTTCTGGAACGTGGCCGTATCGTGACCAGCGAGCGGTACATCGAGACACTCAAGAAGTTCAGAGAAGCCATACGGAGGAAGAGACCGAACAATAATCTGAAAAGGATACACATTCACCATGACAATGCGAGACCACACACGTCTTTGGCAACAAATCAGGCGATTAGAATATGAGACGGCTCGGTGGTCCACCATTCACTGTACAGCCCAGATCTGGCGCTCTCCGACTTCCTCCTGTTCGGTGCAACGAAGGACAGTCTCCGGAGATAACGATTTAATGACACCTACGAGGTGAAAGTGGCTTTGAAGAAGTGGGTACAACAGTCCACACCTGAATTTTTTCGAAGATAATTCGAGAGTTGGGTTCAATGATGGCGCAAATGCATCGCTTGTGATGGAGATTATGTTGAGCATAACTTTGTATAGAGGAATAATTATTCTACCAACGTGTGCAATTTGAACGATCTCTGTCAGTTAATAGAAAAGTTATGCAGACTTTTGCAATGCTTTCGGAACAACCCTCATACAAATAAAACGTCATTCTATTACTCTGTAGCGGAAAGTTTTTGGTAAATAATATGTGAACAGTATTGAGCATGTTTGTTTCTAGGCGATCCATGGTGAATTTCTAAATTCGTTTTGTAGATATGGCGACATAATGGCGAATACAAATTTATACCAAGTGGATCTAAAGTACGTTTAAATTCTAAACGTTATAAAAAAATTTTACAGTGCGGTTAGCACGAAAAGTATCAGCTAGTAAGGGTTGTTTCGCAACGGAAAAACTTTTAGTTCGAAAATAGGACGTGAGGTGAGCCTTATACGCATGCAAATCACGCAAGATATGCAAATATGCTGCCTTTAAAAGCACTGAGTGATAAGTTACAGCTATTAATCGCCTGTGAATCATAAAAGCCGACTATAGGGGAGCGGGCGAGGTGAATCTTGAACATAGAATAATTTTACTTGTGGAAGAGCCCACCCAATATTTTTGGTTGTGTTTAATTAAATAAATTTTTGTTTTTGAGTGTCATTTTCGAAATGCGTGAGTTGAAATTTTTCTACAGAGAAATTTTTTTCCCATACTATTCAGGCTATCGTATGCTATACTAAGGGAAAAATACATTTCTTTCCTTTATAGAAATGTACACTCATTATCATAAAAATCCGCGCACCAAGAAAGAGGGGTCGGATTGAAATGTGATTTTAGTACTGAGATGGTACATATCAAGAACAAAAGTGATTACAATATCACAGCAGTAGGACGATTTCCCGGGGACATACGGTACACTGTACAGCGTTAGTACCACTTCGGAGCGCCTCATGCTCGGATACATGCGGATGGTCCGGCATGGAGTCAAAGAGACGCCGTGCGTTATCGTGGGACACATTGGCCCACATTTCTCGTAACTGACGCTCTAAATCGCGAACACTGGAAGATGGAGAAAGCTGGCATCCTATCACTTCCCACACGTGCTCGATGAACGAGAGATCAGGCGATCTGGCAGGCCACGGAATCATCGAAGCATTACGTAGACGGTCCTGGGAAACCCGAGCCATGTGCGGACGGGCGTTATCTTGTTGGAAAATGGCTCCGGGCCGCGCCGCCGGGAAAGGCAGCACATGGGGCCGCAGAATCTCCTGTACGTAGCGCTGGGCTGTCAACGTCCCTCGGATATCACTGCGAGGGAAGTCCGGCTGTCATACGCAATGTGCTTCCCAAACCATCACGCCTGCAGTTCGGGACGTGTGCCGTTGTACAGTAGGGTTGGGATTGTAGCGATCACCTGCAGTCCTCCACACTCTGACACGGTAGTCGTCCGTTCCCATACAGAAGCGGGATTCGTCTCTGAACACTATACGTCGCCAGTCCGTAGCATTCCGCGTTTCTCGCTGCTGACACCACTGCAATCGACGCCGACGATGGTCAGGTGTTAATGGCAGAAAACGTAAGGGCCGTCGAGAGTGCAGATTCGCCTCTGCCAGGCGTCTGGAAATGGTTCTGGCGGACACAGGAATCCCTTGTACAAACGCCATATGTTCCTGGATATTGGATCAGGTCCTCGTTGCATCTGTGGGTGCCGCTCTTACGATCCCACGGTCCTTTCTGCTGGTTGTGTGTCTGGGTCATCCGGAGCCAGTCCGCCGTGTCTGGGTGCCTTTCCGTGTCCGTTGCTCCCAACACGATCACACCGTACTGTCCGACCGCCCCAAATGGCGGTCGATTCAGGCGCCGGCTGCCCTGCCTTTCTCATTCCGACAAAACGGCTTCGTTCAAACTTCGTCAGTTGCCCGTAAACATAACTACGGCAGCTCTTTGGCATGTCTGTCGCTCATGGATCTTACCTGACTCTTACCGTGCACTTTCGCACGAATGTGGACTGTAGAGTAAGTACCCTGCGCTGCGCCTTATAAGCCCCACGGATTGCGATTGCAGCGCCTGTATCAGACGCGCAGGCATTCGGAATCGCACGAAATTTTAATCATTTGGATGTCTGCCCTCCCTGTAGCTATTCGCCGAGTTTCGCATTAATCGAACGTTTTTTGTTGGTGCTCGGAATTTTATTGCAATAAGTGTACACTGAAGTGCCAGTGCCAGAAAAACTGGTACACTACTCTAATACTTGGTAGATCCCCCGCGGGAGCGCTGGACTGCAGAAATACGACGGAGCATGGACTCCACTAGCTTCCGGAAATATGCTGTAGGCAATGCACACCATACTTCCTGCAGAGCGTTCCACAATTTGAATGTATTCCGAGGTCTCGGATTCCTGTGTTCGATAGCGCGTTGCATGGCATCCCAAATATGTTCTGTCACGTTCAGATCTGGGGACTTGGGTGGGAATGGCAACACCCCAAACTCAGATGAATGCTCTTCTAACCATAATGTGGCGTCCCGGCACTTGTGTGGAGGTGCATTGTTCTGTTCGAACAGGCCCAACCCATCAGCATGAATGCAGCACATGAACGGGTGTACCTCGTCAGAAAGAATTCGCACATAGCGTTGGCCGGTCACAAGCGTTTGTAGACGTATCAGGAGTCCCAGTGAAGTCCAGCTAAACACACCCCATACCATTACGGACCCCCCACCCCACCAGCCGGTACAGTTCCCTGTTGACAGGCGGGATCCATTACTTCATGGGGTTTGCGCCACACACGAATCCTTCCACCTGCCTGATACAGTTGGAAACGCGACTCTTCAGACCGGGCTACTTATTTCCAGTCATCAAGTGCCCAGTGGCGGTGTTGCCGTGCCCAAGCGAGGCGCATAGCTCTGTGTCGTGCAACCATCAAAGGAACTCGAGTTGGGCGTCGGCTCCCAAAGCCCATATCGTGCAGGGTACGTTGCACAGTCCGGACGCTGATGCTTGTTGAGGCTCCAGCATTGAATTCCGATGATACCTGCGAGAGTGTTGCACGCCTATCGCGTGAAACGATTTTTGACAGCCGACGACGGTCACGTTCATCCAATGTCTTTTTGCGGCCACACTGGTATCGTAGGTTGGAGGTTTTTCCGGAAATCTTGTAGTCACGGTACAACCTTGCAATGGTCGTCCGTGAAAATCCGAACTTCGTTTCTACCTCCGAAATACTATGGCCCATCTGACGAGCGACAACTATGACACAGCGTTGAAAATCGTTTAAATCGTTATTACTTGTCATTCTAATGCCGAAAACAGCTCTGACAGTTGGCAAGAATGTCTATCGCTTTATATACGCACTGGCGGATGCAACGGGGTACGTGCCTAGGTGACGTTGCTATGTATTTTGCATAAGCTCGTATGTACCAGTTTTTCTGGCACTTCAGTGTATTATTCTTTATAAGATGGACAAAGCTCAACGTTATGACTTTAATATTCAAACTTTAATGACTTTAATATTCGCTGCACTATCTAGGGTTGGTGTATTTTGGAGTGGGGTTGTTTGTTCTTATTACAGTAAGCAATGCTTTGGTATTGTTTTCTTTTGCGTTTACTGGAACTAGACATTTGATGATCACAGTGAGATTGGGTGTAGTAGCTTGGTTGGTGGGGTTTATTACAGGATGAATGAGGAACTTTAAGGAGAGACGTGCTCATTATGTCCCGGGGGAGGCTCCTTTAGTGTGTGTTCCTTTTATGGTGTTAGTTGAGAGACTGAGTCTTTTATGAGGTCAAAGTGGTTTATTTCCAGAAAAATAATAAATAACAAAATAAGTAAAAACTTTTTTCCGATGTTCAGCATTGCTCATTTAATCAGAAACTTGAATGCCAGCCCCGTATTGTGTTCTACATGTATGACGAAGTAAATTTCTCCGTCATTTTTGGTCTACGCCGGGATTCGAACCCGAGGCCGCTTATTCCGGAACAAGTCGCTCTACCAACTGAGCTACGCAGACATTTGTTCTGATTCCTATCTGCCTTTATGTCGTGTGCGTCCTGCTGGCAGGTACGTCACATCTCCCCTCCCCCGAAAGAGGGCCGGGGGCATGGCCCACGGATCAGCCGTGACCATGAATCGTTGCAGGCAGCCATCCACTGTAGAACGTGCACTTGAGAACTCCCAGTCAATCTGCTGTGTGGAATGCAACATCGCACATTTTTATTTTTCGAAGCGCTGGAGGAGGAATTCTCTGATTTTTCCTGTCTCGCGGTGTGGAAATAACATCACACCAATGCGAGATTTTGAACTGTCGGGTCATCCGGATAGTTCGGGCGCCATTATAACGAAGTAAATTTCTCCGTCATTTTTGGTCTACGCCGGGATTCGAACCCGAGGCCGCTTATTCCGGAACAAGTCGCTCTACCAACTGAGCTACGCAGACATTTGTTCTGTTTCCTATCTGCCTTTATGTCGTGTGCGTCCTGCTGGCAGGTACGTCACACATGTTCTCGTAATATATACTAAATGTTTTAAAAAAATATATAAAAAATGAAATGTATGCATAAAAGCATAGAAGCGTATAATCTCTAACGCCTTTATTGTTCTGTTTTTTTTTTGCGCTTCTCGTTCTGTTTAAGTAATCGCGCTGAAGTTTCATATTTTTTATAAACGTTTGGAAATAAAATCTCTCTAGATATTTTTATAAAATCACTGGCTGAATTTTATTTTTAAAAATATTAATATTCATCAAAAGAATATTTCTGTTTCTTTGTTCATTTACTGATGAGCAAATACAAGTGCGTTTTAAAATATGCTTTGAATGTCATAGTTCATCTATTGCCTTATTAGGAGAGGCGAGAGGCGTGTCCCTCTAACGTGTGATCTTTCCACGCTCGCCCCCTTCCCTCCCAATAATTTGCTGAAGTCGGCGCTCCTGCTATGAATTGCTATTCTCACTCTCGGTATTGAAAACGGTGTGGAGTGTTGCTACCATGTTAACTTTGCCGGCTTAAGCCTTGTTAGTGAAGCTTTTTTTATGCAAGCGGAGAATCGGCAACAGAAGCTCTGCGAAAGTTTTGAGCACAGAAGGTACTAAAGAAGGGCACAGGTTCTAGCACCTGTACCAGTTTGTAGAGCTTGTTGAGACGATTTGAGGAAACAGGAATGTCCCTGGGTCGTCATAAACGTGAGAAACCAGAGTTAAGGGAGTGAAGTTTGAATTTTGTGGTATACCAAATGGACGAACAAGCATCTCAAACGACAACTGAAACAAACAGTGCCCGTGAAGCTGTAGGATGTTTAGCATACCGAGGGCATCGGTAAATCTTATCCTTCACGGTGTGTTAAATCTGTTCCCATATAAACTGCAAACTTGACACTAGCTGTTGCCGGCGTGTAACAGGCTTGGTACTGAGTTATATTAAAACGCCCTGTGTGAAGGGTTCGTTTGAGGCTTCGTTTGCAGTATGTTCTGTATCGGGCGTTTAAATCGTATTTCTCCCGACTGGAGCAGATAAAATAAAATACAAAGTATAAATAAAATCGACTAAAGTCAAACTTTGCTCTTGCAGTGAGGAAGATGTTTATTCAAATGTCCTGGGGAATGTCTCCAAGCATTGTCCATCATTTTCATTCCTTCTCTGTATTATCATTAACACGCTCATTGCCATTTTTTCCCGACCAGTGTTCGCCTCGTACCTTCTCATTTTCCGTCGATTCTCCCTCTTTTCCCTAATTTCCACTCTCCGGCGAGATTTCTCACCTCCTCTCTTGCCTCCTCTCCACCCAATCGCCTGCAACCGAGTTACTCGTCCTCTAGCTGAGTAAACTCCTCCAAAAAAGTCTCCCCAGCCAAAGAGTAAGTCCAACGCCTTCCAAGAAAGCGCGGACACTACTTAAAAATGCCCTCTCTCTGAAAACGCAAAGTTCCTTAATTGCCTTCGCTTTTCCCTTTTCTTACTCCCTCGAAGGAAAGTGTCCACGTAACAACCCCCTCCTTTTACCTGGTACGGCTGAAAAGCAATAATGTCCTGTTCCCCTTCTCTTACATCCACGAAACCATATATCTAACACCCCCTCGTTTGAAGGGACGCGTGAGACAGAGCGCACTTCAACAGTCGTCGCCCTGCTCATCAAAATGGCGGGAAATTGGAGGAAAATGATTACAATTCACTATCTCTAAAATGGCTACTGGACTTCACTTCTGATAAATATGAATGTCCAGGTTACAATACAGTGGAAGAAAGTTGCCAAATAGGCTCTGGCCAAGCCAAGATCACTAAGAATCCCCAATAGTTGTTAAACGTATTGCTGACAGAAGAAGCGCATTTTTCTTTCAATGGGTCTATCAAAACGCATAATTGCCGAATATGGGCATAGGATAATCCACATACCTTCACAGGGGAACCACCGCGTTCACTACGAGTTACGGTGTGGTGTAGATTCACTGCATCGTCATTCTTGGGCCTGTTTTGTTCTGGGCAGCCATGCTCCAGAAACGGTTGAAAGACTTGCTCAGTAAATGCTGACGGCTACTTGAAACTGCTGCGTGAAAACGAGATACCATGATTGCAAATAACAAATCTGCTGCGCATGGTCATGTTTATGCAGAACGGTTCACCAGCTCACGTCGCATCTCCATTAAAGAACTTTCTTGTCATCACATTTGGTGCAGAAAGACTAATCAGCAGACACTGCAGCATCCTGTGGTCACTTCGGTCTCCAGAACTGACACACATAGATTTTTAGTTGTGGGGTTATTTAAAGTCCTGAGTGTACCAGAAATGTCCTTCCACGCATTACCACAACTAAAGGAAGCCATTTGACAGACATGCAACATTCAGCCGTCACTGGAGCTATCACACTTTTGAATGCTGTAATGTTGTGGTGGAGGACATGTTGAACAATATTACTGTTATGGTAATGCCACCAACTTAAAGCAAACTATGTATTTTAATAAATTTTCACTGTATTTATAAGCTTTTTAGCTGTTACCGCCTTCTGTTGGTGACTATTTGAACTAAAAGTTTTTTCGTTGCCAAACGAAATCCCCCTACGAACTGATGCTCTTCGTGCAGACAGCATTGTGATACACGCATTTGTTCTTTTGAAATTTAAGCAAACTTATGAGCCCCCGATATTAAAGCCATCTAGAGGTAAGACCGTGCAACTGAAAAAAAAATTAAGAATAAAAAACGCCTATTCGAAAAAATGCAATATTAATCTTATTCACACATTCATAAGTTCGATCCCGAAATAATTCTTTGGGTAATACTTTTCCAAGTGGAGGCGTCATACGAACAGTTAATTACTTGGACGTACGTAATCGCGTAATTTCTTTAGTACGAGGGTTGTACCGAAAATAATGCAAAAGTGGGCATAACATTTTTATTAACTGACAGAGTTCGTTCAAATTGCACATGTTGGTAAAGTAACCCTTTCTCTATACAAAGGTACTACTTAACGTAGACTCCATCACAAGCGATGCATTTGCGCAATCGTTGAACCCAGTTCTCGAATCCTCCTCGAAAAACTTCAAGTGTGGGCTGTTGTACCCACTTCTTCACAGCCACTTTCACCTCGTTTGGTCATCAAATCGCTGTCCTTGGAGACTGTCCTTCATTGGACCGAACAGGTGGAAGTCGGTAGGTGCCAGATCTGGGCTGTACGGTGGATGAGGGACCACCGACCAGCGTAATTTGGTGATCACCTGATTTGTTGCCAAATAATGTGTGTGGTGTCGCATTGTCATTGTGAATGTGGATCTCTTTCAGATTCTTGTTAGGTCTCTTCCTCCTTATGGCTTCCCTAAGCTTCTTGGGTGTCATAATGTACCGCTCGGTGGTCACGGTACTGCCACTTTCGAGAAAATCAAGGAGAATGACGCCCCTGTCATCCCAAAAAACATTCATCATGACTTTCTGTGGTGATCTCTGGCACTTGAACTTCTTAGGCTTTGGTGAAGGGGTGTGACGCTATTCCATGGATACCTTCTTCGTTTCCGGATCGTAAAGATATGCCCACACTTCATCCCCTGTCAACAGATCTGATAAAAAAAAACGTATTTTCTTTGGCTTCAAGCGCTTTCAGCAGATCAGAGCAGACTTCCACCCTTCTCTCCTTCAAATCTGCAATGAAAAAGAAGAGTTACTATATAGGATGCGTTACTGTACCAACATGTGCAATTTGAACGATCTCTGTCAGTTAATAAAATGTTATGTTCCATTTTGCGTTCCTTTCGGTACAACCCTTGTATGTATATGTGTCTGTATCAAACGATGCGCGAATATTTCAAATCTACGTACTCCGGAGAAAATGGTAAGTGGCGATGTGAAAGTAATTTCTCTCGAAATATATGCAACTTAAGCATGCTTTTCGGAACATTGCACTTCCACTGTAAACTGTGCTTGTGGTTATTTAAGTGAGCGTGGGGAATTCTGCATTTCACTGCGTACGTCTTCCACGCTGCTTAAGTTTTACTCTTAGTTCCTTTGAAAACCATGAATGTGTTTTGACGTACAAGCTTTCAACACGCCCTTGTCCATTTTGCGAATTGAGGTCGTAAGAGCCTCCAGTGGCACATCTCCAAAACACGAAAGACGCGTTCTAGGTTATTTATTTATTTCTCACAAAACATTTGTGTGCCGTGCCTTTTGTGTTTCTGTGACGCGGGTAGAGAGAGAGCGGGAAATTGAAGAAAAAAATGGAGTCCACCGATCATTCACATGTCCTCACATGAAAGGAAGCGAAAGTTCAATTTATCATAATCTATTCAGGGGTTGTAAGAGGAAGATTCCAGCTGTATTTAAAGATCCTTTCAGATGCAGCGTTTTTCCACATTCATAGCAGAAGGTTATGTTCGTGCGGGGTTTTCAATAAGACAAAAAGTGCTTTTTCTGCATTCGGAAAAGTATTTTAACGTTCCGTCGAGGAGTTTGAATAGTTCCACCAGCTTTGAAAAAGATTTTGATTCGATGGTATCACAATTCTTCCTTTCTTTTTTTTTTTTTTTTTCATCGATTTTCTGCACTCATAGTTTTTATTTTTTGTGTGCATATTATGTGAAAGTATTGGTTCATGTTCCCATAGTTTTGATGTTTCTTCCGTAATCAGAAAAGAGGGAAAAGCAGAGTTTCAGGTTACAAAGATTCAAACTTTTTGCCACGTCGGTGCCAAAGTAGTCTGCGGGACTGGCTTCGAACCATTCGTCCGAGATGGGCTAAGGTTCGAGTCCCTGTTGTGTATTTTTATGTGATAGCACTGGCACCGTACCTTCCGGTATCCTAAATGTTTATCGTCCTAAGAGTTTCTGAGGCGATCACTGAATCTGAAACAAACAACGTTTGTTGCTTTGATTTAATTCCAATTGGTATGTAATGGACAGTGGCTCGGTGTGGTCATGAGCGAACAAACGTAATGTGTTTTATGTTAGAGCCTGGGGGCATGAATGCAAATAAAGAATCGAGACAGTACCTTCCTACTCTTTGTAGGAAATGTATGCTATGCATCTTTTGCGTGCCAAGATCATTCTGGGTGTTAAATAAAACAAGTGATTCGAGAATATGCATTTATTTACGTATAATGCATTCCATTTATTCGCGTCCATGCAACTACACCGAGCCACAGTTCGTTACATATTAAATGCAATTGAATCATAACAACAAACAATAAGTTTTATTATTTCCTGACACTGAACCTACTTAGGTGGATTAATGAATGTTATTCCCGTAAAACCAATCAAAGTAGATATGTGAGCCATATCTGCTAAACTATGGCTGCGACATAGTACGTTTTTCGATTGTTTAGTTTTTCAAAAACAATACTTATTTTTATTACTATCATTATACGAGGATTGTACCGAAAGTAACGCAAAAGTGGGCGTAACTTTTTTATTAACTGACAGAGGTCGTTCAAATTGCATATGTTGGTAGAGTAACTCTTCCTCTATAGTAACCCTTCTTCTTCATTGCAGGTAAATAATGGATTCCAAGTAGAAGCAACGTGTCGTCATTCAGTTCATGATGAAGGAAGATATCCACAGAAGGCTACAGAATGTTTAAGGAGGTGACACCATTGACAAGAGCAATGTGCACAGATGGATGAAGAAGTTTAAAAAAGGGGGAAACCAGCATTGAAGACAAACCACGCAGTGGGAGACCATCATCTGCGCCCACTGACATGACACGAATCGTAGCGAGTGCATGAATTGATTGGCGCGGAGAGACGAGTCACAATCCGTGAGCTTGCTGCACGACTGGACTGCGGTCACAATGCCATACAGAAAATGGTGGAAGACTTATTGTAACGTAAAGTGTGTGCAAAGTGGGTACCTCGGCAGCTGACACCCGATTTAAAGGAATGAAGGGTGGAAGCCTGTTATGATCTGCTGGAAGCGTTTGAAGCCAATAAAGACACGTTTTTTTCGATCTAGTGACAGGGGATGAAATGTGGGCATATCATTACGATCCGGAAACGAAGAATCAATTCGTGGAATGGCGTCAAACCTCTTTACCAAGCCTAAGAAGTTGAAGAGCCAACGATCAGCACAGAAACTCATGGGAACTTTTTTGACATGACAGGGTTGTCATTCTCCTTGTTATTCTGGAACGTTACCGTACTGTGGCCACCGAACTTTACACTGAGACACTCAAGAATCTTAGAGAAACCATAAGGAGGAAGAGACCAAACAAGAATCTGAAGAGGATCCACATTCACTTTGGCAATGCGAGACCAGACACATCTTTGGCAGCAAATCAGGTGATCAGCAAATTAGGCTGGTCGGTAGTTCACCATCCACGGTAAATCCCAGATCTGGCGCCCTCCGACTTCCACATGTTTTGTCCAATGAAGGACGGTCTCCAGTGACAACGATTTGATGACACAGACGAGGTGAAAATGGATGTGAACAATTGGGTGCAACAGTCTACACCTGAATAATTTTTTCGAAGATTCGAGAGTTGGATTCAACGATGGCGCAAATGCGTCGCTCGTGATGGAGACTATGTTGAGTAGTACCTTTTGTATAGAGAAAGAGTTACTCTACCAACATATGCAAGTTGAACGATCTCTGTCAGTTAATAACAAATTCATGCCCACTTTTGCATTACTTTCGGTACAATCGTCGTACATATTATTCAGATTTAGACGAACGAAATAAAAGACCTTGACACCGATGGAATGTGATGCAGCTACCAAAGTCCATCTGCGCATGCGCAAGGTAAGATTTCACCTCAAGATAGGAAGAAAAGCTGAATCGCAAGGGAGTTAATGAGTTGGATTGCGAACCTTTAGTGTAGGATATCTGTAGTTTGCAACCCATCGTGTTTATACATCGTTTTAAAGCTCTTCAAAAGCATTTAATCCAGTCGAGAGGAAACCAAATTTCGCTACAACGCATTTTTTTCATTGTTTTCATAGCATCAAAACTGCATTTTTGTTACCGCCTTTATCACATTTAGCATGAAAGGTTCTCGTAATTTATGCAGCTTGTAATGAGATATTGTTACGCTTATGCAAATGGAATGTAATAATAATTCACTGAAAACTATTGTTGAGTAACGATGAAATTAACTATTGTTGCGTCACTTCACGGGACAGCATTCGAAAATCAGATTCAACAATGGTTTTGACCATTCCAATAATCATTTTCGTTACATCGAATTTTTCACTTAAGATTTACTTTACTACTTTCATGTGAGATTCATAGCATCAAAAAGCGAACGATTGATGTATCATTTATATCCTAAACCAAACACGGAGTGTCAAAGTAACACTAGAAATATTCAAAAAATTAGTGTTGTCAAAGACATTTTGATAAAACAAACAGTAGATGAGGTTCTTTTTCGCTACCATAATGACGCTTCAAAACGAATATCTGCAAGACATACACAATATTTTTACCTATTAAATATGCAGCTTACAATGGCGAAACAGTGGAAACTGGAGTCGTAAAGGACTCTGACACAATACGTTGCGGTAGAACTGATATCATTTAATCCTTTGCGACAGAGATAGGCAAGCTTTATGGTATACGAAATGACATATACCTCCCAAAAAAAATAATGTAACACTTTATGTTATCTGAATAAAAAGGCGCATTCAAATTTAAATGAATAATAGTAATAATACTTCAATAACAAGTATCCAACATCTAAACTCAAACTAAAACCAATACGAGTTAAGTTTCAAGTTTTATTACAAAATATTGCTATAATTGTCTTCATAAGACAATACACATCATTTAAGTCGGTATTGGTCCAGTTCGCGGTGTTATTAGCCCTTAGTAATCAAATTCATAGCAGACGGATATGTCCCCTTTATAAAGATTTATAAACTTGTGTACACGCAAGGAACGCTTATAGTGTAATAAATCCGTTTATTTTCGTAGTATACATTTGTATAAAAGTTCTCCAAGTTTGCACACTCCACTGGGAGGTTTAAAATGAATTAGAACACGTAGGGAATAAAGATGATTGTTTGAAAATACCGTGGGTGACATCACGATCAGTATTACGTGAGTTTTTATTACACAATTATGCTGTGTGCCGCGATGTGTTTCTATCTTTTAACAACGCATGCCAAACCGTTGGTATTTCCATAGAGACCATGTCATTGCATGCCAGTTTGCTGGAAAGCTTAGCGAATTTTTATACAAATTTATACCACGAACATGAACGGATTTACTACGCTATAAGCGTTTCTTGCGTATTCACGGCCTGGTGTATTTAAAATAAGAGTAACTTGTATACACTTCATGGTGGATAATTCGTATATGTCCTCAAAATAAGTAAATAATTCTATACTCGAAATATGATTATCGATACAAATATCTGACTATAGAGTTTCAAAAAGACTCATTTGTGACACACTAATTATGTATCCAGATAAAATATCGAGGCCATGCCAGTAGTCGAATAGTCTGAGGGCTGGCTTCCGACGTTCTTACGAGATCACCGGGCTCGAAACCGGGTTGAGGCATAGTCCGTGTTCTTGAGTGATGGCGAACCCATTCCCCTCCCTCCGCCTCCGTCTCAAGTTCTTAAGAGTCACTGAAATAGAAAAGAGCGTTAAGAGTTACCAAATCAGGGCCTTAAGAGTCACCTAGGTGGTAAAAAAACAATGTAACACCACGGAACAAAATAAAATAAAATATTGCAAGATGACGTGTAAGGATTTGGTAAAAATAAAGTTACATCGAAAAACTCTACAGTGCTTTAAGGTGGACATCTAGTGATTTAGCTTCCTATATTTTTTCTTCACAATTAATGCGTTCTCAACGATGAAAATTTGAACATCAATTAAAATAACTTCATATTATAACTTGGAATATTTAATATTTTCTAAAACATAACCATAGTTAAGCAATCCAACATTTGCTTGTCTACCGACGTCATCAATGTACAGGTCGCGCCATCTTTTTCCTGGTCTCAACACCACCAAAGAAAAAGTTATTGATTTTTAATATAATACGTGCAAATTTGTTCCCGATTTTAAATTGTCTGGTATCGCCATGTTCTGTATATCAGTCGTCTCAGTATTTGTCTTGATTTTAAATCGTTTATTTTGGCTGTTTTTTGTGGGTTTTTTTTTTTTTGTTCTTTTTTTCTTTTCTTGCTCAATGAGGTATCTCCATGCGTATGGTTGATCGACTGGGTCGTTGTAATTACAGTTCTCATCTCTTGTTTTTTCAATCATAACTGACTCTCCGATATTCCAGGAAAATGAAAAATGAAACTGAAGTATTCCAAGAAAATGAAAAATGAAACTCTGAAGTATTCCAGGAAAATAAAAATGTTAGTTACAGCTTTTATCTATATAATATTTTACCTTAAATATTTAATATTCAGTGGCATTCAACTGTGATAATTCAATGTCAGACAAAAATGAATAAGTTTCCCGTAAGCACTTTGATATTCATACAACGTGAGAAACAGCACCAAATATCACAACTGTATAGTTGACAGATATATACAATAAATATAACTCTGGGTATAATTTTTGACTTACCTAAGGCACTGCCACTTCAGTGGGTAAGCAATCAGAGTAGCTGACTCCTGGCTAATCGTCCGAGTTGTGTCAGGGTTCGAACCCGTAATGAGCCATTGATAATACAACTGTCTTATGAGCTGGATCTATTTATTCCCTGGAAGAAGTGGTCCTAAATAAAAGACTGATGATTGCTTAGGTGCTGATATGTGTCTTTCAACCTCGAAAGAAAAACAAGGTCTAATGGTGAAGCGATCTAAGCGCTGGTTTTTGATCTTTCGTCCAAGATGGGCCCGGGTTCGCATCCTGGATGAGGCACAGATGGTGTTTTTGTCCTTCAGTACTGGCTCTCTTCCCTCCCTGGAGAAAGTGGGTCTGATTTAAAGATGGAGACTGCTTATAGTCCATTGAATTGCTTATCGTGGACGTTACTCCCCAAACCTAAGGCATTCGATAAAACATACTTTATTTTATCATCATCAACCATTATTAATCACCAGCTGAAGGAATGTCTACCCATGTTTCTTCGACAGCTGTCTGTCTTGATCCAGTCTCCTACATGTCATTTCATCCACCTATCTTCAACGTGATTTTCTTTTGTGTCTTTTTTTGTCCTTTGGTCTCTACTGTAACATTCCAGCTGTCCATTTGGCGGTGAGTTCAATATGTCCCAGCCAATTGGCATTTCAGGAATTTAATATTTGCACTAACGATCCACGAGATTATCTTCTTATCTTTCCTGGTTACACCAAGCATGCATCTCTCCAGGCTCTTTCAGCCTTTGGATGGCTTTTTTTGGTTAAGGTCCATGTCTCTGCTGCATATATAAAAACTGGAAGGATACATTGATTAAACACTTTTCTTTTAAGACAAAATGGCATATTGCTCTTGAAAATTGTACCGTTTCTTCCAAATGCTCCACAACAAAGTTTTATACGCATATTAATTTATATATCTGTTGTTCAATGAAAATGCAGGGATCGGTTACCTCTAAATTTCCCCCATAATTCGAGAAATATGCAGTTGTAGTAAAAGGATTGTGCATCGACTTTTGTTTTGTGAAAGTTCATTTTTAATCCCACTTCGTTACTGTTGTCAGCAAGTTCCTGGATCATACTCTGCAGCTGCGAAAGGGTACTTGCAGAAATGACTATGTCATTAGCAAAACGAAGGTGAGTTAAATATTTCCCATTATTATAAAATAAATCACAGCAAAGCATCAATCATTCGTTTTTTAGGGATCAAAATAAAAAACGTATAAGTGAAACTTCAAATTTCAATGATATTACTTAATAAAATACTAACTTTTATGTTTCAAAAATACAGTATTTAACGAAGGAAGCAAATGTTTGTTGCACTTGCTACTAATGGAACATAATTGCTTAATTTAATCGATTTCCATTTTAGTAGAAATATTTTCTGGAATAGACATGTGCTGTATCGTGTTTTATTTTTTCGATACGTAGTTTAACTGGATTAACAGCAAGCCGTTGGGCATTATTTTTCAGTTTTAGTTTTAAAATACTGTGTGAGTTGAGCCTGAGATGATTTTTTGAAACTAATCCAAAATGTTCATTGTACGCTATAGTGAAATAATTTTGAGTACTCTCATTTATATCATGAATGCGAAATGTTTTCATCCCATCGTAGGCAGCAAGACCTAGGGCAAATTTTTAGTGTTGTTAGAGTGACTTCACTGTCTTCTCCATCACTGTTATTCCCATCTTTAATTGCAATCAGTTAATCAGTTGTCAAACGTGGCACCGTTGTAAGTTCAGAGCCACAACTAGCATTAATTCTCAAACATTCCTGTGTTTAAATTTAATCAAATTTCGACTGATATTGTCACTGGTTCGGAATTTTCAATTTGGAAAGGACCTTCGTTTGAATGGAGTCCGTGGTGGTTATTTAGCTTGCCATCTGCGATGAAACTTTTTGCTGAGCCATCACTAAAATGTTCATAGCTTCGAATATATTTTTATTTCGTTTTTACCAATTCACACTATTTAAGCCATCAATACAAGTTCATAGCTTTCGATATTTTTTTTTATTTTGTTTTTACGCATTCACACAGTAGATCTCTATCCTCCTCACTAGATGCCTGTGGCAGCGATTAACAGAAAACAAGAAAGGGAGCTTTACCGTAAAAAAAAAAAAAAAAAAAAAAAAAAGACTGGTGGTGCGCTTTGCTTTCTAAGGGCTCGAAAAAGAGAATTTTACCTGTTAGCTAGAATTGTACGTTGAGCTGCAAGAATTCAAGGTAGAAGTGAAAAAACATATAATAGAGGAACATACACCCTACGTCCGAAACGTTCCAGGACTGACCGTTTAACTGACGTATCAATAGTGGGATAAAAAATATCACGTACATGCCAGAAGACAGCAGTCCTTGGCCAATCAGGGAAGAGCTGCAAACCGGTTTATACCGGTACCGACAGGCGGCCATTCAGAAAGTCATAACAAGCGCTGTCGTCCCATTTCATTTTAGCCATGGATGGGCAGAGAGTAAACATCCGTTTGGTTGGAAACTTCGTAAATCAGCTCTGAAACGTACAGAATGTTAAAAGAATCGTATGGAGACAGCATTATCCCGCAGCAGAGTTTTCGAATGATATGCAGAGTTTGGTGACGGGCGAAAATCCTTTGATGATGTTCTCCAGGCAGACGCCAAACCCAGACCCTGCCATCCTAACGGTAGAGGGTGAACCTTGATTCGTCGCTCCAGAGAACCTGTTTCCACTGTTCAACAGTCCCCTGTCGACGTTCTTTGCACCACGTTAGCCGAGCAGCGTTCCTGGATTTGGTGATTAAAGGCTTGTGGGCGGCAGCACGTCCATGATTACCGAGCAGATGGGCTTCTTTTCGGATGGTATTCATCGAAAGAACACTCCCGGATGCCTGTTGAAACTGCTCGTGGATGTGGCTCATCGATTTGGTGCGGTTCTTCCGAATTTCTCTGGCCAGCACCCGTCGGTCTCTAACTCCCAGTTTTGTGGGTCTGCCGTGTCGGGGCACATTCCGACAGTCGCCTCTCATCTTCCACTTGCCAATCACGTAGGCCACTGTCGATTTTGGGTACTTCAACTAGCTGGATATGTCACGTATGGATCGGCCATTTCTGTGATTCCCGACGATTACACCTTTCTCGAAATCAGAGAGCTCCGAACTGAGTGGCATCATGCATGCGACTGGTTGCGTTGTTTTTTCCCACACGATATTTAACGGCGGTGGCCGTAACGTGTATCGGGACCACAGATATCGTCGACTACATGGGTGTCCAATTGCTTGTTGGTAGATAGGGTATTTCATCAACCCAGTTTCCAACCCTTCTATTCCGTCTAAAAATTTCCAAGCCACTTGACTGATGTCCATCCTTCCCCCAAAACAGTCTATGTCCATTGGCTCCATCTTCACCATCGACTGCTCAGACCACGTACGCTGCATCGTTTCCAACATCTATGTTCGCCAGCAGCCTGTTTCTTTTGTTCCACCACCGGCGATGTTAATCATTCCTACTTCACTTGTCTTGTGTTACAACCACTATTTTCCCTCATGTTTTCCTTCCAGCAGAAAGTATGTTCATCGTCGCACACGATGCTTCACTATCACTTTCTGCAAGTTCATCACTCTCAGCGGTCTCAACATCACGCAGTGTGTGAATTCCGCATAATTCAAACCATGTTTACAATGTATGTTTTTAACGTACGCATTGTTCAACAACATATATTGCGATCCTACACCACTGCAAGACAATTTAATGCAAATTTCATCCGCTGTCTATCTGTGCTTTTCTTCAATCAGAGTATTATCATGCCATGTTACATCATATCACGGATGACTTTCATCGCACTTGGTCATCTGGGCATGGTTTGAGGTGTGTGATAGCACTATTGTTTCGTTTAGTTATATACATAGTCCAATCACATCATTGTGACCCCTCCTACTTTTGACGTCAACAGTGCGTAGCCAATGAAAGAAGGCACGTGTCGTGAGCGGGCTTGGAGGGTATATAAGGTGTGCCGTAGGTAATCTGAAAACATATTGCTCGCTGCTCTCATGGATAAAAGGAGCTATTTATCAGATTTGCAAAAATGGATGATTATCGGCTTTCGAGACAAGGGTGACGGCATTTCTGAAACATCACAGTTTGTAAACTGTTATTGTGCTGCTGTGGTTAAAGTGTATCGTGATAAGAGAAAAGGCACCACTGCGAATAAGCGACGTGAAAACTGCAGAGCCCCGCGCGCCATGGTGTGAGAGATGAACGTCGGCTGCGAAGATTCGTGAGGGCCGATCGACACGCTACATTGGAGCAACTCACTGGCTGAATGAATCAGAGGGATACCGGAATTGTGTCTAAAACGATAGTTCAGCGAACCTTACTGCGTATGGGACTCCGATGCAGACGGATGGTCACTGCACTTTTGCCAGCGAGGAGGCATCGGCAGAAAAGCTTGCATTTGTACGGCAGTATTGAAATTGGACCTCCACTGATTAGAAAGGAATTGCCTTCTCCGACGAGTCACATTTTCTGCTTCATCGAACAGATGGACGTTGGTGTATAAGGCGAGAAACATCTGAGAACAAACACTCTTCAACCATTGCTGGAAGAACACAAGCTGGTGGGGGCAGCGTTTTGGTCTGGAGAATATTTTCGTGGCGTTCGCTGGGTCCACTCATACCTGTGGAATGCACTATGAACCAAATTCGTTATGAATCCATCCGTGCAGACCACGTACACCCATACATGCTGATTTTCTTCCCCGGGGCGGATGTGATCTTCCAGAACAACAATGCGACGCGTCACACATCTAGAAATGTCCGAATATAGTTGGAAGAGCACGATGAAGACTTCAAAGTACTTCCTCGGCCTCCTAGTTCTCTAGACTTAAACCCAATTGAGCATCTGTGGGACCATCACGATCGTGTTGTTAACTCAATGGATCCTCCACCACGCACCCTCCAGCAGCTATCAGATGAGCTGCAGTCAGCATGTATCCACATACCTCTGAACACCTTCCAGCACCTTATTGAGGCACTCCCAGCCTGTCTAGCTGCTGTCCGCGCTGCACACGGCGGTTACACTGGACATTAGCTGGCGGTCACGATTATGGCACTCGACCGTGTATAATTCAATCATCATCTTGTACATACTTTCGCAAGTTCAACATGGGTTTTTCGTCGCCATGTGTTTATTGTTATCTAATGCCATGTTACTTGAACACAAGAGATTATTTCACCACAGTTCATCAGTAGAAGCTCCGAGTGTGAGCTCCATGGTTGAATGTTTCCCCCTTGATCAATTGCCTAACTTGATACCTTTACCTAGTGCTGTGTTTTTCTTGAGGACTGTTAAAATGCACGGATCAACGTTTTGTTTATGTTCTTCACTTGAGTCAAGTCAACACTTTGGTGGATTTTAATCCGCAACTGTTTTCATTTTTAAAAGAATGTTTGTAAATCTTTCATTTTACTAAACTGTGTTTTATCTGTAATGTGTCTTTCAAGAGAACAAATGCCTTATAAAATCCTGTGCTTCGTGGATGTTTTGTTTGTATTACGGTACTGATCTTCCCTTTTCCCTATTTTTTCTAAATTAGGAACGGGTGGCTGCTAATAGTTCATCGGGTTGCTCGCGAAGGTCGTTGAAGCCCCAAACAAAATAAAACCCATTCTGCCACCGAATTTATTTATTTATTTTTTTTTGATACATAGCAGGGCGTCATGTCCAGCCTTTTCGGAAACTGGTACGGATTGTAAACTTTAAGAAAAACCAGTTGCTATAAGCATGGTGAAAGGTACCTTAGGATGCTAGCCTGCACAAGTGTTTGCGATGTTATGAACAGAGTGGAATTAACAATGTGTTGGCTTTCTCCACGTAATCCATCAGAAATAAATTTTGGCATTTTCTTTAAAACTTCAATTACGCTTTACTTATTTACCAACTCAAATATTTCTAAAAGCGAATGGTTCAACGGAAAACAAACTTGTTTTTTATTAATGTTCAATACGCAGCCTGTTCAGAAAATCTTTTGTACTAAACTGCTATTTGTTTCTACAAAAACAAATATCCCTGGAGGAGTATGTCGGTAAATGTCAGCAAATATCCTAAAATTCTTTCGTACGTAAATAACATGAGCTGTGATATTACCAAAACGAAATGTTCTCTAGGTAGTAGCCATTACAGGTAGAGTCTCCAAACAAATTTATTGTGCATGCTCTGTGATTTATCCTTTCTTGAAACATGAATTCTAGGAATTTTCAAATTCTGTGATGTCGCGATCTTAATGAAATTACTCACACAATAATTCAAGATACACTTTGGATTAGGATTACATAAGAGATAAATAAAGAATATCGCCTTCTGTTTATTAAAAAAATGTATTTATAAAATTTACTAAATATATGCACGCTCGAGAGATTCAACTCTATTTTAAAAGATCTGAATTCAATGGTTTCAGCAATTTCGTATAAAAATCCAAACCTCGTTTGGAATTGCTTAATTTGTAAAACCTGCAGTTCATATTGGAGGTAACAGCTCTCAAATCACGCTTTTATTCTTCTCGCCGTATTTTATCTCTCCTATCAGAGATAAAATAGGGACAATACAATGCTTCAAATTCCAACATTCAGTTTTCTGTTCTTTATCTTTCTGTGTTCACTTTCCTCTTCAAATAAAAGGGGAAAGACGTAGCATATTTGGAATTTTTTCCTTTCCTCGAGCAGCATAGATCTCAGAAAATCTTATGTTTGATCTAAAGCACCGTGTAGAATACATAGCGAAATGATGGTTTCAGAATAGTCAATGCTATATATTAAAAAGTCAATTTTAAATCTTCCATTTTAGTAAAAAAATTATACGGTGGAAAATGCTTTCCTGAGTATAAATATGTCTAATATGTTAAAACGTTTCATTAAAGAAACAACATTGATATTTAACTGATAACCCTGTGACAATGCATGACTACCGCAGGTTATAGTTGATAGTTGTACTATATAACCGTTCTTTTTTATCAAAACTATCATTCATGTTGTTCAGTGTCTTGAATAATTTTGTCACTAATACTTGCGATTTGGAAGAATTTCCCATGTAGATTTAGTTTATATGTTAAATTGTTTTTTCTCTGAATGCGAGCACTCCGCAAATATAAGACTTTTCACATGGCTTTCGCCATACCTTGTGTTTGGTATCTCTAGAAAACAGACACCTTTATCTTAGTATATATTTCTTTCTTTCTCTTATTCTCTTTCTTTCTTTCTCTTTCTTTCTTTCTCTTATTCTCCTTCTTTCTTTCTCTTATTCTCTTTATTTTTCTTTTTTTTACTCTTTCTTCTTCTCTCCATCTTCATTTCTTTCTCTCTCTCTCGCTTGCTAACAGTTCAAAAGAACTCAGGCGAGCAGCACTAAATCATTGTCTTCATGACGTTCTCAGAAAAGCTGTAAAGACTAAAAATCCAAAGTTCAAAGGCAAATTCTCGTACAGCTGCCATTCTTAACAGAAACACCAATTTGGCAGAATCCCTTAGCATAAAGTCGGTTTCTCTAAAATGAATATAGATATTCAATATACCATAATTTATGGAATAATTCCTTCCTCCGGTCTTTCACCCATCTTCCCCTCTCCCCCACACAAAAAAAGGAAAATTAGATCCGGAATATAATTTTAGTCCTGCTTACGCCCACAAATACGCCCACATTAGCATTAAAACTCGTATTCAGCAGTTGTCCATTGAAAGGGGGATCATGATCTCAATAAAAAAAGCAACGATATCCGAAGTTTTAGGAATCAGAATAGTCCCTTTGAACTCAAAGACCGACAAAGTGTGGTGTGCTTCAGAGTTATCCCCCGAGAACTACTAAAAGCACATTTGGTCCACCGACAGAAAGTTTGTTTTGTTTTTGTTTGATATTAGGTTAAGAAGAATTTCACGATGCCAATCTCCCTTATAATTGTACGAGTATTTAAATCCTTCATCAGAAACCAGCATTTACCGTTGGAGTCGTACTGACAATCTTGGACGGAATATATGGATTTTATGTAATTTTCAAAATAACCATTGGCAATTAGCTATTTGCGGTACTACAAACACATGCGTCCAGGTCCAGCTACAGCTTTCACTGTACCTACGATTGAAGTCCGCGTCCAAGATGTACACCGAAGCGCCAAAACATAATGACCACCTGGCTAATATAATGTTGGCCCTCACGTGCAGCCGAAACACCTCTTACATGGCGAGGAAGGGAGGAATGGACGATACAAAATTTCTAAAGGTGTCTTATGGTATTTAGTACGAACACGTTACGGCTGATTCTTGTGAGTTACGTGGTTGGGAGCCTGCAGATCGGATTTGTTGTTTCAACACAAGCCATAGATGCTTGATTGGAGTGATGTCTGAGGCATTTGGTGACTAGGACAGTACCTGGAGTTCTTCCTCACGTTCCGCGAACCATTATGGATCAATCTCGGCAGGGTGGCATGTCGTATTATCATGCTAAAAGAAGGTACTACCGGAGGTGAATACCGCTGCCATAAAAGTACATACTTAGTCTGCAATGATGTTTAGGTAGGTGGCAGACGTCATAGTTCCTGCACATGGATGAACGAACCCAGGATTTTGAAGCACAGTATTGTCTAAAGCAGTGATTTTCAACCCTTTTTGCTCCATACATCTTTTTCATTGTATGTCAGAATATCATTCCCTTCTTTTAAATTTTGTCTGACTCAAAAACAGCATTCTAAATAATATACATATGATATTGAAAATCTTTTATTTTTTCTATATTGGTGCATATACATTTGCTTTGATAATTTTTATAGTGGATTTTTACAAATTTAATAGCAATAGAAAATGTTGATGGATCTTTAGTCTTGAATAAAACTATTTTTTTTTATATTTATAACTAATTACCTAACTCTTAACAGATTTGAAGCATACTTCAATAAACCGGGGAATTGAAGCATACTTCAATAAACAAACAGTTAAATAGAGTGCCAGGGTACAATAATTATGTTTAATTCATATGAAGATTAGAGTCAACGAAAAACCTGTGATTGCTCCTTTTTCGCCAATTCTTGGATACACGGAGGAGTGCTTGAAAGTGCACAAGGTCGGTGATAATTTTGAAACTCCAGTATACTCCGTTTTCACTTGCAACAGTGTTGAAAAACATGACTCACAAAGACATGTCGACACAAATGGAACCAATGCATGGATATCTCGTTCTGCTACTTTTGGGTAGGAATCGCACGTCGAGTTCCAAAATTCTGTGATTGATTTCTCGTCGAGCATACCTTTTGCTCCTGAATCAGTCTTCATCTCCATAAATTCATCTTGGCAATCATCAGGAACTTTTCCAACTGACAATTTGAATGGATTTCGCAACCAGATGAGGCTGAAGACTCATCTGGAGGAGAGGCTAAAGACTCATCTGGGAGAGGGGCTAAAGACTCGTCTGGGGGAGGGGCTAAAGACTTGTCTGGGAGAGGGGCTAAAGACTCGTCTGGGGGAGCGACTCATCTGGGGGAGGGGCTGAAGACTCATCTGAGAGAATAGCTGAAGGCTCATTTGGTGTGCTGAAGACCCATTTGGGAGCTGAAGACTCATTTGGGGATGTGAGCTATGTATTGATCGATAAGCTATGTCCATCCACCAGTACATATGCAAGTTTTACTCTGTATTTTCGTTCCTTTTGTTAATTTATTTCACTAGCGAACAATTTCTCAACTCCGAAAGTGTAAAATAGAAATTAAATACAAAGTACGAAAAAAAGAGGAGGTAGAAAACTGAACTCTCTTGAAGTGTAAAAAATAAATCGAATTATCTGGATTTATTTGACGATGGGTGAGTTACTGGATCAATAGCATTGGAGGAAGGTGACTCCCAACTAGCATTAAAAGAAACTATTTATTTTTTAGTTTATTATTCCGGTTCGTTTCCGTGGATCCATGCAATAGTATCGAGGATTTATTGAAACCGAATTTCGGCTCTTTCTTCTCTTCTCCATCATTAATAGAACATTATCCTTTACCGGTTCTCCGAAGTATCCTCTTCTTAGTGTGGTCAACAGCCGAGCCTCCCATTCCCACTCAAAAGCCAAATGCCTTCACATTCTCGCCAACAAGCACCTGTTCTCCCACACATGCATCTCAAAACCTTTTCTACTGACCGCAAAACGATGAACAGGAAGAAATTGAAAGCTTCTCTCTCGCAGAAAGACTTCTCTTTGTAACACTGTTTTGCATCGCCAAGATGGACACATTTGGCTGAAACGTTCCAATGACACTCTTTTACATTCACCACCTGGAAGGTTTTTAACAGCATCTTAGCATCTCTTATTCACAGTGTTGCATCAGTATGCGCAAATACGCTTTCACCTCCGCCGCAGTGTGTGTGTTTTGTAACGTTCTTTTATACACTACTGTTTGCGAAAATTGCAACACCAAGAAGGAACCATGCGATTCAAATAAAATTTGTACCACACATTACTGATGTGACTGTACAAAAGTGATTTAATTTTCAGAACAATACAACGATTTTTACCTCCAAAAATCAATATCTTGTGAAACCCCGCTAGCTGCAATAAGGGCTTCTAGACGGCGTGGCATTGAATCGAAAAAGCGCTAGATGGTGTCCTGGGTAATTGCTTGCCAGGAGGCATGTATGCGAGTCCACAGATCACTGGTACTGACCGCTGGAGGACTTTGATGGGCCAGTTGCCGAGTGACCATATCCCACACATGTTCAATAGGCGACATGTCTAGTGAACGTGCAGGCCAGGTAAGAAGCGGTATCTGCTGTGCTGCGAAGAGGGCTTGAACATTCCTAACAACATGTGGTCGGGCATTGTCCTGCTGGAATATAGCGCCAGGAGGGCTCTGAAGGAAGGGTATGGCTTCTGCCTGTACACCTTGCCTGATGTAGCGGTCGCTGTTGAAATTTCCATCAAGTCGTAGCAGCCGAGATCGCGAATATAGTACCCAATGGCACCGCACACCATTACACTTGACGTTCGGCCCGTATGACGCTCGACAATGCATGCTGGAAGAAGGCGCTCACCACAATACCGTCTAATGCGTATGCGGTCATCATGGTAGTCCAAGTTGAATCGGGACTCGTCCGAAAATACGACATATTGTCAATCAGCGCAGCATTGTCTTTATGGAAATCCACATTCCATGGCTCAGGGTCAAAGGAATCCGTCGCAAGTGGATGCGTGCAGACAGTCTTCTGTGCAGCAGACGTCGTCGAACTGTGGAGGCAGATGATTCCGCGCGTGTTGCAGTGTTCCACTGTTGTGCTAACACTTGCGAAGATACGGAACGGTTCGTCACTGCCATGCGGATGAGGTGTTGGTCATCCCGGGGTTTCACATTTCTCTGTCCACTGCCAGATTTTTGATGCACCTGGTTCTCCTCGGTCCACTGCTTCCACACGCGCATCACTGTCGTGACGTTATGTCCCGTCCAAGCCGCAATATCGCTCTACGAAAATGCACCTTCACGCAGATCAATCATTCGTCCCGTTCAAACTCTGTCGTACGGTGATATTACGCTCTTCGTCGTCGCCGAGGCATTATTGAATCCTGGAGACCGTTTTACAACTCGGTGTCAGCGATGCACTACTGGTGCATATCGTAAACAACCCTCCCTTTATACTTCCTCACTATACTGTCCAGAGGGCGCTGCGGGGCCCAGACATGCGCAATGACTCTGCACTTCTAATAATTTGCATGTCCTATCCTGCTCTGCATATCTGCATATCATTCCTTCATGGTGTTGCAATTTTCACAAACAGTAGTTTATTTAACGTTTCACCGAAAATTCCCATGTGGCAGAGAATCATTGGCGCAGCTCTTCTTACTGATTCACTTGGAGAAGTCGTTTCTTTTGAGTAATCCATCGTTGGTTCTGCATCATTTCAGTTTTGCTTGTTTAAAAACCGTGTTATACATGAATAAATAAAGTATTTATGCTTATAATGAAATACAAATATAATTTTCACAAACTACCGAAAATAAAAATCCACAGAATTTACATCAATGCCCGTTTTCCTGAAAGGGCTTGCTAGTCTTGCAGGGGGAGGGGCTGAGCCCCTTCTAGTGTGCCACCCTGCTAGCTACTGCCCTATATCTTCCGCTACGAAAAGTGCTTTGTGAACAATTTGTGATTTTTGGTAGCATGCATTTCAGTCACTAGTGGCCAAAAGTACCTATTTCTATTTGTGTATGTTTTACTGATTGTACAGGAATCCAGTTGGTATTTGTTTTTCTTTTATGGAGTAAATGTTACAACGCACTATGAAGAACACTGCTTACATTGTACAAATTAAATGAAGCGCTGATAAATAAGATTTTAGAATATTTTTTTAAGTACTGAGTTATGTAAATAGGTCACTCAGTCAACAGTTATGTAAATAGGTCACTCAAAGACATCATCAATGAACCTACGTGTTACTCTGATGTTGCGAAGTATAAGAAATTACTTCATACTGGAAGAAATAGAATTTTCATTACTACATTTCTCAGTACAAGTGTGTGGAATCGTAACTAGCTAAGTGCGTTCTGCTTTTATATATCGTGTTCTTCTTGCAGATTAGTCGAGATTCAGTCTACAAACAGATTATCTTAGGCATTTTATCCAGAGAGAACAAGAAATCCGTAATGATTCTGAGAACCTCTGCTAACGAAACTCCTTTGGAGGCGGTGGTCTGCTCGTGTGGGGTGGCATTATGTTCAACGGCTGCACATCTCCACCTGTTCGCAGATAGCAATGTGAATGCTGAACACAATAGGAACGAGATCCTAGAGCCCTGTGTTAGAACTTTTCGGGGAGGTGTTGGCCCTCATTTCCTTTTAATGGATGATAACGCTCGTCCGCACGGGTCTCAGGTTGTCGAAGATTTCTCGCAGAGCGGAGCGCGGATATTCGGCATATGGCATGACCAGCCAGGTCTCCATACCTGAACCCTATAGAGCATTCCTGTGATTCTCTAGGACGACAAGTAGCACCTTGCCAGCTTCCACCAGAACCTTTCCTGAGCTACGCACCGCTGATGAATGGTATTCTTTTGCTTTAGAGTTCAAAACAACCTGGTGATGAGTATGTATCGTCGTTGTAAGAGTTGGCTACCTGTACGAGGAAATGACATATTATGGCAGTTTTAGGTTACATTCTTATATCTCACGTGAAAATCCTTCAAATACTTCACTGAATAAACAAAGACATCGCTATTTCCACGTTATATCAACACACAGCAACCGAAAAATTGTTATTCGGCCGTCGCCGGGGAATTCAAGCCCGGATCTCTCGATATCTAGCCGAGCACGTTAGCCTTACACCACGGTGGCCAAGAATCCACGGCGCTATGTGCATTTTTCTGTCAGCATCTGACATTATAAATCCGTAAGATGTGTTCAGCTACTGAGACGTCTCCATCTGGTGGTCATTAAAGTCACTGGCTATATACTAATTATAGCAGTTAAATCCAAAGGGCGAGATCCAAAGTGAAAATCCTCCAAATACGTGGCGTCAGTGAATAAACAAAGACATCGCTCTTTCCACGTTATACCAACACACAGCAATCGAAAAATTGTTATTCGGCCGCCGCCGGGGAATTGAAGCCCAGATCTCTCGATATCTAGCCGAGCGCGTTAGCCTTGCACCACGTTGGCCAACAGTACACGGCGCTTTGAGCGTTTTCCTGTCAGCATCTGACATTATAAATCCGTAAGATGTGCTCAGCTACTGAGACGGCTCCATCTGGTGGGCATTAACGGCACTGACTATATATTAATTATAGCAGTTAAATCCAAAGGGCGCGATCCAAAGGGCGAGATCCAAAGTGAAAATCCTCCAAATACAGTATATAAACAAAGACATCGCTCTTTCCACGTTATACCAACGCACAGCAACCGAAAAATTGTTATTCGGCCGCCGCCGGGAAATTGAATCCCCGATCTCTCGATATCTAGTTGAGGGAGTCTCACCTTGGTGACATTTGCGGATGTGTCCCTGTATGTGCAAAATGCGTATACATATTTGTCTGTTGTTATAAAAGATTCATTACCTTTATAATTATGTCTCTTTACACGGCAAACGCCACAACCTGCTCACATAGTATTTGTCATTTTCTTGTAGGACTTCCGTCCACAGTGAGTAGAGTTTAGGTCCCAGCCACCTACAGCGAGATCGCCTTTAGGGCAGGACACAGAAACGTAAAGAATGAGAGCAAGTCTAGCGACTTTGACAGAACAGTTTGTAGTGAGATTAGAGTACAGTAGATGGCGCCACCGTACAAGTACGATGTTGTACACAGAGCGGGTGAGAGAATTTCACGGGGGGCATAGGGAAGGATACCCATTTAACCAGTGGGTCCAGCCTGGGGGCCGTCACTTAACGTGCTCGTCCGATGCACGGCGGATATTCAGCGATTGTTAGTAAATCACACCATCTCTGAAAGATCAGCCCAGGCTCGAACCTGAGGACCTTGCATCGATAGTCTGACTCGCTAACCACTATGCCATCCGCGGCGCCACGACCTGCTGTCACGTGTTTTCCTTTTTATCCTTGCGAAAGTCTTCCGGACTTTAATTTTGAACACCAGTGTAATAAAAAACGGCTGCTCAATAGTACATCAACTGAAACTGATAAAGAATGGTGGTTTTGTAATCATGGCAGAGTAAGAAAAAATCTAACATTTCCTTGTTTTGGGGTCATATCACCAACTATGTCTTTCATTCACAGATGCACTAAGGCAGTCAGATTCTATAGGTTGGGAAATTTCTTTCTCATATGATAAGGTATTAGGCATTTCCAAAAGACACGAAAGAGAGTAGACAGAGTTCACAATAGCGATTGGTTAATTGTAAGAAAAATAAATTAGCATTGCGTCACATGTATAAGTTTCCTATTATCCAAGAATGTAATGATTTCATTAGTGATCACTTCATTAGGTATTTCTATGTAAAATTTTCTGCATGCGACTCACGTTTTCACAGTTTCCGAAATTTGCTTCATTTGTTCTGACATTTAACCGTAGTACATAAACAAAAAGTTTATTCAGACACAAAAAAAAAAAAAAAAAAAAATTAGCCGCTAAAATAAATTTTAATCAAAACATGATTCCAGCGAAAAAAACATAAGTGAAAAAAAAAAAAAAAAAAAAGGTTCATGTTCACTGTGTGCTAGCGTGATGTTGAGATGAAATTAATTAATTAAGTTTCCTCCCAGCACATGAAGTCTGGAGACGTGGAGCTGGCAGCGCGTTTTCATGTCTTGAAGACGGCTGCGGAAATCCTGCTGACGTAAGAAAAAGATCTGCTCCAACTTCTACAGCATTTGTTATGCAAATTTTGATTAACGCAAAATGATCAGACTCGCGTACATATATTTTGTGAGCTCTCATCCGCCGGACGCCAAAGCTCGGTCTGTTTTAAGAGACTCAAAGGCTAGATTGCGAAATGCCGTAGCGGCGAACTCATGCATGCATTTAAATAAAACGAATTGCGCAGTAAAATGTGTAAGCGTTTCGCGTAAGTTCGGTGCATCAATTGACATACTCTCGTGTTCATAAAGGAAAAACGCAGAACACCTGAAATGAGTCGATCTACGACTTCGATTTTTGAAGGATATGTTAATCAGGGAATATCACATAAATTATTGGCATTTCGGCGCATGCGTATTGAGTCTAGGTAAATCATATACCGCAACCAAGAAGGTTAGAACAGATGGAGTAAGGGCCAGCCATTCCCCTCGAGTAATCAAAATGAAGCCATTGAAACGTCACGATCATGACGTCACAGCCAATCACAGCCTCTGCCGCCATGTTGGTGAGACGTTTGAGACGAGTCGCGGCCAATCACAGTCTCTGCTGCCAGGTTGGTGAGACGTTTAAGCATTAAATTCGTCTGCTCAAAGTGCTTCAAGTTCGTTGGCCACGGGTGGCCAAGTAGGCAACGTTCGTGACTGCCACGGAAAGGACCTCAGGTTCGATCCCAGGCAGGTACGAACGCTCGATCCACTAAATATCCGCCGTGCGTAGGATGGGCACGTTAAGCCGTCGGACCCCGGGTACTGGCCCCCCGGTAATAAATAAGGGCGTCTTCCTCCCCTTTCTACTTCGCTTCCCTGTCACTTTCGTTCCCTGTCACCCAAATCTCCTAGTTTCCTATTTCTAAGGGTTGTTTAAGACCTGGGGTCAGACACTCCCTTCCTAAAATCCTCTACATATGATCATGATCATGCTTCAAGTTTGTGACGTCATCCTTACTCCATTTATTCGAACCTCCTTGAGCGCAACATCACAGACCGGAAACCGAACTTTTTCTGGTATAATCGCCGTGTGGCTCGGTCTGCATGCCAGTGCTTTGTCAGCAGTGGGTACTGATGCCTCAGCGTCGTGTACAGTCCGTAAAGTCACATCAGCGAGTTCTCTAGAGGTCGCATTATCGGCATGAGACACTGCAAAGCTTCCCTCAGGGAAATTGCCGATAGTGTGAGGCGAAGTGTGTCCGTCGTGGCAAGAGTGTTCAGGGCATAGTGCGAAGAAGGGCGTAGGATACGGAGTCTGGAAGTCGTACACAAACAACGCCAAGGGGCAACCGTCATCTCATGAGGATGTCTTTGAGTAACCGTTCTGCATCATCAACGGCGTTGGTGTAGCAGTAGCGAACTGTGACACATTCTTCCATGTCAGCTACAAGGTTTGTCCGGAAAGTAATGAGATCACTTGGCCCAATCAGAAGGGCCGGAGGGCGGCGTCTCCGGGCGTGACGAGTGGCGGGGTTTGCTAGGTAAACGATCGGTATCTCTTCAGTTGGCTCTGAGCTTTTACAGAGTGAGGACCGCTTCTGAAGTGGACAGCTGTGTGAGCGTCGCGTAACGGTCAAAATGCAGAAGAGTGTCGAACAGCGATACGCGGTAAAAAAAATTTTTAAACTTGAAGAATCCGCGACCGAGATGCTTGCTATGATACAGAAAGCCTACGGGAAGGATGCTTTATCGAAAGCGCAAGTGTTTCGATGGCATGAAACGTTCACAGAGGGAAAAGAGAGCGTCGAGGATGAGCCGCGCCCTTCAACGTCTCACACTTCGGACAATGTGGAAAAGGTGAGAGAGGTTTTGGACTCTATCCGACCTCTGAATGTTAGATTGGTAGCAGAGCACGTGCGACTCGCGAAATCCATTGTGCATGAAATTATCATGCAAGAATTGCAGATGCGGAAAGTTTGCGCCAAATTGGTTCCTAAGGTTTTGACCGATGAACAGAGGAACAACCGTATGTCGATTTCTCGTGAGCTTGTGGATCGTGTAAGGAGGGAACCTGGTGTTTTGGAGAAAGTGATAACAGGTGATGAAACGTGGCTCTTTGAGTACGATCCGGAGACAAAAAGACAGAGCTCAGAGTGGCGCACTCCCGCGTCTCCTCGGCCAAAGAAGGCTCGAATGTGCAAATCGAAGATGAAATTGATGCCCATTGTCTTCTTTGACTGTAAAGGTGTTGTCCATAAAGAGTTCGTACCACCCGGACAAACGGTCAACGCTGCATTTTACGTTGAAGTGCTTCAACGGATGAAGAACCGAATTGCGCGCGTACGCTCGGAGATCTCCAACACTTGGGTTCTTTACCACGATAATGCGCCGAGCCATGCGTCGCTGAGAGTGAGAGAATTTCTGGCGAAACACAAAGTGGCAACGCTGCCCCAATCTCCCTACAGTCCGGACTTGACCCCGGCTGAATTCTTTTTGTTTCCCCAGCTCAAATCCAGCCTAAAAGGACACTATTTTGGGACTGTTACAAACGTGCAAACTGCCGCGACGAGTGCTTTGAAAGCTATCCCTGTTCCCGACTTCCAGGCAATCTACGCGACGTGGCAGAACGGCTGGCAGCGGTGTACTGATGTTCAAGGATGTTATTTCGAAAAATTTGAATGTTATGTAAGTATAACTTTAATTAAACGACTGTTATTGAATGAGCCTCATTACTTTCCGGACAGACCTTGTATATTAGTACGTAGCCGGTTGTTACAGTTCGGACTGCAGGCTCGTTGGCATATCCTCAGTCTACCTTTGATACCGCCAGCAACTCCTGATGTGAACTTTGGAGGCGGGCCAATATAATATTCACGAGTGGAGTGTGCAAAAGGCATCCTGGAGACTGCAGAAGCGATTCAGGATTTTCTCCAATGCATTGTGGCAGGTGACGAGACATGGTGCTTTCCTTATGATCCTGAAACGAAGGGTCAGAGTGCTCAGTGGAGGTCAACACAGTCACCCAAAGGAAAGAAGATCAGGTTACAGAACTCCAAATTAAATACAATGGCTGTACGCTTTTACCACAGAAAAGTTCATTTCTGAAGGTACAGCTGTAACTGGCAATGCTTACACGTCAATTTTGGAACGATTGTAGTCATACGCGTAGCGTGACCAAATATTTGGGTTGGGGGGGGGGACACAAATAAGTGCAAACTGATGTGTGGTTTTTCTTTGGGGGGGGAGACATTCTCGGAAATAGTTTCTCCGCAAATGTGCCTTTTCAATTGCCATAACTTAGGTTTTTACATACCTAATAGATCCAAAACTACGAGGTGTACCAGGCTAGATTGTTTCACTCTAATGAAGATGAAAAAACAACAACATGCCTTTCAAAGCACCTTATGCAGTCATCTGATGATGAAAACCATCATCAGATGACTGCATGCTATTGTGTATGGAAAGACTGCTAGAAAGCAGTCGTAGCAATGCTTGCTATTGCTTAGCATTGCTCTCTTGGATGTATGTCACACTTATAACGAAGTACATTTCTCCGCCATTTTTGTCCACGCCGGGCATCGAACCTGGGTCCCCTCATTCCGGAATAAGTCGCTCTCCCAACTGAGCTACGCGGACTATGCTCTCGCTGCTATCTGCCTTTATATCATGTGCGTCCTATGGTGCAGGCACGTCACCCCCTCCCCCGAAAGAGGGCCGGGAGCATGTCCCACGGGTCAGCCATAGGCAGTCATCCGCTGAAGAACGTACGTAGCAGAAATCCCAGTCAATTTGGTGTGTGGAATATAACATCACACACATTTATTTTCCGAAGCGCTGAAGAAGGGATTCTATTATTTTTCCGGTCTCGCGGTGTGTAGAGAACATCACACCATTGCGAGAACTTTAACGGCCAGGCCATTCTTGAAGTTCGGGCGCCAATATAACGAAGTAAATTTCTCCGTCGTTTTTGTCCACGCCGGGAATCGAACCCGGGTCCCCTCATTCCGGAATAAGTCGCTCTCCCAACTGATCTACGCTCTACGCGGACAAATGCTTTCGCTGCTATCTGCTTTTATGTCATGTGCGCCCTGCAGTGCAGACACCTCACACACTTTATAACATTTAAAAGGACTAGTTATTGTTTTCTCCAAATTTTTAGATGAGGGAAAACGTGCTTCCTGTGCCTCCCCCCCCCTCCGACGATACGCCTATGATTGTGGTAGAGGACTGTACGTGTCAGGCTGAGTACACAGAGCAGTTCCGCACATAGAACTATCAGCGTACATCAATTTCTGCCACGAAAACAAGCGTGTGTACTCAAGCATCTCCCCTATTCTGCAGATTTGTCACTTTGTGACTACTTTCTAAATTTAAGATGCCTCTTAAAGGAAACGTTTTTTCGGGACATTGAAAACATACAAGAACTATGACATTACCTCTTCAATCCATAGCAAAAGATAACTTCAGCAAGTCCTTCCTTTTGTTGGCTGATCGTGCAAATACTTGTACTAACGCAGGAGGAATGTATTTCGAATAAAATATATTCACGTAAATTTCCCTACGTTTTTATTTTTAAAACAAATTCAGTTTCATTTTTTCATAGCAACAATGAAATTAACTATCGTTGTGTCCCTTCATAGGACAGCATGGGGCACGATCAGATTTGAACAATTATTTAGATTATTTCGGTCACCCATCTTCGTTACATCGCAAATTTTTAAGATTTACTTCACTACTGTAGGGAAAGATTCATAGCATCAAAAACGTATGCTTATTGTACCCCCCCCCCCCCCCAATCCAATGTCGTCATTGGTGTTCCTTCTTGAGGGGAGTTTGGCAGTGGAAGATAGACACTGCAAAAGGAAAGCATTAAAGGAAATATTCAGAAACAAATAAAGGTAAGATGTGAGCGATTCTTCAACACAGTAGAAAAGGTTCCAGTCGAAAAATATTTGCGTCGTAGGCCTTTGATTTAAGTGGCTCACTAAGTGACTGGGTGTTGTAGAAAGCATAATTTTTCAGTTTTCAAGTTTTCAGTTTCAATAAAAACAAAATATACGTGCGGCGAATAAACAAAAAGAAATGCATCACTCGTTCTTTACGGAAGAAAGAAAGTTTGGTTAGCAGGAAAACAGTTTTGCCCGTTCTCTATATTTTTAAGTTACCTTCAGTTCAAGCAAATAATACAAGGAGTTTCTTAAAACTGCATTAAATTATTCCTCGGCGTTACAAACTTTCTATTTTCTCCTCTCGTATCCGTTTGTGAGAGCAACGCTAGCATTTCCTTCCGGTGGGATATTTTTTTGTGCTCTCTTTCGGCGAAGAAATAAGTCATTTAAATGCCTTTTCCAGTTTGTAAAACTACCTCATGCATAAAAGATTCAAACTTAGACAATTTTGAGCAGATGCTTTATTGAGCTCTCGAAAAAAAAAATGTTTAAAATACCAAAATTTTCTTTTCTGGAAAAAATACAAGAAGTTCCAAAAGACTTTATAACGAAGAATGGCATGAGACAGGGATAAAGCAGATTTAAAGTTTCCTCAACGGCAAACACAGGATTATTCTTTGTTGGCTTAATATTCCCCAAAGAGAGCAAGTCTGCTTTGCGAAAGGAATGTTCCAAAACGTTCAAACAAGAGATAAGTCTTGGACAAATATGAGGAATGTATTAGTATTTTAAGAATTCGACTTTATTTCCATGTGCAACTTAAATAAATAAATAAAGGGTTGGTTGAAAGGTATTGAGGCTAAATTCTTATCTTCAATAAATGTAAAGCGCAAGGGAGATGCTTCGTCATACTGATGTTTACAGGTGTAGGCACTAAGACCGCTTCTTCTGTAGATGCCGTTGTCAGTCATTCATTTTAAAATTCAGCGCTTTTATTCGCACTGAATTTAATCATGTACGGAGGAAAAGGACAGAGACCCATTTCCAGAGAAAATATGTGACTAAATATAGCTGTATAAAATAAAATTTGGAAATAGGAAAACTTGTCTATCGTAAATGTTCGTGTAAATCTAGAGAAGGGCTAATTCTGCAAAATTTATACTTTTATTAGATAGGTGTGCAACTAGAAATAAAAACTGAGCATGTGTGGTTGGAATTTCTTGCAGGTTATGTAAATTTTACACTGATGAGTCATTACATTATGACCACCCCCAGCCAAGAGAAATAAGCGCCCTTCGAGACTGAACGGTGGCGTAGGCGAAGTTAACAGAACAATAAAATACAACCCGAGGACCGGCTTTCGGTTAGTAGAGTGTTCGGAGTCAGAATGGGAAAAGCTGCCGATTTATCGGAGTTTGATAAGGAACAAATTGTGATGACGCGGCATCTCGGAACTACAGCACGATCTCGGAAACGGCGCGGCTTATGGGTTGTTCATGTGCCGCAGTATTAAGTGCGCATCAAAAGTGGTGCACAGGTGGCCAAACGACGAACCGTCGTCCAGGCGTGCATCGTTCGCAGCTCATTGATGCCAGAGGGGAGCGGAGACTGTCGCACGTTGTTCACAGCGACAACAGGGCCACAGAGGGACAAATCACCCGCAGCTGCAAGAGTGGTAATCAGAGCAATGTGTCACATCATGCAGTTCATCGCTGCCTTCTGCGCATGAGCCTGCGTAGCCGAAGACTCAGCCGGGTCCCCAAGATCACGGTATGTCATCGCCAACAACGCATGAAATGGGCCCAAGATCATTGACTGTGGGTGATTAAAAGAAAGTGGCCTGGTCTTACAAATCAAGTTTCCTGGTGCATCGCGTAGACGGCCGACAGAGGATACGCTGATTACCAACGTAGGCTATGGCACTTGGATGCATTGTTGGGCGGAACCAGGCCAGCGGCGACGGTGTCATGTTGCGGGCGATGTTTTCATGGGATACTTCAGGCTCCATTATCCCAATAGCAGCTGTCAAGTATCTGAGCATCGGTGCGAACCAAATTCACCCATTCATGGCAACTGTGTTCCCTGCTGGGGATGGCCATTATCAACAGGATAATGCGCCATGCCACACTGCCAGAATCGTGAGGGAGTGGTTCGAGGAACATGCTGGTGACTTCTGTCAATGCCCTGGCCTCCAAATTCACCTGACGAACATTTGTGGGTTCGACTTGGAAAAACGGGTTCGCACTAAATCACCACCACCCCGAAATGCACGGGAACTGGAGGACCTGCTGTTGACATTGTGGTACCAGATACCCCAGGATATTACATTCTCGCCGAATGACCGCTGTTTTGCGAACTAAAGAGGGTACTACAGCTTATTAGGTAGGTGGTCATAATGTAATGGTTCATCGGTGTATATCTACTGTACATCGTGCGCGATTTATCTAGAGGATTTCAAGAAGGGAGTGTCTGACCCCGGGTCTTAAACAACACTCAGAAGTAGAAAGCTAGATTTGGGATAGAGTGCTCGACACGAAAGTCACACAGAATCCAGGTGGAAAATCAGTAGAATAGATGACCTTATTTGTAATGGGGTTCCAGTGCTCCGGGACTGCTGTTAGCGTGCTCTCCGAAGCACGGCGGATATTTAGTGGTTAGGCAGTCGGGTAGGGATTGAACCCCCAACCGTATGGCTGTAAGCCGGATACACTAACCACACGGCCATCAGCGGCCTGTGAATGAGGGACGTTTCATTTCGCTGTTTGTACATGAAGTAAACTCTAACCCGCTTGTTTTAGAATTCTTGTTTGAATACAAACTCACTAACGAAACCTTCTTGGAAACCTTCATTTGTGTTAAGATTTGTAAAACGAAATGCTTCATGCTATGAAGTTTCTAGGGTTTAATTATCCAAGCATGGCACATGATTAGGTGGAAATGTGCGTTTGCCATGTGTTTTCACAATTGAGTTATGCAAGACCAAATGCGCCGCCCCGGTGGCGCAGTGGTCTAAGCGATGGCCTCTGATCATTCGTCCGAAAGGGGTCTGGGTTCGAATCCCGGTGAGGCATGGGTGTTGTGTTTGTCTTACGGCACTGGCTCTCTCCCTTCCCTGGAACCAGTGACCCTAAATTAGGGACGGGCGACTGCTTATACCCCATTGAGTTGCTCACGGTGGTCGTTAAACCTCCAATCAAAAAAAAAAAAAAAAAGACCAAATGCTTTCGCTTCAGCATGTTTCATGCTCTCTCTCTCTCTCTCTCTCTCTCTCTTCCAAACGAATATCCCGTGCATGGCGTATATCGGTCTGACCAACTCGTTCAGCAACAGTTAGATTTCGATCGAGAGCAGGAATGGACAAAACGAGTGACCTGAGCGACTTTGAACAACGTAGCGTAATATCAGTGATCTAAAGTAGTGCTGCTACTGTTGCACGCTACCTTTATAATAGTGTGGCGTGTAGCATCGCTACATGTAGAAAAATGTAGTTGTTACTGTAGCATGCTACGAAATGAAACAGTTTGTAACGGAAAATTGTGAGACAAATTGAGCTACTTTAAAAAAAGTGAAAACCGATTCTTCAAATCACGTGATTTTTCCAGATCTCTTGAGATATTAGTTGCCAGAACAGGGGATCTAAGTGTGACCTGCCTGCGATCATGTGCCTGACTTGATTTACTTTGTGAAAATTTGCGAAACTCTTAACGTAAAGTGTTATCTTTCTTAATTTATGCTATTAGCAAGGAAGCCTCCTCAATCAAGCTGAAAAAAGTGGTCTTCTAGTGAAGCTGGGAAAATAGCGTGCAGGTGATGCTCGCGAAAGGGGTTTTGTTGAGGACAGTTAATAGCGACATTCGATTCTCTATGTCAAATAAAATGAATTCGTAGATACCTGTTGATAGAGTGTTTGTTTTTGAATTCCCTGGGCTCAGCTAGCCTTGAATATAAAGCTACTGAACGTCATAAAATGTGTTAGGTGAAATGATCAGAACTGAGGTAAATACAAAGATAAATTATTGTACTTGTGCAATTTACCGCCCCGGTGGCGCAGGGATCTAAGCAATGACTTAAGACCATTCGTCCGAGAAGGGTCCGGGTTCGAAACCTAGGGAGGAATGGATGTTGTGATTGACTTACGGCACTGGTTCTTTCCCTTCCCCGAAACCAATGGCCTTAAATTAGGAACGGGCGACTGCTTATAGCCCATCGAGTTGCTCACTGTGGTTGTTAAACCTTCAATCAAACAAACTTGTGTAATTTACCTTGGTGTTTAGCTCTGAATGTTGTATGTTAGAACGTGCATATAAAAAATAATCTTCAGAATCTGCGCTTTTAATTTAATAATAAAGGTAGAAAAAATAGCGAAAATAGCTACTTTTCAAAAAAATAATAGATGTAGCAAGCTACTTTTTTCAAGAATTTAGTTCTAGCAGTAGCGAGCTATTTTTAAAAAGTAGCTTTCCAACACTGCATAGCACGTAGTTGGTACCAGGCGTACCGTTTCGAGGAACTCCTAAGCGATCGTCCTTCTGGGTACTGCGCGCACAACCATAGAAAGGGTTTGCCATGAGCAGTGCAGCACGCAAAAAGCATCCAGCAAAGGTGATTAGAGACATGAACTTCGACTGTTGTATCTCATTTAGGACATGGTCGACGACTGTTGTATCTCATTCAGGACATGATCTTCGACTGTTGCATCTCATTCAGGACATGGTATTCGACTGTTGTATCTCATTCGGGACATGGTCTGATACATGGTGCTTTCAGAGATGTCTGTCCCTTGATATACCAACATTGAATCTGAAGTGATTTGCAGAGTTCTGATCCGTTCTTTCCTTGCACAATTCTCTCCATTTTATAAGGCATGATCGAAAGGTTTCCGCTTGAATTCGGTTAGTTCTATAAGTTACAGATATTTAAAAGTACTTGATGTTCGCGTTAAAGCAATTGTACCATTGACGAACAGAGTTGAAGATGTCGTTGTGGTAGAAGTATGTTGTCTGTTGGATACAAAAATTCAACACAACCTGCTTCACGTTATCGTCCGATTCGACCCTATGTCTTTTCAGTGCCTTTTCCAGCTAACTGAAGAAGTGGAAATCGCACGGGAAGAGGTCTGGACTGTAAGGAAGGTGTTCCAGGGTCTGACATTTAAGGGGGTGCAATTTGTCCTTTACGACGTTGACAACATGAGGACGCGCGTTGTCGTGCAGTAAGATTACCCAATTACTGAGGTTGCCGGAACTTTTACTCTCAATGGTACGACGCAAACGCTCAAGTGTCTTGCAATACCATGTTGCATTGATACTGACACCTGGCTACTTGAACTCTACCAGCAATAGGCCTTGGTGGTTGAAGAACACTGTCTCTATCACTTTTCCAGCACATGTTTCACCCTCTGGATTTCTTTAGAGGGGGAGACGACGAATACAACATTGCAAGCTTGCATTCTCGTTAGAAGTGGAAGCACCAAGCTCCGCGGCCGCCCACATAATGTGCTGCAAGAATACGTTACTCTTCAGCTTGAAAAGCAGCAATTATTACAGAGAGACCGCTATACGATGTTTTTCCTGATCACTATTAAAGGGGCTGGCGGGATCCATTAACCTTGTACACGTCCAGTCACATTATTGTGACCACCAGCTAATATCCAAAGTAACTGCCGTGTGTAGCGCGGACAGCGGCTAGACGGGATGGGAGTGACTCAATACGGTGCTGTTAGGTGCTCACAGGTATGTGGAGCTATGCCGACTGCAGTACATCTGACAGCTTCTGGAGGTGGAGGGTGCGTGGTGGAACATCCATAGAGCGAACAACACGATCGAGTTGGTTTCACAGATGCTCAATTGGGTTTACGTCTGGGGAATTAGGTGGCCTAGGAAGTACTTTGAAGTCTTCATCGTGCTCTTCTAACCACTCTCGGACATTTGTAGCTGTATCACATATCTCACTGTCGTACTGGAAGATCCCATCCGCCAGAAAAAAGACAATCAGCATGTATGGGTGTACGTGGTCTGCAAGGATGGATTTATAACGAATTCGATCCATAGTACCTTCCACAGGTATGAGTGGACCCAGAGAATGCCATAACGCTGCCCCCACCAGCTTGTGTTCTTCCAGAAAAGGTTGAAGAGTGTTTATTCTCCGACATTTCTCGCCTTATACGCCAACGTCAGTCTGTTTGATGAAGCAGAAAACGTTACTCATCGGAGAAGTCAATCCTTTGCAAATCAGCGCAGGCCCAATTTCGATACTGCCGTGCAAATGTAACCCTTTTTCTGCCGATGCACCTTCGTTAGCATAGGTGCAGTGACCATCCGTCTGCATCGCAGCTCCGTACGCAGCAGGGTTTGCTGAACTGTTGTTTTACACATATTTCCGGTAGCCGCCTGGTTTATTCGGCCAATGAGTTGCCCCACTGTAACGTGTTGATCGGCCTCACATACCTTCGAAGGCGACATTCACCTCTCACAGCAACGGCACGTTGGGCTACGCTGTTGCCACGTCGCTCATTTGCAATGGTGTCATTTCTCCAATCTTCATACACTTTAACCACAGCAGCATGCGAACAGTTCACAAACTGCGCTGTTTCAGAAATACTTCCACCCTTGGCGCGAAAGCCGATAATCATTCCTTTTTGCAAATCTGAAAAATCGCTCCATTATAGCAGCGAGGGATATGTTTTCAGATTGCCTACAGCACACCTTATATACCCTCTAAGCCAGCTCACGAGACGTTCTTTCATTGGCTATACGCGCTGTTGACGTCAAAATTAGGAGGTGGTCACAATAATGTGACTCGACTGTGTATAATGCTTTGAACACTTCCGTAGCGCATGTTGAAGTCACTGGCCCTTTGACGAATGGTTACTTGCCGATCATTGAGAATAGCGGTGTTCACATTCTTGGTATTATCGGACGTGTTTGATATGGATGGACGCCCAGATCTCTGCAAATCGTGTGTCGTACCGTGACTTTCACGGAATTTTTGACACCATTCCACAACAGATCTCTCTTACAAGCATCCATCACATTACACCGCCACCACTCTGCGAGGTTTCTTTCGTTCAGCGGTCAGGAACAGAATAACATCTCGTTGATCTGCTTTGGACATGCTCGGTAACAATGACGTCATCGATATGTGTACGATAATGTAAACAAACACGGCATTATGCCACAATGTGACTGTCACTCTCACAGATTTACTAACCGCCTTTATACATGTATAACCTGACTTTCGTCAACGTTTGCGTCATACGCAGTCTTGCAGCGACCTCGAAGGGAAACTTTTTGATCATCCCTTATACTTTGTCATACGCGGTCTTGCAGCGAGCTCGAAGGGAAACGTTTTGATCATGCCTTATACTTTAAACCCTATGAACTGCTAGTTGTTTTCGTCCATAGAATCACTGATTACTGCAAGCTTTGCTTGTCGCGTCATTCACTGTAAAACCTTGCTACGGTTCAATGACCCGCATAGCTTAATTTTTAGGACAGGATGAACAGAAATTGTAACTACGAGTAACATGTACAAACACCATATGCAAATTTGCATCGTGCTTTCCAGTTATCTGACAGTTTTTACCACACTCAATATACACTGAGTGGCCACTTTATTATGACCACCTGACAGTTTTAAGCAAATGAGCTATGGCTGCACGCTGTTGCCGCCAGAGGGCGAGGCTAGTATTAAAAGGGAAAGCTTAGTGCTTGCGACAGTAGTAAAAGTGATTTTTGGGTGACGAGATGGGTAAAGAATGCGATTTGACGGACTTTCAACGAGGGATGATTGCAGGAGCTCGGAACCATGGAGCGAGTATCACCTAAACCGCCGCATTCGTGAAATGTTCCAGAGCAGCTGTTGTTAAATTGTTTAAAGACTGGACTGTCAGCCAAAAAACTGGATCTCTACGTGCAACGTGTGGTTGCATGTAGAGACCCAGTTTTTTGGCTGCTCGGGCGTAACGGAGAGTGTCCAGACTGGTAACAGACAACAGAAGGGCAACAGTGCTGCAAATTACAGATCATCTTAATCAAGGATCAGCTCAAATGATCTCTGCACGCACTGTTCGTCACCGTACACTGCATCGGATGGGATATGGCAGCCAAAGGCTTGTTCGAGCACCTTTTCTGTCTGCAGTTAACAAGAGAAAACGTCTCCAGTTCGCACAAGGATCGGACAATCGATAATTGGAAACAAATTATGTGGTCCGATGAATCACGTTTTCAGTTGCGCCATGCCGATGGCCGAATGACAATTTGGCGGAAACAGCATGAAAACATGGACCCCCCAAATGAATTGTTACAATTCTTCAAGCTGTGGAGGCAACGTTATGGTTTGGGGAATGTTTTCCTGGCATGCTTTGGACCCCTTAATTCATGTTGATCAACGTCTGACTGGCACATCATATCTAAACATCGTTGAGGACCAAGTGAATCCTGTCATGTGGATGGTTCGTCCCAATGGCGATGGCTACTTTCAGCAAGATAATGCGCCCTGCCATAGTGCTCGTATTGTACAGGATTGGTTTCAGGAACATGCCGGTGAGTTTACTTTGCTTGGGTGGCGCCCACAATCTCCAGATCTCAACCCCATTGAGAATTTGTGGGACAAAGTTGATCGAGCTATCATACAGCTGAATCCCCAACCCTGCAATCTCACACTCCTGGAAAGTACTATTCATCAAGCATTGTCTCAGATTCCACAAACTACTTATCAACATCTCGTGGGGTCCATGCCATGAAGAATCGACGCAGTATTAAAGGCAAAAGGTGGCCCAACGAAGTACTGAAGGGGTGGTCATAATAAAGTGGCCGCCCCGGTGGCGCAGTGGTCTAAGCGATGGCCTCTGATCATTCGTCCGAACGGGGTCCGGGTTCCAATCCCGGTGAGGCATGGATGTTGTGTTTGTCTTACGGCACTGGCTCTTTCCCTTCCCTGGAACCAGTGACCCTAAATTAGGGACGGGCGACTGCTTATAGCCCATTGAGTTGCTCACGGTGGTCGTTAAACCTCCAACCAAAAAAAAAAAATAATAATAATAAAGTGGCAACTCAGTGTATAAATTTAATGGGAGACGGTCATCCCTGTGGAGCAGTGGACTAAGCGCTGGCTTCTGAACGTTCTTCCGAAATGGGTCCAATTCGAATCCCGGTGAGGAATTCATGTTGTGCTTGTCTTACCGCACTACCTGTCTTCCTTCCCTGGAACCAGTGTCCCTAAATCAGGAACGGGCGACTGCTTATAGCCCACTGAGTTACTCATGGTGATCGTTAAACACCCTCCCAAAAGAACAATTTAAAAAAGGAGACTCCAAAACTGCGTAAAAAAGATGGACAAATGAAATTCGACAGCAAGTCAGAACAAGTTTCTTTGTCGTTCTTTTGCTCCTTTCGGCCACTTGGATCGCAAACGTCACGATACAACAGAGATCATCACACTATTGGTCATCAAGGATGAAAAATATCCTCTCGACAAATTTCTGGAAACAAAGATCTTTAATGAATTGCTGCCGAAGATGATGATATATTTTTCATTTCTGCGCTTTTCATGTTTTTTTTTATATCGTACGTATGTCCGCTGCCCTCCAACATGCAAAGAGAAACTTCATCACTACGTACTTTCTACCGTAAATTGCTGCTTTTTTTCTACTGGAAGTTTTCGACGTTTTTTACCTCTTTCTTTTTTTTTTTTTTTTTTTTTGCTGCATGCACACGCATCCAGAAGTTTTAAAGAAAAATTAGCCATCAGAATTAGTGTTACCACGAAAATCTCCGCAGTACTTTCCAGGAACAGAAAGGTCATGACCCGATTTCTAAGGAAGAGCCAATGCCTACTCCCCCACCCCACCCCCCGCATATAGGCTCCCCTGCTAGAGTTGCGTGTTGTAAACCCAGGAGGCGGCCACCCAAATGTCATGTCACTTTCAAATTTGCTCGGATCACCGTTTTGCCCATTCCGGTCATCAATCTGGCGCTGGTGTGTCTGATTTACGCGGCTGTCACGTAAGGCCTTGTGTGTTGGAGTGAGCTATTTA